>JAXCHO010000095.1:2400000-4800000 GCA_036630365.1 Acanthiza pusilla
ATCGGCAAGTCCCTCACAATTGCAAGGAATAATTTGAGACATTCTAACTTAGAAATATCATAGCAGCTGCATTCATTTTCCTCCCCTCTTTCAAATACCCTCATTCTTGAGCCCAGGCCCTGAATTTCCTAAAGCAGATCTTTCAATAACCAAGATGAAAACAACACAGCCAACAACTATTAACTCCTTCAGTGGAACAACTGTAACTTTCCAAGGGACAAGGATGATCACTGTTTCGGTGACACTGACAGATTCTATAGTTCAAATTTTTAGCACAGATCTCCTTTAATGTTAAATTCAACTCAAATATAAAACCCATGCTTTCTGATGTATCTGCTTTAACTTCTTTGCCTTTGTAAGGTTTCCAGGCTGGACAGATTCAGCTGCCTCTTCTACACTGAGATGTGCAGATATTTTTCTTCAAAGCATCTAAGATATGCAGTTCACACTGCAGAATAATGAATAGTCAGGACAATTTCATATACGAATTTCATATTCACTCTTGGTAATTAAAAAGAAAAAGCTACACAGAACCAACCACTGTGAACACAAGTGACTTCTTTCTTCACTGCCCACAAAAACCATCATCATTCCCATGACTCATCACATCAGAACCCAGGAAAAAAAAGCCTATGGTATGAATAGTCCTTGTTAAAATTGCACATCTTTAAGCTCTATCAGGATGGCTCCAGAAGATTCTCCTTCCTGGAAATGTTTCTGTATGTTCCAGGTCCTGCAAAGGTCTACAGTCAGCTGAGGTATATGAAAGCAGTGGCATTTTCCTTATAGCTGCACCCATCTCTTGGTACTTGTTCTGTATTCATGACTAATGCAAATATTGATAGTTATGGAATATGAGATATGAAATGTGAACAGATAGTTCTGTAGTGCTTACTGGTTCAGGCAATCCTGCACGTGGAAAAAGCGTGTCTTAGATACCCCCAAGGAAATGCCAACTACAACCCTGGAAGCTTCATGGGACAGTTAAGTTTATGCAAAGCACAGAATTGCTTCAAATGGGCACCAGTTTAACAGATGCTTTCTGATTTATGGTTCTCATGTAAGTTTTCTCATTCTTTTTTGTTTTCTAAAACTTGCCTCCATAGGCAAAGCAATCAATGTAGTAGCATAATTGTATAAGCAAAGCTGTGGAGATATAAGAAGGTGTAAGGACTATTTTTCACTCTAAGTTACTTTATTCTGGTAGCATAATCACAGTTCCAAAACTATTTACCTTCAGATCAACAGATTTTCTTTCAGCAGGAAGCTGGAATTGTTTAGCACAGATACAACCACCAAGGAAAAAAGTGAACAAAAATAAAACACACCAAGTATTGAAAAATGGATGATTAGAAAATTTTTACTTGAAAATTGAATTTTCTTTGCAGACAACACTACCCATCTGAAATGGGAAGTCCAGAGAACTTAGGACTTTTTATTTTGTCTGTAAAAACACTGTTTGAAACATTTGCTTTTCCCCACTTTAATTTATTTTCCTATTTCACAAAACAAGGTAAGAGGCAGACACACCATAAGTAAGGACTTGAGCCCAGAGATACTACAACGGCAAACAGTACACTAGAAATGTTCCTGCATAGGAGGGGGTGGGGAGGAAGACTGGCTGATGCATTCCATAAATTTGTGTCTGTTTTGATGGACACAAGTAATTTTTGTTATTCATTACAAAAATCATACCTATACATAATAAAAAGAAACACAAATGCTGACAGGTTGTGCATCTCTTGGTGACTCTGGTTTGGACATTTATTTAAAGGAAGCACTGAAACAGGGAAGAGCAAACCCTGTGCACTTCTAACTCCAAGAAAAGTCTTGCATTTGACTTTGACCTGACAGAGGAACAGAGATACAGGATAAAAATTTTTCAACACCACTACTTCCCCATCACAAGAGCACACACTCCTGAATGACAACCACAAAAACCCAGAAAAAAAATAGGTTTTAAGATACATAAAGAAATTAAAAGGTCAAACAGGTCCTGCTATGGACAAAAATCAGATCTTGAAGTTCTGAGACAAACAACACTCTTCATTCTGCCTCAAGTCGAGGTAAGACAGGAAGAATAAGATTTCCAAATGCAGAGTCTTGAGTTATGAAGTATCCTGAGGAATGTGCATGTGCGTGCTGCAAAGAAAAAGTATTTGTTAAAGCATAACTCCCTGCAGCACTGACATGATTTAAGACTTCATGGCTTCTGCAGCACCAATAACTTATTTCTCCCAGACTTCTCTTTAATTCTGATAGTCAAATTCAAACCCAGCATTTTAGAACAACCACATCAGAATAGGGCGCATCAATTAACTTAGACATTCTCTGCTGCTCTTTTCAGCCAACCCCATGGAGGTGAGGCAATCAATTCCTGATGGCTCTTCTTTGCCTAGACCCCATGTTTCCACTCCCATCCATAAACAGCTTAAAAGTCTTGTTTTATGACAGCTGCCATACACAGTGCCACAAGCATGCATGAGTGTCCCACAACCTGAGGCTGCACGTAAAAATGACACAGACACACTCTGGAACACAGGACACCAGAATTCTCCTCCTGTGATGCAGATATGCTTGTTTGCCTGAGGGAGGAGCTGTTGTATGGCTCTGGAACACCTTGGTGAAACCCTACATACCCTTTCCCAATTCAGAGGCTAGAGTCCAGCAAGTTAGATATTCTGCGTATTTCTTCCCTCCACGACTAGGGAAAAGCCCTACTGGATCTCATATCTAGCTTGAACCTGCAGTGTGCCCGTGGAGTGATCAAGGCTAACTGAAGACTGGGCTCAAGGGGAGCCAAGTGGGGCCAAGGGGAGCTCCCTGAGTTCAGTTTGAGATACAAACTGGAGGGAGCTCAACACAGACACAAAGAGATGGGCTGTGGGGCTGGGTGGAGCTCTCCATGCCTAAGGAGATGTTTCATCCTAACAGAAGAGACTTCGTTTATGACATACAGAAATGTGAGACACCTCATCTCTAAAAAGGGCTTTTCAACATGTCTAGGAGCAGTTCTGCTCTCTGAAGGGATGCACACCTAAAACAGAGCCAAGCTTAACTGTGACTGTATCAGCTCACCTGCAGTGCAGCCTTCTGCTGTGCTGCAATGTGCTGTTGCTCAGCATGATCACGGAAATCCTTATTCAGAGGTGATCTTGCAAGTGCAATGCTGCAAGAAAGAACAAGATGGTATGACATAGACCACATAGAACATGTGTCCTTGCCATTCTAGCCATGAATACCATGACTTCCTCAGCTCCCCATTTATTTCATTCATGGCTTGACAATTGTTACTATTTGGAACTACTACTTGTTAATACAAGAAAAAAAAGAGTACATGGAGTGACTGCAGCTGAATTATTTGAGCCATCATAAGTCCTGCCAAATTAAACCTGAAGCCTACTATGGATTTTGCTCATGGGTTGAGTCCCACTGAAGTCAGTGAAACCACTGGGGTGCAGCATTAGACAATGCAAGCAATTCCTAAAGCAGCTTTGTGCTTTCACCACTACTCAGTCACTGAGTGACTGTTCTAGACAACTGTCATAAACAGGTGCATTAACTAGGGCTCTGCAGACTTCAGTATAAGAACAGTTCTTTGGTAGGGGGCAGCAGTTCTCTACATATGATAAAGGAGTTTCCTGTTGATGTTAACTGAAATAATGATCCCTTGATGATAGCCTGGAGTACCTAAAACTGATTTAGCTTATCTATCTTAGAGCAGCATAAGGTTCCAAATTAAAATTTATTCATGTTTTTCTTGTCTTTTGTATCGTAAGACTTGTCTGCCTTCTTAACTCAAAAAGAAGACTTGAAAAACGTCCCCAACCCGACATAAGCAACAGATGGAAATCAGGTGAGTGTTGCAATTAGAATTGTATCACAAGACAATTCACAACTACCTCTGAAATTGTCACTGGAAACTGCTGCTGAAAACCCTGCTCCTACCAATCACAGAGACAAAAGTACAAATGACAAGGATTCCAAACACACTTGTCAACTGAACTGTACCAGCAGCTTCAACGTCAACAGATGATTTAGTAAATCAGTTTTTGAGAAGCAGCCATGCTCATGAAAAGATCTTCAGCCAAATCTAGGCCTAAATGCATAACAAAAGCTAAACGATTCAGAGGATCGTTGCTTATGGCAAGTATTAAGATAAGCTTCACTGCTGGAGAAGAGTACTACTCAGTTTATTTAAAACATAACATTTTCAGTTATTTTGAAGGTATTTGTGTTTAATCTCTACCCTCTAACTTTTCAATATGATTTCTGTAGATAAGCTTAAGGTTTCACCATAAGCTGACATTTTTCAAGAGATACAGGATTTTCACATGCCAAGGCGAGAAACCCATTCACCCTTACGCTGTCCATGGCATTGTTGTGCTTCAGGTACATCAAGCTCTTTCAGTCAAGTTTGCACAGTTTTTCTGGTCTCAATTCTGACAATTCTGTGGTCCAAGAGCTTTGGCACAACACCAAAAAACTGTCAGCTCCTCAAAAATCACACATCAGCCCACCATACCAAAGCAGAGTTTGACTGCTGCAGTGTAGGTTCCATCCATGCCCACCTTCAGAATTAGTAATTCTAATTCTGCTCACTAGAATACAGTGTTGTATTTCCTTAAAGAAAAAAGAGAGTAAACAAGCACTCCCTGAAACTCTGCCAGACTTGTAATGAAATACAGGAACACTGTTGCCAGGAGCTGTACATAACAGTATGATATTCTGATTTTCTTATCAACAATTTTTCTCGAATAATAACCACATATAATTATTATTAATAACTTATCTCACTCAGAGGTCTAAATCAGGCAATTTCAAGTATTCTGCATACTTTTTGACATTACAAAGGAACTGAAAGTAGTGTGGAATCTCTTTGAGAAAAGACACGGGCAGCACTCAGACTGTAATCACAGTATCTGACTCTTGTACAGGTGTTGTAGGTAACACTGTGTCTAGAATATGGCACTGCACTCACTTCATGCTTACCTCAAAGTTTAAGGATCTCAATTTTTCCACATAAATTATTGTGTGATTTTCGAGTTACTGATTTATGACAAAAATCTGATCTTTTGTCTTGTATGGGAGAAATCCCAGGAACAACCCTTAAATTCAGATTAGATTATTACACCTTATGGTGTAGAATCATCCTTACAACATAACATCTTTTACAGGATTATCTGCAGTAACATAAACTGGCTTTGTCTTGCACGTAGGGAGTTTCAAGAATAATTCACTCCTGCTGTAATTGCTCTTCTCTAAGCACACAGAATCCTGAACCTAAAGGTCTGCTACTTCCATTCCCCAGAGCATTTCAGCTTAATAATTGAATGTTTTCTCAGTGTCTGCTTCCTGACTTATCTTTATGGTACACTTCAATACACTTGAGTAAGCATATCTCAAATGAGAAGTATTTAAGCCAAAATTCATGCTATGTAAACAATTTTAAATACTAATATGTTCCTAAAGAGCAATGTCCCTCTGCCTTGTTATTAAGGATGGTCAGAAAACACTTCTGTTAAGTATTTACATAAGTTTACAGCTCACTAGCTGTTTGATTTTTTTCCTTGATGTAATCAGTGCTGTCCAAACAGGTCTAAGAACATAAAATACCTGGCTCCAGGGTGATTTGTGGAAGACTGGTTTTGCATAAGTAACTTTCTCTTCTCCTTGTCTAGTTCTGCCAGGATTGCAACCCTATTTTTATTCTGGAAACCTGGTGAGAATGACAGAAAAGTATTAGAAATATTTATTTGACTTCTGTGGCCCAACTCTAACCCTGTGGAATTAGAAGTCCCTGCACAAAATTACTCTAAGATGAATATACTAATCTTCAGAGCTTTGTACCCATTTGAAAAGGCTATTAATAAATAGGTTTCATTTATCCTTTTCTCATTTTACAGCATGCAGTAGCTTCCATAAGCTATCATGCATATTAATACATTTTAAAATAGAGGTTTCTAACTCAAGTTAGATCCTATCCCTTCCCAAGCCAGTTCTGAAGCTACAATCAGGGTATACGATCAAATACTTGCCTTCCAAAAAGGTAAACTTACCAGGCTCTAGATTTGAAATGTAGTCACTGAATGTTCAACAATATTCAACAATAAGAATGGAGCAATATACTCATGGGGCATAATTTCTCATGTCAGAGAACCCAAAAACTATAATACAAGTATAATATATATAACAGGTAAGAATAAGCTGATCACTAAGCTTGCACATTTGCTTATACAAACATCTTTCCCTCAATCTATGCAGAAAAGCTTAAATATACTGATGTCCTTACCTATACATACTACCCTTATTCTGAACACGATCAAATGCTGCAATAAAGAAGCAAAATTAAAGTATTAAACCGTCTGTAGACAATATAAGAACATGGCATCCATTTCCTTTGATCATCATTCTCCCAAAAAGACCTTGAATACTAAAGAGGTCAGGAAGAAGGGATAGAATTTTAAAAATGCCCAAAATAGCTGCCACGTATGTATTTTTCAAACTTGCCTTCTAAATGCAAAAATGGCAAAACTGCTGTACCTACACAGGACTCCTATATAATAAAGGATCTCACTGCGGCCCTCAAACAAACCAGATGCACAAGTCCCTGCTGTTGCCCAGTGTGCCTGAACAGCACAGCTGAGGACAGCAGCTCCAGAGCTGACTCTTACATGCCTCTATGCCACCAAGGACATGCCTCACGTCAGGAATACACACTTTCAGAATCTCTGATTTGATGCTGCTCTACAAATAACAAGTTATGACACCATTATTTAAAAAAGAGATGTAAAAGTGAAGTTATCTCCTTTATTTTCTCCATACAAAAAGTCAAAGATTCGCACTGGAAATTGCTGCATGCTGTGCCCTTGCCCAGAGTACTGTCTTACTGACAGCACTGCAACACAGTAGCCCACAAACTGTTAGGAACGCCAGACATGGTAACTCTTAAGGAGAGTGTTAGCATGTCAAGGTAAAATGATTCCTTTTCAGTAGCTGCACTCAAAGTTCCTCCTCTTTGACAGACCTTGTGTTAATGCTCAATTATACAATCTAGTATTCCTTTCACCTGCATGGGTCAATGAAGGAGATAATTTCCAGACAGAAACCTTCAACTCTAAATAACAATTTGCATCTGTACTGCCTTGCTATCAATCCCTCACCTTCTTCTACCATGTCTAACATACACACCCATAAACCTCAGTGTCTCAAGAGTTCTTGAAAGGAGCAGTCTTTTAATTTTATTGTACTGTGGTTTTAGGTACGCTCATCCATAATGATTTTGACATTTGTTAATAGATTTTTAGTTACATTTAATTAACTGGTATTTTTCTGTCCACTAATCTCTCCTTCCCATGTGGCTTTAGCTCCACTTAAACTCTGTTTTGTAAGAGTATTGATTCAGGTCTTTGATGTTTCTCTGCTCTTTGGGTGTTTTACACCATCTCTTTTTTTGAAGACCCTACAGTTGCAACAAATCTGAAACACTAAAACACAGCAGACATAAAAAGGCTGAGAAATCTTGCCAACAAGCTAGGATTTAAGATTTCTGAGGTGCAGCTAGCCCAGACTTTACTTTCTTGTAAATTCTGGAGACAATGCGTGTATAAGATGACTGAAGCAACTCTAAGAGGGTCTGATCTAAAACAACCAAGTCTGTATGCTCATTGTACACAATTTTAATCCAAAACCCCATATACTTGACATTTTACTCGGCACACTTCTGCTACTGCTTGCTTATCCTGAACTGCATAAATCTAAATGCATGCTTGGAATTCAGAAGATATGATAATTAAGGAAAGAAAAAGGAGATCACTTTTTAATATAAGTTGTTGTGATCTAAAAAAATATTGATTAAATATGCTTAAATTTATCATGAAGCAGACAATATGATCAAGAAAGGCTTAAAACCTTTTAAATGCTGTTTTTAAACTGTGATCAGAAACTGCAGAAGATTCTGTCTTTTATTTTGAGTCTTGTTACAGTATCTTATGGCAGAAACTCTAATACTATTCAGATGTAACCCAAGTATTTTTTCTTTTCTTATATCTCTACTAAGAGCTTTGTAGTGTGTTTTTTGTTTGATTTTTTGTTGGTTGTTTTTTTTAAAAGTAGTATTTTGCACTAGAGTTCAGACAGTAACCATCAGCAACCTGCTGTGCTGAAAAAGTCACTTGTTTAAGAGAATTTGTTAATGATAAGGACAAAAAAGCCCTCTTGAGAAAGTGGAGGAGCACATTCAACATGTACATATTAGCACACCTCAGCTGAGAATGTGAAGCTCCTGCAGGTATTTTAAACTCTTTCAAAATGCAAAGCAAAGTCTGTTCATTTAAAGGTTAACAATGGAGGGGGAGGAACATAGAAAATCCACTTTACAGAGAAATTCTGACATCCTTACAAAGTAATTAACTGTATCTGGCAATACATAAGCCAAGACTTTCATTTGGATTCTTCCCTGTCCAGGAACCCAAAGTGCTTTCATAAAGACCAACTTGATACTCCTACGGAAGTTTCCCACTTCAACTGTAAGTAATTTTTCATCTGTAGATTTGTCTGTTCTGCTTTCTAGTACTAAAAATGTGGACATGCAAAAATCAAAACCCATCCTTAGTACAGACCAGATTTTCATCTGTGAAAGCAAGTGCAAATTTTCACACAGGAACTTCCTAATAAAGCTTTAAATTTAGACTTCCTTTGACAAGTTGAGTTGCACGAATATTTTGAGTTTGAACAGTTTGAATATCGCAATTTATTAAAACTCTTCTCTGCTTTGCTGGCATGAGTCCTGATTCAAAATGACCTGTTCAAGGCAGCTAAACAGATTAATGGCAGTGTCACACTGAGCACCTAGATCCTCAGATTACTCTCTAATATAGCAGATTCAGGACATTTAAAATTTAAACCTGACACCTCTACTTCTGACAGCAAACATTTTATTTGTGCAGGAGCTGAAAGATTACTTGCAACTATTTTCTGCTGAGTGATACTGGTAGCTTCAAGAGCTCACAGCAAGCTTCTCTCTTTAACCTAATCCTAATACCTTATCCTACCACCCTATCTTACCACTACCTCTGTCAGTTAGTTCTTCTAACTAACTCTGCATGGCAAAACACAGCATTACCTTTACTTTTTTTGAAGTTTTTGCTTTTCATTATCTTTCCCTTGATCTGTTGGTTGCTTCAAATTCACAGCACAATAAAGTTTTTTCTAAGACACATTACTTATCACTTGTCTATAGATGTGTAAAAGCACAAAAGAGCCCTCCACTACTTTTGTGTTCAAGACACACTTATACTTGGAAAATGTTTTCAAAGCTGGATGTCAGCTCCAAGCTCTGAATATTAAAAGGAACTGCATATTGCCCTTCCTGCTCAATTCAGAAAGGATTTAAAGCAATTTCTTTACTGAAATGCATGTTTCCATAAATGGCAGCATTCATGAAGTGATACAGAAACCTCTTAAAAAGCAGAATCTAAAGACCTTATTAAACACACACCACTTGGGAAAAAATGGAGTAATTCTATTTTGATGTCCTCCTCTGCTTATGATGACTGGCATCTCAAAACATCATCTAATAGTCTGCTGCATGCCAATACTCTCAGTAACAATTTACATTTGGATATACTTTCACATACTTTGTGAGACAATGAAACAAAAGGCACACTAATTATTCAGTAAATTAAGTTGATTTATGGAAAAATACATTAGTATTTTGTCTGTGCCTCCAGGAACAGCTACACGCACAGCTGAATGCAAGTCATGGACAGCTTTATGGCTGCAAAGTTCTCAAGTACTATGGTTACACACAGATCAAACTCAGGCATAGAACAGCAAAGTGTGTAGACAATAAAGTAATTCAATGCAGAACAGCAAAATCTTCCTTTTCAGACTCAGAGAACAGAGAGCTAAATCTAGCTGCTTAGACTATACCATGTGAATGTCACAAACCTTTAGGTTAAAAGCCACTGCCAGGATATAAAGAGACTCTGTAGAATTGCTACAGCCTGAAACTTAAAATTCTGTTCAGATTTCATGAGCTTGCTCTTCCAAGATACCAGAACTCTTCTTTTATGAAAGGTTGAGCCCTGTCTGAAGCAGGATCTGTATATTTTCCACCTCAGAGACCTAAAGAAGAATTCTGTTCTGAGCAGTCACATTTCTCTTATCTCAGAGGGGTTCCTCTAGGAGGACTTCTACACTGAGCAGTTAATTCAGGTGCACACAAGGTATGCTCTGGCCTTGCTGCACACAAGCAAAGGCATTACACAGGAGCAGCCTGATGAATGCATGTTGCCTAACTACTGTGAAGTACTGCAGTAGGAGCAGTGCATTCCTGAGCACTTGGAAGTATTTGCTGTAATTCAGAAGGTGATTTCCCCCACTTCAAGTGTACCACTCTGGTCTGTGAGCTCATCTGGTGAACAATGAACAGCATGCTACAAGATTTTCCATTGCTTTCAAATGCCCTAGTCAGTCTCACGCAATCAGTTCCATGCAGAACTAATAATCCAAAGCAAGGCTTTTCATTCAATTCTGCTTGGTTTTTTCTGCACTCACATGCAGCCTATGACCAAGAGCGCTTTTCTAAAAGGCCAATGAATAAAAGCCTGGTCCACAAAATCTTAACTTTCATAGTCTGAGTCTGTAATCAATGGAAAACTCAAATTAACTCCTAAGAAAATACTTGGTACTGATTAAAGGAAAAGCAGTAATTCGGTACAAAAAACTACCATCACAGTGTACCTGTGTAGAAGGCTAATTTTAATTCATCCTTACAGTTCTGCCTGAGTAAGTGCCACCATTTATAATCCTTCCAGTAAGAGTTTCAGTAAATTTCTATTCCTTTTGTCCAAGTGAAGAGAATGGATTGCTTTAACAGAACTAAAATGTATGTCATGAGGCAAGCTAAAAATGCAGTGTTTCTCTCAATCATTTTCACTACTAGACTGCATCTGGACAAGACAGAAGCCCTGAACTGTCATTTATATTTACTCATTCCTTTCCAATTTTCCTAGTTGTACTATTTAGAGGCTTATTTGGTAATTAAACTCGATAGTGTTTTTGGTCTGCTTAGTACAAACAATTTTCATATGATAATTGCACAGTTTCTTTAGTGAGTCTCTAAAGGGTATCTCAAATATAAAAGCAGATTCCAAGGCCCTATAAAATTACAAGACTGGTGTCAGGAGGGAAGCAAAGGTATTCTGGCACTAAAATCCCATCTTATTTCTCAGTAAACCAATATATTTAGAAAAAGCAGCTTTTAGCTCTCTATGACAACATTCTATTCCTTGCAATACTGACCTGGTATTCACAGAATAAAGCAAAATTTACCACTATGTACCAAAAACCTCCTCTGAGTTAAAATTTGCAAACAGACAGCTCTGCAATCTGCAGTACTCCTCTCTCAACACTTCACAAAATATCAATAAGCATTCCAGAAACGAACTCCTTTTTGTCAAGTAGCAAGTCACATCTGTGTTTCGGACCCACACGAGTCATATGATACCCCTTTAAGTATCATCCAGCAACACCCAGCTTTGCAGGCCTGCTTGAGGTAAGGACACAAACACAGATGTGCAAAAGTCTCCACTTGCTGGGAAACTGAACCCAGAACTCATTTCTCAAAACCACATAAGTGAAGGGCCATATTTGAGAAGCTTTCTTCCACAGAAGAAAAGCCTGAGTTCCACTAAGGTTTCCAGAAAACACCTCTAGAGGGCGGTTTAAGACCCTTCTTCAAATTTACCGAGTGACACCGCCCCTCAGCCCCCTATAAAGCACATGTATCACCTGAACAGATGGACCATTGCTATGACTTTTATTGTTTCAAGGGTGCAACTCAGACACATCTTCATACAAAGGAACGTTTCATCGCAGTTAGCATTATGGTTTTAATTGTCTTTTCCTCCCAACCCTGGCCACTTGCTGACAGATACTATTGCCTGGGTCTTGCTACTTCCATCACAACATGGAATATATTTGACTTCTGGCTGTTCTCTGGTGTTGAGTGCAAGAAGCACCAGTCATGTTCAATGCCAAGTGTTGTAAGGAGACGATCATCAGGAGATGATCACTGTACCACAGGCATGGTAGGTACTTCTGAATCCTGAGCATGACGTCATGCTCCATAATTCACAGCCTCCCAGCCATCAGTGGTCTTTTTCAACCATTGAATGTGTGTGTATCTTGTCTGAGGACACTGCCGTTCTGCTACTTTCAGCCCCACCTCCCTTCCCTTTCTTCATCTTTCCATTAAAATAAACTTACAGTTATGGTGACTTCACTGACATTTCCCATGTAGTCTTTTCCCTTGAATACTTAGATTAAAACCTACCTTGTCCTGAAGGATTTGCTGCCATCCTTCAATTTTCAGCCCTTGTTTTATTCAACTGGAGTTGAAATCTTTTAATCCCCACAAATACCTGCAAAACAAGCACAACATAAGATAAACATACTCCTTTACAAGGAGAGCTTGGGTATCATTCTGTCAGAGACTTCATAAATATGGCAACTGTTAGAACACACAAACCAAACACAGCATGTGCATTGCTTAACGTATACCATACTACACAGTTTATTTATATTGTTATGACTGAAACTTTCGGCTCAAAATATCAAGGGTCGTGATCAATATATTTTTCAGATTCTAGTGATTTCTATTAGCAGTAGTAGTAATTCCTCATAATTTCTATTCTAGTATGAATAACTTTTGGAGTCATACACGCATTTTTCCCAACTGAACTTCTTACTGACAAGGTATGTCAGACGATGCTTAAAAATCACATCAAACCATTGTAGTCCTTAAAATGCCGAAGCCCTGGGACCCCAGTTTAGGCTCTAACTCAAGAAGAACTGGCCGTTTGATGAGAGACAAGTTAAACCCCAGACACAATGCCAGCCAAAGTTGGCTGCAGCTGCAGCAAAACGAAAAGGGAGGCCTGCTCCTCGGCCATACGTCACCTCGGGCCACCATCAACTTCTGTTTCCATCAAGGTGCCAGGCTGTAAAGTGCAGCAGCGAAGAGCTTTGGCTCAGCAGGGCAGAGCCGAAGGACGGGAACACTGAATCCTGCAGGAAACGTTAATCAGAAGGCACAGTCAGACTACCACAGGAGACCAGGTCACTGTTACGTCCTGGACCTGTGGGTCCCTGACCAGCAACGCCGCAGTGAATTAATAACTCAATGACAGTATTAATTAAGCGCACTGAAAGCGGTCGGGACGGGTTTCTCCGAGTGGCATCAATGGCCTGACGAGTCCCGTCGCCGCCCGCCTCCCCCACCCACGGCTCGAGAATGGGCTCGCCCGCTCGCCTTTTCCCTCCCGCCCACAATGGATGGATGGACTCCTCGGCTCTCCCCGGCCCAGCGGCGATCCTGCGCCCCAGCCCGGCCGCCCCGGGCCCCTGCAGTCCTGCCCGCCACCCACCTGGCCGAGAGCTCGGGGCTCCGGCTCCCTCTGCCCCGTTCGCCCTTCCCGCAGCGCGGCCGCGCCGCCTCCGCCCTCTGCTAGTGACGCGCGCACAGCGCGACGGCGCCCGTGTCGGCTCTGGCGCTTCCCGCGCCCTCCTCTCTTCCCGCGCCCTCGCTTCCCGCTTCCCGTGCCCGCGCCCCCTCGCTCTGCCCGCGCCCGGAAGGGTCGGGCCTGTGCGTGTGGAGGCGTAGCCAGGCTGCGAGAGTGGTGCGTTCAGCGGTAAGGCTGTGTTTGTCTGCCCCGTGGCTCCTGCCATGAGCATCCGCCTGGGGGCGGGAGCAAGTGCCAGGGTTCCACACTGGGGCCGCACTGTAGGGGCTCCAGGCAGCTGCACGGATAAATGGTAAAAAAACCCACACGTGTAAGGGAAGGGGTCGCAGAACCAGGTTGGAAGAGACCTCCGAAATCATCGAGTCCAACCTCTCACCCAACACCACGCTGTCGATTAGACCGTGGCACTGAGTGCCACATCCAGTCATTGCTTAACACGTCCAGGGACGGTGACGCCATCACCTCCCTAGGCAGCCCATTCCAAAGTCTAATCACCCTTTCAGGGACGAAATTCTAATGTCCAGCCTGAACCTCCCCCGGCGCAGCTTGAGTTTATGTCCTCTTGTACCGTTACTTTTTTTTTTTTTCCCTTCTGTCTTTAAACACTTCCATTCAGCTTATATTGGAACACAGCAGCAATTATTTGGCATGAACTAGCGCACAGTTTGCTTTTGGAATGTCAAGTAACAGCTGTGTAGGTGAGGGTATCTGATTAAGGGATCTCGTGTGACCTGGAGAAATGTTAGTCTTAAAATAGCAATCTGAGACTTCTTGTTTTATGTCCTTGTGGTTAAAATACCTCAGTTTGAATCAAACCAGACTGAGTAGTGACATGAACTGTGGCAGCTGTAGCTTTGATTGTACATAAATAAAATCAATTATTAAGGACAGCTATAAATAAATAATTAAAAGACTGCATACAGATGGGGCCAACACTGACCTCTTGGTAGTCAAAAACCATTCACATCACCTACTTCACTTTTCTGTGCAGAGGGTTTTTTAGGCACTAAACACTTTTCATTAAATAAAGGTCCTTTAACTGAATTTAAGGAGAGGAAATCAGTTACTTTTTTAAATTATTTCGTTCAAGGTGTCTACGTAGACATGCTTTTACTGCAGGATATTAAAGTCTTTAATATTAAGATTTTGATGTGTGTATGTAACAGGCACTTCTGAGCAAAATCACTTCCTTAGTGCAAGGGTGATACTGGATCTGGTAGTCAAACCTCCTGTACACTGCAGGGCAAATAAGTTCATCTGCTTTCTCTTTCATCAAATGCTAGAAGTCTATAACCTCATCACTCTTCATGTCTAAAGTGGAAAAAGGGCTTATTAAAAACTGTTGGTTTAGTTATGATGGAATTCTTTATATTGCTAAGAACACACATAGGGTGTACATGATGCTAAATGTCACACTAATCCATTAGCTTGGACGACCAAATATATACAGAAATATTGAAGGCAATTAACAATTTAAGATCTGCTGCAGCCAGCTTTACTAGATGATGAAGAAATAAATTACATTTTTGAGAGTGTATAAGATATACAAATATATTTAAATATATATATATAAAAATCCTGTCAGTCTCTATAATAATGGATTAATTTGTCTTAAAATAGTGTGCCTTAACACATAGATTCTATGAGATAGGAAATATTCAGCTAACCAAGTATGCTGTCTGTTCTTGCATTTATAGTTTTCAAAAACTCACTACGTGATGCTTGTGAAGCTGAACAAGTTTATGTCTGGAAACTTGTAATGCCCAGATGTGGAATTCAGTCACCTGGACAGTTTACTTGGTAAAAGCTCTGTGTCTGTGTGTGTTTGCGTAGGGGTGTGTGTGCCTGTACGCAAACCAGCAGACAATCTCAGGGAGTTTTCAGTTTGCCTTAAAGTCCTGCTAATTACTACTGTGGGAAGCAAACGTTGCTGCCATTCCCACATACTCCTGTTCTCTTTGCATGAACAGCTGACTGAGCACCTGGCCTCCTGATTGTTTTGGTATTGTTTTCTGTTTTGTTTCATTTTGTAATTTCTCATTTTGCCTTGAGAAATGCCACATGTGCTAATTTTCTTTTCCTTTTAATTATTCTCCCTTGGATGATCTGCAGACTCTTTTATCTAGACACCTCACTTGCAATCCTGAACTGCTGAAAAGCATTGTGAATGAAGAGCAGCACAGTACTCAGGCTAAGAACCCTGCCTGGTGCATTTCTCTGTGTTGGCATGCCAGGACTGAGGTTGTAAAAGATTCTAAAAAGCTGCAGTTTGAGGCAGACAGGCCTCGCTGCTGGGCTCCTCTTTAGACAGCTAACACTGGTAAGAAGAATTAATTAGTGGACAGTGGTCCTTGGTTTGGGATCAAGAAGGGAAGGTAAAAAATGAAGCAGCAGGGTAAGGAGGAAGAGTCATCAGCAAGGAAACTCAGGTGAAGAAAAGTTGAGAGTCGTTAATTATTCATTTATGTACAGGTGTGGTGAAAATTTATTATAGTAACTTTGATCATCTCTACAAAAACATGGTCATGCCTCAAGTCAAAGGATTCTTTGGCTTTGAGAAGGATTTCATATCGATATAATATCAATTAATTTCCTCCTTGGGTTGTAGAAACAGGAAGAAGTGTAGCACTTTAATGGAATGGTGTCTAATCTCTGGTGTGTCAGAATACTTTTATTTTGCCTGATATTCCTCCTTCTTGTTCAGCATAAGCAAAGAAAAAAAAATAAAAGAAAGCATTTATAGTGTGTCTGTTGGAAAGCCATTATAAAATCTTCAATTTAGAAAGAGGCTGTTCTTGAATACTGCTTCACAAATCTTGCTATGCTGTTCCTTGAGGCAATAAAATGCTGTTTTCCAGGCTGGCTGTTCTTGGCGTAGAGGCAGCTGTGTATCCCATTATATAAACAAAAGCTGTGTTAAATTGAATGTAATTCTGAATGAACATAAACTGCAATATTTCAGAATGACCATGAGCAGTTCTATTCACTATAGACTGAGGTAAAATAGTGATTTAGGTGTCGAGTTTTTTCCCTGTAAGTGAAAATAGTATGTGCGTGATGTCTCCCTGGCTTGAACCAAGATCTTCCAGAATGCTGTTTTTATTTCCATATGGCAGTGCTACTCATGCAGATCCATCCTAATTTTATTTTTACTTATTGTATATGTTACAAAAAAGCCCCTTCGAATAAAATGTGTTTTGAAGAGTTTTCAAGCATTTCAAATTTGTTGTGGATCTTATCTCCAATTGCATAAAGATACTGTATCCATAGTAATAGTTTTTCTCCTTGATTGGATTTTTGATTTTTCATTTTATAGCCATTTAGCACAGACTTCGGCTTTGTATCACAAGTATCCTCTGTTCCCACAATCCTATTTATGGCAGCCCCATAGAACCTGAGAGCTTTGAAGGCTTTAGATGCAGCAAAAGCCTATGCATTAGCTCACCTGTGTGCATGAATGCACATGTGTTGTGTGCTTGTACTTGAAACTGATCCTGTCTCTGTAGAGAGTCAATGAGCATGTGCATAATATTTAGCACAGTCAAGTCAAAAGCCTGCCCTCTCCAATATCTGCAGTACAAGACATGAGGTCTTGCAGCATATGGGAGGAAAGACCTTCTTTGAAAAGACAGTTGGATTTTGGGGTTTTTTACACCTTCTGGAATGGTCTTGTTCCATACTAGTTTTATATGTGCCTATGTGCAGGCAGACACAAACATTATCCTTACCAAGGTAGACCACAGCGTGGAAAAGATAAAGCAATTGAGGAGAGGCTGTTGACAGTGTGGAAAAAAGCTTCTACTGCTCTTGACCCATCAAACCAGCCAAGCCTTGCCAGTATGTCTGTTGTGGCCTTGAGCTTACTTTACTGTTTGTACTGTCTGGAGTGTGCTATCAAGAATGCTAGAATTTAAGTCTTAAAATAGAAACCTTGATGAAAAGCAGGTGGGTTTTACATCTGGTCTAGTGAATAAATACAATGTGAAGTTAGCCTCCTGATATTCATTGTAAACTCTGTTGCCACTTTATGTCTCATTATCTGGACAAGATGCAGTACGAAAAGAATGTTAAGAAACAATGGAGAGTCTTTTTCAGGCTCACACTGAGCTCTTATAAAGCCATTTGCCATTATAAAAATATCCTGGGTGGTACTACTGGAGTAACTGACACTCCAGATCAGAACAGCAGTACAAGATAGGTGCTGCCTACCTTTAAATTTGTAAATAGGTTTTCCTGTACGTCATCTGTGGATCCTTTCTCTCCGTGTTTGCCCTACTAAAGAATCCTAAGAGGTAGCCTGCAGGACTTCAATTTCAGTAACACAGGGACAGAAGTATTTTCTTCAGAAAAAAACATGTCTAACTGGTGACCTTTGTCTTGAATTGGTGAGATCCTTGATCCCCAAATTTACCATTTATCTTCTTGCCCAATTAGCATTACACACATACCTCTCTGTTTCATCTTATTTGTGAGCTGAAATGATGTAAACATAATACATAGTTAGGATTTTGCTCTGAAAGCATGTCAGTTTTTTCAAGTTAACTTAGATTAAGATGTGAACATTGAATAGCAGTCTCTTTTCAGCCTGCCACTGATTTTGGTTTTCATTGTGTATTTTATTCTGGTTGCACATTTCATGTGCTGAATGGTTTTAGCTTGGTCGATGTTTAACATAAAGAAAACTATCAATATAAACATCCAGGAAAATATCACAGTCATAAAATTATACCACCACACTGGAGAATGACAAATAACTGTGTTTTTAATCACTCACCATTTCCTAGCAGAATTAAGACTTTTTAAATTTTGTTTTTTAATTTATTAGAAAAATAGACAGTTTCCTTCCTCAGTAGTCATTTTTCAGTGTAACAGCTCTTCCACTAATGTCGTCTGAACTTTTTCCAACCAGATTTCAGCTTACTTGTATTCACAGGTGCAATAATATTCCTGTATTTTGCATATAGTGATCCAGTTAGTTATTTGAAAATGTTTCTAAGTGTTCTATGTCAAATTAAATGAGTAAGGATGACATAGCAGAACCAACTTAGGTAACACAGATAAATGTAATTAATAAAGAGGCATATATTGCCCTATGACTGGAAACTAGACTAGTAAGTGAATCTCTGGAGCTTGGAACTTCATCCTTGCATACAGGATAATTGAGAGGTCACCTTACATAATCTCAGATATCAGACATCTGTAGCAGCACTGAATCATTTTTGCTGGAAGGGGAATAGGGAGGTCTCTGGTCCACTCTCTTGCTTAAAGGGTCAGAGGGTCACACATGAGATCGTGCCAGATCATCTGGAGAATCTCCAAGGGTGGAGACTGCACAACCTCTCTCTGCAACCTCCTTTGCCTCTTGGCTATCTTCAGGGGGAAAAACGTTGTTCCTAACATCCATCAGGAATTTCCTGTTTCAACTGATGTACTTTTTCTCTTGTCCTCCTGCTGTGGTCTGTTGTGGTAAGCCCAGTTCCATCTTTTCCACCCCCTCACTATGGGACACTGGAGGATGCAACTAACTGCCCTCGAAGCTGTCTGCTCCAGGCTCAAAAAGCCTCAGCCCTGCAGCTGCTGCTTGCAAATGTTCACCAATCATCTCAGTGCCCCCCTCTGAACTTTCTCCAGTTTGTCAGCATCTTGTATAAATATCCCGCAACTGAACAGACGATTTCTCTTAAGGTCTAGTAAGTGCCCAGCACAGACTGATAAACCCTGCCTTTGATCTGCTGCCTGTGCTGCCTGCTGTTTAGGCAGCCTGGATACCGTTGGTCTTCCTTGCTGCAAGAATGCAGCAGGCTTGTGCTTGGCTTGCTGCCCACCAAGCCAAGGTTTAATGAGTACAAGGTCATTTGTACTTGCACAGAGCTAGGACAGCCCCAGGTTTCCAAGTACTGGTGTCCCTGACAGGCTTCGTTTGGAAAAAGACTGAGTTGGAAATGTAGCTGACTGAGGATGCTTAAAGGAAAAGAGAGGAAGAGCTCTCACTAAGTCATAAACCTTTGAGATACAGACTGTTGCAAAACTGAAAGGAACCAGTTGCTGAGCAGTGTGGCAGATACACGCACCTGCCTGCTGCTTTATCACAACAGTTTCCACTTAAGATTTGGATAGTCTAAAAGAAAGTTGGGATGCATGTATTTATGCTAGCTAATTTGCATTGCTTCCTTTTCCTGATAGATGAATAGGTTGTTTTTGAAGTGTGATGAACAAGGAATATTTCACAGCCTCTTTCTCACTGGGGCCTGGCACTTGGTTTGGACTTTTGATCTTTACTGGAGTTCAAACATTACATAATATTAAGTAGCTAATTATAGTAAGGATTGATTTTTTTTCGTATTTTTTCCCTGTGATAAATAGCATTTCTTTTTGTGATGACAGTCCACAGAGTTGTGCTTCCATGCTTGTCCTGCTGTGTGGCACCTCGCACTGACACCTGTAAAACTTAGGTCCTGCCCTTTTGATTTCAATGCTCTGTACTCCCCAGGAAAAGTTAAACACAAGTGAAATGTTTACAGTGTCCAAGTCTTACCTGGTCACATACCTGTATGTGTATCTTCATACATCTATCTATAGCTGGAAGGAATTGTGAGAGCTTTATTGTGATACATCACTTTTCCCTGTAGCATATTACTCTATGATATCTAATTAATGCTGAGCAAACTGTGTAAAAATAGAATTTATCAGCCAAATTTAGCTGCTTTATCTGCTCGGGGAACAGACGGTGATTCTTCTCCTATTTATTAGTTTTTCTGCAGTCATCAACACTTTTTCCATATTGTTAAAATGTGGATAGATCACTGAATTTTTGTAATGCATACATGCTGTTAGACAGATTTGCATCGATCGCTTCTACAGGACTTAGATCTTTCAGCTCATTTCAGCATGATGAAACATTCTACAACAATGAAAGATCTCTCAGCGTGATAACTCTGCGACAACAGTAGACCCACAGCATCAGTGAAAGCATGCTTCTGTGCAGGCCTGGCGCGCAAGACGTCTGTGTGTCCACCTGCGATACACTCGCTCCGTGAGGGAGTCCCAGATGCCGGGCCTTGTCCCTCCTGTGCCCGGCTAGGGTCCGTCCTGCACCGCAACCTGCCGGTTTACAAGTTTCCCCTCAAACACGAGCGTAGTTTGAGGCCGGCGAACTGAGCCAGGAAACGTTCAGGAGCTGGATTGCTTTTTTAGCACTTTACCCGCCATTCGACAGCGTGCGGCGACAACGCCGCAGTCCGGGCTGGCCGTCGGGGCCGCTCGGTGGCGCGGTGCCTGCCCCGGCCCGGCTCGGCGGGGGCTCCGTGGGACCCGATGCCTACCCCGGCCGCCTCCCCGCTCCGCCCCGCTCGGCCGGGCGGCTACCACGGGTGGTTCCTGTGGCCCCATTGCCAGGCAGGGCCATCCGCACCTTCCTCTGGGGGCCCGGGCCGGGCCGGGCCGGGCGGGGCGGGGCGGCAGGTAGTGCGGATGGCGCTTTGGAAAGGGGCGGGCGGTGTCGCCGGCGGATGCTGCGCTCGCTCCTCCTCCTCCGCCGGCGCCACAGCCGCCGCCTTCTGAACCTCCGCGTACCGCGGCGGTGGCGGTAGGCTCCGGCCGCGGCCTCGCAGCTCCTCGTTGCGGCGGCGCGGCCTCTACTCCCTCCCTCCTTGCCTCAGTCGCTCCCCGGCCCCGACGCGATGTCGGGCGGCGCGGCGAGCGCCCCTAAGCCCCTCCCGTCCTCCGGGCCCAAGTCGCTGCGGGAGATGCCGCATCCCCTGGCCACGTCCAGCAGCGAGGAGATGGGGCCGGCGCTCACCCCCAGCCCCGACCTGCTCCTGCCCCGCAGCATCGCCGACAAGGTACGGCCCGGGGGAAGGG
This sequence comes from Acanthiza pusilla, assembly GCA_036630365.1. Lineage (NCBI taxonomy): Eukaryota > Metazoa > Chordata > Aves > Passeriformes > Acanthizidae > Acanthiza > Acanthiza pusilla. The sequence continues at coordinate 2,421,390 of JAXCHO010000095.1, forward strand.
GGCGCGGCATTTGAGGGGGCCTCTGATGTTGAAGTGGTTTCTGCGTTGAAGGAGTCTGTGCGTTGAAGGAGGGCAGGGAGAAGGGCTGTGTGTGTGCTTCCCTGACACATCCGTTTTTCCGGCTTCGTCTCGCCGCGGGGAGGATGAAGCCCTGGGCGCTGCTGACATCCATTGCAAGGGCCCAGAGGGGCTCCGGAAGGAGAAGGCGTCGTGTCCTTAGGTGCAAGGGGCCGGCTGGGATACTCGTGGTCGCGCTGTCACCGAAGGGTTGCGAGAGGCAATATTGTACTTACTGTATCTACCTGTGGCTTGTACCGTCTACAGATGCGTGTAAATTTTTCAGGAGTTGCTGCAGTTTTGCTGGCTTCTTCCTGTAGCCCTCGCGGGGAAGGCTTGGAGCTGGCATTGTTTCCTTATCATCACCTGGTCTGTGATTGTCCTTTCTAGGCTCCTGCTCACTTCTTCCCAGCACTAATACAGACAGGGTGCTCTGCAGGAGTGTCATTGCCTGTTTTCCCTTCCCTAGCTCTGGCATATGTTCGCAGGACACTAGTGGACTCTGTGAAGTGCCTTCCCTGTGGTGATAATTCAGTAGTGGCAGTACAGCACTGCTGATACATTGGCTGTGCTTGCAAGGACTTGGTATGTCTGCAGACAAGACTTTCTGAAATTTTTAAGGTAGGATTTCCTGGGAGCAAGAACTGCAAGGTATGGTACGGGCACAAATAGCACAGCTGGTGCATACAACGTGTTACTGAGTTGCTGGTGCCAAGAAGTGCTTCTTCGGTGGCTGTTGTCCTGGGGAGTATGGAGCTGCTTCTGGGCAGGATAGACGTCCTAGGCTCCGAAAACCTTGGGGCTGTCAGCGATGTCTGGCCTAATACACTCTCATGCTAACGGAGAGTGAGTGAAGGTAGCCCGACCTCTTCCATGCTTCACCCTCTGCTGTGTGCAGCTGTGATGTAGGGATTCAGCACTTCTTCCTGCCCCTTTAAGGAGTCCTCTCCTTGAACATTTGCTCACTGTTGCTCTAGTGAGAAGGCAGGGTTACCTTCTCTTCAGGAGCATATGCCTTCATCTAAGAAATTAGTCAGAGTTGATGGCCTACTGAGAGAAGGTTATGTGACTAAGGCAGGGGCAGAAATTGTGGAGGTTTTTGTCTGTGATAGATTGGTTTAATCATATAACTAGGTTGTTGTTTGGCGAAGCTGTAGCAGTAGAAATTGGCAGCTGCCTTCACAAATCTTGCAGTTAAGGAGTGCAGTCATGGTATTATACTTGATCTGTTAGCATGGTCCATCCACATTGCTGTTTAGCAGGTGGGAATCAATGTTCTGAGGGTAACTCACACCCTCTAACACTTTATCTCAGTTCTATTAAAGAACTTTTTGCTTTTGGAGTGCAAGCAAGCTTCTCTCTGCTTTACTGCTTTGAGGTTTTGAGAAGTATTTCAGTATTCTTGATAATCTGGGAGAAGAAATACCTCTCTAGCCACAAAGCTGTGGTCAGCTAACTTCTCATTAGTAGGAGGGTTCTTGCCCAGTATTTCAATCAGCAATAGGAATGAAATCCACCCTCTAGTATGTAGTACTATCCTGTTCTAGGCAGCTTAGAGACATTCTAAAAGGGAGAGCAAAAGTAGGTGTAGTAAATGATGTTTAGACTTGAGAGCAGTTCTGTGCTTGACCCGGAAATGGCACTAGGCTATGGTCCTTGCAGAATAAAAGGATATCCAGTAGGAAGAGAATATATTTTTTTTCCTTCTAGCTGAATTAGCAAAAAAAGCCAAATTTCTTACCCTCTTGATGGAAGGAGTTCCGTGTGTGGGGTGTCCCTTCTTCAGCTTAATACTTTACACAGTGACAAGAAAAAAGGGTGTTAACTTCTTTCCCACCTCAGAAGAAAAATGTAGTAAACAAACAGGTGTTCCTAGTTTTAAGGCAGTGGTAAACTTGAACTGCTTGCACTGTGTATTGAGTAGTCTACAGAAGGAGTGTGGTAAGTGGAGGTAAACAGGTAAAACCACTTTTTGGGTGGTTTGTATGTCTCAGTCTCAGAATCATGTCATAGTTTGGGTTGGAAGGGAGCTCAAAGATGGTCTAATCCAACCCCTGTGCTATGGACAGGGACACCTCCCACTAGACCAGGGTGTTCAGCGTTCCATCGAGCCTGGCCTTGAACACTTCCAGTGTTAGTCTTAAAAATCTTGATCTGTGATGGTGGGTTATTGGTCTTGTGAGAGACTGGCCCACTAATCAACTAACAGTGCTGAGTAACTTCAATAGCTGAGTAACAAAGGGAGGTCAGCATTCAAGTCTGACTTTGCCTTAAAGCTCTGCAGTTGCAATTTATCAGTTCTTGAGTAGGAGCTGTTCTAATCTTTCGCCCTGGCCTTTTGGGACAGTCTGGTGGACATTGGTACTGCAGGAGGAGTTTTGGTCTAAGTCTCCTGCTTCAAAGTGTCTTTTGAGTCAAATTCTGTCCATATCCAGATCTGCACTAGGATATCCCTTTAGCAAGAGGGCTAGTGACATGGCCTGTCACCATGAAGTGGATAATTTGCTTCTTCTGGATTTCTCATGTTTTCCCGGAGCAAATATCTCCTAAAATCTGCTGCAATCTACAAGTACTTAAGACTGAAATACTCTGAGTGGAGAAAGTTCAGAAGTAAAGGCAGGTTTTCTGCACATAAAGTGCTTCAGTTTTCACTGCCACAGATCTGTAGCCTGAAGTGCTTGTGATGCCTTAATTTCTAGTTTTTATTCTACATGTGTCTGTAACTTGGTGTAGTTCTGTGCTTCTTATAAAGGCCTAAAAGCCTTTGTTCACAGCGTCGTTAGCCAAAACGATTGCCTCTGAACAGAGATCCAAGGACACATTCTCGTTGCCCTTGGGCCTAAAAATATGTAAACAGCAGTGAGTTGGGAGGGGAGCGGTTAACATCATTGCCTAAGGGTGTGATTGGAGAATTAGGGGCCAATATGCTAATAGGACAGAACTTATAAAAAGATGAAGAGCTCGTGACCTGGCATCCATTTTGGGTGTAGCCCAAGGGGGCTTTGCTTCCCTGAACGTACCTTGAAGGCCTTGAACAAATTTGTCCACTTTTTATTCTCCTAACTTTGTCTAGTCCTCTGTTTCAGGTAGCCTGTTTTAGGCGTCAGCTGAACCTCTGCCATCACTGCTTTGTATTCTTTAAAGCATGATTTTCTTACTATTTTTTGACCCATTGAGTAAGAATGCTTTATGCTGAGTCAGAGAGACATGGTGGACAGAAACACCTCCCTGTGTGTCTCATTTTGGATTTTGATTCAAATGTGGAAATAATGAAGTAGTTCAGGGCCTGTATAACTTTAAAGTCTTGTAAACCTTGGGTTGCTATTCAAGAACGGTGTCTAATGCTACCAGAGCAGTAGGTGATGTGGCTTCAAATTCCCTGAGGGTGCAGAGGCTGGCTGAGAGAATTCAGGCAGACGAACCCAAGATGGTGAAAAGGGAAAGTTTATTTACAAGAAAGGTCTTTTATATCCATTCATATTCTAGCAGCTATTGGTCAGCAAAGAATCCACCTCCTAAAACCATTGGTCATAACTAAATGACACCTAATACCAAACATAGAGATTAAGAAAGTAAAAGAATGCAGTTTATCTCCACTCTCCATGAGAAAGAGCAGAAAGGTTCTAAAACAACGCAACCACAAGGTGATGGGAAAGGGAAGGAAAATCTTTTGTGCTGTTTACTGAGGCCATCTAAGTAGACTAGTCTCAAGTTTTCTGAATCTTTGGAAGAGGGCTGCAGAACTTTAGTAGTCTGAAGTAGTGCCTTCATCCCGACTTGTAGGGGACAATAGTTTTAGTAACCAGGATGCTTTGACTTTTGACATCTTACCTCTTAAGTGAAAATGACATTTTAGCTAAGTACTTGACTTTCACAGTGATGCTGCAGGAAATATGAAACACTTGAGTTGTGGATAATTATCTCTAAAGCATTTATGTATTGGCCGTGTGTTTCTGTAAAGATCTTTCTGTTCCTCTGAAGTCTAACTGCATAAAACATTGTCTTGACACCTGACCACTGTGAGTTTCTTTGAGTTTGTTCTCCCTTCATCCTTGCTAGCTTTCAGATAAGGAGACATCTAAGCTGAACCTGAGTGCTACTGATCATATTTACTGTGTTTTGGGTTTTTTTCTTTTTATTTGGTTGGGTTTTTTTAACACTGGGTGAGAGGATGAACATGCAGGAGGAAATAATTGCTCAGGTTGCATGGCAGGGTTAGTTAGAAGACATGCAACTAATTGAGATCTGGATTTCAGAGCAGATCCTCTGCTGAGGAGGGCAAGACAAATGGGGAAGTGTCTATTTCTCTCCTCCTTTTCCTTTCTAAAAAAGAAGGAAGTTCTGCTTGCACATGACTACTTGACTCCAGTGCACAAGTTTGTCGCTTTTGATAGCAAATCTGCTCTGTGCAGTAGGACAAAAACTTTGGCAGTGAGGAGAAAAGGCAGTATTAATGGGTTACTGAGTTCAGAGCAGAGGTGAGAAGTAGATGATATTTTGCTGTGTGAAGAGTCAGGACTCAGCCCCCCTGGGGCTGTGCAGATTTTAAAAGCTGCCGCTAAGAGTTGGAAGTGCCAAGCAGGCTGTGCAGAGTTAGAAAGAAAGTGTTCTGTATGGCTTAGTTCTGCTGTCATCTAGCTGTGGTGCCTCTAGACTTGTATCATCAGAGTATCTTCCTAACATGGTGATGTTGGCTATTCTTACCATGGTTTGCCTTCATACTGGCAGCTATCTGATAAGAGTCCTGATTCACATCACTGGTTTCTCACAAAAGGCTCCACAAGCTTTCATATCCCACCTCTCCTAGGACTCAGACTCCCTTGTCCTTTTTCAGACATTTCTGGCTACTTGTTACTGTACTTCTGGCCAGCTACCTGTGACTTTCTCAGCTCTTCTTGGAAACTCTGCATACCTTGCATGTGTCTTGGTTAACTCTATGCAGCTGATAGGAGCTTCAAGTCTGTTTTACAGGTAGTATATCAAGCAGATACTAGAGCTGATGTGGAATACCAGGCTTGCAGTGAATGCATAGCTTGAATTTGCTAGTGCAATGGAGATGGACTTTTAAACTCCTACTATAAACTTTTGTTTACTAACTGAAAACTATGGTTTGCATGTTCCTCTGCTTCCAAGTTACCACCCTGGTGAATTCCTAGACTTCTTATTAGTACCTGATCGAATACAAATACTTGGTGTTTGCTGGAGTGCTGTTACATAGCACTTATTTTGAAAGGGAGCCTGGCACCTCTTCAACTCCAAAAAATATACTGAGAGGCTGAAGCTCTACTTCCAGCCTCCTTGGTTGCTATTTTATAATTATTGCTCTTGACTTTATCCACCCACAGATGAAACCAGTTTGCAGTATAATCTGAAAACTTAAAATAGATCTGCCTGAGCTTCTACAAACTTCTTCCTTCTCTTACTAGATGACAACATAGGCCAGCACCGTGTATTGTCCTTAAAGGAAGCTGGAGGTAAATTCTCAGTTGTGGGAGAGACTGAAGATGGCAAAAAGTCAAACTGAAGTTGGTGAACTTGTGAAACTATGTCAGTATGGATAAGTTGATCTCTCTTCCTATCTACAGGGACGTAGAAATGACAGTCACAGGCAAGCTGAGGCTGGAAGGCACTTCTGCATATTGTCTAGTCCAGCCTCTTGGCTCAGACAGAGCAGGCTGCCCAGGTTCCTGTGAAGTTGTTTTTTGAACACCTCTCTGGGCATCCTCTTTCTGCATCCAGTCCCCAACAAAGTAAAATATCCTTCACATGTTTAAGTGAAACTTCCAGTATTTCAATTTTCCCTGAAAAGTGTCTGTCACTTCCTTTTGTACACCCTTCCATCAAATATTTATCCATATTGATAAGATTCTCCAAGCATTACTGTCTCCAGGCTGTTTGCCTTTGCCTTGAGGCATATTGTTGGCTCTTGGTCAACTTTTTCATCAGTGTCTGTGGGGTCTTTTTTTCATTCCCTATGCCAAACTACTTCTCAGTCAATCAGCCTCCAACACACGCTGCTACGTGGGATTGCTCCTGGCAGGTGCAGGACTTTGCGGTTCCGCGTGTTGAATTTCTTGAGGTATCCGACAGCCCATTTCTCTAGCCTGTTGAGGTCTCCCTGAATGACAGCACAAACATCTGATGTATCAAGCACTCAATACAATTGTGTATGCTCAGTACGCCTGCTGAGTTTGTACCCTGTTCCATCATTTAGATCATTAATGACAATGTTAAAACATTAGTGGCCCTAATACTCTGCTCATATACACAGTTTGGAATTTTTTAGGATCACAATGCTTTGAGCCTAGCAATTCAGCCAGTTTTCAGTCTGTTTGCTGTACATCTGTCTACCATGTGCCTCATCAGATTGTCTAGGACTGTGTTATGGGAGATTTTGCTGAAAGTCCTCTTTAAGTTGATGTGAATCATGTTAAAGCTCTTCTCTGTACACCAGCCCAGTGATATCTTCATAGCAGGTGTTGAGTTGGCTAAGCATGACTTCCCTTAAGTCCTTGCTGACTTCTCATCGCCATGTGCTTTGTGTGTTTGGATGTGACCAATTTTCCAGGGATTGCTTGACCATTTTCCAGGGATTGAGGTGAAACTGACTGTCCTGTAGTTCCCTGTATCCTTTTTGGAGACAGGAATGAACCATGTTTCTCTGGTCAGAAAACTTTTAGGTACATTGTCGCTCTTATTTACAGTTGTCATCACTTGTCGAAATGGGAGAGGGTGCTTTAATGGTATCTTACGATATACATGCTGTAGTACTGTTGTAAAACTCAGTGATCTCTTTATGAGATACAACTCGAATTGGCAATTCTCTTCTGAACAAGATGGAGGATAGCTAGCAAGTTGGAGCAAACACTTGCATCAGCATAACTATCTTAGTACCATTATTTTTTCAATGTCTCCTAGTAAAGCTAAACATAACTTCTACTGTATAACAGTATTATTACTTTGTGGTTCTGACTTCAACTTAATGGAGGGAGGGGTGTACACTTTGAGGTTGAATTCAGTGTTGCACAGCTTTCATAATCTTCAACAGAATTGCTTCATACATAATGAGACAGAGTATTGAAAACAGATATTCAGAGCATACATAGAAGAACTTGGTTTTTCAGATGCATTTCAGAAGGATGAGTCTTGGCAATAACTTGTCAGCCATGGTGGAAAAAGTTATGCTTGGTTGTCAGAAAGAATCCTTAGAGCTGCATGTGCTGGAGTGCCTTAAACTTACCCAAGTAGCTGAATGCTTTCTGAGCTCATTCATGGATAGAATGGGATAACCACGTTGATAACAAAGTTCTCTTATTACAGTTGTGTGGGCACCTCCTCTTACTATCAGTGCCTCTGGCAGCATGTCCCTGTAATTAATGGTGGGAGGGGCAAAGAATGAAAGAACAAAGGTTTGCTGTTGACACACTCATTTGGGAGACCTCTGTTCCTAGATTAATGTGCAAACTATTGTCCTGGTGTCTTCTAGCATTGTGGTCTATTCTTGTGGTATCTTAAACAGATGGTCTGGTTGTCACATGGGCCAGTCTCTCTCCTGCTCTGAGCAGAGAGACTGTAAAGTAGGTCAGGAGACAAGGCAGGGATCTCTTTTGATGCTGTGGGACTTAACTTAGTGCTGCTACAAGAAAACCTACTTGTAACACCTGAAGTGCATCTTTGAGATTGTAACTTGCCTGCACTTTCAGTCTGCGGAAGACTTCTAATAAGTTGATTAAAAATGGCATTTTGTCTTGTGTATTTCTCAGATATAACTTTCTTGAGGCTTGTTCGCAGCGGTCCTTGAGCAAGATCTTAAATGCTGAGCTGTACTGACTCCTTAAACTGTGACTGGGTTGACTGCCTGAGCCTGAGTTCCAGTGCAGCTGAGATTTCCAAGTTCTTGTGGCTGGGGAAAACTGCTTCCATCACTAGGATGTCATGGGGAAGAAAGATCTGAAGTGGCATCTGCAACTGTGAAGTAAATCTTAGTAAGTGTGTAAAGTTACTCTTAGTAAATTGCTGAAAAGCAAAGGGAAACCATTTCTTTCCAGTTACTAAGGGCAATAACTGACAGCAAGGTAGCTACTAGCAATACTGCAATTACCAACTGAAGATGGAAAAAAAATCTAATAAACTGCAATTTTTTTAATGAGTTAGCATTTCCAGTGCCTTAAATGACCTTCAAAAAGCGCAAGAAGGATGACCCAGGGGAACTACTAACTACTCAGCCTCACATCAATCCCTGGAAGAGTGATAGAACAACTAATTCTGGTAGCTGTCTTTATCCACAGAGAGGTTGAAGGTGGTCAGGAGTAGTCAGCATGGGTTCACTAAAGGTAAATCTCACAGGCAAACTCAGGAAGAGTGGGCTGGATGAATGGACAGGGAAGTGGATTGAGAACCGGCTGAAGAGCAGATCCCAGAGGTCATAATCAGTGGCACAGGGTCTAGTTGGAGGTCTGTCCCTAGTGGTGTCTCCCAAGGTTCAATAGTAGGCCCAGTCTTTTTTAACTTATCCATCAATGACTTGGATGAAGGGGCAGAGGCCTCCTCAGCAATTTCACTGCCAGCACAAAGGTGGGAGGAGTGGCTGATACCCCAGAGGGCTGTGCAGCCCTTCAGGAGGACCTGGACGGGCTGGAGAGATGGGCAGAGAAGAACCTCGTGAAATTCAGCAAAGGCAAATACAGGTGCTGCAGCTGGGAAGGAACAATGCCAGGCACCAGCACAGGCTGGGGGTGACCTGCTGGAGAGCAGCTCTGTGGAGGGATGGACCTGGGAGTCCTGGTGGACAACAAGCTCTCCATAAGCTAGCAATGTGCTCTGGAGGCCAAGAAGGCCAGTGACATCCTGGAGTGGTCCTGCCCCTCTGCTCAGCCCTGGTGAGGCCTCACCTAGAACCCTGTGTCCAATTTTGGCCTCCTCAGCACAAGAGAGACAGAGAGCTCCTGGAGCAGGTTTGGTGGAGGGTGACAAAGAGGCTTAAGGGACTGGAGCATCTCTCATATGAGGAAAGGCTGAAGGAGTTGTGGCTTTTCAGCCTTGAGAAGAGACATCTGAGAGAGGATCAATATGAGTATCTGGAGGGAGGATCTCAAGAGGATGGACCAGGCTCCTCCCAGTGATGCCCAGCAATAGGATGAAGATTAGTGGGCAAACAGATATACAAGAAGTTCCGGCTGAATACAAAGAAGAATTTTACTGTGCAAGAGATGGAGCATTGAACAGGCTGCTCAGAGATGTTGTAGAGTCTCCCTCAATAGAGATATTCAAGAACTGTCTGGGTGCAATCCTGTGCAATATGCTTTAGGTTAACCCTACCTGAGCAGGGAGGTTGGACCATATGACCCAGTGTGGTCCCTTTCAACCTTACCCATTCTGGTTTTTGATAGATGAATTTATGGGACAAATTCTACTTTCTAAATTGGGTGGGTCAAGGGGTGGAAACAGATATCGCCTTCAACTGTAGGTGGTAATGCCAAAACTGTTGATTCTCCACCTGATATTTCACTGAAATCAGAAGTGTCTATCAGAATAATCACTTGCGTGATATCAGTTAGTGGAACTAGCTGAAATAGTTCTGAAAATAAAGATAATCTAAAGTTTATATAAAAGGCAAGGAAGGAGTTTAGCCAAGAGCCGTGTTCAGAGTGTCCTCAAAGCGTAAATCCTGTTAGAGAGCATTACTGTTTTACAGCAGCATTCAGAGCTTCTATACTTTTGCTTCTGTGAAGTGATAAGCAGTAGGTTAGATGTTACTTTGGAAGTGGAGGTGGCGGTCGAATTCTCCTTAAAGACGGGTTTCTGCTTTGTCGTTTTAGATATCTTAGTTGAAGATAAATACTACACAAGTGTGTGGGAGCAAAGACATGGCTAAATGTGTAGTACTCTAATTTGCAGGAAAATGTGGAAAATCTAAAATATTACCTTGCTTCTTGATTATGCCTCACATTACAGAGAGCAAACCCTACTGTGAGCATGACAACCTCTCTTCCTGTCTTGGAGTGATCAATAGTATTGCCAGTGCAGTGGTCTACAGTGTTGTTAGTGATGCGAGGCTTACAGCACTGAAGGATATGCTTTTGTCGTGATTATTAGTCTGTGCTCTGACTTCATGCTGAATTTAAGTCTGAAAAAGCTCCCCTACCTTAAAGTTTCTCTGTATAGTTTGCCTCACTTTTTCAGTAAGCTTGAATCATGCTGTGTGTTCCTTGAAAAAGAATGTGCTGTAGACAGATGTTGCTCAGGGGCAGGGAAGCCTCTTCCGCATTGGTGGTACAGATGGTGTTAACAGCAGGCACTTTCAGCTAACTCTGTGACGAAAGCACTGGCGTCTGGGAATGGTGATAGACTACCCCAGACGATCCTCAAACCCATGCTTTTCTGTGTGGAACTGTCACCTTTGCTGTAGCTTTTTAGATGCTAGTATAAGGCAAAATGAATGAAATCTTGAGTACTGACAAGATAAAGTTGTGGGTTTTAGCTTGTTGCCCAGAAAGTCCCTGGAAATTTTAAATCAATGCCTTTATTGCCAGTGATCATCTTGACCTCTTCACAATTTGTGTGCTGACTTCCAGTGCACTGACTAGCCTGCTGCTGGATCAGTATACTTACTTGAGACCATGAGTGCTAACTTCTATATACCTTAGTGGCTGTGATAAGCATAGACCATTAACTAAAGCTTGTTTCTCTAGCTAGATTAGTCTGTAGATCTCAAGTCCATCAGTGTCTATAGATAGTTTTCATACTGTAAGGAAATACTGTGTGACTGCTTTTCTTCATTTTTTCTCTTCAAAGCTGGGACTGAAGCAGTCATGCTGTGTGGGTTTTGGTTTAGGGTTTTTTCTTTTTTCTCCTAACAGGTAAGCACTTTGTTTATTTTATCCCTTTGAGAGCAAATGCCTTTCTGTTGGAAGATGTCTTGTATATCAGCAAATGTGATAGAGGGATACCACTTAAATTGCACCTGCATAAACTAGCTCTGAGAGCTTGTCCAAGAGCACACTCCTCCAGCTCTTCCAGGGCATGAGATGTAAACATGAATTCCCCCCTTTAAGTATCTTTGCCTCCTTTACTTGCACAGTGATACCTTGTCAGTCTGACTTGCTCTCACGAAATCTCCGCTGATCTGTGTCAGGAAACATAATGCAACTCATCTGAAACAGAGAGCATGAGGAAACCCATATTGTAGTGTACTCATATTCTTTCTTCTTTAAGCAATATATTCACCATGATACTACAGTGCTCTCCAGCCCTCTTATCATCTCTTTTCCTCCTATTTCTTCTCTGTCTCTCCCCAGTCCTTTGCATATGTTCACATTAAAAAAACCCAGCATATTACTGCTTGCTTTCAAAAGCCAAATTGGCAGTTTGGTGACACTAGGTAGCTAGATAACAGATGCAACTAAACCTACCTCTAGAAAGTGAACAGAAAAAACCAGACTTCTGCATGGTATGTCTGCAGAGCTTTAACACAAAACCGTATATCTCTAAGAGAAGGCAGTTTAGTTTGGACAAGCTTGATAAACTGTTCCATCTGTAATCAGATAAAAATCTGGTTTGTTGGATTGGGAATGATTGCTTAGTCACAGGCAGGATTCAAGTTTTCCTACTCATGGTCTGAAATCCTGGCTGCTGCTTTGCTATTTGGAAGGTCAGAGCTCAGCTTCTGAAAATGAAGCTTTAAACAAAACACTGGGTGTGTTAGGCTTGTTTGCTAACAAGGTGCTCTGTAACATGTTAAAGTGGGTTGTGATGTTTCTGTGCACACAACTGCAGAACCCTTATAACAATATTACTGAAACAAAATCCTTGCATACAGACATGTAACTTAACAGAGCTAGAGGAGATTCATAAATTGTGTTCTTTTCTAAATGTTTCTAAGGACATGTAGCTTCTGTCATTTGTGGAGGCCTTTGAGCTCTGAAGATGGACTGGTGCCTGTTGCCTTCTACTGAGAGCTGTAGAAGGAAGAACCTATAGCTCCGTGAAAGGAGCTTCCCAAATCTTAAACTCTCTTGGTTTCCATCAGGTCATAAACAATTTTTTACTACTTTCTACAGCTTAAACATAACTGAACTAATTTTGCTGGACAGTTGCCAGCCCGGCATTTTGCTTAGGAAGATAGATGTAGCTTTCTGCAAGGACGCAAGTGCTTTGAAAACAGAAGTGAGAGCTAACCTTGGGTCTGGAACTTTTTATTTCAAGAGAATAGCATATCCTGTGGATGTGTTAAAATACCTCTTGACATTTACCACAGTAAGGAAGCTATGGCAATCCTGCAGTTACTCCTCACACTTTCCTTCCTGTTCAAAGCATATGGGGGAGTATGTCAGCTTCGTGGCAGTTAATTAGTCAAAAATGTGTCTTACACCTTTACATTTTGCCTAATTAGTGTGTGCTGCAAGTAATAATCCATTTCATCTTCCAGATGCCTGGCTTCTAAAGGCATTTGGCCTTTTATGCACAAAGCAGCGCAGTAACATGGCTTATGACTAGTATTGAAAGTCTTGTCTTAACTGTTTTAAAACATCTGTGAGATGCCACTCACATTACTCATTTTCAGAGTCTGACCTGAAACACGCTTAGCTTTAGAGTGGTATTGCACAGTTCCCCTTCTAGCCTAGGAAAAGAGGCCAGCCTCTTACAGACTATGAGAAGACAGACTTAAAGCCAGACTATGAACGGATAGTCTGATGTGGTACTTAACACCTTTTTGTGACACGTGCCTTTGCCTGGTACACAGGAATACTGAAACTAAGGTGTATTGTAGCTGGGTCCCTAAAGACTTTAGCAACAGAAGTAGGAGATAGCTTATAGCTTTTGCTGAAAATGCTGTTTGCCAGAATTTTTCTGTGCCCACATTCTTGTTCTGTTTAGCTTAACTGTGATGACTTAGAGGGAAAAAAAGCACAAAGTAAAATAATCCAGCGTATGAAACTTGGCTGTTAACCTCAAAAATGAGGTGAGAATCCTGTAACCTACATGAGAAGGCTTGGAAACTGCTTGTCAACCATGTGGTAGGTACCTCTATGAAGCTTGTTTCAGTGTTTCTCTTTCTGGGTGAAGTGCAAAGAAGCATTATTCCAAGTTGATACCTGTATAAGCAAGAATGCTCCCAGGCCTTGGGTAGTACCAAACTGCAGGCCATCATGATTAGCTGTTGCATCTTAAATTTTTTTTTTTTCAGGGATGCTGAGGAGCATGTCTCTAGGCAACTCTGACCTACAGAACAGAAATACTAGTTCAAATGATGAATTCCAGAGCGAAGTCGCCAGACTCATGGCTTGGCAACAGTAGGATGCTTATTAAAAATACTCTAAGAGCAAATTCTTCTAGTCTTTATTTAGTGGCTTTTTGGTTAAATGGGCAAAATACCTGTTGTACTGCTGAAACTTTGGAGGTGAGGCCGTGTTAGACTGGGGCTTTCTGCCCAGCCCTGCAGAGCCCACAGACTTGATTCATTAAACCCTTCATGGCTAAAAAGTGAAAATTTGAGCTCGAGTCTTCAGCAACTCAGCATTTTTCCTCCTCTATTGACACATTTTAAGGTAAGAGCACCTTCTGATTTGTACTTATTCTGTATTGCTCTTGAAATAGCCTCAGTCTTACAGTCTGATTTTAGATTATTATTACAATGGAAACCACCAACCTCTTTGGAAAGTATCATCTTGTTCCTTGTGAGTACATCCATGCAAACTGTACTTTCCTTCCCATTACTGGTGAAGGATATCAGGAGCTGGTACATATAACCACTTATCCTGTCCCAGGAGGATAGGTCTAGCCTAGAAGTTGATTATGACAGTTCTTCAGTTCTTGTCAAATAACGACTTAGCACAGTCTTATTTGTGGATCAGTGTAGGAAGGTGGTCCTTCCTGGGAATGAATAGGGTTTTTGGCATTTAACAGTGGGATTTTTACTTTTTTCTTCAACTCAGTAGAGCATGATTGCCTTGTTCTTTCCATCCCTTCTGTGTCCACAGCATTCTCTCTTCTCTGCACTCTGTATCCTCACTTTGGTGCCTTGAATTAATTTCTCAAAAGCAAGTGCAAGAGGCTGGGACATGCGCTGCCTCAGACATGTGAAGAAACGAAAGTGACCTCTAATAAACAAAGTCGGATGCTGATGCCTGATAGAGAATGAAACTGAACATAAATAAAGGGGAAGTAAATGCATTTGCTTCCGTTGTTCTTGATCTAGCTGGTATTGTATAGTAGTCTTGTGTAGACTGCAATTTCACTAAACAGATGCTTAGTGGGGTCTTCTAATAGAATACTGTGCACAGATGAGCTAATCTAGGTGTACTGGAGGATGCAGAAGTGGTTTTTCTTTCTACATGGAGCTGACTTTTGCAGCTTGAAGAGATCTCTATAAACAAAAATCACCTGCTTTCAAAAGTTGGTGGGATGAGACAAAGGGTGCTGTGAATAGGGCTGTGAAAGCCAAGTTAATGTAAGCTTTTATAGTGTCCTTGGGAATGTTTATGTCTAAACCACTTCAGTTTTCCAATCACTGGCTGCCATTCTCTGATGACTTACTGTTATGTACTGAAGGTATGGAGATAAGAGTGTTTCAAAAAACAGCTACAGTTGTTGTGTGGAATTGTTGTCCACTTAACATGACTCTGTCTGTCAATTGTGTCTCTGCAAAAAGCAATGGAACACCTTGGAATAGAAGGAGAAAATGTACAGCACACCGAATTTCAGAAGTGAAGCAATGAGGTTCTAGAAGCAGTATAGGCCTGGCTCTAAGGTCCCTAAGTTACACAGGGGTATTTAGGGTTAAGTGCACCTCTTACCTCTGAACAGCAACATTTCTCAATGTCTCTTACTGTCACACAATACTTGCTGAATGGGAGCAGTGGTCATGCAGCATCACATGGGTTCAGGCTAGCCCTTTCCAGAGGTGAGCTTATGCCTGCTTGGAATACCTGACTGAACCGCACCCTCTCCTTCTTTATGGACTGCTGCTTAGGGAGCAAAGCTGTCTGGTTAAGCTACACATGTTCAGGCAAGGGTAGGTGAAAACTAGCAGTCAGTTTGGTGAAGCTGTAATATTGACTAGCTGCCTGTAACTCAGCAGGAGACTCCATGGTCTTCACAATAAAACAATACCTATGGAATTTTACACCCCTTTTCGAGTCTTCAGGGGTTGAGTCCTGGATGCTTTCTCTGGTGTGCTGCTCCGCGGGGGGAGGCTGCCATCCAGAAGATTGAATACCAAGCTCCTGAAGTTTTTACTTTATGTGGATCCAAACTGCTCTGTAAATGGAGTAATGGAAAATGTCCTGGCAGAAGATGACAACAGCTGGAAACTTCCCAACTCACTTTGAATCTCACATGTGGACTTCTAGTTTAAAAACTTTAGTTGAAATTTGTATTTGGATGAAGTGAACTCCTTGATAGATTGAGTGTCTGTTTCTGGGCAGGCTGACAGGTCAAGGTGTTTGGACAGCATAAGAGAACAAACTAACGCGAAGCAGCCTTACCAGATAGCAGCCTGCATTGTAGGCAGGGTGCATTTCCAACACGGGCAGTTAGTTCCTACTTGCCTGGTGCTGTAGGATACCAAACATGTCCTGCTCAAATAATCTGAGTCATGTATCCATAAATTCAGGTGTCTTGAGGAATTCTAGAAACTTCATAGGAATACATGAAGAGCCTGCCTTTGTGGTGGTTTTAGAACTGTATACAAGCACCTAGTATTTAACCAGTAGCTCAGGAACCTGAAAACCGGAATGTCACACTGTATCTGCAGTACATTGTGATCCAGGCCTTGCTAGACCTTTGCCAGACCTGCTTAAACAGATGACAGAGCTATGAGACTGTCCTGAGGCAGATGGAAACTGAAGGAGCTTTGCTCTTTACTTCAGAAAAAAGCTTTGAAACTTGGGAAAATCTTTATGGAAGCTCTCTAAAATGTGAAGTATGCCTTGATAAAATGTTCTCCATGCCACCTGCCTGGCAATCAGAAGCAGCCTCCCCTTCTCCCTGGTGTGGGACTGCTCAACTTTATGGCAGACTGACTACTGTGAGTAACAGGCACTGTGACAAAAAGGCTTTGTAAGCAGTGGGTACCTGCTGTGACTTGGACTGTGCTGGTCTGTAATAATGCAGATAGGTACTTGTCTTGGGGTGATTTTATGATGATACTCTATTCCTGATCGTCTGCTCTGTGCCCAGGAATGGTTCCTGTACTTTTAAGCTGGATCCAGGGGAGGGGCGGGAGCTGGGGGTGCTCTGGCAGGGGCTTTGTTCAAACTCTCACTCCCATGTGCTAGGCTGGCAGTGCTGATGGGTTACCTTGTTGCTAGCTTGGTCTATGTTAGCTTAGGCAAGAAGTTTCTTTACCTGGAGTACAGTAGCCTTCCTCCTGCGGCTTCTGTTGTTTCTTCTGGAGCTGTTCAACTTGGTTTTGGGTCTGAGATCAGACCAGCCCTGGGGAGATGGTCAGTGACCTGTGGGGAGCCACCAGAGCAACTCTGCCTGCCCCAGACCTTGGGAAAAGCTGAACCAGCGAAAGAAAGGATTCTAAATCTAACAGTTGCATCTGCAGTGAGGAAAAGACCAACATCAGAGGTCCACCAGATTCCTGTCTGTTTTCTTTTCACAAGCTGCTGTGTGTACACTTCTTCCTTCCCTGAGACAAAGGCCATCTGCCATTTTGTTCTTTCTCTCCAAGTGGTTGGCAGAGTTTCTTTTTCCCTTCCCCTGACATTTTGGGTTTGTTTGTTCTGCTGGGAGGGGGGCGCTAAAGTTCTGGCACATCAGTATCTAACAGTTATTCATTTTCTCCTGTGTTGTTCGGGCACCTTGTTCATCACATAAACAGTTGTTTGGGTTTTTCTTCACTTTCACCAACCAGTATTCATTTCATATTGGCAGGAAGGGATTGCTGAAACCCTTTTCTTTAGAGGAAACACTCATTCCAGAGCATTTTTCTCCTAAACTTGTCTCTAAACTGAGACAGTACTTAAAACATGGATGGGGCAGCACCTTGGTGCATTAAAGATGAAGCTGATGCATGAGCCCCTGGCACTGAAGACAGATGCAGCTTGCCAGCTTGCTTATATAATGCTTGTGGGTATGAGAGTTATACATCGGTAGAAACACAGATGGCTGCAGATCTCCTTTCCCACTAGACCCTGCAGGACATACTCTTCTTTCTGGGGTAAAAGCAGACCAACACAAATGTTGCAGTCTCATTTCCCTGGGGGGGGGGGGGAATCCCCCACGTCCCATGGAAGAAAGGCAGTGCAATTAACATGACAGGGAGGTGCTCTGCTGGTAGGATTGCAATCTGAGATGTCTTGCTGGGCATTCTGCTGTGATACTTCAGAGCCTACCTCTTTTTTGCAATAGCATCAGACTTGAGCAGAATTGATCCTGCCTACTGTTAAACAAGGGCTCAGCAGCCATAAACATTGTTGTTTCTAGTGCACTGAGCTAGGAGGTTCCATCCATTCAGGAGGAGAAATAGCTGGCTTTTAACTTGGCTTTCATCTACTGGAAACCAGCCAAGTAGCAGGGTATAATGCCAGCCGTGGCTTCCAGGTCAGGATCCTGCAGATGAGGCAATATAGCGTGGTAATACTTCCAGTCATCTGCCAGTATGCGTCATCTGACTTTTCCTCACCACCAAAGCTAGCAGTTCTCCTGGTCTAAACCACTGCTGGTACAGAAGTTTTACTTGATGTAGATCTCTGGGGTGTTTCATCCAAGATAGAACTATCACAGCCTTTAAGACCTGAGATATTCCACAGGACCCATTACTGCAAGAATATGCTCAAGTGCAGTGAAGCGGATTCAAGTCTTCACAGACTTCTGCCCTGCTTAAAATGTGCAAGACGTGCTCATATGATATTATCTCCCAATAGAACTGGTGAGGAAAGTGCTAGCTTCATGCAAGTGGCTGCAAGCTCCATCTTCAATTCTTTCTCTAGATTCTCATATTTTAAGAGGATTCCATCATATTCTTTAAGTTCTCTTTTGGAAGAGCTTTCATATAATAAGCTTTTGAGATCTCCTGTGGAGCCAGGCTTAAGCCGTTTCTGCAAGGTAATGAATTTTCGTACTGGAAGCTTAGAATTTGACTGGCTGCATTTCTGGCACAACTTGTTGTATGCTAATGGTTATTGCACATGGGCAATTATGAGCTGTCTTTTCCTTTTGGAAACAGAAACAGATTTGTCTCCAGCTACTGTGGTATCCCTAGGTTTGCTTTGCTTTTTACTCTGCTCAGCCAAATTCTCTTGTCTAGCTGAACTGCAGATTTTCTGAAGCCGTCTCCTGTTGTTAACCTTATCCTGTCTTCTGCTTATTCTGTTTGTGTAATTTCAACAGAACTTCTTAGCCCCTGAGTTATTGTGCCATTGCTTCCTCCCGTTATACATGTTCCTGTTATGCTGAGTCCGAGTGATGCTTGTGTAGTTTGAGGTGTCCACTGCGTGTCTGAGCCAGCAAACTGTGCCATGCTCATCCTGCTCTTTTGCCCTCTTGAGAGCATTTAACTGCTTGCCTTCCTGTTTTGTTTACCTGCTAGTTAAATCTGAAACCTCACATCTTTTTGTTGGCAGCCACTTCACTACATTAGCTGAGAGACTGTATCTAATGTCTCTGTTAGGAGATAATAGTTTGGATCACCTCTTTCCCAAAATGTCTAGGCTAAAGCATTATTTTTTCTATTTCATAAGGCAGCCATCAGGGTGAACAGCAATGCTGCTGCAGTTCTGCAGTACTACAATAGACAGATGGCTCTCTATGAAATCCCAGTACTCCCATGATGGGTTTCTGACAGTGACTGGGAGGAATGTGGCTATGTTTTTAGCCATTATCAGAGGCAGACCTCTGTAAGTAGCTTTACCTCAAAGCTCTCACCTCCAATTCTGAACCTTTGACTAAAGGAGCACTGATGAACGAAGAGTCTTACCCAGACATGATTGCTTTGTTAAGATGATGTTTTGGTTAGCGTCTTACAGACTGTGTGAAGTTGGGTCAAAAAGTAATTGTATAGCTAAAATACTCCTAGTGAACATGCTTAGCTGTAGTGATATTTCTCTGTTTAGCAACAAGGGAAATCACTCTGTGGATAAATCTATTCCTGTGCTGCTAGTAAAAAGTTGCAAACAAAAAAGCCTCCTCTCTTCTCTGAAAAGAAGAGCTATTGATTCTTAGGAGTTTCTAATGTGTTGTTAGATGTTCCTACATAACGTGCAACTTGTCACATGCTGTCAGCTCCCTCTGCTACAAAACCAGAGCAGAGAACAGGTTAAGTTGTGGTGATATTTATGCAAGTGCAATAACTGTTATGGAGTAGTTGGTTTGTACTGAAGTGTGAGATTTGAAGGTGGGTAGATGGACCAAGTTAGCTATGAAGTTGTTTCTTTGTTTTTCCTCTGCTGCCAAGTCAGTTTCAAGGAATTGAAAACTTCCTAAACCTTTGTATTTTTCTTCCTAAAATAGCCACTGGCTGGGTCTTTTAGCCTTTTTCTTCTCTAGGCACTGGATGATACTCTTAGATTTGGGAGAATGGGAGTGAGGACCTCTCCAGGGAAAAAGCAGTGTTTTCATTTGCTTTAGAACTTCAAGAGGGAGGTGCACCTACATACAGGTGCAGGAGAGTATGATCTTTGACTGTCCTGTAGTTCAGTGATGGCAATTCTGGCTCTGACTGCTGTCAGCATGTTTGGAAGTTAATGGACTAGATGGGAGGCTTCTGATGAAAGTTTGTGCTTCTTCCTCCACTGTAGGAATCACTCCAGAGGTGAAAGCTGACTGCATTCCAGACAACTGAGCTGTTGCCACTTTGCCTGAAACCTGTCTTACAAGTAGTCCTCTTGATTTGCCTAGCTGTTTTGTTTTCAGTGAAAGTTGGCTCAGGCTCGCCAGAACTGTTGGTTCAGCAATGCTTCTATTTCCTTATGAATAGAAAGCAGGTTGGGCCATACTTAGGGGAGATATCATGGTAGTGTGCTTTCTTCTCAGCTTGTAGAACAACCTAATGTTCGAAGACCTTACAGGGTAGCCCATGTGTCCTTGAAAAGGGTGATCCTTGAAGCTGCTGAAACAAGTAACCCTTGTAATATATCAGAGAAGCTTGTCTGTGGCATCTTTGAAAATAGTATGCTTTACATAGAATCTGTTAAGCTTATTAAAAACGTCTTTTTTTTTTTTTTTCCCTCTCCAATACAGGATCTCAGTCTGCCCAATGGCACACCCGTGGACACTTCTAGCCCGGCCTCCTCCTCATCTCTCCTCAACAGACTGCAGCTGGATGATGACTTGGATGTGGAAACTAGAGACCTCTTTGTTACTGTTGATGATCCCAAAAAACACGTGTGCACAATGGAGACATATATCACATACAGGGTTACAACAAAGGTACAAAGCAATATTCTCTTTCCTGTTACTTCTTTGGAATAATTTTAGGGCATGTTCTGGATATTCATATCTTGCATTGTATTTTCCTATGTTAAGGACAAGAACTTAGTATCTTTTGGTACCTTGTGAATGTGTTGAAGATGTGACTTCTCTTAGCAGAGCTGTTACTTAAGTGTCTGAAATTGTGAAAAAGCTTTTAACATGTCGTCTTAGATTTTTTTTTGTCTCCAGTTCCTAAATAGATCTGTTTGTAAACTTGCAAAGCCAGTTTCTTTCATTAACTTCCAAGTTTGTTCATTTAAGAAATCTGATACTCATTTGGTTTGAGTTCCCCTAAGGGGAACGTGCCTTGTTACTGGTTCATTGTTAATCATCTCACTTTTGGTGCTTGTCCTTTTCTGAAATGCTTTAAGTTTGTTCCTGGAAGTGTTTACAACACTTCCTCTATCATCCACTTAACTAAACCATAGTCTGAATCCTCAGCTGTAAACTAGCTTCCATGCAGTTGCTAGTTCAGATAGCAGGTATACAGCTGATAATAAAACTAAGTAGCCTAAGAATGCTGCTGTCTAAAAAGAGAGGCTGGAGATTTTTTCACCATCTGTTGTAGCTCAGTCATGAGTGTAATCTACTTATATTAATAGGAAAAGTGATTAGAAAAGTCCACCACATTCACAACTGAAGTGGTGATTTCTCTTGATTAACTCATTCCCATTATGATCAGCTCCTAGGTAATGTTGACATCTGTTTTAGGCACTTGCAGTTACTTAAGGCAAAAAGAGTTCACTAACTTCACTAGTAATATACTTGATACACTTGTCCAGAAAGATCAGCACTCCTCTGGCTAACTTAGATGGCAGTATGTACCAGAGGGAATCTTTTTCTTGGAGATAAGGAACCTTTACAGGCCACGGTTTGGTTTTTTTTTTTCCCAGAATGTCCACTTCAAAGTTTCACTTTCAGACTGCACAGGGGAAAGTGGGGTTTCTCTAAAATAGTAGCTGCCTCTTGGTGCACACTTAACACAGTTGCATCATTCATTTTTGCTCCAAGAGTCTTAATCTTGCAGGAAACACTGGATCTTAACTACTAAAAATACTAAGAGGTATTGTAGGAAGATTTTTTTACTTGGAGCAGCTTAGTCTTCAGCTTTTACTTGATCAGAAGGAATAGGAACCACAAAATGAGATGCAGCTTTCCACAGGCGAATGGCTAAAATTGGCTAACGTTGTTTCTCTCTTAAATTAAGACTCAATTACTCCGTCAATATAAAATACCTCTGTACAGTGACACCCTAATAATGTTCCTATGCTTGGAAATCCTTGTGTTCAAGGGTTGCTTTCCTTTTTAAAGCAGAACTCTGAAACATGGCCAAGATATTGACCATATTTAGATCAGATGTATTCCACAACAGTGTCTCTTTTTTTAATTTGAAAAAACAATTCTGTACTTCTGATTTTGATGTCTACTTACCTGTCTGTTAATACTTGTTTTATTTAGGATCTCACTGTAACACATAAATCTGCTATATCATACCACTGCAATGCTGTTTTGAAACTGCATAAGTTATTCTTCTGAATCACCACGAAATCCTCATCTCTTTGGTTTTATTATTCTTGGAAACTTTTGGTTAATCTCTAGGGTCAGAACCTCTAGCACTGTCTACCGTTGTTTAAGACTAACAGTATTAACAGCTTAACTCATTCTTGCCCTACAAACAAGACCTCTTCGATGCCAAGATAATTGCCAATTAGGCATTTTGCTGAAAGTACTAATTAAACATGGCAAAAAAGCTGCACAGGAATAATCCACAGAGGGAGATGAGGAACCTTCTCAACACCTCCCTTGCAGCCATGCAGGAAAGGAGTTTTGAGACCTCTAAAGGGTTTCTAGTGCCTCTGAATGAGGAGGTAGGGATTGGTGGCGGTTTCTTTTCTTCTCCACTGGAGAATGCTTCTGGAATCTGAAAGGCTTGTATAAACACAGGTCACAGAATGAGTTACTCTGAAGACTGAAAAGCAGCATCACTAGGTGCAAGAGAGGAGTTGCTAATGCTATGCTGTGTGTGCTTGTGTCTGTGACGGGACACCAGTGTAAGGAAGAGTGTAGAGTGATCACAGTGTCGTTCATGTTGCATGGGGCTTGTCTTCTTTCTGTGTACAGGTGTACATACATTGTAACAGAGAAAGGAAAAAAAAAAAAGAGAAGTCTTGCAGTATGCCCCAGGCTTTTCATCTTCTCACACCTCTGTCAGCAGGTGGTGGTGACTGAGGAAAGGTCAAAACATTGGTTTGCAAAGGAAAACTTAGGAGTTCACTTGATCCTGCTTGTATACCTGTTTCACAGCTTCCTAGTAAGAGCCAGATAGCGTTCCCTAGCCTGCCTTTTGGATGAACACATTTAAAGAATGTAAAGGCAATCCTCCAGCTAAAAAGAACAGTGATTCAGGACTGACTCTTGATTCTTTCATATCCTGTTTTCATCTTGCTAATGCAGTTGCTAGTGCAAGTTAGTAAGCAGTTTCCTTACGCAGGGAGGCTAGTGAAACCATAAATGTGGGTGAAACTTGTGCTGGAATGTAATTGATCTTGACTGTGATGATTCAAGACTT
Organism: Acanthiza pusilla; assembly: GCA_036630365.1. NCBI lineage: Eukaryota > Metazoa > Chordata > Aves > Passeriformes > Acanthizidae > Acanthiza > Acanthiza pusilla. The sequence goes on from JAXCHO010000095.1 coordinate 2,444,434, forward strand.
TGTGTTCTTCAGATAGACTGATGTGCATTCTAGGGGGATTTTACCAAGCAGATATTTTGTAGAAAGGAAGGGGAAAGTAAAACTTGGCCTTATGTTGTACATCATCTCTCCTGAGGGGAACATAAAGTACTGTACTTCTAACTTCACTTCATTGTACTTTCTAGGATGGCAAGGCCTTCTTCTGTGTGTTTTCCCATGGAAGTTTCAACAGCTGAATGCCATTCCTCAGTCATGCAGTTGCTGTGCAGGCTTGAAGGAAGAGTCTTTCAAACCAGTCAGTACTGAAGTGGAAGTCTTTTTTCATTTTCGTGTGCTTCTCCTCACGCTTCCAGTCCATGCATTGGGTAGATTACTTGAACACATTAAACAGCTTTATTCCCTAGAGAGGAGCAGGTGAAAGTGATACGGTGTCTTTTTCAAACAGGCTAAACTGTTTGAGGCAGAAGAAATGCTGAGGTGCTGAGAACACCAGCCTTGTTCCCTTCCCCCTCTCTGTCATTCTCCTCTTTTCTAGTTGACAATTTTGCCTCAGACTTTAATAGTAACATGAAGGGGAATCTGCAATCAAGTTTAGTGAGTTAGAGAGCAGAACTAGGGTACAAAAATTCTTTAATCTAGTCATCACAGGCAAGCTTTAGGTTTGGCTGCTAATTCATTCCAAGAAAAACAAGAATCTTCCACAAGACCATGGCTTAATTGGTGATTGCCTTAATACTGCCTCTAGTCAAAACTATTCCAACAACTGAAGTAGAAGTGTCTGTAACTCTGCCTGCTTTCCAGCAAGTAAAACTGAGCCCAGAGTGTTACAGTGGACTTAGTGGAACTGTGCTGGAATCTTCAGTAAGTTCCTGGAAATGTCTTGCCCATTATTTTTTGGGAAATTGAGATCTGCCATGTAAGTTTCTCAGCTTCCTTTGGAAGAGGCACATGTCCATGCAAGATGAGATTTATGAATCTTACTGAGAAAACAGGAGGAATTTAACTGTGTCAAAAGCATAGATGCTTCACTTTCTGTCTGTTATGGAAACGTCCCTGCCCGACCATCTAGGAGCCACTCTGGCAGTCACTCTTGCACCACCCGAGCTGGGACCGAGGCCCTTTCCCAGCTACACCCCCACATTCACACAGTCACAACAGGTTTTCTTACCATCTTTACCATGTTTCCCATAGCAGAGTCTCAGGAGTCCTGACACTTAAAATAATTTATTCATAGTACAATAACAAACCAGCAGCTTGAGCTGATGCCTCCAAGGAGGGATCCAGAACAAAGGAACTCCTGGGCTTTTATCTCCTCGCAGTCTGAGCGTGGAGAGGCCTGGGATCATCAGCTCCTGTCCTGTCTCAGTGTCCAGTCCCCTGGCTGGGTCACAGTTTCCCAGGCCCTTGTGCCGAGGGTCAGCTCTTCACAGCCTCTTTGCCTGGGCTCCACCAGCCAGAGCTCAACGTGCGGCTCCCACTGCAGCTGCACCCTGAGCTACCTCAGCGAACGTGTTCCTCAACACTGTGCCTGGACAGTGGCAAGACTCTCCTCCGTGTTATGCGCAGTCTGGAAAAAATAACTTGTGGTAAACTAATGAACAGTTTGATCTGAGATCCAAATTTTTTTAGTGTTAGTGAGGTTTCATTAGAATCTTAACGCGCCTTTATGTTCTGCCCAAATAATCTTTGAAGAGCTTATTTGCTGTCTAGATTTTATAGCCTGTACAGTAAACACTGAAATGTTTCTGCTGTATTTTCATCTCTGAGGAAAAAAACATGATATATGGGAAACTTTGCAGTTCTGCTTGTGAAGTAAAGGTCACGGGAGCAGTTTACTAGAGGTGCACAATAGCTAATGTATGGTTTCTGTACTGAGACTTAGCGCTGCTTTCCTACTCCAAGACAGTCCTACGCAGTTTTCCTTAACTGTATATATTTCTTTTCTTAACTTAAAACTCTTAACTTTCTTTTCCTTAACTTATATATTTGTTAATAAGCTGCTCAGTGCTAACACATGGAAGGCTTTACCTTCATCCTCGTGGTACAGGATAAGATACTGTAGTGTGTAGCCATTCTGATTACTCTCATTCACTTACTGTCTGATCTCATAAGATGCCTTTGGGCAGTGACATCCAATTCACAAAAGCTCTGCCTTCTAAGTAATTACTGCCTCTGCCCTTCCCATCCCACCCCCTTTTTTTTTTTTAAAATTTCTAGCATTATGCCATTCCGTCTGTTACTCAAAACAAGTGAAAATTATGCAAATGAAGTCTTAGAGGTCACATTTATAGTGTGGCAGTCTAACATGTTAAGTAAGCTGATATTACTCTGAAGTGTGTGTAGCTGAGTAAAGCACAGATCTGCAGTGGATATCTAGGTCTTGGTAGTCCCTCATCTACAAACACAACTGCTCCAGTTTGTGAGGATTCATTATGTTAGTCCATGGACTAACCTCTTTATTGCTTACCATGGCTAGCAGGTCAAAGGAGGGAGAAGCTGATCCTAATTTATTTTCTGTCTGTCTGTGCGTTCGTTTACTGGAAGTCAAGCCATTTCATAGGTAATAACATATTAGCTTGCTGCTTATAGTATCCTAGACCTGCTGTGCTGTTGATGCTGTTAGGGCTCCTGACTTCCTCCAAGAAAAAGATTTCGTATGTAGAACCTGTACAGGGTCCCCAGTGGTGGCTGATGGGACTAAAATGCAGTAACTGAAGAGTTGCTCCAGAGAGCAAGTGAAGAGGTGGATTGCATGTAAAGGCTGCTACTGGCTGGGCGTAGCAAAGCAACCAAGTGCTGGACTCGATGCCGGTTCGAAGGTGGGATTGCTGGCGTGTTCCCTAGAATGAGCTGGTTTTGATGCCTGGCTGCAGACATGAGTGCTGGCACTGCAAGCCATTCATTGTAAAATGGACTTGATGCTGCAAGTAACTTAGGTATAGCTCCCTGTGCTTCTCTATGGGATGTCTACCTTTTAATCAGGGCTGCTGCAATGCCAGGCTCTTCAGCAGACACTCCTAGTTGGTACACAGTTTCATGAGTGCTTTCAGGCAGTTACAGTATGTGCTATGCAAGCAGCCCCATACAGTCAGCTGTCCAGGCTATGGACTGTTCAAGGACTGGATAAAATACTTGCCAGCAGTTTCCTTGCATACTTAATTTTTTTCCCCTCAAACTTGTAATGGCCTTGCCCTAAAGAAGGAAAATGTAGAAGGTTTTCTTTAATGTACTAATATATCTAATAAGGTATACACATAAACAGACTTGTTTCTTCGTCTGAGAAGTCAACAAAAATATAATGTCAAACCTCACAGTGGCTTATGTTCTAATTTTTTAACATTGAAGGAGTGTGATAAGCCCATCAATTGCAGAATACGGGACAGTGGTGAAACACTTTTTCACCTGTGGGTAATGGATGTCATAGTTTAAACAAGTCAGTAAATACCTTTACTTTTAATTCTTGATGGTTAAAATAGTCTCATCCTTAGAATGAGCATCTCATACAGTCTTTGCGATCTTGTAACTGCATAGAGAGTAATGTGGGGCACAGTGCTTCTGCTGTACAGACCTCTCCCATAACAAGAGCAGAACATGCAATGAACTACAGGTAGATCTTAACACATGAGCTCCAAGTAATCTTTTTTCATATTGCTGTCTTTTCCACTGCTTCAAAGGTCAGAGGAACTCTCAGTCATGCTGGCTGCACAATTTTGGGTATTAAGCCCCGCTGCAAGGCTTGTCTGGCCTCACCCTTGCCAGGGATGGCTGTACTTCATTTGCTGCTAAGTTCTGAACCAAGAGGCTTTGGTAAACACTAAGCATATCCTGTTCTTTTCCAGACCACACGAGCAGAGTTTGATTTGCCAGAGTATTCTGTCCGTCGGCGGTATCAAGACTTCGACTGGTTGAGAAACAAGCTGGAGGAGTCTCAGCCAACACATCTCATTCCCGTAGGTAGTAAGCAAGAATCTGCTATTAAGGACAGTTGTGCTTCTGTCTTCGAAGGGTAATATTTGGATGATAAGTGCCTAGATTTTTAAAACAGTACTTCATTCTCTTTGAGTATTTAAATGTACTGTATTGTCTTATAGTGGAGTGAAAAGTTTCCCATTCCTGACTGGTTAGGAAGCTTAAATGTTTCTTGAGTGTGACAACTGAGAGGTGAGCTTTGTCAGCCTCCTGTAGGGCAATACATGTGCTGACTACAGTAGTTGTGACATAAATAGACTACATTTCATCTGTTTTCTCAATTATTACATCTATATTTTAGAACATTTGGGAATTATGAAAAGCCACAGTTACTTGAGGTTCTAGTCTCGGTTTTCAAGATGGCCTTTTGACCTGGTTTTACAGAGTAATTTAAAACTATTTGTGCTAACACTTAATAGCACTGACATTTAATAGCACAGAGTTGGAAGTCTCAGCCTCTGGCTTGGTAGCTATTGCATGCCTTCAGTAGGCAGAGGTTCACCTGGTAAGATCAGCTAAACTACTTCACCCCTTGTTGCTGAAACTGGTGATCTGACTACCTTATTTGATGTGAGGAGGTTGGTACTACCTTAGATGTTTTTTGTACTATAGAAGATGTGAATAGGTAGGAAACGTGTGAGATCACTACCTTCAGCCCTTTTGAACAAAGAAATTAAAAAAGGCTTATAGGAATTGAGTTGTCAGGAAATAGCAACGCTACTAGCATACTGTAGCTTGCCTGTGTGGGGTGGGTGTGGTGGTGGCAGTTAGTCTGCCCTCAGCAAGGAGTAGGCTGTGTGAAAAGTATTGTTAGGTAGCTCTATGATAGAGCGCTGTTTAAGTCCTTAATTAGTCTGGGACTTGCCTCAAGTGGAATGATAACTGAGTTTCTCCAAGATAAGAAGTACTTCGCAAAATCATGTGACACCACTAACTGGCAGCAAATATGTTTAGTGAATGGTAGGGAGAAGAAAGACAGTGAGCTTGGGAGCATAAGGTGGAGGCATGTGTAATGTGTTAGGTGCCCATTCTGTCTTTTCTCACTCCCCATTCCCTGAAGAGCTGGAACTATCACACTTAAGTTTCTGCAGATTCTTGGGTATACTACCAGGCAGCCAGTTCTGCCTGAAGGCTGCAAGGCAGTAAATAATAGTCTAGTAGCAGAAGGTGAGTCTCAGCCAGGGAATCAAGCTGCTTTGCTGTGACCAGGAATTTGTTGTGCACAGAGCAGGAAACTTGGCAGGAGTAGCTCTGGACAGCTACTGGACATGGAACTGGCTGTAGAACAAGCCAGTATCTTAGGTGCTTTTCTTCTAGAAAATCTGGAGGTATAAGAATGTGCTGCCCTATTTTATCTGTTTATGCACAAGTTAGCAGTTACAGTATCTCCTATTAACCTCCTCCATGCAGGGTATGGTGGAGAGATTGTGGAATGCTTTACATATTTATAGTCTAGAAATAGATGGAGTATAGAAGCTAAAGGCAGTTTCAGATGCACTGTGGCTCAAGTGTATTCTGAAAAGATGTTTCAAGACAATCTAAGAGTATCCGTATTTGTAACTGGAGATACTGCAATCCCTGGAAGAGGAGAGATACTGGAGATACTGGAATCCCTGTTTTAACAAATTATCAAAAAGGATTTGCCTTCCTAATCTCAGTATAGTGATTCTGCCTAAAATCTTCCTGTAGCAAACAATGTGTCTTCCCAGTGGAGTGTGTCATGACAGCCTACACTTAGGAGCTGAAACAAAGCTCAGTATGGGTTCCTTTTCATCTCTTCAGTTTCTGATAGTTTCAATTTTTTTAAAGATCAGAGACATTTTAATAATTTCTTTCAAAAAGTAGTAAAACTGATCTGAGATCTGCCTCTAGACTAGAAAGTTAAACCTAACATAGCCAAGGTTCTTGTCCTTGGATGTCTGTGTTTGGATACTTGAAGCCATTTCTGACTGCAATGTACTCTGCTCACATGTATCAGTAGGGAAAAATAAATTGTTAAGATGCAAGACTGTAAGATAGATAATTAGCACATAGTTAAAGCAGGATATCAGCTGATAGCTGTGTGTATTGATTACTAGAGATGGACTTCCAAAGGCCTAAAATGGAAAGGAATGTACCTACTGCTGTAGTTGAAACCAGGTTAAATGGCAGAAGTCTTTGTAACAGAGGTTCACTCTTCTCTGGGTCTCAAATGCTCAGATTTTAGTGATTATTCAGTGCCAGTTTGCACATGTTTGGTTAAACTAGGGTTCTTTAAACTAGTCTTCCTTTCCCTCTTTTTTCTTTTCTTTAAACTTTTTTCCTCCTGCATATGGTGCTGAGGTAGTGACTTCCTAGAGTCCCAGCTAAAGATTACAAAGCAAAGGAGGAGAGTTTCTGCCTCCTTGAAGACTAATACAGAAAGCATTATACTTTTGAAGAAGTCTAATGATAGTGTACCTTATACTGGTTTAACTAGAACGACTGACTGATTTGAATGCTAAGCATAATAAGGTAAGTCTTAAATTGTAGGAACCAAATACAGTGGTCGAAGTGTAGCTGTGTTGCAGCTAAGTCATGCTGGCTGTGCTTTTCTGGGAGATACAGTCTTCATATAGAGCCCACATCAGCTTGGGTATGGTGGGAAAGCAATATATATAGATTTCTTTTTTTCCTTTAATTATTTTTGACACAGATTTTGGGTGACAAAGACTCTCTGCACAGGAGAATCCTGATTCCTGAATTGTATGAAAATGGCGGTCATTGCTTGCCTAACTGTAAGCAGATTGTCTAGGCGGACTGGTTCACAAGAATGAAATGCAAAGCACAATTTTAAAACTGATATTAATCTTGAAGTCCATGCTGTCTGGACAGAGCAAAAGCAGATATAGAGCTGAAACTAACCATGCTTCAGCTTAAAAGTTATCTTCCATCTGAAGTGGTACTTCAGAGTCTGTAATCTAAGTGTAGCAAGGGGACTGGAGACAGTCTAGGCTTACCTGTCAAGCTGAACTGCAGAGATGAACTCATGGACTCAAAATAGTAAGATGTAAGAGTGTACGTATAATCAGGCCTTTGTCACTTACAGAAACATACTCAGGAAAGTCAGCTGTGATAGATGACTGGGTGTGCTCACACTTCAGAAAAGATTCAGCCATCTGTTGTGTCAAGCCGCTAGTTTGTTTTTGCTCAGTGGTCTCACTAAGGCTATCAGCCTTTTACAGGAGGGCCCTGTTCAAAAGCGCTAAATTGTTCCGAGAGGGAGTGTGGAGAGTAAGTAGAATTGTCAAATTTTCTGGGTTTCCCTAGACTGGGCAGCCTTGATTCAACACTGGGCTGCGGGGGTATATGTGCACTTCTGTTATGAATAGTGTGCTGCTCTTCTGGCATCTCTTTAGAGCTGAATCTTGAATATGGATGGAAGTAGGGGGAACAATCTAAGCTATGCTACAAGTACTTAGTGTGAGTACTGTCTGACTTCCCTGGTGTGGCTCTCAGCTGAAGCCACTCAGTGGAATGGCTAGCTTTAAGCCAGACCAGCTAAAGGGTAATTCTGAGCACGGCTTGCATCCCCTCTGATTCATGGTTCCCATTAGCAAACACAATTTCAGTTTTTGTTAAGACTGGAATTTGATTGCTTTGTTTGTTTCCAAATAGCAGAAACAAGTTTTTGGTCTTTTGAATCTTGTGCCTTTTGCTTATCTCTTCTGACAGCCTCTTCCTGAAAAATTTGTGGTGAAGGGTGTTGTTGATCGCTTTTCGGAAGAGTTCGTAGAGACGAGGAGGAAAGCATTAGACAAGTTCTTGAAGAGAATAACTGATCACCCAGTGCTTTCCTTTAATGAGCACTTCAGTGTGTTTCTCACAGCTAAGGTAAGCCAGTAACTTTCAAATGCAGTTGTTGTCAGGGACAAAAGAACAGAAACCTCTTCTGAAATTAAGGTAAAAAAGCATTAACAAAACTATGTGTGCAGATCAGAACTTCTAAAATACCAGAGGGTTGTTGGGGACCCTGAATATTGTGTGTAATGGACCCTTGTGTGTGACAACGGTATGGGTTCCCTTTGCTTGAAAGGAAGAGGAATCCTGTCTGCAGATTGATAAATTGAATTCTCTAGATCTGCTTGTTTTAAACCTAGAACATACTCCTATTATGCAAGAGAGATTAAAAATTCAGAAAACTGTAGACTTTAAAATCCTTTTTTGGGGAGGAGGGAAGGGAGAGAGGAAGAGAAGTCTCTCTTGCACGAAAGCTTGCAAATTTCTTGACTTTTTATCTTGCCTGCTTTTTGTACTGCTTGCACTTGATGCCCTCAAAACTAAGCATGGAGGCCTCATTCTTATTTGTTCTCAGCCAGCCATTTCATGCTCATCTTCTACATGACTCATGCAGGAATGGTGCAATTTTCTTTGGCTTTCTTTAGAACTGCATTTTAAATAAGACTAGGAGGACCTGCAGCTATGCTTGGCTTTTACCAGAGAGGTGAGGAGAGTTATAAAAGCATACCTTTCCAATGTCACATTACACTAGCTCACTTAAGTGTGATGTTTGAGCTCACTTCAGGTTCATGCTCTGCTTGCTGTTAAGAATCAGTCTACAGTGTTCTTATATTTCTCCTCCGTGGTGACCTTAACCACTGAAACAAGCCAGAGATGCAGAATTTGTTTAGCACCTTAAATGTCAGATAGCTCTGTTCTTCTTTTTAGCTGTCCAAGCATGATGCAGCTTTCTCAGCTGCTTTATTTGTCTTCTCCCACCCCTGGCTCTGGGCAGAGCTTGCCTTGAGATTACAGAGCATCCTGGGAGGTGGGAAGAAAGAACATATTTTCTGCTGACTGTCTCTAATACTTGAACTTGCTCTAGTGGAGCAGTGAGGTGTCAGTTCAGTGTGCAAGGGCTTCAGAATTTAGTTGCTACAGAAAGTCATAAGATCACCTCCTGGCTGAAAAAGAAAAACCAACGTTTTTTCAGGTTCCCTGTTTGGACCAGTAACATACCAGAATGCTTGAGAGAGTGAGTGAATAATTTTGAGTTCCAGCATCTTTTCTGATGCCTGCTTGCAGCTAGTGCTTAGGACATGTGGAAAGCAAAAGTCAAGGAACCACTGCATTTAAATGCAAACATAATTGAAAATTACAGTAGCTGCTAATATGTCAGGTTCTCTTAATCAGACTTACATTGGACTTATGTTAAGTACTTGGAAGGAATACCATAGTATGTGTTTTGAAGATAGCTGCTGGTTTCTTTTTCATTTTTTTCAAAGAACACTTAAGCTTTTAGACTAGTCTGTGATAACACATCTGAATTCTTGATGTCTGCAGGTCTACTTGGTTGGAACACGTCTCTTCCTCAGGCGGTATAGGATAACCGAGTTACAGCTCCTGACAGTTTTGAGATGTTAAATACTGACCCCTGCTGGAAGGAGTAAAATGCAAAATTGACAGTGTTTTGGCTAACTAAAACAATTTTTTTCTGGTGTACTGTTACGGTGAAATTCCTTGAAGATTGTAAGCAGTCTTGTTATCATAGGTTATCTGAAAAGTTGGTTTATGTGAATGTGTCAAGGAGGTTTACACTTTCTGCAGAGGCAACATGGATACATCTGACCCAGCCTGAGCTGCAGTCTGTCTTGCAGAATAGCTTTGCTGGTCTCCTGATGCTGCAGATTTTCTGTGGCAGTCTTCACCTGCCTCCTGTGTGACCACAGAACTGGAGTGAGGAGGCTGCTTACCAAATAGGTGTGCAATGTGTAGCTCTGTGCTAGGTCATTAGAGGCAGCTGGTGCATCTGCTTAGTACTGGTATTGTGGCTTTGACTTAGAAGTCTGCGTGGATGAATGATGTGAACTGTTTTGGTGGAAGAGCCAGAGCTGTTAATACAGCTACTGCCCTGGTGAGAGTACAGGAATGTGGGAAGGTCTGGCCACATGCAAAGTTGGACTACTTCATTTCTGTTGTAGTTCATACCATCTCCTTGGATCATTTGCTTCCATCTAAGGATAGCAAAATTAAGCTGTGCTCAGCTGTACAGCTTGTACAAGGCGAGCCTTTGTCCAAGGCTGCATGTCACATGTAATCTCTTGCCTTCACAAGATTTGCTCTTGACTGGCAAGTATCCTTCATTGTATTAATATTCAAACATGCAAGTGAGTATTCCCAAACATGTTCTTTTTTGCTTTGATTTTTTTTTTTTTGTTTTTAATTCCTAGGATCTTAATGCCTACAAAAAGCAAGGAATGGCTTTGCTGTCAAAGATGGGGGAGTCTGTCAAATATGTTACAGGAGGCTACAAATTAAGAAGTCGGCCACTGGAATTTGCAGCCATTGGGGATTATCTAGACACATTCTCTCTAAAGCTTGGTACCATTGACAGAATAGCACAACGGATCATCAAGGAACAGTTGGGTAAGGACACACGGTGTTCCATCATAATACTTCGATCTGAATGCTCTATGTCTCACTCTGGTTGATAGACAATTTGTGTTGATGATTCTGGCCTGTGATAAGTCACACACAAGGCAAAATCTAATGCCTGTTCCAGATTTAAAACAGGCCCAAAACCTAACACAGCATCTTGTCTTAGCTCAACTCTCAACATATTTTTTTAAAGTTGAACTTTTTATATCAACCTACTGTCTTACTAGAGTTATTTTTGAAAGACTTTTGGAAGGTGGAAAAGCTGTAGATTCCACCTGGATGAGTGCAAATGGAATTCCTAGACGAAGATAACCTTTATGTGCCTGTCTTAGTAGAGTTAAGTTTTACATATGTTTAAAAAACTGTCTTTGGCTTCTGCAAAGGTGCAAGAGTCTTTGTATTGGAAGTCTGTAGGAACGGTAAGTTAAGAAAGGGGCAACTTGAACCTGTCACCTATGCAGCCATAGAGCTCTGTCTATTAAGATGCTAATGCAACATGAGTCTTGACTCCCCATGGGGATTAATGTTATTCAAACTTGGTGCATAATTTCTCCTGTTTTGTGTTTGCACAGCATTGTGCCTTTCTCTTATTCTATTCATCTATTTTTCCATCTGCCTCTTGCAGAATACTTGGTGGAACTACGAGAATATGGACCTGTTTATTCAACCTGGGGAGGGCTGGAGGTTGAGCTATCAGAGCCACTGGAAGGGGTGTCTGCCTGTATTGGGAACTGCTGCACTGCTCTTGAAGAGCTCAGTGAAGACATGACAGAAGACTTTCTGCCTGTGCTTAGGGAATATATATTATATGCTGAGTCAATGAAGGTAAAGAGAGCCGTGTGGCAGGAAGCGCTGTCATTGTGTTTGCCTGGAATTCATTCTTTTTTACAGCAATAAATGCTCTTAGTGGGAAAATGGGGAAGTAAATAATACATTAAGTAAGAGGGTATTTTCATAGTCAAAACAAAACTAGGTATGTTTAATAGAGGGGTACTGCATGGTGTATCATTCTCTGTGCTCTGCTCTGCATTCAAGCTAGGGTCACTATTGCTGGGTTTACACAACAGGTTGCGGAGTTGCCCCTTCACTGGCATGGCAGGTAGTCCTCTATAAGAGATATCCTGTGGCTGCCTAGAATCTTTCTTTGAATTGAAGCCGATTGTGCTTCTACTCTTCACTACAGGGTCAGTGCCTGGCCCTACAGAAATTATAGCTTTAGCATCTTCTGTCACTTGTATGCAGCAGAGTTAGGTGCCTCGTTTTAGAACCATGTGTCCAAATGACAGACACTGCTTCCTCTGTCATCCCCATACCCTAGACATGATGTGTCTGTTAAGTTCTGCATACCAAGTAACTGCTTAAAGATGGCATTCTGTGACTCTTAATCTCTAAAACTTGATACTTTACTGCTTATGCAGACGTAATAAAAGCTACTTGAATGTGGGTTTTATTCTCTTGAAGTTAAGGAGCATTGGTAATCAATCACATCTAATGGGGAAAAGAATTGCCAAGTAAACATCACTAAAAAATGATACCAAGGACTTTACTTCATCCATCAGAGATTTTCACCATACACCTGTGGCACAGTACGTGTTAGCAGGCCCTCTATAGGGTACTAACAGACAAGTTTCTTCTGCAGACTTTCCACTTGGAACAACTGTTACAAGGCTATGACATGCACTCCTTTACAGATCTAATAGTCCATTGTAAACTTACAGTCTGAACATGATAGTCCTTCTCCATCTTAATCTCATCCTGTACTTCCCAAACTGAGTGTTGAAACACGTGTAGATTTCTTTTCCCACCTTCAGGAGTGGTACATCTCCTGTGTGGCTAAAGTATTCTAGCAGGTGGCTTTACACTAATTCCCTAAGTATATTCTTTGCTTTTCTCACCATAGATTTGACCCCAGTATGAATGAGGTGTGTTTTCTTTACAGGTCTGTTAACAGTAAAGTATTGCTTGAACACAATGAGCTGTAGGAAGCTTTGTCTCAGGATGCTGGGACTGTAGGAAGTTGGAGGTAGATGGAGTGTGCTTAGAGATAAACAGAGCATGAGGCTAGTGATTAAATACTTTAACTCAGAACATCTGGCTTTTGCTGCTAAAAATGCCTTAATATGGCATCTGAAGGGTTAAGCTGCGTTGTGAGAGGTACTTTTCACACATAAAGCAGGGGAAATTTTTTTAAGCTAAAAAAGCAAGGGTTTCTTTAGTTGAAGAGGTACTTCAGGCAAATAATCACCACTTACCACAGGCAGAGCAGCATTATAGATTTGCATCTAGGCTTCCTTTTGGCCTTTTAGAGCCTTTTTTGAATGGCACTGTCTCCAAGCCAACAGTTACTTAACTGTCTAAAGTACCTCTTCAGCTAAAGAAACCCTTGCATTTTCCTTGAACTTTTTAGACTGTTGGCTTGACTTTCTAGCACTCTGAAAGATTATGCTGTTTAGTGTCTGGCTTGGGCATTTTATTAGCATTACTCAATCTAAAAAACTGAAAATCAAGGACAAAAACTATTGTTAGCCAAGACAGACTGTTCATATTTTCCGTCCCTCTCAAATAGCAAAACTGAACTTTCTCAGGTTCTACAAAGTGCAGTTTTCTTCTGCTAAAAAACATCAGTGCAGGAGGCTTTCTGCTGAAAGGGGCATCCTCTTTACTAGCAGTGCATTCCTCTTCACCAGCTGCTGTGAGGACTACTTATGAGGTGAAAGTCTGTTTGGATCTTTCTGAAGACATCTTTTGCACAGGGTACTTGATGGAAGGTAAGTCTTCAGGTATTAGGAGTTCAGTGCAACCTTGGTAGCTTTCTTTGTTGCACACTGTACCCCTGGTGTAGGTATGGGAACATGATCTGTGGAGCAGTCTACAGCTGGCTGAGTCTCCCTTGAGGAAGAACTGCCAGATTATTGTCACTGTTCAGAGGTGAGGCCTTGATGTCTTCAGGAGCACTGTTGTACCTAAGGGGAGGAGCCTGAGGGAGTTGCACGTATGGAGGCAAAACCCAGTAGTTCCGGTTGAATAGAATATTAGCTGATTTGAGGGAAGCCTAGTCTCTGAAAGATTTGCAGAACAAGGGAGAAGCTGGTGGTGTGGCCTTGTGTTAAAATGTATGCTGGCAGTGTCTAGGAGACACCTTTTCCAAGTTACTCATTCTAGTCAGTGCTCATTAGGCCACAGCTGTGTTCAGTTTTTATCCCTGCTGCACAAGAAAAGATGTGGAGTTGTGGATAAACTGAAGATGGTCCAGAAGAGGGCCATAAAGATGGTCAAGGGAGTGAGAAGCCTGCTGTATGAGGAAAGGCGGAGAGAGCTGGGTATGTTCAGCTTTGAGGAAAGAAGCCTTAGGGGAAATCTTATCACAATGTACCATGTATTTAAGGATTGACTACAAAGATTATGGAAGCTCCCTTTTCACAAGAAGTCCCATGAAAAAGAGGGGTAATCAGTGCAAATTACTCCTGAACACAAGAGAAGAATTTTCAGAATGACAACGATCAGCCTTTGGAATAAGGTTTCCAGGGAAGTGGTGGATTCTACAACACTGGACACATTTAAGATGCAGTTGGACAGGGTGTTGATCCATCCTGTCTAAGACTGTGCATTTGCCTAGAAAGACTGGACCAGATGATCCTTGAGGTCCCTTCCAGCCTGGTATTCTATGGTTCCTATGACATGCAAGGTGGTGACTCAAATCCTGGTGCAGTGAGGCCCTTGTAAGCAAACATATGGTACCACATTTGCTGATGTACACTGGTGTTGTCCCGGGAGGCATGTGCAGAGGATGCACTCTCCTGTACATAATTCAGTGCATAATTCAGATAAAAGGATGTTATTTGACTTCTGTGTGCTTAGCATTGCTAGAAAGGCTTATCAGATTATGTGATCCCCAGGGGTGTTCTTGGATATTACTTCTAATGCATGTTTAAATGAGCACCACATTAATAGGTAACTGTGTCTTTAAGGGCATGAAGTAACTAGAGGTCCTTTTGTGAAGTTTAGTCACAGTAGGAAGCTATGTGGTGTGCAGATAGGATGGAAATTGAAATTTGAGATAGGAGGCTGGTGGCAGACTCCTGAAGCTCTGTAGACATATAGGCCAAGGTGGAATGTTTCAACTAAATACAAAATGGGGAAGGACCTGCCTTGCTGAGACCAAGCTGAGTATTTCTTGTTCGGACAGCAGTGGTTTAGTTCTGATCTAAAGTATCTGAAGTGTGCTGGTTGAGTTTTTTCTGTTTGGTGTTTGGTTTCTTTCAATTTTTTTTTTCTCTCTCTAAGTGAGCCGTTAACTATTATTGCATGGTCTGTGGTAATTTTGGGGACACTTGATGCAGAACTTTTCATAATTGTGGCTAAAGCATCAAGGAATCGATCTGGGACTGAGAGGAGATTGCCTGGAGGTGCCCAAGGAAAATACGAGACAAGTGAAAGGAATGACAGTATTTTTCTCATCACTTACAAGTCAGCCATTACTGGATACTGAAAACTGTATTCACAAGCTTATTGTTAATTGTCCACAGTAGGTGGACTTGAACACTTAAGGGGAATTAAGACACCTGTCCTTTGAATCCAGTTCACTAGTAACTATTAATCATTGGCTACTCCTGGTATAGATTCAGCTTCCTGCACTAGCTTCAGGCTTCTAAAGGCAAAATGCAATTTCTGGAGACGGTTGTTTTTCAGAGAAGAAATTTCAGTTGACTCAGGTTCAAGAGGCCATGCAAAATAGAAATACCTATTAAATCTCTCAGACTTTGTTGCATTGGTGACCTCAATCACTTAAGGGCCAGCCCACTTATTTGCATAGATTCCAAAAACAAGGGGGAATGTTGCAATTTTTCAAACAAACACAATCAATGGCGTGCTTGCTGCATCCATTTTGGGGGAAAGGGGAGAGTTAAGGTGTTGAAGGTGAACTTTTCAGGTTTGCCCTCTTTTTACTGATTGATCTAATAGTGACTTTGTGGATGGGGTGCCATTCCTATTTAGCATGGATTGACGTTTTTATAAGACTGTTGATTGCAACATCTTTGCTCTAGATCAACTGCACTTGTAACCTTCTCTTGGCTTAAGAAGGAAGAGAGAGATGATGATGTTTAGTAGATGCAGGATTTGTATGTCCCTAATTAGATCTTGGCTAGATTGGCTCTTAGAGCTCTGAGGAGTTAGTCTTTTAAAAACATATTTCTGTAGGCAGCGGTGCACATGACTAGTTCTATGTTACTAGCCTTGTCTGGAACTGTTAAAATGACTAGTTACCACTTTGTGTCCTAATGGGCAATTCCTTCTAGGTGGCACAAGGGAAGACTCAAAGCCAAGTTAGCTGCAAGAGAATTTCAAATGTACAGTGAGTGTTTTCTCACTTCCCTCTGAGCATTTTTGATAATCACTTTGCATCAACTGAGTAATTAAAAAGTACTAGTTGTTTCTTTGTGAAACCTAAGGTGGTAAGTTGCCTGCTTTTGAAGATACGAAACTGCTTATTTTTAGTAAGACATTCTTAAAAATACTAATTCCTGTGTTTGTTTTCAAATTGTAAGACTGTAGTATAATCTTAGTGGAGCTCTTTGTGGATGTAGTACAAGCTAAGGGTAGCATCTTTGGTTCTCTGGTCTGAGAATATTCTGTCAAGAAAATGCTTACTGCTTGAGAAACTCTTTCAGGCAGTCCAGTGCTTTTCATGTAAATTGTGCTTTTCATAATTTTTTTTTTAAAAATTAAACCAACAACCAACCCCTCCCCCCCAACTGATCTAAAATAAAGCTTGCTTTTACTCTAACACAAGAATGTGACAGCTTGCTTTAAAGGATTCTGAACAGTCTTTGCAAGTGAAAAGGGAGGTGTAATACCTTCTATGGTGGTCTTCCTGTTTCTTAGCCAGTGCTGTTGTCTGTCTGCTGCTTGAGGATATCAAAAGCTTTACACTAGTCCTTGTCAGCTTTGATGCTTTTGTTTATATCCTTTTCATAGTAATAATAGGTCAACTGATGAATTAAATTTACTTCGTCAGGATTATATTAATGGTTTCATGACAGCTTCTATCTTGCATGTTTCCAGCTTGTTAAATGTTGAATTTTATCTGACCCTGCCAGCTGCTGGAGAGCAAGTGCTCTTTGTTATTAAAAGCTACTCCCTAAATGCTGTAAAATAGAATAAAGTAAATCTGAAAGTCCAACTTCAGGCTGAATTGGCACTGAGGATACATCACTTTAGAGTTTCCTGTGGGCTGGGGGAAGGAACAAGAGGATCCCTTTCACAGCTCTCTTTTCTCTTGCCCATAGAATGTGTTGAAGAAGAGAGACCAAGTTCAAGCAGAATATGAAGCAAAACTGGAAGCAGTAGCCTTGAAAAAAGAAGACCGTCCAAAGGTTAGCACTTAAAATTGCTCTAGAGAAACAGTTTGCACTTACACTACTTCCTGAGAAGAGTGGAGAAGTAGAACTTGCTTTTTTCTGGATCTGGTGGCTTCTTTGCAGTAGAAGCAGTTTCTGGCAGAACAGAAATTTGTTGTTGGCAAGCTGGTGTAAAGTAAAGACCTAGGTATGAATATTTGTAACTTGTCTAGCACCTTCTGTACCACTGCTCCCCTGCAGTTCAGAGCAGGATGACTCTGTAACATTTCTACAGCAGCCAGCAGTCAGTTGGACAGTTCAGTGACAGGGACCGAAGCAGTGGTAGAACAGTCCCTGGTGACTCAGCAGTATACCAGCTAACTGAGTTAAGGTCCTATCCTTGGCACTGTGGAACTGTATTGTTGCAGAACACCAGTTTTGGCTGTGGAAAAACTCCATTATTTTGCCCCTTCTGCTAGGGAGCTCTAGCTGTGTGATGCTCCACAGAGACAGCACCTGTCAGTGGTGCAGATTTTGGCTGGGCTCTATGCAAAAGCAAAGCTGTGAACTGACATGCTTATGCTGCCACCTGCTTCTGCATGAAACAGTGTGCAAAAGCCTTTTCTTAAATCACTGCACCTTTAACTGATGATGGCAGCAGGGTTTCTCCCCTTCATCTGCTTGAAGGTTTTTGGTTCCCTTTATATTTATGTTAATAACAAATGGATGACTTTCAGTATTATGACTACTGTACAATAAAGTTCACTGTACAGGAGGTTCACATAATTTTTTGAATCTTAAGAAGCTGAAGAAAATGAGAGCAGAGAAATGGCAAAGTATTTTTTTAATCTTTTGTCTATAATGAACTACAAATAATGGTGTACTAGGTGTTTTATTGTGCTTTTGTATTTTGCTCTATTGCCTGACCCTCTACTGGCTGGTGTGGTATGTACTCTACTTCCTCAGTGTGGCTTTGTATAAACAGCAATTCTAGCAGTTGTATCTAGGATGAAGGGAACTAAAGCTAGCATAGCCAGCAAGCCAGTTGAGGTTTTTAGGGTCTTGATTTTACCAAGATATTGATGCAGTGGAATTGCTGAATTTTGCTAATATCTCACCTGTTAAAAGGCCTTTGGATCTCGTATCTCCGTGGGATTGTGTAAAGTATAGCATTTAAATCTTGCAAATTTTTGTATCTTGCTCATACTCTGCAGAGTATGAGCATATTTTTTGGCAACTTCTTGTACCTTTAAATAGTTTGTATCATTTACAAGTTGAAGTTGAGCAAACTGTACAGAAGTCCTTGCACATTCACAAAATACTGTCTCTGGGGTTTTCAGAACCTTTCCAGCTGGAGGATGTGTCATTGCCTGTAAGAGCTGATAGCTCAGAGCTGTGCCTAGCAGCATGCCTTACGTTCAGTGAGGTTTCCTGGCGATGACTTGCTGTAAACTAAAAGCAGGTAGAGGGTCATGTGCTGCAATTGTGGAATGGCATTTGTGTTCCTTGTGGAATATTTGCTGATTTGGTAGAAATGATGTAAAAAGACCCCAAACAAAATGGTAAGAGAACAAAGACCTGTGTTTAGATCATGAAAGAAAGGCCTATCACTACTTGATAATCTCTCACTGGAGGGCATTCTGGGCCTCCTGTGCACATAGCCAGCCTGGGATCAGAGAGCTCTCCAGCCCATTAGATTGTTCTGGCAGTGAGATCATCAGCTTACAGCTCAGTGGCCTATGAATGCAGAAGGCTTGCAGGCCTACTGTGGCTGTCTGTCAGCAGGTACCGCTCAGAATGCTGAAGCTTACACTGAAAGCACAGTGTGTGTGGTGTTTACCAGAAGAATCATGGTGTTTGTGTGGAGTCTGCAGCCTTTCAGTTTCTGTGAAATGCCTCTCTCCCATTTCTGACCTACGCTGGAGCTGATTTTGCAGTAATCCAACTAACACACTGAAGGACAGGTGTGGTTTTCTTCTAGTGAGATGAAATTTGCCTCTGATGACCTGTTTGATTCTGTATACCTCAAGGCTTTGAAGTGTGGTGATCTAGGGGAATAGTAACTATGGCAGTGCAGAATTTGAAGTAGAAGGTGGCCATATGTATGGGGGGAATAAAAAAGCCTTGTAACAGATAACTGTTCCCCAAGAACTAGGAAGGTAGAAATATCATATACAAAGATCAGTTGTCTAATTAATGCTGGATTTGTTCTGCTTTGGGACCATTTGCTACTTGGTAGTGTTGTGGTAGTGGAGTTTTAAAGTGGACATGCTCTCTGTAATTGATCACACTAAATTATAGATGTAAGGCAAGCTTAGTTTTTTAACAGAACAGAATCAGTGAGAGGAGGATTAGATGTGCGTGCAGAACTTCTTTACCATATATACGATTTTACGCTCAGTTCTTGCCTGCATATATGTATCTCTCATCAGTTGAAATTGACTCACTAAAATAGTCGTGGGCTCTTTAAGAGCATGTTAGAGTTTGAGCCAATTGTCACTTTTGTTTTTTGGCTTGATGGGTTTTTGGGCTATTCAGTAGCTGAGAGCAGATATCAGTAAGGATGTAGCAACTTCCCCCAAAGTCTATTTTTTCCCGGTTCTTAGTTACTAGGTAATATTTAGTGTCTCTCCTGGTGAAAGCAGATAAAATCATCAGCATTGATGTTTCAACTTAGGCCCAGATTTGATGATGAACATATAATAGCTCTTTGCATTGACTTTGCACTGATATTAAGTGCTTAAAAGCTGTTAATTAACTTAAAATTATGTCTTAAATACTGAGATGCAGATTATCTTTTGGGGAGCTGCAGTTTTGTAAAGAAAGGCATTTGCACTCCTAAATAGGACTGCTGCAGGGGCAGACACTGCTTTCATGATGTCTGTGGAGACTTATTTGGAGTTGCTGTTGTTCCTTAATGAGAGCACGTGTGACCCATTTGCTGACTACTGGGTTATCCCTGTAGCTCGAAACTCATACAGCCCTCATAGCCTGACCAGACGGAGAAATTGTTGGGAGAAAGAACAGATTTTTGTGTAGCTTCATTGTGGTTTCAGATCCTGTCAGAAGAACCAAGAAGCTGGTGAGTGCTTGGAAGCTAAGTTAATTAGATTGGGAAATCTTGTGTGTTTTGCTTCTAGGCTTCATAAATATTTCTCTTGATAACCTAGCCTTTCCCTTTAATGGCAGAGTACTTATGATGCAAGGCATACATGCCTTGAGGGGAGCATCCTCTAAACTTTCCAGTCACTGGCTTGGTAGTTCTTGTCTGAAGCCTACAAGGGAACTTTGTTTGGAGTTGTAGCAGACTGAATTCTGAAGCCATAAGTGTAGTGTGCAGACTTGGTGAGGGAAAAGAGTATGTACTGAGCCCTCAAGCTGCCTATAATGTAAATAGTTGTGTGAATAAAGGGGAACTCAAATTCCATGAGTATGAAAAGCTCCTGCATCTCAAATGGGCTGGTTTATTGGAGAACAGATGTAAGACCTTCTCTGAGTAATACTTCAGTGATCAGCCCTAACCTATATCCTGGAGAAGAAACACAGTCGGTATGTTTGTGCCTAAATTGATTACCTGGCCAAACTGCAAGGTAGTAGCACACCTCTAACTTCTGTAGGCATTCATGGAGAGCTTCTTATGTAGTCTGTTCGTCCTCTTCCTTCTTTCACATCCCTCAGAGAGGAAGGGTATTTACTGAAAATATCAAGTATTGGAGGAGCCACTACAAAGTTCTTCAAATGTTCTTCATTCTGTGTTTTGCCTTTGTGCAAGTCACAGTTTACAGACTGAAAGTTCACTTCTCGCTTCAATACCAGTATTCAGGAGTTTCCTCTTCTGAGGTCGTGGGCTTAGTCTTCATGTCCTTACAGGATTCCTGTCTGTGTGGACCGTGCAGCAATAAGAGAGAGAAAGGTGTTTTTTTTGAGGAAATACTTGTAAATCATTCTTGTATTTGCCTCGTAGTGTATGTGATGTTAGTTAAAATGTAAGGAAAGAACACCAACTTAATTGGTCTAAAGGGCATGTACCTTGTGCCAGTGACTACTGTAAAAATCCATTTAAGTTTCTACCTCAGCTTCCAGAAGGCTGTCCTTCAAGGTGTCATTTGTTGCTTTTGCGTGGTTGTGTGCCCAGTGTTGAGCCCAAAGATCCACAAGCCCATTCCATGGTGATAATCACGAGTGCTTTACAGTTAAATTTTGTTCAGAAAGCCTGTAAGGTTAAAAGTGGAAGCTAGAAACTAAGGACTTAGAATTTTTTTTCTGCAGCTGTCAATACTGAGGTATCTTACTCAGCTTTTTTGATAGACCTAAATGTGTGTTGTTGCATACACACTGGTGTAAATTGGGAAATTCCTACTGCAGCTGTATGTAAATGGGAAAGAGGAAAGTTTGCTGTGGAGCCAGGCTGCTCAGTTTGAGCACTGGGAACTGAGCTATGGTACCAGCACTTACACCAAATGGTTTGCCTGTGCCTTTAGCAAGTGCTTCCTCCATCTGCCTCCATATCGGCATGGAGATGGACAAGCACAAGCACTTACCACCTCAAACAGCAAAGAACAAGTTAAGCAGTCTCCTATCCTACCTAGTTCTGAGCTGCTTTTTCCTTGCAGCCATAACTGAGTTGATTCAAGATAACTACTGGATTGTGAACTTACCCTTTCTTCTGTAGTTTTGCTCAGTAATGTTTGAGGTAATTCAGCAATCTAGCACTCTCAGTGACAGTGTTGATCTTCATTTCTTTTGCTGCAGGTACCCACAGATGTTGAGAAATGTCAAGACCGAGTAGAATGTTTCAATGCTGACCTGAAAGCAGATATGGAGAGATGGCAGAACAACAAAAGACAAGACTTTAGGCAGCTACTCATGGGGATGGCAGATAAGAACATCCAGTACTACGAGAAGGTATGTGTCACATGTTGGAGTACTGGCAGGAATAAAAGTGGTTTATTTTTCTCTGAAGTAGTGATAGTTGTTCAGGAAATCTTCACACTCTGTCTTGAAGACAGAGAATATTAGACGTGTAAATCAGTTCCGTAGTGCTGTGGAAGCTGCTCTTTGTCAGCAGCTTAGTGTAATCGAATGAGTTGCAAGTCATGGTCAAATGATCTCTGTGAGACTAGTGGTCTTTTTCAAAGTCAGCACTTTAAAAGGATTTTATCGTGCATGCTTCTTTGTTTTGCACTCTTGAATTGAACAAATTACTGAGCAGCAGCAGTGGTGATGAAAAAAACCAAAATTGCATGTTCTAGTAATTCTACCCAAGTAGAAAAATCTCTCAATTCTGCCCTGTATGAACAAAACTACATGAGTTAATGCACGTTCACAGACTCATATATAGATTATACCTGCCATGTATAAATTATTCTAATCTCTGTCCCTTGTATACTAGTCCTGAAAATACCTAGCCTCTGCTCCTTTTCAGTTTGTTGCATGTGTACCTGGGATTTGGTATCAGAGTTTTTTATTTTTGATTGAGAGGTCCTTGACATTTAACTGCACATGCTTCAAATCTGGTTTTTGTTCGTGCTAGAGCAGTGCAGCCCAGTGCAGTGATTGGTACCACAGGATCACAGAATGGTTTGGAAGGGACCTTAGAGGTCATCTAAGTTTCAACCTCCTGCTGGAGGCAGGGATGCCTTTCAGTAGAGTAGGTGGCTCAGAACCCCATCCAACATGAACCTAAAACACTTCCAGAGGTGGAGCATCTGCAGGTTTTCTGGGCTACTTGTTCCTGTGTTTTCTCATCCTAATAGTGAAGAATTTTTTCCTAATTATCTGGTCTAAACCTGCCCTCTTCCAGTGTAAAGCAATTGCCCCTTTTCCTATCACTACAAGCCCTTGTAGAAGTCCTCCTCCAGTGGTCTCATAAGCCCCCCTTTAGGTATATTAAATATTTAGGATATATTAGACACTACTAGAACTACTAGGCTTATCCATAGCTCTGTAAACAACACCTTGTCTGTTCATTTTTCCACATTTACTTCCCAAGCTTCTTCCTGTGCTAGGTTGCCTCTCTGTGTAATATTAGTATGCAGTACCTTTTCCTTTTCCAATGTCTGTCTTGTTGTAGTTCATAACTACACACACAGAGCTTCCTTCACTCTGGTCTCTCTTCTAAGGCTGCTGTGGAGGGGAGTACTAAAGACTCCACTAAACATCCAGCAGTGCCTCTGCAATTGATGGTTAGATCTGTACATGAGTTTTGCTTTTAGCAAGGAAGCTTTTTTTTGTAAAAAAGTGTCCAGTCACTTCAGGGTACACAACTTAAAGTACTCTATTCACCTGGAGTACAATCAGCAAGGTTACTAGGAAGATGTCTGACAGCAGTGATTTGTGGACATAAGAGCTGCTGATGAATTTGCTCATTTCCAGTATTTAATAATATGGATTCCACAGTTTGTATTTGCCCAGTTTAACTTCTGGGCTTTATGTGATTGCAAGACAGTAACAACACACAGTACAAGGACTGTAGTAAGTGTATGTGTCTGGGAAAATGACTCCAAAGCCTGGAGTGTCTTTCTAATAACGCAGAAGCTACACTTACAGTTTATATACCAGGCACTACCAGTTTGTCATGTAGTGGAGTCAAGTCCCAGAGTTGTACTGGAATACACTGTGTCTCAGAACTAACTTCCCTAAATGCATGTTTTCTTTCAAATAAGTTTGCTGGAGGTAGTCTGTAATAGCTGCAATTGTGTCCAAATCAGCCTTCACCTCCAGTAACACCACAAAGATGTAAATTTCTACTCAAAACACTTTGTCTGCCTAGCTGAAAGCTGTGGTATTCTTCAGTTTGGAAAAATCTAGGGTAGTATTTGAAAATCCTGGGTGTACTGATGATTTTTAATGGCTTGGGCCAGCTGATGACTTTGGAAAACTTGAATTTGTTTGGAAGGTGCAGCTATTCTAACACGTCCTTGCTGTTTGAGATTCTGGGGTTTTTTCCCCCTTCTGTAATAACCTGTAGAGATCCAGAAAACTTTTCTTCAACTTGCATTCTATTTGTCTGGAAGGGTTGGTCAGAAGTTGTATGAGCTGATACAAAATCCATTTTTTAAATCTTTCTTTCTTTCTTTCTTCAGTGCCTTACGGCGTGGGAGTCAATTATACCACTATTGCAAGACAAGCCAGAGACCAAATAAGAAGTACCTTCACGGACAGTCTAGCACTTCTATGCTCAGTACCACTAGTCATACTGGAACTGTATGGAAAACTCTTTTTTTTAAGTTAACTGAAATGACAGCTGCACTTAGTTTTTCAGAGCATCTGTTCCAGCCTATTTGAATTTTTTCCCCTCAATTTTTGTGTTTCAACTGCGGTGTGTTTCATCTTTTTGAGTTACCTTGAATGGTTCCTTCTTTATCCTATGGAGTGATTGGGGTTCACAGTGAAAGTGCATGGGGATCTTGATAAAATTTACCTCTCTAGTCTGGAAGGAACTGATGAGTGGAACACTAAAAAGATGAAAATAAA
Source organism: Acanthiza pusilla (assembly GCA_036630365.1). Lineage (NCBI taxonomy): Eukaryota > Metazoa > Chordata > Aves > Passeriformes > Acanthizidae > Acanthiza > Acanthiza pusilla. The sequence continues at coordinate 2,468,592 of JAXCHO010000095.1, forward strand.
ACTCTACTGCAAGGTGCCAAATGACATCTTTATTACCATTTTGTTTTGTTTGCTTAAAATAACCCCCAATAATTATTTCTATGATACAGTACTCCCTAACCAATCCTTATCCCTTTCTTTTAAAATGGACAGGGAAAGGCTGGGAAAGAATATTTTCTGTTTGCTACTGCCCGTGCACTCCCTCTGGGTGACATGTTCTCTGGAGACTTTTCCGTCTGGGAGTCGGGCTGGTCCTAGACAGAGCATACCAACACCAGCCACAGATAGCCGGTGATGCAAGCATGAACTGTGATTTTTTGTGAGTGTGGCATGCTGTTGGTTCATACTGAGTATCTTTGTTTACCTTGGTGATTATGAAGTAATGTCAGTTGACCGAAGTGTACTTGTGACTGACTTGGGGATCAAAATCAGCCTAACTGCAGGAATGAATTGGAATAGCAGCCTTTCAAGGGTTGTGGGAATGGGGGAAGAAGTAGGAGTCTTTTAATTTTTCCAAAGCTAGCTCTGGAAGTTGCGTGCTGGAAATCTCTTACACCGTGCTTTAAATACGGGTTTTACTAGAGCCGGTTTTGACTTGGTCACCTAAGATGCCCACCATAGTTAAAATACAACTCTGCTTTCTCTCCCCACACTTTCTTTGCAGCAGCCAAGAGCTAAAAGGTGTCAAATGTATCCAAATCCATCAAATCCAAAGGTGTCAAACCCACCAAGCATCAGTGTGTGAAACTTGCCTTATATGGGTTTGTGGGGGTTAGATGGCTACCCTGTTAGATACACACAGTGTTCATACCTGTCTCATCTGAACCACACGGCAAGTCTTCTAAGACTACTTTCGGTACAAGTCTATTTTCTTAGTAGTTTTTATTGGCCTTTAGAACCTGTAGCTGCTTCTGCAAGTCCCTTTTTTGTCCTTTCTCTTGCAGTCCAACCTCAAGTAAATGCCTACCTGGTGTTAATGGCCTTAGGAGTCTTGACATGATTTAACCGTCCTAAGTGAAGGGGGTTGGGGCTCATATGAGTGTAATATGGGGAATTAGGGCAACAAATAACTCAGTGCTTACTGCTAAATTTGAGTGATTACTTGTTCTCTGGCAATGCTCTTGCAAAGAATGTGAGCAGTGATTGATTATGTGCAACTTCTGTGTTCTCCTGTGACAACCTGCCAGGTACTAGTCTGATTTGGACTTTATTCCTTCATAAACACCAACTGAACCTGCAGCCACCCTTCTCAGCCTGGTGGCTTTATGGAACTCTCAAGATGAGTTATTGCAGCACTGCGGTAGCTGTCAGGCTAATGAGATGGTGCTCTTGACATTAAAAAGTCAAATCTAAGACATTTTAAGAAGTTTTGCTTTTTTAATCAGCCTTCATTGACAGCTCTGTGGTACTAAACAAACTGTGTTTCTTGTTTTAGGCTCAGTTTGTCAATATGCACTTTTTGGTGTAAATGAGATCTCTGGTGTAAGTTGCTGTTATGTTCAGAATCACAGACTCCTCTTGTTCAGGGGAAGTACTTACGGGGATGATCTTGAAGCAATCCAGAATAAGCACTTGCATACTATCTAACAGTCTAGCCTTCAGAGTTACAGTCTTCTGTATTTTCCACAAAGAAGAAGCAACGTGCTTTTTGAATTAGTTTACTTGGGGTAAATGGAATTTTGTAGTTGACTAATCAACATCACTGGGACTTCTGCAAAAAATAATTTGAGCTAATATTTAGTCAGTCTTCCCACCATCTTACTAAAATAAACAGCAAAAGATGAGTAGAAAGGATGGTGTTCTTTTCCTACAGGTGATTTCATCTGATGCCTTACAACACTAAGGACCTCTTCCTGCTTTATGTCAAAGTGAAATGGGTGTTGCTTCTGGGGAATTAAGCAATTAGCATCACAGCTGTTCATTAGAAGCATAATGGGCAGTGAAGAGTACCAAGTGAAGCACAAATCAACATGTAACTGTTGAGGCTGGAGCTGTTGAAGATCAGGATATCTTATGTGATCTGGATGAAAACCTCTTAAGGTCATACAAGGGAAATAAAACTTGACATTCAAAAGAGAAGTCCTCTGCAAGAATTGCTGCAGTGTGAGAAGGGTGTGCAATGGGGGGTCTCAGCTCCAATGGGCTATGGAGTGGTCTCTTCTTATGAAGAGCTGTTGTAAATCACTAGGTTGCTGCGGGAAACACTCCAGGTGATGTATGGGGAGGATCCTGACTGTGATGTTTGGGGCAGCCATGCCAGTCAGGAGAGCTACAAAAGCTGCAGGAAATTCCTGCAAGATGTGTGGAGTGCCACTTGTGTCAAATAACTGCTGTTAGTGGGAGGCTGAGACCTGAACTGTCAGTGAAACTTTTAGCACGTTACCCTTACAGAATGTAATCCTTACAGAATGAAAGTCTTTACTTTGGATGGTCCAAACATCCATGAGAGAAATAGAAGATGTTGGTAGAGGGAAGCAGGAATAATGCAGGAGCTTTATCTTTGAGTAACTTGTTGAGTGTTAAGTCACTTAAGATCACTCTTTGCATGTGCACCAAAATGACACTAAAAATAGTTAGCACTCTCTCTATGAGCCTGTTTCACACATGGTTCCTTCAGCAGTCCTTAAATCAGCCCAGTTTTCCTCATAATCCATAGCCAGGACAAGGTCCCTCTCAGAGGAGGCATAATTCACTGTTGGCCTGGTTACTTCTGTGTAGTTTTTGTGGTGTTTGTTTCTTCTTCTAAGTGGCACCAGCACAATAAAACAAGCACTGAGATCTTGTTTCTGTGCTCGCTAATACCTTTACCAGGTTCTAAATCTTGCAATAAACATGGATGTTAAAACATCATGGCTTTTTCAGGTATACATTGAAAAATGGAAAGGTAATAAATGTAGCCCTAAAAACACAAATGGTTCTGATGTGAGTTGTATTAAAGAATAAAGTATGGATTCTTCACTGAAATCTACTTGGATTTTTGTTGCATTAAAATTTGTGCTAAGGATGAAATAGCGGGGTAATTGATAGAAATAAAACATGAATGGCAGAGACAGTTTTGTGGAGGTACTGTGCAGTAGCCTTGAAGCAGCAGCTCTGCACAGCCTGTTCATGATACATACTGCTTCAGGTGTCAGTCCTGCAGATGCCAGGGTACAAAACCGGAGCCATGCTTTTGTTAAAACTTGCACAATATAACTGGATATAATTATGATTATTGTTGCAGACTGTTGAAAATCCTTATCCTGATAACCAGTGAGCAAAATTACGTAGACTAAACTAGTTCATTAGATGTTCTGTCATCTTAAATTCTGAAGGTAGAACATTCTTTCCTCGGGTACATTAACTTATACTATGACAACTAATATGTAGGGAAAATGAGGACTTTTTTTAAAGATAGGCGAGTTGCTACTACTTGCTGGATTTTTTTTCCTCTTGTGAAGTAAAACTGGGGATCAAAGGAATAAATTTGCCTTTTGGCAAAATGAATGTGGCATTTAAAACTTTTGGAGAGTGCTATTGAACCAATTTACAAACTAAAATGACAGTGCTTAGTTCTGTGCTTAGCACTTGGAAGTCTTGCTGAAGTATCTGACTTGTACAAGTACTGAGTAATGAACTGGACATGTTTTAAGGTTGCATGCCTAAAGCACAGTAATTATGCAGAAAATAATGGACTTTCAAAGAGGTGTAAGTAGATCACCCTTATGTAAATGGTATGCTAAAACAATAAGGCTAGTCACTGTCCGACACTACTTTGAAGGTCTTGGCATTCTATACTTTGAAGTTAAACCATTTCTTTAACTCCGCTGCTGGGATCTGTATCCATACCTTCAGATCAGCCTGCAGGGTTGGGGTTAATGCAACGTTTCCACTGAACAAGGAGACAGGTTGCTGAGGGCCAGTCTTACAATAAGAGCCAAAGGGCTTTTGTCTGTAGTACACAAAAATAAAAAAGCCCTGTCCTTGTTCTCACTTCTCTGTGTCTGCATCCCTCTGTCCCTCCCTAAGGTCTGGAGAGTTGAGCCATGCATGTGAAGGCAAGCTGGCTGTGAGCCTCACACACTGTGTTGAAGGTGTCAGTGATGGGGACTAATGGTGACCAATGATGGCTCCTTGTCCAGACTGTTCAGCTTTCACTCTGTAAACACACTCACCAGAACTAGAGTCACTGTTCATACCATTAAAATACAAAATGAAAGCTGTGAAAAGACTTGTCTCTGTGTGAATTAGCTAGTAGACAATGGAAAAAGGGGAAGGAGGCTTTTCTTTCCTGCACTTGGCCAAATCTGGCAACTATGGTCTTGTTCAGACTCGCAGGCTAGGAAATGTTGTCTTGCCTTCTGGTGCTGGCATGTTTCTATATCCTTTCATATATCTCTATAAATATACTTTGTGCATTGTTTACTATGGAGCTAGTATTGATGGAGAAAAACGCTTCGAGGTAAAACTGTTTGTAATTCTCTATTAGTGTGTACATTTTTTTTAAATGCACCATTTGTTTACCTCAATTAATTTAATGGAATGGACCAATAAACGTATTAAAAGATTACTCCTTTACTTAGAATAAAGTTTCATTTTTTTGCTGCTTTCACCATTGAAATTATGTGTGTGCTTGTTTTGCTGAGCAGCTTACTGTCTCACTGCAGAAATACCCTTCTCTTAAAATCTTGTTCCACAGTTGATCTAACTGGAAGTCATCTGACCTCTTGCTGTATTACTTCTGGTACTGAAAGTGAAGGAGCGGAGGAAAGATTGTGAGTCTATGTGGTGGACAGGGTGGCAGCAACTTCCTCAGAGCAAGGGGTTGTGTAGTGATGAACCAGCTTTTGCTTACTGTATCCCTGGCTCAAACTGAAGCAGTCTGGTTTTCCTCCAGATTATTTCAGTTATTGAAGGGTTTTCAATTTCCCTTTACTTAGTCCAGGACGTTGGAAGCCACTTAATCCTTCTTAGTTCAATTAGCATGTAAGCAGACACATCCTTGTGAGACACGCCAGACTTCTGGCTCATGTTTGGATTTATGTGACATCATCTCCTGCTAGTTGTTGTATGAGGTTCCTTTCCAACCCAGACTAAAACTGAGGTAACAAGGTGACTATTATATGATATCACTGTCCCTGCACCTCCATAAAGCCTGTAGGAGCTGTGTGCTGCGCTTGTCTGTTACTTAACCTGTTACGAGAGTGGCACATGGTGGTGGTGGTGTGAGCTGATACACCAGCATTAGCTCTTGACTCTTAGTCCTCAGGTGAGCACTGTTGAAGCACTGTCCAGGGACAGTGGGACAATCTCCCAGAAGTCAGGGTCATGAACATCTGTTCAGGGGTGTTTTATTGTAGGGATTACAGAAATTGTGTTAATTTTACATATTTTTGTGGTGATATTTCTCTATTTAATGGTCTTTTATATAACATTAATCGTCTGGGCTGATCACATCTTCTGTAGCAGGTAGAGAGCCAGTGTGCCCTGCTGATGGCCCTGTGCACATGGCATGTGGCTTGCAGCCCCTGTTTCATCAGCCAAAGTCACAGAACTGCCCTGAGGTTTCTGAATGAACAGACAAGAAGAAACTAATGGAAAATCAATCCTCTGCTTTCCACTTTCCACACTGAAAGATGTGTCTAGAAATGCCATTTTCATTTCTAGCCTGTATTCTTGTCCTTCGTTGGTATTGCTAACCAGCCTAGCAAAAAGCAGAATCCTCTGAGGACTGCTGGTGTACAATAACCAATGCATGTACTCTGCAAGATGAGGTACTGCAGAAATGACAAGGCAAACATCACTTCCTGGGCAAGCTTAGTGGCTTGAGAGGCTGTGGCATGCTGTGAAATGGAAATACAAATGCTGTGCATCCTGTACTGTTGGCAATTGTAAAGACTAATGCTTGGCAAACCTTCCATATTAGTAGAGTTGATAATGACCGAAAGATGCCTCTGTTATTCAGTCAAAATCTGAAGGGAGCCAGTGGTTGACCGTTGCTTGATGGCCACACAGCTGTAAAGAACAATGCAAATGCAGATAATAAGAGTTTGCAAACTACTGTCTCAAACTGCAGTTTGCACTTTCTACATCTGTATCTTAAACTTTGCCAGGGTGTCTGGAGCTGGCTGAGTGCTAATGTGATGCCTCTCAATTACTGCCAGCCTCTCTTGTGTATAAGCAATGACATTGGCACCATTTGTCATCCCTCAGACTTTAAGTCCTAATAATCCATGCTCGTGCTGGTAATGGTACAAACTTCTGTTTGGAACCTGTATTAAAAAGCATTTGAGCAGCTGTTTGATTTGACAAAAAGCATTTGACCCCTGTCAAAGAGACGGTTGTGCATAAGAAACAAGTCTTTTGTGTCTGGAAGATATGGGGAGGAAAGCAGAGCCAGGGGAAGGATGAGTATGAAGTAGCCTTCCCCACACTAGTAGTCCTGAAGACACCAGTTGTCAAATGTCCAGAAAGCCTTTGGTGCTCTGGATGAAACAGGTGGTAGTGGAAGAGCTTTCCTGAGTGTTGCCTTTTCTTCCTCTCTAAGTGGTGCTACTGAGGTCAGTATACATAGGGCTTTCAGACTTTTTATTACTGAATTTTTTTTTAAACTGCAGCAGAGCTCGGCAAGAATTTTGCCTGGAATCAGGCATTAGCCTATCTAGTATGTGCCTCATATCTGAATGAAAATATTGTTTTTGCATGGATGAAGTACTGACATTATCACAGTCCATACAGAAAGAATCTTGCTGTTTCTAGTAATGCAGCAAGCTGAAGAGTCTTGGGGAAGGTCTAGTGGACAAGGTGAGATTTGGAGGGAAATCCTCCAAAAATTCTGTAAAAGTAGATTCAGAGGTTGTTTCAGCTTTCTCTCTTCAATTAAGCTGGGTTTGTGCTTAAATTTTTGAAATTGTACCTCTCAGTCACTCTGTAGTGGTACTGTTGGGCAAATTCAATGAACCAGAAAAGTAACCATTTCCTTCACTATGGTAATGGTTTCCCTTTGAAACATTTGAGGGAGATTCAGATGACTCTTTTCTATCACAATGAGTAAGTAACATATAATGGATTTTTAAAAAAACATTTTACTTTGTGTAGGATTATTCCTTCATTCTACTTACTACTATTTTCACAGTAACAAACACATTTGTGTGAATGCTTTGTCTCCTGGGATTGTTAGCTGTTAAACTGCCGAATACTCTTCCTAAAGCAATTCATGTTACATTCAACAAGAATAAGATTTAAAAAGCCACTGGCTAGACATTGCAGCTTTCATCCTTTGAATCTCCTTGATATTTGTCCACTCACTTTTGCAAGTTTCTTTGTTTCTCCCATATTTTTTCTTTTTAATTTTATTTAAAGTTTTTGTTGTAAGTGCTATGTACTTTAGACCTAGAATCAGGAAGCACAGAGAAAATATGGCATGTCCTTTTGAACAAAACCTTTCCTACTTCTTACCTTAAAGGAAGGAGACTCAGGAGGCCAACTAGAAAAGACAAAATGAAGCAGAAGCTGCTGTACCAGTCAAGTGTGCTTTGATAGATCTTGTTGTAGACTGTAGATGTCACTACTCCTGTGGTGACTAAAGACAGCTGCAGCAGGACAAACACCTGACCTGCAAAACAGGAACATAGTTTGTTACTGGAGATTAAAAAACAGCTGTGGTACCTCCCTGACAAATCCAGGATCACAGCCGTTTGGTCATTGCTTCACTAACACCAGATGGCATGAGCTTGTATCTGCTTCTGTTCTAGACCAGAATTCAGTAATTTTTCCTTCTTTTAGGTGTGCCACAAAAGATCCAGCTGAAAAACTGCCTAAACTGACATATCTACCTAGATACAAAGATAGCTGCTTGGAAGAGCAACAATAAACTGGACAATAAGTGCTCCTTTCCCTAGGAGGTAGAAAAATAGTCTAGAGCTAACATCTTCAGGACAGGAGAAATTTTAGTCAGGGTCTGCTTCTGGCCTAGGCCAGAAAAGCAGTTCACAGGGTTGAAATTATAATAATGCGTGAAATGGGGATGTGTATGTGATTTGTGTGATGTTTCGTGTGGAAGAAAAGCAGAAACTGAATTTTAGCTGAAACCACTCTTTACTGGAAGGTTTCTGTCATGGTAAATGGGTGAAGGGGAAGTAACCCAGTCCTGGAGGGGTGTGCAGACTGGGGGCAAGGTCAGGACTGTGTGCTGAGTCTTGCTGCCCTGATAGCCTTCTACAGCCACTCAGAACCAGCAGCCACCAGCTAAGGATGGCCAAGGGAATGTGTTTGGAGGAGGTATGAGCAGTTGTGGGCCTGTGGTGCTATTTGAATCAATGGCCAGTACTGTCTCTTGTGTCTAAATCTAGGTTAATGGGGTAAAAATGGTAGCCTTCAATGTGTTGGTATAAAACACATTTTATTAATTTTTAATAATTTTTTAATGGAGAAGAATTCCTACTTCTGTTCCAAGAGGAGTCAATTTTTATACAAAGGTTATTCTTTGTAGTTAAATCAGGTCTGACAGGAACAAACTGCCAAACACTTCAAGAAATGTTTAGAGAGCATAACTGAAAAAAGATGAAAAAAGCCACCTTTCCCAAAACTGGAAGTAAAAGAACTCAGATATAAATGGTGTGAATATCACAGTGCTTCAACTCAATGTCCTGCTTTTCTTGGTTCTCCCTGCGGAACTGTGTTTTTGAGCAGCACTTCAGCAATTTACCCTGCCTTTGAACTAAGCACTGATTGTAATCTTTTGAAGTGTGTGCTGAAAATTCTGTGTATTAATGATGATGCAACCCAGGATGAGAAGAGTGGATGTGAGAATCTTGTCCAGCAAGTTTCTCTGCTTCTCCCTTCCTGTTTGTGGTATCATCTGTCCCAGTATTATTACACAAAACACAGATTGCAGCAATAACTTACCTTTCTCTTTGTACTCTAAGCTGAATAAAGGGATTTCAGGGTGTTTTGATCAGTAAGGTAACCAAAATACTCACCATAGGATGATCCTTTGACATGCTTAGACAACATGGACCTGATGGTTGGTAAGGGGATGAGGGCAAAGAGCATCACTGCACGTGCTGTAATGCAATGAATTTTGAGTTATCACCAGTACCCACTCTATTGTCATGCAACAAAACCATTGCTTTTGAAGATTACATGCCCCTGGCTTGGGCAGGCACCTTGCTTCACCTCTTCTCGTCCCTTGAGTGCTAAAAAGAGGTAGATCCTCACCTCCTCCAAGGCAGATAAGCCACCTATTGCTCCCATTAGCATCTTCTTTGAGATAGCGAGGATGATGATTTGAGTCTAAACAACAGAGAGAGCCCCGAGTGCTCCACAGCCCTGACAGGAACAGTACCTTTATCACAGTACATCTGTCCTGTATCTTGGTGCTTCTGGCTTGCAGTATTCTAGTCTGTCTCTACTGTGAAAATTTATAGGGCCTGGAATTACCTTCCTGTCAGCAGAACGAACCTCAGTGAAGACTTGTCCATGTCTAGTGTACCCAGGTGCTTGTGCAATGCAGGGAATAAGAAGCATCCTACACACTGTGTATCAGCATGTCTTCATGATGAAGATGAGGTTAATTATTAAACAAGCTTTTTTTTTTTTTTTTTTTTTTCCTTTCTTTCTTTTTTTTTTTTTTTTTTTATTTTTTTGTCTTTTCCTTCCCAGCTTGATTGCCTAACCAAACAAGATCTCTTAAAAAAATTTTCACTCGGTGTTTGGCTTAGTACACAAATACAACATCCTATCATCTTTCCCTTTAGAACAACTTTGTTTAATTTTCGATTTCCCTTTAATTGTAGGGACGGACAGAAAAATAATTTCAGGACATTTATCTCCAGTGTTTTTCTCACTTTCATAAGCAAAACCTTAAAGCCATGCAATAGATGATACTCTGCTAGATATCTCTGCCCCAATGAATGCAGTTCTTGGGTTTTGTTTTCTGTGTTTCATCATGGGTTACCTCCCAAAAATAAACTTGCCTTTCCTTTATCATGGGATGCTGCCCCATGTATTGTTACCTGTCCCTTAGTAATTCATGTGCAGTGTCATATTTATAAATTACATTATCTCATACTTTACAGCTGCAATGTTTCATTAAGTTTCCAATCAGCCCTAAGTGCCTTCCTACAACAAAAATAGATCACATCATGTTCACTTAATAAGAAGCCTTTGCCATTTTGTTTCTGTTGTAGCCCTAGGCCTTACCTCAGAAGGAGCAAGTGCTTCCCGTTGATGCAGTGATGTGGCCCAAGTAGTACAGGAAGTCAGTAACAATTCCCAGTCCCCCAGAATGTGAATATTGTTCTGCTCAGATCTGGTTTGTGACCAAGTGATGAACTACAAGTCAGTGGGTCTTAGACTAATCCTTGGCAGGAGTGTATGCCTCCTCAGGATACTGTAGGGTGCTGAGTCTTTAAGAGTACAAAGGCAGATGTGGGGAAAGAGGAATAATAAGAATTATCTCTTGCAAATTGTGCATGTGGTGGTCTGCCTAACTCCCTGCTTGCAAACTTGTCATGAAGCAAAGCAAAAAGCCCTTCCAGTGATGATGAAACACTCCTTTCTCAGGGTGTATTTTCTCATTTGAGTGGCTGTTCAACTCACCGATGTAGAACAGGAACGTCCACTGCACGAAGGCCATGATGAGGATGCCAGCGCTGAACGATGCTACTCCAATCATGATCATGGTAATGTCCCTCAGGTATCTGGAGAACACGAACACCCCAAGGAAACTGGTGATGAAGATCACGTATCCAGCAGCATTGCCATGGCCAATCTCCACGGCATTCCAGCTTAAAGGTTCCCTGAGCAAGAACAGTGGCAGGACGTTCATTGCACCAACCACAGCAAGGTCATAGAGGATTGCTGCCACGAACAGCAGGATGATGATGAGTTTCGAGGGCGATACTGGAGTGGAGACACTGTCCTCTGAAGGCTGGGAAGTCCCTGCTGCTGCTGCTTCTGTGTGGGCTGGTAGCTGACCACCCACCTCCTCTGCACTCTTGGCTTTGCAAGGGCAGGAAGCTGCTGGCTTGGGGACTGTGAGGAAAAAAATGCTGTAGAGGAGAGAGAAAGCATAGCAAGCAATGCTGCAGCACACCAGCACGGTACCTTCTTGATAGTGGTCACTGAAGCCAACAAACAGGTAGCCAGATGCCATGCTTCCCAGAAAGCCAGCGAGGCCGTACACCAGCTCAATAATGATGAGCCGCAGAGACCTTGTGCTCTCAGAGGACCCCAGGGATCCCAGAGCCATGATGCCTGCCCAAAGTGTGGTGAAGCCTCCCGTCAGCCCGTTCAAAGCAGCAGCCCCATACATAACCTCCACTGGCCAGCCCAGCAGGATCAGCAGGAGCAGGAGAGTTTTGGAGCCCAAATAACCAAGAAGAGGGAAGCAGATGGGGATCTTCCGATACATCCTGTCCCCCAGCTTGGACAAGCCATAGGCTGACACCAGCGGGCTCAGGCCCAGAACTAGGTTGTAGATGATATAGAAATTAGATACAGCCTTCTGTTGAGCATCTTCCACTGCGTGGGAGGAAGCAGTGCTGTTGGTCTGGTTGTAGTAGTTCTTCACCACCAGCAGCAGTGCCGTGTCGCAGAAGGCACTGGCCACTTGGGAACCTGCAACCACTGGCTCAATCCATGTCCTCATTGCTGTTATTCCCACCATGCTGCTGGCCACCACCTCTCCTTGGAGAGAGCTGCTGTCAGGCAGATGCGCGTGAGGAAACAACTCCTCAGAAACTCTGCTCTGGAGGCATGTTTGGAGATGAGCAGAAAAAAGAAAAGCAAAAGATCTGCCAGGCTGCACGGGGCTGGAGAGTTGTGCAAGAGATGATCTGCTGGGAGGATATTTGCACCTCACCTTGCTATGGGTACACACCCCTGCACATCCCTGCACTGCCCTGAGCTCTGGCTCACACAGGAGAGGCTTTTGTACAGCTGGAGAACGCCCTACACTAGCTGACTGCCACTGCTCCTCTTCCTGGTGTAGTTTCAACAGAGGTCAGATGACCCGGGGAATTTCTCTCTCACCAAGTAGGAAGTGAAAATGCCCTGATCAAGTAATTACTGTAATTTGGGGTGGTGGTTTGGTCTTTGTTTCTTGACTTTCCTGTTTGTTTTTTTTTCTCCTTTTGGTATCCTTCATGTGTCAGAGTGGCTGGGGGCAGAGAATGGCTATGTGCCTTTTTATCAGATAATTTGTGAATTCCCCTTACTGCCAGCTCATTTTTCTTTTTTCTACACAAATATGTCATTGGCTCTTTTGCTTTTACCTGCTCCTGTCTTTCCTGTTGCTGCATCATGTGTCTTATGTCATTGTTGTTTCTATAATGCAGTCAGAAAATTACACCAAAAAGACATTAAAAGGGAAAAGGTCTATTTTTAGTAACCTGTTTGCTATGGCTGCCACTCTGCTTGCTGCATCCTTTGGCTTTACAATGTGAGAATTTCCAGGAGGAGGAGAAAAGTCTCAATTTATCCAAAGGGGTCAGTAATTTATCCAAAGTGTCCCAGTAATCAGCCAGCTGAGCTGGAGGCTGAGGTGGGTGAGAGTCCACCTCTGGAGAAGAGTTTTGCAGCCCTAGCTCTTCTGGGAGACGGCTGTGCATCTCTGCAGGTGCTTATTTCCACAAACTCAAGCTTTGCAGTTTGAAGTCAGCTTCCAATTTTGCTGCTGCCTGAGGGGTAGGTGAAGTGACCCATGGGCATAGCAGTGCTGCTAGCCAGGGGCACAAGGAGCTCTTTGACCAGGATGTGGTGCAAGTAGGCTGCCAGCTCCAAGGACAATGCTTGCAGCCACAGCTGCAGGAAGTACTTGGAGGATATTTGGCAGTCTCAAAAATGCTAACTTATATGATAATGATCTCATTCTGTACTGGTTCAATGAATCATAACAGGCAGAATAACAATCTGTTCTAGGAAGATTTATGGTCAGTACTTTAAAAAATAAGTGAATGATTAATTTGAAAAAACAATGTTAAAACCTCCATCTGTTGGACTCTTTGTTGATTCAGGTGACATTAACTCAATGCCACAGCTCAAGAATGTCTTTTTTTCACTCTGCTTGGTTGTGCAATAGTTTTTGTCTTATATTTCAATTCAGGGAAGAAAGTTCCAAGATCCAACAGGGAAAGGAGTGGGGAATTGTCTGCTAGAGTGATTTGCTCCAGAAATTTCAACTTCATCAGTGAATTTGTTTTTTGGCTAGACCAAACATCCTAACCAGCTCTAAATTATGTGTGGTGTTGTTTCAGCAGTTGTCTTTTTTTATTTTCTCACATTAGCTGCAAAAGATGTCTAGTTTCTTTAGCTTTTATTGAAGAGTGGGACAATTTTTTTTCAGCAAACCCTGAAATATTTCCAGAGGATGGAAATTCCAGACAGCCGTATTGAAACCCCAGTGCATCACCCTGTGACTAGTTTAAGCTACAAATGCAACCAAAGGAATTGCCCCATTTTACTTCACCCAGGGAGCCTTGTGTCTTTGACCAGAATTACAGGGTGAGACACATTGCTTGTCCCATTCGAGCTTCAGCTTGGGACATGTGGTCTGATGCAAAGGAATTAAATTGGAATGCAGAGGTATGTTCCAGTCACTGTGCTTGAGACACAGCCGATCTGCTCAGCTCCTACATGAGGGATATTTTTCCCCCACACTTTGTTGAATATACAGATTGCTTGGCTTATTCAACCAACACTGTTCAAGGCTAGATAGCTAATGAGCTGTGCTAAATGCTACTAGTGATCTCATGAATTACATCTATATTTCCAAGATATTGTGTGTGTTCGCTCACATTAAATGTACTTTTTAGAACCCATTCTAATGGAGGGATATATTTTCATGTCAGTAATTGCAAAACAGTAAGTGCTAAAATAAGACTTTAGCTCAGGCTCCACAATATTTACTATTGCAAAACAATTTTCACAAATTACATATTCATTTGATTCCACAAAGTCTTCAAAATTACTATTATCTAGTAATTTTTCAGAGGCCCCCATTTTTATATTACTAGTACTTATAGGGACATTTGCATCTGCTTAAAAAATGATCATGCAGCATAAATGTAGTGGAGCCTTACGAAAGTGGCCCTTGACATTTAAGAAAAATGCACCAACAGAATCAGAGGCTATCTTAACAACAAAAATACAATGGTGCAATCTGCTGGAAAAGGAACACATGGTTTTAGGGCATTCCTCTCTAGAGTGGTCTTGTCTGGAGGCCCAGTAGAGGCAGGGCAAGCACATGTTTCACCAACTCTTCAACATTTTTCAACCGGGCCAAACTGCGGCTGTTTCCCTTTGGTTTCCCTGTGGTGATGTTTTACATTCCTATGCAGTACTGCTGTTTCTTTTTTCAAACCATTTATGGCAGTTACATCACTTTTTCTTCCTGAATAGAATTGACATACGGTTTTTAGTATGCTGGGGGACCTGGGCTAGGCAAGTGGCAGCATTGTGGAAATTGGTCTTCAGCATTGCTTGTCTGAAGAGGTGCTTTTGAAATCCAGGACTGAAATCCAATGTGGGCAACTAAGCTCTCTTCATCTCCCTCCCCTAAGCCTCCTAATGGGATCTGTGATTCACAATCCCTGTCTGGAAAGGCATTTTGCCTCCAAGGTGGTAAATCAGCTTTGTAACTCCTCCTACTTGGTGTGTGCAGATCATCTTCTTGCACACTGTGGCTTTGTGGCAGTGGCAAAGCGGGGAAACGTGACTAGGAAGTGTAAAGTGCCTGGGTCTGAGCCTGGATGGAGCTGCAGCCTCTTTACAACCCTAGAGAGAGGGAAACCTGGTTGAAAACACAGGAGAAGCAGTCATTTCAGTGATGGATGGTTTTCCTTTGGAAAATACTTCATCATAAATGACCAAAGCATTCTGTGGGTCGGGAGATTGGCTTCCTCAGTGGCTGTCATTTAATTATATACAGTCCCTGTCCTCACAGGATGTGTGGCTCTGCTTGCAGCGATGGGGGAGATGGAGGGACAGCGGAAAGCCAGGGGTACAGGGCAGAGGGAGCAGCTCCTGGGAGGTGCTGCATCACCACAGGGATGCAGCACCCTAGTTAAGGGCAGTCGACCTGTTGGATCCAGAGCCACTGATGGTAGAAGCTAATGCTTGGACGATGTGAAAAGCCACGCAGCAGCCTTGCTTTGGTGGCTGTGAGAAACAGCATCATGGTTGTTTGGGAGCTCACAGGCTGGTGCCAGTGTCTGTAGCACTACAGATGGTGAGTGCACCATTGCTGTAATAAAACACAGCACCATGCCCTTAGAGGCGCACCTGGAGGGGCCTCAGATGCTGACACCTCTGGGCCAGCAGTCTGGCATTTGGGAATCACAGCACCATCAGACATGCCAGGACCATCTGTGGAAACATCTGCTCTCCTCTGGTTCTCCTGGGAGGAAAAGGATGCACAGGACACAGGCAGTGGGAGCATGTGGCACCTGCCCCACATGAGCAAAGCCCAGGGTGACATGCAAGCTACAAGAAAGCTGAAGAGGGGATTTGCTCCATGGGGAGACCTCATGGGGTGCACTGACATGAAGCAAAGTGGGGAGGGGTGACCCCCCCACATGGGTAGGGAGGTCTGCCAGCCCTCCTTTGGAAAAGGCTGGCACTCCTCAGCGCTTCACCACCACTCAGAGAGCAACACGGGAGAGCAAAAGGGGCTGGTAGTGGCAACACTGTCCAGTTTTCCTTCAGGTTGGATACTGGCTGGCCAAGCAGCACCAGACACCTATGTTCCCTTGCTTTCACTGCCAGTCATCACAATTTTCTCTATTCTTCTCCATTCAGAATTTTCTGCTTACCTGGTTAGAGTCTCCTGTGGGCCTATCCCCAGCTGAAAATAAAAAACACACCATGCTTTGACAGATGCATTTTGCTGAGTTGGTTTTTCTTTTCTTTAGCTTGAGGCATTTGGGCAATTAATAGTCCTGACAGCTAACTGTATGCCTGAACATTAATCCTCTTCATAGCAGCAGGATAAAAAAGCTTCTTGCAGTACCTGGTGTCTGCCTGATCAGCAGGACCACAGAACAAATCCTGCTGCCATTCTTAAATAAGCCCCAGATAATCCTCATGTTAAACGAACTGAACGAACTGCAGTCATTAATGTACAATATCTTGGTTCAAACCCAAAATCTGTTCCCCCCTTCCTAAGTGCTCTCCAAAGCTGTTTAGAAATATTTTTGCTGGTCTACTTCATGTTTTCGTTTTTGGTTTAGATCTGGAAATTTTTTTGGCAGTGGTGAATTAGTACCAAAAAGCCTACAAAAACATTTAAATAATAATGTTTGCAAAAAAGCATTAAGGGTGAATAAAAGCTCTGTAGAAATGTAAATTTGACTTGGGATTTATACATTTGGAGAAGATCTGAGTGGTAAGATGAACATGAATTAGAGGAAGCTAATACACAGAGCATATCTGAAAGAATAGTATGGCAGAATAAAGGAGGAGAAAGAAATAGTAAATCACCTATCCTTAGGAGTGAGGGGTGGAAAGGAGAAGAGCCAAAAAAAGAGGAGCACTGATTTTTATGGTCTGATAGGACCTTTGCTAAATAACTCAGCTCTAGCCAGGTACAATTAGAAGGAATGTTTATGTCTCCATAAGCCTGAGACTCTACAAGAAGTAAGAAGAGCAGCTGGCAGAGGACATCAAGACAGTGGAGGAAAAAGTGATGAATCCACCTCATTTTCCTGGCTGAGAGGTGGAAACCATCAAAAGCATCATAAATGCGTAAAGACACAGGCTCTGCATTTGTGCTTTGTTGTAAGGCATAGTGCCTTTTCAGGAGAGGAGGGAAGGTAAAATATTTCTTTAAATCTTCTGGAGATACCCTTGCCTGGTAATCTATTCATTTTCACCTGACAGACCTTAAGTTAGCTCCTTGCATGGCTAAATTTCTGTTTTTCAGGCAGGTAAAGTAAGTGCTGAAGCCATCAGTTGCAGTGAGCCCTCAGAGATATCCCAGACATTCAGAGCAGGCAGATGGTAACTCATTCCGCACAACCTCTCTCTGTTTACTTTGCTGGGCTGGGTCCTGAGCACAGAAATTGGCTATGGTTTTAGTCATTTAGTTGTCTAAATTTTCTGCGCTAGTTTATGCTGAATATCCTGTCAAACATATTCAGTCATTTGTTAAAAAGAAAAAGCATGGCAAGAAGTGGCATACAAAACCCAAAAGCTGCAGGTGCCGTGGCACACTCCAGTGACATTTCTAAGCCTTACCACCCTTTTTTCCATATGACAGCTCTTCAAGAGGGGGGTGTTTACTCAAACTCTGCAGCTCAGAAACTAAACACAGGAAGCTCAATAACAAGCTCTCCTTGATTACAGAGCACCATCTGAACCTCTGAGGACCACTCGCAAGCCCCTCAGCACAGGTGGTGGTGACTGCAGAGCCCACCCACAGGTGGTTTTGGACTACAAGGTTGCATGGCAGTGCCTGTCTCACTGCAAACAGATCTCAGTGCCAGATGAGGATTTCCAGGCAACCTGTGCAACAAGGCACAGAAATAATAGGGATAACCCTGTTTATAACATGTGCCATAGCCACACCTGGCTAATTATCCTGCTTGTTTTGAGCTGGCAGGGTGGAGAGGTCCCTTGGACAGAACTGAAAGGCACCAGCATCTGCCATGAGGGTGGCTGGAAGGTGATGGGGAAGCATGTCCCTACTTATTTTGCTTCAGGGCACCAGTGAAAAATGGCACCAGTGGTGTAATCTTCAGACTAGAGAGCAGAGTTGTGCCTGGGTCGGCAAGCTGCAGTCCTGGTGCTGGAGAAGCCTTACCTGGAAAGCAGCAAGGGCTGCTGAGGCTCTGCAACTCATGCAGAGGTGTCACCTCCACTCGAAATACAGGGAAGATGTGTCTGGTGTTCCCCAGGCCCACAACTTGTGTCAAAGAGCTCCACGAGAAAGCTCCAGGCTCTGGAGAAAGCTCATGTAGACCACACTTATTACTTGGGAGAATGTTAGTTAGCACCCGCCCAGGCAGCTAGTGAATGAACAGTCTTGGCAGATTTTGTGTGTTCTTAGGGCTCCAGTACATGTATAAAAAGACATTAAAAATACATTTAAGGGACTTAAATGCTGCACCTCCTCTCCTTTTTTTTGCAGGGTCCTGCTGTATCTGCTGGAAATTTTGGAGCTGGAGCAGCTTTCCAGCAATATTGTTGCTGCTAAGTTTTTTACCGACTGCATTTCTTCAGTGTCTAACAGGCATGGATAAATATATATATATATATATACATATATATATATACACAAATGTAAATTTTAAACTGTGTGGCAAGACAACTGCTGTTAGTGGTGGTTGCTCTTTCCTTGCAACTTCATTTCAGCACTCTGGAGTATTCAAGGCTTTGCTGAGCTAAGACTTTGCTTTTATGCCCCACTGTGTAGATGCTGAATTGGCCATACCGGTTGAGCAGCACTGCTTCTTCCCACTACAACCTCTGCATTTCTGGGCAATGATTTACGAGCTTCTGCTAACTGCCTGTGAGCAATGGGCAGACATTTTCCAACCACTTTACACCCTGATTTAATATTTCTATATAGGAAGGGAAAAAGGAATTAAGCAAGAGTTGAAAAATAAAGACCATTGGGGTACTGAAATGCTGTTTTGATCCTTTAGTGCTCAAGCATCTTGATAATAAATTCCTCAGAAACATCCTGCAAAGCTTAGACAGACTATATTGACATGTCTTGTAATTTATAAACTCAAAGAGTCCTCATGTCAATATATTATGAGGCTCATGAACAATGATATTCAGCTATTTCCTGATTCCCTTCTGCTGAAGACTGACCCAGCAAAGAGTGACCAAGTAGGACAGTTGATCTGAATCTTGTCCTGTACCACCATAGTCCACACCTGGCAGCAGGTGGGACTCATGCTGTAACTGGCAGAGGTTTTGTTGTGGTTTCCAGAGAGCCTGGGTAAATATGCTTTTCGCCATCATCTTTCCACCCCTAATCATATATTGCCTGATCATGCTTTCAGCTGGCTTCAGAAGTGGCTCCCTCCATGAAAAATTCCTATCAGCAAGGTTTTCCCTTATTTATCTTTCTGTTTTCCACTGTTTATACCACTCTGCTCTGACCCTTATTACTAATCCTCACTTTCTCTAAACACAAGTCCCACAACTTGAATGAACTTTTTCTTTGAAAACCACCCTCTGCACCACATACAAGCTCAGTCTGCCTTGTGTTCAGCAGTTGTTTTTGTCAAAGACAGCATTAAAGAAAAGCTCAAATCATGCCCTTTTGGCATGAGTAATGCAACCAAGAGAAGGTTTTTGTTTCACCTGGCTCTCCCACAACACCCATTCAAATCAGCCCCACTAACATATCTATATCATTTTATAATACATTGGCACAAGCTCAGTCTGTGAGCTTCCAGCCGAGTTTAGCGCTGCATAGCGCTCAAAGAACAAGGTCCTTAGAGGTATATAGGTATCTAAGTGCTTTTGGTACATTTGGATTTAGTCCCTTTAAGGTTTGTCTCATGGTTCTCAGTTTACCTATCTTCCATGGGATGGATAATGAGGTGATTTGGCAAAGAAGTGTAAATCCATTGAAATACCTGAGGAGAGGAAAGCAGCCTGGGAGGGAGTCTGGCTGGAACCGGACAGGGCCTTGCAGCGGCGGTCACTCAGGAGGCTCAGTGGAAGCAAGGTGAGACACGTCCATGGTGCCCATGGAAACCACCTTGTCTTGCTCCCCAAAACCAGACATGTTTTGGGTGTTGATAGCATCATGTGGAAACCAGAAGGGAACAGCAGAAGGCAAGGAGATTGCAGGGAGGAGGAAAGGGTAATACTGTGGAAGTCTGGATCCACCTTGGGCTGATGCTATACCACAAAACCATGCTCCTAGAAGCAAACAAGCCTTCTCTGAGAGTCAGCAAGTGTCCTACTTTAGCATCTTCCTTCTTTCACTCCAATTAAAAAGGGCTGAATACTTTCTGCCACCTCCACACACTGTGGGGGTGACAAAGCTGTCCAGCAAGTCAGTTCCCATTGCGTATCTGGAAATTCCAGCTTTCTCTGTGGTGATAATGCTTCCCCCTAAAGACTCCAACACTTTTGAACATGGAAACACTGTCTTCAACACTTCTGAGGCCGTATGTGAGTCCTGTGAAGAGCTGCTTCACCAAGGCTGTTATTATCCA
Source organism: Acanthiza pusilla (assembly GCA_036630365.1). Classification (NCBI taxonomy): domain Eukaryota; kingdom Metazoa; phylum Chordata; class Aves; order Passeriformes; family Acanthizidae; genus Acanthiza; species Acanthiza pusilla. The sequence goes on from JAXCHO010000095.1 coordinate 2,488,733, forward strand.
TGTGTTTTTGCTAACATTTTCCTCGTTTCTTGTGTTTCAGTTGCAGCTTGAGGACTTGATGCTCATTTTAATGTCAGACCAAGAGAGTTTCTCAGACACCACAAGAGGAAGAAGTACTTGTGAGGGTCATTGTAGTGAGCTTGGCATTGAACAGGCCCTGGGACTGGGGCATGTCACCATGTCCCTCCCATGTTTTGGCTGCTCCCAGGATCTGGCTTCCAGGGGCCATCCTTGGAAATGAAGCTCTTACGACTCGTCCTGCAGATGTCACTGCTGCCGCACAAATCCCCACCATGCAATGCCCCCCCCCATGCAGTTTGCAGTCACAGAGAATATGACAAGGTAGCTTTGCACATTTTCCTTCCTTCATCGATTTTTCTAGCAACTGCTCCCACACTCCAGACTGGAACAAGGCCTGAATAATTTCCAGTTCCTGGTGCCACACCTCTCTCAATTCACTGCAGACCTGACACATGCCTGGAATGGAGCCAGAGCTCTATCACTGCTTGCCATGTTTAGTGCTTACTGTAAAAGTTCTCTTCCTGAAGGCTTCATCGATAAAGCAGTGGGTTAAGATGCCAATTAATCAGTGCTCAGCTAGAGCTAGGAGCAGATCGTGAGGTCTGGAGGGCATTCTGGTTATTCTACTGCTGCTGCTTAGGTTGCTTATTATTTAGCATTTTTGTTTGTTTTCTCCCTGTGCTTTCGCTGATGTGACAGGATAGCCCTTGGCCCTCAGTCTTGAACCATGTGAAACACTGGGATGCTGCTCAGCCTTCAGCCTGGGAAGGAGTGGAGGGCTGGATGCACACACTGCTAATAGTTTCGGGCACTGCCCACCTCAGTCAACTCAGCAACTAGAACATAATTGAAAGTCTTTAGTACTAAAGTTCATGCTTGTATTTGTAGTCCTGGCCCTACCTAGTCCTGTCTCTCTACCCTGTTACAGCTTGTGGTGCTCTGACTTGGGTTTCCTTACACTACACATCCCTGTTTGTAAGGTTTTTTAATCTCCTGTGTTCACTCACAAATGAGAACACTGTATTGAATACTCTCCCTCCTTTTAAAGCAGTTTCATCAAACCTGTCTCTGCAGAGATCGTCTGCCTCTCCATTTGCTTTTCCATTGTGCTGAGGCCTCTTAAAGCCAGCTGAAACTAAGGGAGGTGCAAGATCTTCACCTTCTACAGGGCTATGCCAAAAATTGATGAAGTGCTCTTTTATAGTCCTTACCTACATTGTAAAAAACACTGAAGTTCGGCACATGCCATTTCAGCTATGTAATGGGGTGGCAGGGACTTTAAATGTCCTGAGTGTGTTATGAAACACATACTACAGCTGATAACAGCAGAACTAATTGCAAAATTCTTGACCTGCTGCCACCCACTGGTGCCATAGAATTACTTTTGCAATGTCTAAATGCTCCTTTGCAAATGTCCATTTTTCACTTTTAATTCATATAAAATCCAAAGAAACCTAGGAATTACTTTTCCCACTGTGTGGAACTAAGTCCACCATCTTTCTTAGCACAGAGCAAGGCAAGGCAGACAGAAAGCCTCTCTTCTGTTGAGAAGACAGCAACTCCTTTTTCTTCAGAGACAGAGGGACTGGATTTGACGGATAAATTTTCAGGCTTGTCCTCTAGCCCATTTCTTGACTTCCACTGGTATTTACTAACTGGAAAGTAAATCCACATCTGATTTTCTCATTAAGCATTTCTGACACAATCTGCACAAGGAGAGGAGGGCTGGTGTTAAAGAGAGCATGGACTTAAGGCAGCACTTGTCCCCAGCCAACTCCCACCAAAACTATCAGTGACCTCAGCTGCTTCCCATGGGAGGGCCGCAATTAAACGCCTCACTATTCCTGGCACAGGGAGGGGCGGAGGCTGGCATGAACCTGGCTGGAGCCCAGCAAGTCCCTGTGGCCCTTCCGCGGTGCATCCGGAGCTCTTGCAGGGAAAAGCTGGCAGCCAGCTTCCTAGCAGGGGCGAGAGACAGGATCTCCCCATGTCCAGCTGGCCATGAAGAGAGAGCGAGGGGCAATGGGCAAGCAGCTGTTTGCTGCAACTAGGTGTGTGCCAAATGGACAAGCTCAAAAGGTGTGCTCTGCCATGCAGGACAGTGGGGTTCTCGCAGGTGTGAAGGAAGCAACATAAGAAAGATCATGACATTCATCACAAAGCAGATTTGGCCTCTGCAAACCTCCACAAGCACGATAAAGAAATATGCAGGGATGCTCTTGTTCCTGCAACTGACACCACGAAGTGGAGAAAGATCTCTCCCGCCGCTAGACAAAGAGACACCAAGTCAAGAACCACCGAAGAGACTGACTGACTGCCACGGGAGGTGGGACACAGGCCACGCTCTTCAAGCCACAGGCTGCTTGCAGAAACATACCTTCCTGCAGTAACACGAAGACAGGCAGATTTATAGAAACACAACACAGGTTTCTGTTTTAATGAGAAAATAATTATATACTTGCATTGTAGGCCTCACAGTCACTATAAAACAGAAGCAGGGTAACATTTAAGAGGTTAACATACAGAAAGCCAAGTATTGTTGAAACTGGTTGATAAGTAATGACAAAGATGCTGCCTTTTGGTTGCCAAACAGGTCAATACTACTCCATTTTCCCTCAGAAATGTCAGTACAGAGCAAGATGAAGCCCAAACTGGCAGCATTAAAAACAAATTGTCCAGAAAACCAGTACTGTAACCCCAAACTGATTATAATCACAAATGCTAATGCTTAACTATTTCTCAATACATAGTTTCATTAAAACCAGTCTTTGCCACGGGAAAGGATCTGAGTGTTTCTTTTGTGGAGACAAAGTTAACTCTGCAATAGTGCTCTTTTGTTGCATTTGATATAATAATATATAGATAGATATGTATTACTGGCATATACTTATAAACACCTAAGCCTGGTAGCATGCAAATGAAATAACAGAGGCAAGTAAACTGCATCTCACTCTTGTTACCACAGCACTGAATGTGCTGCTGACTATAAGTGTCCATAATTTCTGGAAGAGAAAAATTGCTGGGTGAAGTCTGTCTGTCCTGGACTGAAATACTTTTGTTGAAAGGGCTGAAAGCAAATGCTTCTATGGCAGAGAACAAAGCATAAAATGAAGTTTTATGATGGGTAATTATTGTCACTGGCTCCCAGTGAGAGAGCTGGAGGGAAAAGCAGGCCTACAGGCTAAAGAAAACAAAGACACAAGTTCCTGGGATGGCAGTCCAGGGCTGACCCAGCTTTCAGGAGCAAATACTGGGGGAAACTCTGAAGAGTGCCATTTAATGCAAGACCACCACACCACAAGTACAGAGGCCACCTCCTCTGCTCAGAAAATGCCTTTTTCCTAGCCTCTCTTAAGCTCTCCCCAAAGGCCAGGAATCTCCTTGGCACAGATGTGTGGAGCTCACAGCTGCAGCTATGTGACACCTGGTCTCACTAGTGCTTTCCTGGTGCTGGTGCTTTTCCTACAGCTGCCTGGTAACAACCTGCCTGGAGACACGAATCACAGCTCACCCCTGACTGCCATGCCTGAAAAACATGTCCCCTTCATTAGGTATGTAATTCCTTCACAGGCATGGAGCCTCCCCATGGTGCCTCCTTGAGATAAGCTCGCTGCCCTTATCACAGTGAACTCTCGGCTCAACAGGGTTTTCTTCAGTTCAATAGCACTTATGGAGAAAATTGACAGAACTCAGTCAATGGGTACATATAAACCTATTTGCCACAGTTCCATGAAAATAAGCCTCAAAATTATAAGTGTCTGTGGACAGAAATCACACGCTGAAGGAACTGAAGGATGGTGGTGGTCAGTTAATTTGGTTGCAAGCTCTGTGTTTAAGAAAAGCACCAGAAGTATGTTCACAGTATCGGTACTCATTTTAAATGAACTCACTGTTTCAGGATAAAACAGCACAGGAGGTCATGAAAACCAGGAAAGGCTTAAGGAGGACACAGTATCCTGGATGATGATTTTTTAAAAAGATTTCAAAATAATAATTGATTATAAAAAAGAGCATTTTTATAGAAAAAAGGCTTGGTGTCTTTTTTCCCCATCACCTCCCAAACTTGTTGGTTTCTAGTCCAGAAATTATGGTTCCCAGTTGTAAAATATTCCTATTGTATTGCTTGGTGATAAGAAAGAGTAAACCCGCAGCCTCTATACTACATACAAATACAAAGCACAAGAATAAATACCACATTTCTTTTCCTAATCGTCAGCTTACAAAACTGGTCAATACTTTGCAATTGTGACTCATGCAAATACCATGTTGGATCAAATTTTAATATCACAAATACTGCATTAACTCAGTGCCTTATTTGATATCCCCTTTCGGAAAAAAAAAAAAAATAGCACTCACCCCTACAGCTGGTAAACAGCTGTGGAGAAAATAATCAGTACACACACTGCCATACACTTTCTGGTATGCCAGCCTCATGCACTCACACGCACACACGCACACACACACACACACACACACACACACACACACACACACACACACACACACACAAATCCTTCACTGCTGATCCCAAGCCTAAGCAATAACTAAAGGCTCTATGGTTTGCTTGTAGCGCTGAAAACACTGGCTGAATGGCTAAAATAATGTTTTCTTCCTTTGTCTGCTCTTCTTTGCTCATTCCTTCCAACTCATTATGCCCTTTAGCTTTTTTGTTGCCTGGAAACGTGAAGACTTCCACAAAGCACTCTATTTCAAAGGCTTTTTACGTTGTATAAATATAGTTGAAGACATAACTATCTTTCTTCTTTATTTCATATCTCTTTCTAGGCCAGAGTCTGGCTTAGTTCGTTTATTGCCTCATTTAAAAATTAAATGTCCTTTATTTGTACACCTTTCCCACTACCCTTCCACTTCAAATTATCCATCTTCGAAGATTTTACACATACGCCATTCTTTTCCCACCCCATCATCAAAAAATAGTTGTCACCCACTAAATACAGATTTTCTACTTAGAAACTTTGTTGCGTAAATATGCTCTGAGAACCTGGAGTTCAGGTGATATTGCAAGCATATAGGATCCTAAAGCTAAGGTAATCCATTTGGCTTAGCTCTCATCCCCATCTATTCCACTCCTAAATTGTGATTGCTTGTGTTTGCAACACAAGGACTGTTTGACTGAGTTTGCTGGATTGTACATTTGCAAGAACTGCCGCCCTGTTTGTTGGGTTTGTCTCATTTTAAACAGATACATTACTAGAAAGGGTAGCAGGACCCACCCCCCAAAACAACCAACCCAATCCCAAACCCAACCCTTCAGTCTCCTCAAAGAAATAGAACAGAGGGCAGTATCTTCGTGCTTTGTGGCTGGATAAGAGTACGCCGAATTAATGCCGATGGTCTTGGTGCAGCGGCTGTGGGAGGTGAAGGAACTGCAGGAGGTTCTGACAGGAGCTGCTGGGTGAACAGCGATCCTGGGGGCAAGGCAGGGCTGTCCATTCAGTCAGCGACAAGCATGAGTGTGAGTCCTGGCGGCAAACTCCTCCAGGAATGACTTCCTGCTACATGCCTGCAGTCCATCTGGTCCGTGGGCACAATCAGCCCCTTGTGCCCACCCCCGAAGGTTCCCACCCCCTGCACCCTCTCCATTGCATTATTTCAGAGGGGAGATGGAGGGAAGAAGAAGGGGCTATTTTCTAGGTGTGTTTTTCCTGTAGTTTTAGGATTGCCAGGAGCTGGATCATTTTTGTGTCTGTGTGCATTGAGTTTGTCATGTATTTAATAAATACTGGACTAAAAGGCTGCTGCTTTCATGGTGGGTTTTTGTGTTTGTCTTTTTTTTTCCTTTCTTTCTTTCTTACTTTCTTCCTTTCTCTCTCATTTTTGGTTCCGGCATGCCTGGTTGCTGTCTTCACACTGCAGTGTGGCTATTCGTCCTCCTCCCGGTTGGCATAAATGCCAGCTTCCCAGCGCAATGCCAGAGCACTCTTCCTGCGGTTCACCCTGGTCGCCTCGAGGACCTGGTCAGGAGAGAAAAGGAAAGCACAGAACGTCACTCAGCTGGCCACGGCCCTCGGGGTGTCCCGCACTGTGTGCCCAGGCAGGCAGGGAGCAGCCAGGTGGGCAGCCAGGCCAGCCCTCCCCACAGGGCTCCAGTGCCGCACCCTGTGCAGAACGGGGACACTCATGCGGTGAAGCACTCGCTGATGTGACAGTGGGGAGATGGCACACAAGAGCAAAGCCACACCACTGGAGGACAGAAGAGGTAGGAGCTGTCTGGCAGCACCCAACTTGCTGCAGGGGAGCCCCAGGTGCAATTGCCCCACCCCAGGGTCTTGGCCCTCCCCGGAGGCAGCTGCACACCTCCAGCACCAGGAGCCAGCACCACGCAGCAGCTGCTCTGGAGCTGCACATGAAGCCAGGAAGCAGACAGAGCTTATTCCAGCACACCACCCTCCCAGGCAGCACCTGCCCCCCACCTCCTGCCCTGCATCTTCCCTGCGCAGGAAAGATTTACACAAGGAAGGCCTACAAAGCCTTCAAGATGGGCCCGATACACTTATACGTATTTCATGTGCACACACGTCACACACACAGCTACATGCACACACTGCATATCTATCTGTATGTATGCACACATATAAGCAATTAACTAAAAACGCAAGAAACAGTTTAAACGTGTTTTGAGAAAGACAAAAAGAAAAGTAGACTACACCAAAAGACATTATTGTGACGTGTGTCTGAGGCACTCCTCAGTAAATAATGAATGCCTGTGGATGTTTTCCACACAACAGAATGAGATATAAAGGGGTCTGGAGCCTTCTTACAGAAGCACATGACAACATTATTTTCTGACCAATGTTGAATAACAGCTCCATGACAAAACTACAGAGCTAGTGTCAGTGTGTTTTAACCACCCCTCCCAAAGAAGCAAACTTCTGAAATTTTTTACGTCAGTTAAAAAAAAACTCCACAACAAATACATGACTCTTCACTGAAACAATGCTGGCCCGTCCATGGTCCCTAATGCTTCCTGCAAGCTGCTCTGCACAGTCCCTGACTGCACAAGAGCAGCTGACCTTTTGAGAAAGGATGAAGCTGTTTTACTCATCTGTGTAAAAAGTCAAGGTGCAGTGAGAACTTAAGCCTTAACTAGAATTAAAACGAGTAATTTGAGACTAAAGAAATTCTTCTTTCAGCTTGCAACAAGCTGTGGTTGGAAGTACCTAGTACAGGTACTATGCCCCTGTACAGGCAGTATCAGAAAATTAGCTCTGAACTTCCAGCTGAAATTACCAGCCACCGTAACGTCGCTTACGGGAATGAGAATGCACTACTGCATTTACGCCAATTGTAACCTTTAGACTGCCATTCAGAGGCTGAAGGTAGGATGGAGCTTTGCCAGCATTAGCATTTCTTTGCCCTCCTAGTTTCTTTTGACTATGACTATGAAGAAGCCAAAGAACTGAAGGCAAAATGTGGCCAACAGAGACAAATTTTAACTAAAGCTCCACCTTATTCTCAGCACTAACCATGGCTACAAAGTTAGTTCAGGCCCACTAGAGTGATTTTTTTCTGAAACTTTGCCCAAAATCATGCCTCCTTTTTCTGCAGAGCAACCAGCAGAAGGAGGGACCAGGGCTGAGTGGTTTCTGTTTTTCCTAGTAGAGGGCAAATATGCTCCCAAACCTAACGATTTACTAAAAAACTAACTAAATAAAAAGAATAATGAAAAAATTTATTAAAAAATCAGTAGGAAAAGACTGGTCTGAGACATCAGCCTGTAGCTATGTATTGGAGATACTCCCACTGCAGGGCATAAGGACCAGCAGTTTAAACTACAAGTCTGAAATTATGAGTGTCTGAACCGAGAAAAGACACACCAAACTGAACAATGGAGAAGCAAAACTGGGAGTGCATCCTTCAGCATGAATTTCAAACTAAAACTGCCACTATATTTTTAAAATAAAGTCTGTGGAATTTGGCCTACAAAAATACGCCAGCTGAAAATAAAATGGATTTTACCTAATTTAGAACAGTTTGAAGTCAGCAGCTTCTTTGCTGGAAAAGACAGTGTTGGGAGGGTCTCTGCTGATGGCTTGCAACAGTCAGGACACTTAAACTTTGAAGATTCCTCTTTTGGATCAGCCAGCTTATATTTGTCTTAAGATTGCAACAGCAGCTCTTCCATATATCCCCAGGCTGCAAATCTACCCCAAAGCTCGTCTACTTCTACAAAGGCTGCTGGTTGTAAGCAAAACTGTATCCAGATTTGTATCAGAGGAACCATGAGGGCTTTGAATGCAGACTTGGACTTCGGAGGAAAGCAAGTAGTGATGTCTGTCTCAGCATTAAAACAACTAAATGGTACAGCATATAAACTAAAGACCCTTTTGAGTATTTATTCCAGAATTATTCTTCCAATCTATTGAAATGAGCGTTTGACCTAAAACAACCCTTGTTTTCACAAGGCTGTGACAGTTTTAGACCCGCTAGAGGAAACTGTGGCATAATTATAGCATGCAACTGGAATGACTGAGTGGGGAATTGGGACTCCTCAATGGAGCATTGAATTCACGGCCCAGGAAGCTGCTTGCCTAAAAATAGCCAACGATCTCCATTTTAAAGTATTTTTGGCCAGCATCAGGGCTGACTCTAGACCCAAAATGAGTCCAGCACCCACAGGCTCTCCACAGCCGGTCAGAAATGCTATCTCAACACTTCCTAAGTGCCCTCCTTGATGATGCCCTGCATCAGCTCCGTGGGTGCAGGCAGGGCCAGGCTTGGTGCTCAGGGTGTCCTAAGGCAGCAGCAGGAAGGTCATGAAGCAAACAGTTCACTTAGGCTTAGGCTTCTTCAGCCTCTGAACTAACCATATCCTAATGATAAGGCCACATCAGTGGAAAAAACCAATGCCACATAAAATGTCTTATTTGGCAGAGGTGATTTGGGTACAAGCTGTAGTAGAAGAGGAAGAACTTGGAGAGCAGAAGTAGGTAGAAAGACAAAAGACATGTAAGGCTGTAAGAACCACTCTTCACCTCTCTGCCAAAAATTTCTTTGTGGATCTTGTGGCTGCAGCCCAAGGTCCCGCTGAGAAGTGCAGAGGGTTCTTCTTTGCAGATTTTTTTTTTCCGGATTTAGAAAAAAAATTTGAAACAGCTGCCACTGTTAGGTGTAAGAATAACTTTTCTATCCATCCTAGAGATGGAGACTAATCTACCCTGAGTTTCCCTCCATCAGATTTAACAACTGAAGTATGGAGCTTACAGATTTAATAACTGCTCTCTTACTGACAATAAAAAGCTATATATATATATACACTTTAGCCCAAATCATATTTACCCCAACCACTTTAGTAGTGGTGTTTCTGAATAGTCAGAAAACTGACTGTTATACAGTCCACGCTAATTTTTGTTGAACAGTAGTAGCAAAACTGATGTGGAAGCAAAACAATTTTTCTGAAGTTTAATATTTTACTGATTCTTCCCATCTGAAACTTGAAAAACTAAAAGGAAAAAACAAAACAGAAAATGCAAAAGTCAGGGTGTCTAAAATCTATGAGTACCATGTGGTAAAACTGCTGCAGAAAACACATTCACGGAGCACAGTGTGCACAAAGAGATGGAAGCACAAATGCAGGGAACAGGCTGCCTGCTCCTGCAGCTGTGAGCATTCCTGCTCAGGAACAAGAAATGAAATGCTTTAGAAAAATCTGAAACTACTGTTTCTCCAACACGAAGGTATTTTCTTTACTGCACCGACTTAATGCTGTTTACTGAATACCCCAGACCCCTAGTAAGCACAGTAAGGAGCTGGGTATCTGAGATTAAAATGTGTTTACTTGAAACAAGACAGTGACAGTACTAAATTGCTACTTGTCAGTATTAAAACATAAAATGTGTGCCCTATGTCATCAAATCTAGCATGTTCGTTTTCTGTTTTGTAAAACAAAAATTTCCAGCAGTAGCCTTTAACGCTGCATAAACGCCATCTTACTGCAGTTATCTCCTACAGAATGATTGGTTTTAAGGAAACTAAGGCTAATGACCTGCACACTTGAATAGATGTATAGCTGTAAGGCCACAAGCAGAAAATTTTGAGAAAAACATCCTATATAGGGGCACACACATCCATCTCTTAAAACAGAAGAGGGGATGTGCTCTTAGTATAGGCTGCAGGAATCTGGGGGTGATAAAACACATCACCCTAATGAAGCAGGATGCAGCTGGCTGCATGCAGCTGAACTTCAGGAGTTACTGTGCCTTGCTGGGGGGCTGTTTGCTGCTTCCCAGGGTGGAATGTCAGGACGACAGCATGGAAGCCCTTGCTCCCGAGCCAGTGCAAGCACAGCTGGGACAGCTACAGCACTGACAGCAAGGATTAAACTGAGCCACCTGCCTGCACCAGAGTGGATTTTGGAAGACGCTGGTGAACAGGAGACACAGGTCAGATGTGAGGTCAGTAGAGAGCAGGGGCATACTGTGCCTTGAGTCTTGCTGTTCCTTCTGAAACAACCTGCCTGCTTTCAGCTAAAGACTTTCAGTGAGAACCACATGGTTTCTTCAGTCTGAGGCTGGATGCTGGGGAAAACCAGAGGACGTACTTTCACCTGCATGAGGGACTGCTGTGTCCTACAGCCTTTTTTGTTTCTAACCCCTTTCCATTCAAACACATTCTTTTCTAGCTCTTTACCCTTTGTATCATTACCATTACGCAAGGTGGACACAAAACTCCTCCCAGAAGAAGACCACGGCCTGGGCATGTAAGAACTACTCGTGAACTTCTGCCTCTCACACAACATCGAACATTCTGATATCTACGTGTTGTTCATAAATCTTGACTTAAATTATTGCACAGGTATTATGGAGGAGAAAAGGCACAACCTGCATTTAAAACCCAGACTCTGAAAGCACATTGCTCTTATACTGATTTAACTCTCAATAAATACTCTACACAAAGATCAATCACTGGCTTGTATCAGTGTGATAAAACCCATTCTAAATTATTTAATGAATAGGAAATGGCATAGACTTGACTTTGCTTTACTCTCCAGGTCAGAAAATGTTCATATACCTGTCTTGAGGTAGCTGATGTGGTCAAACATAATATGGAATAGGAAAAAAATTGAATATTCTTGTTTATAAAAAAGTGCTGATGTTGGACAAATGAATACCAGTCATTACCACAATCTGCAGAAAAATTACAGGCGTTTGAAACATACACATTACTGAACACCCCGTTCTTAAGAAATATTGCAAAAGTGTAGTTAGTATCAACTCCCTTCTCTAAAAATTACTGCCTTTGGCAAAGTCCAGCTTTGTGGGGATAAGGACTGCGCAAGTTACTACTTTGCTAGAATACCAAATGTCACTGTAAATACCCTTCATTTTGCTGATTTGGGTTTATTCTACCCTGAGACAAACACTGATGCTAAGTTGTGGGATTGTGATCAGCCATCACATCACAACAGACAGAGACAAGGAAAGGTTCACAAAATGAAACAGACTGTGGCCGTGCACTTGGATCTGACTCTTCCACAGATGACAGGTTGCTGTGTAGGTTTTTATAAAATACTAGAGATTTGATAGTATTAAATACGTTGTAATCAGGGACAAAGGAAAGCCACAGCAGTTTCACTCAACATCTGAGGATGCTTGAATCCCAGGTTCAGTGTTGCCAGCTAAATGGTCAGAGGGATTAACGAGAAGTTCTCATTTCTCACCTCAGGAATGCTCCAGTCCCGGGCAACAGCTCCCATCCCTTTAATTACAACCTCTCCCATGGCAGAAATTGTAACTAGAATCCAAGGGTTAGAAAACCAGCCACACAAATATTTGTTGATGAGAGATATAAGGAAGTATCACACACACACATTTTTGATATGAAATGGCACTGGCACACACTATGGAAATGTCAACTGCAGGAACATGCACTTGGAATCACCATGCAAGAAGAAGCAAAAATAAATAAGCACTTGAAAAGTACCTCAGAAGTAACCTTGCTAGACAGTAATTTACAGGTGTACTGGTAGAAAGGGAAAAGACCAGCATTAGTACATTGAACAAGCATGTTATAACTAGGAAACAAGAACAATTACAGAAATTCCAAGAACTGGCACATTACAGAGTATAGGACTTCAAGCAACTTAATGTCATAAAAAATAAAAAGAAAAGATTAGTCAGTTTGATGTTATTTTAATGATGTTGCTTGGCCAGTGCCAGTCTTGTTTACCATCAGTGCTTGACCCATTTTCTTTCTGCTGCTTTTTCTCTTTTACTCATCTGCTGAAACCTGTACCGTAACACATCCTCTGGAAGAAACCACCCCCTTTCCTGAGCAGCGAAGTTCTTCCAAGATGCGCTTGATTTGCCCTCTCTTTCTGAAAAGCATAACCCACAAGCCTTCACCAGAGAGGCCACTGAAGCCAGACATAAAACAGAAGGTGGTGATGCCTGAAGTAGAGACTACAGAGGGTAAATATCCTATTGAAATTTTCTTTGGTCTTATGCAGGGAGAAAGCGGATCTTTATACATCAGTACTGCTGGTGTGCTCAGCATGGGACATGAAACCTCTCCACAAACCTCTCCATTCAGGAGACCATGGCTGCTCTGCCAGGCACCCTGACTCCCAGTACTTGAGGAAGTCTCTGGCTTCCCCTCACTCATAAAGAGCAATGCTGAGCCACATTCAGCTCTCAGGACGTAATGCTCCAATCAGCAGCTACCTGTCTAGTTGTCAGTTATGCTTCTTCTCCTGCTGTATTTAATGTATTTTTAAAAATAGTGTGGCAATTTGCTCTTTTATTTCTTTAGTTACAGAAACTGTTTTTCTTATGAACACTGTTCAAATGCTCTTTGCTGACAAATCAAAGCTATTTGTTTTTTAAATAATAATTGCTTAGCCTGGCCTGTAAAATATTCACTCAAAGTGACAGTAGTACAAATGCAGCACTTCTTATTAAAATTATCTTTCCCTTGGCAATGGTGAGACTTGTTTACCAAAGAAGAGCTGAAAATGCTAGGGAAGAGAAACAAAACACGCCTGCTGATCTGAGGAAGTTCTCCTTGGGCTCTGCACAACACAGACCTCTAAGAGGATTTTGGGTGGGCAGCAGCAAGAATCTAAATGTTTTTTGGCTTTATGCAATGGGCTTACAGTAGAGGAGAATGACAACAAACCTCAACACTGTGGGAATTTGGTGTGCACTGGGACTTTGCAAATTCACTGAAGCCTTGACAATTCTCCCCAGAAAATGATCTATCCACAGGTTGTGAGAGTGGCACCAAAGCTCTGAAAGTGCATCTTTGGGCAGTGAGTGCCCAGGCAGTTTCAGCAGCAGTGGAGAGACGAGATGGCACCCGGGGCACACCTTTGTGGTCAGACACTGCCCAGGCCAGCATGCTGGTCAGGACACCAGGGCTCACTTCAAACTGTAGCAGAGACCAGGTAGCTGTGGCCAGTCTGCTTTCTAGGGAGCACGTGCACAGCTCCCCAAACACTTGAGGAACTGTGCTCAGGTAAATGAGCAGGAGTTAATCTAAGATTTCAGCCACAAGCCACCACTTCATGGGCTGGGCCAGCCATCTTCGCCCTTCACAGGAGTGGAGGAAGAGTGTAGGGTGAGTATAAGCTGAGTGTTGCCCTGTTAACAGAGCAACTTCTCTGAAGTCTCCGGCCACCAGACTGACACATGCTCAGTGTGGCACTCCCAAGGACCAGTGCTGGTGTGCACAGCAGGAGTTTTATACCCATCTTTTTTTAATGTTCCTCACAACTTCCGCAAAGATCATGAGAGTTGCGGTACATGTCCTGCAAGCCTCTGAGCACCTTCAGTGAGAGATGCTCTGGGAAGATGTCAGGAAACAGCATTTACCAGGGCAGGTGGGGCCACCCCGTTTCACTGGGTGTTTTGGGGAAGGGGAGGAAACCAGAGAGTGGCTCCTTCCAAAGATGTGGCCCCAAAATGCCACTGCCAGAACAAGACATGTTCCTGTGCACAAGCTGGCCTCCTATGTGGCTGCAGGAGTCTGATGGACAATGGAACCTTGTTTTTCAATGCCCTTAGGAGGATAAGGGACCAGCAAGTTTCTGGTGCGCACTGGAAACAAAACCATTTGCATTTTAGTTAGCCAACGAAAGTGCAACAGGACCCCTCCGCAGTGCATTCTTTCTGATTTTAAGTATCTTTTGTTACTGTGCAATATTACCAGTAGTGATTAAAAGCTCCCAGACTGGTGCAGTGTTCATGTTTACAAACCTTCACTTCTATACTCCTAATGACAACTTGCCTTTAATGAACATTACTAGAAAGCAGTTTGTTGGAGCATCCTTGGCGTTAGGGACATTGTTCAGACATCTCTGGGAAATGCCTGGAGGACTGTGGCTCCTTCATCACTGCGTCCATTTAAGAAATCTGACACTGAACTTGTATCTCACTATCTTCTGCACTCATTGCACAGTTATGATGAGTCTGAACAAGAAACTGTTAGGAAATAGGGATTTTCCTGAATTTTGATACTTTCAGCTACAAAATTTATAGCTCTTCTTATTAGTGTCCCCAGTAAAGAACAACTTAATTCAGTTAAAATCTACTACTGCTTGGGTAGAAGAAGGACAACAAATACAGCAGGAAACAACAAGCTGCCTCTTGAAGGATCCAGGTTAATTTCTGAGACATTCCCAGCCCAGTTCCACAAAGAGTGGTTTCTGGAGAAGTTATCAACTTACACTGAATCCTGAGCACACTTGGATGGGACTTCGGGGGTCTACAAACTCATGTGTGAACACATGGCTGTTCCACAAAATTCAAAGAATCACTAAAACAACCCATTGGAGGGTCTTGGTGATATGTGAATTATCAGAATCTGCCAATTGCAGGGCTGCTACCCATTGGTTTCACTATTAGTTAACACAAATAACTAAAATGAAATGTAATGTGAGTTGCCTTTAGTATTTGCAGTGACACACTATCCCTCTTCACTGGCCTGCATCCTTCCATTTTGAACACCTGCCCTTTCACAATGTGTTCAAATCCTTACACAGGTCAGGCAACCTCCAAGGCGACCTGAGCAGATTCTGGTAAAATAACTTTATTCGTTGTCTGTTAGCTCTTGAAAGTCATGGTCTACCGCAGAACAAAAAGGGAGGAGAACTGCACTTACACTGCTGTCGTCCATCCTTTCTCGTCTCTTGGTTTTGTGTGTTTCATAATCCTCCATGAGGGTCTGCATCAGGTTCTTGGGTCGCTGGGCTCCTGCAGACTCCTCGGGTGGAGGGTCCGACTGTGAGGCAGGGCCTTCTGTGGTGGGGGATGGAGGAGGCTTTATCTTCTCTATCTTCCCTGCAATGACATGAAAAAGAATGACCCTTTCTAAGCTGAGGACGCACAAATTCTTTACTGAAGATGACAGCTGGAGAAGCATTTTCAGCAGGTTTTGAATGAAGAAACAGTTTGGAATGAAGTCTATGAAACAATCTTGTAAATCAGGATGGTCATGGACTTTCAAAAAACTTCCCTCTCTTCCTGTAACCCCACTACACCAAAACATTACAAAATCTTTTTACAAAACCACTGTTTAGAGAAGTACCTGCTTGAAATACCCCTACTTCCTCCTATAGGATACATTTCGTCAATTTGGAAATATTTGTAAGGTTCTGGAAAACCACAAGATGATTTTTTTCTGGTTCAGCCAATACAACACAGAGGGACCATGCATGAGACATCCAAACAAGGCGTCTTGTTAAATGCTGCTGCCTTCTCTTTTTCCCAATGCTTTATATCTGCTTTCTAATTAAGAAAGGCTTTGGTGGATCCCCAGTGCTGCTCTTCCCTGCAGCAGCTTCTTGCAGGTTGCACAGAGTGCTCCTGGAGGAAGACCTGCAGCAGAGCAGGATCAGGTCTCTGTCCTACAAACTCTTGGTTCAGACAGGGCCCCTGAGTTTCCCTCTGGTTGAAGGAAAGACAGAGTCATGTTTCTCTTATGCTGAGCCCATTTCACCCCATGGAAGGTCACTGTTTTGGGCACATGGACTCCAAAGTTGGGTAAAAGGCACATCAGAACAAGAGATCACTGCTATGAGCTGCAGGAGAGCTCATGGGTGGACAACCTATGCTTTTTTGGGAAAGACAGCTTGCCATTCTCATCACCAGGCACTGATCTGGAGTAATCCACCCATCTTGTCCTGGTGGGAAGGGTGAGGACGACAGCTACAGGTCATGGGAATAATGTGTGGGGGTTCTCGGCTGTGACAGGAGAAAGCAATGCTGAACCAAAATCAGATTTCCTTTTCCATGCAACCATCAGCAACTCTTTGAAATAAGACACTTCAGTGAATGTAAAAAAAATACCATTGAAAGAGAAAAATGCGCACTGCAAACCTCTTAAAAATACATGAAATAATCACAAGAATCATGCTGATTTTCAGGAAACTTGCTGCTGAAACAAAAGAAAACCCTAGCTGGTCCTTCAAAAAGCATCATGACTGTCACAGCCACTAGAGAGCAGCCTTGAAATCTCCTGTAAGAATCAACAGGATTTACTCTTGAAGAAGGAAGTGAAATCTGAGCCAACACTGCAGAGGTATTTTTACAAAAACTCCCCCCACCAGGCTTGTTTAATTTCTGATCAGTGTTGAAAAACCCAGCATGGTTAGTTTCTCGTTACAGGCTTAATTTAAGCTGGGCAGTGCAGGGATGAGGCTGGGAATCCACCCTCCTTAAAATCACCCTACCAGAGACTGGAGGGGGAGTTCCATGGGCCCAGGCTCTTCTCTAGGTGGCATCAGGACTTGCTCCACAGACAAACAGGACCTATGCTGCCAAAGCAGAGGCCAACAGCATGTCCTGGGCTGCCCAGCGGCACCCTTGTGGGACAGCCTAGGACTGCTCAGCAGGAGAGACTTGAAACTACTGTCACCCTGCCAATTAGGCCCAGTGGGTAAAAAAGTGTGGTGAAAATAAAAGGCCTGATTAAGGGTCACATATCTTGCATTATTACTTCACCCCTACACTAGTAATTGCCTTGGATGTAAGTAATGGAGGAAGAATGAGGCTTCTCAGATGTCTGCCCAAGTTGTACCTCTTCCAGAGATTACAGACACATCACAGGATGCTCAGACCTATGGACAAGCCTAACGGCTGAAAGAGATCCTTCCACTTCCCTTCCCCTGGAAAACAATGCAAATTGTAGATTTTGGGGATTTCCATTTTAGAAAGGAGGTATCTGCAAGCAGGTCTGTTTGCCCACGATGGAAGGCCCATCAATTTTCATATTCACAGAATCAAAAAACCATTAATGCTGGAAAAGACACTCAAAATCATCGAGTCCAACCTTTGTGTTGCATTGTATATATATAATAGGTATACAATATATGTACACATATACATAAGTGTATTGATATAAAGGCTACAGCATCCCAAATCTACATGTAAACATTTACTTTTTACTTACAGATACTGTTGAAACTTTTTAAAGACACCTGCATAGCAGAGAAAACTTTTAAAAATAAGACATTTCAGCAGGGCAGGTTGTTTTAGGAAACCAGTCTGTGCTGGAGTCAGGGGATTGCAGAAGTACATTAGGAATAAAAGGTCCCTCTATGTCGGGGTTCAAAATGTCGCCACTAAATCAGACAGCTGTAGTGATCTTTTAACTTTGCTTAGTGTTAAACCTTGAAATCAACAAACACTTCACGCTTCTAGCAAGAGCTGAGACAAAGGAGTAGTGTAAGGCTGTAATGGCCCAATACCGGTCCTTACCAGCACGCAGACTGTGATCTGTCGCCCTCAGAAATGCAAAACACGTAACCCTGGAAGCCCTGCGCCTTTGTAACTGTTTAACTGCTTGGTTTGTAACAATAGATAAAGAAGTGCCTTGACCAATAAATTTGGCTTTGCTTGCACACAGCGAAGTCCGTGATCAATTGCCGACACTTGGAGCAACACGGAGCCTCATTACCACACCAAGTGAAATGAGGGCTCCTTTGCTCTTCTTGAGCAGCAGGTCAGCAACGCGAACATGCAAAATCACAGACATAAAGAACCTCTCAGAGATTCTCTCACTTCACAGACATCCTCCACGAGGGAGGGAATGAGAAAGCAAAGGGCAAATGAGCTGGGTAAGTATGCTGTTAAGGCACTCCTGGAAGTATTCTGGGAATGACTGATTCCCCAGAGAAATCCTTGGAGAGAATTATTAACTTTCTTTTTTTTCATACCAGTGCCTATTAAGGGATAAGTAAACAGCATCTTCCATAAACATTTCTGCTCTAGCCTTTCTCAAAATTCAGATTTGAAAAAGGAGCTCATGCATATGTATTATATCTGATCATTATTCTGTACATGCATACAAGGCACTAAGAATTTTGCAATGGCCACAAAATACCTTGCCCCAAAGTTCCTGCTTCTCTTCCCACCACACAAAAAATATCCCGAGAAACTTCTTAAACACAGGAATTTATTAAAGAAATACTGAAGTGGAAAGTGGTTTTCAGGCTGAAGTGGATCCTTTGACAGAGCCTTAAGTTCCACAGCTGCCACTCAGAGTAAGAAAGCAGAGAAGAAAAGGAACAGTACACACCTCCGCACACAGTTACCTGCAACTTAGAGGTGAATGCTTCCATCTCTAAGCTGCAATTTCCCCAATGAGCTTATGCCACCCACTGAAATTCTCTCATTTAGTTCATCAGATGAGGACAACAGAAGATGAGCACGGTGTGCAGTTCTCCTTGATGCCTGTGCACGTCCAAGTGGGTCTGAGTGCCTGCACAAGAGCACAAAGTGCCTTCTGCCTCACCTGGCAGTGCTTCAGCGACAAGCACTGAAAAGGCAGATGTGGCAGCTTCCCAAAGTGTCTCCCAGACACAGCTTCTTCTGCTAGGCACCCCCCACGCCTCATCATGAGACAGCAAATATTGACAAAGGGTTTGGTTCCAGCTGAAAAGCCTTCACTCAACCAAGACCTCTCACAAAATGATTTTTGCACCTCCTCTGATGATGAGGATTACTCAGAGCCAGGCACTACAGGAAGTTGATACAAGTCCTTCATATAGTCAAAGGAGTAACACAAAAACATGGGAATTACATCACCAAACTTGGACCCTCTCATGTCACACTCTCTTCATTCTTCTCAAATGAACCATGAGGCAGCCCCAAACACTCTGCCCAGGAGAGATGCTATACCACCTGCACATTGCGGGAGGAAACCACTACCTTGCTGTGCCAGGTGCAGCAGGAGCTGCAGCAAAGCAACACAGGAAATGTTCAGATTTAAGCAGAGCTCCACGAATATTTTGGGATCCATGGTGACTATCCACACAGCCATGCTCAGGCACTTTTTGGTCTTTCTTGAGCCTCCTCATGCAGGAAACCCAACTTTTTTTGGAAAAAACTCACATAGATTCTTCACCTTTCTGGAAGTACCCTGGAGAAGGGTCTTAATCCTGTGTGCACATTCCACTGAAATTACCCTGTGCCTCAATTCAGTGATCTGAGATGGGTTAAAAGGTTGCTTCAAAGCACCACAAACAACTTTAAACGATAACTGTTAGCATTAGGGGTTCATGCAACATCAGTTGTAAGAAAGTTGTATGTCAGGGTGAGTAAAGCCACCCTGTATGCTATCTGAAGTAATTAGCAGTTACTTCATAAAGACACCTACATGAATTGCGTTAATCTGCCACACTTCAGTTCAAGTACAGTGCAGTTCACTGCAAACCACTTTTTTGGGGTTTGTCTTTCTGTTACCCATGTAAGCATCCAAGCGGCTCAAAGCAGCGAAGAGGAGCAGGAGTAATAAATGACGAGGGAACACCAGGAGTCCTGGTAAAGCTACTCTGCCCAGTACCACCTAAAACTGGCCTGATACTTAGGCCATTACTAATTAAGTCAATTATTATGCCTTCTCAAAAGAGCGAGTCTGCACTTTCACACTTAAGGATTAGAAACAGATTTTTCAAATTCATACTTGACCCCTTAATCCCTTTCTGCTGAGGTATCCTGATGTTAGTGTCAATTCTTTCTTTCAAAAAGGCAATCTGCTGACAGAAGTACCTCTGTTTCTTCTTATTACTAATATCAGTAGAATTACTATTATTTTTCGTTGTGAAACTAGACACATATATTACAGTACGAGACATATCCTACTGCATATTCTAGAATATGCTGGAAAATCACCATAGGTTTTCTTTTCTGCTCTGAATGTGACCTCTGCTCTATGTATCCTAACAGTCAGATTTTTGTGCCTCTGCTAAATTACATTTTGCCTCTTTCTTTGCAAATATTGAAAAGATCTTGTAACTATTGAAAAGAAAGTCGCTGCAATCCTGCAAGGGATGACATGGCATTCCTCCACGCTATTTCTAAAGATGTCGGCAGGCTTTAACTGCAATACATCTGGCTAAAGGGACAGCAAAGAAGAGATGAGCTGGGGTTTACACACCTTCCAGTGCTAAGGGTGCTGAGCTGATGTCCTGCAGCTGAGAGCTATGCTGAGCACATTTGCTGCTCGGAAAGCACCAAAAGCAGAAGAATTAAAAATGACTTACGCAATGTTCTTTGTGGTTTTTTTGATCAATGACATTCTTAAACATTCCCACATATTCATCTTTTCCTAGAAATTATTTCTTTGCCTTGTCACCAGCTGCAAATTGCAGTAGCTTGAGTCATTGGCTAAGAGATCCAAATTTTCTTTCTTGAACATATGGCAGTTGGACTTTTAGAGGAAACTGTCTGGAATGATTCATTATAAACAGAAGTTTATAATTTTTCTAGAATGTAGTTTACAACAAACATTTTTACAGACACAAAGTAAATGCCTTGTTGTGCGGAGAAAGGAGAAGCACGCTGTTTTCCCAGAAGCGCTGTTAAAACAAGCATTAGTGTCAGCAGCCCATCCAACATCATTTCTGAGTAAAATACAAAAATTATCTGCCCCATTTTGAGCACTTTCAGCTGCAGATGATGCTGTTTTTGAAAGCAGTCATGAGCACACCTTTACAAAACAAGTCTTCCTAACTGAGGTCTGTGGTGCCCTGTATCTCTCATTCTGTCAGACATTTCTCAGAACACCTCAGATTAGAGCGGATTCTTATGAAAAATGCTGCTCTAGAGGACTTATAACAATAGCACTTCAGAGAAATGACTGATATTTGCTACATTTTTAAAAAAAACCACATGCTAAGATCATCTTCTTTGCAGAAGAAACAAAACTAAGTATTACCTATTTATGTGCTCCATGAAACTCCAAGGTCACAATCATACTGAGTAATGGGCTAAATCCAGATCTTACTCAAGCTTACCATGACTTTCAAAAGAAAATTACTACCACAGGCTTGTATTTACACCAGTGGAAATATAGACAGAATTTAAGTACTCCTGGTAAAATGAATACTTTTCCACAATGAGCACTGTTACAAGTACTTGTAAAGCATATGTAGGTATATGCTAAAAAAAATCACTACTCAGAAACAAGTCTTGTATGTGTTTCTGGGGTTTTTTTTATATGTGTTTTTTCTGCATTATATTTAGAAGGCATCAGTACTTGATATCATTTCTTGGGAAGGGGAAGGGGGAGAGAGATGCGCTGTAACTGCTGTGAATGCCACCAAAAGAACCCAGAAACTCATTAGTCAAGAGGACTTCCACTGAATTTATTGAACTTCTTGTTCGTGATGCCTATTTAATTCAGTAGCGAATGACACCAGCTAAAATACATGGCAACTCACAGCTCTGGGTATCATTTTACAAGACAAAGTTCATTAAGAACAAGAACTGAAAACAGAAAGCAAAACACACAGAAAAAGAAATCTGACTCAAAACCTCAAAATCTGCACGTTTCCACTACTTTTGCGCTTCCCCAATGACGTGTAAGAGAACAGGAAGCCTATTAAGGAAGGCCTTATATGTTTGTCTTTCAAATAGCCACACAGCTATAAAAACTGCTGCTGCCTTTCCTTGAGATGGTCCTAAATTTCAGTGGGTGGGCTAAGCAGCCCAGTGATAGACATGTCACGCTACAGTGTGGCAGCGGGTGAATACAGAACACAGTTTAGTAATGAGAATCAGCATCTTTGCCCTGTATTTGTGAAAAAACAGCATTCCACAGGTGGCGTCACAGACAGAAGGTTAAATTGTCCCATAAAGTTTCCTGGCAGATGAAGTCATCTGCACTCCCACTCCTTGCAAAACAACATTTTTATTAAAAAAAATGGCAAAACCCAAACCCTACCTGACCCTTCAGTCACATTTCATTTCCGCTCTGGCACTTTGGGCTCTTACCTGGTGCAGTTTTGTAAGACACGGTTCTGGCGGGCATGGGTGGTGCACTCTTTGTAACAGGGCTTGGTGCCATTTGTAGACCCTGCCGCTGCCTCTTCAGCTCCTCCTCTCGTTCCTGGGCAGCTCTGATCTCTTCTTCTATCATCGACAAAGTCCGCTGTTTCCTTGACCGTAACTTGAAAGGGCCCATGGTCACTTCAGGCTCCTGTGTGGCCAGGATGGAGGCAGTGCTCCTAAGCTCAGCTGCCTCTGAATACTTGCTGAAATAGCTGACTTCATGCCTGTTTTCCTCCACAAGGAATGGCTGGCTGGCTGAGTACATGGGTGACTGCTGCAAACTCTTCCCTTCCCTGAGTCCTGAGTCTTCCTCTTTTGAAGTCTTTGGTATGGCGTCCCTTTTTTCTTGAACTGGTGAAGACACCTGGGGTGGCTCAAACATTGGGTTCTGATGCTCCTTGGAGGCTGGAGCTGGCCTGGTGCTGGCTGGCTGCTCTTTGGCTGAGACCTCTTTCACTGCTGGGATTTCTTCTTCCTTGCAGTCTCCTTTATCCACCTGCTCAGCTATGGCTTGTTGTATGGCGTTTTGAACCAGCAGGCCAGCATGGTACTCCAGCTGGTTGTCCATCAGCATGGAGTCTGCCAAGGCAGAGGAGGGCGAATCACAGCCTGGGTCACTGAAAGACTTGGAGATGCCTTCAGCCCTGCACTCGGCCGGAGTGTCGGCCTGTGGGGTCTGCGGCAGGGAGAAATCCGCCAGCGAGCTTTCCTGCAGGGCGCTCATGGTCTCATTGGAGGCACCACTGTCACTTATGTTATCCATACTGAAGTCATTGGAAAGGGTCTCCAAGACAGTGGTATCCTGAGACCTGACAGACAAGTCATCCAAACCAGAATCAAGCTCCTCTGGAGGGGAAGAAGCGCTGCTTGACTTTGGGAAGTGGTCTAGGATTCCCTGTCCATCATCCTTCACCATTGTGAAGACTGCCCTTGCACTCATGAATTCTCCATCCTCCACCCACAGCTTTGAGGCTGGTCCAGCTCTGGGGCTATCACTGCAAGGTAACTCTCTTGCTGTGTCAGCCATGGTACTTGGAGGGCTCTTGTCATCTTCTGAAATAGAGCAAACTTTCTGTGCTTTGACAACTGCGGCACTATTACCCTCAAGCTGTCCAGTTTGCCCACACACTGAAACAGGCCTTGTCACAGAGGAGAGCGGCCTCTCCACATATGGAGAACTCAGGCTTTTGTAGAAGGGTTTGATGGAGAACATTTTGGGTGTTCCGGACCGCCTTGGTGGGGCCTGACCCTGAGATGGACCTGAATGCTCCATCAGCTGGAACTGCTTCCTGGCTGCTGAGAAGTCGATTTGCTCTGTGACAATATCTTCTTTCTTGATATTGACTGGCTCTGGGGGTACAAAGGAGGAGCTGACCTGTTTGGGGGATATTGGTGCTGCACCTTGCTGCTGCTGCCTCTCCTTGCGCTCCTTGTACTTCTTGTGAGACTCCAGATGCTCTTCATCCAGTTGATCCTCCAGAGGCTTCTCCTGAGGAGGGTTCCACCATTTGGCAGCAATGTTGGGGTTTTTCTTGACAGCCTGGCTTTTAATGAGTTCCCTTCTTTCCTTTTCAAGCTCCATAATTTCTTCTGATGGTCTCACTTTGCGGACTCTGTATTTTTCCTTCTCTTCCTCATCTTCAAAGAGCTTTGAGGGCTTTTTGTCTTCATGAAAGGCTCGCAGTTCGAACTTTGCCTCTTTCTTAAGGGTTTTAAGAGTGTTTTCTTCATCCTTAGAGGATCTTCTAGAACTGTTTGAAGAAATGGGACTTCCTGGCACCTTCCCCCTAGTGTCTTCTTTCAATCCACCCAAGGAATGGCCATTAGATTTCAGGTTCTCATCTGTTACACTAGCTTCAGATGGCTCAGCTTCCAAGGGTGCCGGCTCGTCTGCAACATTTTCTTCCCTTTCACTGGTCACTGATTCTTTACGGACATTAGCAGATGCTCCTGAGCCATCCATAATGGAGACTGCACTAGGTTCAGGGGAGGATGTCCCATTAATTGTACTATCTGCAGCAGAATCGCAACAATTTGCCTCCAGCACTTCGTCTAGGTATCTGATCTCTTTAGCAACTTCACTGTCCAGAGATTCATGCCTGTCCCTAATTCCATTTCGGCTGGAAGCAGGGGAAAAGAAGTGGGTTGGATTGTCTATGGGATGTGGTGAAGCCACTGTGGTGATGCTTTTGTGATCAGAAACTGGAACTTCAATTTCCATTTTCTCTTCCTTTGTAGCAAGCACAGCAGCTGGCTCCAAGAAATTGGCACAGTTTTGGTCTCTATTTTTTCTTAACCTGATGTCATCCTCAGGGATTCTGGAAGATTTCTAAAATGAAAGAGAGTAAAATTATGATGAAGTTTTAAAAAAAGAACACCTAACTTTTTGCAGAGTAAACACCATCTGGAAACCAAATCCTAGCACTTCTTAAACTTGAGATTAAAGCATTCCCTCAGAGTGTGGGGAAGCAAGGCATGCCATTAACACAAAAAATAGGAAGTTACCTTACCATATGCTGGAAAACATACTGAAACAACAACAAACTTTCTTTTAAGAATTTCCCATTCGCTTACCATCCTCACTTTCTCATTATTTCATGCCTGTGTCTTGGTCTGCGACTAGGCAGACCAGAAGCCTTGAATTTCTAAGTTAGCAGTAACTTGGCAGGTTAGATTCTTCAAAGATCTGTGCGTGCAGTACACAACACCTATCATCTTGATACACTAAAAATGCTTTCCACACCTAAAGGAAATCTCGCAATGCTTCTACAGATGAAAAGTATTACTGCCCCTGCTTTGCAGAAAGAGATGCTAATGCGCAGAAAGAGTCAGTGATTCACACCAAGTTAGGAAAAAGTATGTGGAAACTGCAGGAAATGTTCAACTCTCAGTGTCTCAGTCCTGGCCATAAAAGACAGAGTAGAATTACATGGTGCTGGAAAGACATGGGCTCTTTCTCCGTCCCACATGGAAACCAACACACAACTGAACTTGGGAGACAGGAAGCATCTGCAACTCCCACAGCATGAAGATCATCACAAAGAGCATGACAGGGAGCACAGTCAGGGTCTCCTCCCTCCCCCTTTGATCTGTAGTGCAGATGTACTGGATCTATCTTTCTTCCTGACATGTTGCCTCTGGTCATACAGACGTTATTGAAAGAAATACTATTTATGCTCATATATAGGCAGATTTTACTGGTCAAGCAGCCTAATGAACTTCCTGTGAGTAGAGTCTGAAGGAACTTCTGATAAAGTTAGTAACACGTCAATTAACTTCTCAATAATTCTATACTGCTAGAAGGCAAAAACAATCCAAATCACTAAAAATAAAGAAGATGACATTTTAACCATGGTTCTTCCAACAAGAATTTGCTAACTCTTGCCAACTTCCTAAGTCATGAAAACCAAAAGTGATCCATTATTCACTTCAGCGTGCCTTTTAAAACAGAAGAGTGGTATCTGAGGTCCCTGTCATGCCCTCCCCATGTGTTTCTATGTGTGAGGCATGGGCTTCAAAAGCAAATGGCAACGACCAAACCCTGTGAACTCTGTGGCTATCAACAAGAGCACCATTGTCTGGTAGTCACTCCCGCCTTGCCGTCCCTTACCCAGCATGCTATTAATTCACACTGCAGTAGAAGATGATCAACAAGGAGCACAATGGCACTTACCAGTGACCTGAACAATCACATTGCCACTGGATTTATACAGGCAGTCAAATGCATTTGACACACCTTTAAGAATTACAGCCAGTCAGCCAGAAGAACTCTTTCTAAAACACTCTGAGGAGCTTTGTGTATAATTATGTAGTCATACACAGCTGAAGACAATGCTGGCTACAGTGATTAGGTACTTTCTTCTTAATTGTGCTCAAACATTGGAAAAAATATCTTTAAAAACAAACAACCTGCTTTTGTCTACATATTTTACTTGACAAACTTCAACGGTTTTACTCGCTTCACTTCTTCACTTTCTGTTGAACTTAGAAATACTCCAGCTGAAGTTTCAACCACCTCTTTTCTTAAAGCATATTGTATTTTTCATCATTTAAACATCTAAATGTGTCCTGTTTCTTCTTTAGTCCTGTAAAAGATATATTCAAGAAATCAGCTGTTCTGCAAACAAATACAGAATAAATATAAAAAGGGATTACTTTTTCAAGCAGACACAGATGGAATTAAAGAATCATAGACAAAGGTTTCTTTTAACCTGAAAGGGCAAGAATTGCTCTTGATTTGCTGGCAGAGCTCCATGAACAGAAATGGGTACTCAGGTGACAGGATTAAGACTACAATACCTTTTTGATATTTGGGGTTACGTTTTTCCTGCTTGACTTGCTGGTGCAAAAAGGAGTATGTTGGCACCTAGAGGATTCTGTGCGAAGTGCAGGACTGACAGCTGTCCCCTTTCACACAAACCATGGGTATGAAATTATGCTCCTGCTAATATTTTCTTCTAATCAGACAGATCAAAACCACTGGTGACATTGGTTGCTAGCCACACGTCCTCTGAACATATCTTCCACAAGATACATGTTCATCTTCTGAAGATATTAGCCACAAAAACATATCTTGAATGAACAAAGAAAATCAGTTAATGAAGATGTGCACTCCTGCCACTGAAACACATCTCCCCATAGAGCCAAACTAGAGCTGAAGGGCCCCCTGCTCCTGTGTTTCTAGTACCTACACACCATAGAGCTGGGAATGTACCCAATTGCCCCAGAGATGGCATTCAACTAAAGCATGTCTATTTCCACCACTGCTCTAATGTATGAACCATTTCAGTTCACATCATATTTGGATATTCAAGCTCGGTAACAGAACCACAGGTGCAGTGTTTTGCCTAAATCTCTTAGCAAGTAGGAGCCCATTCTCTCACCATAGCTGCAATCCACAGCTCACACTTAAGGCACACGCACGTAACTGTCTTATCAGGGCGTGCACTCGTGACAGCATGTAATTCTGGAAGTGCATGTGTCTATGCAATTAGTGTGGCACATATAATTATGTAGCAAAACAGACAATTACACAGTAAAACCTATGAGGAAACATTGCTTCTTATTGGAGGAGCCTTTCTGTGCTAGGGATTAGTAACTGAGCAAGAAGAAGGACTCCCAGCATGGCAGAGAAGCCAGGGAGGAATGGTAGGAGAGGAAAAAACTATGTTTAAAAGAACCACCCTTTTATTTTCCTCAAAACATTCTGGCAGAATCTGCGGACAACTCTGTGAGGTCATGGCCATGAACAGTATGCTCCAGACACTCCTGTGAGGAGCAGAAATCAATCTACTGATGAATTACTTGAAGAAGCGAACTGAGATAACTACGGACAGAAATAGCTGACAAAACAAAGCTTTTTCAAGACAGTCCAGGCCACAGCACCTGCCCAGCATAACTGACTGGGTGTGGGAAAGTGGCGCATGTTGGGATGAGCCACCACAGGTCAGAGGAGGTTTGGAGGAGGGGGCGGTGGGACACAGACCTCCTGCCTCAGCTGTTCATCAGGAGGGGGTGAGCTTTCCAGGGGGCTGCTTTTGCTCCTTGGTGATAAGCCTGTACCAGCAGCTTTGTATTTGCTGCCTACAGGGAGGAGGCTTTTCAAAGCCTGCATTATTACAAAGACCTGTGAATGGGAAAAGGGCTGCATTCAAACCTAACTGTAGTCAGTAACACAACGTTCACAACTACGCATGTAGACCCAGATTTTCCAGAAGTTGCTGTTACGTTTACACAATCTCTGAACGTGCATTCATTTCCGTTTAAGTCAAGATGCAACAGGGTAATTAGTGTCACTTCTACAACGCTACTGCACTTCAGTAAACTACAGTTATTAGCAGCTTAGAAAATTATTAGCATATTTTCTCTTCGGCTGAATTCTTCATCTACAAAAGTGTAAGTGTTTGGGCAATCAGCTCTTTCAGGAGGAAAAAAATGTGGGTGTGCTACTAGCAAGACCCAACAAATGTGCTGCCAGAGCCTTCCTTTGATGCAACACAAAATGCCTACAGAAACAAGTGGGAGGCAATCCTGAGCCAGATCAACATTCTTCTGAAGCATCAGTGGCACTGGCGGGAAGGGAGAGGAAAAGATTAAACAATCAAGAAGTTTCATGGGTTAAGAAAAACTGAACGTTTCCTCATTGTGGGTTTCTACAATCCCTCCAGCCAAGTTTCAAGACAGCTTTTGATGCTGTTGGTCTCCAGGCTTCGTTAGCACTGTCAACCTCTCACTTCTTCGGCTTTCATATTCTTTTGGAGATGTCAAGTACTTCATCTGCTCCTCCTCCTACTGCTTCAGCAGTGTTTTGTTCAACCCTTTCCACTCTTCCCTTGAATCTGTTTGGCTCACCATACATCAAGAAGTTTCAGCACTAAAACCTCATTCACATATGGCTGACTGGCTAATCCATGCCTCCTTGCTGATGTCAGTCACCTTCTCCCTCTTCACCTACTGTCTTGGCCTGCCTCTCTGACGGCTTACTTGCAAATAAGGAAGGATTTGGATTTGTCAGGAGGTTGACTCTGGCAAACCTTCAAGAGAGCAGCTGCATTCATTCACCTCACCCTTTTGAAGAACACAGTCACCACCTGCCTAACAGATGGAGCCAATCCCAAACACTGCAAAGATACAAAAGTCAACTGAACTTCTGTGCTCCCAGACAGCCCCCCTACCACGAGACAAAACCACTACCCAGCACAGGTATTGCTCCACGCTTGCTAGCGACGGTAAGTCTGGCAGAACTCATTTTCTGTAGGATGAAGTAGGACATGAAGTAGGACATGAAGGGCTGCAGTTCTTAATGAACCAGAAAAGCTACAGCTGTAAAAGGTGATAGCACCCATCCCTCACAGCTCATACTCCCTGCCACACAACAGGTGCTCAGACAGGTGCCACCATCCCACCACATCCCAGACGGGAATGACAGCCCAAACCACTGGGGCAGCTCCTGTCTCACAATGGCTCCTGCACTCCCTCCCTCCCGTGGCAGGGCCTCATGGGGCGGCTGCCACCCCATCCACCTCCGAAAATGTGCTGAGCCCCCATCGACACTGGAGGGACAAGAATGTGCTAGTGGGAGCCTTTGTAAAAAGCAGGTTGAAGAAAGGGGCCAAACATTTGAGTTTTGGAAATTTCCTATTTGGGTGAGCTAAGAGAAAGCAGTAGTCGGAAAAAAAAAAGTTCAAAAAGATCCTAGAAATGGAGGGAACAAATGGGGTGAAGACGATGATGTAGAACTCAAGGAAAGAAAGCGCTTCTATTCACACGACCTACAGAAACCACACATTTTCATTAAAAAAAGCAAACCAAAACACAAAAAACTCCCAAATCCATACCTAAACTGTTGTCTTCTTGCTCCTGTGTGAAAAGGTCTCCCTTTTTCATACAGTATTTTCTACTTACATCTAAAGGTTTTAAAACTACTAAGTGAAGTCTTTTCCAAAAAGTTTTGGAAAGTTTTCAAGTTTTCACTTACTGAAATAAAATTCAGGTTTCAGGGGGGAAAAAAATCCTCAAATCCTGTCACCAAATTTTGAATTTAAGACACGTCAGGCACATGCTGACACTACCATGAATAGTTCCATTCACAATCCTACTTGCACACAAAAAGCAAAACTTGGCCTGTTCCTCTCACCGTGCATTATACAGTGTCTTCAATACATAGACTGAAACAGTATCTGGTTACTAAAACGTGTTACTGTTGAGTGTCACAATTACATTCTCCATAAGCAGCTCTCCCTGCTCTTCTGTGACTTTTCTGAGGCAGCACAAGCACAATATTTTCTTTATGAAATGCTGGTTTATCTCCTAAGCACTCCAGAAATGACAAGAGTACATTCTAAAATTCAGTGCAACTTCATACTACCTCCCCCTAAGAAGCAGGGAGGGGCTCTTTTGGAATACAGACAGTAATAAGACAGGTAGGGACACAGTGCCCAAAAAAGTGGTTACTTGGAGGGCTTGCAGTGTGGCATTTTCTACGTGGTTTTCCTATTTCCCTTTTCCATCCGTTTTAGCAAAGAAGTTGTGATTGCATTCATTCAGAAAACATGTGAAAGACTTTGTAATATTCTTTTCATTCCATCTGAGCCACAGGCTTCAGATTCCCCATGTGATACACTGTAAAGCTCTTCTATCAAATCAAACTCCAATCTTCTTTTGCTGCTGTAATAAATTAAAGACAGACAAAAGTGGCCCAAGAATTATGAATACTTTAATGATAAACATATACTGTGTGACAGGATATTTTAAAGATGAGGACATAATCAATTGATACTGTATTTTTCCATATGTGCTTCTATAGCTCCAGTACTTTTTGTGCCCTCCACAACAAAGAGGTGAAGTTTTCCTGGGTAAGTCAGGATCCAAATTTGTAATAAACCTTACCACTTCCTACTAATTCCAGAGTACCTAAATGCAAGTGGTTTCTACAGGTAGGAAACCATCTGATCTTCTATGCCAGATCTTATCTCTTGCTTCCTAAAAACATAGATCTGGTCCCTTCACGTAGAATTTGCAGCTCTAATAACTGGATTTCAACTACCGCCACAGCAGTAAGAAAATCAAGTATCTTCCTTCTTTAATGCTTGTGCAGCTGTTGTAAAAAAGCAACAATGAAATGCTAACTTCTTTTTACAAAATATTTTAATTCCTGCAAAGAACTGTAACTGCTCAAAGCACCTGTATGGGCAAAATTATTTATACAGAAATTAATATTCAGGGACAACAGGCTGCTTACTGCTGAGTGACAAGAAATACTACCTCTGATAAAGAAAAAACAATGCAGAGTTTATTAGAGAGTGATGGTTACACAGCTGGTAGTAGGGAAAGCAATGTATATTCAAATGGTGTAGATGCAGATACTACCCTGTGTGGGGCTGGTTAGCTTTGCTATGAAAGCGCTGTTCAGTTTTACATAATCAAGATGCAAATCTGAAATTACAGGAAGCTGTGATTAAACACTCATTCAGAAGGTGGAGCACTGTTTGGTACTGCCACACTTCACACTCACACCCCAATTTCTAACACTCACAATATGGGGAGAACCAGGAGATTGAAGAATCCAAGAGATCAGTAAATTGGTGATAATTTCAGGTACCAGAACCTGCATTCAAAAGGCCCTTCTCCTGATCTCTGCACTTTTGTCTCTTGTAATGTAGGTCAGCCTGAAAGTGCAACTTAATTAGAGCAGTAAATGCGTGCATAAGAACGCATTTCATCCAGAAAAAAGTGTTTATATCATCACTCTCATCAATTCAAATCCCACTTCTGCTGCTCCTTTCACTTCTAAAATTATTTCTACCTCAAAATTAAAATGCACCACTAAGTATTATTATTTCTCATGCTGGTTCACTCGGTTCCCTAGGACAGAAAGGACTGTACACCCTATGTGCAGGCACGGGAAACAAACCAACACTGCCAAGGGACAGCACTGGACTCAAGGTCAATACAAACCATGTTAGCATGTTAATCAAGTGCACCACCACAGATGGTTAGTACTTTTTAACTTTGTTACACATTTTTCCTGAGGCTTATTTTTCCATGGCTTGTCTCTAAAACCTGCTTTTGCTGAAACAAGATTGAATTTCAACAGCTGGGATACTTGATTTAAAGAGGCTGTGGAGCTAAGTCACTTAAAATGGTAAATATGATCTTGTGAAGCAGCCTCCAATGCTGCCAAAGGAAGCACAATGGTTTGGTGGAGAAGTAACGAGCATCCCATCCAACTAACACATAAGGAATATTACACAATTAGAAAGCTGTCTTACTACCTGGCAGGGAATTGAATGCATGATACAATCCTTCAGGAACAGAAGGAGAATTTCTTCCCCACAACTGAAGGTCACAGATGAGGTCCTGTACTTAAAGAGTCCACTTGGATAGGCTCCCCTCAGCTGGCACTGGTGGAGCTGAGCTAGGGGCTCTGCTGCTAGTAGCACTCTCTCACACTCAGCCTCTGGTTTGGTGTTAAATGAAAGAGGAGAAATCCCAACTGAATAAGGACAGAAAAATGTTCAGCTTAACAGAGTGCCTAATACTGAGACTGAGTTGAATGTATGCATGAAAACCAGTTTCACAAGATGCTGCAGTTGAAATCTGCCCTGCACATGTCGAGGATGGAACAATTGCTCTGATAAAGCATGATCTAATCCCAGCGGGGAGGGGAAAGGACGCTAAACTAAGCCTTGCTCTTAATACCCTCTAACCCATCTAGATAATGTCAGCACAAGGAAAGAGTGACCTTTACGGTCGCTTGCATGGAAAAAAAAACAACCCGAGACAAGGGGAAAATTCCTTAAGTCTTTTCATCGGGGGTGCAGGGTTCCTGTTCCATCTAAATAATGGATCTACAACTCTCCGATGAAAATGAGAGATCTCAAGAAAAATACTGACATGTTTATCATTTTGGTGCATGAGAAAGGGACCTCCTGAGGAAGGAATTTGAGTTAGGCAGGGGCAGGAGGAAAGCAGTAAATGAAGACAAAAGGCCATGCAGTTCATTTGCTCTCTGAGCAGATCTTACAGTTGCTAGGAAAACTGGTTTTAATAGATGTGAGGAACAGAGACAAACCTGCCTTAAACAAACAAATACGTTTTCTGAGATGCATTAATATTAAAGCCTTCTCAGGATACAGAGTCTTTCAGCAGCTGGTACAATTCAGTAAATCTTTCATAAATGGCAGCCTAAACTGCATTTTCTGAAAAAAAGATACATGATCTCTATGCTGGAGCTTTTTCACCACTTACTTTCAAGGACAATAAAACAGGAATTGAATGCTTTAACTGAAGCAACCACCTACAAACCTTTGCCAATAAAGACTAAGATTTTTCACTTTCAATTCTCTTTTTCACAAATGCTAACTGTTGGAGGTCACAGTGCTTTTAACTATTTGCTAAAGCCTAATTAATACTTGCCGCACTTTTGAAAGGCATGGCTGTTCAATACCTATTGGAGTTTGACAGGAGTGCTGCCACAGAGGCTATATTGGGCTAAAAGAACAAATTATGCTCAGAAATGTAAGGCTGAACATCTGTTTCTTTGACAGTTGAAGAAGGTTAAGAATTATTGTTGATGTTTTGTCTTTATCAGTAGGAC
The DNA here is from genome assembly GCA_036630365.1 of Acanthiza pusilla. Lineage (NCBI taxonomy): Eukaryota > Metazoa > Chordata > Aves > Passeriformes > Acanthizidae > Acanthiza > Acanthiza pusilla. The sequence goes on from JAXCHO010000095.1 coordinate 2,522,144, forward strand.
TTGTTACAGCTGCCCTCATCCATTAGATTAAGACCCATCACAACAAAATCTCCTTAAATGAAGGTATGCCTACGTAACCGTGCGCAGTGTAGTGTGTCTCACTCAATGGTAGCCTGCTCTGCCGGGAGCACTAAGAACCAGACAATGTTTATTCACCGCAGGCAGTGAGCCCTGGGAGAGTTACAGTCCAAGGGTCCAACCAGCTGACTGGCTTGAGCACTCTATGGATTGCTTTCTTCCCACTTTTTCAAAGAAATGGAATTATTTTAAAGCTAGAGACCTCTAAAAGTCTCTATTAAGAGAGAGCATGCAGTGGCTTAAAAAGGTCCCTACTTAGAAGTAGCTCTACCCAAAATGTATTTTAGGCTACTACCTCCAGACTCAGGCAAAAGCTCATGACTGGATCATTATAAAAAGAAAACGGAAAGGACGTGAAAAAAGAAGGTATCTAGCCTTCTCCTAGCTCAAAAATCACTTTATGTAAGTGAAGGGGGGGGGGGGGAAATATGATGGTGGTCCAAGGACATAACTGAAGTCTCTCTGCCTATAGGTGTGTTACGCGCACAAGTGGGAAGAGAAGCCACATCCAACAAGAGCCTGACACATCCAACAAGAGCCTGACACGTCACCTCCCCTGCCTCAGTCACCCTCTCCAGTGTGCCAACATGCCCACTGTCCATCAGGGAACTACCACACAAAAATGCTTTCACTCCCAGTCCCCTTTTCCAGAAACAGACTGTGGAGAAAAGATTTTAGCTGAAAATTTTATACAAGAGCCAAAATCTTGTAACTCTCGTGGAGTGCAATTCACAGGGCTCTTCCCATAAAGACATGTATGTAATTTAATTTTCTGGGTGGTGCATGAAGAAAAATCCCCCTTCAAAGATACACACCCACAAAACAAAACTTGCTATCAATAAACGACAAATCCAATGTAGCCAGGATGATAAGGGGACCTTGACACACCATTTTAATGAATACCCAGCAAATAAACAGTATATAACAGAAAGTCAGACTACAGGGTCTACAAAACAAGTTTTGCTAGTGAGAGGTCAAATGTGTACAGTCAGTAAGACGAAGGATGTCGCTAAATTGTCCACATGCCATTGCTGTCCCCAGGCTATAAATGTGACCTACCATGTGAGTTTGGGGTTGTGAACAGTTAGCAACTTCATCTATGCTTTGCTTATAACACAAATGATGAATTTCAGTCATATCACTGTGTCCTGCAGGAGCATATTTCACTGAAAGTAAGACTTGTACAAGATTTTTTTTCTAATTCGTTATTTGGGAAAAATGCATTTGAGAAATCCCTGGGACAACTCCTTTCAGCACCTACCACTTCCTGTCCCTCTGGACCATGCTCCCCCGGCCTCTTCCACGCAAAAACTCCTTATTCTTTTTTTTCCTACTGAAAAGGCCCTGATTAAAATGACCAACAGCACATCTGGACTAAATTAGGATATTCATCACTTGCTCTTTCAGCACACGGAGAATTAAGATAATGGTGGATGAAAATGATGTTAACTAAACTGGCTATTCCAGCTCTAACTGCTCAGCTTTAAAATTCCTTCAGATTGCCTAGTCCCTCAGTTGTGGGTTCTTTTTTCCTAATTACAGAAAATTGAAATAAACAGTGGTTAATTCATTTAATGTTGGCAAGATCACTAAAGCCAGCTAAGCTGTTCTATTAAGAGTTGCTGTATTTCTCAGTTTGCTATTTGATAGGAAATGCTTGCTTGGAGCTATTTTAAACAGTCATTAAAAAGCTCAGCTTTAAACTGCAAGCAGCACCTCACATTTCTGTACAAACAGGTTTGACACATTACAGATCAAATTGCTTTAGAGAAGGGGGGAAAACCAGACCTTCTCAAAAGAGTATTGTTTACTAGCACATCACACAAGCAATAGCTTGGTTTTCAGTATTTGAACTGTGTGCATGAGACTTCAGCTATGGAGTCTGTACAGAAAAGCCAAAGCACAAGCTAGAAGGAACGAGCAAGTCATCTTGGCTTCCAGATACTTTCCGCTCAAATATCCTTTGTCATTTCTCAGGACTTACAGAATGTGCCATCCTGGTGCATGCACAGAGGTATCAACTAAGTGTCACAGCGTGCATCAAACACCATAAAACCCAGGAATGCTGCTGCTACTAAATGTGACTGCCCACAGCACTATGCTTCATTTCCTTCAGTGTTGAACAACTAAAAGATGAAGCTGAACAGACACCCTGAAACCCTCTTTATGAACTGAAATTTGCTTTGCAGTGTCAAGGATAACACACTCAACTAGTGAGAAAAATACCCCTTCAGAGCAACTAAAAATTCAGTCAGAAGACTTTTCAAGCGGTGTCTGAAGAATACAGACACTAAATATGCTTGGTGGTCCTTCTGATTACCACAGGCACAGGATATACAAAAGTATCTTTTCTCCTTAGAATCAACATCCTCCTGTATTACATCTAGTAGAAAGCTGTAAATTTCACTACTGTTCACAATGAACAAACCAGCTACAGAGCAAAGAATTCCACAAATATCATCTGGAAAAATGGTATTTTAAATACTCCTCCCAACGTAGAATGATAAAGACTAAGTGTGATATATACATTCGACAGGTCAGGAATCTTAGCTTTCTCTCTGCTCCTGTAAACTCTGAAGCAAACCTCAAAAATGTTGTTTTCCACAAAGGCCTTAGCTCTTTTTTTTTGGCTAAATTAAGTCAAATTCCTTCCCCAGCTCATTATAGTACTGTGATGTCATAGCCTAAGGGAGAGCTGGTTTAAAAAAAAAAAAAAAAAAAAAGAGAGAGGAAGCCCATACCCTCAGCCCATTCACACACACAGTCTCTCTCCTAAGGAAAATGCTAGTTCACACTACTTAGAAAGACTTCATTTAACCTGAAAGGGAGCCACCTCCCTAAGAGATACTTTCAAAAGCACTGTGTTGGCAACTGACCTGAAGTTCTGTTTTCAGCTAGCACAAGCAGGAGTTTACTGTTGTGGTTTTTTTTTGTGGTTAAGTTTTTTTTTTTTTTTTTTTGGGAGGGGGGTGTTTGCTTGGTTTTTTTGGGTGATTTGGGTCATTTTGTGTTTTTGTGTTTTTTGTGGATTTTTTTCTTTTTGTTGTTGTTGTTGGGTTTTTTTCCGTGTGCCTTTGGTTTTGCTTTGTTTGTTTGCTTTGTTTGGTCTTTTTTGGGGGGGGTGTGTGTCTGTGGAAGGGAGGCAGGGAGGGCCACAACCCAGCAACAGAGCATGTGGCTGGCTTCATACCAGGAAACAGCAATTACATGAAGGGCTACTGTGAAAGACACGAGCTCCAAGTGGTAATTAGCACTAATTTTTACCTACGAGGAAACAAAAAAAGGTTTGACTATATTCTTTCCACAGGAGAGGCTGAAATGCTAACTGAAGTGTTCAAGCCACCTCCAGTAACCTGTTTCACAAGGCTCAGGTGAGGGTAGGGGTGCATGGCTTGTATGAAAAGTACCAACCACATGGAAAACAACTGCACACAAGGGGTGCAAAAAAACCCCCAAACACAAACAAAGGAAACCCCAACCCAACCAACCAAATAACCCCAACAACAACCACCCCATGAAAACAAAACAAAACAAAACAAAACAAAACAAAACAAAACAAAACAAAACAAAACAAAACAAAACAAAACACCAAAAACAAACCAACCAACCAACCAACCAACGAACCAACCAAACAAACAAAAACAAACAAAAAACCCCCTCCAAACCACCCAAATTTAGAAGGGAGGGTGACGGAAAAAAAGCAGCATGTTTTCTTCAGCACAGTACCTCTTCATTACTGCTGCTGTGGACTAGTGACATTTGAGTACCCCTGGATTAAGTTTCCTGGAGGCTTGATAGTTTAAGCTAAAAACATGAGCTATGCTGACCAGACATCCCCTGCAAAGGCCCTCTGGACTGCGGGTTAAAATGGCTTCAATTTAGTGTCACACGTGATGTTGCAGACGACATACCTTAAGCAAATTTTACTCACCTGAGGAATTGCATAAGATACTGACTTGCTTTCTTACTACTTGTAGGCCATCAGCAAAGGAACGGCACAGCCATTCTTTACCAGCAATGATGAAAATGAAAGTGACATTTTTGACAGGAGAACCCTTGCAGGCAGTGGTAGCTCACTTCACCAGATACTCCACAACCTGCCTGAGCCACATTAAATGAGGCAAGACAAGCCTCTACATTTTTCATATGGTAGGTAAGAAACTCTTTGTCACTCGTTGAATTAATCTATGAAAAGAGAATGTAAATAAGCTTCTCACCAGAACAAAAAAAAGGCACTCAACATCCATGTCCTAAGCTGAGTGGCTTTGGTGAGCCTAAAGTGACAGGAAATACTGTATGCCCTCACATAACAGCTCCCATACTGTCTGCACCACAGAGGGGCAGATATTTTAACACACAGTTACAGATTTTACAATATTAGCTCTTTTATTCCATTGGATCATCCCAGAATTTTACACTGTGAAGAGGGTTAAGTCTCCCACAGAGAAAGAAAATACTCTGTTTAAGTGCAAGCAGATTTAAAACGCAATTTCTATAGCTGATTATTGGTTGAATATGAAGTTTAGGTAACCTTGCCTCACCTGTGGTCACTGAAGGAGCGGAAGGTCACAAGACATTTACCTTCTGTGCTCTCTCCCTGACACCAGCTGTCTAAAGCCCCACAAGCCCGGGAGGTCACTGGAGGACAGAGCTGTAACTGCAGCACTACCCAGGTGTGCAGGAGATGGAGCTCCAGACCTTGTTTGATACAGCCTCATGGGAGTTGTCCACTTGACATGCAAATGCTCAATTGTCACTGAACCTTAAAAGAATTGCATTTTATAGTTTTTTTCTTTTCTTTGTTGTTGTTGTTTTGTTGTTGTTAAATCACCTATTTATCATACCAATAGTTTTGGAAAGTACATTGGTATGTTGCAGGAATGAATGGGCTAATGGTAATGATGTGTGCTCAGTACAGCAGTGTAGCTTAGTAGCAAAGGCAGATACACCCTGTTAAACCCTCTTCTGCTATACCTAGCTTCACATAAACCAACAACCTTTTTCTGTCAGGAATTCAGACTCACCATTACTATCAACTTGAAGTAAGTTGGGGTTTTTCTTATTTTTCGTTGTTTGGGTGGTTTTTTTTTTCCTTTAAAGCATCAGTCCCACCCAAAAGAACCTGAAGTTTATTTTAAAATAATAAAAATTGTAGTGCTCTTGGTCGAATCAAAAAGTTCGAAAAGAAACTTGAAACAGCTGAATGATCAAGAAACAAATCAGAATGAAGAAATCTAACTCAAAGTGGTCCAAGAATACTTTAAAATTATTCATTTTAACTTCAGAATGATTACTTTTAACTTCTTGAAGTGCAAAGATTCTTGACATATCTGAATTTTTAACCAGCTCTTCTGCATGACTATAAGCAGTAAGCCCCTGAGTCCCTGCATCATGCCATACTGAAATGATGTAGATACAAAGATTGAAATGCTTTTCTCTGCTGAAGAGTCTGTATTAGTATCAGAGAGCTACTGAACAATCAAATATTACCTTCCAGAGGTATCAAGGTTAAGATTACGAAAGACAGAGTGCTGGCCTCAGTATCTGAGAAGAAAAGGACCTTTACAAAGTGGTTTACCTGCTTCAGACCCTAATCTTCCAAAACTGCAGCATAAATACTTATTAAATCCAAGGGCTGGGCTTCATGGCTAAATCTGCATATATGAAATGTTAGTGTATGCAGCCAACTCTTATCTTTTTCCTACAGGCCTGAGGATCCTCGGGTCTGCAGACAAACTTGTCGCTCAGAGCAGCAGGTCATACGGAATGTTGATGCTGAATGGTCACAAGACTGCCTGCCCATGCCAAGAGGCCACCTGTAGACGCAGATGAGATGTGCAAGCAAGAGCTCAACCAGCCAAAGAGAATGTGTAGGTGGCACCATGTTCTCATGGGTCTTCACTTTGGGAGACTTCTTTAATCTGAAACATCTCTGTGAACCTTCACAATGCATGATGAGGCACTGAATGCAGGGCACAGTTGATGCTGTGAGTATTCTGGGAGAGGCCACCCCAGATTTTAGCTGCTGGTTTCAACTTGTGGTTTTGGTTCAACACAAACTCTTAAAATGTGGCAGAAACAGTGATTTGCAGTGTTGTATCTCCTGATTAAGCAGTAACAAAATGACAGCATTCACAAGCCCTTTCAGCTATCTCAGGACATAGATGCTTCCCTATGAGCCCAAACACCTTCCCACACTGGAGGTAACTGCACCACTTCAATCACAGGATGACTGTTACAACCTGTTGTAAAGGGCTAATTCTGCTCCTTTAACATGTGGGAAAAGGGGAAAAAAAGGTGGGGGCGGGAGGGGGAAGAAAAGGGAAAAAACTGTGTTCCTCTTAACAGAAAGTATACACAAGCTTAACATAAACCAAACAAATCCTCTTGCGTATCCCTTTCCTGTTCAGGAAGTAAATACCCTGCCTGACTTTCTGAGTCTAGCACCCTTACAAGACTATTAAATTCAAGATGTGAAATAGCAGAAGAAAAAACAAGTATCAAAACTCTTCCCTTACCTCCTTCTGTATCAACAGTCTTTTCATGACACATACCTCAGGAGAGAAAGTGTTACCCCTCTTCCCTGTATGACAGCAAAGCTGCTTCCAAGTGAGGGAAGCCCTGATGGGACCAGAATCACCATTTCTTTCTGCTCCTTATCTTCAAACTATAATCTCCACAGACATCTCTGTCTGGAACTGTAAAATGAACAGTGCCTCACAGTGCTGGCTGCTTGAGGCAAATCTGATACTTAAGCATGCAACTGCTACAGTTTACTGAGCATTTTAAAGATCTCCTTCTCTTTTTTGATACCTCCTCTACAAATCCACCCTTACCAAACCACCAGAGAATTAAATATGGGTGGGGAACATCAGAGGGCATCCTGTGCAAGAAACCCAAGTAGAACAGCACATATACAGAGACATACAGTAAGGCTTTTAAGGCCAGATTGTCACGGGGTGGTTTGGTGCTATTTCACTTTTAAGTGAATTGCTCTATTCCCCAGCCTTCTCTCCAGGTAAAACATTTCTGACACCTCTGCATGGACCTGCTGGGATGAAGAGATGCAGGGAGCATCTCAGGAGCATTTCAGGAGAGGGGAGGCAGTTTTATGAGCAGGTGCCCATCCACCTGTGATGCTAGTCCGATCATGCCTGCTCACAAGCTAATTTTCAATTTTTGGCAGAGATGGCTCATAACAGTCAGACAAGGCAGTTTAACAGAATTCCGTTTTGCAACAAATACTTCTCAAAAATAAATAGTTTCCTTGGATATTTCCTCATGTTTAAGGGGCTATTCGAACACAACAATAACAAAGAATTTAATCTGGTGAGCAATCTTAATTGTTCTTCCTCCTTCTGACAAAATCACACGCTTTAAACCCAAAGGCCACTTTTATTTGTTTTATGAGTACAAATTGGCTCTGTCAGTTTAATTTACCCTGGTGCTGCAACCAAACCTGATGTTCTTCTTACAAAGCCAACCAGTATGAGACCAAAATAAAACCAGTTTCTGAGACAGGCAGTATGGACAGATTGATCATACTTTGAACCTCCCCTTTCCAGAGAGGGCCCCCCACCAGAAACTCACATTTCAGACAAAGCCTTGACTGCTGCCATAGCAGCAGGAGAATAACTGCTCAACATGAATTACCCAAGGATGGCCATCAAAATAAATTCCAATAGGAAATTGTCACATTAAACCTTGATGGGCGGGCAGAGGGTTCTTACATTTCACTAGCACTTTGCATTTTCTGAATGATTTGTAGTGAGAAGGTGCGATGCAGTTGCTTTTTGCAGTCCACTTTCACAGGGGAATGGGTCCAGTGCCAGACTCTGACACTGCTTACTGTCAGGACTGTGTCTTCTTATGACAGAAAAAGACTACGGCTTCTTTGGAAAAAAATACCTCCAGTGTGTACTTGTACATACATGAATATCTGCTCATGCTGGCAAGCTGGGTAAGGTAACCTAAGTACGAAACCTTTAACCCTGGTGAAAACGAAGACTTTGGGTTCAACCCAACCCAAAGAATACCTGGAAGCCCTCTTGATGCCATTTGGATTGAAATTTATTTCCAATGCTAAAACTGGTCTTCATTCATATTTCCATGCTGAACAGGTAAAACTCCTTAAAAGATGTGTTCACACTTGACTGCTCTGAAGACTGGTGCTTTCAGGACATTCTTTGTTCAGAAACAAAGTGGCATGTGGCGTGTTTACTACTCACAGTACAGCAAACATAAAATACCTTGTCAAAATTACCAGGGATGGAGTTATAAATGCCAATCAGCTGAGAATGCTACGTCATGAAAAGATGAGGGCTGGAAAAACAACTGAGAAAGGTCGCACAGCACCCCACTTCTTTTCCTCAGATACTGACAGATAATATTTAAGGAGCTGTTCAGCTCCTTATCTGCTCTTGCATGCAAACAAGGAATCTGAAATTAAAAATGTCTTAGGTTTGTTGCACGACATTTAGAGGGGGAAGGACTTTCTCTAGTCTTTTCTCCACTTTTTCAGCGCCTCTCAAAAGCACTGTCCTACCTACACACTTTTGCTGTGGGTACTGAGGTGGCCGATGACTCCACAGCCTGTGACATCATATGCAACCACTGCCACCACCCAGCGTGATCCCTGTGGCCACAGTCACTTCACAGTAAACTCTTCACCTCCACTCTCCTGAGGTTTAAAAGTCTAAAGCTTACTTAAGCATCTCTCACTGGAGGAGTATGTAAGCAGATGAGTGCCTCCTTTGTCTTCAAGGTGAGATAAGGAGTAGGAAGCTACTCCCCCCTACTGCAAGCCATCTTTAGCTGCTCCATGCTCTCTATGTGTGAGGTGTGCATGGACACCAAAGCAGTAACTGAGCATCCTCTATCAGCTGCCCGATGGGAATGGTCATGTGCAGGCTGTTGCCTCTCCCTAAACACAAGGAAATTTGAAGAAGCTTCCTCTGGTATGATTTTAAATGCTGTTGGCATTTGAGATGACCTGTCATCCTGCATGCTGAGGCTGTTTCTCAGGCAAACACAAAAGACAAGGAAAAAAAGCAAAAACAAACCAGTCCACAACCACCCCAGCTAAAACAAGCAATTTATTGTGGTAGCAAGGAACCTGTGCACAGTGTTTGTTTTGATTTGTTTAGATAAGGTGGCTGGAATCAAAGATCCTCAGGAATTTTGAAAAAGCTGACAGAAAAATGTTTGTTTTAAAACAGAACAAATATTTAGGTAAATCCCAGACTCCCAGTCTTGCAAGCTGGAGTTATGCTTGTTAATTTCTAGTCATTCAGCCAAAATTCTGAGCTTTTTTACTCTGGTGCCATCTTGCAAAATTATATGTCCTACACTGGCAAAACAGAGGGGAATGTTCAGGGTTATGGGACGCATAATTTCTTTAGTGGAGTCAAACTTCTTCCCATGTTTACAGAATTTTGGAGGAACTAGAGGTCTGAAGACAGAGAGAAAATCCTTCAAACTGACTGCAGTTTATTTGGGATCTCAGAAAAAAGCTGGTAATATCAGCAAAGCCTCTCATTACTCTCTGTTGAATATGTTAAATAAAACAGATTTACGGTAAGTTCATCTAAGCATAACTCTATCGTGTTCTTCCAGATGCGGAGTTGCTGTAGCTTTGAACAGACACAGTACTTTAACTAAACACATACATAGAAGATTACAAAGGAGACCTCTCAACACTCTAGGAAAAAAAAAACCAACCTGTTTGCAGTAACAGCACCCAGTGCTATCTGCCATCTACCTAAAGAAGACCAGTAAGAGGCACAGGACAGCTCATCAACATAAATTGAGTATGACCAGTCTACTTCAAACCAAGATTAACACTGCAAAATGTCAAACAGCCCCAAGCTTAGAAAAGAAGTTTATATTTCAAGTTGCATTTAATGCTTCTTTTGCTGTTCTTAGTCAGCTGTTATTTCTTCTACACTTAATATTGGCAAATTCGTCAAAACACACCCAACTTTGTTCTGTAACAATTCATTTGTGTCATTAGCAGGGCAGCTGTTTTTTTCTTAATGGAGTAGCTCTCTTCCTGGAACAACAACAGTAGCAGCAATAAAATTACTTCACGTCAGGGAAAACACCCTCCAGACTCTTTTCCCTGATTTCCTCCCTCTTACCCCAAACCCTGAACTCGCTGCCCTTCACCATCACCCAGCACCAGCAGAGTGTTCAGAGGGAATCCTGCACAGCACCACAACCAACTGATGTGAAGTTTCTCCTGCAACAGACAGCAGCTTCTGAGGCTAAACTTCACAAGAGCTCAGGATTCAAATAATTCCACTTTCCTTGAAGAACTGCTGAGCACAGCTTAGGAGGTGCTGGCAGGCCATTTCTGGTCTAAAAACACAGCTTAAGTTAATTTTATAAAAAACTTTAGGAAATCTATATTCTTGCTTTCCTATGACTCCAGAAAAAAGTGGGGAAAACAAACGCAAGGAAAATGTCTACCGGTCTCAGCTTAAGTCTTAGACATCCACCCATCACCAACAGAGGATGATGCCATCCAGCAAGACTCCACGCAAAGAAAGATGAGAACTGTGATCCACAACCAAATGAGCAGCAACATTCCAGGAAATGCTGACTTGTCTTTAACTATAAAAGAAACACAAATATGCATTCCCTGATCACAGCGATCTTCTAGCATTTAGAGGCAATTATTTAAATTTTTCTAGTAGTGTCTTACTGGTAAGCTTGTGTCCAAGGCACTAGCTTATCTTCCAAGTCTTTATAAATTTCCTCTAATGTTCCCTACTTTAAGCTTCACTGAACTGATGTGTAAAGAAGCATAGATATGATTGCAGCATAACATCCTACATAAATTCAGCATTAGAAATTAGCTCATTCTTCAAGTAATTAAACAGTGAAAGTAATTAATTTCTCTCTAAGCAAGTTAAATGCAATACAACAACATGAATTCCCCTGAAATTCAGGATCCCCCTGAAATTTCATTGCTTCCTGAGACACAAGATTCAACTATAAAATTAAACAGGAGAGAACAGGAATGAGCTTGCTGACAGTAAATGCACTGAAACAAGCACCATGTTCCACTGTAAGCATACTCCTCCTGATGCAATAATATTTTCTTATTTAAAAAAATGCTGGGTTGGAAATATCTGAACTGTCTTTCTCACTTTGGAGGGGGAGGTGAAGGAGAATGCTGAAGGAGATTTACCATGGTGAGGCAAAAAACTGTCACAAATAAAAGATATTTCCAAGAAGCACAACTTGTCCTAGGACAAGGCAGATGCCCAGGGTCACATGAACAGAAGAAAAGGTACAGCACTCTGCAAGTGTGCATACAGGCTTGCAAATACTTTATCTTGAAGTCTGTCTGAGACTGCAAAACTCAAGCGCACTTTAAAGGAAATACCAATTTGAACAAAAGATGTGTAGTACCAAAACCCTGTTAAAGAGAGGACTACAGATAATTTTTACTTGTGTGATAATTGATTAATTCATAGAATATGTGGAAGAGGCTATTTTTATTGATAAGAAGATTACATGATTTCTTAATGAGATTATTTTAATTTTTTAAAAATTATCCTCTTGCAAATTTATTTCTCCTCATTTAAGAACTGATGGTGAAGAGCTCTCTGTAAATCTGTATTCTTGTGTGAAACAGAGAGCTTTTAGGACTGTTGCTGATACCCTACCGGGCAGTGTTGCCATATTTGTCAATTTCTTATCATTACTGATTCAACATAACTAGGCCCTGTATACAGACAGTGCAAACTGTTAAGTACTGACAGACCTCAAATCTTACTATACAAATACTGTGCTATTGGTTGGAATTTTACTAATCTCAGAATTATCTGAGGCAACTGTCTATCTCCTTTTTCCTATTTTTTTTGTTTAACAGAGTTGATTTTCCTTCACTTGCCTACATTTTTTGCCAAGACAAAAAGACATCGTAGCAGTCGTAAGCATGCTGTGAACGTACCCTGTGAACACATGATGTTCATTTTTAAGCTTTCTATATATTGCTAATGCTCATTACCTCTGCTTGCAAGACATAGCAAATGCAGCAGTTTATGCTGCTCCAAGCAGCAGACGAGAAGACATACAGCAGCTCCCTGGCTGCTGGAGCCTACGCTACAAGTGCTTGGCCCCATTTGTGTGGGGCATGAGCACTGGGCGCACTGCTGTAAGCTGCATCTTCAAGTTACGTTTATTAATGAAGAGGACCACCACTTGCCAACTGTGCGCCAGACCCTTAGACAGCAATCAGTGACACGAGGCCTCCCATAATTTCTGTCACTTAAGAGGAACTTCCTCTTGGCCAGTCCTGAGTATCACAGACGCTCCATGGGGGACATCTGCCAGAGGACTTCTTTGCTCCATCACTGCTGAGAGACAAACAGGAGCTGCTGCCTCTTGGAGACTGGAGAACTTGCCTAATTATTATCACCCATGTTAACTTGTGGGTCCAAAATTTCTCTTTTCTGAATTTTTTCAATAATGTTTTCTCATCCTTCTATTGATCATTGGTTTTCTTCAAGCTTTCTCTTCAGTGCCAGCTGTTCCTCTTCTTCTATCCACCACCTACTTGCATCTTGATAAAAAGGTCACGCTAAGCCACATTCTTTCCATGCAGCACCTCATAATAACAACATCCCTGTGGTTTGAGCCCACTCACCCAGTCTCTGCCCAAGCTGGCCTCCACTGAGGTTCCATGTGTGGATCCCACTCGGAACATAATGCTGTGAAACACAGCTCATCAACTGCCCGGCAGCTCTTCTGCTTGCCCTTTTCCAAGTGTTCAACTACAGTCTGTGTTCACATATCAGTCTCTCTCTCTCTCTCTAGTCAAATAACCAGCACTGAGGCATTTGTTTTTAATTCCCTCCTCCTACTGCAATAATAACAACAACAATAAAATCAACCCACAATGATTTGCTGGGCCCAAATCAACTGCTCAGCAAATTAGGGCTCTAACGATGTCAAGAATGCAGGGTTTTGGAAAGTAGTTGCAAATGTTCTAGCCTGTGTCCCCTGCATACAGGTGTCTGTAGGAGCAGTGAGAAGCTGTCTGCTGCAGCACACACTTGGGAATTACAGCAAGCACACCTGCATGGAGAATGAGCTCATCCTTTCCTCTTTCTGTCACACATCTATATCTGTATCTATATCTGTATCTATATCTATACCTATATCTATATCTATATCTATATGTATGAACATAACTAGGGGGAAACAGGGAGCAATTTCTACTCTGGTAACTCTGTGGGGCCAGAGGATGACTTTATGCTGAGCTTCATCTCTTGCATCTATGCACATAACAAAATATGCTATCTCATGGCAAATTGTAAGCCAAGGAAAAGTCTGAAGTGCCTTCCCAACCTATATTCCTGCATGAAAAATAGTCTGCACAGAGACAGCTGGAGAAACATGGGATGGCACTGCAATTTCATGTATTAGAGGATGCAGTCTATAAAGTGCAGGCACAAGAAGAAATCCATAAAGCCCTTCAGTCATTCTTTTGCTATTTATAGGGATCATGAGCAGAACAACATCTTGCGTATCTCTAGTCCCACCATAGAAATACCTCTAACCACCCTGTAGGCATCCAGGCGTTTTACAATATGCCAGGAAATCACCTTAATTTCACAGACTATTCTGAATCAGTATTAAAAAAAATATTTTCTGTAAAAGATCACCCTCCTACTACGTTGTACAAAACTGTGGAGGTTCAGCCACCAATATTGTCTATTAAGTCAGTCAACAAACTGGGACAACCTAGAACTGGGGAAATGCTTGAAATAGTAACAACCATTAAGCAGCATGTCAAATATTTAACTCATGGCAAAGAGACAAACTTGTTTATTAGATGCCAGGGCCTTAATGCCTTAGTATGACACTGCACCAAGATGCTGTAAAGGCTCTGAGATTTTATCCAGGAGCTGGTGGTGAATGGTTCTGTGACAACATCTCCTCGCCCTCCTTTCCTGCAATATATAGCATAAACTGGCGCAAAGTTTCACACAAAATTGTAATATGGTTGGGGGGAAGGCAGAGCAGCTTCAAACTCCAGGAGGAAGAGCTAGATTACCACCCTGCGAATTACTTGTGAAGCACTACCAAGTGTAAAGTAGCCACCCATAGGGGAAACCACGCAACTCACCCTCCTGTTCTAAGATTATTACTCTAGCATGAAATTCTGTCAGATTTGTCCATTTTGAAACCTCCTTCCCCACAGGCAACCTTTCTGCACACAATCATAAGGAGGGCAAGGATGGCTATCAGTAAGACACAGTGTGGGGCTTGTGAGAAATTTCTTATAACAGCTGCCCTTTGTCCAACAAACTGCACTCATGCTGCAATTAGTCTTTTTTGGGGGGGTTGTACTGATCCTTCTTCCTTCCACAGTGGAACAGGCACCTTAGGAAAAGGGCAACAGAGTAACCACGAAGGACTCTGGGGAGATGACCTGCCTCTCCAGGATCACAGCATTAGGCTAAGTATCAGCTTCACTTTTATTTCTACCTGCCCTGTCTTTTGATCAACTGAATGGTAAACAGGGCTTTAGCTTGCTAGAAAGGGTTAACACCAAGATTTGGTTTGCATTATTAATACAGACTAGAACTGTAATTGCTTATAGGCTGAAAGCCTTAGGTTTGCAGCCCTAGTGTGAACAGGATTCTCTGGTCACATAGCAGATTTGGGGCAAACCTTGATTGTTTCCTTTCTTGGGAGCAGCCACAAGGCCAGGGGAAGCAGCTGGGGGAGTGGCAGCTCTCAGCTGAAGCAGCCACACGTGCCTGGGGCATCCCATTAAAAACTCCTTCCCTTGCCCAAAATGCCTTCCCCTTGCTGTAGGCTCCTAAAAATTGCTTAAGCACCTATCTGAATTTATGGCTCCCAATTAGTTTTAACTGATTTTAATGCAGGAGCTTAGGAACTCAGGATGCTGGGAAAAACCTCAAGCTGATTTTCACACAACAAAAACATCGCAGCAATCCCCGCTTGCCCCCTACCCCCTTCCCTGCCCTGACCAACATGTTAGTTTGGTGGTTTCCCTTTCTGACTGACAGGCTAACAAGAACTTGGTGTTCGAAAAGAACTTTTATGAAGAAGATAAAAATGTATTTTATTTTTTCCTTTATGTACTTTGTAACTCACAAATTGATAGCAGAGTTTTGTGAGGTGAATATCATTTATCAAAACTGACACATTCAAAATGAGGCAGGGATCTAAACTAGTTATCGTAGCTAGAAAAAGAAACACAACAGCTAATCTCAAAACTGAATTTGTATTCCTTATGAGGACCTAAAGCTGGCAGTACTCATCATGTGAGAACTCTGACTTATAAATAATCTTAGCTTAGAACAAATGAACATTTTTGCATAATTCATTACAGTTTTCTGGCAGAACAAAAAATAACACTAGACCAAAACCATGTCTTGTTTTTAAGGAAAAAAAGCCAAGCCAGTAAAGCTGACCTCCAAAAAAGGAAATGTCTAATCTACAAGTGCAAGTATCCAAGCATGTCTCCAACCCTTCTCATTCTGTTTAATAAGAGAGGAAACCAGGCCACCAGAAGTTTACAGACTAATGCAATTACAGGGTGGCTCAATAAGCACTGATTTGTCTGTTCTCTGTGACATGCAAGAAAAAGCTATGCTAACAGGTCTGGCTTTCCTTTCACAAAGCTGAATACTCACAAATCAATCACAACCGATTTTTTCAGGAGGGAAATTGTAATCAGTTGTTTGCAAATATATGAATGACCATTTCTTATAGCTATTTTTAAGATCCATTAATTAATGAAATAATTGGATTTATCTATAAATAACAAACGTATTTTCATCAGATAGCATTTAACATTTCTTACATCACAGGTGAAAAAAAAAATCCTCTTAGCAGTATTAAAAGGCAAATAAAATTAAACTCATAATCACAGCACCACTTCAGAATCACCATGAACTCTGAGCAATTCTGTGAATACAAGGATACAAGTGTACCACCAAAAAGTCACTTGCTGAAAAAAAGCCACTTGAAGAAAAACCAAGTTGTTTTGCTGTTTTCAAGTGGGATGAACGTGGGAATCGGCCTCTCTACTGGAATGGTGCGCGGCAGTTTGCACATGGACAACAGCAGAGATCTGGGCCAGCTCCAGATATATTGAAAGCAGAGCTCATTGTTCTTAGGAACCACAAACACTGCAGACCAGGCCCTCAAAAGAAAAATGCTGGAATCCTGATGTTTAAAGTGAAACGCCCAGAACTGGTTCCTGACACGTTAGAAAGTGGTTTCTAGGACAAAGAGATATAAACGTTACTGACATGTATACATACAGATCTGAATGATAAATTTCAAGTATTTGCCAAATGGCAAATCTGGGGCTGTCAGTGTCCCATCAAGAGGAAAAATCAAATATACACTAGAGGGCCAATCTGATCACTAACTTAACATCAAGTGCTTGAGAATCTCAGATTCTGAAAATAAAGGAGTACAGTGCTACTTAATTTTCATCACAACCTATATAGGAAAGTGACCCAGACTACTTCAAGAGTTTGCTGACTGCTGAATCTAAACACCCCCATCACAGTCCAAGGGCTGACATTTCTCCTAACCAAAGACCATCATTATTCACATTGTTGACTACGAGGGAAAATACCCAGGCTGCAAAAGGATAATTCAATTTGACTCAAGCAGGACCTGAGTGGGACCTCTGTGTTGTTCTATGATGGCATGGAAAGACTCTTGTTTTTCTACCCGGAAACACCCTTCATAGCATCCTGGTATTCTGCTCAGTGGAAGCCACCGTGCTTTGCTACACCTTTCAACTTTGTACTCTGCACAGACGTTTATAAAGCAGTATTTTGTAGTATGTCAGCTGATAATTTCAGGAAACACATGTGGACAGAGCATTAGTGAGTAAGTTAGCTAAGCAGAAATGACCCAAAAGAAATATATGCCTTCAATTAAGGAATTGTGAACATCTCAGCAACTAAGTTACAACACAGATAATGTGCTTATCAGTGCGTTAGGACCAACATCTCTTCTTACCAATTAGCATCTCAAATAGGATAAAGAAAAGGTCATAGCTTTGTGAAGTGGACAGCCAACTATTACAGAAGCACTGCCCAAACCAGCAGCACAATTAAGGGCATGTCTTCAAAGCAGAGCTCACCCAGACTCACACCTCTGTGCTGCATCCCCCATCACCATTCTGGTTTGCACACAGAAGTACCTGGGTTTGGGAGAAGTACCATTCTGGCCTAGCAACTCAGGCTGGAGGCCACATGGATCCAGGGTTCAGCTGAGAAGTGCTGCGAGAGGCTGCCAATGGTCCTCATCCACCCCTGAGTATGAGTTTGCATGTGTCTGGTGTTAACACAAATGCCAATTTCCTCGTGGAAATGGTCATATAAGCACAGCCCTAAACTATGCTGAAACTGAGAAAAGAACTCTTAACCAAGACTTCACCTTGACCATTTCATCAGGAAATCTGATTAATGCTCAGAAGCTCTGAGCACAGCTCAGATGGAGACCTCAATGTATTAGATAATATCCTAGTTTTAAACCAGCAATAATAACCTGGTCAGAGCCTCCAGCCAGAGCTTAGCAAAGAGGTGGACACATGAATGCAGGGTGCAGCAGCAGGTGACAACAAGATGAAAGCAGTACGAATTAAAGTGGAGGTCATGCACATGCCATCAACATTACTCTTCTCAGCCACAGACAGGTGTGTGCTGGTATCACAAGGGTAAGACTTGAAGGGAGCGAGAAGGTTTTTTCAGATAGTTAGACAGACTGTAATTAAAGCCTTAAGCCAGAACTTCTTCCAGCCTCACAGGTTATGCAACATAAAAAACAAACAGAAAGACTCCCAATCACTCTGCCATCTTCAGACAAAGCCAATCCCTCAGAAGAGGAAGGAGCACAGGACACTTCTGATTGCACTGGGCAGTATTCAGGGAGACCATGAGTAAAATAATGCCTATTTTCTAACAGGAAGATCTTAGCAATTATTACAATTAATGAAGGGAACAATTTATTAAGGGCTATGATTAATGCTCCCTTATAGGACACATGGAATCAAAACTGGATGTTTTTCTAAAAGATAAGCAGTAATCCAAACAAAAATCAATTTAGGGAAATCCACTAGTCTATGTCACAATGCTAGTCATAATGGGGTCACAGCTGATGCTTTAAACTTTATAACCCATGAATACAGTGAGTCATGAGTATCAACAGCACTGTTCCTTCCTCCAGTGAAGTGTCTGGTGATATGAGGCCTAGATGTGGGTGGGTTATGATTAATGATATCTTTTACTGTGACTTTGCTCAAGAACCGTTTTCCCTGATGACTGCCATAGCTTGGACAAGTTCTTTTTCCAGGAATTATGATTCAAACATTGACTTCAGCTAAAGCTCAATGTTTTTGTATTTATGTCCACAAAATGAACAAAGATATTCTAATGAGAACTGGAGACAAGTTTTAATTATTTAGAATTTGCACCAAAATGGCCCAGAATGAATTTATGAAGACATCATCAGAATTTCTAGTTTACTGCCAGAAAACAGCAATTGAAGCAGCACAGCAGATCAAAGGTAACACTTGCAATCCTCTTGAGAAAGAGCCCTGAAAGTCTTTCTCACTGAATGGGGATGGTGAACATGGTGGACAGCTCAAAACAGATTAAAAAACTTCTGCTGGCCAGCTTCTGTTTACAGGTCAGGGAATTTGGTGATATCATCAATCCTTCTTTACTTAATTTATCTCATTCCTTTCTTCCATCTCCAGTCTCTCGGTCATATGAAAAACAAAGGGCAGTGAGAGCAGACCTGTGTTCCCCTGGGTCAGCATTAAAAGACTGAAAATTAAGAGGGGAAAAGGAAGTTGAAAAGAACTGGGAACACTTTTGAAAGGCATCACGTAGGAACAGAAACAACAACCTAGAAGTGGTTTAAGTGTAGTGTGTCACAGAGTAACTAGCAACAGCAGCGATTAAATTACCCATGTTACTATAATAAAGTGCACAAACAGGTATTGCTGGCACTTGATGGAACTAAAGCTCCCTAACCATATAGCAATAAAAATAATTCCATTTGCTCAGATGTCATTACTGAAGTTCCAGGAAGCCAAGAATTGCCAGCACACAAACGTGGCTGTATAGCCCTTTTTATTCTTCTCATGTTTTTAAATTCTTAGCAGTGGGTCTGACTTTTTTCCAAGCTTTTCCCTACCAGAAAAAGCCAGAATCTTTTCTTTACTTTTAAAAATTCTTTAAAAATTCTTTTAGCTAGATAGTACTCTTTAAAAATTCTTCTATGCTCCTTCAGTCACATGAACTCTGATTTTCAGTGAAGTGCTCACTCTCCAACACTCAAAACAAAAAATAAACAAACAAACAAACAAACAAAGAAGGCAGTAATGAGAGAGGACAGAACAACTTCTGTGCAAGCAAGTACTATCTAACCATGGCAGGCATTCACGGCTCATTCTTCTGTTTACCTTATAGGACACTGAGAGTCTTTTCGCCGACCTTTTATGCTGAGAGGAGGACAGGCAGTACCTGATCCAAGTCTATGCCACTGGAGTCATCTTCTGCTGCTGTATTATGTTAAGCACAAGTCAGCTCCTTGTAGGATGCTTTTTTATTTACTTGCTATCAAGACAAATCACCAGACTGAAAACACCACTCCACTTGTAAGACAAGATGATTGTTTTTCCCAGTACAGTGCTATTTATTTGCCTGGGAACACAGGCTCTTATAAGGGCTGGGGAATAATATTAGATACCACTCTCAGGCTTCTCCTGCCTAAAAAATGTCAGGAAATAATATCAGCTCTTTAGTCTGAAGAGAAGCAGCCAGGAGTTGATTCATCTGAATCACTGGAGACATAATGAGAACACTTTTGGTTAAGTACGAAAATGTATTGGCTTTCAGTGCCATAGTTAATATGCAGTAGTTGGAGTCCAGGAACCACCAGCTAGAAACATATTATTTGCAGGTAATAACGAGTATTTCTTCCAAATCCTGTCTTTACCACATCATGTAACAAAATATGAAAATCTAGAGATGATAGAACTAACAGATATGTGTGTAAAAGAAAAGCACCACCTAGCCCAGCCAAATGCACATCAACAATATTAAAGGATCACATCTACCTTTACTGTTAAGACATTTCTATTTTTTTCCTGATTTAATTCAAAACAATTTCATGCAAACACAGAAGCTCAACAGTTCAGTAAAAATCAGAACGCCAAGCCCAACAGAGCAACTGCAGAACTCTGATGATTTACAGCCTTTATTTGTTTCTGGTAAGGCTTATGATGTCTTAGTCACACACCAGGAAAGACTGTGGCTCTGCTTTAGGGAATTTATGTTCCTGCAGTTCCCCCTTACTTCCTAAGGGCTTGCAGAAATTATAGCTTTTTAAATGAGCAGCATTCATTAAAACAAATTACCAGTACTGCTGCACTGCCTGGATGCGCCCCTAATGAGTCTTAGAGCAGTTTTGCTATGCACAAGGAGACAAGAGGCGGCCCTCCCTTTTCACTAATCACACCTATGCTAACTCCAAAGCCCCCAGCAATAATGTTTTGACAAAACTTCTCCACTTTTGGCATCTCTATAAATAGTACCTTCAAACTACTGTCACATTATCTTTGTACACCCAACCCTGCACTAGTCCAAATCAAGGAGAGTTTTGCTGTGGACTTGAGCAGAAGCAGGCTGTAAGTCTGAATCCTGACCACATGCAAAGGTGAGCTGGACAGTCTTCCAAGTATGAAATTCAAAATGGTGACTTTGGCTGGCTCTAAAAGAGAAGAAATACTGCTGCCTTCCTCCAGCAAGGTCGACAGTATACCTTTATCAGCAGTCTAATTAATATGATTTAATAAATATTAATGTACAACAATGCCTGCCTGCATAGGCAAAAGGTAATGCGAAACTTATCACTGGCTTGACTAGATTAATTCATTGCAACAGAGAAATGCAAATAAGTAACAAATCCAAATATTTATATTAAACGTCACTGTTTATTTTAAACACATAGAAGGCAGACATGTACATGGGGAGCTATGGACACCTTCCACATTGTTGCCACTTGAAGTTTTCAACCATTCTAGCACTACCCAGAGAAAGTCCTGTGGAATTCAGACTTTCTGAGCACAGCTCTACATAACACTTAGCAGCTTGATCCTGGATAGCAGTCCATGCACATGTGTAACAGTGTACGCAGACAGCAGACTATGACTTCATAGCCTGGCACAGTCATAGCAGGCATTACTTCATCCATGCAGGGATGCAGTACCACTTTTTGGGGAGAAGCCATCTCTGGCTGATTTTTAGCAAGCAATTACAGAAAGAAAGCTGAGAGTATGACTGAGAGTATCACTTATTTCAATGAAGTGGCCATCCTCCTGAGGGATTTCAATCGGAACAGAAGTACACATATTCCTATCTGAGCTGGTATCACAACCACAATACCGTACTGCAAACACAGTAAATGTATTAAATCTTTTAACCTTTTTTTGACAGCAAGTGGGCACTTGATTTCATTTGATGTGAGTGCTCCCCAGGCACCCTAATTAATTTTTGGCTTAGGCAGTACCCTGAGCTGAAGCCCAGAGACTGAACTGCTGCCAATGCTGGCCGCTGGCATTCTCCTTTTTGACACCTTAATGCATTTGGATACAAACATTCAAAATTTATTATCATTGTTCTAATACTTGAATGGCTCTGTAGAGCATAGAATTCAATGAAGAATGCCATGCCTTCAGGGACCCACGGGACACATGGCCAAATTTTCTTTTCATCTATAGCTTCTGGGTGATACACTGGGTGTCTCAGATATGCTGTAAGTTATGACTGTGGTGCTGTCTATGTTAAAATAGAAAAGGACCAAAAAAAGCACTTCATGACTTTCTGAGTATTTTTTTTCAGTAACGCTTGATTAAGATATCAGGGGAGAAAAGAAGGGAGAAACTTCTGCAGAAATTGTGGGTAGATAACTGCTAATTTTGAAAGCCATACAATGCAGATTTATATTTATCCAGAATTAAGCTTTTATGATATTGTAAGGAACAGTTGAAAAACCAAAGTTTTTTGCTGAAAGATCTACCATAACGAGCTGAGAACATCTTCCAGACAAAAAATTTGCACAAATACTGGCCCTTTGGAAGCCCTGGGCCACCCTTTTTACAGCACAAAATCCCACTGCCATCCCAAAGAAGATTACGTAACAACTGATACGTGATCTATACAATCTGTATAGTTGGATCCTTTAAGATAAAAGGATTAGAAAGGGAATAGTCAAAATGGACTTAGCAACAACAAATGCAAACTGTCCTTGTATAGAAAACCAGCTGTGTACATAGGTGTTACTCATTCTGTTTTTAAGTATGCAGTTTCTAGAGAGAGTGATATAAAAAAAAATCAGTCTTCAAAAACCAGTAAGATACAAGTCTTGCTATGTGTAAGAACAAAATAGTACAAATAACACTTTAATTTTGATTTGCCTCTTTCATGGAGGAAGACAGAAAAAGATCAGGAGACAGTATTTAGAAACCATAATTTTCAGTATTTTGTTGCAACTTTTGAGGCTATAAACCTATTTTCAAAGTTTAATGGTCTTTGTGTCATTTGGCACTTTTGGAAAGAAAAGCCATACCAAGTATTTCAAGAGTTGTGATAAAATCAGGAGAGCTGAGGAAATGCAATAGGTATTTTTGAATTGCAAACTAACTCTTTCATATTAAATGCCATCAGAGACCAGTAGACTGGTTTCGTGGAAAAGAATACTGCCATGTACTGCAAGAATAAGTGTACAAATAATGACAGCCAAATGAATTTAAGATTACACTTTTCAGATGCCAATCTTGACCAAAGTTGTCCTACTGCTATAGTTAATTGTACTTTCATGAATCCTCAGGACTAAAGGTTTTGAAGACAATCCAATTTAGAAGACAGCTAACAATTATTAAGCAACTAGACTGACCTGGAATCAGAAGTTCTGGATTTCATTCTCCTATCTGCTGCTGACTTGATGCATGACCTTGAATAAAATACTTAACTTAGCCAGACTGCAAGCCTACCTTAACATGTGTCTCCTAAGACTGCTATGAGGTTTAATTCATTAATCCACCTCTATAAACCTTTCAAAAGCTTAAGGATAGAAGGGCCTATGGAAATTAAAATTATTAACAATATTTTCCTACATAGAACTACACAGTGATTCATGTTTGACGCATGAATATAAATGCAGAGACACATAAACATACATAACATTTTTTCACAGAACTTCTGACTTGTTCCCTCAAGTTACAGCAATACAGAAATACACAATGAAAGAATGAACAAGACACATCCCTACAGATCCTTCTTTTTCTCTGTAAGTAGCTCTGATGCTGCTTCCCCTTCACAGCACATACATACAAATATAAATTATGGCTGTTTAACAATAATATGAAAATAAATCGTTCTTACCCTCAAACCCTGCTCCATGGACAAGCAGAGGACCTGCCAGGGTGCTGTGTACCTGAACATGTTTGGCCCCTTTTGAAGACAGACAAATAGCAAAAGGCACACAAATCTCAGGTCTCCGGGCTGCTTTGCATCTGAGGACGCTTTAACGAAGAGAAATCTTTTAGATGTACACTTCAAGGGCCACTCCAGCGACTCTACGATAGTGCTACAGCCATTCCACTTGCACCCCGAGGAACTGAATAACTAATTCAATAAGAGGCTTTTTTCCTCAGGAAGAGCTTAGCTCAAACTCAATTAGCATAAATAGGATGAATACCTTCGAACCTCCCACTCCTTTTCTTGGAAGAGAAGACGGGTGGACAGCATGTCATGGCAGGGTCGCTCCTTCTCCTGCAAATCTAGAGTTTGTTTGTATTTCCATTGCAGGTTTTCAACCCTACTTCACAAGTCCAGAAGCAGCTATGAGAGACAATCTCTAGCTTTGCCTTCGTTATTTTTGCTATTACCTTTTAGCCTGACTGAAAGGAAGTCCCTCTTCCTCCTGTCAAGAGGGATTCCCTCCTGTCCCTGTCTCTGGCATGCTGACCTCTACTTGGCAACTGGTATGATTTTGTTAAATAAATTCACACAGAAGCTGCTATGATCACTCTCGTGTTGCAACCACTACATTAAATAAAATTACCACCCTAAATGAGACTGAAAGCTTTTCTCCAAATTACCCCAAAGTGAAGTCTTTGCAACATTGGAAATAACATCTATTGCAGCCTTGCTTGTGGCTAAATTTTCCATAATGGATTATAATTTTTTCAGTTAGAGAAGAAGGCCTATTCCTAAAGACATTAAACTGGTAAAATAGTAAAGTTCAGTTATTTTCTGCTTTTATGTTTTTCAGTGATGAACTGAAAAGGCACTTGTGAACCCTAATCCTGCGCAGGAAACAGTGGGATGCTGTACAAACACCACTGCCACATTCGCTTTTCTTTTATGGCATTTGTTTGTATGCACAAACCATCACAGATGCAAGTCCATACAAACAGATCAAGCAACCACATTATCCTGTCTTCTTTCCTTAGCTTAATAGAGGAAGAAGTAGTAATTTTATTGACTCAGTGACCTTCATTATTTTATCTCCAGCACTTGTACTGCAGCAACGACACCCAAATAAATTACAGGGGTGCAGGAAGAACTGTATAAGAGTTGTCTCTACAGCTCTTGAGAACTGAGTCTGTGCACAGCACTGCTCCCCCCTCAGCTCAATGTACAGAAAGCACTATAACAGAGTTCTGTGAGTCCTACTGGAGCACAAATACCAGCAGAAGCACTCTCACACACTTTCTTATTTTGTTAAGAAAATTCTCTGAGAAAATGTACCTCCTCATAAACATTTTTTCTTTCTTGACGGTGAAGGGACAGACAGACAGGGAAAACACCCAGACACTATGAGAGCACTGACTTCACCAAGTAGTGGGCAAACAACAAAAACACCTCAGGTTTGCACTAACATAGGTTACAGGAGAACTTAGGTTAAAACAGAAGATAGAGGAACTGCTGCCTTCTGCTAAAGTAACATTAAGTTACTTAAGTATGGCCAAGGGTAGGACTGTGGATTTTGATGAGAAATGCCCATTCTACACATCTTTTGACCCTTCCCATGGCCAGATTTGCAAACAAATGATGTGGTAAACAAACGAGGTTGTCTGCACACATCTTCACGTTGTACCTTCTCCGTTACTTCCTTTCTTTTTCTCTCATAGGCTGTATGTCTTGCTCATTACCTACACAATGAAGTCTATACCACAGTATTTAACTCTAAATACCACAGTATTTGAACTCTAAAGTTAAATGAGAATATAGGCACAGAATGGGTCAACCCAAGTACTACGATACAATTCTGCAGACTTGAGAGTGAACTAAGTCTGCAAAAACACCTGAAACCTAGGAGATCCTAAGGAAAATACTAATGACAAAATGTTTTGTCTTGATATAGAATATTAAACAAGCTTCTTAAAAAGAAGACCTCTGATCTTTGATTTTCCTACTGGAAGAACTGAGTGCTCTTGAATAGCTCAGAAACTAGCTAGCTGAAAATACTGTAATATCAGCCACATTTAGAACAGTTAATTAACTGTGAACAACACATTGAAGCTGCTTTTACATATTTTGCATTAAGAAAAAAGAATTCATGCATGTAAACAATTAAAAAAGGAGATTGAACTTTTATGACCTTACACCCACGAAAATATAATTTGCTTATTTTCTGCAGAAGTTAGCCATCTTTTTTCCTTTTCATTCTAGGCTTTTCCTTCTTTTTAATTAAAAAAACCCATGACTACTAAAACATCGTCAGCCCACAGCTTAAATGAGATCACAGAGCCGCTGATGTTAATATAAACATTCACATATGAAGATCAGAAAGTCAATGCAATTGTTGACTTGTCATTGGGGAGAAACAGCGAACAAACAGATGCACTAAAAGGGAAGCCACAGAGATAGGACTGTGCCGTCCAAGCCGGGTCCATTGACAGAGAGTACATGCTAAATTTGGGCCAAAGTACTCAGGAGTCTAATCTTGCCTAGTCTCCATCTGTAATTACTGAATGCCATGAGCACTTTATTGCAAAAACAAAAACTGCAGAACTGAACAAGAAAGCCCAAGAATTCAGCCTGGTGAGCTCCTCAGGAAATAGTGACAGGTATTTCTAGTATAGTGCTTTTTTATTATTATTTTTACTACCATTATTCAGTACTACTGTACTGCTGCTCTTCTCTTCCGATGGCAAGAATCCTCCTACAGGTATAAAACCCTCATTTTCCATTCCTGCCTCCAGGTCAGAAAGGAGTAATACAGAAATTTTAAAGCAGCCAGTCTCTAAATCTCCTGAATTAGACTTATAATTTTGTTCATCTTACCTCTTCCCTTGCACGACTTTTCATAATCCCCACTTTATATGTGACACAAAAGATTATATTCAAAGTTATCTTTCTCATCAGACAATATATGCAAGATGTCAGATAGTACACCAAAAACATGCAGTATCAGCAACATGAGAAGCCTGTCTTTTCGAATCACATATCCCAAAGGCTAAGCAAATTTTAAAACATAAATGGAGAAGCTTGAAAAAAAGCAGCAAAGTTTTGTCTGGAGCCTCGATGTGAAGCCTGGAACATTCAAAGAATTCAAACATCCTGTGACTTTGTGGAAGAAAGTCAAGTTATGCAGGTGTGCTGATGATTGGGTGCTGAGCCCTAAACTTTGGGGTTTTTTCTTAATTTTTTTTCAGTCAGTCTGATAAAATGAATTGTTTCTTCTTACAAAACCCATCTTCATTGTTTGCTGGTACACCTCCGTGGATGTAACACTGCTACTACTATTCAATGTCCACCTTCCTTACAAAACAGAAATGCCATCTCTGGGAAAACAAGAGTGTGTAGTGATTAGACCACCAGCTAGTACTATGTGCTCCAAGGAGTAATATCATTAGGAGCCTTTAAGTAAGAGAATACGCAAGAAGTTGCCCAGTACTAAATAATTTTCTCAATACTTAGAAAAACTCGTTTCATCACAAGAAAAAGAGTTTTTTAGAATATTCTGAAGTGGAAACAAATAATACTAACTAGCTTACTATGGGCTGGACTACCACCGTCTGGAAAGATTAACTCAGATAAACAGAAAGAATTTGAGGAGCACAATTTTCTACCTTCTGTTTGAAACGAAAAGCAGTAAGGTAAGGTGTAAGAAAGAGGTATTTTGTCCAAACGCTCTGCAGCTATACATGAATGTGACTCTTGACTGCATTTTTCAGAAGGACTGCATGAGATCATGAAGGCTAAGATCTTAACAGTCACTGACTGCAAAACTTCCCTTGAATACATCAATCCATGCACTGCAAACAACTAGTGATGATAGCGAGGCATGAATGGTTTTCACATCATACAGAAAATTACTTGGCTTGGTATGTAAGAGCTTCCTAGCATGTTGTCAAACAAATCCCGCCACCAAAAACACAGCAAGAAGACATTATGCAATCCCCAGTTTAGCTCTAGGTTCTCTAGATTTAGCTGTTAAGTCGTGGCTCACAACACAAGGAATTAAGTGGGTACATGGCTGTAGAGTGCAATGAGATTTAGACCAGGCTCATTCACTGGTATTCACATGGCTCTCCCTAAGCAGGGAATCCTGAATTCTCACTGATATTCTTTTTAAAACAGATACAACTGCTGCTTGACCACCTTTTAACCTCTGAAAGACCAAAAGCCAAACATTTTTGCAAATGGGAAAGATGACAAAAATCCTGAAACTATTAGTGGAAGAGGAAACTCCCTTAAAATCTTCACTGAAACTGCTGGGGGAGGGGGGGTGGGAAGAAAGGGAGATCATACTAACTCTGAGACCTCCAGTGTAAAAAGAACAGGAACAGAAGATAGAGAGGAATTTATGTACATTGTCTGTCCTGGAAAATACTGAGTGACTGCCTAACAATTCTCCTTTTCAGCTTCCCTAGGGTGTCCCTGTCTCGGTAATATGTCGAGTGCGTCCCTGGGCTGTCCACATAAGAGATTATGCACTAATCATGGAACTGCAACCTCTCGTGGTTTAGCAGAAAATATCACGAGCACTTAGATGACAACAGCTGGGATCATGTGTAACTCACCATGGAAAAACAGGCCTTCCATTAGCCCAACAGCACTCGAAAGGTGCTGGCACTGTGGTTTTCATACTGACACAAGAAGAGCAGGCAGCCACGGTCACACAGCAGTGCACGCCAGGCAAAAGAAGCTGCTGTTATCCTGCTCACCTCTGCCCTGGCCATGCTGGGTTTGGTCCTCTGTCTGATGATATGGCTGAAGAGATTTTTACTGAGATTACTCAGTAAAAATAAAGGAAAAAGTGATTAATATCTGTATGGATTCAGATTCCACCTGAACAAACACACACATTACACAGCATAAACTGCAGTATCCTAAGCATCATATTTACCTTGGGTGGTCAGCTAGCAAGCCACCAGCTCATCATCCCTGCATAATCCTGTGAAATTTTTTCAGCTCACAGTTTGAAGGAGTTTTTGTGTGCAGTTCAAATCCACAAACATGCTTTCCATTTGCAACACCTCAGGCCCCACTGCACAACTGCTTCAGGAACTTTAACAAATGCATGTTATGAAATGGACTGACAGAAGAAGGAAACAAAATTTCCCGTGTCATCTGGCCCCATCATCTGTCACGGCAGGAAAGCATGACAGCTCATCATCTTCATGAAATTATTCTAACTCTGTCTTAAGAAACTTTTAAAAATTTGTCCCCACTGTTGCCATGGCAATATTACTCTGATCCTCAAGGGCTGGCTTCTAGTTTCTAGTCTACATCTACTAATATCTAGTTAATCTCTGTTCTTTTTCCAGTACTGACCATTTGATTTAATAACCTACTGCCCTTCTTGTTGTTTCCCTTCCTGATGCATATATAAACTTTTGACATATCCCAGTCTGCAATTTTCTAGACTAAACAAGTAAAAGCTCCTTTAATCTCAAATTGTGCGTCAGGCTTTCATCTCTTGGCTCTTCATGCAGACTCCCTGCGCAACCACAGCAGTGTCAACTCATGCCCCTAACCCTTTAGAAATGTCCTGACTGGCAAGTAACCATAGCCAAAGAGTGAAGGAATCCTCTCTGTATTGCCACATAAGTAAAGCCAGCCCTCAGGGAAACCCCTGGGTCTGTATGGAAGGTATTTATACAGAAAGCGTATGGGCAAAAATAGGCGCATGGCACAGGAGGTGCTGACAGTAGGTGCTAGTGCAGGAGATGCTCACAGTTGTACCACCCTCATCCGACAGGATTACACCAACTGAAAGATGACAATAGCTGCAAGCAGATGGACATTTCAAATACAAACATTTTCTCCAAAACTGGCAGCAGCAGCAACAGCTGTGCTGAAATGGCAGTGAGTCAGTGCACCAAGAAACACAGAAAGTATGTCGTCCTCGTGGACTGTGTTACACCTGCTCCTCTCAGACAGCCTGACACAATTTCTTACCCTCTAATTGTCTTCCAAGCGGAACTGACACTGAGCTAATGAGTGAATGATTAAGCACCAGCCCATGCTACTCTATGCCCTGGATACGGTTACCTAAGTTACAGTGCCAAGATAAAAACTTGCAGCTCATTTCCTTTGCATGAAATGGCATCAGAAGGGAAAATTGAAACTAAGGGTTGCTCATGCAACCACTTTGTTTACACGGGAGAAAGTTTCAGCAACTCAGTGGGGAACTCAGAGAGAAAATCCCTTCTCCCTTCACACCATGTTCTACCTCTTTGTGTTGGAGCAGTTGGTACCATCATAGCCAGAAAATCAGTCACCTCTCAGACCATCAGTTCCATGGCACTGCCCTGCCACATGTAATTGCAGAATGCAACAAATAATTCTCAGAAATATGGATCCAAGCCTCTCTGAATCGAGCGCCATACTGCTCACCCTGCTACTGGCATCAGCCCCTGCCACCTCCTGGCCCCCCACCAGCTCCATCCCTCCTCACACCCCCTTCCCTGCTGTGCCCTGGCCCCTCTGACAGCACCTCTTCTGCACACCTGAGCATGGCTGGGCACTGCTGCCACTATCTGCAGGCATTCAGAGGCTCTCTGCCCTGCTGATTTCAGGGCTGCACAGCCTTGTGAAGGTTTAACAGAGGTTACCCATGCATGGGTACATGGATCTCAGCACTTCAGAACAGCACCCACTGGCACAAATTCTTTGCATCTAAGGCTGTGAAACTGGGTATGGAGGAAAACTCCCTCCCTCCTAAAACTTCTCATAAAGTCTACGTCTAGGCCTCACATGCATTGACTTTTGCACCACAATGGAAAGAGGAAAAATGGAAAGAAACAGTCCCAGCTAGACAGTCTCCAGCAGCCCCAGCCACATGAAGATGTTCCTGTTCACCAGCTTGTCTGAGAAAGCTCACCAGCCATATGGGCATGGTTTCGTCATGACTTTTATGTTACATTTTCCGTTCTCCTTAGGAATAGGAGTAACACCATACATATTTGTGCCAAATAAGGTGATGGATCACAAAGATTGGAGAAAAAGTTGCCAGTTGAAACACTAGGGTGAAACTCATCTGATTTTCCTTGGAGTAGCCAGATTTTGCATCCTTCTACAAAATATACAGTTTCTAAATGCAACATGGGTAAGTCTGGTGTGTGGGGACCAGCTCCACTCAATCCAAAAATCTTAGGAACATGCGTATTATCCTCATGCCTCCTAAGTCCTTCACGGCTTCTTCCCACCTTGTTTTCATCTTTCATTTTATTGCAAAACTGTGTCTTTAACTGCCTAGGTTCTGTCCTTCCAGCAGTGAACTGCCACAGCTAATGGTCTATGTCTGGCTCAGGTCTTTGGAAGAAAAGCTGTGACTCCAAAGGACATATTCAGGCACTGTATCCTCAGATAAATAACCCTGCATAACCACTGGTGGATGAAGAAGAAAGATTCATGAATTCACCCCATGACAAGGCTGCACATAGAAATACATCTCAAGAAGAAGAGATATGATGACAACACCACGATCTTGGTACCCTGGTTTTCACAAATGTAAAAGGTAGCAGGAGAAACACCAATATAATTGCAGTTGTGTCAAATTCTTACTTGTCATTTCAATTAATAAATATTCCATTTACTTTGTCAAATATCCCTCCAGGTGTGTCAGGTATTTTATGCCAAGTTTCGATGAATGCTCAGTATTACTTTAGCCTGCCCTTGTCATTCCTTCATTTTCTGTCAATTCGCAAAGTCTTGTCCCATTTTAAATCTCAACAGCTATAACAGCCCTCCATCATATGCAGAGCACTCAGCTGCCCTAGGGCACACTCTTTTCCTCTAATTCTCTGAACAATGGTTCTTTTATTCTTCCTTTCAGCCCACTCCCTTTAAAAACTGAGAAATTTTTAACAGGATTTGTACAAATCCCCTCATTTTCTGTTAATTAATTAGTTATAATAAAGCAACATTTTTATATAAGGTATGAAAAGTTACTGCACTGCCTGTTGAACTCTTCCTACACTGAGAGCTTTGTACTCAAAGATCTTCTCTAACAGTACATATGGACATTTGCGCAGAGACCCCTGCTCCCATCTGCTGACACAAGCTGTGAGACCACTGCATTAAGTAACTTCACCCACTCCCAGTGTTCCCAACATGCAGCACAATCTGTGTTTTCTTTGTGGCAACTGAAGTTTTCCCCTCCTGGCATCAATTCTGCTTAACGAACGTCTGCCCACACCAAGCAGAGGCTGAACTTCTCCCAGCTTTCTCTTATGCCAGATGTCCCTGCTGCAGGGCACAATTAGGGGAAATAACCTTTGGAGGGGGGAGGGGGAGGCAGAAGGCTGCTTTGGTGCACATGCAGATGTCTTTGAGTGCTCACACAAACACACACGTGTGTGCCTGTATTGGTGCACCAGGAGATGTATTTCTGCCGTGTGGACCCACAAGCAAGCTACTGATGCGCTGTTAACAATAACTTCATGCTGCTTGCACAAAATGTCACTTAGTCCCTGCCAGGATGGATAAAGGCTGCTATTGTGCAGGAGTCTCACTTAAGATACTGTGCATTTTCAAGGATGAAAGCACTCCAGTCATTTGCAGCTGCCTCGAAACCCAGCAGGGGGCCTAATTACCTGACTCATGTCATACCATGATGCCTTTCTGGAATCACTTGTTACATGCTGCTTTTTCACCCACACTGATTAGCCACAACGCACCGAGACAAAATACCTGCAACTGGTATTGAACTGGTAGCCATATGGTTATTGCGCCAGCTCCTCCCTCTGTCCCGCTGGGTGGGCTGTATGGATAGGAGGAGTGGCTATGCATTACACAGCCACAAATACTCGTTTGGCTCAAGACACGGAGACCAGTTGTGCCTTTCATAGAGTCTTATGTCTAGAAATCTCTTAAGAGCACATGTGAAGAGAGATGCTGATAAATGAGTCTAAAATCACAGATTCAGCTCGAGGCACTGCTTCTGTTCATGCAAGGTATGATGCTGTTTGCAGACTTGCAGCTGCCATTGACAGTGAGGAGCATAACACAAACAGAATGAAGAGCTGCTAGGTTAGAGCCATTTAGACAGAGACCCATCTCACCCATCTTTCACAGACAACCACCTACATTCAGGAAAGATCCAGACTTGGTGGTGCTGTATATGGAGATAGCCTTGTCCTTGGAAAAGAGCTACATTTCATTTCAGGATATTTTCTAAGGTGCAAGAATAAACATATGCTAAATTATCAGTCCCTGAAAGTCAAGAGACCTGCAGTGGATCATTCAGCTATGCTCATTTGAAACCAAACACAAGCATTTCAAAATCTGGTAGCTAATACAATAATCACTGAGTACAGACAAAGTATGAGGTAAACACGAGTTCCTTAACCTAGTTTTTAATTGAAAGGTTAGGAAGAGTAGAAAAAGGAAATCCACCAATCTCTTCTCTAATCTTAAATGCAGCATTGCAGTTTTGTGAGTTGCTCATACATCCCTTCAATCTGTATCAGTGACACTTCAGCCCTCCTGCAGAGGGAGAGGGTGCTGCGTGCTCCCGCTGCGCTGCTGTCAAGGACAGCAAAACACTTGCTACCTCGTGTAATTTGCAAACAAAAGTGAAGGACAGGTGAGTGTCAAAGCAGTGTGGAAACAGATGTTTGACTAACTGCACCACATTCGGATGTAACCAGCCAGGGTGCTGACTCTGAGTGGCAGCTCACCTCTTAAAAGAGTCAAAAGCAACATTTAAAAGGAAGGGCTGACACTCTTTGATTAGCATTGTTTAAGAATGCCTTGTTAAACCAGAAAGGAAGCAGACATTTGGTTTCTAAGGAGCACCACCAAACAAAATACCATCTAAACAAGATAAATGGCAACCTGAGCAAATTTCTCAGCACATAACTCCACCTAGGAATTTCTCCTTCGAAATTGGTCTCCCCGGTGCTTCCAGACCCATCTGCTGGGACAGACCGAGCTTGGGGGGCACACTTTCACTTCTACACCACTTCTGTGAATGAGCTTTGTGGAGGTATGTGCAAATCTGTATTCCTGCAAAGCCTGCACTCCAGGTTCTGACGCTCAGATGGTGCCTGAGCCAGATGCTGCAAGCCTGGACAGGGCAGAGTGACCTGGGAAGCAGAAAGCCTCTCCCTCCATGGGGGTCATCTGAACAGCCATTCTCACCCCCTAGAACTCCACAGGCACTGTTCCAGAGCGATGGGTGGAACACACGGACAGCCCAGAACGGAGATGTGCCAAGCCCACCCAAAGGCTATCCTGACAGGAACATTTACATGCCCTCTTCTCCCCACCCCCTGCTGTTCCCTGCCTGGAAGTCACCAGCTTCCTGCCGCACTCTGTATACCTTCCAGCACCTTCCAGCAAGGCATTCCCCGTATGAAGCATGTCTTGTTAGTGGTGCTGCACACAGCCTCCTGAGGATCTAAAATGAGGTTTAATACATAGGTAAGGTTACCCATGCCAGCCTGTGAACACAACAGCAAGCAGCCAGCAGGAGGGAACCACCTGCATCTTTAAAGACATTGCCTGACTGCCACCATATTCTCTCTCTCAGACCACAGAACCATTTAGGTTGGAAAATACCTCTAAGACACTGAGTCTGATCATTAACCCAGTACTGCCAAGCACAACACTAGGCCATGTTCTTAAGTACTATTTCCCAGCTTTTGATGTTTCTTCAATGGCTTCTCCCCTGTTTAGGAAACAAGCCCCTTTCTGAAGCACTCAGACAGAGATCTTGCCCAAACTGTATTTGTGTTCCCCTTTTCCAACTGTATTTATTCTTGCTCATAATGGTGCTTTCACTCCTGTGCTTTTTGTATCAAGTACAGCGAAGGAAGTGTAAGGCTAGTGCAAGGCTTCTTTATGCAGTTAATTGAAACACTTTTCTATTACAGTCAGGCAATAATGTGTCTGCCTTCAAACGGTGCTGCTGAGAAAACACAGTCAACTGTTTGTACTTCTCGAGGAGCACTTCTCCAAGGCTGTCATTGAACCTAACTTATGTCCGCATTTCTAGTAGGTTAAAGATGGAAATATTCCTGGGAAGAAATGCTGCAAGAATGGCTCCTCGAGTGCTTTCTCATAGGTTAACATTTTACCCCTAAGAAACAGGTAGTCAACAGGTAACTCAAGTTAACTATTGAGAGACAGAATATGTGGATTCTAATTCAAGAAAAACAGCTCCCTTAATCTTGTCAAGATAAGAGGGACAAGAATCCATTTGAGGCCAGCACAGAAACCCTGAATCATCCCACCAAGGACTGCACATGCTCCAGAGAGAAAGGTGAAAAGTGCGTTTGTGATGAAGACTACCAGATCTTCACCACAAAAAGACCCTCAAAGACCACCAGGACACAGAGCGCATGTGTGGCACACATGCTATTGATATTAATGATTTCCTAAAAATAATTTGTATAACCACTCCTATCCCTTGGAATGTGATGAATATTCATGAATCTTATCCATAACATGGTGTGTTGGAAGTGCCAGGGTGCGTGTGTTTTGGAGGAGTGATCCCCCACACCCTGCACGCTGAATAAAGCAAATACTCACTTCTTTGACTTTGTTCCTGAAGTGTCTCTGGGCCTGCTTGGGGTAAATCAAATTGGCACCTCCAGATGGGACTCTAGCTCTGCTTGGCTGCTGGATCCAGGGGTAAGCAGACCTCCCAGTCACGACCCTGAATTTTCAGGGGGCGCTCAGCTGTCCTTTGGCTCATGGCGGGAGTAGACCAAGGACCATCTGCACCAAATTAAGGTATTTGCTATTTTTTAAAAAAATACCTGCAGGTCCAGGGTACAAGTCCCCAAGGGTGGGTCGAGACTGGGCATCCCAAAATTAGTCCCAGGCAGGGGTTGGATCCCCCAGGGGTTGGACCCCACTGTCAGGAAAGGTACCTTTAAGGATTTGGATTCCCCCGGGGTTGGACCCCAGTTGCACTGCTACTTTTGTTTTGTCTGTCGTTATTTGTTACTGTATGAGTGAGAACGAATGAGACCTGTTCTGAACACGAAGTGAATGCAGAGCTATACCTGCAGTTCCATTATCTGGCGACAGAAACGGCCAGGGAAAAGCAAAGTGATTGGCAAAGAGTGAATGAGTATAAAATACATATAAACTGTTGGTTTGGAGTATCTGGTGGAGGTGGACTGTATTGTTGAAGGGGAAAGGTTTTAGCTATTAAATTGAGAACACCCAGACCCCAACACCTCTCTAATACAGCTCCATTTGATTTCCCTTCATAAATCCCGTGTTTAGTGTGTGGAAACAGTTGTGAGGCTTGAACTTGGTGTGGCTGTATCAATTGTGAGAGGAAGTGACTCGAAGGAGTGTGGTGTCCAAGCTGCTGGAGGAGAGAGCTTGGTATCAGACTGGAAAAGAACCTGGGAAAAATGAAGGTGTAGATAATGTTAAGAGTAGCGTGGCTCTGTGGATGTGCAGGAAAGTAAAGAGAAGAGTGGTAGCTTTGTGGACATGCAGGAAGGTTTGTGTGTGAGGGGAAAGTGAAGAGTAGCATGGCTTTGTGAACATGCAAGAAAGTTTGTGTGTAAGAGAGAAGTGAGAAAGAGAAAAGTGACAGAGAGTAGCGTGAAGAGTGGGAGGAGATGAGCAGAAAGGTTTGTGTTAAAGAAGAGAGGGAGGACAGACAGACAAAGGATGGGATCATCAGAAAGCAAGAAAATAACTGGAAAAGTCCATTGGGATGTGTGTTAGCACATTGGAAAGAACTAGGAGAAGTCCCCGGAGGGACTATGAAAAAGAGCACCCTAATTAAATACTGTAACCAGTGGTGGCCACTGTACAAATTAGATAATGGTGAAAAGTGGCCAGAAAATGGGACTTTAAACTATAACACCCTACTACAATTAATGTTATTGTTAAGGAGGGAGAACAAATGGGATGAGACCTCTTATGCAGATTGCTTTTTTACTTTAAGACATAAACCACAATGGCTGAAACAGTGTAGTATTAGTTTAGCACCACAAGACTCAGTGGTCCTTCTTTTAGAAAAGAAGGCAAAAGGGAAAAGTCGCATGAAGAGGTGTTGCTCATCATGCAGTATAAGAAGTAATACGAGGAAACACACTACACTGGACCCAGCCTCTGAAGTCGGGCAACAACAGTCGGGCAAAGTTAATATCTTTTTTGATGGGTCAATCAATGCCAGACAGCCATAACTTAGAGAAACTTTTAGCAGAAGCATGGGACGTGTGTAAAAACAGAGCACAGCCCTTTGTGGTTGCAGTGGCCCAGGCTAAGGAACCAAAATCCCCCCGGGGTGGGGGAGGGCCTCCATCTGAAGGACATAGACAGCAACGCCCAGGCTGTAACCTGTGCCTGTTACGCAGAGAGTTCAGGCTTTGGAAGCGAAACTGCCCTAACAGTGCTGCAATTCTGAAGTCAGAATCATCAGCACCGCAGGAACCAGTGACTGTAGCACAGCTGCATCCAGAATGACGGGGACCCACTGGTTAACCAATAATTGCTAAATTTATTGATCAAGGGTTGTTAAGAGAGTGTAGGTCTCCCTACAATACCCCAATTCTACCAGTACAAAATTATTTTAAAGTCTCCTGCCTAAGTTATGTGAATGGGTTTTTCTGCGGTTTTTTTGAGCAAAGTTTGCTCAAGTGCTTCTGAGTTTTTTCTTTCAATACGTGTGTACTCCTGTGTGTGGTTAGTTTGTATAAGCACTGGCACATAAAATCAATGCAGGGATGCCTGTAAACTAAGAGTACTTAGCTACAAAAGTGTTAAAATGTAACTTTTAAATGTTTGATTGAGTATTGTTTTGGATCTTTCTTGTGCGTGCTTGCTTGGCTGAGGCATTTCAGGCAGCGAGGTTGCCTTAGAAATGCAAATTGACACTGCTGAAGGGAAGGTGTGTGAACAGTATTTCTCCCCCAAAATCAAGGTCTGCCTAATTGCAGAGAAGGGTGAATAAACTGGTTCTGTTGCAAAATAAAACTAGCTAAGGGAAAAGATAAGAATTTCCAAAAGGGTGGGGGGGGGGGTGTTAAGGAAGCAAAACCACATCCTTCTCCCCACTCTAGCTTGTATTATCATTGTGCAAGTTTTTTAATACCATTAACACCTTTGAATGTTCAAGTGTATGTAGATGTAAGACAAGGAGCCATCAAGCCACAGAAGCAAGAACTGCTGACTGCCCTTGCAACTGAAATCTGTGAAACAGTTAATCTGTTAACACAAAAAATATATTTTTGTATTTCTAAAACAGTATTACCAACAGTGTTGTTCCTAGATCAGTCAGTTACCCTAACAGAACCTTGTAATGGTAAGAGAACAGGGGGAAGGTGGTACCCTTTTAACATATGCACATAAAACAATGGCTAAATCAGACAAAAAATTAATTATCTTTAAAATAAAAAGTTTCAAAAGGATAGCTGGCTATTCCAACAAAGTGCTAAGACCAAGTAAGTTCTATTGGTGATTGTCACATTTCTAACTGTTGTTGTTACATGTATATTTGTTTGTCTAGCGTTTAGGAATGCTAAGCGCCACAGAAGGGAGATACTGACTAGAAATCATAAACCAATCTGCTGAGCTTTAGGCTCTGCAACAGAAAGATGCTTTAAAATTTAAGATAGCAGTTACCATTCATATGAATTCCCGTATACTTTCTTCTTTCTGCTCTGTCTGCTAGAAATCCCACCAAAGGTGGGGGAAGGTACCCTGATAAGTGCTGTTTCCCCATACTTTGGGGGATTTGGCAGTTGCTTTTGGAGAACGCAGTAGCCTGTTGCTTATTTTTCTAAGTTGCTAGATCAGTAGCCAAAAGCAACTCATTCTCTCAAGATGTCTCAGAATGTAAGCTGGCTGCATTGTCTGCAATGGCTGCAATGGCATGGCCTCGATAGTAACTGAGGCCCGAGGGCTAATGATAAAAAGATATCTAATTGTTAAAGTTTCACACCAAGTAGAAGCTTTGTTGACTTAAAAAAAAAAAAAAAAATAAATGAATCCAGGTGGATAACTAGTGCTCGGTTATTACAGTATGAATCTGGTTTAGTAGAACAAGAGAATTTAGAATTGAGAAATAAGGCGAGTTTTGACCCAGCCTCCTGTTTAAGCAGCCCTGGAGAGTGAGGGCTGGGCAGAAACCCACGATGGCATTCAGCTGATAGATATCCAAAGCCGGGCTTGGGAAGATTTGCAGAGCACTCCCTCGCCTGGGGAATAGAATGTGTTTGTTAGTGAATCTTCAAGAGTGATAGAAGCAAAACAATTTTAAAAATACACTATCATTAATAAGAAAAAAAGTCAAAAGAAGGGAGAGGTTCCCCGCCCATATGGTCAGCTCAAATGGCAGAGCTGTATGTGCTCCTAAGAGCCTGAGAACTATATAGAGGCAGGAAAATGATCATGCCCAAAATATTGAGGCCGCAAGGAAAACAAAAATGCCCACTTTTTAAGACCCTTAAAATTTATGAAATGTTTAAATTCCAAAGAGATCAAAACAAGCTTCCCCAGTGGTTATTAAACTGCTGGAAGGGGCACAGCCAGTGTCAGTGAAGTTTAAAATGTAAAAGATGCTTTCTTTTGTCTGCCATTAGCTAAAAGCAGTCAGGAAATTTTTTAAAACCCCAAAACAGGGAGAAAAAGCCAATTTACATGGACTGTATTGCCACAAGGATCCAAAAATAGCCCCACAATATTTAGAGATCAAGGAGTTAAAAAAACTAGAAGGCTGGACACTGCCACTTGAAGAAAGTACATTTCTGCAGTATGTTAACCTATCCGTGAAGACTGCAAGAACTAGACTGTAAGTCTTTTAAATTTTCTGGGACTAAGTGAATATAAAGTCTCTCCTAAAAAGCTCAGTTAGCCCTCCAGAGAGTTACATATCTGGGATATGAACTGGCAGGGAGAGAGAGAGCCTTGGAAGACAACAAGAAGGAGGCAGTTTGTCACTAAACCTTTTCTGTTGTTCTCACATGAGAAGCAAGGACTGATGTTGGGACTTTAGGCACAGAAGCTGGGACCCTACAAAAAGGCAGAGGCTTATTTCTCCAAGCAATTGGATGGGGTCAGCTGAAGATGGCCTGCCTGCCTCCATACAGTGGCAGCTCTGCTCATCAGTGTCAGCAGTGCTCATGCAGAAAGGAAATCACTGGTTAACCCCATCTCGCTTCCTCAGATATCAAGCTGTCCTAGCAGAATCGGAGGATGTGAGTATCCAAATAACCAACATCTTAATCCAGCATCTTACCTCCAGGGCAGAGTTACTGAGGAGCCCGTACAGCATGACTGCATTGACTCCAGCCGATGGACTCTCTGCTGAAAAATGTGATGTCAAAATGGTAAGCGCCTTGCTGAGTATGCAGTTACAACCATGGATGCCGTCATTGAGGCAAAACTGTTACCTGTGGAGACATCTGCTCAAAAGGCTGAGATAATAGCCCTAACTCAAGCTTTGGCAGTAGCCGAAGGAAAGCCTGTCAACATTTCGACTGATTCAAGGTGTGCTTTTGGGGCGGTACACGCTCACAGGGCTATTTGAAAAGAGAGAGGTTTATTAACCTCACAGAAGAAAAATCAAGCAAGCTACTGAAATTTTACAGTTGCTGAAAGCAGTGCTAAAACCTTCAAAAGTGGCTATAATGCACTGGAACAGGCACTCCCAGGGTAACACCATCCCTGAACTGGGAAATGCTATGGCAGACAAAACAGCAAAGGCAGTAGCTGGTGGGGTTCAAATTCAAGCCCTAGCTTCAATCTGTTGTAGCATCCTTATAGGTGAGAAACCCCCACCAAACAACACTAATAATTTAAATTAGATATAAGAAGAGAAGGGACAAATAAGAACAAATAGGTAAGCTAAAATAAAATATCTCACAGCCATACCTAGAAAACCATTAAAATTATTTATCCAAAGTGAACATAGCATTAGATCACCTTATATGACACTTCTTAAGAGTTTAAAAAAGTATAGGACAAACTTACAGCATGGTTATCTAACTTATCCTGGCTTAAACAATTGTTTGTAGTAGTTATTTGTATTACTGCATTGTAATTTACTGTCTGTATTAATAGTTATTGTTGTGTGATATTATGTACTTGGAATTGCGATGGTTACGCTCAATGGCAAAAGTACAAACTTAAAAGTAAGCTAGAGAAAGGTACTCATAACATACAAGATTTGTAAAGAATTACAAATGACCAGAGAAAAAGGGGGGATTGAGAAACGGGTAGTCAACAGGTAACTCAAGTTAACTATTTAGAGACAGAATATGTGGATTCTAATTCAAGAAAAACAGCTCCCTTAATCTTGTCAAGATAAGAGGGACAAGAATCCATTTGAGGCCAGCACAGAAACCCTGAATCATCCCACCAAGGACTGCACATGCTCCAGAGAGAAAGGTGAAAAGTGCGTTTGTGATGAAGACTACCAGATCTTCACCACAAAAAGACCCTCAAAGACCACCAGGACACAGAGCGCATGTGTGGCACACATGCTATTGATATTAATGATTTCTGAAAAATAATTTGTATAACCACTCCTATCCCTTGGAATGTGATGAATATTCATGAATGTTGCCCATAACATGGTGTGTTGGAAGAGCTGCAGTGTGTGTTTGGAGGAGTGATCCCCCACACCCTGTGCACTGAATAAAGCAAATACCCACTTCTTTGACTTTGTTCCTGAAGTGTCTCTGGGCCTGCTTGGGGCAAATCACCCCACAGCAGAACAATTTCAAGGGTCTGTGATGCCACTGATGTGGTGGTGACATCTTTCTCTGCATCGCTCCAGAGGTTCCAATTAAAGAATGGAAGAAGAGGGAGGAAGCTCAAACTGAAGCAAGATTCACAGACAGATGTGTAAGAGTCAAAACGGAAAAGACACAACAACTCCCCTTCAGAGATGAAGGCTGATACGAAGACTGTAAAAGTGTACAAGCAGGAAAATAGGCAGCAAGATAACTAATTAAGATACAGCATTCATAACACTCAGTTTTATCACCAAATTTATTCGGTATGTAGTTATTACTAAGGTACTAAAGAACACCAGACTAGAGAGAAGCATTTGCCATTGCACAATTAAAGTTAAACCAAACAGAAAATGGGAAACTTTTTTTTTTTTTTGTTGAACTGTATCTATTTGTGAGGTTTTAAATTTTTCTGACAGACATTTTAGAATATTCGTTCTCTGTGGATGCCTGGGTGTGGAAAGGGCTCAAGAGATTTAAGTGAGCTGATGCAAACGTTGAGCACATCCACACAGAGAGAGATGGTGCACTGCCCAGGTTACTGGAAGGAGGACATGCACACACAGTGCAGTCAAAACCTTTAAGATGGTGCATTCATTGGGGAGAGCTGGGGCAGCATGTATTTTGATCACATCCTTTTCTGTACAGTGGCTAATGAGCTGTACATAAATAATGTCAGTCTCTTGTGCAGCTGCTCTGTGGTTAAGGATGGCCTTGGGGCAGCATGCTACAAAGGGCAGGGGCTTTACAAGCATCTCCACCACCTCTTTAGGAGGGGCAGTTAGCTACTTCAAATTGTAAAGTATGGACACATAAGTCCACCAATTCCTCCTATTTATCACATCGTTGTTAACTCTTCACAACTTGCTTATCAGGATGAAGGACTTGGGCAGCACCTCATCACACATTCTCACAATGGAGCGATGAAGAGTATTATCACTCCATGTTGAGCATAAGCAGGTCTGTTGGTGAGTCAAAAGGAAAGCTATTCTAATTTACTCTAAAGGACAATTATCAAAGAAATGTTCACACAAGGGGAGGACTGGTTATCTGCACTGCCTGAAGGTGTGGGACTCTGTCCTGTGTTACAGACAGCAGCTAGAGGTGCTGGAAGGTAAGCAACATTGTGAGCAAGCACAGGAATTTGTCCCAACTTAAGCAGGAATGTCTGGGTGTATCTGATGTGGCAGAGACCCATTTGAGTGGGAAACATGAAATGCTGTGTCCCAGGACACCCAGCCAAGTTTGCTGATAGCCTGTCAGCCCCTCCCCATTTTTCTCGTTCTTTGATGCTCTCCCTATCAGGATTATTAAATCCCTGCAGTTTCACTGGCCTTTTCTTACTGCCTAGGCAGAGACCTCTGTCAGACATAAGGGATGCTGTCTGCTCTATCTTAGAAGCATTATGAGAACGATTCTATTCAAAAGCATCAATGTCAGTCAGTTTTGCCTGACTGACGAATCACAGTTTATCTCATTGAAACTAGGTACAGAACTTCACCTGTCTTCGGTGGGCATAAAGCAAAGGCACTGCTGAGATGTTAAGCATTTCTTCTAAACTGTCACCCCATTTTATACAAGAGAAACAGGCAAAGGCAATATGAATTCCTGAGCATCTGTGGCACCTCTGGGGCAGATCCACATTGTGTTTTTTCCATATGAAATGAATACTTGAAGCAAGATTCTAAAAGCTGTGCCTGAAGCTCTGTAAGAAAATCCAGGAGTGGATCCAAGCAGCAGTCCTGTCT
The DNA here is from genome assembly GCA_036630365.1 of Acanthiza pusilla. Lineage (NCBI taxonomy): Eukaryota > Metazoa > Chordata > Aves > Passeriformes > Acanthizidae > Acanthiza > Acanthiza pusilla. The sequence goes on from JAXCHO010000095.1 coordinate 2,565,224, forward strand.
CCCCTTGCCTACATCCCTTCAGAGGTCAAGTCCGGGGAGATGCTTTTTTGTTAATGTTAAAGGTCAGGACAAAGGTCCACCCATGTTAAATAACAGAACGGACACATGCTTTGCTGTCTAGGTTTGTCCTTTCTCCCCACACCACATCCTCATGCGAAAGTGAGCTAAATTTTCCCCAAAACATCCCTAGTGTGAACCTTCCCTTGATCCCCAGGTGCGCAATGGACCTGTGCAACTGCCTCCAAGGTCAAGTGAAAGTGGGGAAACATTTTAAAGTGTGATTAAGATATTTTAGTAGGTTAATTAAAAAAACAAGTGTATTTCACACAAGGGCTGTTCTTAGGGACAAGAGTTCTACTGTTCTCTGCTCTCATGCTTCATTTTACTTTTGGCATCCTCTACGACTCCTTAAGCTCCATTAAAAGAATTTAATAGGCATACATTAGTTAAAAAGGACGTTTTTCATGTGCTTTTAAGTAAAAAGCACATGTTGGTTTTTGTTTTAAAAACAAAAGTATGTATTCTATGTAATAACTAGTATGAAAACTGAAGGAAACATTCTTGAAAAATTACATTAAGTAATTAGAAGTAATTACATGAAGTAATTACATGAAGTATTAGAAAAAAGTTCTTACTTGAAAGAGCAACTGTATAAATACCTGTGACATAGTTTCTGTCAAGCTCATTCATACACACAGCACAAAAAAAAAATCTAGGAAAAGAATGGATCTTCTTAAGACTTCCTGCTTCAAAGACACAGAACAGTAAGACTAAAATGATGTGACTGCAGAAAACCCCATGCATATTTCCAGACATTGTGAGGATTTTGAATCAGTTAAGAAGCCTAAATAACAACAGTCACAGTTTCTCATAAACTTACCAGATATGCTAGGAAAATACTTTCTCATTTGGTTTTCTTCTCTCTTCTCTTGGGTCATATCAATATAATACTTAGATGGAAGAAAACTTAGTCTCATTTTCTCTGCCCCATTTCTAATCCCTCCCTATCTTGGCAACACTGCCTTAGGAAAAGCAGGTAAGTCCAAAAATGACAGGAGAGATCTTCTGCCCGTCCTAGATGTGCTCAGCTGATCTTTCCTGCCTGTTCAAGTGTTCTCAAGATGAAACTGACAGTGGCGTGAAACAACTGTCTGACTCTTTTCCTTTATCCTTATTTTCCTTCTTCATTTTACAATTTCTGCCTGCCTTAGACCATTCACTTTGATGACAGTGTGTCTGCTTCAAGGAAAACAGCACCTGGAACTGCAAGGGAAGCAGAAGAACTGAAGCACAGCACCATCTCCCAGTGAATGGGGGGAGACAGGAACCATCTAAGTATGTCTCAGAAGAACATTCACAAGGATGAACTGATCTGTGTTCCTCAAAATGTCTCCCTTGCTTTGAAGGTCTTTTCAACAAGGCACAGGTAATCAAGGAGATTCTGAAAGATTCATTATGGTATTTAAGCATCTTCAGTAAGTGATTTTATTACCTCTTCTAGTGGATGTATATTCAAAAGCTTTACCTGAACAGTGGGGAACAATCTCTGAACGCTTTTAAATTTGGCTAACAAGGGGCACATCCTCCTCTCCTGACCAGAAGCTCATCTGCTACTTGTACTAGCTGATGCGCAGATGCTTGTAAATAACTCTTTCCTGTAGGATGATAAGGGAAGGATTTGCTCCCTGATTTTCTGTGCAGTTCTTCTCAAAATAAATGTGCTTTTGTAAATCTGTAAATGAATCACAATCTTCAAATGTAAAGAGAGAACAAAGGCTGAAATGAAAGACTGGCCATCATCTGGCTGCCTTGTTTGAAAACTTCTCTGGACAAGGTCATCCTGTATGAATGGAAAGCCTGGTAATTTGGTTTGATAAGCTTTTTTTGTTTCACTTCGCTTCTTCCAGAGTTACATACACTACAGTAAAAGAAAAAATATATATACACACATAGACAATGAAGAGAAAACTAAAGACACTCATGGAAGAAATTCCAAAGGATTAAAATGTTGTATCAAGCCATCTAGAGAACCTTCTGCTTCTTCACTGCTTGAGCCCTCTGACAGCAACTGGAAGTATTTTTACAGTCTGTTATATTTCAGTGTCTGATTGGCAGCATTGTTCTTGCCTGTCTGATCTTCACAAGATATGGGAAGATGAGTTAAGAATTATACTTTTACCCAGTGTACCATCCCCAGTCTGCAAAAAGCACTGTTCTCACCAGCCCATCAGGTCTCCCTTCAGACAACTGAATTTGCTTGACAGAGATTAAGTAAGATCTTGATGTCTCTCACACTGCTTAAGATATTATCTTACCATGAATCCAGCTGTGGTAGTTCCTTTCGTATCCTCTTAGACCCTGTTAGCACTTTAACTATTTTAGGCTGCTTCTCACACATTGAACAATTCTCCAGTGAAATACTACAGCCCAAGTCCTCTTCACTTTAAAAGCTCCTGTAAATAGTACCTCACGCCACCAAAGTGATGAGCAACCAAAACCTATTCCTACAAAGACCATTTGAAGCAAAGATATATGTCTCTAGTGTTTCTGCCTGTTCTGTATGAACCTTTAGTGTTGGTAAACACATGGCATGGTGTTAACACATATTCTCCAGCGTTCTACATGAGATGCAGCTGCAGTGTACCTATGCGCCACGCAAACATACAAAATATAACTTTAGGCACAGTTGGCCCTGAGCTGTCCTCACGTACCAGCCCAGAAGAGTATCCATCACAAAGTGTGCGCTTTGCCATGCAAAGGAAATACATATTTGCTCCTACAACAAAGAACATCTACATTTTTGTGACGTGGCAGATATGTGGTAAGACATGATCCTTTAGTGACCAACAAACACTAAGCTGCACACCTTAATTAGCCTGTCTTTCCTCTTCTCATTATATTCTTACACCTGACACATTATGGTCATATATCAGGGCATGTGAAAGGCACCAGAAGCATCTCCTATCACCTAACTGATGGGGCAGACATGCATACAGAGGGATGGAATCCTTAATTTCATTTTATGAGCAGGATGCCATGAAATGTCTACAGCCTTTCCCCACTTGAAGGCAGTGGGAGTGGGGTGTCTCTTCCTTAAACCACCTGTGCTTAAGGATGCAATCTGGACTATTCTCCCCAGAGAACCAGAAACATTCGAGCCCTCCCTATTCAATCCATTTGACCTGCTGTGAACCTCCTCTTTTGCAGAAAGGGTCATCTGTAGGTTCTGCACACTATGCTAGCAGCTGCTTTAACTCTTGATGGCATTTAGTCAACCCTGAATTCATAAAGACTTAAGGGCCCTTTCAAAACTTCCATTCCCCTGGAAGCAGGCACCAGGAACGCACTGCTCTTGGTCTGCTATGAACAGGTGTCGTATTTGTCAAAAACAACTCAAAGGCAAAAGATCCATTAATATTCTTGCACAAATCCAACAGTTTGCTCTGATGGACTCATAAAACCCTTCTGAAAAAGGAATTAAAGCAACCCAACCCCACAGGCAATTAAGCCCTGCCTAAGGAGACACTTCCATGGCTGCAGTTTTTGAACGATGTTAAAATATGAGAATATTGAACAATATGGTGCACTTCAACATTCATAGGTGTAGATCTAGTGTAATAATCAGGTCATAAATCCTGGGGGCACACAGAGAGCAGCCAAGAAAACATATTCCACATGAAGAGTCCAAACTTACCTTGTGCAACAAAGTGCAGGAGGTTTTGTCCTTAAGGTAACCCTGGTGAGAATGTATCCATTCTATTTCAAAATACCCTGTATTTTCCTAACCAGAAATAAACTCTTCTGCAAGACATATGCTTTAATCGTGCCTTAAGTTAGAGGAATCTTTGTGTGCATCAGGCCTACTTCATGAACACCCTGAAATCAACTGTGTGTGAATGTCAGTGGTCTCCTGTATGGCCAAGTTTAGCCCTCCAAATCTAAAGTATGCTAATAGAAGCTGACCATGTTATATGCAAAAGCAGAACACAGCCCAGAAGGTGTAACGGCAATTTTATGGAATAAAATCAGGTTTACAATATTAAACATATGCAGCCAAATGATTAATGGAAAACCCAAAGGAAAACATTTTGTCTTGACCTATTTTTGTTCTCAGACATGTTTCAAGAACTGTTTCTGCTCATATCTTTAAGCAAATTTAGAGGTCTTAGCCATATGACAGGACTCTAGCTTTGAGTCTCCTATGTCAAAGAACAATACAAAACATGCATGACAGGGCTTGTGATCAAAGTACCCAACAGCAATTCCCACCTCCGTGCTTTAACAAAGCCTTCCCCTGAATTCAGTAAGGTAGAGGTGATGAGCAGGAGTTATCTTGGAGGTCTGTATCATTGCCTAACATAATGATAGTATTTTGCTGCTGTATTCTGCTCCATTACCACACCAAAAATCTCCAGTGCATGTTCCCCATTTGCCCCTTGTGACAAGCTGCCCTCAGTTCATATATCCCTGAATCAAGAGCATGGTGTGATTTTACCTGTTTGAGGGATACTTAAGACAAGGACAAACTAGTATTTCACTAAAAGAATGCAAAGAAGGTTAAGAATACCCATGCACAAAAATGCATGAAAAGTTCAAGTTTCCTTTCATTTCAGCCTGTGGTCAACGGCTCTGCAGCACTTTTTCCCTGTTCCAGTTTTACAGTCCTGACTCCCCCAAGAATCTCCCTATGCTGTGCTGAAGGCTCTTCAAGAGCTGAAGGGCAGATGCAGGTTAGTTATCTCAGGACCCTCCGGTGTATTAGATGCCAAACCCATCTCTTCTAAACCTGCCACAAAAAGGCTGTGCATCACTTTTCTTGGGGTCTCCTACTGCACAGGGGGCTCTCTGGGGCTGGAGTGGGAACGACCATGCTGTATCCCACTCTTTGCAAGCACTGAGAAACATCAGCAAGCTCATATATAGTCTGCTATAGTCTGCAATTAATCAGCAACGTTGGTCAGTGACTTTTCTTGCTTGGGTCAGGTCCCCAGCAGATGACGTCAGATTAATTACAGCAATACATAATTACAACAGCATGCCAAGCTGGCGAAAAGTAAACTTTCTCTGCTTCAGTGTCTCTTCTGCATCTGTGAATTTCTGTGAACATCAACCAAGCCATTAACCATTTTATCAACCAGCAGAGAGTTGATAAAATCCCCCAGTAGCACACAAAGGATTTCCATCAGTGCAAGTGTCTAAACAGGCTGAGATACAAGTCTCTCTTGCTTGATTAGTAAGAACAGGTTTGCAGGTGGAACTGCAGAAAAATGAGGCATGGCTCAGCAATAACTGATTTTTTCCTTCCATCAAGTCCGTAGTTAATGTTTTTTTAAACTGGTTAAGGAGGTATGGGGAATTTAGATTAATAAAACCATTAACAGCACAAGGAATACTCACAGTAATGATAGATACAAAACCCCCCTCAATCCTACTATTCTCCAGCCTACAAAAGACACCTAGTTAGGTAAGTTTTTTATTTTGTTTTCGCTATTGAATGAAAATTGGGATACGCAAAGGAAGATTTAGTTTTGCTCTGGCAAAGACTCATAGATGAGATCTTAAGTTTTTATAATTCAGAACTTAAGTGTCTCTCATCTTTCTTCCTCCTGAAGCTGATGAGGTTCAGACAGACTTATTTTAACTTACTATAAAAGTAATTTATAAATATTTGAGATTTCTGATTGGGATGCTGTTATACAAGCAAATCAGATTATGAATCACAGTACTTCTTAACTTTGCCAGAGTCCAAGTAAAAAAGGCACCTGAGATAAGTATTTCCTGATTTATTTAATCTGTAGCTAGTAAAATAACAGTGTTCCAGAAATCATGCTGGTTTTAAGCCCTAGCTTTATTAAAAACAAACAAACAAAAAAAAAAAGATGGCAAGCTGTGCAGGAAGAGAGCAAACTGTTTCGTGTTTTCACAACAGAAAACACATTTCTTTGAGCTTGACAAAAACATAATATAATTTCCTTTGATAGGTTTTATCTTGCATTTTCCCATATATGTAGGCTGATTTTTTCCCTTTTATCTAATAAAACTTTTTTTTTAAAACTTAGAATAGTCCTTTTTTTTGGAATTGGAGCTGAACAATGTACACAAGTGGCACACAGCACCATAAAGGCAACATGGTAATAGCAATAAAATACCCAGAAAAAAGCAACAGGTGTTATTGTGGTCACAGCAGAGTTGATGAGCTATCTGCCATTAACTGATGATTAATCAGAGTGAGGGCTTTGCCTAGTGTTTCTGCTGGTGTCCAGGGCTGTGCAGCAGGGCAGAGACACAACAGCCAGTAAGCAGCGAAGCTGTGTAGGTTCTTCCAGCTCTAGATTCACCTACTTCTTGCCTCTCTTCCTCCTCAAAATGAAGCGATGATGTTTTTAGTGGGGAGGAGTTAAAAAAAACCAAACCCTGACACGGTATTTTGCTTTTAAAATTTGCTTTCTAAGCACTCAATCCTGAAGTTCACTCTCAACATCACAAAAACAGGCATGTAAGTCCAGGGGACAGGAATGAGAGGCTCGGGTTTGACATACTCTTTAGTCCCTTTAGTCTGGGACAGAGAAGATACCCCAGCATTTAGGTTCTCCTAAATAGATCATTAACTTTAGTTTCTTCCTTCATCAATGGCTATAGCTACAGTCCTCACTATATTTAGTTGCCTTTATCTTCTCTCAGAAAAGGCACATCAGTATGTAGAGGGGCCTCTCTCAATCTCTGACATTTTTAGAGCAGAACTGTGCTATCATTGTGCCTTGCTGATACTCCTCAAATCTATTTTCTTGCAGCACTGTTAATGGAACAGCATCCTATTTGTATGAGGGAAGTTTGCAACAAAAGCAGGATCTGCCCTCTGGGATTCACATGTTCTCGCTTTAATTAAAAAGAAATCCCATTAAAATTTGCCATTGCCACAAGCGAATCGAATTAATTAAAAATTATAAAATGGGAACAAAACTGTTTTTTATGAGGCAACAATTGCAGCTTAAATCTGTATATTTTTAACAGCATAAATTAAAACTTAAGACTTAAAAGTATTTTCCTCAGGTCTCAGGAAATCCACTGAAGTGGTGTAACCTTGAGAAACACTGTGCCCACTAAATCTACCTCAGGGAAAGGAATGCTACTTATTTTTAGGTACAGTTTACTCAACACATGCTAATAACGGTCATATAATTTTTACTTCAGATGCAGAAATTGTTTAAATATTTACTTCCTTTAAAAAATAAATCAAATTCCAAACACAACAACAAACCCAAAAGCAGAATGAAATTGCTCTACTTACAAATGAAATCACATTTAGGGCATCTTTGTTTTAAAGCTTCCAATAACTGAGGCAGGATGTGTTTGCTTTCAATTTCCGACTCACTAAGGAATACGGGTGTGACCTAATGCTGCAGATGAACTTTGCAAGGGTGCAGGGTTGAACTAGGTGAAATGATGGCAGATGATTAGACACAGATTAAGTTCTCGATGGCTTTGCTGATTGCTCAGTCTTTGCTTCAAGTGTTGCTGAGGAGCCAAAGACATCGCAGAGAGGGAGAACAAAAGGACAGATACATGGCCAGGCCCTGCTTTGGCTGGTCATCACCGGAGGCAGGGAAGGAGAACAATGCACAGACAACACAACAGCAGTTTTAGAGGAACATCCAAGGGGCCCATCGGGGTGTAAACCTCTGCATTGTCTGGGGCAAGGGTGTGAACTATTCCAGTAAGTGAAATGGAGAACTCAGACCCAGTGTGCTTGGGGAGGAAGGCTCACTTCCTGCTCAGCCCACTCCAGCCCATCCCCAGGGGCCAGCAGGGATGTGGGGGAAGACTCACTGGGTTTCCAGGAGCACAGTCCAGCATAAGGTCATGAAAGGCTGGAAGGAGGCTGTCTCTCAGGTCTTAAGGCAAACTCACACCGATGGGGGCATGTCTGCACAGTTTCAACCCCTCGGCTGCTGGTTCCTTGCTTGTTCCATCAGCTGTGATGTTTGCTTGTGCCACCACAGCCACAGCCTCGGTGCAAGACATCAACTTAATAGAGCAGTGACTTGACACCCGTATCTCCAGTGCAGAACACAGTACTAACTTAATTAAGCAACAAATTACTACACCAGATGAAAGCTATGACAGTGGTCCAAACTCTGTTGGCATTATCAAGCAGCTGAATAAGCTTCTCCCTAACTTTTGTCACAGGGGACAGAAGACATAGCAGGGGTGGAGGCTGTGGGAAGAACCTCTTCTTTTGCATTCATGGAAGTGGCTGTTTGGAGTGGGAAGAGGCGGTTTCCACCACGGCAAGATGAAAGCCTCTGGCTGTAGTTTTTGACTCAGGTCGGGATTTTGCCAGCTCAAATGTCAACCCTATTTTTGTTTCTTACACCCTTCTTGAAACTCTACACACCATGACCACAGTTTCATCTCTTCCCACTCTGCTCTTGTAACCAAATAATTGACAGCTAGCACTATTTCCAAAGTTTGTTGGTTTATTCCAGTGAGGAAAGAGGCACCATGTGAGCACCTGCAGAGCCATAACCCAGCCATGCCTCCTCCAGCTATAAGGCTTCCTCCCAGACACTCCTCCCTGGATGGTGGTCCACATTCAGTTATCTGTGCTCAGCTATGCTCTTTGTGCTAGACCTTCCCACAGGCAGAGCACATGACTTCCAGGTTGAATCTGACACCATCCTTAAAAAGATGAGCATACCAAAAGGATTTAAAACCCCCCATACCATATATACATACATATATGTAGGGAGTGATCTGGGAACACAGCAAAAAAGCCACGTAGGAGAGGGTGGTATCTCCAGTTTTTGAAGGATGGAAAACTTCTTTCACCTCTTCTTTTCAAAACCTATGCAAACTATTGTTCTGTAACACACCACTGAAAATGAGCAAATGCTGGCAGTAAGACTTGGTACCAACTCACTTTGGGAAGCAGCAGACATCTGCAGACATCTCACTCTGCCCTTCCCACTCCTGTCCATGCACTCTGAAACCTCACACATTTTAGGAAAACTCTCAACGACTTGGAAAAAAGCCCATAAAATATGAGTGGCCTGCTCTCACCTTCCTTGGCATTTCTGGCTTTAAATTCTTAATCCTGAACTTATTTGTGGTCATAACCAGGTGAAACAGACTCACGTGTGCCTTCGTTATAGAGTACAGATACCAAAATTCTGACAGAACAGTGGTTTTCCATGTGGATGATTGCTGTTACAGCTGCATTCACGACAAAATATATTTAAGCTACATCTGCTCCTCTCAGTGACATGGTTGCTGCTTGAATTCGGGTGATAGGGCTGGATGCTGACTGGGGTCATGGCAGCACAACCAGCAGCAAAATTTAACACAATCTTCATTATAAATGGCAGAGCCCTCTCTGCTCCATGAGACCCAGAGGGTGCTTAAAGTGAGGAGCAGCATGCTTGTAAACTTAGAAAGGTTTGCCAAAGCAACAGAAAGGATTTCCGTTGGTTCTCAGAGCAGTGTCTGTTTATGGCACACCATGACTCTTTCCTTTCTGACTTTGCATAAATGCAGCATTAGAGGGAGCGAGCAAATAACAGGAGGTCTGCTCCTGCTTGCCAGGAGGCACAAACAGAGCCCTATGAACAGCAAATGAAACATGTTACTATCACTCATTAACAGATTAGGAGATGTATATGATAGATTTTGTAGAGAATGGATTATGGACCATCTGTTGATCCATTTCACCCTGGGAAGCATATGTGAGCATTTCTGATGAGTGTAAAGCTGGCCAGTGCGCCCTGGCTGCATTCCTTGACTGCCTTTCTCCCCAGGGAGACACAGTTCATCTGGGGTGTGTGATTTCTCTCCCATCCCGTGCAAGCCATTTTTCATTGCTATCAGCTACCCCTTGGTTGCTTCAAGTGACAAAAGCTGCTTGTGGAAGAAAGTGTGATCCTCAATCCCAAGGACTGAAACTGGGCAATGCTGGGCCTGAGGCATAAGCTTCCAAAGTGCACAGAAGCCTCAGGAAGAATGACCTCAGACAAGATGTTATTTTCTGCCTTCTGCAGAAAAAGAGCTGACAGTAGTAAAGCATATTTTGAGAAGAGCTAACAACTCATTGCTCTCTTTCAAACTGGACTTGAACAAGAAAGTGCTTCTGTTCAGCTAATGCCTCTTTCCTAGACCTTCCCTTCTGTCACCCAGTTGTTCCTGTCCACCCCTGCACTGGTATTTCAGTGAACCTCAAATTTTGAGCAGTGTGCATAGGTGAGTTAATTCAGACCCAGAGACCTCAGGCAGCTTGCCAGTCATGCTAATTAGCTGTCTAAGCAAGGAGTATATTAGCTTTACAGCAGCACTGACAGATTCGACTTATATCAAGAACAAAAATGCTGCCACTTGAAGATGTAGGGTGTACATGGCAAGAAATCAGTGTAGAAATGAGCAACAGAAGATAACTGTCTCATTAGAAAGATTCCAAGTTAACTGCGACCAGGTCAAATTGAGGTTTTATTACATAGGGATTCGGACCATGATATTCTTGACCAACTGAACTAGGAGCAATAATTTGAAATTCAAGTGAACACAAACTCAGATCTGATTTCAAGGAGAATTTCCATCTGGAAAAATTGAGAAGAACTGCTCACAAGTAATGGAGGTATCAAGGGCTAGTAGGATTGCAAGCTGGAAAATGTGTGCATGACAATGGTGCAATTTCCAAACAGCTGAGGATTAAATCTAATAGGATTTGAAGTTGCAGATAAAAAGCCTTAAGTTTCAAGGCAACTGAAACTGTACTTGAGTAGAATCCTCTCCATCACTGCCTTATTCCCCTAACCAAGCTAAATGCCAAAGCTACAACATGTTTCTAACCCCTTACAGATTCAAACTTGTGTTGTTCACTGCTGTGCCCCAAGGATTTTCAATCACTTGTGCAGTGCTGTCCCACATATTTTCCATTTAGTTTCTGTTGACAGACCTTTAAGATTTTTTCCCCTGCATGTTCAATAGTGTCCCAGTTATGCATCACCAGGGAAATTTCAGAAATGTTCCAGTGAGTTGTCTTAATTGACTAAAAAAAGTAAGGGTCATATGACACAACATTTTCTCCTGGCTTTAGGTTCTTCCTATGAACTTGATCAGACTTATTTTTTATCTAGAGTACTGGAAGATTAATCAAAAGCAGAGTGGTGCTAATCAGATTTTAGACCTCTGTCCTCCCTCACCAATTTCAGCTTATCTTAAATCAGTCATGCCATCTATAGGAAAATGGCAATTAAATCCACATGAAATCAACAGATAACTTGTTGGCTTCACTGCTCCTGCATAGCCTTCACTGCCTGTCAAGACTGTTGGGAACTATTCCACAGTATGTCATACCATGGACACAGTTAGTTAGGCAACTCTTCTTTAGTATGAAACAGGCTTTAAAGAACACACTGAAATGAGTACTAAATCAAGGAAACTATAAACGCTGATAACCAAATGGCTGACATATACAACCTTTTGCAATTGCATGAGTGTTCTGGAGACCCAACAAAATGGTCTATCATGCACATGCACTTTCAAATCAAAACACTCATCTGCATCCCTTCAATTAGAAAGAACCATTGGTACACAACAGCAGGCACTAAAATATTAATTCACTTGTATACAGGAAGCTGTATGAAGAGAGCTGCACTGACATGGAGACCCCTTTACAAATCTGCATTATGTGGTTGGCTTTATCAAGACGATGAGTTGACATGGAACTCCTATGTGTGGCTTCTAACAAGGAAATTACAGGGAACTTTCTTTGAAATTAAGTAACTCTCCATCTGCAGGAACCCCCTGCAAATTGCTCTGGCTTAATCTTCTCTGAGTCTGCCTCAAAATCCCTTTGCTTCAGTACTGAACTGTTGATACATGCTGCTTTTGGCTGGGGTAGAATTAACTTTCTTCACAGTGCTGGTATGGAGCTATATTTTGGATTTGTGCTGAACCCAGGGTTGATAATATAGGAATGCTTTTGTTATTGCTGAGCAGGGCTTACACAGAGCCAACCAAGGCCTTTCCTGCTGTTTGTACTTCCATGCTGGTGAGGAAGTTGGGGGTGCATGGGAGGTTGGAAGGAGACACAGCTGGGACAGGTGACCCTGACTGAGCAAAGGGATATTCCAGCCCATACGACATCGTGCTCAGGACATAAAGCTGGGGGAAGAAAGAGGAAGGAGGGAATGTTTGGAGCGTTTGTCTATTCAGGTAAGTGTCACTCAAGATGGGCCCTGTTCTACCTGGAGATGGCTGAACACTTGCCTGCCCATGGGAAGCAGTGAATCAATTCCTTGTTTTGTTTCACTTTTGCATGTGGCTTTTGCTTTCTTTACTAAACTGTTCTGACCTTTACCCATGAGTCTTCCAGCTCTTACCTTTTCAGTTCTCTCCCCAGTCCCACTGGTGGGGGCATGAGTGAGTGGCTTCATGGTGCCTGGTTTGTGGCTGAAGTTAAACTGTGACACATGCAAATAAGGTAACTCAAATACACCAATTTGAGCAAATGGCATACATAAAAGGCTAACTTTCGGTTGTATCTATTCGCATGTGTTCATATTTTTCCAAGATATAGGTGATGTCCTACAACTTCTACACTGAAACAAACACCTTAAACTTCACGTGCCATACTCCTTTAAACTCCTCTTCAACAGATCAAAGTATCTGGTAGACAACAGATAGGCTTTGGGAACGCCTAGGAACCAAGTACAAGGTAGCGTTAAGTCATTTGCTATCCATGTAACTCTAGAGAGGCTACTTGAAAGGTTGTCCTACCACAGTTCCACTCAAACTAGAAAAAACCTTGAACCCCATTTTGCTTTGATTATCACTACATTTGGTGACTGAGCCACAGTCCAAGCTAACAAAATGAAGGGCTTTGGATCTCACTCTCCCCAATTACGTCATTCTTGAACATTTCACAGTAAGCCAAAAATAATTGAGGGGGCAGGTGACTACTGCCCCATGAGTCAGTGCAGACATGGCACACCACATTCTCCCCACCCATGTCAACTCTGGTTGCATGAGTAAAGCTGGTAATTAAGAGTACAAAACAATTATTCTTCCTGACATCATCCCAGCCTCAGACCATGAGAGCTTCCTTTTACCCTGCCTCTGCCTTGCTGTTTTCCTCCAACCATTTCCCAGGCTTCATCTTGTGACAGCTTCAGGGTAGAATAATACAAGTCCAGAACCACCAAAAAGGCTACATGTTTTAAACTATGAATACCTGTTCCACCAGGAACCAAGGAATACCTGATTCCAGCAGAGTAAAAGTCTGGATAAGAAAAAAGCAGTATGTTTGATCCTCCCCTGCTGCAATAGGAAAAAAAGCTGCAAACCTTTGAAGGCTTCTTTTATCTTCTGGGACTAGCTGGTCCCACAGGCAGGGATACAGGTGACTTTTAAAAGTATAGCTACAAAAGTAAGAGCTAACTTAGGAGGCTGCAATTAAGGATCTACCCCTCAGTTTACATCCTTCTCCTCTTCATGTGTGGAACAGGAGGTGACTTGTTACCTAGAGTTAAATCAAGACTTTTAGACCCTTCAACCTGTCAATCACAACCACTAAAAAATGTCTTGAGTCTGAATTTTACTGGAACTAGTACGCACGGACAAGGTGATTTTGTTCTTTGCTGGTACTTGGCAGCCTGGCGGAGTTTATCAGTAGCAATGCTGTCTGTCTACTGAGCAAGGAGCTCTATCTGCTGTCTTTATTCTCTGTTTTCTCTACTTTAGATTTTGGGACAGAAACTGTATCTTATAACAGGTTTATATAACTACTTAAATCCAATTTCCAATCTTAATTAGGGGTGTAACGATGAACTATTAATAATATTCAGAGCAGCATTAATCTATCCCTGCTCTTTCACTTAAGTAGCAACAGGAACTAGACCATCAGGGAAATAAATTAAAGACAATTTGAGTTTTGAGAGAAATGTCAGAACAAGAGCTTGCGATCTGCATTGCTGCAACAGCCTGTATCTGTGGGAGATCCCACGGGTACTGGGGAAACAGGAAAAGGTGGGATGGTGGGCCTACTCATAGTCTGATAAAGTAAAATACATGCACAGGGCATCACAGGACTCAGACCCTGATGCTGAGCAAGTGTTTCAATAACAGGGACTTCAACACATACTAAAAAAGGATAAGGTCAAGCCCTAGTTTAAGCCTCTTGCCTGAAAAATACAAAACCAGAATATAGCCTATGCCACTACTCCCCTTAGAAAACATTTCCCTATTCCCTCAACGGCAGCCAGGCTGGATCAGAAATTAGCTTACTGCACCAGGCGTCAGATGCCAATGATACTTTATCTGGTTAAGAAACCTCTAAGAAAAAGTCAAAATGCTCAATATATAATTGCTACTGACTAAAAAACGCAAGTTGTAGTCGTGGTCCTCTGAAAGAAACCACACGACTTCGCTATGCATGGCTTCACTGTTTTGCCAGTGCAAACTTATCTATCTGCTGGAAAAATTATCAACTGTTTCAAAAGGAGTGCCATAAAAAACTATTTCATTCTCACTGATTTATAAAGTTAGCCAGAGGAAGTTCTGAACCTTCAGAAGAGGATGTCTTTTGTGGAAATTAACTGAACTATGTTTTAAAGTAAAAACAAACCAGGAACTAATTTTTCAGTTCTGCACTAAACCGAAACCTTTAGAGTGGCAGTTGTATCTTTAAAATTTTTCACTAAAATAACGCAATAATATCCTGAGGAAAACTAGAGCAACTTTTTTCCCTCTCAACAATATCAGTTTACAGCTCAACAACAGAAGGGTGGAGGAGGAAATTCCTTTATTCTCACCTTCCAAAAAAAAGTTCCTTTTCAGCAAGCTGAGTACAATGAGTTTGTCATCAATTGTTTGCAGGAAACATTTCACATATTTTCCTTCTATGCAATGAGTTTAATCACAGAAGGTTGAGTTAATTTTATAAAGAAAACAAGGCAAAGGAGAAGCAAAAGCTGTGATCACAAAAGAAATCAGAAATTCACTGATCTCAGTATAAGTACCCACACAATGCTCATAGCAGATCTAAGTAATATATAAATACAAGAACAGAGCAATTTGGATTTAAAAGTGAGAAAACACATATGTGACTTCGCCAAAGAACAACAACAGTAGTGAGTACCAGGAGATTACTCCATTCTGAAAGAATGACAAATTTACCACCACAAGGAAGAAGAAAATAACAGCACATGGGCAGCATTCCCACTTTATGCTAAGACTAACAAGGATTCGTAAATACCTTTTTAATTCTGGTTGCTAAAAGGTCTTATGAATAAACTGGTGGTCTGCAGCAACAATACTGTAACTGGCAAGAGCAAGAATTTAAGAGCCAAAATTAAACCTTTACTCTTAGTAACTTCTTTAAGAGGTTTCCTCTGGTGAAAAGCTATTTCTGATGCAGCTTCTGGTAACTTACACTGATGGAATAAAAGCCAACTGCTGCTCTTCCTTGGAAAGCTCTCATCTTTCTTTGTAAGTATCAACAGTAATGTGGTAACACACAGCTGTTGGAGAAGGTTATATTCTAGAAGGAAACAGAAACGCATGGATGAACTGTGCTTTTTGGCTGTTTAAGTCAACCCCTGCATAAGCTCATGTCAGGTAGTACCCTGGGGCTTTACTCCTCAAAACCAGGGCACTGCTCCTGGTCTACCCTTTGGTAAGGTGAAGCAGCATCCTGGGAGGAGACCAGCAGTAAGATCAAGCCTTCAAGGTCTCCTCCCAGCTTCCTGTTCTGGAGGAGTGTTATGCCTGCCATGCCATGTCTGATATTGAAAATGCAGACACAGGAGAGTAGCAGCTAAGTGAAAAGGCTTGCCTGGTAATTGCATTCCAGGAAGGCCTTTCTAAATGTAGGCAATATCTCAGGAGCAAAAATATGGCTCAGTCAAGCTGCCCAAGGTACACTGTGAACAGTGAATCAAACTGAAGGACTGTCATGGTGACAAGGATCAAAATCGTTTGCTCTACCATACCACCACGTCTGTATTAACCCTCCAGCAGCTCAGGCAGTTAAGGACACTCGCTGGTGCACAGCTGGCAGCAGAACCTGGTTCAGCTGACAAGATTCTCATGGGTGCTCCCACCACTCCTGCCAAACATCAAACACTGCTTTTTAAACACACAGCTTTATGTGAACAAGAAACTGACAGTATCAGCTGGACACTCAGAGCTCTTCCCTGAAGAAAATTACTCCTCTCAACCTCACACAAATCAAACAGTGATCAGAGCTGGTAGGATTTAGGGTATGTGTGCTTTACTCTTACCTGGGCTCTCGACAGCCAGTGCCAGCAAACACTTAAAAAAACCTCTCACGTAACACCAAAAGAAGAGAAGCAAGACAAGAAATAGGTTAAAGGTGGAGAGAGGACACAGCTTGCCTTGTAGAACAAGAACGCGGAAATGGAGAAGGGAGACAGACATTGCAAAGGCAACTCAGGCTGGAAAACACAAGAGCTGCTTGCTACCTCTGAACAAGGACCTGAGCCAACACCACTGCCCTGGCCAAGCTGACATGCTTGGTTAGACCCCTGAGCAGAGCTGCCTGCTCCAGGGGAATGATGTTACCTGCCATCTCCTTCCCATCATAGATTTCAGAACCACTTCCAGGACAGATATTTTTTGCTGCAATCCTTTTAACAGCCAAACAAAACAAACTCCAGCTACACTGTCACACATTGCAAGAAATACTGAGAGAGACTAATAACATATTTCTCTGTTATTTGTGTGTGCGAGCACAGATGCAAATCATAGGGTCTTCTCCTGCCAGTCCATACCCATTAGCATTACTGAAAACTTGGCCCTTGGGTTTGATGGATTTGGGTTTGGAGGAGGGGTAGCTTATATCAGAGCTTTTCAGAGAAGGGTATAAATCTCAGCATCTGAACAAGAACGACAAAAGCCAAAGAGAAGTAATTCTTTCAGACTCTTCTGATCTCTACAATGCACTCTAAATCCAAATATTTTTGTTAGTTTTTAACTCTGCAGCCCAGGAAACATTTTAAAACTATACAGCTTTAAAAAAAAATTACAGTTAACAAGCCAAAACTTGCTATCAGTGAAGCTGCTCTGTAGTTAAGTAAGAGAGGATTTTATTCATTCCTTAGGGCTTCCTGAAAGCTGAAGGAGAGAAAAATTTAGTTTTATTCTCTTGAGACGTTTTTCCTATCCTCTATGGTAAGCTCCATATCAAGCCCACATAATTGAAGTAAATATGAATTTACTAGGAAAATAAATTTCGAATATTGTTTTACAGCATGGATTAACTGATGTCCAGCAATATACACACAAAATCTGTTTCACCAAACCAATGCAATCTAGTCCTAAACATGAAATGCAACTGAGCAGCAGAGGCCTGTTTCCGTATTGCCCAGCTCCTTAAAATGCCTGAGTTCCTGCCTGCCTAGGAGGAACCTGAGAAATTTTTTCAGTGTGACCCTCCGCAATGGAGCTCCATTGCGGCTGGAGCCCACTGCCGTGTCCTTGAGGCATGAAACCCTCAAGCCACTATAAAATCTTGGCATCATGCCTATCAACATGAAGTTCTCCTGCTGTGAAACTGAGTCCCCTTTTCTTCTTTAAAAAATTCAGGTACACTATTTCAAACTTACATTTGCCACAATAAGAACTGCAAGCCCTTCAGTGTCTCTTTTTTTTATTTCTTCCCCTCCCTTTTGCCTCCAAAGGAAATTATTCATTAGATCCAGCGGCTAGAAAGAAGATATAAATGGCATGGCGCACTTCCCAACACAGCTGACAGATGGCCGATGCCAGTGGGATGTTGGGCAAAGCACCCATGTATATACAGACCTTTTAAATAGAGAGTCAGTGACCATCCACAAAATACAGCTATCCCACTGTGTCATGCTGCTACACTCCTAAACTTACAAGTCCTCAACACCTAAGAATGAACAGCCAAAGAGCTGGCAAGCACCTGCAGAGGTAACTTGGTATTTTGGTGTTCAGGTGTTTACTGTTCACTCTCCCAGTCAGGACCAGCAGTTGCATCCGTGCCTGGAAGACACAAATCCTCAAAAAGAAGGTGTGAGCACTGAACCCTGGTCTGATATTGCACACCAATCCCTCACACAAAACTAAGAGTGGGGCTCAAGGTGAGCTGTTCTCCAGCAATTGTGCACTGTAGCAGGAGTGCTGGCCATGTGTCACAAGGGTGACACAACAGAAAAGATGGCATGGGTTACACTGGTGGAAGTGTTTTAGTCTTTAATTATCTCAGATTCACTGCATCTGCCGATGAATACTTCAGGCCAATGCAATGTTGCCACAGCTTTGAACGCCATCTTGCTCTCAACTTACTGAATACTGGTGTAAGTAACCTCCTCTCACTTTCTTCCACACTCACCACCATTTTTAATAGAAACTGAGCAGTTGATGTGACAAGACTTCAGTTTTTTTTTTTCTTTTTTGCCTCTGGGTTTCTTACCAGTACCTAACGTGACAACAGACACATTCACACATTATCACCTGCACCTGCAGGATTCCAGTTCTGTTTTCCTTTCTGAAGAAACATGTCCCAGAGGCATGGGAAGGGGAATGTTTAAAAATACAATGTACATGCTCCTCTGCCCCCAAGGATCTACACCCCAGGCAGCTGGTGATCAGTTGGTAATACCCCTCAGAAAGCCCCTTTTTTTGACAGTTCACACTGCCAAGAACTTAGGGAGTTGGCTTGATTTCTCTTCAGAAAGCTTGAATTATACAGAGTCTTGGAGCACGCACGAGAACCGTCCTATCATCCTTTCCTTCCAGAAAGAAAACAGGTTTCCAGCAGGAGATGGTTTAATACAAACCCTACCCAGCTCGCCACAGAAAAGTCACATCCCTTACCAAGGCCAGCAGGATACACTGAGTTGCCAGAGTCAACAAGAACAGTACGCAAGACATGCCTGAGAGCTGAACTGCTGAGCTTCCCACATATCCCACAAGACACAGAGGGGAAAAAGCAATTTTGCTGCTGAACTGTTGCTGCTATACAGATGAAACCCCTAAATAATGGAGAGGCTTGGGGAATGAATGACAGGTAGAATAGCCTAAAAACATTTTATTCAGAGCAGAAGGCATTTGATGACATCTGACAAAAACACAAGAGCAATAAACTTCCCCACAAGAAACATTAAATCTATTGCAGTCTCTTCAGCACACTTGCTTCTGAAAGACTGGGTTAGTTTGGCTCATTCACCAAATATTATTTGGAATCTAGCTGCACTGCTGACCACCAGCACCCAGCCCCAAGTAATAAGCAAAAGGTCTTTGGAATTAACCGCCACTCAAGCTAAATTCTGGGAAGTCCTGCTTATGTTCTGATATTGTCACAAACTGGCTTCAGGACTGTCTAAATGCCAGTAGCAGTTGTCAACTCCAAATGTGATTTTTTTCCCCTAAGGGTGATCCTCCTGGAAATTTCAAAATTACCTGAGCTATGTCTAAGTTAATTAGCTGGAAAATGATTTTTCAAGAAGTTTAAGGGCTTAAAATATATCCCAGTCAAAAATGTCAACTAATTAAAAGATATTTTTAACTTAAAGTGAGAACTATTCGCTATAAATCTGTCAATATGCACTCTGAGTTGCTGTACCATGCCACTTCTGTTCTCATTAACCAAGCTGATGAGCACATATCACACATCACAATGAGCATAAACCTGGGCCTTACAAATACATCACTCCAGAAAGCCAAACTGGCAACAGGATAAGGGTGTTCAGAGTGCCCATCAAAAATGCAGTTAAAAGGTCTTTTTCAGAAAGTGAATGGGCACTTCTTCAGCCTACATTGGCTCCTCTTTTAAAGCATTTCAGGTGGAACAACGCAAATTTCAAAGAACTCCCCAAAGTACGGCTCCTGCTCTGCTTTCTCAGAGCTGCTGTTCACCAGAGATTCAGAGGGGACTCATACGGATTTGAGAATCAGCGAGGAAGAAAAAGATTTCACTGGCAATAAGTAAGAGGAAGCTAATACGTCTCTGTTTGACATTTTTAAATTAAAGCCAGGAATTGAAACAGAAGAGGGTAAGTGAAAGTACATGTTATAAGAAAGTGATGGGAAGCATTGTAAAGACTGCTAACATTAAATGGATGCAAGACAGGCTCAGGCATCTGACAAAAGAACAGCATCTAAAGCCAGCACAGTGCCTTTTGTGCTACTCTTTAGATCTACCTACATGACCAAAATGGTTGGTTTGACTAAATCAGTTTCCAGTGATACACTGAACCAGCGTGTTCAGTAAATCCACCGCTTTCACAACAGAAAAATACGGAATTATCATAAATAGTTCTACTGCTGATGATCCTAAGGGCCTTTTCCAACCTAAATCAATCTATGACTCTGTGAACATATTGAAAATATGCAAGTAAAGGGAAAAGTCAGACCACAATTTTGCCTCAATTCTTCTTTTTAATGACCACAACTAGCAGCAGGAGCAAGGAACAATGAAGGACTGGATCAGTCTCTCTGCTCTGCCAAGCTCAGTCCAGCCATGCCAGAGCAGTGCTGCTGGGAATATGCCTTGGTGTGTCCCTGACTCAGCCACGTGTTGTGAACAGTTGAAACAACATGGTGCTGAGGCCTGAATATGTTTGAACTCTGGTGGTTGCATTTCTTCCTCATGCACCTGGTTCTCTGGACCTTCCTTGATATTTTGGCCATAGTCATCCTCTCCTCAACGCAAGCAAGCTGTGTCAGTAAAACATGTCTTGAAAACACAGGGACAGTTGGAGCATCAAACCATGGCACAAACCACAGTGGTTTGTTCACCTTGCACATACTTTGTTTTAAAATCAGGTTAAGTGACTCTATGGGTTTATTGATAGTAGTTCCCACACCACCATCTAGGTTCTCAAGAGCATTGCCAGCAAAAACCTCTTCTGGTGCACACTCTTGGGGCACGGTAGCAGCTAATAGGGAACTCTAAAATTGGAAATAAATGACCTATTTCTGAGAAAGCTGACAGAATAATATTTAAAGCTTTGAGATTGGCTTCACACTGTCTTTCTTACAAGGCTACAGGAGCACTGTGATACACTCCTAATAGTATGGAATTAGAGAGACAAAAGATTTGTACAAAAACTGCTGATTAAAACTCACTGACTTTAACAAAAACAATCTTTACTTCTTTACTTGTGTGAAAACTGCAAGCTTTATTAATGTACGTACATATATGTACAATATATGTAATATATGTACATTAAATGTACATCTATTTAATTAGTTTGCCAGTAGAGTTTGGTGGAGGATGCTAATACAGGTTTACATTTCATCTGATTCCTATTTCTGGTCTGTCTTCTTCCTGAAGCCTGCCCTAGAAGAGTAATTTAAAAAAACAAAGGGAACTCCTTAAAAGTGAAGCTTTTTCAAAGGTGGGTGAATCTGGTTTGTATATTAGCAGTTCTGTTACAGAATTCTCAACTGGCACTACTAAACTTGCTCCACATTTAACGAGACAGAGAAATAGGGCACTCCAAGTATGTATACAGATGAAGCTGTATTTTTCCCTGGAGTGCTGGGGAAAAAATGGCTGTTATTAAGCTCAACTCAAACAATGCTGGAGTCCTGTCCTAGACAATGAAGCACAAGACATCCACTTGAATTCTTTAGTTTAATGGTTAAAAAATAACATCTCTGCTGTCAAGGATCAGTCCCTGAGAAGAATTACTAGGAAGGAAGCTGCATATGACCTCAGGTGCATTTGCATTTGCACCCAGGCCCAGTCCACAGTCATACCTACTTATTTTAATCAGTGATTGAAGCAGTGGTATTTGTGGTTTTTGTGGTGTTTATTTATTTGCTTGGTTGGTTTTGTTTGTTTATTTGTTTTGGGATGTGTGTGTGCCTGTGCGTGTGTTTAAGTGAACATAATCCTAATGTGTTCTCAGTTTACAGGTAGTTTGCAATTACCATGACAGGAGATTTTTTTTCTCTTTTGTTAAAGTGGTCAACTTTAACAGCTAAAAAAGGAATAAATGAGATGGATATAAGGTACCCTTCCCTGCCAGTACTACACCTACTACACCCACTACACCCTTAAAAAGTTTTCCTCATTCATACATCAGACAAACAGATGTTCATACATTGTACAAACAGATGTTACATAAAGCAACATAAAACCATGTAGAAAAAAGCTGGTAAAACATGGAAAAGCCTTCCCTTCCAAAGTACATATGGTGATGTGAATTTAGTAATTTATACACAGAAAGTGGTCTGCTTTTTTTCCCCCTTAACATCATAAACATGGGAGAATAGGAAAATTATGATGCCCACAGTCCCAAAAGAAATCAGTGGAATCAACAGATTATGGGGGGAAAAAAATCCAGAGCTTTCGAAGTATTCTTTCCCCCTGGATCATGATTCATCTCTTTAGTCAATTAGATAAAGATGGAAAGAAAATTCCAGAATGAACAGGATACGCTTTCATGATTCAGTAACACATATCAAAGTTTTCCCTAGAGCTTGTGCATGTCTTTTAAAGAAATATTCCTGACCTTTCTAAAGATGTAGGTATGTTTTGGAGGAAATTTGATTTATTTCAAATATAATATTGTTCTTCTCTGTTATTAATAAGGAATTAAATAAATCATTCTCTGCTACTGCAACGCTTAGGGAAAACTCTCGCTTTTGCACTATATTGCATGAAATTCTCACATTAAGGAATGCAACACCTGCATCTTGTTACACTTAAGTATTTTAATAACATTTTGGAGGAATTATTCTGAGTTCTGCTTTCTCCTGTAAATCCAGTAGCTTACCATTATCAAATAAACTCTGAACTCTCATTAATAACAAACTTAAATAAAACGATCTATTTTTAAAGTTAAGAATGGCATCATTTACAGGTGTAATGGATTAATTAAGGTTATTCACCACCAAAAATAACAACAATTTGTGCTTATAACCCAGAATTTTACTATGAAAAAGGAATCCTCTTTTTTGCAATTCTATCACAATATCAGAAAAGCCAAGCACTGTGAATGTAGTTACTTGAGAAACAAATTTGCAGTAACAGCTGAAATTACAGTTTCAACATGCTGTGTTTGGGCGAAAATTGTAGAAAAGCCCTGAAATTGTCCAATGTAGAGACGCAAAAAGAAGAAACAAGAATTTTGTTTTACAGGTAAAAACCTTCAGCATTGAGGATTCACTCGTGTTTTTCAGGATGGAATGAGATACACCTGCGATCTCCTGAAGTTATTGTGTGCAATACATATTTTTTAAAGCTTCATACACAGTTCAGTACTGAATAACCATGACTCTCACTTGATTACTAATACAAATATTGGAAGGGCCTTGAGATGCCATGCTAGTCAACACCTAGATTCCTGCAGTTAACTACAATAACTATGATTACAGTTTACCACTAGGTTTTAAAAAATCCAAGAAATTCCCCATCTGACTCTCTGTAAAAACCTTTCACATTTGTCATACTACGGGGATAGTTAAAGTTACCAATTACAACCGGACAGCTCTCATTTTCAGATGGCTGAGATGGAAACTATCCCTAAATTACTTACCCCAAGAGGAAGACTGCAAGGTTTGCTTCCTCACTGAAAACTAAACAGCAGAGTCATTCTCTAGGTCCTCCCCCATCAAGCTCGACTGTGAAATACATTCTCAGCAGCAGAAGAACCCCAGATACCAGAGTCCACAGAGTATGGACTTGTGCTCAACTTCTAATACTAACTTACTACATGCCAAAGTCGTACATTTAGTTAAGCAGATATGACTTAAAATTTTGGAGATGCGGAAGAAAAAGAGCACCATTTTGGCATATAGCTCAAAGAAAACAACGTAAACTACAGCTATAACTGCACCTGCTGGCATTCATTCAGTGCTACTGCTATATTTCAAAATTAAACTTAATTTTATAGAACCGCACTCTAATGGTCTAGATCAGCAGTCAATAAAAGAACATCCCTCTACAGGACTAATGAAATACTCAGGTAAGCCAGTATCATCATAAACAGGCCAATTTTTTTTCCCTCCTAATAGGAATGCCAAGCCTATCCACAACAACTTCAATGGACTTGCTCCTAGTGGGTGGCAGTATTGGAAAGGGATTCCCATCAGTGAATTAGGAGCCCAGAATTTCCTGGGGAACCTTCATTAAAGTTTGGCATTGAAACAAAATTTTTTAAAAACCACCCTAAAAATGGGAGGCAAGCAATGAAAATTTTAACAAAATAACATAGAATTTAAGTTGAACCCTAGGCATCTAAAAAACCCGGAGTACATGACAACAAAGATATGCCCCTTCAGCACAGCCTGCTAGGAGAGACAGCTGCCATGGCTTTTCATTTTTTAAAGGGGGGTGGGAGGAAGAGAGAGACACTGTTTTGGCAGTTTTAACTACCTTCTTTATCCCACAACCGTAAATGTACTGCTGGTCAGCTGAAGTCAGAACTGCCTGAGAATCAGTACAGCAACACATCAATGAGAGAAAAATCACACCGTGAATAGCAATAATAGGGACAGTTCTAGATGTTGCTTTATATAGCTCTTCTTGTCTTGTTATAAATGGAGTATCAATAGCAGTTGCTACATCAGCAGGTGTTTCCAGTAGCAAAAGTGAATTTTGCAGTTTAGACAAGACAAACCAGGCATGAATCAAATTACTTTATGATCAAAGTATACATCAAACTGCTCAGGATTCTACTGGCTGTACTTTTCATGTTGTAAGTTATACAATCCTGTATTCTTAACTCAGCCAAAACTCAGGCTCAAGTTGATAGGAGTTTTGAGTAATTTAAAAGGACTTTACATATTCATTCCTACAGGAGCTGCACATCCACAGTGAAGGGAAATAATCATCAGTTGCCACAAAAGCTATTTTTTACTGGCACTATTATAAAATATCTATAAATATGGCTTAATTACTTAAGAGCTCACCTGGGACCTGTACTCTTTGGAAAACTAGGAAAACTAATGCAAAAAACAAGGTATCAGTTGTCAAATGCCAGTATCTATATGCAACATTTTAAATTTCTGAAAATTTACTTTGGCAGATGCTATGGCAGGGCAGCAAATGGACTGGCATTCAAATATAAAATGAAGATAAATTGATGAAAACACACTATTGAGTGGTCAGAAATGCTCACAATGAATACACTTGAACACAATTTCAGCTGTAACTTCTCTGTGTGCGGGGACATAAAAGCTCTGATCTGAAGACATGAAATACTTGCATTTCTTGGGAAAAAAATAAGTCATGTGCTGTAACAGATACTGATGTATATATGTACAACTTCTCTGGGTTCCTGAGACCAGAAAACATAATTGTGAAATTGAAATAAATCCCTGCCAGATAGGCAAAACCTCTGCAAAACACTTACACAGCATGAATACAAATTGACATACCAGAGCTATGAGACAATGGTAGAATCAGAGAATATCATTACAACGTTGAACTGTTAATCACTGCTAATAATAAACAATATTTATTTCATTGGTAAAATCACAGCTGGAGGAATATGCTCTTTCTCTTTTAAAATTAGGCTGGTACTTATTGCCCTAATGTACATCTTCTGGGAGCTGTCAGGCAATTAATCTTAAGATAAAAACCTAACTCCAGTAGGATGACTGCTCTTTACGGCTAATGATTAATGTTATCAGGAACTCAGACACTGTTACACCCACAATAGCTGCCGGCCCGTTCACCTCAGCAATAATTTCAACAACTTTTCGGGGAAAAGTGTTTCAGAAGTTTACACTGCAGTAGTCCTCAGCAGAGGCCAAATAAAAAAGAAACAGAATATTTAAAACTCATGCTCTGTTGTTACAGACGAATCTAAAAATAGAAATACTTGGAACAAAGATACAGGGGATTTTCGGTTCAAAAAGGAGAGTCCAGGAAAAATTGAGAGTGCCATGAAAAAAACATGCTGATTAAAAAATAATTACGTCACAGGTTTCTCAGGATCTTGCTGAACCCCCTCCAGCCCCACAACCTGGCCGTCTCCCATGCACAGGGGACGCCCCCAGCGAGGGCAGCAGAGGCCCCCGGCCGCAGCCCAGGCGGGGGCAGGGCCGCCCCCCGACCTGCGGACATCGGGGGGATGCGCACAGACCCGGCTTCGCCCGGCTTTCCGTCCTCGGCCCCCCCGCTCCGTCCGACAGCTCCCGGCGCTCCGCACCTCCCCCCGCCCGGGCTGCGCACGCCGGGGCTCCGGGGGGCTGGCGGGCACAGCGCGCGGGGCTGCCAATGGCAAGGGCAGGAATCTCCCGCTCCGGCATCCCCTCCTTCCTCCTGGCCTCTTCCCTTCCCCTCCGCGCATCTGCATTCTCCTTTCCTCTCCTCCTCTCTCCCTCCCTGCGATTCCATCTTCTCTCCCCGTTTTTCCCCTGCCCCTCCTCGCACGTCCACCGACACCCCCTGACCTCCCCCGCCTGGCCCTGCCCGGCCCCCTCTCCCGCTCGCACCCCGCCGAGGGCCAACTCGCCGGAGCCGCAGCCACCGCCGCCTCCGTTCCCTCCGCCCAGGGCGCCGCGCTCACACACACAGACACACAGACACACAGACACACAGACACACAGACACACAGACAGACAGACGGCCGCGCGGACACGCGCGCATCCTGGCGCTCGGAGGTACCTATCCAAACCGCTCCCGCTCCTCCGACTCGCAGCGTGCACTGCCAACTCCGCGCGCAACCCCGGCACGTCGGGTCCCCCTTCCTCTTCCTCTTCTTCCTCCTCCTCCTCCTCCTCCTCTTCCTCCTCCTCTTCCTCCTCCCCCCACTTCCCTCCCCGCCCGCCCCTTTCGCCGACGCCGAAAGAGGGGAGCAAAGCCGCCGCCCGCCTCGTCCCGTCCCTCCCCGCCCCGCCCCGCCCCGCCCCGCCTCGTCCCGCCGCGCCTCGTCCCGTCGCGCCCGTCCCGTCCCGTCCCGTCCAGCGGGGCGAAGCGCTCCGTGCGGAGGCTCTGCGGCCGCCCCCGCGGCCCCCGCCCTGCCGCGCTCGGGTTACCCTCCGGCTGCGAGCCTCTCCTGTTACGATGCCCGCGGCGGGCGAGAGGGGAGGGAGCCGAGGCCGGGGGGGCCGAGCCCCGTCGAGAAGGGAACGAACGCGGCCCCGCGGCTCTCCTCCGGGGAGTGCGCAGGGCGGGAGCTCCGCTCCGCCGGCAGCTCCGGGGGTTTCCCAAACCGCGGGTTTGGCGCTGTTTGGTAGTGCGGCAGTCCTGGGCTTCTTCAATGTCGCCTTGAACCCAAATATGCTTGCAAGGATTCCCATTGGTCTGCTATCCTTCCTGTGAAGAAGCTCTGCCTTTAAATTTGGTTTCAATACGAGCTTAATTATCCCCTCAGCTCCTGTGCTGGAGATGAGGAACAACTAACCCTTTCTTTGAGCTGGAGATGGGGAACAGTTAACCCTCTCTTAGAGCTGCTAATGGGTTTGCAGATCTCTACAGTGATCATTTTACATCATTACATTTCCCGGCTGAAGAGCCATAGGTTGCTCATGGGGGCCTTTGTCCATAGACTTCTGTACCTCTTACCATTCTTGATGCACGCTTGAGCATGACACTGATCTAATAGATCTGAATTTGAGTTGAAGAAATAGACAGCATTTAAGATGTGAGCAAACCACGGATTCGTACAGTGGCACGATGATGTTTTTTCTTGACGATACTTCTTGAGGAACTTTTGAGCACAGGAGGTGAAGTTTCTATGGAAGGGCCTCTCATAACCCTGACATTCTACTCATGCCAGCTCAGAGCCCTCCATTTTTAATGGCTGTTTACCCATGTGTGTCATTTTACATTCACCTTTACTGGTTTTCTTATATTGCACAGTCTCATAATGTCCACATATAGCTCTTCACAATCTTTCCTCTTGCTACTGCCAAATAAACACCAATGATGAACTTAGCTATTTGACACCATTCCCAGGTAAGGTATGAGTACACTGAACAACACACATCACAACACTGACCTTTGCAGAGCCCTACACCATCCAGCACCTCCCTCCATTGTGAGAACTGATGTTTTATTCCTGTGCTTTGAATTTTCTCTTTTAAGCAATTACTGAGCTATACCAGGGCTGTCCCCCCTGTTGTTTTCTCTCCTTAGGCTTCTTAAAAGCATTTGTCAAGAACCTTTTAAACACCCAGTCTGATATGGAATTAGATCACCCTTGCCCACATTTTGTTGACCTTTTCAGAGACCTCCAAGAGGTTTGTTTAAGGCAGGACTTTACAGCAGCAATGTTGACTCTTCTCAGATTGCATTAATCCAGATGTCCTTTAGTTCTAGCCCAATTAGCATTTCCGTATTTGGACAGTACAGGCATGAGTTTTGGAAACCTCCAGCTCTCCAGTCTGTATTGAAGTTTAGGGTCACATTTGCCACCCTCCACTCTTCAGGCACCAATGTTTTAAATGAGAGGTTACTTGCTGCTATTCAGGTGCTGCATTCTCTGTTGAGAACTCAAGGACAGATGCTCACACACAGGCATAGTTGCTCCCTGATTGCTGTGTGATAAGGGAAATGGTTTCTAATAAAAACTAATGGTATAAGGAAACTGAGGCATACACATATAAGTGTAGACCTGTAAGCTGGTGCTATTAATGTAAGAAGCTATCCTAATAATCTACTGCATGTGGCCACAACCTTCTTTGCAAATATGTGTGCCTGAAAGCTCACAAAAGTATGGTGCAGACAAAACCCCACCAAGGTCTTTGACCCAGGGAACTGTCTGCCATTCTCCCTACTGCCAGACATCTGTTTTCTCTCTTTCAGACTGCTGCAAATTCTCTGGTTCAAGGATGGGTTTTTAAATGAACATTTTTTACTTGCCACAAGCATGGGGCACAGGAAGGAGGAAGAGAGATCAGCTCTGAATGGGGGTGCTTCAGCTGCACCATCTAGGAATGTCCTCAGGAATGTCTGCAGTGCTGTTACCTGCCCAAAGACAGGACTCCTAGCCTTTGTCCTTCTAGGATAAGGTGCTAGAATCACAGTACATCCTTATTCAGCCTATTTGCAGAGAGCAGGCAGGGAGTGAAGGAAAGCTGCACCTGTGCATGGACATGCATTGCTGATCATGCCCACCATCCTGCCCTGCAGGTTGAGAGCCTGTACTCCCACAGATAGGCATGCCATCCAAATGGCAATATGGGGATGTGGAGGAAAGAGAAAAAGGAGCATGGGGGTTGCATCCTTTTAGTATGTTTCTGTGGTGGTTTTGCTTGGCCCAGGTTTTGCTAGTGAGTAGGGTGTGGGGTACAAAGATGGCTCCTGCATGTCTTGAGTAAAGACATGGAAATTTTCCACCATGTCCAGCAGAGCCAATCTCTGATGGCTCTGAAGATGATGGAGATGTTGCTGGCCAAGCCTGGGCCAATTAGAGATGTTAGTTATGCCTCTGTGAAAACATATTTAAGAAGAAATCAAAACTATGTGACCACGCACTTCTTTTTAGCCAGGGAAGGAGGAGGAGGAGGAGGAGGTAAAAATATGTGAGGGAAAACAACATGGAGGCACCAAGGTCAGTGGAGAAGGTGGGGGAGGAGGTGCTCCAGGCGCCGGAGCTGAAAACCCTCTGCCAGCCGTGGTGAAGACCATGGGGGAGCAGGTGGTCCCCCTGCAGCCCATGGGGTCCAGGGGGATGCAGAGAACCCCCACAGCCTGTGGGGAGGTGCCCACGCCAGAGGAGCAGGTGATGCCTGCAGGAAGCTGTGATCCAGTGGGAGTCCCAGAGACTGAGAGTTGCAAAGGCCTTGCAGGAGAGAGGAAAGGCCTTGCTCCCGGGATGGAAACAGCCTGGCCTCGGTTCGGCCTCGGCTTGGAAGTCTGCAACATATGGACAAAAAATCTCATGCTGCAGCAAATTTGGGCGGGTGCTGCTCGTGAGATTGGACCCACACCAAAGAAATTTGCAGAGGACTGTCTCTCGTGGGAGGGACCCGCATGGCTAAGTAGAGGACTCTTCTCCCTGATGGACTGACTCTGAGAAAAACCCCATACCCTGCCCCTGCCCTGGAGCTGTTGGTTGGAAGGAGGGAGGGGGGTGAGGCCAAGAAATGGTGCCTTAAGAGGCAAGGGGGGTAAGTGAAAACGGTGTCTTAAGAGCTTATTTTTACCTCTGATTTATCCTCCAACTCTATTAGGTTAATAAATCACTTTGCAACTTAAAGTTTTTATTCCTGCTTCTTGCCCTGTCTCTGTGCGTCCTCCCACCAGTCTTTATCTCAACTCATGATTCCGGTGTGTTTGTGTTAGTTTTTTCTCCTCTCCTCTGCATTGCTGGAGCAGGAGAGAGCATAGAGAGCAGACATCATAGGTGCCTGGCATTTAGCCAGGGTCAAACGTTGACAGTTTCACAGTTTATCTGGTTTATGGGAAATTTGGCTGCTAGGAACAGAATAAAGCAGTTATCAGAAGGGAGGAAAGGAAATAAATTAGTCTTTTTTACTTGTGGAAACCTTCAGAACCATGCAGAAAGGTCCCCTCCAGGCCTCAGAATCATAATTAAAATAAACGTTGTCAAGCTTCATGCTTTCTAAAGGCCCCAGGTTTTGGGACTGGCAATACTGGACTGTGGAGAAAAATCTGTGGAAACCAATGATGTCACTCTATCAAAGGGGGAATTTCAGAGCTCCCCTTCCTGGGTTTACACCCCTGTCTCTTATTGTTCCAACAATTACCTTCTGTCCCTTTTCTGCTTTTTGGCCTCATAGAAGATTGGACTGATGCATGTGACTGCAGCACAGATTTTCTTCCATTAGGTAAAGCAATATCACAAGTGAGACTGATGAAGTTTGTTAATGTTCTGTAATTTTTTACAGCACTACAGAGAGCTTCACATAGGGGGAAGGAACAATTAATCCTTGCCAGAGTGCAGTTTTCCCTTATTTTTACTGTAACATTGAATACCGTTATCTAAATAATGAAATGCAAGTTTAGTTGGTATTGTCCTAAAAACTCTGAAAGGAGGAAGAGTATAAAGATAGCTGCATTTACCAAATATTTGTCAAGAAAAATAGTTATTTTTAACACTCACATGACAGTTTCTCACTTGTCATTCTATTTCAGGACTGCTTTATGTGCTTGTGAAGTGAAAAGGTATTATCCCCAGTATCACCTCATTCATCCTGCAATGACTGACCAATTTACATCCCAAGTTTTGAACATGTTGGAAAAATTGACAAAAACAGATTCTGAGATAACTGTGAAGTCCTGGAGAACATCAAGAAACTGCAACTGTATCTGAACTTCTGCTTGTAGGGACTGCAAAACTGAGGATGCTTTTCTACATATGCAGCTTGTGCTCATGAAGGCTAGTGCCACTGAAGTCTGTGGTAACGGCAGATGCTCAGCATGTCTGACAACTGGGCCACATGCTTATGTGAGACCTTGTTATTATTCAAAAAGGCTCTTATTCCTACTCTTTTTATCTCTGCCATATAAGCTGACCCAATTTACAATCTGCCTCTCTACAGATGTGAGCTCTTCCATGGGCAGAAAGATGATGGAACCATTGCCAACAAAGAGTGCCTGGAGTTAGAAAGAGGAAGAGACACAGGGCAGCTCAGGATGAGGAGATAAAGAGAAGGAAATGAAAGACAAAGATGTTTGGAGGAGAGGAGAGAGAAATAGGGAGAAAAAAGAGTGAAGCTCTGTCAGTATCTGCTGCTCCTGCTTTATCCAGGAGATAGAGAAGTTACTCAGAGACTTTGCTTTGGGACCCTGTCAGTATATGGGAGCCTGGTTTCAGTGAGACAGACCTTTTATTGTTATGCAGTGAACCTTCAAATGGAGAATAATTCCAAGGTGATACCTCTTCCTATTAAAACTTTTTCAGGCTGCTGTTTACAGCCCACTATTCTTGCTCTCTATGAACTCTAAAAGATGTTGAGAGCAATGCAGAATAAAAGAAGGAAAGAAAATACTGTGGTAATGATGCTGAATATGCTAGGCACTCCTATAACATTTATTTAATGAAATGCAGTCCTGAAAGGTGATGCTTGATATGATAGCCTCCACACTAAATTCTGAATATGAAAAATGAATTTTGCTTGGGATGCAGATTTTTAAGTGTCTTACACAGGCTGTCAGAAATTTTGTGATTAAATTAATTTTCCTTTTTCTTTTTGTGCTGGTTATTTCTTTGACTGCAGAAAAACATGCAGATGAAATGGATGAGGGAATGCACCAGCTTGTAATAATGCGTGTAAGATTGAAATGGTACTTCAGTGTATTCTCTCTGCATTTATAAAGCTAATGAATACACAGATCCATCAGTCAGTTAGCATAAGAGCTGTAGTAAGTTTGGAGGTCACATTCATAAATGCTTTATATTCAGTGCAGGCATGAAATGTGAATTACAGAGGCAGGGAGCTGATGGTAGAGAACTGACTAGAGATCCCTGTTCTATTCCTGGCATTGCTGTTGACTTGTGATGTGACTGAAGGCAAGTCACTTTCCCTTATTTGTCTATATGAGTTGATGAATTTTAGGACAGGGGTTGCCTGTTAGTGGGAGTTTGCAAAAGGTAATAAGACCTCAGCTGTGGTTAGGGAATTCAAATAGAAAATGTTCATACATAGAATGAACTTAAAAATTCCTTTCTTAAGTTATTCACCTGACTAACAGGCTCATTTACACTCATCTGTTATGTGGTGGAATAACTTGGCAAGATCTTTATCAGCCACTCACTACATGAGTAATCTCATTGGTTTAAATGTGACTCCTTGAGTGAGTAATGTTTTAGTACTGGCTCCCTAAACTGTCTGAGTTACCATCAGCTTACAAACTACATGTGCAACCCTGCAGGCACTTCCCACACAGTACAGTGTGTTTTACTGCAAGCAATTCTGTCACAGGAGTAATGCCCAGTAGTAACTGTTTGTGTACTCTACACGCACGTGAAGAAGTTACTCTGTTCTGCAGTTGAAAAACCAGCCAAGTTTCACTGGCATCATGTTCTCTTCAATTCACAGGAACTGTTAGTTTCCCTTCACAAAAAATTCAAGGAAATATTCAGTTTCTGTGATATTGTAGGAAAAAAAATCTATTTTATGGCTGCTTCCAAGGATACCACTGCATAACTAACTCATGGATCTCTCTGTGGAAAATGCAATCATTGCAAATCTGGAGCTGTAAACTTTCACTTAAAGTTCTTTACAGTCTTGCCCCAGATAATGTTTCTGCTTTGATTACTCCTGCCTTATCTTTGTCTCTTTGTGCCCTCTTCCACAATAGCTCCTGTTTCTTTCCCTTATTGTGAGCTTTGTGACTCC
Source organism: Acanthiza pusilla (assembly GCA_036630365.1). Taxonomy (NCBI): domain Eukaryota; kingdom Metazoa; phylum Chordata; class Aves; order Passeriformes; family Acanthizidae; genus Acanthiza; species Acanthiza pusilla. Next base: position 2,598,473 of record JAXCHO010000095.1, read on the forward strand.
TTTCAGTCTGCTCCTTTTCCTAAGGGTAGAAAAAAAAATTCATTCAGTAGTATCCCTCTTTTATTCTACAAATCCCTCTTTCAAGTCTGCTTCATCAATAATACCAACACAAGGCAGTCCTGAAAGATGTCTTGCCGATGTCCAGCTTGCCTGATTGAGCCTGCTCATCTTCAGTGTATCTCTACATATTTTCCAAATTACTGTCTACACAAGAAGAGCTGTATAAATATAGTACTACTTGTTAGCACAGCATTACATATTCTATATTTATATCAACTGGTGGAGCACAATAAACATGGACTACAGTACTTCAACAATTATGTACAGTTACATATTGTTCCTGCAACAGAACAAGCATTGCAAAAAAGTTTCAAAGAGCACTCATTATTTTAGAAATAGGGAACCTCTGTAACTCTTCTATACAATACTTGAATAGCATATTCTCACAAAAACCGTTTGTTTGTGAACTAAAGAGCTTGATCCAAAGCCCAGTGGAGACTCATCCAATGCATTCAATAAACTTTGGTTTAAGTCCTTCCTGAGGAACAGATGCAGGCTCTTATTCACTACCAGTGGAACAATAAAAATGACAAGACAAAGAACAAAGTTGTCTGCAGAGAATAAAGCAGTGTTGTCCTGCAACAGCTTAAATATATTAGACTCTATAGTTAAAAGAAAGCCCTGTAGAGTTGGTCAAATTGTTTGTGTAGGCAATTCACAAAAATGTACAGTCCAGAAATGTTTAAGCATCTGCACATAAACACTCACACATAGTGTATTTCACTGATTATTCAACTTTGTAGTATTTGCAAAAACTGAGTGTCAGTTGTTCAAGCAAAGATAACACAGAAATAATTTGTTGCCGTTAATGATTAAAAGTGTATGGAAGAAGGAGCTGGAAGTTTTTTTATGCCTTAGCTCTTAGGGGGATCCAAAGTGTTTATTGAGAACTGGACTAGAGACAGGCTTCCTTTTAGTAAGTTTATCTCATTCGACATAGTGATTTCTGGCCTGTGATGTTATCAAAATGCAAGCAATAATGAGTGTTGAGGTGCAGAGACCTCTCCTGCTCCTGCAGAAAAAACTAGGGCCAGAGTCACCCCAGGAAAAAGAGTCAGATAAGGGGGATAAGCAACTGTGGGAGACACAGGAGAGTAGACTAAAGTAGAAGTGGCAGCAAACAAAAGGAACACTTAGCAGAAACTATGCTTTAGCAGAAACTAAGCAGGGTGGAAAACTGGGACTTGCAGCAGAGAAAAAATATTAAGAGAATCTAATCAGAGGCTTTCAAGAGACCTGTGTAGATCTTGGGAAGAAATCTAGTGGTAGAGAAAGAGTGAAAAGTATGTTTTTTAAATACCTGCATGGATTTATGTAGAAAGCAGAAATTGGAAAAGAGGCCTTGTTAGAATAGATTGCAGTCATAGCTAAAAAAGACCTTCATAATAAATATGTGTAGACAAGACAGATGGATTTTGAAAGAACTGAGGAACGTAAGTGTCTGGGGCAAGAAAGTGCAAGAGAAGAAAAGGACATTACACAAAACTTTAACTAGGAAAGAAAAAAGAGAATCAAAAGCTGACAACTAATATTACACAAAGCTACTTCTATAATTATTAAAAATAATATCATTTAAACTTTACCTGTTCATATTGAAATGTTCCTAACCTTTTCAGCTCACAACTAGAAGCCTCCAAAACAGGTCAATTTCCTTAAATCCTGTACATCTAATTACTAGGCAAAGCCAACACAGTTTGTAAGTGGTTACTTACAAACATTAACTAATGCAGAAAGGCACATTTTGTCATGACATCTTTTCCTGGAGCATTACCACGGATGTGCTCTGGCAAATAATGCAGAAGAGAAATCCTTCTGCCCTTGGTTTTCCTCCTACACAGGGAACCCCATCAGCCTCCAGTGACTGAAATCACTAAACATCAGAACCCTCTTGCCATATTCCTAACATTTTCATCTTTCTGTTGCTAAAGTCATGAAGAATGGTCCTGCAAATTCTCGATACCTTTCAGTCTTCTGAGTTTTGCACACTGAAGTACTAATCTGCAGCAGTTAAGCTACCTTCTCCACACACTTTACCAAACCCTTGCAAGACGCAAGGCTGGATGCTTATTCCTTCTAGCACTATTGCAATGTTGTTAAATGCCTCCAACTGGAATGTGTCATCTGCTGCAGAGGGGATGGCAACACTAGAAATGACTGAAAAACCAAAACTTCCTGAAGGTTCTTAGAAAGTCAGAGACGAGTTGATAACATTTCAAATAAGTGGATAATAGTTACAAAGAAGAAATTATTTGTCTTGTGTATTTTTCCCCTCAAATAGCAGTATCACAGTTTCCTAAAGATATGTCCCTTTCTTGAATTAGAAAGGGAACAGGTCCAATGACCAATCTTATGGCCAGCCTGAAGAACTGGCTGTCCCTGCAATAAGATGGGGTATTACCCTCATTGTGTTTTCTGATCATCAGAAGTGCTATCAGGCAAAATGAAACTATAGTAAGACAATACGAGAACCTGATAATCGGTCTGCTGATTAAATATACACAGTATTCTGTATGGAAATCCAGCTCTGCACTACAAAACTGCTGTGCGTTTTAATGTCTAACTCACTGTTGGAGAAGGCAAACTTAGTTGTCTTTGGATATGGAGGTAGAGGGGTGTGTTTTGCACAGGTGCTGCAGCTTGACAGTGCTGTTACTCTTCTTAGACTGTTTCCATGCAGAGTCACAGAAATAAAATTACAATGCTAGAGGTGGAACATAATGTCTGATCACTTTGAATGACTGAGGAATCCCTGGTTTCCCTGACAAAGGTTGCTTGCCTCCATGATGATACAAAGATGCACTTGAGAGCAATTAGCGGACTTAACTGGAAAGGAACTCTTAGCCCTGTGCGGTGACGTGCAGTTCAGTAACTTGGGTGAATCCTCCTTGCCATCACCCAGCCCAGCCCTGCTGACTTCAGCACGAGGTGAGTTTTGGACAGGATCAGGGATGGAGAGTGCAGCCAAGGCAAGCACTGATGAGAGCGGGCAGGAGCCAGCTGGGGAAAGCACCAGCTGCAGGAAATAAAATATTTTGCTCTTTGAAGTTGGCTTGTACCTTTTCTTGGTGTTTTGCTGCATACTGTGTCTGAATTTCAGCAATATCCCCTCATGGTGGGCAGAGCAGCAAGATGTATCTGAAACTGCCTGAAGAGTCAGGAAGAAGGGGATATAAGGCGGTGCAGGCTTACACTTTGAAAGATGGCCAGGGATTTTTGCTGTCTGACCTCACAATCTTCAGATACTTGTACTGTGCAGAAAAAGCACAGTATATTTCCATTATAAACTGATCCAGAGTACTGAAAATATCAAAGCCTCTGTCATTTTGAGTTATCTGTAAAGTTTTCATCCACAACACATTTTTGGCAGCAGGGCAAGAGAGAGGATGAGGGGAAGGGGCATATCCTAGATCTGCTTGATTTTTTTTTATTTGTTTGTTTTTGAGCAGCTGCACAGTGAAATTAATTATTTTCTTCTATAAGTTTCCAGACTGACTTAGATTCTTTGGTGATAAAATGTTTCATAACACCAACAAAAAGCAAATTAATATTCTATATGTCTGATAAAATATGACACCAAAATAGTATCATTCTTTCAGCCTACTGCTGATCTTTTTTATGATCCTAAAGGTTTTGTTGAGATTAGAAGTTTTTCATCAAGATAATCTCTCAGTCTTCTGGACAACATAGCACAGAATTTCAGTATTGCAGAAAACAGTATTGCAGAAAAACTAAGTGGTGTATATGTACATCTTCTTCCTTGTTACCAGTCAGCAGCAATGATGGTGGAAAAATAAAGACAATCAGCTTCAGTCTATGCTACTCCCACACACATACACTTTTTGAGCAAAAGCTACAAGAATGGCTCCGTAATGAAGTACATGAACCTGCACTCTAAAGAGGGCTGCAGACATAACAGGATGCATTTTAAATGCAGTAATGAAGAGGGAGAATTTTGCTATTTAGAAAAGAAGGAAGAAACATAAAAAACCCTCCAAGATTACTCACAAACTTTGGCTTGTTCAATAGTAAGTCCAGTTGGGCTAGTTTGGAGCATGTTACATGGAGTGGCTCTGAGGGAGGACTACAATTTTCCCCTCTTGTGAGGGAGAGTATTCCAAGTGTACCATTTGTTTACTGATCCATATCCTGTCTTCACTGGTTATGAATGTCATTACCTATTTGATGTAAGAATTTTTACACTTTATTGAAAGCTACACAAATTACCATTGACTTGATACATACAGGTAAGAGCACAGCCAGGACCTAAGTGTAGCTTGTTGCTTTGTTAATAGTCTGATAAAGTTGAAAGGAACTTTATGATGGCCCAGGCCTCCTGTTGGAGTAAGCTGGCTGTTGCAAATAATAGAGATATGAGGATTTCCCTTTCCTGTTTCTATTAATTGAAAATATTATTGAAACAATACTGCAACTAAGTCTGCATAGATTATTTTCAGAGCTGATCTATAATGGATAGTTTTCTACATGAAAATAGCATTGCCCGTCTGACACTTCAGCAATAGAAAGGACAATCATTTTGGATGTCTCAGCAAATGCAAACTTGGAAGAGTTTATAACCAGCTGCTACATATAAACTATGCCTCAAACTCCAGGATCATCCCTTCCACATATTGTTAGTGCTTTATTAAAGAAAATTTCAGCTCTTTGTCATTTGCTATGACTAAATGAATCTCTTTTCCCTGTGGATAAGGATACTCTCATGGACTTTACAGACTTTCGTGTGCTGGCATTTTGCTGATTCTGCTCACGCTACATTAGTGGCAACACTGAGTCAGCCTCCCTCTTCCCAAATTATGTCATTAAACCTCCTTTTTCAGCAGGGGGGTCTTTATTAAAAAAATCAGACCTCTTTTTTAAAACCAAGGAGGAAGCAATGCTAAGTCAGATTTTATTCTGTGTGATGTTACACTCCCAAGCATTGGAAGTACTGTGCTATTAAAACAAATTGCATTCCACAGTCATTGAACATTCTTTCCCGCTCCCTTAAGCTAGAGAAAGTTATGGGCTGATTAAACTCCAGCTGAGAGCTTTCCCAGCAGCCCTAGAGGTCCTCCTTGTGACATTGGAGCTGCCATGAAGCAATACTACATTGAGCAGAGCACTGATAGCAACCAGGGCACAGTGTCTGGGAATGTCTGTGCAAGCCCATGCTCCAGTTGCAATCAAAATTATTTAAATATCTGATTTAAACATAACATGAAGGTTTCATTTTGACTTCTCTGAACTATCAATTTGAACCTCACTTTTATTGCTTGTGTTGTAAATTATTTTCTTAATGAAAAATAGATTCTAATGGACTGGTATCTCTGAGAACGTGTTGACTTGCTGCTTTATATAGATTTAACCTTAAATTTGGTCATTGTTTTTGGTAGCTGAGAGTGTGAAATTCTGTGCTATGTTGTCCATTCTAAAATGTTAGCTACATATAGCCAGATTTGTATTTGTTATTAGTAGATTTGTTTGATTTTGATATTTCTTAAACATCATCTTGTTCCATCCCCATTTGTATTTATCAACACTGTAGAGAAAAAAAAAAAAAAAAAACAAACAAAACACCACCACCAACAAACCCCCCCCCCCCCCCCAAAAAAAAAAACCCTGTAGGAAATCTGGCTTTTGAGAAAATTGAGTTTTTCTTAGCCAGTAAAAGAAAGATGTAAATATTATAAGAAAAATCAAAACATCTTTTGTGTTTACAGATTCCTCATTTAAAAAAAAAGGTTATGGAGATGTTGGCTTTAGCTGGTTATTCACCATGGCCTTTAAGATCTTAAAGCTAGCTGATGTGGACTTCTCACACTTTTTAATCATAGACCATAAGAAGAAGAAAATTTGCTGTATTTTATCTTTAAATGCTTCTCTAAGGAAGGGATAAGCTATTGGGCTAAATTTAACTAACTGTAGTTAAAAAACCCAAACAACTCTACTTTTATAGCAGATGTATGAAATATACTTCATTAGTCTCATATGAACCTATTTAAGAGCCTTGATCACTTTTTTAATTTAATTTAAAGAAGTGTGAAAGATTAAAATAAATTTAGGCATTAATATGGGCTATGCATACTCAAATTTGCATCTTTATTTGAAAATGCTTAGTGTATAGTGTAAGAATTTTGGAGACACCTCTAGATTTTAAAATGGTTGTTTTTGTCTTCAGACAGAAACTTTTTCAGGCTCAGCAATGTTGAAGATCTTAGCCTTGCAGGAATTCACTTGCCCATTCACTGCCTTTCCACTCTCTGTATCTTACTGACAATTTATCTGCTGCTGTTAAAAACACATGGCTGCACGTGATCACAGTGAGTACGACAAAGAAAAAGGAGTGTTCCCGTCATGGCTCTTCCAGCATTTCTACATGCCACCCCACTACGCCAGGCTGCCAGGGGAGCGCAATGCTTCTCAGACACTTGCCCTCCAGACAAACTGCTCACAGGAAGCTGCCCAGCAGATGAAAAAACCTGGGATAGCATTATTTTCAGGGGGGCCTGAGAAGAAGCAAATAGAATGTGCAAGGGAAGTTGTGTGAGAGATTGACTGACAGTGAGGAAGGACAGAGCATTGGTTTGACATCATCTTCCATGAACTGCCAGGCTTATTTAACGAAACCTTTCAAGAGATTCGCCTTTGTTGAAAATCCTCCTACTCCTAACCGTTGCACCAGACTTTCACACATTTAGCAACAGGCCCTGTGAATGCAGTTTACACCAGTGGGGTCTGCTATGCAAAACCATTCCCCATGACAGTCTCCTTGCAGCTGAAGATGCAATGCACTCCACTGAGCGTGGCGTGCATCGTGCACAGTGCAGATCCCTGTGCCTCCCACAAGGACACAGTGAGAGGATACTTACCCCTGCACCCTCCTTGGCTTCAGATCTTTCACAGGAGCATGGTCCCAGTGGGTCCCTCAGCAGCATAGCCAATCCTCCTGCACCTAGAAAACCAAAGACATTTATTGCCCATAGAGGAATATGCATGGCTGAGAGGTTGCTTTGCTTTGATTGGATCCATTTCTACCCGCCACGCTCTGTCACCAGCTTGGTGTTTTGTCAGTGTTGTTAAAGAACGCAGAAAAGCTACAAAAACTATGACTGACAAATATCTTTGGCAGCTGGAGACAGCTCTGTGTGCTGCAGAGAGGCAGCTGCCTCTGGGGGAAAATGCAATGGGTGCTTATTGTTGATACAGCATGCCATGGCTCAGGAAGGACATACTCAATTTCAGACAGCTCAGTGGCCATCCCTCTCCCTGGGGTGGTTCCTAGTGCCACAGCTCTCAGGGCATGATGTGGTCAGCCTGTCTGGGAGAACCTCTGCACTTCTATTTCTACATCAAGCCTTAGCCTTGAAGAAGGTAAGAACATATCTACTGATTTCATCTTCAGGGACAATCTTGCTTAAGCATAGCTAGCCACAGACAGCTGCTTGATTGCTTTTGGAATTTCCATAGCAGTGGCAATAATTAAATAATGTTGGATTAGAGTCATATTAAATCAGTGAATATTTTCTAAGCTGTGAGATTAAGTTACAGGGGTTAAATTATCTCCTCTATAGAGAAGCAAGATGTATAAGGATTTGTATATCATCTCCAGTAGCTCTGCTGAAGGTATGCATTCACACTGGCAGTACACTGAATTATGTTCCTTATGCTACCACAGCACAATGTGTGCCTACTAAATTTGAAATAGGTCTTTCATGTAATAATACATCATGAAATGGCTCTGCAGCCCTTGGTCAATGCAAGGATAGTTATTCATGCCCTCTGCTGCTACTTGAGTCTATAATTTTGAGCATATCTCTTCAACCCACTACTGTTTGTGAATGCACCACAGTTGTGCTATGCTTCGATTATTTTTGCAGAAAGGATCTGTGCTTCAGAGATGGCCTTTGCTTATTTGTTGCTCCAGCAGACAGTGGCACATGCTAACAATGTTAGCTTGAGCTGTTAGTTAAGAGACATTCACTACAGACTTGCATCTTTCCTTCTAAAAATATTGGCCGGTTGCAGCTTCAGTTAGACTTCTTTTGCTCTGGGAGAAGAATATTTAAAAAGTGTCAGTGGAACTTACACGCTCATAGAAATCCTGCAAATGCTTTTAACTTTTTCCAGCACAGGTTCTTTGGAGCTGTCCCTTCCTACCTGCTGAGCTATGGTGTCCATGTAGTCCACAGAGCCAATAGGTAGCCCTCAGGAAGCTTTGAGAACTGCACTAAAACCAGTGTGAGTAGTAATGGAATTGGGACATTTTTTCTTGTGTTCCCCACACTCTGAAAAAGTCCACAAAGTCAGAACTCTAATCCTGTGACCTTACCACAGGACTGATCCCTTCTTTGCATTTATCTCTATGCTCTAGGGAGTTCCCATAGAGCATTGCTGCTTTGGAAGTGATGCTGCATAAAAATCAACTAGTTTATTCTGCCCCGAGTTCTTTTTTCTGTTCCATTTTTTTTTCTTTCCAGCTCTCTTTGATAGCTTTATTCATGCTAAACCCAGGCCAAAAGGATCTCCCTTGTTATATATCTATATATAACATTTCATTATAATGGATCTTTGATTGTCTACTTATATATATATATATTCTCTCTTGCTATGCAAAAACATGTGAAATAGAGCTGTGTGCCTTTTTATACCATTCCACTAAAACTTCTCTTCATACCCAAGCTACTGGGCATCTTTCTCTGCAATGTATTTGGAATTGTGAAGCCTTTGCACGTTATCCTTGAATGGATACACATTACCTAGGTGTCAGACCAGATCAGAGGATGGGAGCAATCAGTACTGAAATATCTAAATCTATATTATAAATATTTCCAGGATTTAATGTCAGACTATATTTAGTCTGATTCCTTGGAGTGAATGTTACCATACTTGATTTGAATATTGATGTTTACACTAGTGTTTGAACAGTGTTTCATGTGAGCCTGCCGCAGACTTTCTGGTTTGGTTTCCTCCAAAAGCACTGTTGCATGTGTCTCAACAGTACCATCATGTAGTGGAAATCACTCCACATCTAAATCAGTTGCAATTGTGGTAAAGGAAAGAGGGGTGAGTTCACTGAAAATCATACTACTGTTCTCTGATAAAATGCTAATGTATGTGCAGCCTATGACCATCAAGAAAGCATACCCTGGTGACTAGGATGCTCAGCGGAGATGTGGGGTGCCTAATTTCACGCTTGTGCTACAACTAGCATTCCGCATGCACCTTGGAAGGCACTGCTGCTGTATTAAGTTGTCCACTTGTAAGACACATTCCCCATTGATGTGGCAACACTTGAAAGATTAAGAAGAGAGCGTTACAGTGGTAATAAACGAGAAAAAGGTCATGAAAGTCTGAGGCCTAGAAATTAATGTTCATAAGAAAATTATATATTTCCTACACATCTCTCAAAATAAAAAAGTATCATAAGCCTGAGTAGACTTCATTCCCACACTGTTTTTGGTGACAGGCTGTATCTGCTATGGCATGGACCTCAGACTTGATTTACATGAATTGTAAATTTACGTGATTGATTTTCATAATCACCCTTGGATAAAGAAAAAAAAAATCCAAGCACTTTCACATCCATGGACATGTTTTAAAGGCCTAGATAGTATCAGTTCCTGCTGCCATTGGCACAGCTGAAGTTTTACATCTATAATTGTCTGTACAGCAGTGATGAAGTAACTCAACCAAAACAGCTGCAGGGCAGCTCCATCAGCACTATTGGGGCTCAGTGGCTTTTCATCAATCTCTGTGCATGCTAGCTCCGCTTCTGTGTAGCACTGTGCTGACTTCTTTGTTTCCTTTTATTTGCTGTTGATTTCAACTGTGAATAGGGTTTGATGGATGACAGGATTTTTGAAATAAAGAGAACCAAATAATACTACAGGAATGAAGCTGAGCTAACAGTCTTTCCTTAAGAGACATATCCATACAGACTTGGGAGAGAAATCAAGGTGCAGATAATTAGAAGGAAATTGGGCTCTCACCAGCATCAGCCAGTAGAGAAAGAAACAGGTGCTGTCAAGACAGGAAGGATGAAATTTGAGGAAAAGTCCAGTAAGATTGGTTCCTGGTGATGTGTTTGGCAGTGAATGCACAGAATATGGATGAAAAATAGAGATGCTGATGAGGAATCCGGAAAACTGCTGTAGACACACACTCATTGCTCTTAACAAACAAGGGGAGATTTTAGCAGCCTGTTCCTGAGCCACAGTTCTTCATGGTCAGTGCTTTGACCATGGGTAAGCACTGCTGCTTGGGCTAGCTTTGGCTTGGGGGCACTACACTCATCTCAAGGGCCCTTGTTCCATCAATCTTAGTCTCTCAAACCCTTTGGGTTTCTGCTCTACTTCCACGGAAGCCAGACAGAGAAAGGAAACTTTGCAGTGCAAATCAGCTGCTAAAGTATGTGGACTCTCTGCAGTGACCCAAAACTCCCTTAAAAAACCCATGAACTACAGACTCAGGGTCTTAGTTTTAATATTTGTCTAGCAACAGAGTGTTCTGTGTTTTCAGCATATGGACTCCATTGCTGTGTTCTTAAACTGTCAGGAAATAACTGCAAACCTATGTCATACAGCCATTAACACCAGAGCAGTCTCTATCCATCTGGCAGCCTCTGTCCTCTTGTCAAAGAAACTGGTGCAGTAAAGGGGCAGGTTGTAGCATAAGAGGACCTGAATCAGGGACCAATTTTGGAGCAAATATTTGTCTCCTCAGAGGAAAAGGCACATAAAGCACTTAAGGGTATTCACCAGGAAAACTAAATCAAGCTTTCTTAATTTCAAGCTAGTAATTTTTATCTGACCTAGTCAACCATTTGCTTGCATGCAAATGGATCAGTTCAAGGCTTATTATTCTCTTTCACTGTGACAGGTTGCTTGTGGGAACACTTCTAGTCCTTTTCAGAGCCAAGGGACATTGAATACATGTCCAAAAAGCACAAACTGCTGCTCCTGGATGGGTCCTTTCTCTCTGCTGCAGGGTGCTTGCATCCCAGACTATGGGCCATTCTGCTGTTCACCAGAGTGCCTCCTGCCCTGTTCCGACTGGAAGGGAACAGGTCAGCTCAAACCACATAAATCCTGGATCATCATTTAACTTGGTCTTGAACAGGCTGAGGAGGCAATTTATTAGAACAACTATTTTCACTTCACTTGAATCACAGGAATTCCTGCTGTTTCTTGGTCTGCTTTCTTTCTGCTACACAGGGCTTGTCACTCTAAAATGAAAGACCATCTATGTCCTTGTGCTGGTATCTCGGCAGTGCCCAGCTGAGCCAGCAGATGCCATGTTACACTACAAAGCAGAGTTTGTCACCAGTGATTCCCATGATTAATAGAAGGTAATTCAGAAAAATAAAATCCTCAGAGAAGGACAGAGAGAAAAAAAAAGTCTAGGAAAAAGATCTTCCAGCAAGAGTGGAAGACCAAGACCTGTTTATTTATTGAACCACTAAATGGCTTGTTGGCTTCCTGGTGTTCAGATTGGGAGAGGTCACATAGCGGCAGGAAGAAAAAGGTATAGCTTTAGTGGCAAAGAAAAACAGTCATTTATCTGGTTTTTGCACTTTAATTAATGCTATGTTGAGGCATTGCATCCTTGCTATATTTTGAAGCAACAGTAGGAAAACCTTCTTACCCTTTTAACCGTGTTTTGAGGGCTCATCTCTAAGAGTTAAGAAAATATTTTATACTCTAATTCATAGAATTTTCAGTCTTAGAAAAAGTATTGCAGAGAGTGCTGTAGGTGCCAGTTCTTTGTGAAATGCCTCTCTGATAGCAATTGTCTTAAGCACAGTTGCTCACGTATTCTGATTTACTGCATCTGATAGTCATGTTATTCACTGGGGTGGATGCACAGGTTATAGAACTAATGACACAATTCTCTTTTGCTGATTTGCTTCTCTTTTCCAAATGTTGCTCTTTTTTCAGCTTTCACACTGTGATGTATTTTGTCTTAAACATAAATAAGATTAAAATCTCCCTACTAGTACTGGTAGGATGGAAGTCACACCTACTTGTGCCCCAAGGAAAAGGAGCCGTGACTGGTCCCATCCCTCAGAGTGAAGGTTGGTTTGTGACCATGCCAGAAGCACTGTGCTGCATCTGTACTAAGAATAAGTGTCAAAGTCTCAGTCTCCAAAATTCAGGTGCATGTTTTAGATGCAGATGCTTGGCACCATTTTGGAAAATACCTAAGAAGACTTTCATTGGTGGTTGCAGGAGGAACAATTAAAGCCATTGCACAGATCTCCATCACTAAGATGGATTAGCTCTCTTCGACTCAGGCCTACAGGAGTGATTTGAACCAGTCCAGTCTAGCAATACTCTTGACATGGCTTTTTTTGCATGTTCCAGTTGTGGGGGAAGTGATGGTGGCTTGGAAGACCAGTTATATCTTCAGCTGTTCACCACAAGGTCATGCAATACCAGTCTCAATACCTCTCTTTTACTTGTTTTAACAAGGAATTTCTACCTACCAACATAGTTTCTAGTGACCAACAGTGATGAACCAATGTTGATGCAGATCTTGTGTGTATTTTCTCGTAGATTTAACTCTGTGGGAAAAATCCGTTTAATACTTGGTTCTAGTACCATAAAATAGCTGCAAGTGTGCCGTGAAGTTCATAATTTCTGCTATGAAGCAATCAAAATGCCCTCAGAACCATAATCTACATATATTTTGGAAAGAAACCTAAAGTATAGACCAGCCCTAAGATTAAAGCTATTCTAAGAGAGTAAGATTGCCATGCTGCTTAGAAAATAGCTCCCAGTCCCAGCAATTTTGTTCACAGTGAACAACTTTTGATGGAAGCAAGAGAACCACTAAAATTTTTGCCAGAGAAAATGACTGCAAAAAATAAGCTAAAACTCTGCATTGGGGGGCATGAGGAAGGGAAAAACCTGTGAATTTTGTTTCTCTCACTTGTAATAATTTGCCTTGGAGTACATTCTCTTATTTGGAATTACCAGGTAAGAAGTATGATATTCTATCATTAAAAGAACAGATAGACTCCTAATTATGTCTAGAGTTAGTTCCTGTATGTGGCAAAATTGCAGTCAAATGATGAATTCATTGCCTTGCACAAGGGCTTAAAATTAGCAGAGAACTCCTTGAATGATATGAAGTAGGGAAGCACAAGTGATTAATGCAAGTTAATGCAATTCTTTCTAATCCTGACATATTAAGTCTAACTACAGAAAGACAGCAGAAAGTAGCAGAAAAGTTATCTGCTACTGATAACAATTCTCTGTGAGAAGAAAAGCCATCACTTACAGAAACAGCACTGAAAATGCATCTGTAATGCAATGGAGGAGATGACTTTAGGTATTCATCTCACTGCACCTGTACAAAGGATATCTTGGCCCCAAGAAATGCATGTCTGTAAATACCATGAAGATGAGCTTCTAACCTTCTCAGCATAGCCAACAGAAAGGATTGCAAGAGATATGTCAAATTCCCTTAACTGCTAAGACAGACATTTTATCTCCTCTCTTCCTCACACTGATCTTGCCCACACTGATGCAGACAAAGCATGTTTTTATGATTATTTTGTGTATTTCCTGAATTAGAGCTGCAATTGCATGTACCAACGGTTGGGAATGCTACATGCATATGCAGAAGATGTTGTGGATGCCTCTCCAATAGTCAAAAGTGACATGTGTGCAGTTAAACCTACTTTTCTCTTTGTTGACATTTAGCAGCAGACAGGACAGTCTCCACTAGTGGATGCTAATGCTAAAATAAATGGCTGTGCCTTTGCAATGCACCTCCTGGGAATGGCAAGAAAGCAATCTCCATTTTTCAGCTGTGTCTTTAGATGATTTTCCAATTATGCTTATCTGCTTTTTCTTGTGAAAAACCAGTTTGACTTGAGAGGGTAAAACCTTACATATGTCAGATGGCATTACTGCAGGAGGGGTGGGACAAACATACTCTGCTGACATTTAGCTGCAGGTAATAGAGTGCATATGAGAGGAATTATTGTCATCCATTTTCCTTTCACACCTCATTGTCTCCTAGGAGGTGACATTTTGAATCTGGTTTGCATTTGGATATCTTGCAAAAACGTCAGGCTCTCAGATGGTGCACTACAAGTGATTGAGCCACACACATCCACCTGTGGATTTAGGAATAAACAGGTATAGCTTATTCTGAGCAGCCCTGTCACATGCTGGTAAAAAAAAAAGTCATATTGCCAGATTTTCACAGCTTATCCATGAGTTAAACTAGTAAAAAAAGGAGGGTTTCTAACATAAGACCCTGAAGAACTATTTCAGTCCTTGACAAGGCAACAGCAAGACCCCTGAGAACACTGAAAGCGGGTTTGTGTGCCCAATTATTTTGCAGTGGTTAAGGGTCAGACTGCAGTGAGGCAGACAGCCCAGACTATCAGGACTGGTCTAATGTTTGATCCCCAATTTTACTTACTTTTGAGTTGAGATTGTACTGTCAGTTGCTTTGAAGAAATGTGCAATTTTTCTCTCATAAAAATTTGTACTAATATTTTATTGTAAAGTCGAAACTGCCAGTTTTGCTTGATAAGAAATGGTATTAATTAATGCCTTGTCACTATCTTCTGTTGTGGTCAAGACATGAAAGAATCCCGTTCAATCCTGCATTTGTATTAGACACATGTTAGTCAAAACCTGTAAATTCTGCAATGGCAGAGCCAAATCTTGCTAGACCTGGCAGATGAGAGTTGAAAGGTGCAGGTGGTGTCATCATGGCATGAGCCATGACAAAACTGGAAAGTCATGCAATCCAGGAGAGTGTATCCTTTCATGCCAGGTATTAGTTCACCTGAAGTTGAGGGTAGGTACACTATTGGCAAGAAGAGATCCAGAGCACTGGACAGAGTTAGTAAATATGTAGTCAAAGTAAAGTCACTGATTATGTAAGGTCAATGTAATCTGACTTTTGAAAAAAAGGACGTCAGAGGTAAGATCCAAACATTAAAGGATGAAGACACATGTCTTCACCTAAGCTTAGCTGTGCTGCGTGGTAATCAGTTTCAGTAATTTCAGAGGGGGTACTTATAGAGAAGTTACTGCACAATTAGAGAAGATGCATCAGCCTCTGGCCTCTGTGGACAATCTTAGAAAATTATATATAATTAAGAAAAATTATAATGTTTGCTTTCAAAGTACTACTTGTTTTCACAGGCAAACATAATGCCCAGATATGGTGTATCCTCCTCAGTTATTCACATATCAACTCCCCAGTTAAAATAGTTAGTGAAATGTTTTATTTCCCAGCCACAACATTCAAAAGAGGCATGACTTGCTGGTCAAAACTCTAGTGATGTTTCTTATTAAAGCCATATGCTTTAGAGAGTTCAGTAAGGGATTTCTTGGCTCCCTAACAGAAGAAGAGATCAAGTGCTTTAAAAGCAAAAGCAAAACTAAAAAAAAAAAAAAAAAAGATTTTAGTTTCATGATACTGGGCTATGTTTTTCATCTAAAAGGTTTAATATTTCAGGACAGAGCATAAGTTAATGTGCAATGTCAAATTATGTCATATCCATCACCTTCCAGACAATACTTAGGGCATTATGAGAAGTATAACAAATGACACTTCACAGAATAAGCTGAGTTGGAAGGGATCTACAAGGATCATCAAGTCCAGCTCCTGGCCCTGCACAGCACCATTCCCAAGAGTCACCCCATGTGCCTGAGAGAATTGTCCAAACAGCTCTTGACCTCTATCAGGTTTGGTACTCTGACCACTTCCCTGGGGAGCTGTTCCAGTGCCCAACCACCCTCTGGGTGAAGAAGCTTTTCCTCATATCCAACCTAAACGTCCCCTGACACAACTTCAGGCCATCCCCTCGGATCCTGTCACTGGTCACTGCAGAGATCAGTGTCTGCCCCTCCTCTTCCCCTCACAAGGAAGTTGTAACTGCAGTGAGGTCTTCCCTCAGTCTCCTCCAGGCTAAACAGACCAAGTGACCTCAGCCATTCTTCACACAGTTTCCCCTCTAGGCCCTGCACCATCCTCGTGGCCTCCTTTGGACACTCTCTAACAGCTCAATGTCTCTTCTGTGTTGTGGCACCCAAAACTGCACTGGAGCTGAGGCCACCCCAGTGCAGAGAAGAGCAGGACAATCCCCTCCCTTGCCCAGCTGGCGATGCTGTGCCTGATGCCCCCAGGACATGGGTGGCCCTCCTGGCTGCCAGGGCACTGCTGGCTCATGTTCAACTTGTCATTGACCATGACCCCCAGGTCCCTTTCCTGCACTCATTTCTGTTTTCCGGCCTCTCATTCTCCAGTTTGTCTGTACATCCAGGGTTGCCCCACCCCAGATACAGAATCCAGCACTTTCCCTCGTTGAATTTCATATGGGTGCCTGCCCGGTCCTCTCATTTGTTGAGGTCTCTCTGCAGGGTCTCCCTGCCTTTGAGGGAGTCAACAGCTCCTTCTAGTTTTGTATTGTCCATGCTTTGTATCTTGCTTAGTAACCTGTCGAGTCCTGCATCCAGGTAACTTACAAAGAGGTCGAAGAGCACAAGGCTGAGGATGGAGCCCTGTGGAGCCCCCCT
Source organism: Acanthiza pusilla (assembly GCA_036630365.1). Taxonomy (NCBI): domain Eukaryota; kingdom Metazoa; phylum Chordata; class Aves; order Passeriformes; family Acanthizidae; genus Acanthiza; species Acanthiza pusilla. The sequence goes on from JAXCHO010000095.1 coordinate 2,615,077, forward strand.
AGTGACAGTCACCAGTCTGATGTCACCCCATTCACTGTAACCTTTTGTGCCTGACCCATGAGCCTGTTGCTCACCCATCACATAACGTTGTTCAGCTGTGATCTGGACATTTTGACCAGAAGTATCCTGTAAGAGCCAGTATGAAAAGCTTTATGGAAAGATTACATCGATTGGCTTCCCTTGATCAGCTGGATGGTTACCTTGTCATAAAAGGGAATCAGCTTTGATAAGCAGGACTTTCCTCTCACGAAGTTGTGCTGGCTGTGACCAGTGACTGTGTTGTCCTTCAGGTATTTGCCAATACTTCCCTGAATAATCTCCAAAACTCTACCAGGCACTGAAGTGACACTGACAGTCCTGTAGTTTCCAGGGTCCTCTGTCTTGCCCTTCTTGATAACTGGGACAACAATCAGTTTCCAGTGAGCTGGGACCTCTCTGGATTCCCAAGACTGCTAAAAAATCAACAGGAGAGGTTTTGCAATGACATCAGCCAGTGCTCTGAGGATTCTTGGATGAATGTCATCTGTCCCCATAGATTTGTAGGGATCTAGCAGGAGCAGCAGATCCTGCACAATTTCAGGTTTGACTGAGAGTTGAACATTCTTGCAGTCATGGTTCTCCAGGCACTGACACCTTCTTGGTCCACCACCCATGCTGAAGACAGAGGTAAAGAATTCATTAAACACCTCTGCCTTGTCTATGTCCCTGTTGGTGAGGTGCCCTTCCCCATTGTGTAATGGGCCAATGTTATTTATACACTGCTTTTTGCCATTACTATACTTGATAAAACTCTTGTCCCCCACATTTCTGGCCACCTTCAACTCCAATTGAGCTTTGGAATTTTCTTCCTGCAGTGGCAAACAATATCTCTCTATTCTTCCCATATCACATGACCTTGCTTTCACTGTGCATATACCTTCATTTTTCCTCATTTTCAAGAGAATATCCCTGTTCAGGCAAGCTGGCATTCTGCCTTGTCTGCCTGACTTCTGACATTTGCGAATTTCCTGCTCCCATGCCCTTAGGTGGTGATATCTGAAAAATGACCAGCACTGAGGGACCCAGAAACCTGCAAAAGCATTTCCCAGGGGACTTGCCTCACTAGTGCACTGAGCAGCCTGAAGTCTGTTCTCCTCATGTCCAGAGCTGAGGTTTTGCTGGCACTTTCCCTCCTGACAACAACTTGCTTACTCTGTGATCACTGTGGCCAAGACGGCCGCTCATTTCCACTTTGCTCACAAGATCCTCTCTGTTGATGAGCAGCAGATCCAGGAAGGCATCTTTCCAAGGTGATTCTCTTAGGACCTGTTCCATGCAGCTGCCATCCAGGTTTTTTAGGAATCCTCTACTCTGGGCTGTACCAGCTGTGTGATGCTCCCAGTTAATTTCTGACAAGTTGAAGTCCCCATACAAGGACAAAAGCAGTTCACTTGGTACTGTCCCTTAGTTCCTCAAAGAATTTGTTGGCATTATTGTCCAGACTAGGAAGTCTATAGAAGATTCCCACATTTACAACTGCATTATTTCTTTGCCCCTTGATTCTTATCCAGAGGCTCGCAACTGTGCCATTGCCAACTGTGAGCTCCATACATTCTAACGCTTCTATTAATTTTGAGTCCTGCTGCACAGAGATGGGCTAATGATATATAACTTTCCAGATTGTCCCAGGCTTTGAGAACTCATGTAAAGGCAGCATCCAGAAACAGAAAACCTGCCCATTAGTAAAACCTCTATGTCTCCAGATTAGTAAACATGCTGGGAGATTAAAGGGCTGCTTTCTCTCTGCACTTCCTAAGTGAGCACAGGCCAGTCATGTGTTCCTGAAGGGCTTTGTCCTCTCTCAGCTCTTCAGAGTCAAAACGTGCTCCACAGAATATGCCCTGCTGACGCAATTCAAAAACTCTGACTCTTGTGTCTGTGCTATGGTAAACATGGCTCTTCAAGGGTAGAACAAACAGCTATGGCACAATCCAAAGTCAGTAAGAAAATGCTGGTTGTCTCCTGCAGGCTTGTGAAAATTACCAGCTCAGTTTTATGTGTTCTCTATTAGCTGTCTATCTGTCCTGTGACATGCATTGTCTAAATTCAAAATAAAAAATATTCCGGAGGCAATGAAAGTGTTTAAGCACCTGCATTCCACAGTATGTCAAAACACAGCTAAAGCTGATGCTTTGCTTTTGGTAGCTGTACTTGGTTTCAACTTTTTGGAGGCACATTAGTTTGCAGCACTCTCATTGCCTGCTGGGGCAGAAGTCACATGCAAGGCAGTCCCATGGCGTGAGAGGTTTCCCTGCCTAATGAGGCAGTCTATCTGTGCAGGCTGCACCAAAGTGGAAGCTGATGCATGAACAGTATGTGTGACTATGGAGTTTTTGCACAATTTGAGCCCTGAGCTTAGCTGGGGGCAAATAAACAAAACTCACCTCCTTTTCAAATGTAGATTTTGTAGATCTCTCTCTACCTCTTCTATTTCTTTTGTTTCCTCTATTCCTCCTTAGCATGAACACTGAATAGTGTTGACTGTGCAAAGTGTCTTCCTAAGAGAATTAGCTACTGTCTTGGGACAAAAAAACCCCAGTGTAAAGCCTGTACCAGGGTAGCAATAATCATTTTGCGCAGCTCCCATTTTGACAATGAGCCCATAATAGCAGTGGAATAGAGCACAAAGAAAGCATAAAATTACATCAGGGCTTCAATTACCTTTCATATTACATGTAACTCAAATACTTAATGCTTCACTGCTAGAGTTATTACTTACTCTTATAAGATTTAAAAAAAAACATTTTAAAGAGGCAGCTTGCCCTGTAGAGAGAGAATCCAGTTCTGAAAACAAAGAGCAGGAAATTTCAGAAGGTTTCAGGGTAAGCACCCAAATGTCAGGATGCTTATTTAAACCATTTCTGTTGAAATCTAGCAAGCTACATTTCTTATGAGATTTTTAGAAATTAGAAATGTATTAGAAAAACTTCTTTTGAAAGAACTACTGTGGTTTAATATCAAGTCTTCCCATGAACATGAAATTGTGCAACATCATGAACAGAGAAGAGAGGTTGGGTTTGGTGGTTTTGGGTTTGGTTGGTTGGTTGGGTTTTTCTCTCTTTTTGTTTTCCTTTCTCTTTAAATGATAATCAGATTACTTGATCCTCAGCACCTCTCAATTTGTGAATAGCTCAGTCTGAGTTTAAAGTAAGTTTGTGACTGCTTCTTCCCTTATTGAGGCTGTTTAAATAGTCTCTTCATGATGTGTACCAAGTAACACAAAAAAATAGCTCTCGTGCTTAATTTAATTTAGCAGTGCAGGTAGGTTGCTCGGATTTTCCACATTTGTTTTCTGAGAACAGCAGTGAGTTTTCTACCTCAGTAAAAGGCAGTTCCTAAGAGTACAGGAAACCCCCTACTGGACTGGAAAAATTGTCTTTGACAGCAATAGGAAGTGGCATCACATAGGGAGAGCCCTTGTACCAGTCTGTATCCCCTGTACTTCCTCCAGCATCACAATCACTATATTAGGGATATCACTGGACACGTCTCTGCCTCGTCCCTTTAATATGTTTTCTGCATCTGTTATCCACTGGTTTGTTAACATATAGACATTTGTCTGCCTGGTGTTTTTTTTAATTGCTGCTTTTATTTCTTTTGTTTGTTTTCCCTTCTACACAGCACCCTCATCATCTGCGTGGGGTCCGGACCACAATGTTTAGCACTATCAGCTCAGAAACCTCTAAGGAGAGCAGACAGTGAACCCAAGTACTGTTATAAATTATGGCTTGCTAAACAGCTTGGTAATTTTGAATGTCTAAGATATGACTCCAAAGGAATTGAATGCTCAGGAATATAAACATTCACAGTCTGAATTTCAGACCACCTTAAAAGAATGTCTCATAGTATCTAGAGGCAGAGGCAGTCAAAGTAGTCATAACTTTCAGGAATTTTAGCCTCTAGCAATGTTTGTTGCAGAGAAAGAATCAGTGGAATAGGTTCACCCTCACTAAGGACACACTATTTAATAAGGAATTAGGTTAGCAAAGGAAGACATATGGCAAGAGCAGACAAGACAGTTTGAGACCTAAGGCCTAATTCAGATTTGACACAGCTAAGCTGAATGGCTGTTGAAGTCAGAGAGATATTTATATATTTGTATCAGGGCTGGATTTGCTTCTCTGTGTTTAGCAGGAGGTGACTTCAGATAGATGTTTGTTTTTCCTTTTTCCTTTTTCCTTTTTCCTTTTTTTTCTCTTTTCTTTCTTTTCTTTCTTTCTTTCTTTCTTTCTTTCTTTCTTTCTTTCTTTCTTTCTTTCTTTCTTTCTTTCTCATTCATTCATTCACTCATTCATTCACTCATTCATTCACTCATTCTTCCTTTTTTTTTTAAGCAGGGATAATCATATGAATATTTTGGTGTTATCTAAAAGCTTGTAATTTTAAATCAAGTAGGTTTAATGAGCAGAGATGTTTTCTCCATAATGCAAACATAGTTGAAAGACAGTGCTTGGCCTAAGGCTTCATATATACATAACGGTAGCAAACAGATGGAGACACAGGCAGAAGCTTCTTCAGTGCAACCGAAGCTGAATGGCACTCTGAATCCTTGCTCCCTGACTCTGAGCACTTTTTACAAGAGTTGCTGCTGGGTACCCAAATCTTCTTAGTTATAATGGGAAGTATATTCATTGTCTAAATGAATATTTGGAGAAGGGGCACTGGAAGCTAGCAGTTCACCATTTCTGCATTTTCCTTCTGTTTAGGTGCCTTCTGGCTTCTGTCTAGCTAAGGATGATCTGAGAAACAATGCTGAGAGACTAAAAGTTACCAAATAATTGCCCTTTGTCTTCTCCTTTCCAATGAATCAGTTCCAATAGCTTCTGGTTTGTAATTTTTTATTTTGGTTATAAAATTAAAAGACAGATCTTACCCTAGTAAAATGGGATATTATTTTGCATTTGCCACTATGTAATTATCTCTCTGTCTGCTGTGGTTTAAGGCATATTGATTGGCTCACCTGCTTTTGTTCAGGGCGCTCCTGCTAAAAATCAGTGACTTGGGAAATCCTTACTGAAAAACTGCATATTAGATGAGACTGTGTGACCAGAAAGTTGCAGAAATTTGAAAAAGCAAAGAAAAGAGAAAGGAAGCCAAAACATTTGTGTTCTTGTGGGTATGTTTTTCTGCCCTCCAAAAACATTGTCAGGACTCTGCTTATACAAGGAAGCAGTAAAAGAAACTGCCATAATGGGAACAATCATGCTTCTCCTATGCGATGCCATGGCATTTCCCTCCTATCCTGTACCAGTGCCTCAGCACAGAGCAATGGCAGGTAATATTTCCTTGGCTTTAGCAAAGGACCCTGCATAACAGCTTTGTCTATTACATAATGAGAACCGCCTGTGTAGCTGACAACTCTCGGTGCCAAGGATGCACACCTACAGGGCAGCAGAAACTTTCCTCACGATGGTTACTAGCTCATTGCTAGACTGAATATTTGCTGATGGGATACATCAGCAATAATTACACATGCAAGAGGTCTGGGAACTGTAATTGTTCTCACCATGGGCACTGAAGAACCCTGTGGGTGTAAGGGTTTTTAACAGGGCTCCTTGAAGCTGAGAAACAGTTACCTGCCTGGTAGCTCATCTGTCTATGATTTGTTCTCCGTCAGATTAAATGTGCATGCATGGTAACAGTGAAGAGACACATTGGAAAAGACACAAGAAAACTTTTTTTCTGAGGAAATGGCTGAGCTACCTACATTGTAGGCAGCCACTTCATTGTCTCCTGTCTTAGTTTCTCATTTTTCATGCAATATTGATAACACTTCTCTGCCTTAATGGGATGCTGTTATTTTAAAATACACATGAAATGCTAAAATATAGTGTATATCTTTTGCACTTCAGTTGTTAAAGACCACTTCCATTCAATTCTTCACCTCCTGCCTGGAAATAATAAAAGATATTCCACAAGTACTTAGGATGTTTGGTACTTCAGTAAACTCTAGTGTACCAGGTCAGTGGCACTAGGCACACATGCTATCATGCAAGATTCTATCACTTGGCTATTAGCAAGATCATGTTGCCATTAAACTAGTTATGATTCTTGAGGGTAGCCTAACTTTATGCTATGTCAGCTGCTGAGCCAAAGCTCATGTGTGTAACCACATTGGATTTATCACTTTATCTGAAAACAAAAATTATAGTCTCCTGGAAATATATATTATTTCTAAAATGTGGTTGGTTTCATGATAGTCATAGTTTTTGATTAAACAGTTTCTGGGAACAGTTCTGATATTTTTAATTACTCCACCACCCCTTAAATTCACTTCTACCAGCAACTTCACTACGTGTAATACATCACCCCCTCATTCCTCACCCATTTTCCTATATGTTAATCTTATTTAACTTAAAACCTATGTACCTTGCAGTTCAGACTACATTGCCCTTGTTGAAGGTTTGGGGGGGGGGGGGGGCCGAATTTATCCCATTCTGTTGCTAGGCAAGTAACGACCGGTACTTAAGGGCCATGTATTGTTACAAAAGAGACAAAGATTTTGGCTAGGCGGAGCACAGGAACAAGAGATTGGGGATTTGATAACTAGGCCACTGGCTAGCAGGACTTGGAGGAGAGAGCAGTGGAAAAAAGCGGCTGTCTGGTTTTTTTTTTGGCTGTGACTGCAGAAGAAGCCCAGTTTTGCACCGTTTTTTCTCTACCTGGTGGGTGAGCTTGTGTTATGGGAAAAGGAGCACGGGATTCCGGCCCCTTCTACCCTCCAGGAGGGCACATTTCCCAGCCGCACTGCAGCGGAGGGGGACCCGGCTGCCAGAGCCCCGCGTCCTGCCTGCCACACCTGCGGAGTTTCCTGCTGCCTCCTCTGCTGGCTGGCCCCGGGTGGGCTGGCCCAGCCACTCCATCTCCCTGCTCTGAGCTCCCTGCCGTGCCCCATCCATCTGCGCGCCATCCCTGCCCAGCCCGTCAGCCACTACGCATGTGACACAGATCCAACCTCATGCCACACAGCGCCCCCTGCAGCTGCGCGGGAGTCATCGCACCTGCCCTGCTGGTCTGGGAGCCCAACAGCGCCCCTGCTGGCTGTGACCGTGACTGCACCAAACGGGAAAGTGCCTGGCAGCCCAGGGACATCTGCCACCGAGTTTTTGGTTTTGTTTACTGTTTTTTACCTTGTTTACTGTTTTTGTTACTGATTGTTTACCTCATTATAGATAATAGTAAAGAACTCTTATTCCTTTTCCTGAGAGCCCTGGATTCCAAAGTTATAGTAATTCAGAGGAAAGGGGGGTTCACATTCTCTGTTCTAAGGAAGGTTCCCACCTTCCTTAGCAGACACCTGTCTATCAAACCAAGACAGCCCTCTATCTTAAGATACATGAATTCACACTACTGTGCAAATAACAGTGCTGATTCAAATACATATTGAAAAGAGGAACTGTAAAAGAAGAACTACTTGTACTGAACCACACAGCTTTGCTGGTTATAAGAACTAATCCAAATGTCATTGTAACTTTTGTTTGAACAGTTTGTAGTTTCAAAAGCTTTGGCGTTTCAGCTTGCTAATATCAAAGCTAGGCATGCACAGATGTCAGTGCAGAATCTTGAAGGTGAATCAAGGAATCACATGTGCTAAAGTCTATGCAGATAGAGTTTTAAGATGTAAACAAATGCCAAGTAATGTTTTCTCCATACCTTCAGTAGGCTACCCCTCATGGCTCAGTTGGAAGTTCTTTTTTTTAATATGTCTTTCATAAATATTTGATATCCAGATTGAATTCTCACATCTCTTTGCTAGGGCAAAGGGATGGGATTGACTACAGTGATGCTAATAACACAATTATAAATATTTTTTTGCAAGGGGAAACTTTACAGGATATGCAGGACTTTCTGGCAACGGAATAGACTTTTCTTTTAAACTTAACTTCACAGAAAGCTGGTATTTGTAATATTAATATACTGATTTAAATTTATGGCTTATGGAAAGTAGTACATCTTTTCATGTAAATTTTTTAGGATCCAGGCCTGTGAAGATTTACACACACAGATTCATTGTGTATTCTGGTCCCAAGAAATCAGAAACAAGACTTCCTTTGATGGCAGTGGAGTCAGGAAGCTGTTGCTTCCAGAGCAGGCAGTATTGCACAGCTGAAGATTTACCAGATTTTGTAAGATGTAGCATCTGAGGCCAGTTTTTTGGCATGAGACATCAGAAATTTTTCACCTTTGCCCTATTCTTGCCACATTCTAAGATACTTCTGATACATTGTCAACAAAAGAAAATAACGTGTCCTGCCTCAATGAACTTGAGATCTGATAAATTTGAAGAACCCAAAGGCAAATACTAACAAAAGGATACACTGTGTAGAATTAATACCAAATATTTTTTCATAAACTTGAGCCTGTATTTGTTGTGTCAGGGAATGTTCTCAGCACACACATGAACACACACAAACACACACACACTTGCACAACATTCACTTCTGCAAGTATAAAAGTGTTCATGACTATGAGGTCTGTGGTCAAGCTCAGCCCGGTTCTGAGTCCAGTGTAAAGACAGTGTAACATTTAAGACTGACTAAAACCTTCAAGACAGAATGGACAGGGGCTGCTGCAGCAGCCATTTTCCACAGAGAGCTTATCTTTAAACATAAACAGCAAATGAGAGGGACGTTAATGTCTGGAGGCCTGAATGTGTTCATTTTTATTCTTGCTGAAGTTGACCTTTCAAGTCTGAGAATTTGTCAAGGTTGAGGTTGGAAGTTCTGTCTTAGAAGTTAATGTTATGGAGGCATTTCAGCTTTGTCTACAGGTCTGGTTAATGGTATGGTCTGATGTGGACATAATGCCCTGTACAGCACATCTCTGCACAGATGACACTAATGGATCCACACCAAACCACAGGTGCTGGCTCACCCATTTTCTGGGAAAGCCTGGACCTATGTCAATCACTAAATCATATGGCTGTCTGTCACCCTTGTGCAAAACCTGTACTTTGCCTAGCCCTGAAGTTTGCCTAGCTTCTGATCTTTGTGGCCTATGATCCTCTCTGCTCTGAATTACAGGGACAGCAGATTCGTGTTTGGGCTGTGGTAGCTCTGACTTGGAAGGCTAGCAGTGGGCTGCAGCAAACCCCAAAAAACTATCAAAAGTAAGCTTTTCTATGTTTTCCTGAAGTTTACTTTTGCCTGTTGACTTTTTGTTTATTGTAGACTAGGTGACGTGTTGGTTGTTTCAGGAAATGAAGACACTGACTTCAGTGTAAGTAAATAAGTAAGTAAGTAAGTGGTATGAGGACTCCCTGGTGGACTAACCAAGCAGGCTGTAGCCCAGACCCCATGTTCAGTATGAGTGCTGTGAAGAACTGGCATTTTGTCCACTTGCAATTTATTGTGCTGCCTGGTGCTTCCCTGTCTTCTCAGACTGGGAAAACCTGCAAGTATTCCTCTTTTCCTCTTCTCACAGGACTCCTTTGTACCAGCAGTCTGTTTTTTCCTTTATTAACTTGCCTTCAACTCAGGCAAGCAGGGAGCTATGCCATACCTTGCTCAACTAGGCACTTGTCTGTCTTTGCCTGACTCCCACCTCAAGAGGCAGAGTGGGAATATATGTTGAAAAAAAAAAAATCACTCATCTGACCAGATGCTTGGGAGTACTGATGCCACTTTGCTTCAGTAGAGAGGGAATTGTGTTCCCTGACTGTGCCAGGAAGAATTTTCTCATTTACCCTCTTCATACACAAGGGCCCTGAATTATGTTAAGTAATATTGACACTTAAAAAGCACCTTGTGTCTATATGGACAGAAATTGCCAGTTTACCTCTATCAAAACACACAGATTTTATTCAAGAGAGGGTTTTTTTAAAGGACAAAATTAACTGAATGGGGCTAGCAACTCTGTCTTGGAGCCTGTGCTACAATCAGCGTTAATTATTTGTACTGAAAGACGCAGAAGCCATCAAAATTGTTGTACAGCCAGATGGAGATAGTCCCTATAGTCACTAGTTGATGCTCACATTGCTATTGTAAGATGAATAGTGTCTCCAATTAGACAGCAGACAGGTTGAGGTAGAGAGGTCAGGTGACTTGAGTAAGGAATGCAGAGACCATGGCTTTGAGCATTGGATCAGATCTGCAGAGCCTCTGGCTTCAAGGCTGTGTTTTATTCTCATATTGTATCCCAGCTCTAAGACCTCTCTGGAGGGCTAGGGGATCTACAAGACATTTTTTCACTAAGATCTTTCTGGCACAAACATGTTATATTCTTGCCTCAGCCTTTACTACCCGATTTGAATTTTGCTTACTTAATATAGTGGAAGTGAGAAAGGCAAGGATTTGTTTTGGGGTCAGATGTTATATCTGGATATAAGTCCTGCAAACATCAGTATTTTCTAAGGCTTTCAAGATGCACATGGCACTGGAAGGGTGATTTGTGTATCACAGGGGGTGATGAGTCCAGGAAAAGCAATCACTCCCCATCTTTGTTCTTGAAAACAAACTTCTGGAGAAGAGTTTCTTCACAACCTTTAGCACCTGTCAAACAGGTGTGCTGGTCTTCATATGCATGACAATGGATGTTAGACCAGAGTCTTCCTTTCTGGTGGCAGCATGAAGCAGGGTGAGAGTGCCCTCTGCTTCAGAGACATCCCCGTGCTGCATCAGTGCTCAAATGAACGCTGTGCAAATATGCGTGCAGCTGAAGAGAAAGAGGCAGCAGACAGGAGGGAAGAGAAAGCTGGCCACAGTCAGCAGAGAAAGGAGCATCGTCCAGTACTGCCAATATACAACTGTGGGTCATAGCTAGCTTCACTCTTAGACACACTTGACTTGAAATTGTAATGTCAGCCCCGGAGGCTTCACATAGAAGTGCTGGGCTGGCTGGAGCCCAAGGGATTTTCCTTTCAACTCTGAACAGCAAAGTTTCTGGAAAAAAAATGAGCTCTGAAAGAGTGAAATCACATAGAATTCCAGTAATAATAATTTTGGATAGAAAAATTGAAGGAAATGTCCCGGTAACGTCATAGCAATAATTTTATTCCATATAAGATATTATGGCTTTTTCCCCCCTCTAAATTGTGTTTTTTTAAACAACTGGTCAATTCAGAAAGTTTCACTTTGGGATAAGCCTGGTAGAATCCCCTTTAAATCTGCTTTTAAATCTACTTTTTTTCATTAATTTTCACCACTGAATCAAAACAGTAGTATTTTCTCTGCTCCAATGCTGACAATGTTCTCAGCCTCCTTGAAACAGAGCACCATGTTACAAGTTTCTGCCTCTTCCTTTCCCTGCCTAGCACCATCCCTGCTGCCCGTTCTTTGTAGAGACCACACATGGTGAGCTTCCAAGCCCATTAGAAGTGGAGGATCAGGAAGATATTTCTGCAAAATAGAGGTTTTGGAAGAAAAGGGGGTTAGTCACACAGAAAGCAAGATCTTTACCACTGGAGACTGATACAGACCAGTTCATTAAAAGCGCTTCCATAGACCAATTTGGGTGGGAAAGAACCTTAAAGATTATTTAGTTCCAACTCCCCTTCCATGGGCAGGGGAGACGTCAACTAGATCTAATTTCTCAAAGCCCCATCCAGCCTTGCTTGGAACACTGACTGGCATTGGGCATCCACAACTTCTCTCTGGGCAAGCTGTTCCAGTGCCTCATCATCCTCAAAGTAAAGAATTTCTTCTGTATATCTAACCTAAATTCCTTCTCTTTCAGCTTGAACCTATTTCATCATTATCTCGCTCTCTTGCCTGGCACTGTTTAGCAATCCTTTTCTCCAAAAATGGTGTTTCCTTTACAGGATGGCTCATCTGGGAGAATCTTCTGTTGTTTCTAGTTATCTGGGGCTTTGTGAAGATGTCTCTAATGAAATGAGATGGAACAAGCATTTAATCCATGGAAATAAATATGGCCATGGAAATGGCTACCCATATTATGAAATTCAAGTACATCACTAGTTCTTTTCTGTTATGACAGAAAGCATTTGTGGGGATTCACAGACTAGTAGAAAGGTTAAATTTTTCTCCAACATATCTTTTACAGGTCTGTTCTCTAAAAGTAGTTTTTTTTATTTTGAACTGGAGTTTTTTTTCTTACCCGTTTAACCAACATGGCTTTCAGCAACTTGTATCACTGTAATTTACTAACCTAATAGCTTGCTATTGAAAAAGCTTATTAGCTTTTCTATAAACTCCTCTGGCCAACCTTTTCTTAACATAATTGTACATAATTAAAAATGTTTAAACACATAAGACAAAAATTAAGGCTGTAATTTGGTCAGCAAGTCAAGTGCTTTTATAGTGGATAATACTGGAACACACCAGGTACTCCAGGCAGTGTTACTGGAGTGTCAACCCCTCTTTGCTGCTGTAAAGAGATTTGCTGTTTGAAGTTCTGCACACAGCAGAGCCCTTTGTGAAAATATCTTGATTTTGTGCCACTTATTTTCTTTATAAAAGAAAAAGCAGTTGCTTCTCAGGTGCTGATGGTGACAGTTAGTGCACTTCTTCACAGTAAGTGGTGTATGCTCTTTGGTATCTCTCATCAGAGCCTGTGTTTCTCTCCCTAAATTTCTCTTTCTGGTACTGGTTATTTACATCTTGCAATCTCTCTGGCAGTCAGGGACACAGCTTTAAAAATATTATTGTATCAGAGAGGGATTTTCAAACTAATTTAAATACTTTCTTTTATTTTTAGTGCTTTGTGACAAAAGTCTGCCCTGACTTCCTGCATCAGCACTCTGAGTTCACTGACTAGCCTTGGGGTAAGGTTCTGACCCAGAAAACACATGTTGGCTTTTTTCTAAGGGACTTCTTGGCCCTGCTTGTAATATTTGCAGCTGTTAAGCTGTGAAAGTTGTCCTTTGACATCAAACTGAATTTAATTCCTTTTAGTCCATGGATTAGAGGAGGACCCTTCTTGGTGCTGGATGAGAGAAAAGAATTACTTTCCTTTTATTCTCACTGTCAATTAGAACTTCTAAATACCCTGAACATTGTTTACCACTTCAAGCCCCAATGTTTCTTCTACAGGACTTGTAATGTGTGAAGAAAATGGAGACAGGCAGGTAACAGCCTCCATGGTAGGTCCTGAATTTGTTCATATTTGGCAAATACTTGGCACATTGAGAAGATAGATCAAGAAATTAATCTCAGTATTTCCAGCTCAGTGAACTCTAAATACTGGCCTATAAAATCAGTGAAGAAAATAAACTGTGTGTAATCTTTCATAGCTTCTCCATTTGTTTTAGTACCATTTCCTCATTGTATTCAACAGTGATTAAGCATATTGTCTGTGGTCTCTTAAATGCCACAGAAAAGGGCTCAGAAAAAAGTGTACCACAGCTCTGCAGGGCTTGCACATGCAACTAGAGCAAGCATTCTCCGACTGTCATCCTTAGCCAGGATTCTGAGGAACTACTGTTTCTCTTCTTGTTTCTTTTACATTACAGCAAAGACTCTCCTCAAATTGTTTGACTCCATGAGCTGGAGATCCAAAAAACCCACGAAAAGCTAAGATCTTGAGGTTTTCAGCATAAATTGTAGAAGCAAAAAATAGAAATTACTTCTCTCCTGTAAAGGAATGTTTTCTTCACAGGGTGGTATCTATCTTAGTTAACTCTCCCAATTTACTAACCCCTTGGTGACCTCCAGCTTCTGTAAAAAAAATGCAGACTGAAATAGCAGCAGTGGAGAATTTCCAGATGTCAGCCCTGTTCTCAGTGTGCAACTGCATGTGGTATTTAACAGATTCACCACTTTATCCCGTCGCACTGGTAACTTAACCATGAACAACCTAAAATTGCCCAAGTTGGTCAACAGAAGGAAACACCCTACCTTTGTCTATGAACCCTTATTTCTGAAGCGATACAGATGCTTCTATAACTTAGCACAGCATGTTAAGAAACATCTTAAAATGCAACACAACCTCAGCTGCAACAATCTATTAAAAAAACGTCAGGGCTAAGTAATCACATTTGCTTTTAAATGAATCATGTAATTACCACATTCCAGTGAAATATAATGATAAAGACCTTATGGTACTAAGCAGTATCCTTCCTTTTAAGCCATCAGATGCTCACAAATTGCAATGTCTACAGGTAACCATTGTACAGTCATTTTAGCATGGGGTTATGCTCAAGTGAATAGATAACCTCTTTCACAGCAGGGCTGATTAGCTCAATCAACTCTCCTCTGCCCACAAGAGCTACCATATTGCTGCCATTGATGGAGCAGACTTATCTATAGCCAGAGGGAATCTGTGGCCAGTGATGCATTACTTACAGTGGAAATACTCAAAAAGGAAGCTGAACTGATTTGTCGTGTCTGAGAAAGTGACCCATTTTTGCATGCCTCCTTTTTTCCCTTCACCTATTCCTCTCCCTTTGTTTTCCCACTTACAAGCAATCAAACATGCTTTTACAGTTATATCCTTTTTCTCCTAAATCATGGCAAGTCAATCATTCCCAGTAAATGCATGACTGCTGGGATTGGCTGGATTTGATTGCAATACAGCCTATTTTTTTCTGATTTGGCAATGCTGTTACAAGCAGAACCACTGCAAAACTGTAGCAGTAAGAAGACATTTTATGATGCTGTGTACCCAGACCACACCCCACATTCCTGTAGTCTTGTGAGAGACACCAACAGCCACATCACCAGAACTGCACAAGGAAGGATAGTGCTAATTATCCTAAATTACAGATGTGAAATGTGGAAAACCTTGGACTCACAGATGATTTTAGGTACCTGTACTTCCCATCTAAATCAAGTAGATTATGTTGTCTCTACATACCTTTGTAGATCTGCAGATGAGGGACTTTTTGTGAGGTCATGCTGAAACCGCCCAGAGCAGCAGCAATTGGAAATGCTGTTTCACAGGACCTGAGCCAGCATCTTTATTAGTGCTCAATGAGCCCAGAGAGCTCGCTTCCTTACACTAGGAGGAACTGCTGTGTATAAAAGACAGGAGACAATTCCCTTCTTTCTGAGGCAACAGAGTCCCTTTGGAATGGTTTGTGTGGCAGTGTATGTGCACCAACACAACTGCTCCATGCCCCATATTTGGAGTGACCAATCTCTCTCAGCCAGCTAATTTTACCCTTAATTCTTATTTTGTGTTATATTTTAGGAACCTCCTCTTAGTCTGATACAAGCAAACTCTATTTTGATACAAGCATCTCTTTCCTTGTCCCATCTGAGAGGTGATCTGTGTCAACTAAACTCTTGTGACAGCAAAGCAGGTAGTTTTACTATCATAGGTAAGTAAATGTGGAGGACTTTTTGCAATGCTGGGCCAAATGCTGTGGTTTTGCAAGCTTCTCTAGAGAAGAAGTGCAGCCTATGATTCCCCCACGAGCAGTTACCTCAAATTCATATGTGACTGTGCATAGTGCAATGGATATCTGAGCAGCACAGGAAAACTGCAAATGGAGGTCTTGTAACAGCAAAAACTGTTATTAACTTGTCCCTTTATTATTATTCATTCCTACAGTCACTAGCCTTAAAGCTTTCTTCATGTAACCCCAGAAATATCATAGTGTGAAGTAAGAATTGCTGCAGAGTTGGTATGAGTTTTGAGGCATCAAGGGCATGCTGTAAAGGTCTTGGAGGAAAGTAAGGAGCTGTCTGAAAATGATCTATTCCATTTCCTCCCTCCCCCACCCCCTTCAAATCACTGAAACACTTCGAGTGTTGAACTTTGAGAGTAAGTACCTATTTTCCTTCTGTTACTAGAGGGATACAGAGCTATTAAAATAAATGAAAAAGAAACAAAACTTGAGAGGCCTCTTACATGCTGAATATGCTCTGTGATGCACATACCCTTCAGTGGTGGACTGTGAAGTCACTGACCTCCACAGAACCACTCCAGAAGAGCTTCAGAGGAGTGCCAGGCTATCTCACCAGCTGCAAAGCATTTTATTAAAAAAAACCCAAACCCCTTTCTTTTTTCCCTTGGAAATTTTAGAAGGGGAAATGCATGGAAACACCTTGTCTGTGAAACCTAAGTAACAACAGCAATATTAAAATTGTCTAGTCTGTTTTTGTTGTTTACTTGGATGACTCCGTTTTGTACATGGGAAGAATTATCAGCTGAAAATCTTCTCATGGCTATGCAATAAAGTGAGGTGGAATGAAAATAAGAGTATTTCACTGGCCATCGTATGCACTAACAGATGGAATATGTACCTGATGTATCCGGGTGCCCAAGCACTGAGTTAGACGCATATGATAATGCCCTTGTCAATTCATGGTCTTCTCACAGACACTACTGCTAACTCAGGTTCATGATCCCTCCTTTTGCCATGCTGGCACACATTTTGAATTAGGAAGGTATTTGCAAATCAAAGATACATAAATAATTAAATTTAAAGACAATTTCTCTCAGCTGAATCAATCCTAGTCCTTCAATGACAGAATCATGCCAGTTCTCCCAGCATTCACAGCATTCTTGGACAGACAAAATTTAATTCCTGTCACTGAACAAAAGTAGGAAGAAAACCAGCTTGAAGCCCCACCTACTGCAAAATTTTCAGGACTAAATTACAAAGCAGCAAAGCAGGGTCATTTTCCCTTCAGTGACACTAAAAAGTACCATATTGTAAAGGCTTCTGGATGTTTGTGTACATATATATTTTATCTATGTGGCTTCTTGGTGAAAGGAGCAGAAGGTGGGTACTTGTGAAGCAACGGGCAATCTGCGATGAGTTCCTTAAATGTCTGAGTTTAAGATGAAATTTTAAATTTCTGAGAAGGAGGCATATGATGCCTGGCTATGTTGTCCATCCTACCGTTGTTCTAGCCTCAGATAAACACAGCATCTCAGGAAAAAAACTACTTGAGGGTTTTTTCTTTCTTTTTTTCCCCTGCAAGTCATACTATGGTGAGCTTCTTCCAGTCCTGATATAGAAAGGACGCTGTCTGTGATAAGCCCTGAAAGAAAATTGCACAGTTTACTTTATCAGTCCTTAAATAATTTAGTGGTTTTTTCTCACAAATTATATATGCTGTATGGAATATTTCCCTCAGTCAGGAAATAAGTTGACACACAACATACTGCCTTCCTGGCTAAACCCAACCTTTTTTTTTCTTCTGCAAATATGAAAATGTGCCATATTATCCTACAGCAACAGGGTCCATAATATGCTTGGCAAAATATCACATGAGAAGGAAAGGAAAAAAGAAATGAGACAGTAACAGGTACAGTGAGTTAATATGTATGAAGGATCTCATAAAAACAACAGCAGCAGGGCACAGCAGTGGAGGAAAAGCAAGAAACCCAACTGTGGAGTTAGTACTTTAATTCTTTTAGTGAGAGAGGCAGATCCAGTGCAGTATGTCCTTGAGATCACAGCATATCTTGAACAATGGTAGGTAGAGAGAAACACAGTAAAAAGACACAGAAGTAGGCGCAGTGAAAAGGCAGATTTATTTACTAGTAATACTGTACAGAGAAAAAAAAAGAAAGAAGCCACAGTTACAGCATGGCTGTTGCTGGCAGTGTTCTTGGGTTTTTTATTTTGGTTTTTTTTTTTTGTACTCATTTTTTAATCTGAAGAAAAAAACATAACAGTCAAAAAAGTACACTTCAGGTTACAAAGTACAGCAGCTATCCCCAGCAATTCTAATCCAGTGTTAGCACAGCAGTTTTTCCCCAACAAAAAGGGATTTTATTTACATTAGCTCACAAAGAAAGTGGGAGACTAAAGCTTAAAAAAAATCTCAACCACAATCTACATTCACCATAAAAGCTGCATTTTACACAACATTTTCTTGAACCCCTATAAAGAGTCATTCTTTGTCTAGAGTGAACGTAGTTGGGAGGGGCAGAAAACCTTCAGAAATGCATTCTTTGCCTTTGCCCTGACCTGCTCTTGCTTGGCTACAGTTTGCTGCAGTCAGATTCAGTTGTTCAATGGAAAAGCAAAAGCTTTCATATCAATTGTTTCTCTTTTATCTGCCCCTTAGGAGTTCCCACATTCATACTTGCAAAATAACAGGGACAATATTTGAGACCATCATCAGTAAAGCACCTTAATCATAAATACTGTCTGTTCTTCACATATCCTCAAGACTATCCGTAATCTACACAGTGCTAAGTATGTGTCACACATCAAGTATGCGCTTAAGGTTGTACACCTTAAGCACCATGTTCAACCGGGACTTTATATGGTTGCACAAAACCTTCTTATTTTTGAGTTTGCCTGTCTTTAACAGGCATATTACCTTGGAGGGATACCACTAGATTCTTGGCAGCTAATTTGACTGAGAATGCCTTTGCATGCTAGATCAGTCTGTGGGGAAATTCACATTTTCTCCTGGCTCTTTTGCCCTGCCAATAGCAACCTGATACACAGTGGGGTGGATTCCCTTTTGCTGCTGTAAAAACTGCCTTCTGGATGCTGATATTTTATGTACCTGGATACGTCTGGCTCATATGAGTTCAAGGGGCATAGTGTGTTCCAGAGGAATAGTAAGAGAGACAGCAGATTTACCTAAATCGTGAGATTTTAATGGAACTCGCTGTTTGGGCAACCCGTAAGATGCCAGATTAATAGATAGGGTGAGTGCTCCTTTAGTATCAAATATGTCCCAAGAATCTAGGAAAACGCAGGAAAATAGTGCGGACGCGATACTGTAATTTCTTGGGACTGACACCAGCAGGCCTAAGGTGAGTTTTATAAGTTCAGTTTCTCCTTTCTTCCCCCTCTTTCTTCTAGGAGACCACAAAAGGGGAAGCAGAGGGATGAGGAAAAAGGGATCAGTCGAGCAATAGTGTCCAGAATGAGAGCAAGTACAGAGATAGGGGACAAGCAGAGTCTGGGGCAGAGGTGTGCAGAGAGAAAAATTTGGAAATAAAAGTTACACTGCCTATTTTCTTTTGTGTTTGTGTGGAGTTACGAAGTTTGTCCCTCCATCCCCTGTGTCTCCAGGGTTTTGAGAGTTCTTGGAGGGTGTTTGTCTCCTCAAACACAGTCAGCAAGGAGACCATGCTCTAAAACCCTCTGCAGAAAAGTGCACCAGTTTCACAACACCGTTTAAAATTCTAACTAAATTAATGAGAAGACACAGTTAAAGCAGCATAAGCCTTGCCTGTAGCATATTGCTTAAAGACCACACCCTATACACATTTGTGCATGTGCTTAAATGTCACTTGTCTGGGTCATCCTGTTAAAAAGGACTACTTGGGTGCTTGATATTATGCTCATGGGCAAATCTTTAGGTCTTACAGACCTGCTGAATACATATGCAAGGTCTAAATTTTGGGTCAAGTTACTAACATACCAGTGCAATTAAAAAATGTATAAATATAGCCAAACTGGTGAACTTGAGTTACTTAGCTAAGTCTTAAAAAAAAAAAAAGAAAAAAAAAAGAAAAAAGAAAAAAAAGGTTTTTTTATTCGATTTCTGAAGTAGATTAATTCCTAAAACAAACCCCTAAATTCACTTTCGATAAGAATCTGGGAAACAATTGCAGGAAAGCTTTGCAATACAATAGCAGCAAAATCCCACAAGGTAAGAGAAGCTTTTGCAAACTGAAGGAAGGAGCTTGGAATTTTTCACAAGTTTGCCCTTAAGAAAAGTGGCCTAGTCTTAATCCACTGAACAGCCTAAATGGAACCATCACAGGAAAAAAGCTACAGATATTGCAAGACTCTTTGAACCCATGAGGAAAAAGGCTCAATTTTATAATTGTTTAATTTTAAATACAAGTGGGACATTTTTAAGAACTTCATGCACCCTTGTCACTATTTACAAGCTAAGTTATTATTAGAAGTTTATATTACAAGTTGGATTTATATTCTCTTTGGACTAGGTGACAATCCATTTATATTCTAAACTGAATAAATTCAGCCATTTTATATAACATACTCTTTTACAGACAAAAATTACAGTCTATATTTTTGTTGGATATTGTCATAGTCTGCAACTATTAAGCTCAGAATTAAAGTTTATTCTTGCTGCTCAGGAGGCTCAAGAAACATAATCTGAGAAAATTCTAAACTTTCCAATAGACAGCGAGAACTAGTTCAAACTTAGTGAGTTTAGAAAAAATAAAGAATCCGTGCCTCAGCATATGTGAAAATTCTCTACTTTGTCTAAAATATTTTGTTCATTTCTTTCCAGTGGCACTATCTCTTGCACTTTGAAATCTAATGTTGGATAAAATGTGACAAAACATGTATTTCCCTTATTGGCCATACCACTCTGCTGAAAGTAGGTAGCTATTGCCTACTATGTTGACTTTCTAGGTAAGGAAATTTGTCTAGCTATGGAAGGTGTAGGTACACTTTTTTCTGTGAAACATGTTTACTTATTTAGCTGTGTCTATAGCAGTTATATTGGATTCAACTCTTCTAACTCAACTCTTTAAAAAGTGTTGTGATGCTTCTTCCTGGAAAAAATTGTGGTTAGGTCTACAAAAGATCCCAAGAAGTTGGGCATTGTCATAAACATATGAAAAATTGAAAGGCTCAATATCATGGGAAGGATGATATTCCAAAACTCAATACCCATTTAGGGTTTGTATCTCATTACAAAAATATTTATTCCTTAAAAAAATACACAAATGTAAAATACTACATTTTCTATTATATCCCTGCTTACTTTCCAAGTATGCCATTTGGATGTTTGAGTAAATTAAAAGGTAGAACACCCTTTATTTCTCTAGCAACTCTCTATGCTATCTTTCTGCTCAGATTAGTTTGTGGTATCTTAATTATTT
Source organism: Acanthiza pusilla (assembly GCA_036630365.1). NCBI lineage: Eukaryota > Metazoa > Chordata > Aves > Passeriformes > Acanthizidae > Acanthiza > Acanthiza pusilla. The sequence continues at coordinate 2,635,798 of JAXCHO010000095.1, forward strand.
TAGGTGTGAAGAATTAGTAGTGAACTAATATATTATCCATCAGGGAAGTCCCTCTGAATGTTTGCTCATGGATGATAGCAACGCTGACTTAGGACCTGATCCTACCAGATGCAAAGGATCATTTCATTTTGCATTTTTCTCAGTAGAAGTAGCAATGCTTAGAGTTAGCCTCTAGGATTACACTGCCTTGGGCAAACTCAACAGTGCAGAAAATCTGTATAGATACATAAGGAACACCCAAACTACACTCTGTGTCGATCATTCATACCCTGAACTTGCAGATGCCTACAACATTCTTCCTGTGAGCAGTCCTGTTGCCTGAAAGAGGTCTACACACAGCAGAATTAGGCATACACGTTTTTGTCTGCTGGACTGAGGTCTTGTACTGCACTAGAGAGGTACACTTCTTGGAGGACTTATGCACACTTCTCTTGCTGGGGATTGAAAGATAATGTTGTGTTTATACAGCTTTGGAATACAGCCTGCACTTTTTGGAAAAAAAAAAGGAATTAAAAAAACAAAGAAGAAGAAGGAAACCCAAGAGTGCTAAGGCAAACTGTCAAATGGCATATCATACCTACTTTGTCATTCATTTAGATAACATCACAAAGGCAGACCAGAGGAGTTCTGTAAACATATACCATACAGTACATCAGCCACAAGAAATTAAAAAAAGAAAACAACCCTGTAATTCTTTTCTTTCTGTATTGATATTCTAGTAGTTGAAAGAGATTGCCTAGCCATTAATCATAATGCTGTGGTTTTTTGATTTGTATTTTTTTCTGTTAAAAAAATAAGAAAGAATGGAAGTAAAATGCAGTGGTTTGCAAATGAAATGGTCCCTGAATGCAAACAAGGGACAACATGGAGCGTGGGTTTATAGAAACTTGGAAGATACAAAATATAAAAAAGTTTCCTAAGTTACTTTTTTCCCAGTCTAGGAAAAAATACACTGAAAAGAGGTTTTCTTTTTGTTTTTCTTACAAAAATTAAGGCGAGCAGTTTGTTGTGGCAAAATGCTATTACTGAACCAGTTTCTGACTCTACTTTTTTGTATCCCCTTGTGCTGAAACTGAAAATGTACATGTGATGGCATAAGTTAAACAGACAGGGATTTTGCTTTAAACAATATTAAAAAAACCCATCCCATAATGATCCTTACAAAAATCTCTCTCTGCTTGACCATAGAGCAGACCATTTCCCTTGTGCCTGATTGTGCATGGATTTCCACAGGCAGCCTCCAATGCAAGGGTAAGGGGAAAACTGACCCCTTCAAAGCCCAAACCATCCCTGGAAAACCAGTTTACATTCATCAGCTTGGGCTAATGCACCTGAATTCCCCTGTAACTTGGCTGCAGGCTAGTGGCTAGAAGAGACAAGGCGATGTCCAGGCATGGCTGCTGCCCTTGTGGAGGAGGATGATTGGAGTAAGCATGTTTCAGCTAAGGCCCTGTGATTTCAGAGCCATTTGCTCCTATTTCATGTTTTTCCTGACCTCAGATGTGGAACTGCCTTTGGCCAGTAAAGACCAACCCTATGCAGGTGAACTTTAGCTTTCCTGGATCTACCGGGGCCTGCTAACCATGGAGTTAATGTGAACACATAAAAACAACTGACCTTCCTAGGCACTCGATATTAGCTACAAGTACTGAGCAGTAGGTATTTGAGAGATTTAAGGTTTAAAGGCTTGTGCTCTACTTCTAACCACTAAAGGACCAGTTCTGGACTGTGGTATACCACCATCTCCCCACCGTGCTGTGCCTCAGACGGTGCAGTGGTCTCAGACGGTCTGGTGCCAGCGTCAGCAAGCATCTCCCAAAGCTGGCTGCTAAGGGAGTCATCCCCAAAATGCTGAGTGGGTGCTGAACCAGAAGGTCATCTGACAGGGGAGCACATGGCTCAAGAGATGCAGGGACAGAATGGGTTTCGCTAATATAATACCCCACATTTCCCAAGCAGGAGGCTTTGAGAAAAAGTGTCCATATGGAGCGAGGAGTGGCAGGGGGGAAAAGATCAGACTGTGAAGACACCAGGAGGCCAGGGTGGCTGCGAAGGTGGCATCACACCCAGAGAGGAAAAGATGGCGAACAACAAGATGACTGGCCAGGCCAGGAGGAGATGGCTGGGAGATTTGTTTCCGAGTATTACTGGTGAGGTGAGCAGGCCCCAGAGTGAGAGAACTATCGCAAAACGCTCCTGGCTCCCACATCATTCACAGGCAGATGCAAAACAGAAAGGGCTTCACACTTTGTGCTGCTGGGCTCCTAAACATGTCTGGGAACAGCCTCACCTGGCCACACTGGGCTTGAAAACTTAGGGTCTTGTTTTAAGAAATGTTCATATTTGTAAATGCTTAGCATTTCTGGGAAAAAAAAAAAGGAATAGGGGGAAAAAAACCCCCAACCACCACCAACCAAAAAAAAACCCCAAACCGACACAACCAAAACCACACACAAGGCTGCTAGTTTCTAACAAACAGCCACCAGACCTTTTGTTGTGATGTGAAGCTCTGTGGCCATTCCCCTCTTTGATAAAACTTAACCACCTAAGCCTGAGTCAAAGAATGATGTGCAGAGCTTCTCTGGGTGAGTTTGGTCCTTCTCCCATCCAAAAGCCCCCAGGGAGGCGAAGGGAGCATTTGAAAGTCTATTCATTTTTGCCACTGCAGCAGACATGGAGGTCAGCAAAATTTCCACAAGTGTCAAAGAGGTGAGGCTGTCTTTTACTACTCTTGCTTTCTTTACTACTTGTTTGGGTTTTTTTGTCTGACAGCCACCTAGGCAGTGGTGAGAAGTTTCATTGACCAATTCCATACTGACAGCTAAGTGACTTAACACATGAACTACCTTTTGCTTCTTTTGTATGTGTAGGTTTTCAGTGTGCCTCATATTACCACCACTGAACAAGTGTCTTTTTTACTGGCACAGAAAGAAAAGAGTACAGAGCAAGAACTGTGTTTAATCAGATGCTCTGAACTAACAATTAATGCAGTAAAAGCACCATCCAAGAAAAAACAGAAATATCATAGGAAACACCTCAGACTGAAAAGAGGCTTTTTGTTGTTTTTCTTTTTTCTTTTTTTTTTTTACTTTTTTTTTCCATTGCTGTTATTGATTTTTAAAGTCTGATAGTTTCAAAGACACTTCAAAATAATCTTCAGTACTTGTTCACACTATCAGAAAATATAAAACCTGATTTTTAATCTCACTCATGTAGTTACAATTCCAGAGTAACTCCACTAAAGTGAGTGAAGCTAAACTTAAACCAAACCAGTGTGACACAAGAATCAGGTTCATAGTATCTCACCATGAAAAAGCTAGCTGCTTTCTCATTTTGAAGAATCAAGAACAAGAAAAAAAGAAACAACCATTGATTTTGGATGCCTTCACATTTTTACATTTTCATCTTTAGTTGTTTTTAAGAGGCCTGATTTTCAGAGGTCAGATGAAAAAAATGTACTGGAAATCAGGCGTCTTTTAGTGCCCCACATTAGAAAACAAAGCATCCAAAACCACCAGCAGTTTTCGAAAATGTTAGTCTTGCGGCTATAGGATCTCCCGAAACAACTGCTCTGACAAAACTCCAGTGGGACCTCCACAGGAGTTTTACCTGGACAAGCAGGGCACGATCAGACCCAATTGCCTGTCATATGTAGGTGCACTGAAGGTGCACTCTGTGAGAAATTACACTTCCATAAGAATTACAAAATAAAACTCTGGCCCTGCCCCCATTCCCAGCGCTGAGAATTTTGCTGCTGAATCCAGTAGGAACAGGGTCAGACTGTGAGAGAAGTTCATTTGTATTCCAGGGAAACAGAAGGCAGTATCCCTCATCTACTGGAGTTCAGCAGGAAAACTTCATGTATAAACATTGGCAGAGTTACTGAAAGGCAAGTAATTAGATCAGTGACTCCTTTTCTGTTGGTGTGACAGCTGCATCTTTTTCATGTCAAGTTAATTTCAACTGTAATTTGGGGAGATGAAGTGCATATACAATACTGTAATCTGGAAGATTTATATAAGGCAAAATGCTCATTCATACATTTTCTAGAAAGAATAATTAAGGTCCACTTCTGGTATCACCAATAAGCAGAAATGGCTCATGGGTTTTTCTGACACCGCAAACTAAACTGGAAAGTTACTATAAAACAAAATTATACAATTTTTTGGGAAAGACTTGTCTGAGTTTTAGCAAATTAAAACAGTAAAGTGATCTGAGCCTTCCCCCAAGAAATAAAAAATATGATCTATAAAATAATGCTTAAATGTGATTTTTCTTAAAAAAAGAGAAATAACTTTTTTTTTAAGGCTCTCATATCTGGTGGCTGTGAAAGTCAGACTCCCACAAAATCCTAGGAATCTGATCAAGCCTGCCAGATATTTAAAGAAAAAATGTAAAAAAGGCTTTCATTGTATATATAAAATATATACATATAAATCAAATAAATATGAAAACATACGTTCCATTTCTTATTTATCTCTCACTCTGTAGTATTAAGGAAAAAAGACAAAACAAAACACCATCACCAACAACACAAAAAAAAGAAGCCAAAAACCCCCAATCCCTCCCCAACACCAAATAGTATGTCTGATGGGAAAATAACCATGCGTTCCTCTTCCTTAAGAACTAGAAAGAAAAGCAACCCAACTGCAAGGCAATGGAGGCATTCACTTCCAGTTCACAGTATTGCAGTTAGAAGTACAGTGAGGTCTAGGTAAGTGATGGAGCAGGAGCTGCCGGGAGCAGGGGAGGAAGAGGTGTTCACATGACAATACAGCATTGACAGCGCTTTTTCTTTTGTGTACCTGGGGCAGCTTCCAAGGGCAGGCTCTCTTCCTTCCCCTCAGGAGAGGAGGGCTCTGTCGTGTCCGACAGGGGCCTGCCAGAGACCAGCTCAGCAGCGTTCCCATCCATGGTGGAAACATCAGTCACTGTCTTCTCCCGCAGTGACTTCTCATCGTCTTCATCGATCAGCACAAGCTCTGCCTTGATGGTCTCATCATAGCCCAGCACTTTCTTTGTCTCCTCTTCATCACTGATGTTCTGGTAGCCCATAAATATCATTGTCACCGGCTGATCTGCACTGGCCTCTGGGGTTTCACCACCACAGGGTTTGTCTTGTGGCTGAGGGTTCAGAGCATGTCCTTTGCTGGATTTGTGTACCATTTCCAGCTTTGCCTCCTTGAAGAGCATTTGCTCCTTCATATGGCTAAGGTTTCCATCGGCTACCACATTTCTGTCTGACACAGTCATTGTTTGATACCCTCCTTTTACACTTGATTGTCCAGCTTTTTGCATAAGTTCATCTACGTCCTTTGAGCTTAATTTATGTACTCCATTTTCTACCACTGTGCCACCAGAGTGAACCTCATAGACTACCTTGGAACCATCATCATAGACTTTGAATCCTCTTTGATGGGCCTCATCTGGGCCAACAGGTGAAGCAGAGACAATCTTGGTCTCTCCTGTCTGTTTGTCTTTCTCCACATTAATTTCCATGGTGCACAAAGCTTGAATGAAAACAAGAAAGGAAGTGCATGTTACAACAAAAAAAGCCAGTGAATGGTTAATTGCCAAACAGACAAAGAAAACTATGTTGCCCCTTCTTCCTACCTCCTGCTTCCTAAGGGGTAAGCATTCTATGTTAGAGGTGGAATGCAATGCTGTGGATGCTATTACACTGTGGCTTTTTATGCAGGTGGAGGAGACGGGGCGTACCTGTGGCAAACAGGACCTGTTCTGCCAGCTCACGCCACATGGAGCTGGCTCTGGTCAACTAGGAGCGCCAAGAGGTTAAATGTAATTTAGACAAGGGGAGGTGACAGCATGCAGGTTGCCCTCTACCTTTCCATTCTGAACTTGCCTCAAAATTCAGAGAGAACATCCCTACTCTCTTTTCTGCCATCAAACTGCCAGTTAGCTGGTAACAAATTTTGTTTGCTGCAACACCCAGACCATATAATTGTCAATGTTTGCCTTTGCTTAACTCTTCCATCCGTAGCACTCAAGACATTTTAGAGGGGTGAAGAAATATCTCTGTTCTACACATGGGAAAACAAAATCAACAGTAATAGGATAATTTCTCCCACAGGCGTATGGCAGGGCAGCTCTCTCAGCTTCCACACCAAGACATCAACAGTGACCTCTGCTTTCCAGCTAAGAGAATGTACAAAACAGCCAAGAAGTGCTCCCTTGTTTATGTGAATTATGCATTAAGCACCACTGCCAAAGTTGAAGAAAAAAGTAATAATGAACTAATTTTCAAAGAGTCATGAAACAACAGGCAAAAACATGTGTGAGGTATGTTGCCTTAGAATAGCAAAGTTAGGATGTAGCAGTTAAGGATGTAGTAATGAGCTGAAAATTGTAGACCACACAGTAGGAACAGACAAGCAGTCCACTCTGCTCCAACACCCATTTTGAGATATGATGACATATCACTAGACAGCTTTACAAAGAAAAAATGTGCAAAGGTATCTCAGACTTTGCAGTGTTCATTTGTTCAAGCATTCCTTGTATGCATATGAAGACATTCTGGCTCCTGGACAGACATCCACACACACTTAATTATGAATTACCACAGGCAGTGACAAGTGTTTGTGAAACTGTGATCACTTCCATCAACGAACCTCAACAGTATATTCACAGTTTATCTTACCTGGGGATACCACAAACCAGCATGTTTGCTTTTTTTTTCTGGTTTATTTTCAAGAGAGTACAGAATATCTTTGCCCCAAGAATCAATGTAGTTTGGTATGTATTTTAAAAAAATTAATATAAAAAAAAATACTGTTACTTTAATATATTTCCTCAGTCTTTTTATTCACATACTGTACAATTATTTTCCTATAACCTGAAAGCAAAGTATTTAATCGGCAATAGGAAATTTATCATGACATGTATCATTACACTGCCTATAGTGCTAGACAGAAAATTCACGTGTTGGTGAGTGGGTGCAGGCTGTTCCCTGTTACATGGTCTCTTCTGTCCCCCAGGAACGCAGTATGGAGGGCAAAATGGTTGGGTCTGGCCATCTACATGCTGTGTGCATCTGCTGAGACTTTGGCCAACCCCAGCAGGACTGGCTGGGTCAAGTGCAACACCACACAAACACCTGCACAAGCCAGGGGACAGAGATGCTGGTGGGGGAAGGAGCATTGCTGCCTCTGAGAGTGATGCATTGCTGAAGGCTGGAGTGGGCTGCAGAAGCAGTGATCTCACCTTGGCCCTGTCCCTAAGGACTGTGTTTTACCACTGCTTTGGGAGGTTTATGGACTAGTTGAGTTCATAGCTGTCATGACCCTGAGCACAGGGTACCCATTCCCACAGTGGAGTAGGGCTTACAGTTTTTGATCTTCCTCCTGTGCTGGAGTTTTTGTGCCTCGCCATCCCACAGCAGCCTGGGCAGCCAGAAGGCAGCTGCAGGGCTGAGAGCTGAGCTCTGCTCTGAGGTGTGCAGCGGGACACTACAAGGCATGTGGCATGGCTGGAAACAGGAAATTAATGCTGGAAATAAGGACAAAACTGTAGCCCCAGGGATGGCAGCAATTAAGCTACCGAGCAATTGCTCTGAGAAACTGTGGCAGACAGCACCATGGTGCAGCTCAGAGAGCAGCTGGCATGGATCACTCGCTCAGGACTGTCCCAGCCCAGGAACTGGTGTGCAAGTGCCCTTTTTATCTTATCCAACTGCCTCTGCTCTGAAGCCTTTAATCCAATTTATAGTGATAATGAAACAAAGAGATGGAGGCGCCAACACTAACACTATAGAAATTTCTCCTTTCAAGGTGCAGTTTCTTAAGGGGGAAGAAGAAAGGAAGAAGCATTTTGTTTATTGGCTTTGTGCCAATGCCTAGGGCTTGGGTGAACGGGCTCTGAACATGGCTTGACCTCCCCAGGGCTGCTCAGACAGACATTGTTCAATAACTTTCAACATTACAAAGATAAAAATAGAGGCTGTCTAGCCTTTGATGAAGGTGCTAAAACCGACAGGTGTCTGAATGGCCAGCTGAACTGAAGCAAAGCTGAATCATGAGGCAGCAACAGCACATTCATATTCTGATGGGCAGAAATTCCTGATTTGTCCTGAGCACCACAGCCCTACAGAGAGGGTACCACCAGCCCATCAACTCCCTGCCTATTACCTTCTTAGAGAGAAGTAGCAGCCTGAGCTCCCCTAAAGCTCCTGTGCTTCTCCTTTTCTTTGAAAATTAAAAATATTTTCTGGGGCATGGCTTTTCATTACAGACTGGTGATTTTCTTGGGAAATAGTTGAGTGCCACATATTTGTAGTGCAGAAGAAGGTGCAATCTGCCAGACCCTCCCTCTTTTGATGCACAAATTTAGGTCAGTATTGTGCATTAAAAGAAGTCTTGTACAGTGGGAATGAATTTAGAAGCAGGTAGCAAAAATCTGATAGTTAAATCATGTGGACCTGGCTATATCTGAGTTTGTGATCTTGAGAAGCATGAGCCTGGCAAGGAGCAAAGATCAATCTCTGAACTTTACAAAAATTAACTTCTAACTGTTTAAGGAGTTGGTGAATGAACAAGATCAGCTCCTCAAACCGAGGAGTAAGAAAGCAACATCTACCAGTGGAAGCAGGGACATGGGGAGAATACAGGAATATGGTTTAATGTGTAGGAATGGGGTCAGGAAAGCCAAGGCAAAGCTGGAGTAGAACTTGGCAAGCGACATGAAGAGTAACAGAAAGGGATTCTGTAAGTACATAGGTTAGAAAAAAAGGCCAAGTCTATCTTCCTATATCTCCCCGCAAACAGGAAATGAGAACTGGTGATGACTGATATGTAGAAGGCTGAAGTACTCAATAAGTTCTTTTGCCTCAGCCTTCACGGTCAGTCAGGCATCCCATTCTCTGAAGTACCTGATCCTCTGGGTGGGTGTAAAGGAAGTGAAGACCCTCCCATTTTAAGTGAAGAATGTGTTTGGGATCACTTGATGAAGCTGAATAGCCACAAGTCTATGGGACTGGATGACATGCATCCCAGCATCCGGAGGGAACTGGCTGATGTTCAAGGCTGGGTTGGATGGACCTCTGAGCAACCTGGTCTAGTGGAAGCTATCCCTGCCCCTAGCAGAGAGGTTAGAATGATATGATCTTTAAATTCTCTTCCAACCCAAACTATTCAATGATTCTGTAACTCTACATCGTTGCCAAGCTACTTTCCATCATATTTGAAAAGTCAGACAGTCAGGTGGTCCCCAGTAACTGGGAAAAGGGAAACACTGACTTTTTGTGACAGGGGAGAAAGGAAGAACTAGGAAACTACAGACCAGTGAGCTTCAGCTCTGTGCCTAGGAAGATCATGGAGCAGATCCTCCTAGATGATATGCTAAGGCACAAGAAAGACAAGGAGGTGATCTGAGGCAGCCGTCATGGCTTCACTAATGGCAAATCATGCTTTGGTGGATGGAATAATGGCAATGGTTACCAAGCGAAGACCAACAGATAGCATCTATCTAGACTTCTGTAAGGCCTTTGACAGGGTCCCATATGACAACCTTATCTCCAGATTGGAGAGACGTGGATTTGATGGATGGACTATTTGGTGGATAAGGAATTGGCCAGAGAGCTGTGGTCAATGGCTCTGTGACCATGTGAAGGCCAGTGACGAGCGGTGTCCCTCTCTCTTGGGACTGGTGCTCTTCAGTATCTTCATAAATTACATGGACAGTGAGATCCAGTGCACCCTCAGCAAATCTGCAGATGGCACAAAGCTGAGCAGTGCAGTTGACACAAAAAAAGGGAGGGCATCCAGGGGTACCTGGACAAACCTGAGAAATGGACCCATGAGAACCTTATGAAATTCAACAAGTGCAAGTGCAAGGAGCTGCACCTGGGCTGGGGCAATTCCAAATGTCAATACAGACTGGGAGAAGTCACTGAGAACAGCCCCGGGCAGGAGGACTTGGGGGTTCTTGTGGATGAAAAGCTGGACATGAGCCAACAGTGTGCACTCAGAGCTCAGAGAGCCAACTGTATCCCAGGCTGCACCAAAAGCAGTGTGGCCAGCAGGATAGGGGAGGTGATTATCCCCCTCTACTCTGCCCCTGCTCTGCCCACCTGGAGTACTGTGTCCAGGTCTGAGGTCCTCAGCACAAGAAAGACATGAATATTTTTGGAGCAGATACAGAGGAGAACTATGAAGATGATCAGAGGGATGGAGCACCTCTCCTATGAAGATAGTCCAAGAGGGCTGGGATTCTCCAGCCTGGAGAACAGAACATTTCAGGGAGACCTTATTGCCGCCTTCCAATACCAAAAGGAGGCTTCTAAAAATGAGGGAGAGGGACTTTTATATGGGTAGATAGAGATAGGACAAAGGGTTTAAAATGAAAGAGGGCAGATTTAAATACCCAGAGGGTGGTGAGGAACTGGAACAGATTGCCCAGAGAAGCTGTGGATGCCCCATCCCTGCAATTTTTCAAGGCCAGGATGGATGGTGCCCTAAGCAACCTGATCTAGTGAATGGAATCCCTGCCCATCATGGGGGAGTTGGAGCTAGATAATCTTTGAGGTCCCTTCCAACCCAAACCTACAATTCTATGGTTCTATATTTAAGAAGAATGAGATACATCTACATGCAAGATACATCTTTTTATCTACAGTATGGAGTACTGAGATGTAACAATGTCTTATCTATTCAGGAGACTTCAGGCAACAAGTTCTAGCACTTCCTGGAAGATGTTGTCCTAGAAAGTTGGTGTGATCCTTTTGTATTTCAAGTCTGGCTAATTTGCTTGAGCTTTTGACTCTGTCAAAATTTTATTTTCATATATTCTACTGTGATTTTACGGTAGTGTTTTTTAGATATTGGACAAAATGTGGTTTATGACCAACCCAGGGACCACATTAAAGTTACTTGGGTAAGTAAATGCATAAACCTATGTGAATTTCTTAGAAAGCTGTTCACCAGTAAAAGGCACTGCTGTGGGAGAAGGGAATAACAGAACCTTGCTTATCTGCCTGTGTGCAGATAATGTTTGTTCTCTGTGGGAAAACCTAGCAGCCCAGCTTGTCAAAGTAGTTGCAAAATGAACTAATGTTGATTCTCAAATGTCTTTATTTAACCAAAGCACACTTACTGCAAAGTTTGATCTAGTAATAGAATAAAAAACTACCTGACAATAGAGTTGAAACTGAAAGCAGTGTTTGAAGATGACAGCCAGTATTCACACGTACAAGTTTTCTGCACAAGCTTTAATTACAGTGAAACATGATGCAATGCTTCATGACAAGATCCCAGCATGCCAATAGAAGGATCTAACGTCTGCCTGTTTTGTGGATTCAGAGGCTGTTCTTTAAAAAAAATCTACTTACACTTTAAGCTTGTTTTACGATGGATGATTACAGCCCACCTTTAAGAACACCTATTGCACACACACGATACATTTATCAAGGACTACATTAGCAAGGCAGTGAGTCATCTAAAGAATGGAATTATTACTTTCTTGTTGTTGACAAAATGGCACAAAACACACAGAAAAGCTTGCTTTAAAGACAGATTAGGGTAAGCACTGGTGGAAGTGAAGCTTTTGGAATGGCTTGCAACAGAATTTATGGAAAAAATTACATATTTCATAGCTGTTTACAGTGCCTTAGCTGTAGACTTTGCTTTGTTATGTTCGTTAATCCATTTTTCAAGTAAGCCACCTTTTATCCCACTCCTTGGGACACCTCTTAAGTGGTCACCAGCCATTTGGTCTTGAGATAGGGAGTACATTGTTTAGAAAAGAAGGATTTTGAAAACAATAAAAAGGTACAGGTTCTAACAATCATTTTGTTACATTTAAGACACATACTCAACATGAAAAGTGTTAGAAAATTCTCTGTATGACTCCAAGCACAAAACAATCCCACCTTTTCCCAAGAAGCAGGAATGGCATATAAAGAAGTATAAAATGACATAAACATTTGAAGAATGTATCTGGTCTTGTGAGTGCCTGTTTGGAGTTGCATGGGTACAACAGAGGACAAAAAACCTTGGCCTAGATGCCATGTATTTGTATCAGCAGAGATGGAAAGAACTGAATGTTTCCATGTTAAAAAAAATGGGGGATGTTTCCTATGGTACTCATATGTAGTTCAGCTACATTGTTTTGAGAGTACTCACTGCAGTTCAAAAAGCCTTGACTTATTTACAGAAATACACATCAAGCAGCATTTCCTGGCACTTAAATGATATTGGGACACCAGACTCACTAAGGTAATGTAACAGAAAGAGTTCATGGCTACTGGACTGGTATTACAATACTTTGTTCCTTGAGACTTACCAGCTACTCTGCTTGATCCGTCCCACCCAGGAACTGGCTCTGCTGTTCGTGAATAGAGGGTTGGGAGTTCAGGGATCTGGGAGTAAATGTAATTTACTGCATCTGGTGTCAGAGAACAGGAAACAGTTAGATTTGTGCTACGAGCCCCAGTGGCTTCATTGCTTAGACAGCAGAGTGTTGTCAGCTCTGACAATAGTCACTGAAGCTTTGTACTAGATAATTGGATCAAAGCAAACAAAGTGCAAAGTCACTGTCCTGTGATTGGTGTTCAATAGACTAGCTGAGGCAGGAGGGAATGGGTCCAGATGACTCAAACCTTATGTCAGATGAACACATAAAATTATTTGTCAGGAGGTTCTGGATTTATCAAGTCTGTGACCTTTAAAATGGAGGGTGGTGCGGGGAAGGTAAGGAACAAACCTAATGAGATACAGAATATGTGACATTTCAAATAGAGATATAAAAGCCTAAAATGCTAGTGTTGACTAAAGAGGATAAGAAAACAGCTCTTTGATACCAGTTGTTTCCAATATTACTGAATCAGAATGTGGCTTTTTGTTCTTAAAGCTGAAATTTAGCTAATAATGAAATCTCATACAGCTATTGATAGGGTACCTGTTTAGGTCTTCAGTAGGTATTATGTTCCTGGCAGTGCTGCAATGCCATCATTCATTAGCAAATCCTGAATTAGTAGAGAGCTATATTATATGATTGACTTGTTTTACATTTAAGCTTATGGTTGCATATCATAAGCTAAATGTGTACTTTAGAAGAGATATTAATAAATTTAAAAGTATTTCCTTGGAGATATTTTGTGGCTGGGTTAAATACAACTAGTATTAATTGTGCTAGAATTCAGTGGCTGAGCTAAGAGAAGAGCTCAGAGATGTGCAAATAATAGACTTTGGTTTAGGTACCTGTCAGAGACTGAAATAGTTCATGCCTCAAACATTGATATAGAGTTTTGCTCATCGTAACAAAAACTGTATAAAGAAACTACAACCAAAGAAGCCTTGGTGAGGATACCTGACTGGAACTTTGGACTGAGAATCAAACTGCTGAGATTAGATAAAGGGAAACCTATTGTTCCGTCATCTCAGGCTGAAGGAAAGGAATGCATCCACAAAGGCCAAAGCCACCAGCTGTGCTGAGAATCATCCCTGGCTGAGTTTGGGGTGGGGGGAGAGCACAGCTCACAAAGCCAGGTCTACACAGACTTCTCCCGCAACCAGGGGGGGAGGAAGAGGTTTTGGGTGCAGTGGCATAACCTCTGGTCAGAGGCAGTAAAGCCCAATCCTCCCTTACACAAACCAGCCCAGCTGTGGAGCCCCCAACCCCACAGGCCACATCCATGGGACATTCATGTGAGAGGCAGCTTAGGGAGTGTCATAATCCATCACAGACCCCCCCAAAGTTCTAGGCCTTGCCCCACAGGACTGCACGTGATGCAAGCAGAGTCTGCTGCAAGAGGCTGTTCCTCCCCTGGGGGGACATGCCTGGACATTGCCACCTGGCCTGAGAGTATATTAACCCATGGGATTCTGTGCTTTTTGGGGGGACTCTCACCACCAAGAAGACCAGCTGGAGAGGATCAACACAGCATCGTTGGGATCCACGGATGGTGATATTCTTTAATTCTGTCTCTGTCACTCTCTTTCTGTCCCCCCCACCTCTTTTCCTACTTCTCCCTTTCTCTCTTTTCTTCTCTCTCTCGTATTTACTGTACAATAAAACCCATACGATTGACTGGCATATGGTCTCATTTGCACCTTAATTCGGGTAGAGGTATTTCTAAAGAATCTTAATAACTGGATCATAACAACACCAAAACAAAATGAAAAAGAAATAATAATAAAAAAAATCACATTCTTTCCTATCAACTGGAAATGTTTTCAGCTCTGTATGGAAATGGTTAAATTTATGCTCAAACATAAAATAATCTTTGGTGTGAAACAGACCATTCTTTTTCCTCCAAGGGTATTCTGCCAGTTCAATGTATAACTTGTCAAGGCCTTGATACTGCCTGATCTGTGTGTCAGGGTAGGAGGCAAAGTCTGTCTTCCTTGAAGCTTCTTGTTCCTAATAAACAGGTGAGAGAGGTTGACCAGTGCAGACCATAAAGGTGAACTGGTGAAATGAGAGAGAAAATGACCTGTTGTAAGCTGCTTGACTACATCTGGTGAAAGGAGATACTTTCATCACATTCTCTATGGGCTAACATCCATCCCAGAAAAAATACCTACACGTGGTGGCATCCTCATGAAGGACATGATGTGCCACCTCTAATCCTAAGGCCTCCTTTTTTGGCAGGAAAATTTGCCCAGGTATTAGCGAAATGGTTTTACACCCATAAGAGTCAGTGGTGGCCACCAGTTCTACTGGATGCAGAAAGATAAGTCCCCAAGATGACACTCCATCCCTCTGTGGCCCACTATAGGTAACCCAGGTAAGGAGTGTAAGGAGTCCTCTTTCCTCCTTTCTGGTGTCAGAGAAGTATGGCACAGAGGCACAGTGCAAATCCATTTAAACCCCCCATAAATTTAGTATATAAATGACTTCAATTTGTAGCAGGTGAATTGGGAAAAAACCCAAGCCTGTCCACGGAAATGTTATTTTATTTCATATTTCAGTGAACAAATGGCAGTCTTGGCAAATGGCAAATGGGCTTTTATAATTTCAGTGCATATTGTATCCTCAAAGTTTTGTATTTTTAGCAGTAGAGCCTAGGAAAAATAATTGTTTAAGACATAGCTGACTGAGCAGTGGCCAGCAACAGCTGCTTTCTTTTGTAGGGTAACTTGCCTCTAATGAGAAATTGGTACAAGGCTTGGTGCTGTTGCTCTGGGAAATACCACCAGAAAATGAGTAGGCCATTATTGAAAACTGAAGTAATTTCTCAGAAGAAAGAAGTGGGGACTGTGTTTCTGGTCCAGGGAAAGAAGACACTTTGTGTTCTGGAAACAGCAGACACGTAGTAATTATCCATCCCATCAAGTGTCCTTTTGTGTTTCAGTACACGCTCATCCAGTGACTGAGTGATGCATGTGTCATATGTGTCACATGTGCTTGTAATCAATGCAGACTAGAACTGCTTAGCTAATCATCCTTGCTTCTTCTGCAGTTCATGAGGATCAATAGGCATGGTTAGGGTACAGTTCTCAAGCAGGGACACTGCAGGAGGCAAAATCCCTTGCAAATGTTTGTTTTTCCCCCAGTGCCTGTAGGGGGAACTGAGCATCACTGACATCTAGCAGTAGGGAAGAACAGTTGTACAGCTTGATGGTGAAACTCTCACTTTGATGTGGTACATGTCTGTGGACCATAGTAAGCTGCTGGGTTTGGGTTTATATTTTTTGCCTCCTGCTTTAGGAGACAGTACCTAGCTAAATGTTAGATGTTGTTAACATTGACTTAGTTTAGAAATTTCTCTGTATGTTAATTATTATAAAATATTTTAAAAATTAGCTTCAGGGCTCCAGTCTGTCATTGTCCTGAGAAGGGAATGCTGGGAGGGCAGTGCAATTCTCATGTAGTTCCTTCTGAAGCTAGTGGTGGTGCCATGTGTCAGAAATGGGGTATTTAACTACAAGTTAACGTTGATTGATTCTGCCATTTCCTGTCCTGCATTGTTGTCTCCCCCACCCTACCTCCAAACAAAGCAAACATGCTCATTTCCCTTTATCTCACTGGCAACAAAGTCTCTTTCATTTGGCACCTTTAAAAGGATATAAGAGGTTAATTTTTAAAGGAATGGATGAGACACAAATTAGCATTTTGATCACACAAGAAGTACGACAGAACATAAATAACATTTGAACAGACTGCACTCAATATCTTAATTTCAATCTTTGATAAGTTATTAACATCTAAGGATGCTATAAAGCAAGTTCGGTGTCTTTTTGTCCTACTTGCAAGAAAATCAATTTTAGGACTTTGGCACTCTTTCAGGTTAACAGACAGACAAGTGCTTGGGAAAACATACAAGGTAATCCTTCAAGGGTGCTTGCACATAGCTAAACCTTCTGAATTGCTCAGAACTGCACACAGAGGCTTGAGGTCAAATGTCAGACAAATTAGCTTTCCAAGGGCTGGATTCTCTTCAAAAAGTCTGATACCACTAAAATTAGTGGTAGGTCTTCTGCAAATATGGACTCCCAGGGCAGGGCTGTTCCACCTACAAAGCGCTCTGGGGCTCCATGAGACTATATCAGGAAGAACAGAGATTATGATCCTCCCATCATGTTTGCAAGAACATCAGTGGAGGTTTTTGCTAGAAGCTGAATAGCCTGACTCTGACTTACTGAATCATGCTTTAAAAAAAATGAACTTGGAGGTTAGGGTCCACAGCTGACACTTGTACATCCATAAGCAACATGGTGGATAAGCACATCTACCAGAGTAGTAAGAAATGCTCCCTGATCCTTTCCAAAGGCAAGAAGCCTAAGTTCAGCCACCTCAATGTATGTAATATGGGCAACAAGCAGGAGGAACTAGAGCCTTGTGCCCAGTATGAGCGACGCCAGAAGAATCACAGAAACTTGGTGGGAAAACTCACATGACCACAACGGATGGCTACAAATATTTTCAGAAAGATAGGAAAGGAAGAAGAGGAGGTAGAGTTGCACTTTGTGGGACAGAGACATTTGCATGTGTAGAGGAGAGCTGTGGAGACCAAGTCAGTTCTTTTTAACTGATGCCTCAGGGTCATGATTAGAGAGGTCATCACTAAGGGGGATGTTATGCACTGACTTCCCTGTCAGGGTGATGAAGCCAACAAAACCTTACATTGGCTGCTCAGTGAAGTCTTGGGCCAGTTGAACCTTGTATTCATGGTGGCTTCAATTACCCAGACATTTGTTGGGAAAAAAGATAAAAACTGTGCCCATGCCATCCATCAGGTTTGTGGAATGTCTTAAGGACTCCTTGTTTCTGTAGATACTGGACATGCTGACTAGGAGCAGCACATTGCTAGATTTGCTGTTTGCAAACTGAGAAGATTTACTTGACTTACACCGGTAGCCTAACTACCAATGGCACCTTGGATACAGTGAGCAAACATTGTGGAGTTTAAAGTCCTGCTTGGAACACTGAAGACCAGTAGTACGATGAAGAGCCTAAAGTTTTGAAGAGACCACTTCAATATGTAAGAGCCTAGCTGTGAGAGATTCCACAAGCATCCATTAAAGTCAAAGGAGTTTGTGTGTGCTGGGAGTTATTTGAAAGTACCTGCTGAAAGCACAAGAACAATCTATTCTTTACAAAGGCAAAGGAAGAAGTCTAAACAAAAGACTACCCTGGCTTAAAAGTGAATGTCAGGTGTAACTGAAAGCAGGAAAGAAGTATACTGGCTGTGGAAATGTACCAGTTAGCCACTGAGGACTACACGCACCTTGCAAGGGGATGCAGAGACGCAGTCAGGAAGGCTAAGGATCAGCTAGGACTAAAGTTGGCAAAAATGTCAAGAAAGGGTTCTTCAGTTTTTGTGAGCAGTAAGCAGAAGGAAAACCACAAGAGCACTCCTTAAGGACTGGAGGGAAGCTAGTCACTAACAATGGTGACAAGATCAAGTGTGGAGGAAGGGCTGGTCTGCAAGTGTTCAACCCACATAAATCCACACCCTAGGGTGTAAAGAAAAGTGCCTGACATTTTTGTAAGGAGACTATCTACAATATTTGAAAGCCACAGAAACCAGGGGATGTCCCAGATGACTAGAAAAGGAGGGAAAAAAAAACCTATCCACAGGAATGGACCAAAAGAGGACCCAGGAAACTGGAGGCACAATGGTCTTACTTTGTCCCTTCGGAAAGTGGTAGAACGTGTCCTCTTAGAAACCATTAAAAACCAAATAAAGCAGGTGATTGGGAAAAGCCATAATGGATTTACTAAGGACAAATCACAACAGACTAAACTAATCACCTTCCACAATGTAATAACAACATTGACATGGGGAGAACAGTGGATGATATTTATTTAGACTTCAGCAAAGCTCTTGACACTGTTTCCCACAGCATTCTCCTGACCAAGACTGAGTGGTCCATGAGATGGGTAGGAAATTGACTTACATGTCACTTGAAGAGTGGTAATAAATGGTTTTTACTCAGGTAGACAGAGGTGCTGTAGTTGTGGCAGCTATAGATGGAGACTGAATTAAAAAGTTATCAAAAGCCCACAACTGAAAGCCAATCACTGATTAATTTTTACAGAATTTGTGGAAAGCACTCTTCAAAGAGCTGTACTTGACTCCTCTGAGGGTATGCTGGTCTGTTTTGCTGTTGGGCTGCACAGCTGGTCAAGATCAGAGGAAAGAAAACCATAAGAAAGAGGAAAGAAAACCATCTAAGCAATGGTCTGGGTACTAAACAATCCAGGTCAGGTTTCCTAAGCCATTTCTTTGCCAAATATATGCTAATATAGAAAATTCAAACAGAGGTTTGCGCAAACTGTTCAGTTACTGTAATTGTGGCTTCTGTATGTTGGCTGAAATAGCAGCATATAGTTTGCATACAAATGGCCAAATATCGCAGAGGATGAGGCAAATTCAGTAGATAACGGAGTTACATCAGATCTTCATGTGCCTTTTATCTTATCTATACACTGAGACATAAACAAACACACACGGAGTGAGAGCTCTCTCCTTTGCATTTGTTCATGATGTGCGTGCAGCATAGCACTGCAGCACGCCTGGCTTTTACTGCAGACCTCAGCACCAACAAATGATGTAATTCCTAGCATCATCTCAGACCTTGTTCAACGGAGAGGTTGTCAGCTGGAAGCCGCCACAGAGCTGGCAGTCACTCCTGAAGGTGACAGGGCCACAGCTCCCAGCCTCAGCATTTCTGCACTACTTTCTCTCACATGGTGATTTATGAAGTCAGCATGTTCGTACCCTGGAATTTGTGTTAATTGTGCATGGATTATTTCAAGCTCAGAAACACTCATTGCCAAATACAGCCCTTTTTCTGGGAAGGCTGGGAAGGACACAGAACATCACTTGATCAGCCACTGGTGCTCACCACCACTTGTCGCCTTCCCTTACAGCCTTGGACCTCTCTGGACTCTGAACACCTTCTAGTTGTGCTTCCTGCACACTCAAAAGCTCTGCCACCACCACACAGATGGCACAAAATTATACACAGGAACACAATGATGAGGTAAATCAGTTTCTGTACTGTCACTGCATTTACAATGAAGGGACACAGAACAAACGAACATGAGATGTATGGACTTGGGAGACTTTCAGATGTGGCAGAAATGGAAGAAATTGCTCCAACAGTTGGTGTTGGTTTGTGTCTGTGTTTTACATAGCCTTCCTGTGTAATCCAGTGGTTCCTACCTATTCCTTTGCAGCATGCGTTATGCATGGTGCTGCAGAGACAGATGGCTGATCTGCTGCAACAAAGCAGGTTCTATGTGGTTTTGAAAGAGGGGAAAAATCTATGGTACCAAAGCGCTCACAGCTATATACATGTTTTCTTCCTGCTCTGATCAACCAGCTGCCCTATCAGACAACTGCCAGAGAGAATACAGAGGTCTGGCTTAGCTTGTACCCTGTGAAGATGCAGGGTTGCATTGTGCCCACAGTGGGAGGGCATAAAGGACAGCCTGGAGCCATAGTCATCCACAGAGAATCAGAAGACAGCACTACCTAGGGAATGACCTGGCCCATCTCAGCCCACAAGGACCAGTTGCCAGGAGTTATAGAGACAAGACAAAGAGACAAGACATATAAAGCCAGTGGTCTAGAAGAGGGACCAGTTCACTTAGTCGTATGCCCCTGCTCTCTTTGCTTGCACGTGAGTTGCTGTCTGCTCTTTGTCATAGTTTTGCAGTTCTCTGTTACCCTTCAGAAATAACAAGTTGTCCTTAATTCTGGCTCAGTCTGTCAGGAAGGGATCCGTTGAAAGCAGGCAAATTCTGGAGAGTATAAGGGCTCCTTTTGAACCCAGTGAAATTTTACATTGCTACACACCTTCAGGGAAACTACCACATCATAATCATTAGCTGGGGCTTCCTTTGGTTCCCTTGCTATTACAGCACACGTGAAGAGGCAGACCGCACCTTGCAGGAGTCACTGAAGCTCCTGAGCACTTTTGTTGTGGATTCCTGTGGGCACCATTCCTATTTTGGAAACTTACTAATAACCACAGTATAACTCTGAGCAGGTACAAAATATTTGCCATTATCACTTTGTGGTAGCCGAATTCAAATCCTCCAAAGGGAAGTAAGACTAAGTTCTTACCATGGAACATACTATCTGGAATTTTCTTTTTTTTTCAACAATGACGTTTAACAAGAAACTTGGATTATATTGCTAGCAGAAGTGAAAATTTCTGAAGTAGATATTTGACTTGAAAAGAAAACCTCCTTAGTAAGTAATATTAATCACCTTGAAAAGACAGCTCCAAATCAACTTAAATGCTACGTAGTAACTTCCAATGTGTCCCAGTGTTTTAATATTGGGATCATCTCACATATTCCTCATCTATATTCACAATTCAGTTTGGCATGGCTTTGACAGCAGCTGCAGGAGGTAGTCTTAACCTCAGTAATTTGTCAGTTCAAAGACATGTACTGAGAATGAGTATCTGGTGCATATATTTATCTGCAGATACTGTAGCATGACATCCTTACTGGGTCCTCAGGGTCCCGGGGTGGCACTACAAGGGTCTCTCTAGCTTACTGGGAATCATGCATATTATTTGTTCACTCAGGCACCTAAATTTATAGCTCAGTATTTAGACTGATCATAGTTCATATGACACAGAGTTAATAAACTAGGAATTACCATAGCCTCATCCAACCAAGTGAGGCTTTCCTTCTTCAAGAATCATCATGTGGAGAATATTGTTCATCAGTGAAATAATCTATTTTAATAGTTTCTCCTCTATATTAGGAATAGTCCTCACAGAATTTAACTGTTTATGAACAGAGCATGAGCATGTACAATGGATAAGATTGACCACAGAGAGCTGACAAGGAGCCTGCAGTGCAGGGCTTTCACATGGTGAAAGGGGTCAATAACATAGAAATTGTATGATGTATGCTTTAAGTTATTCATGCTGTTCTTTCCCTTCGTGTGAGCATAAGAGGAGATGGAACTCTGCCAAAGCAATACTGTTTTACCACAATAGTGACGTTTGTGCTTGCATTATAAAAGCACCAAAGGAAAAGGTAATGGCTCTAGCAATAAATCAGAAACATACAATGAAGGAAAGAACCCCACTCTTTAA
This sequence comes from Acanthiza pusilla, assembly GCA_036630365.1. NCBI lineage: Eukaryota > Metazoa > Chordata > Aves > Passeriformes > Acanthizidae > Acanthiza > Acanthiza pusilla. The sequence continues at coordinate 2,657,322 of JAXCHO010000095.1, forward strand.
ACCTTTGCAACAAAGCTATAGTAACAACTGTTGTTAAACCCAAAGCTACACAATAATGGAAAGGCACTTACCACCATCCTGGTGGGAGAAATTCTGTGAAGGGAAAAAATAGGATGTTTGGTTAAACCTTCTGTATTTTGGGTTTAATTTGCTTTACATCTTGATTTTTGTGTTAGGCTTGCTTTTATGGTTCTTTACAATTTTTAAATGGGTAACTGTGGTTGTTGCTTCTTGGATTTAGGTGCCATCATAGATGGGGGGAGAGGGACATGGTGCAACCAGATGAAGAGCTCTGCTTTTTGTGGCAGGCTGTAATGTTCTAGTGTGGCATTTGTGGCAAATGCTGCTATCTCTGGATGCCACGAGAGCAGGGAAATTTGAAATACCTCTCAAGATCCTGCTGACATATTTCAGGGGAGCTGAAAGCTCACGTGGTTTCCCTCTAGATAAGCTAGGGAGATAGCCTCTGAAGTCCCTCTTCCAAAAAAGCCAGGATGGAAGGGGAAACCCAAATAATCCAATCAAAACAGACCTGATGCCTCCATGTTTTTTCTGGTCTTCTTTATACTGGTTTGAGCTACATGCTCTGCAACTGCCCTCAATCTTTCCTTAAGTGCATGAATAATAACTGCTGCTTCCAGGTGGTGCTAAGAGTGCATTTTGGCTTCAGTCTGTGCCCAAGTGCCTTTTTTTTTTTTTTTAAGTACCTTTTGCAAGTTGTCAAAGGATTTCTCAGTCTCCTTTAGTTTCTCCAAAATTATTTGTTCTTTGGCAGATATTTGTGATTCTTCACTTTCTAATTTCTGTATTTCTTGTTCCAGTCTGTGGAAGACATACAGACATGCACATACACACAAAAATAAAATGTAAAAATTAGTTCAGTGAGAGAGTTTCCTAGGTATTATCTGGCATTTCAAATGTCACCAGAAACTACTTTGACTTTTATTATTCACAACTGATTTCCTAGCACATGAAGAGCATGTGGATTATTTGTAAAACAGACAAATGTATCTATGAGAAAAACAGTGACTCTTATCCACTTCTGCAAAAACATATATAGATTAACTAAAAATAAACTTCAGTATCCCTTCACCACAATTCCTGTAACACCTCTGACATTTACTTTCAGTTTAGAACTCACAGTGCAGGATATAACTATGAATATGCTGCAGCACTTAGAGGAATAAGTGTCTTCTAACGTTTCTGTGCTACAGACAATGAAACTAAAAACAGTCATTGGAAGCTGGCAGTCAACCAGTTGTGTTAGGAGTTTCTCTTGAACCCATACTTGCCCACTCTCCTCTGGGATTTCTATCTGTGCTTTCTACTTTTACTGCATGACGCTGGCATCCTCAGAGACTTTGGGTAATAAAATACATAGACAGTTCAGAAAATAAACTTACTCTGCTGGGCAGTAAGCACTCAGCACTCTCATTTCTCTTGTCAAGGCCCATTGTCTGAGACCTCATGCCTCAAGATGTGTTGATTATGATTTGGGATACACTTCTACAGAGCTTAGATTCTCCATTACTTTAACTCAAACCTCCTTTTGTTGACATGATTTATGCAGATGTAGGAATATTCCTTCTTTCCCTCTGCCCTACTTCTTTTATATATGTCCCTATCTTTATTTTCTCACTTCTGGAAAAAAAAAACATAGAATGAAAGATAGAAAGGAAGAAAGACAGAACGAAAGAACGAAAGAAAGAATGAAAGAACGGAAGAATAAACGAAAGAACAAAAGAACGAACAAACGAACAGAAGAAAGAGAGAAGGAGAGAAAGAGAGAAAGAGAGAAAGAGAGAAAGAGAGAGAGAAAGAGAGAGAGAAAGAGAGAAAGAGAGAAAGAGAGAAAGAGAGAAAGAGAGAAAGAGAGAAAGAGAGAAAGAGAGAAAGAAAGAAAGCAAGAAAGAAAGAAAGCAAGAAAGAAAGAAAGAAAAAGAAAGAAAGAAAGAAAGAAAGAAAGAAAGAAAGAAAGAAAGAAAGAAAGAAAGAAAGAAAGAAAGAAAGAAAGAAAGAAAGAGAGAAAGAAAGAAAGAAAGAATATGTATAATATAAGCCAAGATGAACACATTTGGACAGGGATAGTTACCTAAAACTTCCTCTGTCTACAGAAAGATCTGTAGTTGCTCACAGCTTGTTGAACCACATTTCCTTGAATGCGACATATCAGCATCACCCAGTACTTTCCTTATCCATGGCTGCTTGCTCCTGCCTCTCTGGCACCATTTTTCAAGTGAAGGATCAGGACACTGATCCATGCTAAAGCATACATTTTTGCTCCTTCCCAGCCCTGCTCATCTCAGGTCTCCACTAATTTTTGCTCAAACACAAGGCAGAGAGCAAGGAGAAGGTGATGTAGGGAGGAGAGAAGGAGGAATTGCTTCTTTGATTGACCTGACAAGTTGAGTTCCTTGTGAAACTCTTGTGTTTAAATATAAATACAGGGGTCTAACTTTAGGCACCCACCTGGAAAATTCTTCCTCGCTTTTTAATTGTATGATGATGGAAGATTTGTGGCACTTACTGATAATGCTTTTCATTAGAGGGAGGGAAAAGTATCACAGGCTCAAGTTGTTGCAGATGGAAGAAGGCAGATTTTACTCTCCTGAAGTATGTGAATACTTAATAGTCTCAGATTAATGGTGATTTCTTGAACTGCCATTTCTCTCTTTTAAAGGTAACGCCCTCATCACTAAGTTGAAATGGCTTAATTGCAACAATTTTAAAATGAACTGTTGGAAAGTACTGCTTCAATCCACTTAATCTTTCCTCCAAAATAATATAAAAACATAAAAAAATGCAAAAAATTTGAAACAAAGTATTTTATTCAACTGCAATGGAACAATTTGATACAGGATGAGTTTTCCCCCCTCATGTTGGAATTCAGGGAGAAAGTTTTCAAAATATCTTTTTCTATCTTGACTATTTTATCTTGATGTTTTAAGATACCTAGTGAAGTGAAAAATTCATTTGTTACTCAGGTCAGGCGTTTGACACACTCTTTCTAAATTAAGGAACTTAGAAGTCAACAGGTAGGTGGCTCCTTTTCCTTCTCTATCCCTGGAAATGATTTGTAGACCCACATCCATTAGTACCTTGCTGTTAAAGACATTTGAAATATTCTGCTGTGCTGCCTGGTGAAAATAAATTGTGGAGCTGGGTGAGTCAGGATTTACAGGTATATTTCACTTCTTCCCCAGTGAGTCACTAAGCAGCATTTTCAAGATGCATATTCTGTAACCTAGTACATTTTGCTTGCTACATGAAGCAGGAAGAGACTGAAAAATGGGAGTGTGCAGAAGTCAGCAACAATAAAGTACAGGGGAAGAAAGAAGTCCTTTTCTTTCTGATGAACTGGACATTAGTTAGTTGTTTATGACAATGAAAACTCTGAGTATATGTGGTATGAGGCAACTCATTTGATGCAAGGTTATAAGCAGGTAAGCTTGTAATTTGGGGGTCACATAAGTCACCATTTTTTTGTACACCAGGTCAAAATTGGAGAAGGTTTGTCATCAATTGTTCGGTCCTGCAGAGAAAGTTTGCTTTTAACACATGCACATGTACACTTGCACATGCACAGATAGCAACTAATTCAATTTATATTTTCTTACTTTCTGACTTCTTGCTCTTTTGTTTTTACCCCTCCTGGTTCACTCCTTCAGTTTCTGCTTTCTTTGTGCCAGCCAACGCTCACCATTAAAATGAGTTTGGCAGATGAGACATGATGTTACTCTACTTTGACAAGACATTTAGTTGTCCTGATTTTTGTTGTTGCTGGCTTTTTTTTCCCTGAATCACTTCTTTACTTTCTTTTAGAAGTGAAACAACTTGCTAAAGAGGAAAAGGATGGAGACAGAGCTACCAGGATTTAGAAACATTGATGAAGCTGTTAGGAACAGAGATCTTCTGTGTAATACTGAATAAGAATGCCTAAAACTCTTCCTATGGAGGCGAATTTCCTTTTCCTTATTGAAATCAGTACAGGCAGACTGAGAGTCTCCCAGGCTCTATATAGAATGCAGAAAAATTGCAGGAAAAGTACAGACCATTCATCAGAATATACCTGTTAAATAGCACAGGGGTCATATACCAGACATTGATATCCACGGAGGCTGCTTTTCACATTGTTACTCAATTTTAAATCACTCTTATTTGTGCTCCCTAGGCCTAAAGGCTGAGGCACTTCTGCTAAAATAACAGAAATACTTAAAGGCACAGTTTCCACATGAGCTGCTGTGTATATTCTTGAGTAGACCGCTTGGGCACCACAGACCTCGCTGGAAAATTTGGATCTAGAGTCCACACCACTTCTTTGGGCTGTCTTTTTACATATGGTCCAACAAAGCAAAAAATTAAATAATGCAAATTGAAGGTTGCTTTGCCTGGTTTGTTTTTTTTAGTGAGTTTCATATAATTAGAATTGTTCAGTGGTAAGGAGAACTGCCTGCTTTTTTGATAACAACATACAAAAGAGTCATGCAAATTTGGTCTGAAGAATAAATGCACTAGTATCACATCTGTTTTGAGCAACGTGCTATATAATGGCTTAAACAGTAATAAATCTATTCAGAGTGTACATGTCCATGAACATATATATACAAAGTACTTACATTCTTCCTGTGTAAACCTGTTAAATATTGAATAATGTCCTTTTCTTCTAGCCCAGTTTAAAAAGGATATGCCTTAATTGTCACATGACACCTGGCAAGGAAACCTTGTAATTCTTTTGTTCCTTAGCAGACTTCTTAGCAAATTTTGGGCTGGCCTTTGAAAGATGGCCACAGCAATAAAGCCAGTTACATAAACAACTACAATATCTGAAGTGTTGTAGGCAAGCAAATTAAGAAAGAAAATGCAGATCCAGATGAGGCAGAAGTGGTAAAAAATAGACTGTTACTATTTCTGCTTCATTGGCCCAGGCAGTTATACGATGACTGAGCATTGCTAAACTGTTCATTTAACAAGAAAATTGGGTCAGAGAGTCTGGGGTTTCTGTGGCATGGCCAAGAGTTTTGTTTCAGTGACTGTATGAGAGTCCTATTTTCCCAAATACAACAGAAACAAATGGGAAATTTTCTCACTCCGAAAGACAAGCCTGCCTTGTTGCTTGTCTGTCCTGAAGCTTTCTCTAATAGATGGCTGCCATAAGTACCTGAGAGTGGAAGAGGATTTTCAGGGGGGCTGAGAAGAGCTGTCTGTGCAAGCTAGGGAGTTAAATGACTCTCCTTCTCTTGTAAACAGTGCTGCCCTGCTATGAGGAGGAAGGAACCACAAACAGCTGGAGGGATGCTGCCTTTTGGACAGCATTCTGCTGTCATTTGAGGGACCCTGATTCTTTGGTTAGTAAGATTACAGGCTTGTAGGATAATTAAGACTGGAAACTGCACATGAATTCTCCTGCAGAGATGCAGGGATATGAACTACAGGAGCTGTCAGGTAGGACAGAATACTGTAATTTAGTTGACAAAAGGGGACCTAAGCAGGGAGATCTAAGAGGTGAAGGGGCAGAAGGTGAGGTTTGGAACTGTGGTATGTGTACATGTGCATTTACATTTAGACTCAGCACCCAGCAAACACTGTGTTTGGATACAGGACTCTGTTTTGTGCTCCAGTCTGAGGGGGTTGAATGCACTTTCTCTAGGTGAAGGATTTTCTCTGTTTTTTCTGTTTCCCATGCTAATATATTGAAACCCCCAAACCTGGCCTGCCATTTTCTTCTCTGCTGGAAAGCAGAAGCTATTCTTCTGGCCCGCACCGCCTTTCCTCAACCCCAGGAGTGACCCTGAGCATGGTCCTGCAGGGCATTCACGAACACAGATGTTGATGCAGAGTCACACTGGTTTGCAACAGGAACACACAAATCCTAAGTCAGCAGAACTACGCTTGAAGAAAACAGCCTTCTCTCTCCAGCTAATTACCTCTAACAGACACATGACTCCTAGAGATATCTAAATTTGGCTTAACAGTGTTTTGTTTTTTGGCATAGGATGGTAACAGCATTATAAACTGGGAGAACAGCTGCAGGTTTATGGACCAGTTTCTTTAGGTTGTGCTAACTATGCATCCTGGGTTGTACCTTAGAAATACTCTTGCAATTTCTGCAGTGAAAACAGATGCTTAATAAAAATTTTATCTGCAGCATACACACTGGCATGTCAGTGGAAAAAAGAATATTCATCAGCCCTAATAAGGAAAGTATACAAGTATTCAGAACTTAAGAGAAAAACAGGAAAGACCTAATCAGAGTAAAAACTTGAAGGGAAAAGGTGGTGGATACATGCATAGAGTGGGGGATGGCTCAACTTTAACTGATTATTTTGCTATTGCTTGACTGACACCATAAATCAAATTGATATAAAAGCCACGGATAAGACAGTAATTAGATTCAGGTCTCTCAGAGCTGAACATCCTGAGGTGTTACAGCTGTTTTTAAAGTGGCAGAGTCAAAAGCAAAACACTGCAACAAACCCCTGATATTTACTGAACAGAGAATTAAACACCAAATTTAGGGGTAACTGGGCTTGCCTGAAGGGATGAAACTGATCTCTGCACAAACTCTGTGTCTGTCTCAAGGATTTTGCCCTCAGGTAGCTTTTGACCACACAGCAAAACCAGAAACTGAAACTTTACATGTAGGGTCCACCCTCTGGAAGTACAGTGCCTTTTCCTGCAAAAGTGCACTGGCAAAAATGCTCCACTACATGGGCCTCTCAGTCCCATTTCTTTTTGGGGCAGCAGAGTACCTGTTAGCTCACCCAGGTTCAAAGTAACCTTGGAAAATGAACTTGCAAGGGCAAGGGGTCCTCCTGAAAGACATGTAAATCTTTTAAACCAGCATAACTGCATCCCAGTCCAGCACCTCAGCCCCTGACAAACTTCTTATTACCTGCATCAACTGCCATGCACCAGCTGCCTAAGAGCCTAAGAAACTGAAGCTGAAATCTACATGCCACAGCTGTGAACAGTACCCTTTGTCTGCTGTAGGGGAGGGGGAAATCACTGAGTAATCTTTGGTTTAGTTTCCACATTGGCTTAGTTTTCTTAGCGACCACCAGCAGTTGTGCTGAAGCCAGCTGGACCATTTGTGGATGTCACTCTGTATTGACACATAGCTGGTGCTGATGGCAAAAAAAAAAAGCTTGATTTCAGGTCTGTTGCAGACTGAAATGGGATTCCAGAGTTGAGTAATTCAATGCCTCTCAGTTTAGTCTTTTTGCAATGCTCATCCTTTTCTGAACAGCTCACTCTCAAACAGGAAAGCTGGCAGGACACATCTTACAATTTCCAACAGGCTGTTTACAGAGTGCAGTTGAAATTCAAGAGCAGCAAACTCAATTAACATCTTTGAAAAGGCAAAACCTCTGTGACTTGAAAAACTGGGAATCTGTTATCACCAACCACTGTGTGAATATGAGATTCAGGCATGATGCTGAATGAGTTCCTCTGGTAATCCATATGAATCTTGCTGAGTATATGAGAAGGGAAACAATTTCCTCCCATGTGGAAAAAGTTGCATCCCAGTACCAGCTGAGGAGCTGAGGAGCTTGGGAGAGAAGTGAAAATCTACAATTCACTTTGCTGTCTGAAGTAAATGTGTATACACACATACACAGAGAGAACAGTATAATGATATCCTGCATCTGCCTGGTGTAGGATGAGGTTAATCCATGTTTTATCTTAGACAAACCAAGGCAGGCAAGTCAAGCACTAGCCACAGCACTTCTCGTGCTAAGCATGATGAGGTGAAAAACACAACCACCATTACCTTGAGTTAACTGCTACAATGTTGCCTGCTCTGGATGCAGACGGCTCAGTGTCAATGTAATTCTTTGACCTGGAATTGAAGAAGTTACACAATTGAATCCCTTTCCTTGCCAAACCAACATTGTTTGCATATTAACTTTTGCCTGTTGTTTGCCTGATGCAGCATTAGATCTCCCAAATATGGGGACCTTCAGCACTCTGGTGTGACCCTTCCTTTAACTGAAACCACTTTTTCATGATCTGCTTTTTCTCTCCTTAAGATGTTATCTCAGCCTAGTATGATTTCCTCATATCACTTTACCACAACTTTTGCCCTCATGGCATTTACAGCCCAAATTTGTTTTTGGACTTTTACCATTGTAAACCTTTCTAAGCCGAATTCTTCCAGTCTTCTTCAAATGGGAGATGTCTCCAGCCTGGGTGAGATTGCAACCTTAAGAACTCCCCACTGACTCAGGAGATGGCAGATCACAGGCTGGAAATCAGTGAATTGCTATGCCTTGGATGCTTGCCCTCACAGCAGAGAAGCACATGGCTTCACCCTTCTTTGGGAATGGAGGGGAAAAAACGTTTTAAAAAAGCCCTGTTCTGAACCCAGTCCTGTGGCCAGTGATAGAAGAGGTGAAAGAGCAAAGAGTCTACTTATTTTCTCCCTGTGTGCTTATAAGAGAGTGTGTGGATCTGACAGCTCCTGTTTGTGCTCCTGACCAGACTCTAGACAGGACCCGGCAGACCTGACCAAGTCCTTTATCAGGCAAAGAAAGACCCCGATGGCTTAATCTGCTCTGGCAGCATCTGGCTTCTGAATCATCCAGCCTCTGGAGCACTTGTGTTTATAACAAATGGCTCAAAAGTTCTGGTTTGTTGGCCCAGCCAGGTAAGATGAAAACGATTATTTTGGCTCTTCCTGGTGAAGCTGGGTTTTCTCTCTCCTCTTCACCATTGTTATCATTTTATTCTTCCCCCCCAGATCCAGGTCTCTTGCCTCTGGAACTTCATGGGCCAGTGTCCAAAACATTCAACTAAAGCAAACAAAGTAAGAGCTACAACTGATAAAAAATGCTTGGCCTGCACAAAACCAGACATTCAGCTCTTCTGGACAGACAGGTAGTCACAACAGAAAATGGACAGGACTTACACTGCAAGTACAGAGGTGTGGTTCACCTGTGGTTCATCGTTTGGTATTCACTGAGATGGCGGAAGAAAGGCAAAGAAGATAAAATAGCCATTTGAGAGAGGACACGTGCTGTAATTTGCAATTGAAAGGCGAAGCTGCAACAACTCAGAAAAGACATTGAATCCTGCAGAAACCTGCTTGCTTTCCTATGGCTTTAAATAAAACTGGCAGAAAAAGCACCAGGACAGATGTCCTGGGATGTCTGAGGACACACAAGAAAACAAGCAGCAAACATACCAGTGTGGTATTTGGTGATAAAATCCTCTCCCCCATCACGATGTGCTTTGCTCCTAGCTTGAGGTGCACTTCAAGGGACTGGTTGGGCACTTTGAGCGCAAGGAATAGCCAGAAAAGCCACGATTGTGGTGGGACCTGGAGTTAGAGGATATGTGTTTCAAGATATGGTCCAGGTGAAGGAGTGTTGCACATGCCATTTCCCCAGCACAAAGTCCCTGTAGACAGCAGCACACACCCAGGGACCAGAAAAGCAACACAGGTGCAGCCAGCCCTGTGAAAAATAGCTCGTTGGCACATCACAGCTATGCACATGAAATTCATTTAGGTTTAGCAACAGATGCCAGCAGTTCAGCTGTACAGTGGATTGTGTTATTTATATCTCGGGAGAGAAACAGGAAATAGAGGGAGAGCAATTGGGGGATGACGGCTGAGTGCTCATTCTTCCACCGTGCAGCAGTGCTGGCTGCTGCAGTTACCCAGGGTTAGCACAGATGTACGACCAAAATGAGTGTGTGACCTTATGCAGCACCCACACTGCAAGCTGCCAAGGAAGGTGGATGTTTTTCTGCAATTCCTGTACATACTGGTATACTGGAGATGCACATTCATTTACAGAAGCATTTACAGTGAAGGCAGGAAGCCTGGAAAATCTCCACCATCTTTTTCAGTGAAGGGAAGTTAAACAAAAAACCAAACCTAAAAGTATTTGCCCTGAAGAGATTTCAGTCTCCCATGTACAAACAGGGAATACACTTTTTGTCTCTGATTTACAGTGTCAGACGAGAAATGAGCTGCTAAGGCTCATGGGGTGCTCATGACAGAACCTGAGCAAGGCAAAGATGTCTTGCAGAAAAAGAACTGGGGGTGCTGGTCAACAGACATCTGAACAGGAGCCAATAGTGTGCCCAGCTGGCCAAGATTGCTAATGGCATCCTGGCTTCCAAGAATAGCATGGCCAGCAGGCCCAGGGCAGTGACTGTCCCCCTGTACTTGGCGCTGGTGAGGCCACACCTTGAGTCCTGCACTGAGTTTTGGGGCCCTCACTCCAAGAAAGACAGAGTTGCTGGAGCATGTCCAGAGAAGGGCAACAAAGCTGGGGAAGAGTCTAGAAAGAGACTCAGGGGAGATTTCACTGCTCTATACAACTACCTGAAGGGAGGTTATAGTGGATGTCGGCCTCTTCTCCCAGGTAATAAGTGACAGTGCAAGAGGAAATGACCTCAAGTCATGCCAGAGAAGGTTTAAATTGGATATTAGGAAGAAAGTCTTCACTGAAAGGGTTGCCAAGCACTGCAACAGGCTGAACACCAAAGTGGTGGAAGCACTGTCCCTGGAAGAGCTCAAAAGACATGTAGATGTGATGCTTAGGGACATTCTTTAATATTAGACATGGCAGTGTTAGGGTTAATCGTTGGACTCAATGATCTTTGAGGTTCTTTCCAACCAAAACAATTTTATGATTCTGTGATTCTATGACACCAAGTTTACACCTCCTGGATTGCAGTGGAATGGTCATGAGGATACCCTCACAGCAAGTTACTGAAAGGTGGGCCCTGTAACCTCCAGGATAAGCACTGTCCACAGTAGAAAATTCAGGCAGGTGCCAGCTCTTCATTTTCCATCCTGAACTGAAAATTATGGGTGCTTCTGAAGGGGCTACAGCAGAAATGCCATAAAATTCTGCAAGCTCCGAGTGCAGGCAGTGCTGCATTGAAAAGCAAAACGCATGGGAGACTGGGTTCAAAGGTAATAATGTTAGCTAGGGCTGGAGAGGGCATGTTGTGTTCTGTCTGGACCTCAGATCTCTGCAGCTTTTTCCTCATCTATCTATTTTGTCTCCCTGTGAGACTTGGGAAGGTGCTCTCTGTGCTCCCAGCTGCTCTTGCCAGGGAGTTGACAAGGTTCATGTACTGCAATTCCTGCAGAGAGCAGTTCTTCTCAGCCACCCATGGGCTGCTGCAGTGAAGGGCAGGGGCAAAAGGGACAGTACAAGAGCTGTGCCTGGCAGAACTCAAGAGCACACCTGGGGTGAAAGGCAAGCTTTTATCTGGTATAGGCTGTCTTTCCCTTTCTGCCTCCCTGCCCCCTTCTCCCCTTTCCCCTCCTTCTTTTCTTCCTTAAATTCCTGCACAGGTTATTTCCACTCAGACTTCCACTGAGACTTTTTCTATTGAAACAGAGCACTGGCTCCATCCAAAATCAGCATCAGCATGTTCCCTATTGCTGGGAACCAGGATTTCACTCCTAGCATAATTCCCATTTGAGCTATTTGGAATCCCTCCCTGCCCCCACCATGTTTAACTTTTTAAAAGCACATGCAAGTGATTCTTCCATATGGCTATGAAAAGATATTGCAATTATTAACTGGAAAAGCAGTGTTGACAAAAACAGCATTCATGGGCCATAGCTATCTAATTTTATCCTTGCTGTAGTCTCCAGCAAATAATTTTGCCTCCATTTCCCCATCTTGATCCAATACATTTTGCCAATACTATACAGCCCAATCGTACATCAGTCCATGCTTATCCCTAATACATCTCTTAGCTGGTATTATTAATTATACTCACAAGTGCGATTTTGGTTTGACTTGACTCATATTTGCTGCTAAGCACTGCATGGACTTTGTAATGGAGTTCTGGTGCAAACAAGAGATTATCTATTTGCTTCCTGTTGTGGTGGCTTAAAATGGGCTGTTTCAAGGAACATGGTGCTTACAAGCCTACTTGCTGGTGCAAAAGGTGGTGCCCAGCATCCAGCATTCTGACCTGAAGTACACCATGTGATTGACTGAATTTAGTCTGAGAACAGTACTAAAAATGAAAATGAACCCCAGAAAATTCAGACTGAAAACATGAAACCCAATCAAAGTTTCATAACGCTGGGATCATTCTGCTGCACTGTGACTATTAAAGCACAACTACCATAAAAAGCTGCAACTTAGAAGGATCTTATCTGCGTCGCTTTTTTTTGAACGTACCTTTCCTTGCCTTTTCTGTTGTCCTTTAGTCATGACTGCCTGAATGTGTAAATGCCCTCAGTAGTCCTTGACAAAGGAACTAGATGGTCTGTGCAGATGGTAGTCAGTGTGCATTAGGCACTGAACTTTATTAGGTTCCTTAAAAAATTTCCCACGTTACATGACCCTTACAAATACACAAATCCATTCCCCTGCACTGCTTGCCAATAGGGACAGAAAAAGAGCAGCAGGGCAGGAAGGGAAACACCCAGTAGGAGCCGTAACTTGTTTTGTTTGTTTCGTGATACAAACAGTTTCTTGGATCTGAGCTTTGCAAATTTGTCCTCTGCTGTCATTCACTTACAGGAACTCACAGCTAATTTTTCCAGGGTGAAGGTTGATGCAAGGCAAGGAACATGCCCCATGGGAACAGACTTTACACTGGGAGCAATGAGCGATGCACCAAGCTGCTGCCACTCTGAGCATGACTGCAGTGTCCTGATCCTGCTTGATCCATCTGATCTACTCTAGTTCTTTTATGCTGTGCTTGTTTATTTATTTGTGCTGGGTAGCGAACATCCCCATGTCCCAGAAAGCCACTGGAAGAAATGTGGCTTCGCTGGGGAGAGGTTTTGCCCTGGGGGGGTAGCTCCAAGGTTATCCAAAGTGCTCCTGCTGAGGCAAATCAAGCCAATCAGGAAGCCCCCAGAAACTTGGGCTGTGTTCAGTTTGTTGTTTCCACCCTTAGACATTTCCTGCTATTGTTCTTGTCATTTTCTTTGAGTGTTCACTGGGCTGGTGGGTGGTCCTGCTACTACCAGCAGGGGAGGCCTCCAGTGCTCTTGGGCACATGGAGAGCTCTGTGCCATTCCTTTCACAGACTCCCAGCACCAATTTCCGGCATACAAGTGCAGGGAAGGTGGACCCGTGGTGGCAACTGCATCTCAGTGAGCAAAGCAAATCTCTTTTTCCTGTTGGTTGTGCTCAGCTGGACAAGAATGAATACCATAAAATGACGAATGAATTTTAGCTCAAAACGTTGCTTACCACCCCTGGAGAAGCAGAAGGTGGGTGGAAGCAGCAAGTCCACAGCACCCTGGAATTCATATAGAGAGCTGTGGAAATGCTGACTATATGTTAGAAATTGATGGTTCTACTTTTATCTCTGCCATCCAGAGCCTGGATTTCACTTTCCAAGGGCACAGGATTTCACCTGCAATGATCTAACCCCACCACACCACTAGAGGACCAGAGTAGCTATAACCACCCAGGCCTTCCAGACACAATGCCTGTATCTCATTTCTTTAGCTCTCTGAATTTAATGATTAATTTTTTATTTCATCAGATGCCTCTCACACGTCTCTATCTGCAGTGTGAAGAATAAAAGACTTGGATGCTGCACTCCCTTGAGTGCTGCTGCAGTCTCAACTGGAAATCACAGTAAAGCAGTTCCAAGACCCCCAAAACTGCTCAGTTAGTAATGAGTGCCTCTTAGCATTTTGTGTAAATGTGTAAGACAACTTACAGTGTAAGACAACTTTCTGTGCTGTGGAGAAATTGTAAGATTGAATTTGTCCTAGGAGAGCATCTATAATTCTGCAGATCCCTGGTAGTGCGCAGTCACTGCTGAGCTGTAGTGGTGAATAGAGCCAGCTACAGAGCTGTGTGAATGAAGAAATGAGTGGGAAAAATTGCTTTGATATTACTTGAGGCTCCCTTTTCGAGCCCTTTGCTCCCCACTACCTAACATCAGCCAGATCTGAATCATTGCTATCTGAACCTTCACAGTGCTGGAGTGCACATTAAAAAAACCAAGAGAGCATGTTTAATAATGTGAAAATGCCTTTCTAGTCCCCTTTACTGGCTCATGAAAACTTGAAGTACAGTTTCAAATGTGGAATGCTGAAAAGTTTGCCTTGACTTTGTGCTGCATGTTTGTGGTAGGAGTCAGCTGATGACTTCCTGCCTGCGTGGGTCTTAGAGGGGTGAAATTCCTGACCCTGGACTTCCCAAGAACTGCAGAGCTTCAGAATCAGGATAAAGCAGACATCTGGGCTGATTTGGTTCAGTGGAGCAGAAACCAGCCAGTGGAGTATCTGTGGAACAGGATTAGTTATAAAAGGGATTAGCTTTCTTCTTAGCAGAACTTTTAAAATGATGCCAAGGTCTATGTTTTAACGTTGACCTCAAGCTGACCACTGATCATAGCAGAGAGGTGGCACAGGACTGCCTTTCTAAGTGTAAATGCCAAACAGGAGAACCTGAAAGCAGTGTGGTAACCCTCTACTTTCTAAAAAATTACTTCGCAGTTGGTTCACTACTCTTTCTACAGCAAGCTGAAGAAAGCCAAGCATAGCCTGATGAGCTCCTGGCTATGATCCTGGCTGGCTGGTCATGAGAAACTAGTTCACCTTCTGTGGTTGCAGTGCATCCCAGGTCTGTGAAGAACCTCCCTCATACAGGTCTCCTTGACTGTGCAAACTATGCCTAGAAAGGGGGTATTGAGGGATGAGATAGCAAGGGGAGATGGTCCATGTCACATCTCTGGAAATTTCGCCAATGTAACTTGAGAAAAGAGGCTAAAGTTTTGCAGGGATTTCCTAAAGTCTGAATGGTTAACTTTGTAAGGTTTTGAATCTCTCAGTAGTCTTAATGTTCAAGGATCCTGGACTGGAGAAAACCTCAGCTGAGTTTTGGCAAAACCATGAACATTCTTGGTCTTATCTGTACAATTGACGCCCTTGTCTCTTTGGTGTGCCTGCTATGCTTTTTATGTTGGTATCCGAACAAGACACTCAAAAGGTGTCTTGTAAGTAAGTTCTTGTAAGAATGGGTAATAATAAATGTGAGACCACCGAAAAATTCTGCTCAGGTTTACAGCACTGACAGATCATTTTAATTTGCTTTGACTAAAACATGAGACCAAGGGCAAAGACTTCACAGACGTCCATAGTATTGAGAAGGTTTGGACCCATTTCCCGGTTTACATCATGACGGCAAGCATGCACACCCTCAGGACGTGGGAAGTTAAGAAATAACTGCCCAGTTGTAGGTTGCATAGGATGTCAGTAGGTGCCTTCTAAGATGCACAAAAAGAGCTTAAAAGCAGTTAAAGGTGCCCTTGAAAATGGGATGCAGGTACTTTTGAAAGCTTGTCTCCTGTGATATCCATACCAACTGGTGCGTACATGAACACTTTTCCTGCTTTATTGTTTGAAGGAGCTTCATCTATGAGTGCTTATACTTGAAGTGATCAGGCAGTAGATGAAAGAGCAGTATTCAAAGCCTTGAATTTAAACAAGAGAGACAAACAGATGTTAAACTGTAGGTATGCATGTAGTTCCAGTGGTTTGAATAGATGAATGGATGTAACCGCATGTAAAAGTGTGTCTCTAACTCAAGGCTTAAAGGGTAACCATATTATTGCAACAGCTCAAAATTAAGAAAATTGTTCCAGTGTTCTGGAATGGACAGACTGAAAGTAAAATTAAACTTAAAAAGCCTTATTTGAAATATGGCATAGAAACTGAGAGCAACAGCAATATTCTGGGTATTGGAATGGCATCGACTGCATCACGTCTACCACTAGACAAGGGCAGTTGGAAGCGCAGGCTGTCAAGATGACTGGCCAAAGGCCTGAGTGGTTAGTCACTAAGTGCCAGATGGATACCACCAACTGTTTAAATTTTTTCTCCCTCATTTGTAATTGGCCTCAGTTGTGGCTGAGCTACCTGGCAGCTGCCTTGGTATATACACCCTGCAGGCAGAGTGCAAGCTCCTGTCAGCGTAACTGTCCCTGAAGGAGCTGTGGGTTTTCTGGTCATGCCCTCCTGCAGCAAATTTTGCCTCATTCACAGTGTGAAACATCCACGGCACCATTTCATTCCATGCTCCTTTACCTTTTTCTTGGTTTTTTTTTTTTTTTAATCTCCTTAATTTCATGCCAGCTGTTGTCATTAGTCATAAAGAGACATTTTTTGATATTGGTACAGGACTGCTGATATTTTCCACCTTATGCTATTTCAACACTGGTAAGTAGGAGCTTTGTAAAGATGCCACTTTGTGTCCAAAACAGCTGTGTCTTTAAGCGTCTCTGGTTTCTCCCCTGTAATCCAAATCCCCACTGAGTGGACTTCTGGTTACAGAACTGTTCTGGTCTCTGCTCATTACCCTGCTGTGTGCCTCCTGCTACGTGTTTGGGACTTGTAGCATCAAGATCAAGAAATCTTCTTACAGAAAGTCCTCCTGCATTTACTTGCTTCTGCCTTTTTCACTGGCATGTCCTTTTTGGGAAGTAGCAATGTCTTGAGGCCAAGAAGTCCTCAAAAACCTCAGTTGCTGGGAAACAAGAAAATGACTTTATGCTGAGTTCCAAAAGGTCTGCATGGATTGATTTGTAGAAGACACAAACCAAATTTAGAAGGTGAAACAGGAGCTGCCTCATTCAGGCTACTTTTAGATGGCTTGATGTTCGAATCTAAAAGTGACAGGAATATGTAGTTTTTTCCCCTAATATGTATAATACAATAAACCATCAGATAGACATGCTAAATATACATCCATGGACCCAGGGACCACTGTAGAAAGGCACCAAATGCTAAACTGAATGCTTGTGCTCCTGCACCAGCTTGTACTATTATTGTGTAGTGTTATTATGAAGGTCACATACTAGCTTTCTTTTCTGCTTCCCATTCCTGCTGCATGCTGTGTGGCTTGCTTTGATAATTGGAAATTGCTCCACAAACCAACTGCTACAGTCCAACAGGCAACAGCAAAAGGTCTACCACAGCAGCAAAGTATCAAGAAAAGGGATCCAGGACCAGATAGCAAAAGCAAAAAAAAGGAACATAATAAGTAAAAAATCCCTACCACTGCATGCATGAACAGAAAGTACAAGGGGTACTGTGGAGGGAAAATTTCTCTGCAGTGTACGAGGCCATCTAGTGAGCTCAGGCATTGTAACAGCTCAGCTTTTTCTGTCGCACTTCCTCCTGCTTGTCCCCAACAGGATGCTTCACACGCCAGCTGCCAGCCAAGTGTGCACACACATACTTCAACAGTATTCTTCAGTGCCAGGTGAAAGGAGAAAAACCTCTGCAGGAGAGGAGAAAGTGACAACAGAAAGGGCACGGCTGATGCCAGGGAGCTTGCCGTGTTGGGTTTTAATGTGAAGTCAGAAATCCAGTCACACTGGAAGGGGGGCACAATGTGGTGTGCAAGTTTTCACTGAATCCTGTCCTGTCCTGGGGATGACAAGGGGAACTGCTCAGCCAGAGGGCACCGCAGCAACTGTGGTGGTGAGAAAACCTTGTAAGGAGCTGTGAGACATAGGCTGCTCAGTACCATGTGGTGTTTTCCCTTGCAAAAAACTGCTGAGAGGCAAGGAAATGGGCAAGTGATGGGCTAAAATACTGTAAGGTTCTTAGAGAATAGATGTTTTTATTTTATATGATACTGGACTGGCAGTCCTGGAAGGGAAACGATCGCAATGCAAAGCATTGTGCCTACCAAATCCTGTCATGGTGCTTTGCCTCCAAGCAGAGCAGACTGGGGATGAATACATGACCACACGCACTGCCCATCCACTCCTCTGCACCTTGTGTGAGGCTGCCGGGTTATGAGAGCAACAATAAATATCTGGGATTTTGGATAGCTTTTTGTGGCCACTCAGAGAGCACTTGAACATACCTGAACGTACGTCTGACTCCAAACCCCACAGCGAGTGTCACACTGCCCTGATAGAAGCTGTGCTTGCTCAGCCAGGAGTACAGTGCTGGAGAATGCGAGCACAGGATGGTATTTCAACATTTCAGGTTCCAGCACATGATTGCTTCCTCTGCAGCGACATTTTCCACTTTCAGCACAGGCACAAGTGTTTACAGCAAGTTTGTCCTATTGCATTAGAAGCACCTCAGAAAACTGGACGGAAAAGTTGGAAGATCCTCACCTAGTAAACATTAGTTCAATCTCATCAAATGCTGGGAGCCAGGTGAGCACATGGTCCACTGGTTTATCTGTCTTCAGCTGAATGAATGCATTCACTTTCTCATCTCTTGAGAAATTGTTTGACCTGCCTGGACCTTCCTCAGGGGAGAACTCTCCACGTTCACCAGTATATCTCTGAAACAGCTATAAATCTGGAGCTTGGTAATTGTAATAATGACAAATTGTTCCATATTCTCCTGAATTGCCACCAAAGCCGAAGCCTAGATCTGCAAATTTTAGGACACCAAATTAGTTTTAAGTGTGAAATTATTAGTCCCAGTGAAAATGAGTATGCACATCTGGAAATATTTGCTATTTCAATAAATTTGTACGTGTTTACATAGGCTATAGACAGGAGAAACAAAATATAATTAGCTTTGTAGCCGTGCAGCCCAGTAAATATTGTAGCGCCATTGCTAGTAACAGTTCCCAAGATTTGTAATAGCTTTGCAAGGACTTGAGGACTTGCCACGGTCCTTCTGTAGGTGCCTTCTTTGTCTTCTGCACATGTCTGTATAAGGGTATGGTGTAGCTACAACCTACAGGCAGCAGTGCCAAGCAGTTTGTTCTGCAGAATGAAATGCAGTAGTCATTCCATGAAGAGGAAGTTGGGCTTAATGCCACAGCTGAAACCTGGAAAAAGGGATACAGGGCACTGCGAGAAGGATGGGGTGGGATGAAGAGACAGGGCAATAAGCAAATTCGCAATGGTCAGATAAAGACCTAGAGATGGATATAAGTGCTCTAGGAGCAGCAAGGAGAGCAAAGAACAAGCATCAAAAGGAGAATGGCCAGCAGGGCAAGGAAGATGACTCCAGCCGTCTCCACGTGAGTAATGCATCCAGCTCTGTGGGCTGCAGCATCAGAAGGATGTGTACCTGCTGGAGCAAGTCCAGCAGAGGGCCACAGAAATCATCAGTGGGATGGAACACCAGTCCTGTGAGGAAAAGCTGAGAGAGCTATGGTTGTTCAGCCTGGAAAAGAGAAGGCTCTGGGGGGCCCTTGCCTACTAGTTCCTGAAGGAGGTTTATAAGGAAGATGGGGATGGATTTTTTTTTAAATTTTTTTTAAGACAGGCTTGTATAGGACAGGGAGCAAACTAAAAGAGAGTAGATTTAGTATAAATATAAGGAAGAATTTTTTGTAATGGTGTGGGTAAAGAGAAACTGGAATAGATTTCCAAGAGAATCTGTGGATGCCTCATCATTCTAAAAGTTCAAAGCCAGGTTGGATGGGGCTCTGAGCCACCTGACCTAAGCTGAAGACATCACTGCTTACTGCAGGGGTTTTTGGACTGGATGACTTTTAAAGGTCCTTTTCAGCCCAAACTATTCTGTGATTCCATGAATCTATCTAACATACGTAATATACATATACAGCAGATTTGACATGCAATTACAGACCTGTGAAGAAAGACCAAGGTATAAATTGTGTTAGAAAACAAATAAAAATTGCTTCAAGTGAACTCCAAATTGTGAAGTAAACCATCAATGTCTACATCACGTTCCCCCTGGAAAAGGGAAGAAATTCACAATCTGCGTAATATTTACCTTGATGAAGAGTTTGAGATGTTGATGACTTGACAAATATTTTAACTGTGTCTGGGATTGAGTTGAGGTTGTGCAAGAGTAACTCTAAGAACAGGAAAAGGGGCAGGTACTAGTAGTAACTATTACTCTGCGGACTTTTTATGTAATACTGTTCCTTTTTCTCTTCCTATAATATTTTGACTGATATTAAAAACAAGTCAGTTTTTAGATTGGTAGGATTTTGTTTAGCTTAACAACAAAGTTTTGGCTTTGCATAAAAGGTCTGATTATTTTTTGTCTTGACAATTAATTGAGTGCAACTTCATCACATTGTGGATGGGAGATGGATGCCTATTTACTTCCCAGCTCAGTGTTTTTTGCACTAGACTGCCTTTCTTCTGGTGGTTGTTTTTTCTTTGTTTGTTGGTGTTTGTGTTTTTTTGTTTGTTTGTTTGTTTGTTTGTGGTTTTTTTTGTTTGGTTGGTTTGGTTTGGGTTTTTGGTTTTTTTTTTCTTTGATCAGATGGACTTTGGGCAGAATATTCAGGAGAAACTTTTTTCAAGGGCTAATTTCTCCACAGCTAATTTAAGGACAGAAATAGATTCTATCCTTTTAAAATAATGCTTCTCTGTAGTTTCACTTCCAAAATGACCATAATATTTTTAGAAAAATAAGGTACTTTGAAATTGCAATGTTAAGTGTTAAAATACAACATTTCTGCATTAGAAAAAAGTCCATATTTTTCTGTCCACTGAACTCAGCAGATGATTTTGTTGTACTCTTCCTCATATTATGGAAAACAATGGCTTGGCTTCATATTAAAGTTCTCCTTTCCTGCTCCTTACAGTGTCCTTAATCTAGGAAGCATGTTTTACAGATGTGCGACTTCCAGGTATGCCAACTCATACAAAAATGTTACATCACTCTTTAAAATAATATCAGACTGGTGTTTCAAAAATCTAAGGCAACGTGTGAAGGCACCAAAAATTTCTTATGAAGGTTTTCCTCATTTAGAGATCCACTGTTATATCCTTGTAATTATGGTAGGATTTGTTTCATGAAAGCAACTTTCGAGTATTGCACATTGATGAATAGAACGTATCTTTTGTAATGCTGCCAGTCTTTGGATTATTTCAGTGGAGGATGGATACATTTTGTTTCAAGATCAAAGACTGGAAACTATGATATAACAGTAGTATTATATGCATGTAAATAAAATCCAGATTTTTTCCTCAAAATTATTTTCTTCATCTTCCCCCTTCCCCCCCCCCCCCCCCCCCCCCCCAGAGGTTTTATTGTTTAAAATCTTCCAGGTAATCTGTCAGTTCCTTAAGCAGAAAAAAGTTCTCGGCTTCTTTAGGAGTCTGAATACTCACAATTCCTGAGTATAACTGTCTGGGATACGCTTATCATATACATACAACACTAGCCTCCAGTGGATGGACACACACAGACATAAAAACTTAGTGGCAGGTTTTAGGAATACAGACCTCTCTGACATTGCTACTGTAATTTTAAGGAAAGTAATTTTTATTCTAGATAAAGCTGCCTTCTTAATACTTTTCTTACTAGTATTCATTGTTAGATAAATAAATGCAAGCTACCTTGCTATCACCAGAAACAAAGGAGGCATAAAACGTGGTCTTTGGGATCATATATTCACACAATTAAATAAATAACCCTTAACAGGAATCCATACAAAGTTTTCTCCTGCAGTCCATGCATACATTAGCTTTTGCCAGGCAAAGAAGATTTTCCTTTAAAATATGGCAAAAAGAGAAAGCCCATGGTTTCACTTTCCACTGGTTATATCCACTGAACTTCTTCCCCTGAAGCATCTCTTTGTGGATACTCTGGAAATATGAAAATATAAATTCTGTGATTAACTAATGGCATTTTCTGTAATCTTAGTGAGGTGGCAGCTGTCCTTGTGTTTCACCAAATGAGAGAGAAGACTCCAAACCCTCACTCTGCTGAGTCATACATGTCAAGGTCAGTAGAGCTTTCTTTACTATCCAGCTATAGTAAGTCCCCCTTATAACTTCTGCAAGGTACAAAACTAAAACATTCCCACTGAGTGTGGCATCAGGACAACCTCACCTGGGATGACTTCTTACATGACACCATGGAAAACACAACGAAAACAGCAATTTTTTCATATGCTGTACTTCCAGATCTCACATACATTTCCTTGGTTTGAAACAGCTTGACAGATCATACACTATGATCATACACTATGGCAAGGAGGAGGTTATTAATATCTCTCATCAAAGCTAATCACACAGTCCAAAATATGACAATGACCCTTCCAGCTGTAAATGTTAAAATAGGGAAGAAGCAGTTCCAGATGTAGAGTTAGCCTATGAACTGTCAATCTGTACCTTCTGTGTGTTAACTCTCCCATGGTCATGGTCATCTAGCGGACAGCCCCAGGGCTGAGAAGGACAAGTGCACTGGAAATGATGCACAGGAGGCAGAAAGCTCGTGTTAAGACACAGACATTAAGAAGAAAGTTACAGTGGTGATGTGCAACCCTAGCCTTCTGCAGGGCTGATGCATTGTGGGGTCATGGTGGTTCCCCAAAGAACGGAGGGAAATGTTCATTAATGAGAATTCTAAAGGGATACATTGACTACAAGACATTTCTAGAGGTCTGCCAAAATGAGCTCTGCTGAACACACTTCAGTGTAATATTTGTCGATATTCTGGTCCCTGATTTCCACCCAACTTTTATCTTGAATATAGTCACACTATTTTTTAAGGAGGATATAGCCCAGTGTGGTTCTGGATAGCCCAACGAAGCACCTTAATACAGTTGATTTTACTTGTGGATTACTCATGTTGTCTCAGCTCATTAAAAACATTTTTAATTAAGGAATGCATTTAAAAGACGTTTAAGACTGGCAGGAAGCTGTGCTGACACTGCCTCTTGGCCTGGGGCCATCTGCAGCACACCATCCTGGTCTTTGCCAGCTGCCAGGCAGCGGGGTATGTCAGCAGGGCACTCCACTCTCCTTCAGGGCGGGAGCAGCAGTGTTTTTTTGAGAGTCTGGATGCTCAGCACGTCACTGCAACCTTTCCCACGCCACACTGACCGGTAGCTGACCTACGTGTCCCACATCCGAAAATAGATGCAACACACAGCCTCTTTCCAGTTCTAGATGGGGAAGTGAGGGATGTAAAAGTACTTTTCTGTGGTAAAATGGAGCCTTCCCAGGAATAACTCCTAGTACTGTAAACAGCTGTCCACTCTCTGGGGTGGGATCTCGACATTATTTCAAGAAAACTCAGTTATATAAGCCTCAGTACTTTAGTTAACTATTTCTATTTTGGACACTCCAGACAGGTTCTAGTCTCCAGTATTAAAAAGAAGTAAATTAAAAATCAATGCAAAAAACAATGCAAAAAAACCATGTACTTCAACCTATTATGATTACATTTCCATTGGGAAGCAGTCAGGCTGCTGCTGGGCCTTTCCACATGTTGTCAGAAGGGCTTGTAGTGAAGAACCTGGTATTGCATACAAGAAATGCTCTAGGATTTTGCTGTTCTCAACTTAAAAGGAACAGTGATGGACGGTGACGTGTTTAGATAGAAAACTACTATGCAGGAATAAAAAAAGACACGTCAGAGGGAGTCAGGCAGTTGTACTCTTAGGAAAAGTGACCTGACAGCATTTAGGACAGGAGTCTCTAGAGAAGGCCAGCACCAACCCACCACAGTAAATGTCCAGTGCCAGTCTTTGTTCACCTGCTGGTGAGCCTTGTAAAGCAGCATCTCCTCTTGCCATGTTTGGGACACCACACATTCTTCTCATGTTTAACATGAAATGTGGCAGGACAGCTACTCTATGTTCTGCTTTTGAGAGGACAGAAGAGGAAGCAGAAGTCATTGCTGAAGACCAATCCAATGACGATGGCTTCTCTGGAGGGAGGAAGCCTTGCCAGGCTTGAGTGGTCCTGTGCTGCTGGAGACCACAGCACTATAACGGCACAAATTCGGCAATGCCAAACACATGTTTAGGAACTGGCAGGCAGCCTAGTGAGAGGATGAATAAGGGGAAGAAGGAACAGGATCAGGGAAGGCATTTTCACATCTCCACACTGCAACTGATGATTGATGGGATCAATCACAGCTACACTATTGCTAAAAGGAGAGGGAACAGACCAGCAGAGAAGCACCACAGTCCCTGGCCATGGTGACCAGCAACAGCAGGGAGAAGGCTGGACTCCACTACTGACACTTCCTGGGTCCCTTTCCACGAGGTGGCTATCCTGTCTGTGCCAGTGAAAAGTCCCTGGGGCAGAGGCACCTGATGCTACAGGAGTAGAGAGCAGGTACCAGCAGGATGCTGTGGCACAGCTGCTGTGGCAGTACAAAGCAGGATGAAGGAAGGGAACCACAACTTGCCTGTGACACCATTAGTGATATCTTATAGGTTAGGGAAGTAGCTTAATGAATTCCCTGCTGCCTTGGATGTTTAACATGCTGTATCAATAGCAGAGATTGTAAAATGCTTTTGGCAATTCTTAGCAGAAATCCGGAAGATATGAAATGAGAAGACATAACAAACCACCAAAGGGAAGTACAATACTCTTAACACCCATTTGTATGGAGCAACTGCTGTGACAGAAAATATATATGTTTGATTCTCCTTGCAAGATACAATGTGATAAATAGCTCTTAAACAATTATAAATCATTTATATGCAGTATTGAGCAGTTATTTTGTTTCACCCTGGCAATGGCTTTTTATTTCCCCAAACACAGATGATTTTCCTGTCTTTGCTTAGAAGCATACACCATTTCGACATTTGTGGGGGTAAAAGGACACTAGAAAATGGTGGCATATGGTTGATGATTTCCCAGAGAAGTATTACTCCTTGGGAAAACACTGACTTAATCAAATGTAAAATGTTTACAGGAATGTATCTATTTTACAATAATCTGACAGGAAATTATCTCAACATTTTGTTACTTCAGTATTATGAAGCAGAAACATTTGTTTTTCACATTACCATTTAACAGATAAAACCAGATAAAAGTGTTCCAGTGTCAATGTTGAGAATGTTTGTCTTATAAAAAAAAAATGTTTCCAGGAGGTCAGAAAAATAATATTAATTCCTCTCCTAATATTTTGATAAACTTATTTTTTTATCTGTATTTGAGGCAATGTTGAAATTTCAAAGTCTCAGAATTTTGTCTGAGACAGAAATTTCTAGTTACGAGCCATTCAAGCCATCACTTTATGCTACAGCTTCTTTTATAGCTTCAGTTTCTCGTAATCCTGTTCTCTAGGGTGCACAGAGTCTAAACTTTATGCCTTCTGTTCCTCTTCACAGATGTCTATTCTGACTCAAATGACAAAGCATGAAAATTCAGAGCCTTTTTCAGACAAGTGAAACAATGTAAAATTATTTGGAGAGCAAAACTGAAACTCTGAATACAAACTAGAAGATATATTTATGCCTTCAAATAAGAACTCTGAAATAAGTGACTCCAACACAGGGATATTTTGCCAGCTAGTGAAAAGAGGGGGAGTGGAAAGAAAACTCCATCATGTTTTCAAGAAATTGCACTGGGAGCTGGCTGGCTGCTTTGCCCTGGTGGTCTATCCAGCTCTGTGCCTGGCACTAGCTGTTTCTAGGCATTTCATGGAAACAGACCAAAAATTCAGCGTTGGCTTACATATAGGAAAGTTTCTTCCTTACCTAAAATGCAAGAAGCTGGCTTTATTCTACACTTTAGGAACGAACACCCTGTCCCAAACACTAATTCAGTCTGCTAATCCCTGGAGACTCTACCTTGTATTTTGCAAAATACACCGGTGTATGAGTCTACAAGTGCAACAAGATGACTGTTCATAATGCAAAAAATTTGGGATTCCCCTATAGCCACATTTTTAATTTCCTGGTTTGAGTTCCACAATTTGTCATTTGCTCTAGTGAAAAGCAGTTCCTGATCTCACTTCTCTGTTTCATTTCCATATATGCTTAGCACTTCCCTTCTCCGAGAGAATTACAGAAACATAAAATAGTGCAGCCCTCCCTCTTAAATCAAGTATCTCAACAAACTCCAGTCAAGCTTCATCCTGAAACTGTCCAGGAACAGAGATCCCCTGTGCCAATTGACAATCCACTCCAGGGAGTGCTTCACCATGCTCACTCTTGAAAAAAGTCTGCAGGAGAAATGCTTGATCATTTTCTTAAAGGTCTGTCCTTCTGGCATTTTAATCCTATTTCTCTTGTGTTTGGAATTTCTTTCTTTCATCTTTATAGCAATTTTCAAACTAGTTGACAACATTATCATGTTCAACTTTCTTTTCCCAAAACAATTTATCTTTGCAAGTTGTGGATCTTTGTTATGAGGAAGAGGGAGAAAAGTCTATGATTGGCTGGAAGCAAGTGCGAAACCCCAGCGGCCCAGGAGAAGGGGTCTGGGCAGGTCCTTGACTGCAGACTGTGTTGGCTGAACTAGCACTTCTCCTGGTGACTGTGTCTCTGACCCCATCTTACACACATGAAATGAGGGACACTCCATGGCCCCTCCCATGTTTCACTGTCCTGATCGCTGGAAGGATTTCCCTAATAAATTTCCATTGCCAATACTTAATTTCAGTAGCTGTTTTCCCTTCTACCGTGAACACAAAGAACCTGTTATTCCTTTCCATTGCAATGGCTGATGAAGTATTTGAAGACCTACTCTCTGCATTAGGCTGAGCAATCTTTCCTTGTAGACTATGTGCCCCAACCACTTCCATCTTCTCCTGACCTTCTGGTAATCTGAACTGTACTTCCAGTGCAATTGTACTTCCAACTGCACATTAATCCAAGTGAGGATGATCAGCAGAGTATTCTTTTATGTCTCATTACCTACATACCAAAGCGTACTTACAGCACAAAATCCTTTACTAATGTCCAGCTTCCTATTCATCCTAATTCCCTCATGTTTTTGAGAGCACTGGGCTGACAGCCACAGCCCACCCTGTCTCCACAGTTGGCTATGCATGTCCAAAGGTAAAATCTTGCTTTTTCCTTTTATTGCATTTTTAGGATCATGTCTGATTTGCAATTACCATATTGTTCTTCAGTGTGTGCCCCCAGGTTTGATGTTGTCTTCAAGTTTGATAAAGAGAGCATCTACTCATAAACCCTCTTGTTACCTACAGTGTTATGAGAAGATGAAATGGTCTAAGAACTAGCACAGAGTCCATCAAAACTTTCCAGTTTTGACTACACAGTTTCTTACCACTATTGTCTCTGTCTTAGAAAAGTTTTGTCCAAATAATATTTCTACTACTGGATTAAAAAAAAAAAGCATTAAAATGTCCTTACTCTTAAAGTAAATGTCATCCTCAACTGACACAATCTGCTACCTGCCTGTCAAGGAAACTGAGTACCTTGCCAGGCCTTAGTTGATAAATTAAAGCTGTTTATAAATCACTATGTATTCTCCTAAACAACCACATCTACTCCTCTAGGAATAAAGTTAGGTTGGTATCCCCTTACTCCTCTTTTCCCTGCTCCCCTGGTAAAGCTAAGCATGATATTTGTTTTTCCTATGAATATCTCTTTTCAAGATCTCAAAGGGAAAAGACTCTGAGATGGTTTCAGCCAGATGTCCAGTTTGAAGATGGGTATCACCATGCCCAGATGATCTGAAACCAGTCTGATTTGCCTCAGTATTCTTCAACTTGTTTTTCCTCATTCTGTTACAAATATGTACCGGGTAACAGCACTTCTTGCTCAATCGCAGCATACCTTTTCAGTGAAGACTGACACACTAAGCAAGACTCTTACCTCAGCGTCATCTACCATCTTGTCTCTCTGTGATCTCTCTGAGATCAGCATTTTCCTTTGCTTTCTCTCTACCAGTAACACTACTACAGAATTATATCCTATTATGGTACAGAGTACATTTTGCCTCTGCCTTTTTGGCTTTTGTCCTCACCTGCTTTTGCAACTCTTTCAAGTTATGATTAGCAATCTGAACTAATTTCCATTTTCTGTGACGTTTTGTCTTTGCTTAATGCCAAGGAAAAACCAGTGATTTTGTACAGTGAGTCAGGTACTACACCTCCTATCTTTCCTCTGGACCAGTTTGTGCTTTTATGACCATTCACCCTGTGTAACTCTCCTATCCATTGAAGTTTTCAGCTATGATATCTTGAGTTTGTTGAAATCTGCTTACCCCAAATCTGTTATATTTAATTTACTTTTCCATTTGTAAGTCACAGACTTCATCATTTCATGGTCATCCTAGTGGGTCCCTAACTTCATACTTTGTGGGGTCTCATCATGGACTAACAACTCTGCAGAGATTCCTCTTTCTGAATGGTTAGCTGGAAGAGGTATGCATGCTCCACAGATTTGCTTCCCTGTGCAGGGTGAGGTTAAGATGATTAATACTCTTTTAAATAAGCATAATTTTTTAATGGCTTGCTCTTTATGTAAGTGTTTCTTCTGCTGGACTTGTCAGGGAATGTTACTTGTTAAATGAATTTGAGAGTGGCAACTGAATCTCAAATTATTTTCCTGTATTATTAGGGTATTCTAGATGCTTTTGGCTAGAAGAAAATAAATATGCAAAAGCTATTCTTTCCTCAGTCAAACCACAGCTTCTTTTTAGATAAGCAAACAGCGAAGCTGCAAGAATGCTAATCGATGTGGGACACAAAGAACAAAAGACTTTCCCTCTCTTCTGCAAATCTACCCTCCCACTTAATTAAAAAATAGTCTTCCTAGGAGGATAATGAGGAAAAAGAGGGGAGCGGGGAGCAGAACTAGTGAGAATCAGAGAAGAACCTGTGCTGAAACAAAAGGTATAATTTTGACATTTCCTGATTCCTTCTGGAATTAAAGAATCATCCCATCACCCTGTGACCCATTTTTCCTGGATTAATAGGACTGAGCTGTGTAGTCCAGCCCTCTCCAGCCATGTTCACACAGGTTGAGCAATGCCTGAGGACCATCAAGGCCCTTGCTCGGTGAGCATGGATGGCATAGATGACATGGTTCTGCAACACCACTGAATATAACTCCTGTATGCGGGTTTGTAAACCCTCCCATTTGCAACCCCTGGGATGAAAGGAGGCAAAGAAACTAGGGCTAAAAGCTGGAAAAGTTTCTTGTACTCCCCAGTTCGCTCTCTGTTGGAATGGCAGGAACATTGCTGTCCGCGGGACCACATCACTGATGAATGCAGAGGAAAAGGAGAGTTTCATCATGGAACCATGTCACGCTGTTCAGAGTTAAAAGGTAATTTGGTGACAAAAGAGGAGAGCAGGAGCCCAAATGTTGCCTCTAGATCAGGCTGCCTGCCTTGAACACCGTAAAGCAGGTCACTTTAGTGAGATGTGACAGAAGAATCTGCAAAAAACAGTTTTTTCCCAGAAACCCTTTGCCATGTTGAAGAAGTTACAAATTCTTAAAAATAAAACAATTAAATAAAACAGAAACTAGAGTCGTGGCAGAAGGGGAAAAGATGGATAAGAATAGCATTTAAGAGAGAAAGCTGTGGGAGCTGTTAAATTCCAGCAACTTTAATAGCCATGACAACTTTAAATCCTTACAGTTCATCCTACCAACAAAGTCCACCTCACTGCAGCAAAAAAGGAATGTCTCTCTGTTGGTTCCCCTTCCTTTCATTTGTCCTAGCTGATGGGGGAGAAGAGGGACAATTAATGTTTTATGACCTAATGAATAACTGGTGCATGGTCCTTAGGCTAATATTTCTCAGAAACAACATACACTGTATGAAATGAGAAGTGCAGCTAACCACTACAGAGGAACCACTTTATTTGAAAAAAAAATTACAGAACAGCAATGAGAGCTGCTGGAGCACTTTTGGTGGTTTTGAAGGTGATACTTTATCACTTCCCCTTGATTCTCCTTGGGAAGCTATCTTTTCTGCCTGCCAAGGTTTCCCAGTTCCTTATTAAAGTTTTCATCCAGCAAAAACTGGACTCTCGTTTTCCAGGAAAAGCTGGAGAAAATGGATTTTTCAAAACCATCATTATGCAAACCTTCTCAGAATAGTCTCACAAACACATGATTCAGCATCCCTGGGGCAAATGGACACATTAACACATCTTGTACACTCTGGGCTATTTCCCAGCTAGCATTCCTCCCACAGTAGACACAAAACACTATTATTTGTTTTGAAGACACTTTCCTATGAAGGAAAGAAAATCCTTCAAAGAATTACATAAGACTGGACCATGTTCAAAATACATGTGTTCAGATGAAAAAAAATAGTTCCTTCAGAAATATTCAGCCCTACAAATTGTTCTCAGTACATAGAACAGCATGAACTGTCTACCAATAAAATCATAAACCAAGAAAATTAGGTAAAACCAGGATGTTCCATGTCCTATTTTAGTGTCTAGTTACTATCAGGAAAAGCTTCCGTTACAAAAAAAAACAAAAAGAAAACAAAAAAAAAAAAAAAAACACCCAAAAAACCTGAGTAATCCAACACAGATTTGTACTATGGTTAATCTGTCCCAAATATCTAGAGGCAAAAATTAGTGTATTACTGGCTACACAGCTTCTGAGAATCTCTGTACGCAATTTTTGGGCCAGCAAAAAAAAGTTGCATATTTAATTTTTGAATGAAAAATTTCAGATACACCTAGTATATGTCACTTCCATAATGACTGTTTTTTGAATGAAGGTTCTTCATATTTTAAGAAAGGAGTTTGAAAGCTCATTTGAAACCCATTTTCAGCTTTGTTCATGCACGGTACTTTCAGATATCTATAAGTCTAACAAAGCAGCAAGCAGTTCAGTCAGAGATTACTAAACACAATCTATTTCTTCTCTAATCAAACACTAGCCATCAGTATTTCTTTCCCTTATTGCACAGAATCCTTTTCAGCTCAGCAGTAGGTAAAGCAAAGACTAATGAGGAAGGAATCACCTTTCAGAAATGCTGGGTCATTGCATCAGGTTTTTCAAATGTCTTCTCTTTTGGGACATGAGGTGGCTCAGCAGGGGCTGCTAAGATGGAAAAATATCAGTGTATTACTCATCTTATTCAAGATGCCAGTATGATGCAGTCTGTACCGATGTAGTAAGTGGTAAGACAAGCCACCTAAGGAGGCTGTGAAATTATTAAATACCACCATTCTTAACAAGAAAAAAGACATTTTCAGGATAAGTAATTTTGCAGCTTTGCCCTACAGACACTTCATATGACAAAATAATCACTGGAAATAAGAAAGGAATATCAGAGACCCTACTTTGCTTGAGTCATCATGTTTCACAGCTGTTGTTGATCTGGTAATCCTCCAAAAGAAAAGTGGTATTATCTTGTCTGCAACTGAGGCAAGTCAAGAACAGCTCCACTGAAGCAAGCAAGTTTGTGATTTGACTGTGAAAATCCAACAGCATTCCAGTGCCACGTAAAGCCAACATGGCACCCAAGGGAGGTCTGGTGGTGTTTGGTGGAAGGTCTGATAAAACTCAGCTCCACCAAGGAGCCTGTAAGAGTCATCCTCTTCATTAAATGTCTTCATTTGTCACACATCCCATTTAAGCAGGAGTTTTCACTTCCCAAGAACCACAGTGCATTCTCCTGACCTCCATTTGCACTCAAGAGGGAGAAACTGTGAATGTTCCATTCTCCTTCTTTCTTTGAAATGCCTGAAGAGTGAAATGACTGCCTACAAAATGCAGTGCAATAGCAGTCTCTCAAAAAGTAATGTGTAGCAACTTATACTGCAGGCAAGAAATCTGTTTATTCCTGGGATCCGTGGCAGCCTTGGACACCGTAAGCCAGGACATCAGTATGTGGCTCTCATGTGTGTTGCTTGTTGTTTGCAGGTATCAAAATATTCATCAGCTATTGTATTTCCTTTCTGAAGAGAGGAAAAAGTTGAGGCATGGATGGAGAGTTTACATGGTGGACATTGGTCTGATTTGATAGCTATTTTCTGTTCATGCACTGTAAATTTTAAATAAAAGCATTTAAGAAACCCATTTAACACAGCATCTCTCTGCTACACCCTAGGCTTTGTATTGCCTTAGGTGCAATCATTTTGATTATATCAATCCCTGATAATTGAAGGTCTCTGGGTAGAAAAAACATATGACAAACATTAGGAAAAAAATAGCTGGTAAGAAGAAAAAGTCCTCAAAACTTGTTTACGCGAACCAGACTTCAATTGACGGAACCTTTTCTCAATTCATCCTTCAAGGGAATCTACACAGTTTTCAGCAACTGCTGTCCAGACCAAGCTGGACTCTTTACCTGACACTTGATGTTACACATGCATGAAAAGATCTCCTCCATAGCCTCAACAGGGCTAGGAAAATAGGATGATTTTTCTGTGACATGCCTTCAATATGATTGATGATTTGCATTTGTAAAACTGATTTTAAGTAGCAAAGAGCAGAGAATTACATGGGGGTTTTGAATGCAACGTGGTTGCTCCTGAAATTACTTGTCTAAAAGATGATAAAAGTAGTGCTGACCACTGCTGCCTGCCTGGAAGACAACAAAACATTACCCACAGCATTAAAAATTGGACTTTCAGTGCCATATGTGGGACATAACAAGTTACACCTGACATAATGGTTACTTGCAGCCTTTGACAGGTAGAAAATTTTAAATGTGACGAAGTGAAAGTACTGTTATTGCACAACAAGAAAACAGAGCTGAGGATCACCATGCTCTTGGTATAGTGACACCCTGCAGTTCTCTGCAGCCCAGAAGGTGATTCCAACAGGGTGAGGGCTCAAAGGCATGAGGCATTTCCCTTGCATGTTTTGGGGCATAAACAGGGTACGCATGTAAATCCTGCGGAACTTTACTGTTTTGTCCTGCTGCAACATTTCCTAAAGTCAGAATGATGTTATGTTGCCTTTTATTTATTTCCCCAGCTGAAAATCGTATAGCATCAAACCTGGGCTGCCAGCGTAACAAATATGAGCCATTCCCCACATCAAAAGTGATGTCTTACTGCTGGGCATAACTTCTGACAGTGAGCTGGATTGTCCTTGAAGAACCAAATCCATGGCTAGCCCCATGCAGCACCTCTGTAATGGCCTTTGGAGGCTGAACTGGCTACTCTGGTTTCCCCACCTGGCTGCTGCATGCAAGATGAGACTCACAGGCCCTGCTCTGCTGGTGGCACCTTGTTGCTCTGCAGCAGCTGATGCCTGGAACACATTTCTAAATTTAGGAACCTTCTACCTTTTTTTGTTTCTTCCAAGTGTACCAAGTCACAAAGCTCAGAGGTCAGAAAACCCTCAGCCTTTTGCTGTAACTTAGTAGAATTTCATATTCCTCTTCTATTTTTTTGGAACTTAAGAGCTTTGTCTTCAACTGAAAGTCCTAGGAGACCTTACTTGGGTTGCTTATAACTATTCCTTTATCTGATGGACCTACAGAAAAACATCTCACCGCAAACCAGACTGTCAGCCCATTTCCTGATTGCAATGTGGGTTCTTGGGAGGATCACTTGCATGAAATTCATTGTCCTGATTAATAAGTACCCTTAAATACAAAGAGCAGAAATGAAGCTAAAGATGGACTTGTAAAAGGAAACAGAATTTGCAATTTTCTAAGTATGTTTTTAAAAAATGCACAAAATTAAAAATGAGTGGAAAACTTCCAGTACAAGGCAAGAACTCCAAGACTGAATTGTAAGTTATTTTCTCTGCTCACTTATTTGACTTGAGTGTTACATGCTCCCCTACCACATTCTTACATATTAACAGTAATCCATGTTTACTAAGAATATCTGTAGGCAAATCTGTGCTTCCCAAATGAGTTTTCTACAAATGAAAAGTTCTTTAAATAACCCAGCAATAACTCCACTATTTATGACATGTTCCCTGAACTACAATCAAAGACGTCAGGGTCTGAGCTGGAATTGCCTTCTCTCTCTGATATCTATTTGCAAAAGACAAACGTTTCTTCTGATCGATGTTACAATCTGAGTCCACCAGTTGGTTATAGACTTGACTTATCCACATGACAGATTACTCAAGCTTGGAAAGCCTGGGCTGTAGTCCATGCCACTGGTCCCCACTTCCTTTTCTAATCATTGCTTGCTTTGACAACATGCATATAAAGTCTTTGTGGCAAAGAGTATATACTACTGTGCACAGCACCCGGTGGGGTGATGCAAACCACCTGGAGATCCAGTAGGAATCCTGGATTCCTGACTCATTGCATATGGAGAGTGACAGCAGGAGAAAAAGACAAAATAAAACAAGCCAGTGGTTAATGGGCAAAGATAAGAAAAACACCATCATGTTAAAGAGATGAATCAATTATTTGGGAACTGGATTTTGATAGCTGAATTAAAAATAAAACTCCTTTAGGAATTATCAACAAAGCTACCCATTTAATTATGCAGCTGTGTCGTGCCATGGGCCTGAGGCACCTCAAGACATGCCTTCAGAAGCACCAGATCTCAGCTGCCACTACAAAATAAGAGAAAAATGTGAAGAGTTCTGAAGAGCAAAAATTCACTCAGTATTCTAAGGGGCACTGGTGAAGTTTTCTTCACACAATGAGAAGCAATTCCTGTACCAAAGAGCTCAGGTCACATCATGCTACAGGTGTGGGAAAGATAATTGCACAAATGAACACTGGAGTATGAGATGTGGAAGAACTGCTGAAGCACCTTGCTTCAAATAACGCAAGAAGTCTCTGGTAAAGGAAAGAGTTTAACCCAGGGGTAATTCTGCTCTTCATCCTCTCATGGCTGATTTCTTTCCTTGAGGCAGTTCCCAGAGACACACTCTGTACCATGTACATTGTCTAGACGAATGCAGGATGCAAAGACTTGGTCCCTGTGGCTCTCTTCACTAGCAACTGACTGCAAACTTTCCCATTGATATGATGGGTTTGCCTAGAGGGCAGGTTATTATTAAAAACATTTTATTTCAGTATGTTTTCTAGTAGAGAGGAAAGTACATGGCTACAATAAACTCTGCTTGTAGAGCTCATTCCATTTTAAGTTCCACACTTTTTGTTGGTAAAAACATCAGTCCAGAAAGGGAAACTTTGCTTGTGTAGCTGCATTAGTAAAAATATTATAGTACAGAGGGGGCATAATTTAAAGAACTTTCACATGGAGGACTAAATCAATTTTCCTGGGAATGGGACAGCATGAACATGGTACTGGTCTGCCAGGAATACCGTTTTAGATTTGAAAACAAATCTAAAAAAGTTTTCACAGCTTTTTGAAGTTTCACCAGTAATCCAGATATTCAGAATCAGTTGCATGTGTTTCAGAGTATCTTTTCCTTGGCAGGTACTTTGTTTTTGAATTTACTTGCCTTCTGAGGACTCTGGTACTGTACTTAGGTGAATTTGTCTGGACATAGACTGACAGCTGCAGAGAAGGGAGAACAGATCCGTCTTCAAGCCCCAGAAGATCCATGTTGCTGGCACCTAGAGCATATCAGACTCTTGTCCGCAGATTCTTTTAGATGGGTAGTATCCAGGTGGAGTAATTTCAGTATATACCTTCATTCCATTGTCTCATAGCTATGACTCCTTGCATATCAGGTAGTCTTCATTGTCTGAACAACTTCTAAGAAGAAGCATGGACACTGTCCAAATCTGACTCCAATGCCTTGTAAATTGGTATCTACCTTTCACTCAGAATATTCTTTCTAAGCCAATAATAACATTCTGAAGTCATAATCCAATACCCCAGTGGCTTGACCTTGCTGACCAAACTTTGCTTTGTTCAGGAGCCTTAATTGCAGCTCCGGGTATTGATTACATGGAAATCCCTGGTAGAACTCTCCTTTATCTGACCTTGAGATAATTATTTACATTGTTGGTTTTGCAAAATTTTCGAGTTTTCCTTCTTTCCCTCCCTCTCCTCCCCTCCTCTGTTGCTTGGCAGTACTCATGACATCTCTGTTAAGTCCTTTTTCCCCTGTGGCCACAACAGGTCACAGAAGATGCCATGCAAGTCTTAACTTTGAAATGGTTTTAATCCATGTGCATTTGTTGTATAGTCTCTCACTGTCTCCACTTATTAGTCCCTGTCTCTCCCCAGCACGTTTTGCTGTCCCTGTGCACGTACATCATGCAAATTCAATTTTCTGCTTGGAGTTCTTACAGCAACCTGGTGCTGGCTCCTGATTCCTCAGTATCTTACGCCATAGAGCCATATAGCATTTCAGCCCACAAGCCTGTATTTGTATATGGCAATGAGCATGTTTTACCTTTGTAACACACTAGTCCAAGTGCCCTGAATATCAGTCATTGTTACTTTGACCACCTCAGTCATGCACTGCCTTCTTGGGGGTCTACAAATTTTTTCCAAATGCTCTGAGCTTCTGTTACAGCTTATTCGCTTTTTTATAGTGAGACCATGATACATGTGCAAGCAGACTACTTGTTCTTGAATATGCCTTCTTGGGACTTTTCTTTTTTCTTTAACTTCAAATTCTCAATGAAATGCATTACATGTGTCCCTTTCTTATCAACCAGGATTCCTTATTGCACATCGATGGACCATCAACAGGAACTTGCATTACTTTTTGTCTTAAGATTCACATACTGCAGGAGTAAAAATATGCTACAGGGAAGGCGACATGCTTTGCAGACTGCAGATTTTTTAACATTGAGGCTCAGACTGCCAGTGCCCACTGGGTGGCTCCAGACACTGCACCTTGCCTCACCTTCACCTACTCAGCGCTAGTCCAGCAGTAGTCCAGCAGAAGTACGTGTCAGTGCTGACAACCAGCAAGAGGGACAGGGCAGATCCTGGAGTGATAAACAGATGATGCACCAGACACATAAGAAATGGTTACTGGTGAATATTTGCATCATGGTAGTGCCCAGAGACCCAGTATAGGGTGCCCGTGCAGGAAGCACCGTCAAGGCTTAAAATCCAGACATTGCTCTTGAAGCACCTGAACTCAAGAGAGAGAGGCTTACACAGTCCACAGAGGTGATGTTTCCTCACTGACTGCATGGGGAGCAAATGAGATGATTATCCAATGTAGGTGACTTATTTAAGTGCCAGAAGATCAATAGGACGAACCTGGACCTTTGGAAGAAGGGAATTATTGAGGACCAGAACTGTAGCCATGTCTTCTCTGGCTCTGTGACCACATGTGTGTGAGCATGTGTGTGTGTACATGCATGTTCTACCCTCTTTATGTCCAGCTCATAAAGAGTGATTTGGTAGGGAAAAGTCTTCTGATTTATGTTGGAGAGAGACTAATGATCCTGTAAAGCAATAAAACAAATTCATGCTTTTGCCTAACTTTCTGCCTTCTCTTTCAAAATACACTCCTGGTTTGTCATGTCTTTCAAGATTGTGCACATGTAGGCTGTCTTCACACAAACTTGTCTTCCTGTTACAGAATTTCCACAATTTTATCTTTTTCCATCCACCAAGTGCTATATGAACCAACCGTATATAAGGAGCTGTTTCACCTGTACTATCCTTTGTTAGGTCTGGCATACAACGAAAGCAAACCAACCAGCCAGCCCCAACAAAAGTAAGCATAACAAGGAAAGGAAGGGACACTAGTCAGTTTCGTTTTACTCCAGGCAAGTATCTCATTTGGGCCATGACTAATATTTAATTCAGACATAATGAAGTTCAACAGCTCCCACTCTTCATGCTGTAATACAGTTTACTGCTTCAGGAAACCCCTGTCAGTTCTACTGGGCTTAAAAGAAGTGTGAAGATCTTATATAGCTTTGCATCTAAGTGTGATGATTCGATACATAATACATGCGTAATGACGAAATTTCCCCATCTTGCTTGCATCATCACATTGAGAGATGTGCATTTTTAAATTCTGAAATGTTAAAGACAAGGAGGCTCTGGAGTTTTTCACTTTACAATCTTTCACTGACCTCATCTAGCATGACAACAGAAATGCAGCCTTGCACAAAATATCCATTTTATTGAAATGCTGCAGTTACTGAAATAGCATTTTTCTTGCTGACCATGACTTAGAAGTATTGCCCTTTTCACAAGACAGTGCAGCATGTGATCTAGTGTTAACTCATTTAGAAGCTGATGGCACTTTACAAATGTTATCTTGCCTAAAAGATGCATCCTTGTGTGGTGGTTTTAAGCCCAGCTGAAGAGGAAACACCACGTGAAGAAATTAAGTCTACCCTAGTTGAAACCAGGACACCGTGCCAACCTGTTTTTGTTCTCGAGGAACATGTCTCTGAATCTATAGCACACTGACATGGGTGAAGTGTCAGAAGCGCTAGAGGAGGAAAATCTCTTGCTATGTGCAGGCAGGATTTTGGGATTTCTTTTGTACCTGACTCTCAAATTAGGCAAGTGGGCATCTTCATCAGGGTTCACATGTGGTACACATATTTAAGGACAGCGGACACGGGTGATGTGGAAGGAGTCTGTGCTCCAGTTGAAGAGTCAATCCTTTTCCTCATTCTGTAAGATGCATAGAAATCATTAACTTATTACAAGCTAACAAAGCCTAGGAGTTGTGGAAGATCCAGAGATTGCTACTACTAAACTCAGAATACCAGCATTCAAGCAACTGTGAAGGTTCTGGCATGTTATGGTGCTATTTAAAGCATGAGTTGAGTTACAGAGCTGAAGTAGCAAGCTGTGTTATTATTTTTGGTGTTGGCTTGTTGTTTCTTTTTTTCGAGTGTTACATGTGAATATATTATACCATATAAGAAAAACCTTAAATCCATTGCTACCCTAGCTCATTGCTTTTCTTACATCATCATGCAAGTTCAGAGGAATTCTCTAGTCACACTGCAGAGCAGGTTCCTTCAAAAACCTAAGACTTCCTGTTGTTGAGGATTTTTGCCTGTTTTTCTTTTGGTCTCTGTTTTCTTAAGAAATGTATCACATATGAAAATAAACCCACCAAGAGCTCAATGGGAGGTAAAGATTATGCTCTTCTGGAAACCACAGTTGCTAGGGGTTGCTGAAATTGGATTCTCCAGACCTTTAGCATATGAGAACTGATATTGACCAATCTTAGTGGACAACTAGACAGAAGGCTTGGGGATGAACAGCTGCTCCTGTACAGGAAGTTTGATATTCCCTCACAAGATGTGGAGAATTTGAAGACACTGCATGGCCATGAGGAGACACTCTTGCAAGTTCACTCTTACAGAACTCCCCCAACAGAACTGGTCAGATGGGAACCACATGGAGGTAGACTGAAGGATTGCCTACAGCTGCATCTGGCATTCTAGGTAAAACCCAAAAATGCTGAATAAACAATGCTCCTGATAATTTTCTCCATCTGCCATCAATGTGAATTTGCAAAACAAGACACACTGTTCTCTGCACTAGCATAACTTCAGGAACTGCTCATGTCTCTCTGGAGGCTAAGACTGACAGGAAATGGCTGAGACCTTGTAAAGGAGAGGTTTATGGCATCTCTGGTCCTGGCTTGCACTGTCTGCTCTAGGGGAGGTCTGAGCACCTGGTTTCAACATCAGATGATCCTTCTCTTGAAGGAGTGCAGTTGCATCTGTCTCAAGTTCTCTCTCTCTCTGTCATGCAAAGACTACTAGTGACAGTCCAAGAAAGACTTAATTATATTCCAAGCTCTCAGTCCGAAACATACTAGGTTTTTATCTCATAAAGAAGATGCAGGAAACAAACATTGGCACCACATAGAAATGAAAGAATGGACACCTGCCGGAGAGAAAATGCTAAAGGTGCAGGGGCTACAACAACCTCAGCTGAACCATGAGCCTGTACTTGCTGGACTCTTCAGTGAGAAGTGACTTTAGTGTAGACCCCATCTAGCATTACAGATCTGTGAGGCATTCACACTCTATTCATAAGATGTATTAATAAGATTTTATTTTTTGCGTATCAAATCAGCTTGGTGAGAGTTTTCTTCTCACGGCCTAGCCCAGCCTCTCTGACAAAACTCAGATCTGAGTGTTTACCTGTAAAGATCCAATTGTAGTAATAGAAGAAGACAATTCTGCCAGATTTGAAGAAATTCTATGATATTTTGCATCTGCTTCCACTTAGATTTGGACTTCTGTCTAATACCTGGTAAGCAAAGATTGTGCAAGTAGAACAAGAGAGTGCACAACCAAGGCACCTTCTGCTTGAGAGAGGTGGTAAGCTTATATTAAGCTTACATTCAGCATCTATTTTGCACCATGTAAGCTTATATTCAGCATCTATTTTGGTCTGTCAGGTTAAGTGAATTTCTCGGATGAAAGCTGTGCTTCTCTCGCAGTTCCTCTCATTAGGCATCTTTCAGTTCAGCACTTCCTTAAAATATTTTCCAAGGTTTTGTTAGTACAGAGGATCAGCAGCACTCTGAGATGGGAGCTCCTGGAAGGGAGCCAATTTTAGTTTGCATTTACTACCTGCCCACATCAGCAAGACAGCAGCAACCAGCAAGGACGTGCTTGTCCCAAGAAAGACCTCATGCTCTATGGGCCAAAGCACAGACCCTTCCATCATTAACACTGGAGCTCTCCCTCTGTGCTGGACCATCACAGAAAAGTTTTGCCTAGAGGTGACACAGCAGTGGCTCATCACCAGCATGCAGAAAGGTGAAGCCTTTCACAATCCCAAAGGGCTTTTGCAAATATGAGGACCTTGGATGTACTGACAGCTGAGTAGTCCTGAGCAAAGAACACGGGATCCATGTAAACCTTGGCCTCTGCCCCACACTGCTTCACTGTCCCAAGAGCTGTCACAGTGCCAAAGTGCCACAAGTGGCTCTTCTGCATGCATTTTGGGGATCCAGAATCCATTGGTTTAAGCTGCCTGCCTGGTCCACACGTCTAAAAAGGCTACAGCAATAATTTTCTACTCCTTGGAGTTGTTGGACACCTCCTCATCCAAGGTGAACAGATGCACTGTTGATTACTGGAGGGATATGCTACTTTGCTGAATATTTATATCAGGGGGTTTCTTTACTCCAGGAACCACATCAAGTTCAGTCCTGGTACTTTATGCCAGTGTTCATCATCAAGTAGGGAGATACAGAGTACTTCTTGTTTCCAGGCTACCATAAAGCTTCAGAGCAATGAAAACTCTTCACCTTTTGTAGTAAACACATGCCATCAGCATGAGCTACAGTTTAATCTAATATAACAAACCAATTTTGTGAGCATTTGAAATATTGTGAAGGAATAGCAGCCTTTGGGTGGGCTGCTCTGTTCTATGAACACTACCTACTAATACTCAGATGTCAAACGCCAACTTTCCATTCACTTCAGCAAAAAACCAGATGACCATGTGGTAAAAAATCCAAACCATGGGAGGCATTCAACACATTGCAGCATTTGTTTCACCTACAACACACAAATATGTCTGTGGAAGTTGACTGGGAATCTCTATCAATGCTATCCCAAACAATACGTTTCAGGTTTGTGAACTTATTTGGAGAAGAAGTTTAAAGGAAGGAAAATGCTTTTTATTCAGTTTTCACTCCTTTACTATAATTTACTCCAGATGTAAGGTAACTGCAAAAACCAGGAGACCACTTTTGTACTATGTAATAGTGCAAAACAAACTCAGAAATGTCTGCTTTTTCTAACACTGACCCAGGGTCTTTACAAGAACATAAAAAAACTAAATAGCTTTAAGGTTTCTTTGTCTAAGAACAGTTTGTGTCAAGAGATATCCTAAATCCATGTCTGGCTTCACTCTCACATTGATACAATGCTGCCACCAATCTTCCAGCCAGGTTTCAAACATTTAACAATGTCATCCCACTTCTGGCAGACATCCAGTCCACTTAAGACTCAATGAATGTTGAATAAGGGGTTCAGTCCTCTTGCTAAGTCCATTGGACCAACCACTTTTTAAAAGAAAGGCAAGAGACAAACGATTTTTACATGGGGTGTCTTGTCTTATTCTGAAGATTGAAGTCAGGCAAGCAGGAGTGCAGGGAATCCAGGACAAAAATCAATTCTGCTCTTTTAACTCCTTGATTTTCACTATGCATTCTTGGTTACAAAGGTTCTAAACATATTAAACTAATCCCAGCTGCCTGTAATCTACAGTTACTCCATTTATATGCCTGCATCTTCTCCTCGTCTTGCACTCCCTCATTTTCAACTTACATGTACATCATGTACTTCTATGTCCTCCTGATGTTAACTATCAGCATAGTAATAGCATTAAATTACTTGTATTGCATTATTTGTTCTGCTTTACTCCTCTTTTTTTGATGCTGATATTTTTTCCATTGCTTGACATGAAGCGCACAAAAATACTGAGTAATGTAGGCATTCTTCTTTAAAATGCTTTTGCAGACAAGGGAGATCATTAAATCATTACACTTACTCATGTCTAAGTTGAGTCGT
Source organism: Acanthiza pusilla (assembly GCA_036630365.1). Taxonomy (NCBI): domain Eukaryota; kingdom Metazoa; phylum Chordata; class Aves; order Passeriformes; family Acanthizidae; genus Acanthiza; species Acanthiza pusilla. The sequence goes on from JAXCHO010000095.1 coordinate 2,699,259, forward strand.
ATGCACATATCCTTGCAAGCTACAAGCTGAAGTACATTATTTCCTGTATCATGATAAAGTAACATAGAAGTCTAATAAATAAGAAGCAGTCTGTACACTAATGCATTTTTACTGCCTCAGTTGAAATTAAACACTTCCCACACAAAGGAGAACTGGTTACACTAGCTTAAGAATAAACATTAGAACCATGTTTACATCTTGCAAAATGTATGATTTTAGTGAGAAGTCAACTGAACTAGACTGAGCAATACCCAACCAAAGCATTAATGTGACATGAAAGACCTTTAAGACCATCTACAAACTCAGTGCTAGCCCTACAGTTTCTCCAAGAGGTATCGGTCTTTTCTGGACAGCGCACATCCTCATAAACGCACCAGCTACATGAGCCCACCTGCATGAGCCCATGTCTTCATTTAGGGATGTCAGTCTGGCCTCAAACACTCTCAGTTTTCTGTTTGAAGTGCCACAGTTCACTCGGCTTGTCAAACCTACTGTTTACAGCTGGCCTGCAAATAATGATGGATACGTCTCTTGTACCACAGCTGTTCAAGGCAAAAGCAGAGGTACGAGAAAGGAATCTTTTTGAGAGCTTCAGTGTGTGTAGAAGAAACGGTGCTCTCTGTCATGATGATGGGGAGCTCTGCTGAAAGAGGAAGGGGATGACTGCTCATTCCCCCTTGCTAAAGCAGGGTCATGGGTACTGGCTGCCAGCAGGCACTGGACATTGTCCCTCATAAATAAGCTTCACCCTGATCCAAGAGGAAATGAAAAAGGCATCTATTTTATAATATATTATATATTTTTATATGCATTTTCCAGTATGTGTGTCACAAGACCTTTTCACAGACATATTGATACTGCAGCTGCTCTGTGCTTGCACATATGATGCAGTGTGACACTAATGAAGACACATGTAGATAATGCAAGATACACAGCACAGTGGTTTTAGAGTCCTGTGGAATCAGCCCTAGGGCTGGTCTTGAAGTAGTTTTCTGTCCTCCTGGTGAACCAGCTTAGTCTGTCCTCTGTCACCCTTATTGTGAGGGTTTGGGCTTTCTCACAGGGTTCCCCTGGATAGTGCATAGAGGACTTCCAAAGGGCCATTGATCCCCTGCAAACACAAGCAGATGGATGATCCTCCTGTAATCCACCCCTTTGATTCTCTCCTGGGAATGCAGAGGGAAAATGTAGTGCACAGGCAGCAAGAAAAATACTTTCAGGATGAGTCCACTCTGCTTCCCTCCTCAGGGTAATGTGCTTGACACCTTCTCTCTTCTTCTTCCCCCTTCTACAGCCCTTTACCTTCTCAGCCTATGGGCTCTGGATGTGTCATGTTGTCATGGATGTAAATTGTAATTAGACTAATGACCTCAACCTCTGCTGTCTAATCCCTACAGTTCAGATGTAATACTTCCTCATGTAAATTAAAATACTTTTTTACTGTCTTTGGAATTCCCTTAGAAAGACAACAAGGAAGTTCAGCATGCCAGTGAGGCTGTGACGCAAATGTCACTTCAACTCAGGAGCAAGCAGCTCACCTGTCATTTGACAAATAGGTGGTTACAGAAGAAGAGAGCTCTGTTACTTTTAAATATTCAAATATTTGATTTCACGGCTGCAGTTAAGGAAGAAAAACAGCAAGCCATAGGGGCAAAGGTTTTACACAGTCCTTCATCCTTCACTTTGAACTAATTAAGCAAAGATGTTTCACTGCCTTCAGTGATGATACTCATATAGGTGAAATTAGCCACTCTCTGATGTGTTTTGCTGGATGGGATCTTGTAGCATTCAGCACTAGATGAAATACATACTACGGTACATATTTCCGAAGTAGAGTCCATGTATTCTTTCCATACACAGTATTAATTTATGAAATAAAACATCAGGAATCATATGAAATCTAAAAAAAGTTTTCTTGCTTTATGTGACAGAACAATGCACATTCTCAGATCAGTTTCAATTAATATGAATCACAGAACAAAGACCAGCAGCATGAGATAACTCTTACGTTCATGCTGATCTACAACTTCCACCTAGCATTCATTTAGTATTTTCCAGGCTTAGGGTAGGTCTGCTTGTGTATATCCCCAAACAAACATTCTCATTGACTTCTCCAAGAAATTTCACAAGAAACCTTCATAAGGCAAATTGAGTTCACCAGATGCCAGGTTAATACCTCAACCCTTGGACTACTGGTCCTATTCCCTTTTTCTCCATTGTAGCCCCAGCTGACATATTTGTATAAGTTGTGTTGCCAAGTTTTACCAGCTTTTGCCAGCTGAAAAAGCTCTAAATTTATACAGCCTAAATGGTAAAAAGCTCTGGAAGTTGCCCCATGAGGATTAAAAGCATTTTCCTTAGGAGCTTTAGAGCCCTTTGTTTGCAACAAAACAAGTAAAAATGAAAAAATAAGGACAAATGTCAACTCAGACTGCAATGGGAACCTGATAAAAGGAAATAACTTTGACACCCAAACATTGCTTCTGAAAGCAGTAGGTATTTGATTTGCAGGTGGCATCTGCTGCTGCATTCCAAAAAGTCATTTGCACCAGTGAAGTGAGTGCAAAAGGATGCTCTGCCTCTTTGAACTCATTTTGGCTGTAGGAGGTGTAAAGGAATGGAGAATCTCTTGAGTGTTCAACAAGTCATATACATCTGAAGGGGAAGCTTGGCCCTCTTTAACTACCTCATGAAAGAAATCCATAAAAGTCCATTAAACACAAAGATAACACAATAACTCTATCTTGCACAACATGGACATCTAGGAGAGAAATGCTGGGCATGTCTGGCTCTATGTGTGACTGCCTTTTACACTGTTGCCTGGGCAGCTGCCATCAGCTGCTGCCAGAGATGGGAAGCTGGGCAAGGAAAGTCTCCAGCCTTACGTGAGTGACTGTTCTCAGGCAAATCTAAAGGAAGCTGTCCTTACCTGTGTATGTTTTCTTCCAGCTTTTTCACTTTCAGCTCATCCTCTTCTGACTGCTTCCTTCTGGCTTCTTCTTCTTCTGCAGAGCCAGCAGGAATTCCCTGTAGCAGCCATTTTTCCCGAAGAGCTTTTGACTGTAAGGTAAAAAAATCCCATATCTTAGGTACAGACTGAATAAAAACCATCTGAAGATTGAGAAGAAGCTGTCTTTACTTCTGAATTTTAGATTGTCTCCATTGAATTTCTGTTTACTGCTTCAGACAGTTGGTAACACCCAAGTGATCAGCTGTTTATCCAGATGTCGGGTCTTCCACCTTGAGGAGTGTCAGTTTCACAGTATACAGTTTATTTACCATCAATGCCTTAATATGAAGTTATTTTTAGTTCCTAATGTAACCACGAGTTTAAAAATAGCAAAGTAGCAAGTCCTACAAGAACCGAAATTTTTGAACAAAAGCATGAATTTCTCATGAATGATGAGGTATGTACATAGGCCTAAACTATTTACAATTCCAAAACCAAAAGATCAGTGTGCTCTAAACGGTAATGTTTTCCATGGAGCATAGAATCAGTCTGCTATTAAATCAATCAAAGATGTTATTTTTTATTTATACAACAGGTGAGACCCCATATATTTACAGGCAGACAGAGAGACACACATATACATAAACATAAGCACACCCATCACTTCTTCGGCACACACAAATTAGAACAAATGAATGAAAGTCTTTCAGAAGCAGTGGATAACCCAGGACACAGCAACACTGTTGCAAAAAGCATCAATGTCCTTCACCCAACAGAATCATTCCCGGGAGGTTTGTAGTGTTTTCTACACCAAAAGTGTGGCTACAACCTCAGCCGGTCCCCATTTAAGATGGCTGCAGCTTGTCCAGGGTGGTTCAGTAGTGGGGGTGCACTGGCTGAAAACCATACTTTACACAACATATCTGCCTGTGTTTCTGTTTTCTCCCAAATCCTGACAGAGAAAGGCAGCAGATATGATCAGAAAGATCAGGAGCCCAACGCTAAGCAGGACTTAGCCCCTCCTCAAGAATGAAAATGAGCTGGTGGAAAAAATGGTCAGCCAGCAGACCAACCAAACTCTCCCTTGCATTGATCAGTAAAAGTGGTTTTGAATTTGCAAAGTGATTAACAGTGCTAGTTCAAGGAACCAGCTCCTCTCCTGTATGGAGGAATTAATCAGGAAATCATCAGTTCGAGGAAATGGGATTCCAGAGGCAGCCCAAACATGCTGTGTGTGTCTTTTCAATGCCATGCTTGTTGTTGGAATGGAACCTGACTTGCACAAACTATGTATAAAGGGAAAACATTTACCACCAAAAGCAAGCTTCAAACCTTGCCCAAAATAGAAATATTTTTGACATGACAGACAAGGCTTTCTTGCTAGTTTTTGACTGTGTGTATATATATACAGACATAGTATTCATGCAAAAACTATTTTTGTCACTACATGACCCATTTGATGTCAGGCAATCAGATTTTACCAAGGCAGCAGACAGAATGCAACACAAAATGCACAAGCAAATTATAAATTTCTCAGGCTTTCACTGGCTTTAACTGTGCTGTGCATGAGAGGATGCCTAGGTGGATTTGAAGTGCTTTCTGTGTAAATTAGATTTCTACATAACAGATGAGGTCTCAGGCTCTTGTCCCTTACAGTCACTTTCAACAGTTGGACCACTGATGCTGGTGACATACTTTACCTGGCTGAACTCATCTTTGCTCATGGCGTCCAAGGTGTTACCTGCCAAAACATTATGAGTGGCTATCTCCAGCCACAGTTTTGGCAGTTTGCTACTCCTTTTCCTGACACTATCATCTATTAATGCTTCATGTCACATTTCATGTGCTGGTAGTGAAATTTTTGTGTTTAATGGAGCAAATTACGGGCCAGAATTTTCATCACCTCATCCAGACTCATTGTGGTATTGAAACATCCCCTCAGTGGAGGACTCTCAAGTCATCACATGCACGAAGGAAAAAACTGAGCGTCGTGGATTTGACCCTGGCTAAATGCCACCTACAACATCTGCTCTACAGAGAGCAGACATCACAGGTGCCTGGCATTTAGCCAGGGTCAAACCCACGACAGTGAGACAGTGAAAGACGGACTTAACAGCTCTCGAGGGGCTAAACATTTAACAACCTGTGCTTTGGCCTTTAAAGTCTCAGTAGCACAGCTCAGTGGGTACTTGCTAGATCCACTGCAAAGCCGGTGAAGGCTGACTGCTCTTCAGCAAATTGCTGCCTTTTCTTTGAAATGTGGATCAGCCACATGAGGAACTATGTTGCTGCACGTACCATATTCAGCTGTGGTCTTGAATCTGAAATCCTGAGTGATACTCAGTTGGAAAAAACCCCAAAGTTTCTAAAGATTGGACTCTAAAGATGAAGACAGCCTTCTCTCCTCTAAACCTGTTTTAGATATGGCTCCAGCAAAAACAAATAAAGCCTTTGGCAAAGCGCTGCTTGGACAGCACTGACACTGGGGACATCAAGTTAACATTCCCTCCTACTCCAGGAGGATTGATAAAACCCAGGCTTTTTTCAATGTGCTTTTACAGATTCTTCATGCTGATGATCACATAGGGAGAAGCTAGTCCCTTCAGTACAACTCCTGTACAGTGAAAGCAAGGTATTCTGTACAGCCTTTGTTTTGGTCTTTGTTTATATGAAACTCTTAAGCTACAAAATCACAGTTTTTTTTCTCCCATAAGACTTTTTTAAAAAAAAACCCTATTAATAACATGAATTTGAAACTGGAAAGCATCAATGGGATTTTTAAAAAGACATATTTAGAGACAAGAATGCTATGATCTACTAAAAATCCTCCCTCTTGGGTGAAATGTCAGCATATTTTATCTAAAACAGGAAAACTGGAAGCTTTGATGTTTCTGGCTCTCCTTTTTAAGATGAAAATTAAGGCATTTGTTAAATACTATACTGAGGAATTCAGACAAGGAGATCGAGAAATGGAAATATTTATAAAAGCATTTCTTAAACTGCAGAGAGCCTACTTGCCAAGCTGCTGAGGTTATCTGTATTCATACACTCACTGCAGATACAGTAGGCTAACAGGCAGGCCTGGGGACGTTGGTGGAACACCTCGCTGTGCAAGAAAGCATTTTCTCCTCTGTCAGATAACTGGTGTGATGGTGAAGCAGTGGGCAGGGGTGGAATGTTTGCTTTGAGCACGCACTTCCCAAGGAGCCATTTTCACCAGAAACAGGTAGGGAATGCTTTGGTACACATGATGAGACCAACGGTGGGTAGGGAGGTGGAGGAGAGCTATGCTGGGTGCTTAAGCACAGCTCCTGGATGTGAGACAGTCTAGTGAGGCCGCCCACATCAAGGCAACCCAGACAGATGCAAACCAGAGCCAGATGTAGGTTGGAAACAAAAGAGAGTTTGCTGCCATCTGTTCTCCATAGCTATAAAATTTGAGTTATGCTTCTTAAAAAATCTTGCAAAGTCTTAGGACTTTGAATCCCAGGAAGAATAGGAGGCGTTTCTCAAATGTGCTAAGAGAAGGCTTGCATGAGGATGGAGCCAAAAAATACCTACTGTATGAATTAGCCCTGCTCAACAATATTGTCATTTGCTTAACAGCCTGTGATTAAAATGGTCACAAGCTAGTATTTCAGCATTGCTTCTCTTTCATTGTCTGCTATGAGCTTTAACTCTCTACTGCACTTCAGAGCTTCTTTATGTACCAAAGTTGTGCTGCATGATTAGACATTGCCAGAATCATAGAGGGCTCTGAGAGTGGCCAGATACACTACTGTAAATATACAGGTATTTGTACAGTTCATTGCCATACTGGAATATGTGAATATTGTGAATACAGCGAACATGCTGTACTTTCAGAAGAAACCACTTCACTGATAGAGCAACAGCTACACTATGCACTGCTTGGTATACATATTCCTTCATTTACTGCAAGAGCAAATTTCTTCAGGGCTAGATCCTTCAGCAGAAATTAGCTCATGTCATTAAAAAGGCTCTCTGTTACTGAAGTGGAAAGGGCACTGGTCTTGCAATCCTCTAGGCTGCCTCTGCTCTTAAGTGATTTGGTTAGTCTGCAGAGAACTGAGAATGGAGATTGCAGAAATAACAGCACCTTCACTTCATTTAATTTGTTCAAGCACAGGAAAACAAAGTGACTTCTGCATCATGTAAAAAAAGAAAAAAACAGGCCATGATTATGTGAACAGACCATAGGGAGGACAGAAGTAAGTGAACAAATGTTGGACAGGACAGAAAGAAATCATGCCAAATGTCTGAATGCAGCAGACACTGATAGCCATAAAAGTGGTGCACAGCAATCTTATGTGCTATTTATTCCAGTTTCATGCTTCAGGATAGTGAAGCCTGAGGGCTTTAAGTTGTTTACATTTACTGGTAGCAAGGGAATAATGCATAGTTTCTCAAATGCACACAGTAGAATTAATGCTGCATTTGCAAAGAAAACCTTTACTTTTACTGCTGCATTTTGCTTTAACGTAGCATCAAAAGTTTAAGCATCAGAGGACATTTTAATACAGTAAGTAAAATTTTTAGCATCCTTTTCATAAATCATTATGCCTATTCCATACTACCTCTGCACTTCCTGCTTTGTGAAAGTTGATTAATTCTAACCATCAGTCTTGTTGATTTCAAAATAACTTCCATAAACCTTGTTCGTAAGAATACCACATTTTCAGTCCCACATACAGGGTGACAGTGCCTTAACCTGAGGCCCATACACATCTGCCAGACTTGTCATGATTTTTAAGGCAATGTAAAAACCCCAGTCCTTGCTATGCTGCTACATTTTGAGGCAGTCCCTTAAACAAGCTTTGTGTGTTTTTTGTATTTGCAAATGGTTAGGGGGCAATCAGTACTATCTCTTCTTGAAAGCAGTGCGTGCTGAAGTGGAGCACTCCTCTGTCTCCTGAGTTCAAGGAAGATGAGAATCCTGAGGAGAAAAAAAGGTCAAAAGTTGACCCAAGATAGACTCCTCCAGTAAAATGTAGCTGCTCTTGAGAAACACTTCTGGATGTGGACTATTCCTGGTAATTGTGGTCTTCTGTGCCCTAGAAAACAGCCACTAATGATCCCTGGTGTAATTCCACTGAAATCAGTAGGGCTACATCAAAGGCACTTCTACTGAAATCTCTGCCGAATTGAAGTTTTGCCAAAAGTCTTTGCATTTTGAGGCTTGAAGACCATAAGACATTAACAATTTAGAGTTGCAGTTATTTATTAATATAAAATTACTTTCTCCCTCTATCCATTCAGTATCTGTGCCATGGAAAAACATGAAAACAAAAGGTTGGTTGCCCAAGTTCTCAAATCTACGTATGGCCTACATAAGGCCTCCAGCCCATGACCTACTAAAAGACTGCAATGAACATCTTTCACCTGTCACTGTGAGTCAGATGTTACCCCCAAACACTCCCATTAGGATGCTAGCACAGCTGGCTGCATTTCAGATTTGCTCTCTGCATTTCAGAAAGTTCCCTTGCTACAAAAAGGATGAAGTTTTCAGGCAGCTCTGGAGCTCTGGAGGCAGCAGTGAGTCTGACTTCGCAGTTCGGCACCTACCTGGAGCGCCCCTATCACCCAGTGGATCAGCAGCAGCAAAGCCTGTGCTGCTTGTGCATGATCCCAAGCATCTGCCTGGGTTGATAAAACTGCATTTGTAATGGACATGACTGCAAGAATGACCACTCTCAAAACTCCTCTGGGATTCATCCTTTTTCCTGCCTACCCTCTATCCGTAGCCTCTCCAAACACTGAATTTCTTGCTGTCATATTCTTGTGCAGCTTCCCCAGCCATCCACTTGGCTCTAACCCAACTAGTACAGGCTACCCAGCATGTCTGGGTCTGGCCTGCTGATGAGCAGCGCTGTTGCCAACGTTAGTGAAGAGGTCACTGGGACATGTACCGAGATTATAGAAAGACTTGTCTCTTTGCCAGCAGGCCTCCCCTTGCCTTTGAAAAAAAATGGAAAAAACAGATCATTCACATGGCTATGGTGTGAGCAGGCATATTAATGTTAGATGCCCTTAACCATTTGTGAATAAATACACAAATACAGAGAGGGGCTGTAGACGTAAGCTGTATGACAGGTAGGTCCATCTAGAAATTAGCAGCTTCTCGAAGTGTACTCCTGCCTGATGCTGTAGTATTTAATTTTCCATTAGGCGAATGAAATAGTCTGACTCTGCTCAGACTAATGCAGAGTTTTCCTATGAGGGTTTTCAGAGTGAGAGAATCTGCTTGCAGAACAAAGGAGAGGTGTGGCCCTCAGCAAATACTAGAGATTCTACTCTGCTTTGCTGCAAGATGGATATGGCCTTGTATGGCATGACTGTCCCTGGAACAGGACAAGCAGACATTTCCAGCTTGCTGGTATGATCTGGTTTTCTATAGCAGCAAAACTTTTTGTTGCCTTTCCAGTTATCTAGGACACTTGTTATAGCCCAAGGAGTATGTCTGCATGATAGATGGATATGATTCAAGCATTGCCCAGATTAGGGAATTAAGCCAAGCTGAAAAACTTGTAGTTTGATTGCAGTCTTTACTTGTATCACATTGTCATAGTTTCCATATGTATGGTTCAACAAAAAAAGTATCCTAGCTGGTGAAGCTTAGCCAGCTCAAGAGCAAACAGCATGTTTATAAAGCAGATTAAATATTATCCTGTAGAGTTGCCAAGTTTGTTGTTGTTATTCTTTGTTCAGGAAATGAACAAAACATTTCTCAGAAATATCTTAAGGAAGCGATGTCTTAAAAATTTTTTAAGGAGGTTACATTTAGTCCAAGAGTTGCAAAGGTTTTCCAACAGTCAGTTAATGTGTGTTTGTCATGCAGAACATTAAAACACATTAATTTAATTTTTTCCATCATGTTTAGGTCTGTCCAGTGTAATTGACAAAATTTTGTGATCAGGCATTGGAGACTGATGGCATAACGTCTTCCTAAGTTTCTTCTCAGCCACACAGGTATGGGTAATTCGCCTGAGTTTTTCCTTTTCATAAAAGCCTTACTGCACTGGACCACCGAGGCCAGGATTTCCAAGGCAATCTGCTCACAAAGGGAATAGTGCTCCATCTGTCCCCCAAAAACCTGTCTCCTCTTTCCCTACAGCTCCTGGAGTAACAGAATTTTGTTAAAGCACCAGAGAGCCAGCAGGCTGTGGATGTAAGGGGGGGGGGGCGGTACGTGTGGGGAGATGAGCAAATAAATAATAGAAGAAGCACATAAATAAGTAAATAAAAATAAACAATGGACACTGTTATGAGCCCCTGGAATCATGGCAGCCAAAAGACTTTGCAGAGATTATCTTTCCCCCTTGTTTCCTTGCTGTAGCAGGTCCATTTGACTGCCCTTCAGCTCCTCTGAGTATTTACACAGCCACTGCTTTTTCTCAAAGCAGATATTCAGCCCACTAACAGAGCAGACAGGAACATGTTAAATAGAGCAACATGGCCGCAGAAACAGGTGGAGCAAGACTGAGACAGCTGGCATGATTTGTGCTCACTTGGGGAAGGGCTGCCTCTTGGCTTGGTGTCCCCATGGCAAGGCAAGGGGCTATGACAGCATGGTTTCAGGATGAGCCACGTACAACTGGAGCCACAGATGCATAGAGAAGGCATGATGTCTGTGGAGGGATGGGTATGATGATAGCTATAGACGGCTTCTTCATGAAAAGTCTCATGCTTTGTCTGTTTAAAAAGCTCACAGGAACAGAAACTGCAGCTGTACAGACAGAGGCCCAATTAGGAATGATTTTTGGGGACAAAAGCACCAATCAGTTTATGTCCTCAAAGGAAGCTTCCCATTCATTATCAAGACCACCACCATAAATGTTCAGTGTGCACTGCTTTTAAATTGTTCAGCTCCCATTTATTTAACTTTGTAAATCGAGTAGACAGTTGTTTCCAGTCAAAGATGAAGAAGATGAACTAAACCCAAACTCTTTTAGCTGCAAGGAAATCCACCACAGCAAGAGACATTGTGAAGACTCTAGAAGAGCTGACACAAAGTTTGTATCTCTCTCGTTCAGGTCCTTCATCAACTACAAAACACTGGCCTGTACAGACTAGTTTCACTAAGAGGGATCACAGATATGGCCCAATAAAAGGTATTTCTAACATTCATTAACGACTTGAGATGACACTGAGATGAAACACAATGAACAATAAGATCACAGTTAAGTCAAGCACAGGTTCCTTCCTACATGTATTTTCTAATCATCCAGGCTACCAGAAAGTTCTCCTTGATATAACAGGAAGATACCTCTTCTGGAGAGTTGTGTTTTAGGCTGGAGACTTATTTTTCAGTATCTCTCTTTAGGAAGTCTATTTAAAATTTCAGACTTTTTCATTCGAGGATGATATGATGGCTCAGTTCAATTGTTTAACATTTCACTTGTGGCAAGGTTAAACACCATAATGAGAATAAACTATAAACAAGTGCCAGTGGCTGCTGCAGAGGTATGGGGAAGGATGAGGGGACCGGACTGCCCTGGCAGGCACACACCATCAGGAACACAGCTTGTAAAATGGAATGCTGCAATACGGTCCCACATGGCCCAACCTGGGAGCAAGTCTCCTGGGGGCAGGGCATGGGATTCTGTCCTGGTCAAGAGTCCAAATGTATTGGGATGAAGACGGGCGTGGGACAAACCTGCTCCTGTTGGCAGAAGCATAAGGAGATCTCCGGGGTTCCCTCACATATAAAATTACTTTTTAATTCCATGAGAACCTCTTTAATTCCCAGGGAATTTTGGAGCTGGAATAAAAAACAGCTGCAAGCAAGCAGAAGTATCTGGACTTCATGCGGTTGGACCGAAAAGACCAAATAAGACCCCCTCTTAAAGATACACACATGAAAAGAATGACGGCAGTTTTACCTCCTGGTGCCATAAATTTAGCGATGCTTTGCTTTTCCCTATGAGTACTCCATGTTTACAAAGGAAGTAAAGCGTAGTTGTGAGAGAAGTAAAAATTACTAAAAAAATAAGTCTTTATGGAATAGTTAACAATTTAAGATTTTGAAAATTGCCAAACCTCTCCCCTCAAAACAAACAGGCTATGTGTGTTATCATTACTACAGAGACACAGTTGTTTTCACTATTATCTCCCGAAAGAATAATTTCCTCTCTGTATTTAGTCTCTTCTTGGCTTCAGTTTATCAGTCCTTCCCACATCAGTCAAAAGAGGGAAAAAGTGAAGTTATATTTCAGAGATTGCTTTCTTTTCTAGTAGTAAAAGTTCTTATATTCATTATTTTAAAAAGCTGGATTCAGGTGATGTGAATTTGTTTTTGAACATGTTTCAGGCTACCAGGAGAGGCTGAGGTTCCAGAGAGCTGTAAGTAGCCTTGAGCTACATTGATGCAGTCTGACTGAAACAAAATCTGCTGGAGTGGCCATGAGGTGTTCCAAGGACCTTGTTACTGCTTGAAACCTGACTGCTAATTTTGATGCATTTCAAGGAAGTCCTGCCTTTATGGTACGCTTACTTACATGATCATCCCAGGATAACTGCTGCAGGGCAAAGCACAGCTCACACATAACATTTTTCCTGAATAAAAGCACAACTTGTAGAGGGGTCATACCAGAATAATTACAGCTGTGTTTCAATGATGTGTAAGCAGATACGAAACATGAGCTATAGGATTAAAGCTCTCATCTCTCAGTGGTAGTCAACTTGTGTAGCTGGCCTGGATAAACTACCCTATTATTACTAGAAGATTATAAGTGGGGATAGTTACTTTGTTTTATGATTACTTGAAAAGAGAAGCATATGAGGACTTTCGAAACCGTCCCTTTCAAAATGCTACTTCTCAGCAAGGATATCCAAGGTTTCCTACTCTGTAAACAATTCAGATGGAGTAATGCCCCAAATACTTACACTATGCAGTCCTATTCCATCTTCCACTCCCTTTCTGGCCTAATGAATCTGGATTTCTCTTCTGGATCATGAAACAGGTTAGCAGACCAGCAGAGAGCCTCTCGATGCTCAGTTTAAATGCTGGTGGGAGACAAACTTCTCAGCATAAGGTGGGCACCAGCCTAAAGGTGCTAATACACAGAATGAGACAAAGAGGGGTTCCCTTTGCTCTCAAAATAGAAATTTCTCTCTGAATTAGTACAAAACCTCTCTATGCCCCAAAACTATTGATGAGGCTCTCTACAGACAGTTAAAAGTGAACTCACATTCACAAGCCCTTTTTTCATGGGGGACTTAATAACACCAATATCTTTTGGAGAGACAACAGCAGGGCATAAGTAATCCAGGAGGTTCCTGGAATGCATTGATGATAACTTCCTTCTCCGAGGGATACAGGAGCTAAGAAGATGTACTATGCTTGACCTTGTGCTCCCCAACAAGGAGAGACTGGTGGGGAATGTGAAGCTCAAGGGCAGCCTCAGCTGCAAGGACTGCGAAATGGAGTTTGAGATCCTCAGGGCAGCAAAGGAGGTGCACAGAAAGCTCACTACCCTGGACTTCAGGAGAGCAGACATAGGCCTCCTCAGGGATCTGCTTCATACTGCATCATGGGATAAAACCCTGGAGGGAAGAGGGGCCCAAAAAAGCTGGTTGGTATTCAAGAATCACGTCCTCCAAGCTCAGGAGTGATTTTCCCAACAAAGGGGAAGCCAGGCAAATATGCGGAGCCCTATGTGGATGAATAGGGATCTCCTGGACAAACTCAAACATGAGAAGAAAACCTACACAGTGTGAAAGCAAGGACAAGTGGCCTGTGAGGAATACAAACGGATTATTCAAGCAGCCAGAAATCAGGTCAGGAAAGCTAAAGCCCTAATGGGCTTAAATATGGCCAGAGACATCAAAGGGAACAAAAAAAAAAGCTTCTCTAGATATGTTGGTGATAAAAGGAAGACTAGGGAAAATGTTCAGTCTCTCCAGAAGGAAAAAGGAGACATGATTACCAGGGACATGGAGAAGGCTGAGATACTCAATGACTTTTTTGCCTCAGCCTTCACCAGCGAGTGCTCCAGCCACACTGCCTGAGATGCAGAAGGAAAAGGCAGGGACTGGGAGAATGTAGAACCACCCACTGCAATACAACATCAGTTTCAAGACCATCTAAGGAACATGAAGGTGCACAAGTCGATGGGATCCAATGAGAGAACTGGCAGAACAGGGGGCTAAGCCATTATTCACTTTATTTGAGAAGTTATGGCAGACTGGTAAAGTTCCCAGTGACTGGAAAACTGGGAACATATCCCCTGCTTATAAAAAACAAAAAAAAGAAGACGTGTGCAATGACAGGCCAATCAGTCTCATCCACCTCAGTGCCTGGCAAGATCATGGAGCAGGAGGCTCCCGCAAACTATTCGAAGCCATATGAAAAACAAGGAGATGATTGGTGACAGCCAAAAAGGCTTCACCAAGGGCAAATCATGCCTGACAGGTCTGATGGGCTTCATGATAGAGCCATAAACCAAAAGCATTGGTGGATAAAGGAAGAGCAACAGATGTCATATTCCTGGGCTTGTGCAAGGCATTTAACACTCTTCTACATTATATCCTTATCTCCAAACTAGGTTTTGGAAAATATTATACTGACCCTGCAGGGAATGGAGGCCATATGACACCATCAAACATTTTTTTGTGCTTAGCTAGTTGCCATTTGGTTTAAGGATTAATTTACTTGAAAATACCAGGATTCACCATAAAGAAATAACAAGATTCCTTCATTTGCCAAAGTTATCTCTGTTTTTCCACAACATTGTATGTATATCGAGAGAGAGAGAGAGACATAGCTATTTATATTTCTGACAGCAACTATTTCGAGAATAGATTAAATTGAGGACAGCAATATAACTGGAACTATAAAATTAAAATTTATTTTTGGATGAGATAGTTTCAGCTAAAACCATACCCTAACAAAATCTCTGGAACAACACAAAAAGGCTTTCCTTTCCTTCAGAGTAAAGATGTAATTATGTTACAGATTGTGCTCATGAACTGCAGTCTTTAAGAAGCAGATGTGAAAAGAAATAGGTCCCTAATATTTATACCACTTCAGCACTAAAATAACTGTGGAAAATGGATTTATTGTAATTGTAATAGTTAAAGTAACAGCACCTCAGTAATTTTTCATTCAATTAAGAGGTTTTGTTCTGTTTATTTTATTACCATCAGCCACTAAACAGTGCTACAGTAAACAATTACAGAAATTCTGTTCAACTAACTACAGAGGCAGTCAGATTTTGGAAGAAATACTGCTACCCTGGAGTTTATTTGAAATAGTAAACATCTCTGTTAAAACAGGCTGACTCAACTGCTGCTTAGCTGAACAAGTTCTTAAGAGAAGTTGTTGCTTGTAGGCTATATCTCCAGTTCAATTTATCAACCAAAATAAATTTTAGTCTTTCTCCAGAAACCAAATAATTTTGATGGATACTGCACAAAGCGTGTTTGGTGTAAGGTGAATGCTGCCCACTTCTCTGATTTTAAACTATAGAAACTGGTAACACCTACAGTTACCAAGACAAGGTAACTGTACCAGGCAAGCCCTATTTGTAAGCAAGCCCTATTTGTAAGCATATGGCCAAGAACTGCTGAGCTATGAAGATTAAACTCTATTTATTGTTAAAGAACACAACAAAATTGACTTCATGTTATATGGAAGAAGAAGGATTATTTTTGTATTAAGGAATGGAGTAGGTGTGAGGTGTTAGGGGAGCTGTTTTAAATTGCCTCTTGTTAGAGCAAAGAACATATTCAATCTCAAAAACTGGGGCTTCAAAGCATTTTTATACCTTTTCCAACACCAAAGGCCTTTCCAATGAAGCATCTGATTGTAATGTATACAAATACACCTCCTGCCTTCAAAAGAGAGCCCCAAGGTACTACATAGACAGTCTGTGCCCACCAACATCCTTTCTTTGCAGTGATTCACAGACTGTCAGCAACAAGGGAATTCAGCTTTTAGAGCCTATACTACTCCAGACTCTCTCTGACTCCAGATTTTCACATTTGAAGGTTAGCACTTGATTAACTCTGAATCTCACATAGACCATTAACTGCCAAGCCACACTTGTGTTCTGATGGCCTCAGCACTGGCCTTGTTAAATGTGTTGCCAGCGCCTTGATCACATTCAGCGCTGACTTTTACTATGTCTAGTGCTTGCTGGATGGCTCTGCCTAAAGCAGTGGGACAGCACCTGCTGCTGCCTTATTTTCAGCCAGATACATAACAAGGGAAAAATGAATGAACTGGTAGTGAAGCAATTTTGTCAGGGGTCTAATTGGCATCAGCAACTTGAAAACTGTAGGTAGACCAGCATAAACATTTGCAATAAACTATTTCTATTAGATATTTTTCTAGTGTGAATAAAATTTTCTGAAATTAAAAGAAACCCTGTAGCTTCCAGAACCTTTATTAGGTAACCAAACATGCTATTTTACACAGTGCATTTAAAAAAGAAAATTACTCTGAGATTGCACAAAAATGAAGCAAACCCATTGAATACTGGCATGAATGTCTTTGTGTGAATTCAAGCTGTTATGCTTGTGAATCAACCCAGATACGGCAGACACAGGATTAACCCAGATTTTATTTTCAAAGGTTTCTTCACAGCAGATTTTAATGAATGCTGATATGAAATCCTTACACTCTACATGGGCATCAACAGCCTCACAGCATTCTGAGTAAATGCAGGGGCTTCCTATGAAATCCTGATCTTTTAACCTGGATTTATGCCTTGCACAGAATTAGATGAAATCCACATAATTCATGAGATGAATCATGTTTTACTTAGCACTCTGAAGGAAAATAGATGCACTTATTTTGGTCTGGTGTGTCAGACTGGGGAGTCATATCAGACTGAGGGACTATATTCATATGGGACCTGGAGCCCCTGACTTGGAGAGGCTCA
Source organism: Acanthiza pusilla (assembly GCA_036630365.1). Classification (NCBI taxonomy): domain Eukaryota; kingdom Metazoa; phylum Chordata; class Aves; order Passeriformes; family Acanthizidae; genus Acanthiza; species Acanthiza pusilla. The sequence continues at coordinate 2,716,113 of JAXCHO010000095.1, forward strand.
GGAGAAGCAGGGTGAGGTGAGGGAGAGCACTGGGGAGGTGGGAGGGGGATACACATCTTTGCAAATGAGGGAATCAGCTTGGCAGGCCAAATACAATTTTGATCAGCACTCCACTAAGCAACCAGAACACTGAATGATGCATGAAAAGAAAATGCAGTTTTCTTTGTCTCCAAAGAGAAACAGAAACACTACCAGCCAATGCCTCTCTCTTCCTTTTTTTTTTTTTTTTTTTTAAGATTTTAATTTTAGGAAGGTTCTAGCATCAATGAAGATGAACTCTGCAATCCCAATTAGACCTCTGCTATCACCTTATTCAAGTCTCTCCGCAGACAGCTCCTTGGTGGTGCAGGCAGAACCTAGAGCAGCAGTCATCATGACCACTGCTGTAAAAGCAGCAGAATTTTCCTCTGGTGACAAGTGATTCCACTGCATGGAGAGGTAGGGAAGATCCTATCATATCCTGATGCTTATCCCAGCATTACAGACCTTAAGTCTGGCTGTGCTTCTAGCTGAGAAAGCTGCCATTTTAAATGTCTCTGCCACAAAATTTCTGTGCCCTGATCTCCCTTTAGCTTCCTGTATCATTACTGCTCTTGCTCCAGCCTGTGGGATAGAAAATAAAGGGAAACAACTTTTTTTCATGTGTGTCACTGAAAAAATCCATGCAGAAAAACTGAACCTCCACTAGTGGCAGCCAGCATAGAAGGGCTGAAGCGAATGCCAGTCTACATCAGCTGAGGGGCTGATCCCACTGCACCACCTTGAGGGGTTTTACTTTTCCTATAGATGATGATAAAATACATTTTAGCAACAGCTATATCAATGTAAAACAGAGGAAGCAGAAAATTGACAGAACTGTCTTTCCAAAAGGCTCTGCTCAAAGAATTTCATGAAGAATCATAATGCAGTTAGCTTGGAAACAGTTAACATGACAAAACAACTCACCAGCTTGGTAGCAAGGAGGAAAAAGCCAGCATCAAGAAGGTACTGGAACAGTACTTTACTGCTCTCCTGCATCACCCTACAGCTTTCAGAAGAAATTCTCGCCTGCCTGTCACCAATGGCAGCCTGAACAAAATGGTAACTCCTGTTGCCCCACAGAAATGCAACCATATATTTGACTGGAAACACCGATGTGTGACATCCACAGACTGATGGCAAACCTGATGCAGCATTTGTGGAGGCTGATATCAATTACTTGGGCTTAACTGCACTGTGTTTACCAGAAAAGGAGGCATAGTTTGCAGAACATGACTGCAGGGTCTTGGAGAGGCAGGAGAAAGATCTTCCCTGTAGCATAACTTGCAGTCTGGTCTACAAGTGCATGCGTGGGCAGAGAATTCTGCGCATCATCTCCCAGTGCAGGTGCACTGTTCAAACACACAAATACACAAACACTTAGTGCACAAGCGACCTAAATATCCTTTTTAAAAACACAGCTCAGCTCGCCTGCTGCGAGGATAAACTGTCCAGTTCTAATCATCTTTCTCAGATATTTTAATAACTGAAATTCCTCAGGCTCCCCTACTGAACTAACCTAACAAGATCTGACCCATAAATGCTCACCAGCTACAAAAAGATCACATGTATATTTTTGTTGTTATCTTTGCTATGCACAAATATGCTACTGACAGGAGGGATAAATGATAGAAATAGCAAGCATGGCTTTCAAATGATGCTATCTGCAGCTGTCATGGAGACCAACAGAGACTGGGACTGCTCGGCACCCTGTTAAATATCAAGGAGCCTCTCCTTGTAGACAGACACATATGCATCAGCACCTTCCCTGCATGTACATACAAGCCCATTTTATTATGCCATGCACACCTAATAACTTCATCCTACAATGAAATCTTTACACACATACACAGATGCATGCTAACTAGCACTCCCTCTGCAACACACACAGACACACAAAACCTAACGACAGGCACCAGAGAAATCCAACGCAGCTCTGCAGGCAGAAAGTGCTGGCTGAAGCCATGCAGTGCACACCCAACCCACAGCGATTGGTGTTTTATCATTATGTATAATAAATAACAGCATTTAATAATAACAGCACCGCTGTGCTGCCCACACTCACACCCTCCCGACTCCATGCTCCTAAATAATTTAAACAACATGGTCCTGTGCATGAAACACACAGAATGAAAAGCAGGCAGGACATGATCACTGCAAGAGATAGGCTCCGGCAGTAAAAACTGCTTCATGTCAGAGCAGGCTTCTCCCAGATTTCAGATGTGTGATCTGCATGTCTAATAATGAACAGATTTAGTAAATCCGTAATTTCTGGCATCAGTCCCTTACCTTGAAATGCTGCAGCTGAAGTATCTGGTCCTCAAGCTGTTGTCTCTTGCCTTCTATTTCTGTCTGCCTTTTCCTTTTCTCCTTGGACAAATAATTTTGAGGCAAAGAGAGAGAGGGAGAGGGAGAGAGAGGGGAAGAGAGAGAGAGATATCTCGTCAGAGAAATGGAGGCTTTAAGGGTAGCAGATTCGTAACAGCATGTAAGCAGTCAAACACATCTGTACAGATGTCACCAGTCCCATTTCACCTGCACCTCTGCCTGCTGGTATGCAAACAGCAGCGTTCTGGGAACACGTCAGCCCCAGACTGCCTGGTTACTTGCCAGTAGGAGAAATTCTCCTCGCTTGCTCCCGGCAGCCAGAGCAGCAACAGAGTGCACAGTCCCAGAGGAGGGGAGAAAACAGTCATAACAGCTGAGAGAGAAGTTAAAGGGACAAAGATGTCATTTTGCATTTGAGATGCAGGGGCCAAAACCACAGCTTCAGTGGTGCAATTGTGTGACAGCAAGGTGTCACAAAAGCAGGGGGTGGCATCACGGAGGAAGGGAGCTGCTTGCAGACCTCATTTTTCCCCAGCAAGGCTGGTGGTAAGGCTCTTCCTGGACTCAACGGGGAGAAGATATTTCAGCCAGATTGCATAGGATTTGCCTACAAAGTAAATGGTATTGGTAACCTCCAGCTGGTTGTATTTAAAATTCAAGCCACCAGCACACACCAGCAGCTGGACCTTGCCGGGTCCCCGAAGCTGCACTCACCAAATGGTGCCAAGGACAGCACGGTCATTTCCACAGAGCTGAGTTTTTACAGTCCCATTCATCGCCGCTTGCCTGTGCCCAGGCTGCTCCCTTCAGCGGGCAGCAGACTCTCTCAGGCGTTTCAAGAGGAGAATGACTTGCTTTTCCCCTGCAACACCTTCCTCTTAAGAAGGATCAACTGTTTGCCTTTGTCAGTCTTCTGCACCTTCTGGGGAGCATTTCTTGTCACCCATCCATCCCCATCCCGGACCAGGTTCCCTCTCCTGAAGGTCTTTTCTCATTTTAGATTTTGTCGCCAAGACACAAATACTGAGTAATAAATGAAGGCAGTCAATAAGCATGCCAGCCTCTGTTTTTACTGGAACAATGGTTTTTATTCCTTACCTGCAAAAACTTTTTTTTTGGTTATTTAAATATTTCAGTAGCTGTAAGGTTGGGTTTGAAGACAGTTGATGCTCTGGGAATTCTCTGCTTTCTAGGGATTTCAAACCTTCATGCCTTGTCCTCAAGGAGTATATTATAAGATTAGGGCTATGCAAAAATTAATCATCCTTATACTGGACATGAAACAAAGCGTTTTGGGGGAAAACATCACATTTACAAGGAAGACCAGGAGACTTAAAAAAAAAAAAAAAAATTATTTAATGTCAAGATCACTAAAGACAGAGGAAAACATGGAAAACTGCCTGGACCGCTTCTGCTGGAGTTAGACATCAGAATGGTGATGGAAAGGCTGGAGTAATGAACCCAGAAGAAGCAAAACAGTGAAATGTTGCAAGTGTCAAACAGTTCTGTAATGTTTTGCACACTTTTACATGCTGATTATTCATGTATATCTACATTTACACACACATTCCCCATTGTCTAAAGTGTGTAAGAATACTACTGCTGAACAAAAATATCCTCATAGAATAGAATCATAGAATCATGGAATGGTCTGGGTTGGAAGGGACCTTAAAGACCATCGCGTTCCAACCAACCTGCCAGGGGCAGGGTCACCTTTCACCAGACCAGATTGCCCAGAGTCCCATCCAGACTAACCTTGAACACTCCCAGGGATGGGGCATCCAAAACTTTCAGGCAACCTGTTCTAGTACCTCACCACCCTCACAGTAAAGAATTTCTTCCTAATATCTAATCTAAAGCTACTGTCTTTCAGTTTGAATCCACTACCCCTTGTCCGGTCTCTGCATGCTCTTGTTAAAAGTCCCTCTCCATGTTTCTTGTAGGGTGCCTTCATGTTCTGGAAGGCGACAATTACATCACCCCTTCCCTTTTTCAGGCTCAACAATCCCAATTTTCTCAGCCTTTTCTCCTAGGAGAGGTGCTCCATCCCTCTAATCATCCTGTTGGCCCTCCCCTAGCTCCAACAGATCTGCTGTAGTTGTTTTAGAAGAGTAAAATTAGCATTTTCAGGAACTAAAATGCCACAACAGTGCCCATCTTGACATCTCACTGGTCTGTGCACACAGAAGACAGTTTGCATTCATGCACATACAAGCACACAGAATTTATGTGTGCACCTTTAAAAATCCTTCTGATACAGAACTGTGATCTGTGGATCATTCCTCATATCCTCCAATCTGCCTTACCCTTTGCATTTTTTAAATGAATAGGGTATTAGATGGTTCAGGGTTAAACCCCCTAATATTATTCAGGGACATCTCCTGTCATTTTTTTCATTCTGTGATACTAACTAGCATACATGGAGCCTGAAAATCATCATTTGTTCTTTGCTACTTCCTCAAATAGGTGGTCAGCTATGGACTGGAATAAAGTAGTTCTAAAAGCTGTTCCAGTTAATGCCCTAACATTCTCAGAATAAGGATAATTCTGCCCTTTTGTGTCAGGCTGGCTAGATGAAAAAATATTCACAGATGTAGGCATTGTCATCCCACATTTGACACTCCATAGGCCAGCATAAGGCACCTACATCTTCACTGTTAAGTGATCTAGACTGATCAGTGCATCTATACATATACATATGTTTATATATAAAGACACACACACACACACACACACACACACACACACACACACACACACACACACACACACACGTATGTATGTATGCATTCTACCTTCCACAAAAACATCCTCACTAAAACATGGGACGGAAACTACCACAATACCTCCCTTGGCGGGTTGTGTCATGCTGTACAATGGATGTGACAAGACAGCCTTATAAAACATAGATGAAAATTCCTTTTCTTTTTGAGGAAAGGAAAGCACTTAGGGTATTTTCCCTATAGGCAGCAACACAGCAGGCACTAAAATATTTGAACTACTTACTAACTAGTGGATTTCTGTGGAGTTAAATTGGAATATTGCTCATGTTTCCATTTCACTGGCATTCAGACAGCCTGAGTGTATGCCTTTATCCTCTGATTTTGTACAAGCCAGAGTTGAGAAATATGGTAATAAAAGTTTTTTTCCCCCCTCCCTAAAGATTGAGCAAATCAGCTATCAGGGCCTTCCACCTTCAAGTCACTGTATCACATTCCATTTAGGTTTATCCCAGTTACTGAAGGTTAGGACTATATGTGTACCTGATTTACATAAGCAGGTTCTGGAAAAGTGTGGTAGAAGACTGGACTGGATGACAAAAACCCTACCAAAACCAGCATGTCAAGGATTTTCGACATTCATTAAAAGAAAACAGCCTATACTTAAACAGTCTTCCGATTCAGTACTTCACTGAAAACATGGGATTTAAAGCACATGCCTAACTTGAGCATTTGTTAAGTCACTTTTCCATTACTAACCCAGTAAATGTCCCTCATTACTTTGTTTCTGTACTTACAGATAACTTTTTTCCAAGTATTCCTGCTCAGTTACAAATTTCTAAGGCTCCTGGCACCAAGAAAATAAAGGGTTTGCTTTAAACAAACAGCTTTACTCCAGAAACTGGATTGAAGGGAGGTGGAAAAGATTGGAACTAGTTTTATTGTGATTGTGATATGCTTAAAAGAACACATTTGCATCTTTCTGAGGAGCATCTATCCATGCTGCTTTTGTAAGAATATAGACAGTAATTTCTGATGGTTACCCTTCCAAAATGGTAGAGGAGTAACATTTGGGGTAGTCTCTGGGGACTCTGAATCTTTGACATATTAATGAGTAAAACTGGATTTAAGCTTTGCATCTCTCCCTTCACCAAATTACAAGGAAAATGGGAAAGTTAAAATACCTTTTTTTTTTACTCAGACCTACATGATGGGAAAAGAACATAGGTCAAGCAGTAAGGTGACTCACATCACGGAAAAAGGAGATTTGCATTCAAGCTTTCATATGTGGATGTGCAACATGTAAGCCATAAATTCATTTCCAAGAAGGTGTATTTTGGAAAGGATGAAATTCTTAGCAATAAATTTGGTCAGCGCCATTTTCCTATTGCCAAAAACCAAATATATCAGATACTTGGTAAGAACCCTTGCACTTGGAAGAACAAGAGGCATTGCAAGGATCAAATAGATATCTGTAGAATCACGGAAATAACCAGTGGACCTCTACCGCTCACTCTGTCTTCCACGCTAAGGGAAAAAAGGGGTATCAAGTGAAACTGGATAGGGCAGGTTTGAAGCCAACACAATGGTCTGCCATGGAAATCCACACCTCAGGATGCTGTGGGTTCTAGAACATGATGGATGTCCCAGGGGAGCCTGGGGACAGTCAGAGAGAAGGAATACTGTGAGGGTTACTATAGAAACTGAAATACATCTTTGTGGGAGGTCCGTCCCTGGCCATCTCTCATCCCAGCTCCGCCTCCTCGGAGGGAGTCTCCCCCGTGGAGGGAGGATTCGGGGGGGGACCTGAATAAGACCCGCCCCTGTTCTGGAAAGGAAGCGTGGCCAGGGCCCTGGACCTTCCCCTGCTTCCTGAATCTTCTGTTAGATTCACTGTATCATTGGTTGCCGTCTATTGTACCCTCCCCTTCTTTGTTGTAATTGGATCTTGAACCCTCGTTCCCTCCCCTTGTCTCCTCTCCCATTGGTTATTCCTTCCCCTATATATCCGGCCGCCCGAGGACAGCCCTTAGGATTTCTCCTCCTCTCTCCCTCCCGAGCACTCTGCACCCTGACCCTGCAATAAAGGAGAGCACGGGGGAGACCCCCTCCCTCAACCCTTTGCCTTGTCTCGCCTCCTTTACCAGCGGCGCCTGTAGCTGACCACTCGCCAGGAGCAGCCGCACCTCGGCTGGAACCATCCCAGCAGTAGCCTTTGGTGGGCCGGCGGCTCGTGTCCCAGGCGAGGGCAGCCGGGAAGGCCAGACGGCTTCATAAGAGCAGCTACAACACGTCTTGTTCAGGAAGCCCCTGAACCACAGATGATTTTAAGGACTTTTGCTAAGTTTTTGTATGCTTTTGTCTTTCTCTCATTGTTAATCCTAAAAACTACTGACCTTTTTGTCTGAATAGTGTGTTACATTGATCAAAATAACTTACAGTTTAGTATCACACTTGTCAAAACAAGTTGTTTTTACTTGTTACAGTCAAGATGATTCCCTAGACGATTCCCTGTGATACTGCACTCACAGAATACTTCATTCCTATACAAAATCATTTTGTTCTTGTTTAGGTATCTGCCTGCAGAGTGTGGGAAGTGACACAGAGATTACTCAGCCCATCAAGTCATAACTGTCTGTGGAGAAACATGCACCTCTACCAATCCTTGGGGCAGTAAAGACTTGGTAAAGCCCTTTGGTCTACTTGCACTGGCAGAAGCACCTGATTTCTTTGTTTTAAAGCCAGCTCAGACCTGTGGAGAAAGCACACCATGAAGCAGCACAGAAGCTAAGCACCATTTGACCTCACTGTGAAAATACATGCCTAAAATTGATGTGAGGCTAAGGCTTATTGTACAAGTACCCAAAATAACATGCTGGGATAGAAGAAAACATCCCCAGCTCGACAGAAAATCCAACAAAGATCATGTGAACCTTGAGGAAAAGGGCGGCACATTACTGGAGGAGCTACCATCAGTAGTTTCCGTGAAGAGGGTTCCCATTGGAATCATTCTGCATGCGAAGGAAATGTCCAGCCTCACACAGAAGTTGTGACAATGCACATGTTGTGACAATGTCTGCCTGTTGTGACAATGCAAAATAAATGCACCCAAAAATGGCACAAGTGGAGGAAAACTATAGTCTGCTTCAAAGCAAGGAAAACAGTTACGAAGAATTGTCTTCAAAGTAACATGTTAACTTCTTCAGCAAGCAATTATTTTCTCTTCTCTGCCCAGCTGGCACATATTATTCCCCCTGCATTTAAAATTCTTATATTTTTGGGGCAGGAAGTAAGGAAAAAAACAAGCAAAAGAGCTGCTGACACCTCATTTTTCTGTTGCCACTTCAGAGACACCCAGAACCCTGTGGAAAAAGGAGCATCAGGGGTCTGAAAACAATTTCAACCTGCAGTTCTCATACTCCCAAGAAACCACTCCTCAGGGAAACGGAAGCTGTCACCTGGGTTGTTGTTTAAATGACCATTTTCACTGTGGTGACTACATGTCTCATATGTGAAATCAAATCTGTATTATTTGTTTCCTCTTTTGCTGTTCAGCAGCAATGGTTCAATTGCTTTTCTTTTCATGAAAGAAAATATTAGAAGAGACAGGAGGCTACTTTTCTTCTTTTTCTTCTTCTCTTCACTTTTCCCCCCACTTTCTTCATTCATGTCTGGTCACCTCTTTACTTTCCTCTTGCATCTGAAGAGCAGGAAACTCTCCTGAGAGCAACCATCCCTACCAGCTGCAGTGATACAGCCCAGCATTGGCAGCACTTTGCAGACTCCGGTTCTGAATGTTATCTGCTGTTGTGAACAGCACGCAACCCACATCACAGCACCAGGCAAGGCAGGATGCTGAACTGCAGCAGAGACACTGTTGCATCAGAGTAAACACACCTCAAAGGATGGTTGGCAGGGTGCCTGCTCCTTTTGGATCACAAATGCCCACTTTCATTACTTGCTGCCAATTGTCCTGCATGACAATTCTTGGTGAAAATCCTGTTGTTACAGGTAGCCATGCAAACTCTGCAATTGTAAGCTGGAGACCTGTCTGGTCCGGTTTTGAGCACTGGGAAATACATGTTGTTTCTGATTATTGGAAATGACTCTTCCTACAGCTCCTCTTCTATCATGCTCCAAGCAGAACCAAGCCTCTACCTATCTGAGATCCATTTCTTCTCAGCAATTATACCATCAACAACACGTAAATATAAGCTACTAGCTTCACTCCCTTCAGCATATTACTGCAAGACCTTCTCTGCCCCAGTTCCCTGAAATCCTATGGCCACCTGCTAACCTTTGTTTCACTTAAAATATGAGCCAGGGACAACTTCCCTGTATATGTATACTGGAATCCAGCTTCTGAACTTGGGAAGAATGCACTCTCTGCTTCTGAGTAGCATCTAAGAGACTGACACCCTTCTTCACTCAGTTTCCCTGTGCAGAAGGTTCATATCCTAAAGCACAGATCCATTGTTTCAGGTGTCCTAAGTGCCTAAGACCTAGGTAGCCCACCTTGCTGGACCTCCTTCACACCTAATTGAAGCAAATTTTATGTTGGAAGGTTCTAGATGGCATGCAGGGATAGCAGGAGTACAGCCTGCTGCTGCAATGATTTCCATTATCTTTCGTATACCCACATACTTTATGACAAAGTGTTGGAGTTTCGGGAGGGTGGTATTTTTCTTCCCTTATCTGTTGCTAGGTAACCAATGATCGGATACTTAAGGACAATTTACTTGTTTTGTGAGAAAACAAAGATGTTGCCAAGGTAGGGCAGGGGAAGGAGAGATGGGGCCATTCAGTAAACTTACTTGCTCTCCTAACAAACTTCGGAGAAGCAACAGTGAGTGTCTGCTGTCTCCCTTTGGCTGTGACTGTGGAAAAAGCCCAGCTCTGCACTATTTTTTTTTTTTTTTTTTCCCCCTCTACCTGGTGAGTGAGCTTTCGCTTGGGAAAAGGGGCATGGGATTCCAACCCCCTTCTCCCCTCCGGGAGGCTGCATTTCCCAGCTGTGCTGCAGCAGAAGGGGACCCGGCTGCCACCACCCCGTGACCCTGCCTGCCACAGCTGCAGAGTTCTTGCTGCAGCTTGGTTCTTGCAACCAGTTGTTGCTGGTTAGCTCGGGTGAGCCCACATTGCTGTTCCATTTCCCTGCTCTGAGCTCTGCGCTGTGTCCCGTCCTCCTGCACGCCTTCTCAGCCCAGCCCATCCGCCATGATCCTTGTGAGACCTACCTGCTCTCGCGCCACAGCGCCCCCTGCAGCTGCGCAGGAATCATCGCACCTGCCCTGCTGGTCTGGGGCCCAACAGCGCCCCTGCTGGCTGTGACCGTGACTGCGCCAAAAGGAAAGTGCCTGGCAGCCCAGGGACATCTGCCACCGAGCTTTTGGTTTTGTTTGCTGTTACTATTGTTGTTATTGATTGTTTACTCGTTATAGATACTAGTAAAGAAGTGTTATTCCTTTTCCCATATCTTTGCCTGAAAGCCCTTGATTCCAAACTTATAATAATTGGGAGGGAAGGGAGTTCACATTACCTATTCTAAGGAAGGTTCCCACCTTCCTTAGCAGACACCTGTCTTTCAAACGAGGATACAAGGCTGTGTCCATTTCCATCACTCCAAGGAAGAAGCAGGTGGGTTATTGAAGAATAAACAACAGGAGTTTCCAATTGCACAGGTGCAGCAGAAAAATACCTGAGGGGAGCAAGTAAAACCCACCTAAAAGATAAGGGCTGGGTTTAGCTTCCTTCCTCAAGCCTGCTCTTTCCACAGCTGTACACACAGCACGAAGCAAAGCTGAGATTGGAGACAAGGAGAACAATTCATGATCAGGTATGCCTTCCACCACCTCTCTTGTGAAACTCATATAAAATGGACATTATGGTTGCAAGGGTTGATTCCCGTTAAACAGACAGCTTGCCACAGCACACAAGAAATGACTTGGCATGTTTGTTTTGGAAACAGAATGAACTTAATTCACTGAGGCAGAACCTGGTAAGGGTTCTCTGCACAAGTGCCTGGAAGTTATGGAAATGTTTTGTTTCTCATATATTGAACAGGCCTGTGCTAAAGGTAAGGCAGAACCACTTGCAATGAGGTGACCCTCAAGGTGAAGAAATAACATGTTGTCAGGCAGAAATACACTGGCTTTCACTGCAACTTCGCATCCCTTTTCTCTAGCAGTGAGGGTCAAAGAAGTCACTTGCTTATGCACAAGGCAAAGGTGGTTTGAGAGAGGTAAAGAGATACAGATCCCTGCAACCAACCTATATTCCCAGTAAAGAAACATGTATTTCTGGTCTGCAACCCCCTTTCTTGATGATTTTTGTCAGTTGCATGCAGAAGACCTGTAAGACTTATCCTGCCTGTTTGGGATATGAGAGGAGGAGTTCATTCATATGGAGCGCTGTAAAACTAACTGCTGCTCAGGGCTTCTGAATTACGAACATTTCGTGACTGCCACAAACCCACTGCCAATGTCATAGCTGAGACTATCCAAGTCAAAACTGCCCAGGGGGAGAAAGGATCATCCTTGGTGAAGACCAGTTCCCACAAGAATTTGTCTTTGGTGAAGAAGCAATTCTCACAAGCCTCTAGAGGGTAGCAGCAAAAATTCCAGCTGCCCTGCATGCTTGTAATTATAGCTCTCTGGTCACTGAAGGCAACCACCACGATGCACACAGACAATGACTGCTTCATTAAAATCACCATGCATCTCAAACAACAAATGGCACTTCTCCCAGAACAGCCCTTACTGAAAAGTGATGAACACGGGAAGGAATTTCCTTTTAAAAAGTTCCCTCATTAGCATTTTTGAAAGGTGACTTAATGGAAAAATGTCTCATTGAGATGGTGAAGTAAAATTATTTGAGGAAAAAACATGGTTCCTCTGGTATCCCATGGGGAAATCCGCACTTTGATGAAGCATTAATATTCATTTTCATGCAACCCAAATTTTATATGCAAATCTTCCTTTCACTGAATGCTACTGGGTCAGTGGAAGCAGCTTCAGGTCTGACACAATCCATGCACATTTTTTATTGGGCCACCACCATAATGAGTCCTTGAAGTATGAAATGTTTTAATCAACTTCCCTTCTTTCCTCCCATTTCTGAAGTGAACATGGGCTAACATCCACAGATGCTGCTTCCCTTCAGTTGCTGACAGAAAAAAAGCCACACTTTCCTATACATTTACAATTTGATCACAGATGTCAGGCTCTTAAGTGGCTGCTGAGAGGTGACCAGGGTCATTGGGGTCTGAGTACCTTTTCTGAGACATGCAACAATGAAGTAGTTACCATATAAATGTTAGATTCCCGGCCGATATTAACTCCACATCAGCATGTCTTCCAGAATGTCGAAGTTTTTACACTAACCCTGAAAATGGGCAGGAGCTCAGGGTCATCTGAGTCCAGAAGCAACCTTGTCTGCAACATCAACTGTTTCTCCAAAGTGCTCAAAAAACTGTATCAAGCCTGTTAGTATAAATCATGAAATAGAATGATTTATCCATTATCCTGGATAATCCTTGATAGCAGTAATAAATGACAGGCAACTACACTTCATTACTCAGTGTCTACTACAGCTAACCTCCAAGATGATGTGTACAGCTTGCTAGAACTGGCCTTCTCCTGCTGCAGCCTGAGCTAGATGAAAAATTCTCTCTTCATCTAGCAAACTGCCTTTCTTCCTGTGAATAAGGTGCATTTTCTAGATAATGTCACACAGTAGAAATTCTGAAACTTCTGTTTTCTCTAGACAATCAGCAAAATTCTGAAAGAAGCTACTTTTTAATCAAGTTCTTTTTTTCTCCTGTATTTTTCTTAAAGATATATTTTGGATAAGGAACATTAAGCAGACATTAAGTCTTCATTCACAAAAGTATACAATAAGGAGTTTTCTTTAGCCTGAGTAGACTATTTGTAGAAAATCTGTTCATTAACTTTCCCTGCTCTCATGTTGCTACTAATTGGCTTTGGTTTAGACCCACACTGTTCAATGTCCTTTCACTGTCCGCTGCTGAAAAGGAGAAATCCAGGATTTGGACTGTGGGCATAATTTAATCACATTTCCACAGCTTCAAATAAAAGTCTCTTGTTTACCTTCATGCCCCATGCACTCCTTAAATATCTCTTTTTGCAGCCAATGAGGCTGTTGTAAAGCCTCATTGTAAAGGTGGAAAGACCTCTGATTGCAGCTGAATGTGCAGAAAAACATCTATACAAGGTTTATCTAGAAATGAAAAAAAAATCACAAAGATTTTAAAGCATCCAAGCTGAAGCTATGATTGCTTATGCTGGTTTCGCCCTAAGCAAATGTCTGGTGAGGATCTCTATGCACTATTTTTCACTTGGTGAGAACTTATATTAGAAGTACCAAGACTGGGATCTCAGCAGAATTTGTTTTCCCTCTTTATCCATTTTAATTGCACATATGACAGACACATTCACCTCAAGAAACTTCAAACTACCTCAGGACATAGCATATTAAAAGGGAGGAGAAAACTGGATTTTCTGCAGTGGAAAGGGAACAAACTGGTCTGGCTGGTCAGCACAAAGGCCAGGATCCACAGGGACAACCAGTGCTAATTCTGGTACTTGAATCATATCCAGATTTTTGCTTGTTATTTCAAAGTACTGGTAGAAAAGACACAAATGAATGAATTAATACATAGAGCTGGGCTTTGTGTTTTAATCCTTGCATTCTGGCTGGATTAGCAAATTGTTTCAGAGTCTCAGGGCTTCACATCAAAAGGTTCTTTTTGAGGCTTCCTCCCTGTGACTGTGTGTGTGGCAGCTTGCCTGCTGACCCCGAGGGTTTTAGTACTGACCTGTGTAGCATCCCACCCAATCTCATTTCGCAGGGCTATGCTTGGCAGTTGTACTGTGCAGGGCTCCTCTGCTGCTGAAAAGCACTTCTTGTCATTTGTGAGATGAAATTATTAGCTCAAACCCCTTTCTTTAAGCTTTTGTGCAATGCTGGTCATTGAGCTAAGGATACTCACATTGTCTGATGCTCAGGGATCTGCTAACATGTGAAGCAGTTGATGGTGTGTTTGAGTCTCAACTTCTACATTCAGGAAGAATCTAATTTTACATTCATGCCTGGTTTAACAGAGAAAAGAAAGAGGGAGAGAACCTTCTCTACAAGCACAGTGTGATGCAATCCAAAGTCTGAGACTTGCCACCTTCTATCTGCCAGTACCCTTCCAAACTGGTAATGCAAATGAGACAATGAACTAGTCCACAAACCACCATTCTGGCTCGGTTTTCCTTTCTTTCTGAAGAGGCTGTAGAGGGATGGGCTCCTTTTGCTTTTTGACTTGTCCTGGACATCTTATTCATATGCACCTTGTGAAGATCTGGACAAGTCTGAGAGGGCACAAGCTTCCCTCTTCAGTTAGGGGGTAACTCGCTGCTGAGCCAGAGAGTGTTGGGGCTGCCACACATGCCATTTCTGCCTCCTCTCCAGTTAATCAGGGGAGTGACATTACTCTAACACAAGAACACAAAGAGACCATTGACCATAAGTGATGAACTTGATCATGACTGGGAGAGTAGATAGATACATCTATGTGCTTTGTAAAGAAGCATGCTGTGATCCAGGTATGCTAAAAATCCTACCCAGCCTTGGCCTTGGCATCTTGCCTTTGTAACACATAAAAGAACTGGCTTCATCTTCAGCCAGCTTACTTCTGGAAAGCTTATTTAATTTGACAGGTGTAAGATCACATGCTTCAACATTGAACCTTAGCAGTATGTGGGAGGAATTACTGCTATGTCATTCCCTTAGGTCAGGCATCCCAATGCCTTCTGTGCAAATAGGAACAGCTGGGGTATTACTGCTTGCCTAACAAATTCATCTGCTGGCCTTCTCCCTTCACCATCAAAGGCAAAAACCACCCTGATCCTGGCAATACAAAGAGATCCCCAACACAGCTTTCCATCACCATCTGGTCACATCAAGTAAGGAGGAACTGGTAAGCACATGAAACCTGTGACATGTGCCTGACTGCTCTCCTGGAATGGATTAGGTGCAGATCCTCAAGGTAGGCTGCTCATGGCTGCAGGCCAGAGGCAGGATGCAGAGGAGTGCACAGTATCAGTCTGCTGCACTGATGGGGGAGATCCTGGGCAGAGCAAGAGAGAAACACAGCCTGGATCTCACCACCTTGAAGCTTCGCCCCAGAACCCAAGTCCATGTAGAGATGGCAAATTTTTGCTGTGCCATCAAAGGCTTGTCCCCTTCAGAAAACTGCCTGCATTTGTCTGTGATTTGCATCCCTGCTGTGAAGTGCGTCTGGGAATTCACAGCTTCAAGGTCACCTCAATGACCCATATGCCTGCTGTGCGATTTGTGCAGGTTTGTCTGCCCAGGTGCTCAGGGTTTGGGGAGATCTGAAACAGCGAAGGCTGCATAGTTTAGAGGAATTTCGCACTTAGCTGACGCACACACCTGACAGGTTAATAAAAGTGTAAACCATTTGAACAGCTTATTAAACAGCAAACAGTGTACCAAAAAAACCAAAAACAAAATAACAAACAAACCCAAACCATGCAGATAACAGAAGGCGCTTCAGGGATGTGGGTTGATTCCTGCCTCTTCCTGCCCACCTCCTCCAGTCAGAGTAATGAATTCTATTGAATGCCAACAAGATGTCATGCAGGTCCTGTTTAACTGTGCAGGTCCTCTGCAACTCCTCTGTCCTTGGCTGGGTGCTCTGCAGACCTCCACACAAAGGAGGCCTTACTATTTTATAACATCCGATTTTGAAACTGCTCCTTCTCCTTCTTCCATGGAGCATTTTGGTCAGTTTTGTTCTTCTGTTAAATTGAAAATGCATCTCTGCAGCAATTCCTTCTATGAAGCTGGAGGAGGGAGCGGATGCAACTGCAGAAAAGCCCCTTCTCAGAAGTCATACTCCTTCTTCCTTCTACTGTTCTTCCATCCTGACATAATAGCACACGTAATTTTGCACACATGAACATCCTTAAGGAAGGTCAGATCCTTCTTCCTTAAGGAAGGTCAGATCCTTCTCTGAGGCTGCCTCAGAAGGCTTAGCCCTCTTCCTTAAAGCTTTATCTTTTTAAGGTGGGTAGCTTAGTCACCTCCAGAGATTCAGACAACACAAAGTCAGTGAATAGTCATCATCTGCTGTAATCTTCAACATGTTGCTCTGCACATCCCTGCTGGAGTCCCTGTTGAATGATCTTTTTAAATTCAGGTCTGTGTGAAATGTGTGTTTCTCTTTACTCAGCAACTGGATTAAGGTGAAAAAAAAAAGCAACTTGCTGTATTTATATGGTTTGTAAACTCTGATTTCCTGCAGGAGCTTGTAGAAAAAGCGAAGGTTCAATTCCTAAGCTGGCTGCACTGTTGAAACTATGACAGAAGTCATGAAAGCCTGCAGCAGAGCAGCAGGTTCCAAGGATGATATGCCACTACCTTGGCCTGTAGACTCTCTTCCACCTGGAAGACATCCACAAACAACCCTTCTAACCTTTTAAATGGAAAGACCTTAAGAAACATGCTCAAAAGTCAGAAGATTTTTATGTACATTGGCCAAAAGTGATGCAATGTACCATGTAAATTGAAGCACCTGCCTCTCATGCCACAGCGTAAGATTACTTCATGAGAATTCAACACAGTATTTCCTCCATGCTTGTGCTAAACTAAATAAATAATCACCATCTATACTCTATGGATGGTAATAAACCCGGAAGTAAAAAGCTGTCTTGGTCTCTAAACTACAATTAATGGGTTCTGCCCTTGCTGGCCAGACTGCTCCACAGTTTCTGAGGTGATGCTGCCTTTGCCTTAGCAGAACTAATTCTGCCAGTTAATGAGCAGGGAGATACATCTTCTGTACATGTTACTGGCAAAGGTGGTCAGAGATACTGTATTGCATTGCTACAATGATTATTGTGTCTCTTTTTTACCTAGCAGTAAAGTAAACAGGAGAGAGGTAGAGGAACAACCGCTCACCACCTAACTAGGGAAGGAATTTTCCAGACTAAGATGAAAACCAAAGGTTCTATTTTTATTTGTTTCAAACCAAGCTAAAATTAGCTTTTTAAGATTTTCTTCACTTTCTAAAGAAGATTCATGGCCCTCCACTCAACTACTTACATCTTCTACACAAATCTCTTTTCAGCTTGATGGCTGTGCTGCTACCTGAAAAGCCAGATCACTGCACAGCCCAAATGGGATAGTTACGGGCTTGAGTATGATGCCGCACACAACTGACTTACTTGCCTTTGCAGGGACCTGCAGAAGAGCATGTAAAGCCAACACCCAAGGCCCATTAAGAAAAGATCCATCCAAGACTTTTCCAGGGATGGCAGGAGAGTCTATGAGGAATGCTGGGAATTTATTTCCAGGTACAGAAGAGGGGTTGAAAAATCCCTCTCCTCTGTGCATTAGCATTTGTGTGATACGTAATCAGTTATCCATCACAATGAAGGAATTCATGGGAAGTTTTTCATGGTCTGAATGCTAGTGGACCAGTCATCCCGCAGAGGCAGTAGCTGCTGAGTTCTATACAAAATTCAGTTCCTGCAGCTCAAGCCAGCACCACATTTGGCTGCAAGTCCCCACCAAGAAGGGGACCAAATAATTCAAATGAGGAGAGGACTTAGAAGCTTCAGTAAGGTCAGGTTAGAAAGATATTTTAGTTGCTGCTCACAGTTTGGCAAACCACTACTGGGCTCTAGGTAGTCTATACAATATTAATATATTCAATTCTTGTAAGATCATTTAAAAAGAGAAGTATCTCCATCCTTGGCCACTCCTGATGATCACTGCTGTTTGTTTGGTTGTCTCTCTGAATCTCTCTGTCCACGGCAGAGAGAAAACAATCCATTGCATCTTGACTGGGCTTCCAATTGGTCTGCCACTTTATTTAGACTACAAGATCTTTGTGGCAGACACACTCTCTCCATTCTGTAATTCCACAAAATCGAACAGAGGTACTAGCTCCTGCCTGGGTTTGTTATATTATGACAGAAATGGCCTCACAGCCAGACCTAAGCACTGTGTACAGGAATTCAGTGCAAATGATATGGATTCCCAAATGCTGAGGCTGGACAGATCAAAACCTACCATTTTGTGAATTTTTGTATTTCAGATCCTCAGACAGGAATCTTGCAGAGATGTAGGGTCATGTTTCTCCAGGAAGGAACAAAACTTACCTCAACTTTCCTCCTATCAAATTTCACTATGTGAGTACAAGCGCAGTGAATGCTTGAGGAAGAGCACACAGTGTTTGTCATAAGCCCCAACCATATTCAGCAGTGCTATAGATGAACACACAGATTCAGGATGCTTTCTAGCTGTCAGGCAAAAAGTTTCTTGAGGCAGTGGCTCATAAAAGCAAGGAGAAACAATTTTCCACAAAGAGCTACTCAGCATTTATAACTTATTCAAATGATTCAAGCTTTCTCTTTTTTTCTGTTGAAGGATACGAGTTTGACACACTACCAAGCTCTCAGTATAACTACTAAAGAAAACTTTGAGAATATTAGCACTGGGATTTTCAAATGGCTTCATCCATTATCTTTAACATGAAAAGAATGAGGTCACTTTGTGCACATCTGCAGTGAATGCTCTTCCAGTGCATCAGAATAAACTTTACAGACTACATCACTGATCTGGCAAGCATCTGTTTCCTGTACCACTGAAATAATCTGCAATACACTTTTGACAAGGGTCAGCTTGCCTGCAAAATCCCTGCTCTGCACAGACCCTGGAAATAACAGATTTTCCTCATCATAGCAACTAAAATGTTAAAGATAACAAGCTGCAAGACTGGATACATACCACAAAGAAAAGAGGGCACAACACTAAGCTCTTACAGCAAGCTGAGTTTTACTTGACATAGCATTCACTGTGGCAATACAGTCAGATCACAGCAAGCCAGCTAGTAGTGACACTATTGAAGCTCCTTGTCCCTGAAATGCTGAGTGTTTCCTAGGTTTCCCTCCAGTCAAGCAAGGATGAATTTCCAGAAGTGCTCCAGCCTGTAGACAGTTCACAGTGAATTCACTGCCAAGCAGGTTGCTCTGTGAGGTGAATGATGTAGCCTGAAGGGGAGGTGCTATTTATCAGTACAAGCCACTCTGCCTGTGCTTTCCACAGTCCCTAAAATCAAATGTATAAAACTGCCTGCTGTCAACAGGGATGGGAAGAGGGAGACCCAGATTCAAAAAAGAACCAGTTTTTTGCAAATGGACCTGTACTCATAGTATGTAAAATAATAATAAAATATGGATATCTAAAGCTCAAGGCTTTTACTTTTTCTATTGTGTATTGTCATCATGGCCCTATTTTGGCTGAAAATGCAATGCATTAGTGTTCCTTGGGGACACTGAAGAGTCCCCTTTTGTGAACAGATAGCTTGCAAGATAAACATTTGAATGTCAGGATGCCATCCAGAGGGACCTGGATAAGCTCAAGAAGTGGGGCCATGGGAATTTCATGAGGTTAAACAATATCAGGTGTGAGGTGCTGCACCTGGGTGAGGACACTCCTGGTATCAGCACAAGCTGAGAATGAACAGATCAAGAGCACCCCTGCGAGAAGGACTTGGGGGCACTGTGGGTGAGAGGCTGGACATGACCCAGCCATGAGCACTCCCAGCCCAGAAAGCCAAACGTGTCCTGGGCTGCATCCAGAGCAGCGTGGGCAGCAGGGGAGGGAGAGGATTCTGTCCCTCTGCTCTGCTCTGGTGAGACCCACCTGGAACACTGCATCAGCTCTGGGGTCCCAGCACAGGAAGGACCTCAGCCTGTTAAACTGAGTCCTGTTAAACTGACTCATGGACCTGTTAAATTTGAGGGATGAAGCACCTCTCCTATTAGAAAAGGCTGATGGAATTGGGATTGTTCAGTGTGGAAAAGAGGAGGCTGAAGGGTGACATAACTGCAGCCTCCCAGTACCTGAAGGGACACTACAAGAAACATGGAGAGGGAATTTTGACAAGAGCATGTAGAGACAGGACAAGGGGGAATGGATTCAAACTGAAAGAGAGTATCTTTAGATTAGATACTAGGAAGAAATTCTTTACTGTGAGAGCTTGTCTGGAAGTTCTGGATGTCCCATCCCTGGGAATGTTCAAGATCAGTCTGGACGGGGCTCTGAGCAACCTGGTCTGGTTAAAAGTGCCCTGTGGCATGGTGGTTGGGATGCGATTATCTTTAAGATCCCTTCCAACTCAAGCCATTCTATGACTCTACAATTCTATGACTTCCATGAGCATGAGAAGGGATAGGATGTGCTGGTAACAATCAGTTTTACAAGCTCTTTCATAATTCTAATATCTGAAGTGGCAAATTGCTGGATTCCACTAGAGGATAAAATGTTTTTTCTGCAGATGGCCACATTTTCTATGTCTGGGTTTGCTGGGAAAAAGAACACTCAACCTCTTGCTGCCCTCCAAACAATCCAAACTCAGACTATCTTCCATTTAGCTTCTGCTAGTGAAAACAAAACCTAAATCATCATATTCCCCTGACTAATGTGCTACATAGGGAAAAACACAATTTGTAATTTAGGCTAGTACTAAATACCACTTGAAGGAAGAGTCTGAAGAGAAAAAGAGTTTTGAGTCTGCTTTTGCCAGCTGTCATAGAAAGCATCATAGCATCAAGGAGCTCCTTCTGGAGGTATCTTTACACAAAATCTGGCTCATGATTCTGTGACTCGAATAAGCCTCTTCCTGCTCACCTTTATGGTGAGCAAAAGCATTCTAAACTACCACTGATGAAGCACTTTTTTGGAAAGAAGGGAAAAAACCCAAAATGCCTGGAAAGAAGGTACATATCATAAAAGGAAGGTTTTCAGCTAAAGACTAGGAAACCAGAGTTTTTCCACCAGATGCCTCCAGGCCCTAGATCTGCTCTGTTCTGTACTGTAGTAAGCATGAAAAAAAGCAAAACTTTTCCTTTTATATTTCTTTCAGCCCAAGAAATTCTGCACAGGCACAAATGCTCCCATATAGGACCTCTTCCTCCACAACTTGTTAGACATGTTTGTCACAGTCCTTACTTATAAAAATTCAGCATAACTCTGCAAAGCACATATCCAATCAACCATTTTTCTCTAACAGCTATGCAGAAGAGTTACAGGCAGCTGGAACACAACAGGATCTTGTTTGCCACCCACAGAATATATAGTTTGCTCCCCATAATCTAATCATTTTCTTCAGGAACTTCAATGGCAGAAAGCCAAGGGAGAATCCATAGCAATCTTTTTTCACAAATCATACCTTTGCTCCAGTCTTTCAGGAATAAATTACAGGAAATTTTTCTGGCACAGGAGCTGGTAGCAGAAGCTGGATCCCATGTCCCTTCCCTGGAGAAGGAGTATATCCCATAGCGCAACTGGTCATTAAGCTCTAGATTATACTGTGCCAGGCTGTCATCACATTGAAGGCAAAAGAATAAGGGATTGAGGATTCTCTGCTGTTTTGTACAAGTTATTCTGGCATCAGGAAGTTGCAAACAGTGAGAAGACTGGCTGAGAACCCTGCTGAATTCTTTTCATCACACAACAGCATAGCCAAAGGGAAATATCCTGAGGTATCAACACTGCAGAGAATTTGAGCTCTGAAGGGGAATCAGTGGCAGCATTTGATCTCCTAATATAGGTAACTCAAAAGAAATTCTGATTTCTGGAGTCATGATTTCTTTTCTGCTATGCTGTTCCTTGCATTGTAAGATTGTATGTTAATAAATATAATATATACAAAAAACCAACGGGCATAATTTCTTCTGAGTCCCTCCCCACATTATTATTCTTTAGGAACCAATGTAATTAAATAGGTTAGAGTAAATGATGATCCATAGAGTCAGCTTCCTGCTGTTGGTTTATCACTTCTACTATTTTTAGCTCTCTTCTGAGAACTGGAAATATGTTTTGATAAAGACACCATCTTCTAGGCAGGGATACAAATAGTGAATCAGTCTATTCATATTAATGTCACAAGGATGACCACATCCAAGCCCGTATGAGGCAAAGGTCTCTGAAATGCATGTTTTCTGTTTGTTACTAACAATTTATTCTGTTTGTGTGAGACAATCAAGGGATCAGGCTAGACTCTCAGGCCATGCATATCCCACTTTAATCCTGTTGCCAGGGTTTATGCATCGAGTATATACTTTACTGGAAAATGCCTGTTTGTTTTCCTGTAACTAGCTGTGGTCAGAGCTGGTTACTCTACAGAGCACATGGCTCACATTCCTCCTGGAAGTCATTTTGTGAGCTGCAATTTTCAGCAGCAATCTCAAATAAAATTTCCACAGGCAAAAAAAGTCCTGGTCCTGCTCTGCTCATCTTAATAGATGCCTATTTTATGTTAAGTTTTTTACGTTTGAGGGCCTCCAAGTTTTGCAAATGTTAGGATGGGGAACATTAAAGCACTTTCAAGAACAAAAGATTCAGTTTAGACAAAAGAGACTGTCAAATACTCTTGGATTACAAACATCTGCTTTATGGCTCACATCTCAAAATATTTTTCCTCAGTCTATACCTCCTCCTAGTCTTCCAGGCAACCCCTCACCATCATAAAGCTTACTAACTGAAGAAGAATTGGACTAAGACACATTGTCCTTGAAGAACAGCATGCAAGGACAGCAAACGAAGACATGGCAGGTTTCACAGCATCTGTCAATTTTCCCAATGGCCCACACTGTAAATCCTTTACTTAAACTAAAATTCCTTTTCAGTATTTATCTCAGTAACACAACTCAGGGCAATGGTTCCTGTGTAGCCTGAAGTTCACTTCTTCCCTTTCGTTCATTCCCTTTTACCTGAATAAGGTCTTGCCTGTTCTTTTTGTTGTTTGCTTTTTGTTGTTTGTTTTTTCTCCAGTAGTATGAGCAGGTCTAGTAAACTTTGCCTCATTTCCTGCTGTAATGTGGATGTATTTGTGCTCAGGAGTTAATATGCAGATGTCACAGAAGTCCTTCCGTCAAATTGCAGAATTACTGTCCACCTATAGATGCAATATCAGCTTTTTTTTCCTTTTCCCTATGAGCAGAATTAATCCCTGATAATCTGCTTTAAATGCTGAGAAGAATGACTAACAGTCTGCAATAAAAGATAGCTGTGCTGACTTCTGAGTACCCACCTTTGCTCAGAGACCACTGAACTGATCAAAACACAGCCAAGGACTGAATCCCTTCCTTGCAAATGGACCCGTACTCATAGTATGTAAAATAATAATAAAATATGGACCTCTAGAACACAAGGCTTTTATTTTTTCTATTGCATATTCTCGTTATGGCCCTACTTCAGCTGAAAATGCAATGCATTAGTGTCCCCATTATGGCATTCTTTGTGGGCCACCGGATGGCACTAGTATCCAAAACACCACTGCCAGCCCACCATTTGTTTTGCCAAGACAAAGACATTGACTTTTAAAAAATCAAAACACTCAAAACAGCAGTGCCTTAGCAGTCTGCAACACTACCTCTATGTCTGCAAAAATTGCACAGGCCACAGGAAAAACGACATAAACCACTGCAAAATATGTCACTTCATTGTTTGCCGTAGCTCCACAACAGAAATTTGGGCTGCACAAAAGATTTGTGGCCATACTGATATACTTGAACAGTCATTTAAGAAATGGATTCGTTCTGCTAGATGTTGGATACATGCAGCTCCCTGTGCATTGGGTTAGGGGAGCAGGGAATAAATGAAAGTAGCATGTCGCTGTCTTCTTTTGATCCATGCATTAGAAAGGGCCTACCTGCTCCTGCTGTATTAGTACTTGGATCAAATCCTTTTTTTTGGAAGCAAAGATGGCATTGGAATGTGGGGGAATAATGCTGTACTAAAGTAGGACAAGCAGCCTGCTGATGCCCATGGTCTGAGTGGTGTTGATGGAGATGCTCACAGCAAATGATCTCACCTGGAGTTGAAGAATGATGCACTGTATTTTCATTTCATTATTTTGCCTTAGAAATGGTGCTTGTTGTCCAATTCAGCTTTGTCCTCAATTTAGAGATAAAATGGGAAATGTGGATTTTTTAATTTGTTTTTCACCCTGCAACACTGGAGACACACTGGAAACATTGGAACATCTCTTTTCAGGGACCAACAAATAGAAACTATTTTAAATGTGGTGTCTGCAAAGCAGTCATGGCTGAGTGGCAAACTTGCTTCAGTATGTCAATATATCGGGGCCTCTGCCAAGTGCTTAAAGCTCTGTGAGAAATCCATTATTTCCAATGAAATTGGAGCCAGGGCAGCAACATGCCATCCTTTTGTACTCAGTCAACAGAAGTCATTCTTCATTTCCCTTTATATCACAAATAGGGAAAGCTGTTTTAGATTTAATGTTATCAGGGTAGATGCTAAGCCTAGAAAATGTTACATTTCAAATACATAACCTGTCTTTTGCCTATAAAGAGACAAAAGTAGGGGCGTAGAAGGAGCAGGAAGGGCACAGAATGAGAAGGAAAGAATGGTGAAAGAGAAGATGGTAAATAGCAGTGAAGGCAGACAAAAAGGCTCTGTTGCAGAGTGCAAATGAAGCACAGCTGGTTTACAGCTGCACTGTACTCCCCTAAAAGGTAGGGCACTAGGGAAATGCCATAATGCTTTTGTTACTATAAGGATGGCACAGCAGACTGGATGGACTGAATGGCCCTTTTCTCTGATGCCTATAAAAATGATCATAAGAAATCCATTAGTTCCCTGCAGCCTTGTGCATCCTGAGACAGGCTGTCATGCGTAAGATGGTAGGCAGACTGCTGCTCTGCTTCCAAGGAATTCACAGGCAAAAGTCTTAGAGTAATACCCCAAAATCTGAAGCATTTCACACAGGGAATTGAAAGCAAAGATGAGTGTATTACTGCCTGCTGCAAAGCAAGCTGGAACTACTGACAATCTACCCCTTGACTTTGGTGGGCTTGAGACCAGTCTGCCCATCATTTTCTTAAGATCATGGTTTCAAACCTAGCTCTGTACAATTTTTCATCTTTTCCTTCCCTTACATCCTGATGAATTATTGCATGAGCCTCCTGAAGACTGCACACCAGTTTCACCACTATACCTCTCTCTCACTTTTCTTGGCCCACACATTCATGTCAATACCCCTGTCTATAATTTCCTCCTTCCTGTGATTGTAATTGAAATTTACTGGGACTAGAGGGGATGATTACAAGTTCAAAAGCTTTTAAAAAGAAGTATCCTGCTGTTTGTCTGCCCCATTTAAGGAAGCCCTTGCACATTTGAGTCAGTTCCTCTTGTTTCTCTGAGATAGGTTGCTGCATGAAATGGGGCCATGGTCTATAAATTACAGCAGCGCCAAACCTGAAAGCAGGCTCCCTGTGTATGTGTCTGTTGTCTGAGATGAGAAATGAAAAATAATAACAGTGAACAGCAACTATGCCTCAGACACAAAAGTCATTGCAGTGGAGGCAGCAGAGGATTTTAAACTTCGGCTTAGATTGAAGGCTGGAGGCTCCTTCTTTGAGCTGTTAAGCCCTTAGCACTATTCCTGATGTGATACAGTAGTCTCCCTCTAACTAGGATCACATAAGACAAACTCTACCAGCTGTAAAAAGCTTCTAAAAGTGCAACTATGAAACCTAAGAATGCAATTTTTTCCCACCAGAAGTACATCATGAGCCACTCCAAGTGTAGATGTCAACAGTTTCTTTGTTGAATTTCTCCCAGAAGACTCAAAGCTGGGAAAAATCAAAAGCACCAGCCTCCTCCTTCTGAAGTTGTGCAAGAGCCTTTAAGGTTTTGCTATTAGCAACCCCCTTTTGCAAACTGTTTTTTCCAAGGAACATTCACTTCCCACATTAAGGTCAACCAAAGGTTTCCTTAAGGCAGCTGAGCCATCGCCATCTCTGCTGGGAGGGCCCAGACAGAGATGCAATATTGGGATCACTGTTACAGATGTGCTGTAGATGTGGCACAAACCCAAAATCTAACTTAGAATGTTGTAATGCCAAGGGAACCTCGTGTTTGACTCCAAAGATAAATAATTGCTTTCCGGTCATTTCCAAAGGCATGATAGCCATCTCTATGTCCCACTAAGCTCACCAGGGAAATAACTGGTTTATCTTCCAACAGGAAGAAGTTACATATGTGGTAGTAGGTTACATTCTTAAAAATGAGTTTGAAGGCTTTTTCTTTTGTGCTTTTCAAATACTGCTATAGCTGTTTGTGCAGCACAATATGTGACAGCAAAATTTTGCAGGTAGATATTGTGCTTTCCACTACAGCCAGGCTTGAACATGTCCCTGAAAAGAGATCTTTTAAACTAAATTAATTGGTTCAGGAATAATAAAAATTCCCAGACCCTTCTTTTTAGTTGCTTCACAAATGAAAACATACAAAGAGATTTCCTTAACTTACTTTCTCTGTGGCTGGGAATTAACTAACACAGAGCTGGAGGTTTCTGCATGAGGAGAATGTATGCATGACCTAGATAGTGATATTATATAGAGATGTGATGCTCCTGGAGTGAGTCCAGCATAAGGCTACAAATGATGAGAGGACTTGAGCATCTCTCTTATGTGGAAATGCAGAGGGAGCTTGTCCTGTTTACCGTGGAGAAGTGACAACAGAGAAGGTATATCACCAATGTCTATAGATCTCTGAAGGCAGTGTGTTGAGAAGATGGCGCCAGGCTCTGCTCAGTGATGCTGAGCAGTAAGACGAGAGGCAACAGGCAGAAACAGGAAGTTCCACCTGAACATGTGGAAGAACTCCTTTCCAGTGTGGGTGACAGTGCACCGGAACAGGTTGCCCAGAGAAGATGTTGTGTCTCACTCACTGCAGATACTCAAGTATTATCTGGACACAATCCTGGGCAATTTGCTCTAGTGGACCCTGCGTGAGTAGGGAAGTTGGGCTAGATGACCTCCAGAGTTCCCTTCCATTCTTTTTCATTCTGTGACTCTGTGATCAGAGATAGCCACATGGAATCAGAAAGGCTTCAACTAGACTGTATGTTGAAAACCAACAATTTTTCCATGGATATCATGCAAAGAAGCTGTCTAACAGCTATCTATGCATGAAACACATTTAGCTCTACATAATGATAACTGCAAAGCCCTTTTTGCAACTCAGCCTAAGTCTTAAAAATGACAACAAATGACGGCAGCTACTGTAAAGATATGGTAATTTTTTCGTCTTCTGTATCAAGCTTCCTGTGCTGCTTTAGCTTTGCAAATAATTTCCAGCAATCAATCAAAAGACAAGTCTGTGGAACATTATCTTCTGTTTTCCAGATGTTTCCAGTCAAACTAACACTTCAATCTGCTCATCTCCTATTTTCTTGCTAAGTTTTGTTATTTGGGGGAGTCCACCTTATGTTGGGTAAAAGCAGTCATGAAAAGGAATGGTGGATCCATAAATCCTTTAGCAATCATTTGAACTCAATTTTTTACACAACGTACTGATAGCATCCCCACAGCAAAGAAGAAACCAATCTCTTCTATCCTCTTATCTTATAGTTACCATCAAGTATGTCATCTCTCTTTTCTCTTTTCAATTTGTTATATAGGAAGAAATGTTATCTACTAAAGAGTTTAATTTTTAAAAGTGAAATTTGTCAGAATGTTTTACAAAAATTCATGCAGTAAACACAGAACCTTCCAGATACATTTTGCCTGGAATCTCAGTTCTCACCATCCAAAGCAATGATCACTTTAGGACCTATGCGAATGTAAGCACAGTCCGGTATCTGCTTTCCAAAGAACTCCACTGTTGCAGCAATTACTTCTTTCCAGCTACTTGCAGCTGCTTTCTTCCAGGAAGCTACATTGCTCTGCAGTTGTGTGTCTGCTCTGAGGTGCCTTTTTCTGTGCAAGGTCAGCCACCTTGGTTTAAATGGAGGAGATGGGTTTTTCATTCCATTAACTGCAGAGGCTCTAGCAAAACATTGTCCAGAATGTGGCTGTTGTCACCTCCTCAGGACTGCAGCTGTGTCTGGAGCACCTGACTAGACATCTCTGCTCCTACACACTTTAACTGTATTTGTGTAACATTCTATAAAAGCAGCACATGAGGTATTCCTTGAAATTGCTGAACCTAATCCTATCCTAGTGTTTCTTTGTGGGTCTGCTGGACCTACCACTTGTGCAGCATTTTTCTCCACTTTGGTTCAGCTATAAAGATCTTAACCAGCGTTAAATTCTTCTAATTATAATTTTTAAAAAAATTAATTCTTTTACAGTGCAATATGAGCACAAAGTATATTATCTTCAATCATTAATGAAGTGATATTGGAGTCTCCTTTATAGCACAGGTATGTACCACTGCTTGCTGTTTCCCTCTCCTCACTGTCCCTTTTGAGTGCTTGCATAGTGTATTCAACCATCCAAGGTAATTAAGAGAAAATAACAGCAGCGCAGCCAACAGGTGCCTGCTCCTGGTGTCTTTCAGAAGCCTTCTGAAATAAGCCGGAGATTGCCATCTGACACCAGTTGTGTCAGCAGCCCCAGCAGTACAGGGGCCTGGGGCATACACCGCACAGCTTCTGGCCAGCCAAAATGCAGATGAGATCCTCTAAATACATTTTCATACATCAATCCCTCGGATACTATAAAATGGCAAGTCTGCTATTTCTTAATGAATACTGCAGACTTCAAATAATTGAGCTTTCCTCTATTAGAATTCCAGTCTGATCCTATTAAAAATTAAGCAAATTTTATCTTTGTTATGATCTGGGATTCATAAAAGGTTGGATTCTCTAGCCTGCCTGTCATGCTTTTTTAGCAACTGCCAATTCCTGTCTATCAGGAAAGCAAAATTGCATTGGAAAGGACATCTTTGGACCTACAGCATTACCGGCATATGAAACATTGTTCATTGTCGGGTTTCTATATCATTCTGACCCATCATTGCTCATGGCTGGCTAGAGTCATGAGGAGTGACATCTTCACCAGACCCGATGGCGCTCATTGATCTAGAAGATAGTTATATGTAGCTACATAGTACTTTAAAGGTCTGTTTTAGAGTCTGGGCCCCCTTTAGGTGACATCTGCTACAGCAGACCTGCAAAACAAAATGACCTCTAGTTGACATGCAGCCCACAAATTCAATTCTCCATTTTGTCATATGGTTCTTGCACACTAGGGAAATAACCTATGTGTCCATTTTATAAGATGGGCTGACAATGAAGAGCTATTAATGAACACACAGTGTGACTCAAGCAGGGACCACCGTAGGAATTAAAAATTAACGTTTTTATTTTTAAGCTATTCCACAAGGCATGTTTGTGTTTCATGTCTAATGAATACTGCCTATCAAATATTAATCTGAAATAAGGAAATTATTTTTAATAGTACAATATTTAATCAGATTAAAAAGAACTATGGACTTTCACTTTTTGGATAAAGTGTTTCTTCTTCATTTTTGAAAGGACACTTCGGAGTTTTTGAAAACCTATGGAATGAGAGGAATTCTTTCCCCTTACTATGTCTAGTCACCAGACCACACGTTTTAGTTCAAGAGCGCACATAAATCACACAGCCCTTTCCTGCAGCTGCACAAAATAATAAAAGGAGCTGCAAAGAATAATTTATTCACTTCTCCACAGATTCTCAGGAAGCACGGTTTTTTTTCCCCAACCAATTAGAAAATTTTGTCTACCTATTCTTCTTTACAGAAATGTCTCCTTTCTCTGCTTTCTGCCAGATCATTTGGCTGTTTGTGCATTGCTAATATTTCCTTGTGGTGGCTTCTAAAACCCAGTCAGCCAGCTGTGAATGACAGTGAATTAACTGGTTCAACACAAAAAGAAACAACCCTAAACAGTAAAATTTCCTGAACTGCATGTTGCATCCTTTTGTGGCAGGACTGCCTGCCCTTTGTGATGGTTCCGTAGGCTTTCCGAGACCTGGCACAGATACCTTGGCAAAAGTCTTTGGTAATTGCAGAATGCTATGGTGGGGATGACAAAAAACACTAACAGGTGGCTAGAAGAGGTTGCTGATGGCAGGAATCCTCAGTCAAGAACTGGTTTGCAGTGGTCAAGCTCTCACACTTGGCACAAAATTTTTTACTGAAGGAGCAGCCCACCCTGGCTCTCCACTAGTAGCCAGTCAAAAGAGGTGTTGTTAAAGGATTTTTAGGCTGTCCTTTGAGTATTCTCAGGGTAGGTGAGCAGTCAGTCACCTCAGTGCTGTGTGACAGATAGTTCATAAGAATGGTCTAGCTTTTAAGCAACAAGGCTTTACATTCCACACAGAAACTTAAATGCTGGTGCCCACCATTTTCAGTAGGAACAGAGCCATGAGATCTTTGTGGGTCTGGATATGAATGCATACATAGAAGGGTGAGTTGGTCTTACTGCCCAGTGGTCCTCAAATGTTGTGAAGCTCACCTTCCTACACTCTGTGCCTACCATCTTGATGTCACTGACCTAGTGCTACCCAGCTTTGGTAGGCAGGGGAACACTCAGGATAGCAATATTTACTTGAGGTGTCAGATAATACCTCCCTAACACTGCCCTCTTTGACTTGAGTGATACATTGCCAAGCAAAGAAGTCTTAGCCTCTTCAACCATTGATGCTTCAGGTAAAATTCAGACTTCAGCACTTCTGCTATATCATCTCCCTCCTGTTTATCTTTGATAAATCAAAATACCACAATTTCCGATCATCTCTGTGCCCTGTTACTGCTATGCTTGTCAAATCCTGCAGATTGTGGGTGGTACCATATTCTACAGGACAGCTTTGAAACACTGCATGGTTGGAAGTTGTCTCACTCTTTCCATTTCAGCATTCTGCATTACAGCAATGCTCAGAAGACTCTCAAAACCAGAAAAAAGAATTGCCCAGTTACACAAAATTTCTTATAGACAGCATGTTGTACTTGCCTAGAGCCCCCTTAAATGCAATGAAACAAGGCTTGCAAGCCCAAAGAGCATTTAGACCAAAATTTGTTCTGATTGTAGAAAGGAAAGATGTGATTTTCCTGTGAGATGTAAGAAAACAGAATGCTTATTCCTACTACCTTGACCTCCCTTCCCGAATGAGCAGGTGTCATGTGGTATTGTCACAGATGCTAACTTGGAAAACCTTCCTGTGCCAGTTATCTCAATATTAAAACCAAACTGATGACAGAGAAGCTGAGGTGGCTTCTCATGGGGAGCAATCAGCTCTCTTACACTAGGAAAGAGTAAATTCTCCCTCCACCACATGTGAAAAGTAGTCACCAGTCTGGGTTAGCTCTGTGGATATGCAAGGCTTTCTAATTTTTTGTAGATAGACATTATTTCTCTAGTTCTTCCATATCATTTGTACTTACCTGCGGAGCCCTGCGAAGAGTGTCATATGCAATGTGGCATCACAACACTTTCCAAGTCACAGTGCTAGCAAGATCATACTTTCTTATGCTAAACAAATACTTTGAGAGAGGAGAGTGCATTCAGCCTTCTATGAGATGATAAACTGGAGCAGGGAGAAAAGCGCAGATGTATTATCTTAACAGGGCACTGCTAATTTTTAATATCAAACTTATCATCACCATTTAGTTGATGTGCAAGAGAAACAAGTTTTGTATTTTGAATCTTGAAATTTTGAATTAGTCTAAAGCAACAGTGAAGCTTATGAGTAATAGGTACTCCCATCTGCACTACTACAGTAATACCAAGAAGACAAAACTTCAGATTCATTTATATAAGCTATCAGATTTCCATGTGAAACCACAGCAATCTTTACTCATATGTAACCTCCATCATTGCTGCAATCCAATGGTATTTTATCCTGCAAGTATTATTTTTTAAGGTGTGGTCATTCTGAAAGCAGTCTTTTTCTTAATTAACTGCTTTTGAAAGCAGTTAATTGTGACTGCAGGCTCTCCATCTTAACTTTGCATCTGCTCTCAGTTTATTTCTGAAAGGGTAAGTTTCTGATACTTTTTACTTCTTGCTAAAAGCAGATCACATCCTCTGCAGATCTGCTAGTAAAAATCTTAAATGTCACTGTGGCCTCTGCACAAGAGGAGTAGCAAAACCATTTTGGCTAACTCTGTTTTGCCAGCTCTTGATTTTGTAATGAGTTCCACAATATTACCCATTTTTCTTAAAACCTTAGCTGTTGCATTATATGGCTATATTGGAATCTTAGCTTTCATATTAAAAAAGGAAATTGGAGTCCTTATGAATGCAGGGAAGAGATGGAAGTATGATCCAACTGTGTAATAGAGCAAAAAAAGTGTATCAAATATTGCAGTGGGTTTTTAAATTTATTTGTATTTTACAAGCCGAATCTCTACTTCACCATGGAACCAACATATAATCATGTTCTTCCACGCAAACTGGTCAGAATTAACATTCCTCTTTTACTGTACTGTGACCCTTTTTGTTCCCCCAAGTACTGGTAATGTTGTGACTCTGCAGCTCCAGCTGGGCACTTCGGTGTGCATCACCGTGTCAGAGGCAGATAATTTCTGCGAGATGACACTTTATTTCCTAAATCGGTAATATCTCTGCCATCAGCTTAAGCTGATGTCAGTAACACATTGTCATCAGGAAACAAGAATGATTTTTAAAGCAATAGAGTTGCCAAGGAAGTGACTGAATGCAAATTAAATTTTAACTCTTGCTCAGATGTACATGAGCAAGATTTTCTTTTTCAAATGTCCATAGCAATTTTACAAGTCCTCTGCATCAGTTTACAATCTAAAGGTGGAGAAAACAGTAGTCTCTACTAAGCTTTCCCTCCCCTCTCTTCTTCCAGTAACTTTAAGCAATACTTATAATAGTAAACTTGCGGAGAATTTCCCTCTGGAATTATTTCCTCTAAAGTGTGAGATGAGAGAGGTTTATCTGGTAATTGCTATAGATGGTTCTTGTATCTTGCAGTTGATCCTTCAGAAACAGAGTAGTCTGAAGAGGCAATTACAGGGGGAAAAATGTTTAGTGGCAAGTAAGTACAAAAAAATTATATCTTATTTACCCTATTCTAAAGGAAAACTGAGAGACAATTTCAAACACCGGTAAGAGAAACAAGAAGGTTAAGTTTTAAGTTAAAGAAAAATTTGGGAAAAGATTGGAATTTCAGCCTTGGCATTTGCATTTGCATAGACAGACATCAAAGAGGACATGAAAATGAGAAGCTGGGATAGGGTGTAAGGAAGGGTACATTTATAACTTTCTTTTCCTTTAGGTTTCTAAAACAATTTCTTATAGTGTGGAAAGAGATGGAATCTACCCACCAGGAGTGTATGTAGACATGTTCACTACATTTAGAGATATATTATGAAAATACAACCCATCCCATACAAAAATGTAAGGGACTGGGGTTACAAGAGAGTCTGTATTTTCAAGGGTGAATCTTTAATTGAAACCCTTTTGCTATTATATACTGAATGCTGGATTCTTCTGCAAATCTGGTAAAGAGTTTGCATTATGCAGAAAATCTTCAAACCAGGTTATCATGGGGGAATAAAAGAAACATCACAAACAGTAAGGATATTAAAAATGTGCAAGTACACCCATACAGAGTATGAAATAGAAGCTATACAAGCTCTTCAGTTTTCTTTTCAAAGGGAAGGGGAAAACTCTTGAAGAAAATACAGTGCTGAACAATGGATTTTTCCATAGTAAGGTATCTTTTAGCCACTGTACATTTCTACTTGGTATAGTTTTGTGCTGCATCAAGCTGGGTCCTGACCGCCATCCAAATATGACAACCAACCCTTGATAGGCCTGAAACATCAAGCAGTACTTGCAAAAGATGAATTTACTCATCTCTACTACAGCCCACTGCCATGCTAGTGCAAACCATGGGACTGCTACAATTCAAAGACACAACAATGCCAGAAGTACAGAAGAAAAGTAGAAAAAAATCTGATTAAATCAGTCTGATAATGAAACAAATTATCAACAAAAGTTCAGTCACATTTGCAAAGAGTTAAATCTCTGGTGCTTGATAATGAAATATCTAGTAGAGGCCAAAGACTAAATCAGTATGGATTCATTGAAAAGGGAGAAGGTTTAGAAATACTTTTCTAAAACTGTTAACAGTGTGTCTTGGCCCATATGAAGTATTCGGTGGGAGTGGCAATAACACTTCTCTCTCCCATTTATAAGAAATTCTCTGTAACAGGAAGAGAGACAGAAAAACAATCTTCTTCTCTGATGCAACTTTTGCCAAGTCAAAGTCTGCCATAATGGTCTTTCCTGCAGTCCTGTGCCGAACAACTGGCATTCAGGATATACAGATATATCTGAATATATCTGATATAGATATATATCAGATATACATACTAATAAAATACGATTCTTCTACCACTGCTTGTCATGAGGGTGCATCCGTGTTGATCAGCTAGCTGGCTGACAGTCCTGATAACTGCTGATGCTGGAAAATGCTCTCTTCCTGCCATGAGGATTGCTAGGAAACTAGTACCAACACTTTCACCTTTTTGGTTTTCTTCTCTGAATCTTAACAGCCTTAAAACCTTCAGAATTTCCCACCACCTGTTCAAGATCACAGCTTAAAAGTCAGAGGCAAAAATGATCCATTCCACTGCTAGGATTTTTGAAAATATACACCACAGTTATGTCATTTGTAATGACTTGGACAGAACAGTTCTGTACAGCTGA
This sequence comes from Acanthiza pusilla, assembly GCA_036630365.1. Classification (NCBI taxonomy): domain Eukaryota; kingdom Metazoa; phylum Chordata; class Aves; order Passeriformes; family Acanthizidae; genus Acanthiza; species Acanthiza pusilla. The sequence continues at coordinate 2,750,760 of JAXCHO010000095.1, forward strand.
AAATATTTCTGCCTATGCTTCTCCTTCCTAAAGTCATTCTTCACTCACAGCCTTAATAATTTCTTTTTCGAATGGCTATTACTTTCCCAGGGGCAGTACCTTTGAATATGTCTGCGAAAAAAGATAGAAAGAGAGAGAAATCAAGCTATATCCACAGGTGCTGTTGCTGCAGAGCTGAAAATGCAAGTTTCCTAGGTCATGTGAGGGGATGTTCTTGCTTTGCTTCCCTAGAAATAAAGAGACATGGTGTTCAGAGAATCATAGAATGGTTTGGGTTGGAAGGAATCTTACAGATAATCTAGCTCCAACCCCTCTGCCAAGTGCAAAGGCACATTTCACTGCACCCGGTTGCTCAAAACCCCATCCAATCTGACCCTGAACACTTCAGGAAGGGCACAGCCAAAGCTTCTCAGGGCAGCCAGTGTGAGTGTGTCGCTACCCTCACAGTAAAAAATTTACTCCTTCTGTCTAATCAAACCCATCCTCTTTCAGTTAAAAGCCGTACCTCTTGTCCTGTCACTACTAGCCCTGGTAAAAACTCCCTCCCCAGTTCTGTTCCCCCTTTAGTTACTGGAAGGTGCTATAAAGTCTCCCCGGAACCTTCTCTTCCCCAGGCTGAACACCCCCAATTCTCTCAACCTGTCTTCATGGGAGAGGTGCTCCAGTCTCCCAATCCTCCTCATGGACTCCCCAGTACTCAATCCAACAATTTCATGTCTTTCTTATGTTGGGGGCCCCAGGGCTGGACACAGCACTTCAGATGGATCCCACCAGAGGGGAGCAGAGGGGCAGAATCCCCTCCCTCCCTTGCTGGCCACTCTGCTTTGATGCAGCCCAGGACAATTTCGGCTTTCCAGGCTGTGAGTGCACATTGACACACCATGGCCAGCCTCTGATCCACCAGCACCTCCAAGTCTTTCTTCCAGAGGCTGCTCTCAATCCATTCTCGGCCCAGCTTGCACTTGTGCTTGGGACAGCTCTAACACATGCACAGGTCAAGGCCAAAGCTCTAATTCATATTCTGTGTGATGACTTAGCAGCTTCTCAACTCTATCCCTCATTGCAAAAATACTAACAAGCCCTGCCCCTGTGCCCACCAAATTGGACTGGAAAAGCAATTACAGTGATCACGGACATGAACAAGATGGAGAACAGCCACATCAGCAGGGCTGGATCTAGGTTTCTTCCTGGCACCAGGTGTCTCTGTACTGGCATCACCAGGCAGATATTCAATGCAAATTCTGGTCCTCATACACCTCTGAAGGATCTCTGAAAGTGTGTTATTGGTACGGCTGCTTGCATGCGTGAAGGCAGTAAGGAAGAAAACTGATGGGTTAATTGATTATACACACTGCAGTCACACAGTATACACAACACACCTGAGGAGCAGCACTGCAGAACGTGTAGGAAGATTCAGTCTGTTGATGCCAACTAACCAAAATGCTTGAAAGCTCTACAGAAGATGTTCTGCTGAAGGCATGGCTGGCATGGCCTTTGGGCCACTAAAGGATCAGAGCATCCTGCGGAAAAGACAGGCAGGACAAGACCGCTGTGCCCACAAAGGATCTTTCAGCACCCAAAAGAGAAGCAGAGCAGTGGACTGTGTGTTTTAGTGTCAGCTGGGAGCCTTTGACCGCAGCAGTTAACGTGGACATGGACAGTGGGGTTGAGTGTAGAGCCTGCCACTAGGTGAGTGAAAAGAAGGTTTGGCTTCCTGAATGTCTCAGATAAATGATTTCACCTTTTCGTTCTCATTTCTCATCTCCCCTGCTCTGTGCTCTGTTGGAGGCTAACACTGGGCACACATGCACTGCTTTGCTGGCACAACAGGGTGTAGACTTCAGCTGGCACTGCTCTAATGCCAGTAATGAACAATAGAGATGCGTCTTCTTCATTGGCAAAACTGAAAGAAAACTACTCTGAAACTATTCAGGAGGTGTTTAATGGGGTTTTCTTTGCCTCCTTTGTAGTGTCAACTTTAATCAGCTGCTGCAGACAGAATAATAAAGCTCTGGGAAGCACTTGTGCCTGAAGTTCCATCTTCAAATCACCATTTAGACTTGATGTGGATGGTTTTCACATTGCTTCTGTGCCACAGTATGTATCACGATTCACATTTTGTAAGGAAGAATGGGGCCACAAGTTCAGGTGGCATGAAAAAAACTGGAACTCAGTGGCAAACCAGAACTATTAGGTGGTTTTGATGGGCTTTTTTTGCATGGCCAATGCTGTTGCCTCCAATGGAATGCCTTGTATTCCTTACTACTGAGTAAATTTACTTCCTCTCTTTCCTTTTATCTGTCTTTTAGAAGAGAAACTGAAACAAATAAATGCTGATTTAAAAGTATGAAGACCAAGGATGTAATCAGTGTTTAAAGGGTAAGTACCACCAAGTTTTCCCAATCATGAACTGTGTGCTGTTGTTAAATTTGCCACTTGTGAAACTATCACAGTGATTTGCTTTGGATTTCTAGCTGGTGCAAAAGTCAGATGCACTAAAGTTTCACAATGTCTTTCAGATCACCACAAGAGGTATTCTGGATATATGAAACATTACACAACAACCTGCCTTCTGAAAAACGCAGGCTTTGAAAAAGTCACAGCCTGAGTGTTAAGAGTTACTGGATACTTTTGACAATTTTTATCTTACTCACATGTCAGAGAAAAACTCGGTATATAGCTAGTCTGCATCAGAACAACAGAATATTAAAAAAAATAAAGTAACAACTCAAGTTTGTGATGGTGGTTGGTTGGAAAAAGATGCCTGAATAAGGACACTAAGGAGAATAATAAACAACTGTCTTGCCTCTTTTCTTTTCTATTTCTCTTTTCTAAACAAACATTTAGACTCCATGCTGAGTTTACTGAATAAGGCTCTTTGGCATGTATTTTTGAGTCAGATGGGGAGCTAATGCATGCCATACATCACACTAGAGTGCAGAGGCAGCTGCGCTCGTCCTAACGGCTCTCTGCTTCCCTGAACTGCTGATCTTGGAGCAAGTTAACACCTTGTTTCCATTACCTTTGATACCTGTTGTACATCTATTCCAATAATCTGATTTGTTACAATGAGGACATGTTTTGGATGCCTAGCAGACCCAAAAGCCAGATGTGCATCTATGTATGGATGTGGGTATTTCAGCGTATGACTTAGACATGCTCTAAAGGATTGTAATTATTCTTTTAATGTCTTTTAGCCAAGGAAAATATTTCTAACATTTTATAGATGAGATACTCTCAGTTTTGAAGGACAATACAATTTGAAATCCGAATGACATTTACAGAGAAAATTTTTCGAAAGTGATGTTCTTCACAATAAGAAAAAGCTCAACTCTTGGAACAGCCAAAACCACTGTTGATATTTCTCAGATAGCCAAAAGAGTGTTTTGTTTAGTTTGTTTGTTAAAGGGAGAAGAACTGGTCTGAAAAGAAGGAGCGAAGTTTTTAAGTCACACAACAATGTGATAATTGTAACACTGTAAAACTCAGGAGGTAATTTCTGCTACAACACAGTAAGAGGCTGTCACCAGCTTTGCAACCTTTGCCCTCTTTAAGTACCCAATATCTTCGGTTCTGAATTGCACCTGGAAACTTGTAGTGCTTCAGCAATATATCCACAAGCAAACCAATTGCTTATTGTTGATTGTTTAAGTGGGGCTTTATTAAGACAAAAAATTCTGCTAAAAAAGGACAAACAGCTTGAAAGGGAGTGCAATATTAACAGTGCACCAGCAGTGAAGGCTCTCTCTGATCAGTTTCTTAAATATGTGAGCTGTCTTATAGCATAGAAATAGAGAAAGATAAATCTGTAAGGCTGTGTTATAATCTGAGAACCTGTTGCTTTACCTTAATGCATGCTGAAAGGCTTTCTGCAAATACAGGTCAAGAGGCAGCCACAAAGAAATATGCCTGAAGGTGAGTTTTCTAGAGGCCTTTGACAATTTATGTGCCTGACAGATTGTGCACTATTTGTTTCCCAGCCCCCAAACAGGTCCTAAGGACCTGCTCCAAAGTTTCAGTGCAAAGTTTTGCATTGTTTTACAAAGCCAACTCAAAGCCAATTTGGGTTGGATAAAAACAATGACATTCAATCACAGTATTGATGCTTTAATTCTGCTTGCAATAACTGAACTGCAAGGTTCTCATCCCCTTTGGCTAGAACCTTAGGGAAATTTCAGCTTTCTGAGCCTTCACAGTTTCACACCTTCCAGGATCAACAAGGAAACTGCAAACAGGGTTTCATTGAAACTGAAAATATATAACTAAATTTTTTTTCCCTCTACCCCCTTCCTGAATGGAGAAAATAGATGGCACTATCATTACCATAATTTTTTTCTTTATTCCAAAACCCCTTACCCCCAGCTCCTGCTCGTAACATCTCTATCAAGAGAAAAAACTTCTGTTGAAAAAGATTATACTGAAATAGCAGCTCCTTGCAAGCGTAGTTAAAGCATGGGAAGCTTATTCCAGCAAAGGTGTATCTGCACTCTTGGTAACATAAAAGGGAAGAAGTCAAGAGCTGTGGTTATTATGAGAACCAAGCAGTCAAAACTGGTTTTCTCCTATGGGTGAACAAGAACCTGGAGTTTCAAATTCAAGTTGTTTTTGTTTTTTGTTTTTTTTTTTTTTTTTAACATATAAAGCTGAACTTTTGATAGGTGAGGTTAGGCACTTTCTAATTTTGCCTCCATCCTGCTGATATGAATATGTGACAAATGGCGAAGTATGCAACTCCCAAGTTTAGACAAATGGTGAATCTCACTTTCCCTGTTCATCCTCATCCTTATACTTCATCCTGGGAAGTCTGATTTACATGTCTGTTCTGGCAGAGATCTGGCATTTTTTGTGATGATAGAGCCAGAAATGGTGTGAATACCTATGGGGGACAGTATGGGCCTATTCCTGCTCACCACTGAAACTAGCAGCAAAACTCCTATAAACTTGATTGGAAGCCGAATAGGGGCCTGCTGTAGAATAGAATAGAATAGAATAGAATAGAATAGAATAGAATAGAATAGAATAGAATAGAATAGAATAGAATAGAATAGAATAGAATAGAATAGAATAGAATAGAATAGAATAGAATAGAATAGAATAGAAGCCGGTGGCTCTACAGGAAGAAGGGCAATTTTACTTTCTCAAACAAGATCAGGTTACCTGTCATATCTGAACCCCAGTGCCTGACTACTCACACATTTAGCCTATTCAAAATGCAAAGCAAACCAGCCCAGCCTCAGATCTCTGCCACTGCAGTTGGGTTAATTGCTCCTGCGGGTCTGCAAGCATCCATACATCAGCTGCTAAATCCCAGAGAAGCACTGCGCTTGGCATTGCAAGGAGACTGATTGGCTGCAAAAGTACCAGGCTGCAGACTAGTTATCACTGAGTGATTGAGAAACATGGGAGAACAAGAAAAAATACTGGTGATCTACCCTGGAAGGAATACAGGTGGCTTTTCTACCCTTAAACAAGATCAGCTAAACCTTGGTATTTTCTTCACTAGGCCAGACAATTCTGTCTTTCCTCAGCAATCATTTTCTTCCAGTTCTGATCATTCCTGACTCTCTTCTCCATTCTTTCCACAGATTTCTTGGAGACTAACATCCAGCATTGGTCTGACCAAAACACCATTCCATGTGCCTAACAAACTACATTCATGAATATATATACCAACCTTTTGGTGTGTATGTATATATATATATTTATATATGCATACCATGCCCTTATATATATACACACACATGCACACTGTTATTCATTTATTTATATGTGTGTGTGTATATATATATATATATAACCACATGTATATCTATACACACGCACAATGCCTTTTCCATGGTAGATGAGACTGCTGAGTAATGTTCACAGCATTATCCACTATCACTTCAGAACAGCTATCCAGCAGTTGGTTAAGTACTAGGTGCTAAGAATCCTTGTTTTGAAGACACTGTGTGAAATAGGCTAGTAATATGCCAGTATAATTTTAAATTCTCTTTTGCACTTCACTGGCACATGGATGACCTTAGTTAAACTGCTCTCCAACCCATACAGAAAGTGATAGTATGTAACCACATTACCACACTTCCACCAGTCGCCTATGACTTGCCCACAGTCACATGGTTACTGTTATCCATTTCAACGTAAATTGGATTTATTTTGCCAGTGAGCATGTTTTCAAACTAATGGAGACTAAAGACTACTTTTGTTTACTTGTATGTTTAAGCCAGAAGGGTGACTTGCCCTAAAATGTCACAGGCGAAAATGTAGCAGAAACTGTATCTGTAGGTACTTGGTACAAAATACCACTGTTTTTTCCTTAGATCTGCGTTTCAGGGCTACTTGCATGGCTGTGAGTTCACAGGCAAGGAATGATGGTAGTCCTGAAATACAAGGGCCAAATGGAGAGGGGACTTCATCCCTGCAGTGCTCTGAGATTTGTTGCACAGTGGTAAAAGTCAACTTCTACCAGCCTTCTCCAGTTCAGCAGGGTTTTCCATCTGGTCCTTTTCAGAAGTGGAAGAATTTTTAGTATACCACTTGTTTTCAGAATTATTAATGATTATACTATATGAAAAGCCCAGGAAAAAAAAGTAAGGAGTTGCCTATGTTGTAAGCTTTATTGATTCTGGAACAACTCCTCTGGAACACTCTGGAACACTGTGAATTAGTAACAAATTCAGAGAGGAAGAGGTCTGTGACACATCAGTCTCACCAAAATTTTGGATCAGCATCATAAGCAATGTCACACATGATAAGGAGAAGAATACTCATAAACCACTTCAATTCTATTATTTTTCCTCAAGAAACCAGGAAGTTGGCAATCTGATAATCTAAAGCAAGAAAAGTGTAAACAGGTCTGTATTTCACAGATGAGTTTCAGACAGCCTGTATAGTCTATATCCTATATCTAGTCTATATCTATCTATTTTAGTCTAAATCTTACACATTTTGAAACTTCAGCAATAACAACTGCAAATTTAGCACAAAGAACTGATACTTCTCAGTGTTTTACTGATTCAGGGACACCGTTCTTAAAAGTGTTACATTTAGGCTGATCTTAATTTCATTTAAAAAGCAGAGATTTTTTTTTTTTTTTTTCTGTCTGGTTAGAAGTTACTTCCTTAACCAGAACAATTTGCCAAGATCTTGGTGATGCTGAGATGAGTTTAGGTAAATTCCTAATAGAGCAGATATCCATACCACAAGGAGCAATCTTAAAGATGCAGTTTTCCATGCTGAATCAGACTTCTGCTGGAGCCTATTTCTCTAACATGCAGCAAGTGCTTGCATATGCTTATATTTACTAAGAACACATACATTGCTAACAACTGAACCTTACTTTTTATGCCAATGTAGCTAAGGATTCAAGAGAGATAAGGGATTAACTCTCAAATACTATCTGCACGGAGCTGCCAGAACTGGCCAACACATTCAAGACAGCAATTTTGTACCAACGCCAGCGTATGAGACAATCCAGTCCCCTGTGCTGCAGTTATCATAAAATTAGTGACACCTTGGATACCAAATGCCTGCTTCATGTTCCAAACGGAAAACAGTTGGATGACTAGGGATCCTTAAAAGGCCCATGGTTGTCAGCGGGAGCTTTTCCAAGGACCTGGCACGCCGCGAAGAGTAGAGCCGTTCCGCGAGATGTTAACAAGGAGGGTGTGTGCTTGCACACTCTTTCCGTGTGGGAAAGGCCACCGTTCCGCTGTGGCTCAGAACGGGTTAATGGCCAGGCGCTCGCACCCGCTCCGAGCCATCCCAGCGCTGCGCTCGCTCCCGCCGCCGCTGTGCCGTACCGAGACTGCAGCTGTGCGACTGCAGCCGGAGCCGCGGGCTGCTCGGCGCTCCCTCCCGCAGCAATAAATTACACGGCCGCCCGGCTTCTAATGTCTGTCTGCAACAGTCAGCGTCTTAATAGGGTCTCCTCAGCTGTTCCTTGCCCAGGCTACTTCCTTCTGCTGCGGTGCTGTCTGCAACTCTGCATGGCAAAGGAACATGGCTGAAGCAGAGGAGCTGACAATGACGTATCCCCAAGAAGCTGGCAAGCACCTTTTATTTAGTTCTCTGCTGGTAAAATGAGGGCTTTCTTTCAAGGCATGTAATTTTAAAAAAATATCTGAACACATCTCTGCTGTACCAAATCTCCAGCTGATTGCCAGTCATTGCTATTATAAGGAACTGCAAAAGGGCTGAGCTCCACCCTGCTGACTGTTGTCTGTAGATCCTGACAAATTATGCTGGCAGCTCAAATTAAAACAGTCTGAGCACTGCCTAAATCAACAACCTGAGCTCTGTGCTGTCTGGAAAGTGCAGCAGCTCATAGACGAGGGCAGGTATGTCTCCTTCCAAAAAGAGCTCTCCAAACTGCATTGGTTGCTGGCCTTTTTTTGTGCACAGAGAGCATTTGTTTTTACTGGCAAAGAGGAAGAAAGCTTTACACACCTCCAGCATCTAACCTCACTGGAAGGCAGCTAAGTAACAAAAAGCATCTGTGTGTCAAGAACTACACATGTCTGGTGTGCAACTGCCAAAAGGCCATACCCATTTCATTGCTACAGGACTTGCCGGGAGGTGTTAACCCTTGCAACCACCTGGCTTTCCCTGATCAGAATTTGCAACAGAAAATGCTTTTCCACTCAGCGAAATTAAGGCCAGAGGCAGCTGTAGCACCCCTTTGGTTCCAAGTCCTGCTCCTGAAAGGTATTCTCAGTCCAACCAGTACCTCAGCACACACAGGCTCAGCATGTGCTCATGTGCCATTTGAGAGATGTCAAGGTAATAATTAATAATTTACTAGAGGTGCGTAGTCCAGTGCTTTCCCAAATACACTTGGCAGATGAACCATCTCACTGCTGACTGTGCTTTGCAAGAAGGATACACTTCATTCTGTGCAAGAATAAAACAGTCTTTGTAAAGCAGGTAAGGAGTTAGGTACAAGGAGTGATAACCTGAAAGAGCAGGAGTGCTCAAGGAAAGGCAGAGTATCACTGTGCAACCCCTTCCAGGCCTGTCCCACCCTCAACCTAGCTACCCAGCTATCCAGTACTTTATGCATGGCATGTAAATCCCAGTTTGACTTCACACAAACAGCTACCCCACTAATACCACGGCATGGGAAATCTGTCCTTAAAAGTTACATTTCAGGCTAGAGCTGTTCAATAGTTTCCAAAAACATATCTCTTTTGCCACATTTTTATTTTACCAGAGACTTAACGACAAAAAAAATCACAAAACCTTTTCACCCCTTTTCAACTTCTTTTTCAAAATATGCTTTGAAAGGCACAAAACCAAATCCATTATCTCAGCTTCTTGTCTGTGCACAAGAGATGTTGGTGATGTGTTAAGGGCTAGGAATGTGCTGTGGAAACAATTCTAAATTTAAACAGTTAAGTCTGTATAAGTCTGGAAACTGTCTAGAAATTTCTCAAGAGCGAGTTGGCCTCTGGTTTCGCTAGTTTTTTTCCTAGTTTTCACTGATACTTTGACAGAAATATTTTTTCTTCATATTTCTGCTTCTCTTGCTGTCATCTAAACATCCCTAAAGCAAAAATACAGATAAAACTTGAAAAGGTAATTTTAGTTTTCAGACATTTTAGGCATTTTTGTTTGACTTCTGTCTTAGAATGGGCAAAGACTGTAACATTTCTACATTGTGCATGAAGTCCCAGTGTTTTATATGCTCCAGAAGTAAAGGCAAGATAAAACTGTGCTTGCATGTGTTTCTCTGTGTAAGGTGTGCCATGAAGCTGACTCATGGTGTTGCTGCAGTCCAGGGTAGGGCTGCAGATCTGTGTGCAGGGAAACCTCTCTTCATCCTTCACAGCAATGCAAACATAACAGTTTCTCTCCTGTGGCTGATTTGCGCTGGGGTTCACAGGAATCTTGCAGGTTCATGTCATGCTCGCAACATAGATCTAATTCAGATTTAGTTTGTGCTAACCCCTAGTATATTCCTGCTGAATCCATTCCTGGAAATATTTGCAGCAGGATGCAGACTCTGCTAACTCTGCCAGGTCTTCCTCACCAGAGTGCTGTGGAATTACGGTAAGGTCTCACTAGCCCTCAGGTCTTTCAGCTCAGACTGTAAAAGGACAGCTACAGCTAGAGGAAGATTTTTTCTTTTTCAGGTAATTGGATATTGGGACCACTGAGGAATGAGATGGAAGAAGAATGGTTGTGATTAATCAGAGCCATAAATACTGCAAATAAGATAATGAGGGGAAAAACAGGAATGGAAAAATTGGATAAAGCTATATAACAATATTCAAATGATTCTGAATTCAAAGGAGTATTGCAGAGGGGGCTTTCTTTAGTGTCAAAACTTCCAGAGTTGGTTACTCCAGGAATGTCTTTGAGTACACAGGACAGATGCACTTCACCAGGACATCTAGCCCATGTTTCACAGTGCCTAAAGGCGAACCAGGAGCATGGCAAACAGATAGATAACTTCACTACCAGCCTCTAGTAATTTGCAACGCAAAAATTGCTTCTAATGAGAAAGTCCTTTATGGATTCCACTTCCAAGAGCATGCTTGGTTTGTCCTCAAGCCCAAGTGCACCCTTCAGCATCCATGACAACCTGGAGAGCTGGGCTCTACAGTTTAACAACTCATTATAGGGAGAACATTTTTTGGGGGTTTGTTTTGTCCACAACTTTTACCTTCCTTAGATACCTACTAATCCTTGTACCAAAATGTGCGTAGTGTTTACTTATTCTCTCTCTCCATAACACTCATGCCTTCTGCAGATTCTTCTCACTCACCTCTTCTCCAAGCAGAAAAGTCGCAGCAGGCTTATTCTTTCCACATCTTGCTGCATTTTTATTTTTCCTTTTAGGTTTAGATCTGAAGACAACTGAATTCAGACAGATTTGATGCAGTGCTTAACTTTAAGGACAAAAGCATTACCTTCTAAATGCAGGAATTGGAAACTAATGTATTAAGATATTACAGCAATGTAATATCTTGATTAAATGGATTTGCCACATCTTTCTAGGTGATTCTCAACACCAGTTTCTAATTTTCATGACGATGATCTCCGGAAGGACTCACAAAAATTGTGGAGCACTGTTACAGTAAAATGACCTGAATATGATGTACTAGTCATGGGTTTTCATTTTGTGGAGTAATAGCTATTGGGTGGGGCAGTGACAAGAGGCAGAAGGGATACTGACTTTTCTGTTAATAAATTTTCTGAGATGTAGGGACACCACATGATGCTCACTGCTGTTGTTGAGTGTCCAGCCCAGAAATACAGAATGCTTAGCTTACCAGCAACTGTAATACTGAAACTATATTGGTACTGTCTTTCCAAAAGATTTTATTACTATTCTGATTGTATTAGTATTCTCAAATACCTGTTGAGAAGTCAGTGCAGTGCTATACGTAAACATGAACACACCTTCCTCCCATTTGGGACGGCTCTAAAATCTCACCTGGTATAGGTTTAACTGGGGTGAAATGAATCTCCTGGGCAGTAAAAGGATCCCCCTCCTTGCCCTTGTTGAATTACCTCCCACACTAGCTCTTGTTCCTTGCAGAAGGCAGCGCTGCTCATACTGTAGAGCCCTCTTCTGTGTTGCTAGTCCCATACTGCCTTAAATCTGGATACACAAACCCAAACCAGTCTCTCTTAATGCCAGCTGCACACAGGTGTGAAGCACTTCTTTAAATGGAAGATCCAGTTTACCCAATAATCCAGCTTGCTTTGTTTATGTAGTATATCCAACTCTTCCACCACTTTTTATGTTCCCTGTACACCAGCAATTCTTATTTATATCAAAATACATATAGAGAATGCCTTCAAACCTTGAAAAGCTGTTTCTGGCAAGTTCTCCCCTGCTCTCAAGGAACAGCAGTCTCCCTCATAAATAGCAACTTTTTGAGACCTGTCAGAAAGCCAGTCCTTAATCCATCTAAGGCAGACCACACTGATACAGGAAGGGGTTATTTTTAAACAACACTGTCCTGCCCTAGTAAGTCAGCCCCCTGATGACATCTAATTAATGTTAGATTCAGCTTAACAAATTCATCATCTCATAGAAAAAGCAAGAATGGTCTTTCTTGATAGGAGGTATCTTTGGCTAATTGAACACCAGTAATACTTGAGTTACTGGTTCTCTGAGCTGGGCACTTGTAAGTAAGAGACCATCACTGCTGTTGTTTTTATCTGATAAGGAATCAGTATAGTAGCTCCCCACTTGAATCTGTAGGATGGACATCTCTTAGACCCGGAAATCTCCTCCAACTCCTGCACTGGTTGTTGCTTTAGTTGACAATTTCTCCTCAGTGCTGTCCCTCAATGATTGCATTCAATCCACCTGATGTATGGAGAACACATGTTCACTGCATCATATGTGAATTTATCCCAGATGCATCAATTTATACTCAACACCCCACTTCCCAGCTTTGTGATTGCCAGATAAGGGACAGAAAATACTTACATTTTGTAAATGCTTGTCTATCAAGCTGTTTAGATCACAATCTTGTGGGGTTCTCTAGAGTCATAGAGAGGAGCCATATAACAAATTTTGGGGCAACACAGGTAATTTATCCAAAAAAAGATAAATTACCTCAGCTCACCTGTCCCCAGGCCACCGAGTCTGGGACTATTTACATTCCCAACTTCTGAGCAACTCGCAGCCGGCGTATTTTTCAAAACCACAAAAAACCTTCCTTTTCAACCCAAAATTTTACCCAGCAATCCCCTTTAGAAAACAAGTAGACACAAACACCGAAGTGTTCTACACAGGAACAAGCTCAGAGAGAAGATGGCTTCAGACCTCCTCTTTTAACCTCTTGTGCGCCGCATGAAGGCATCTTCCCACAGCATTAAGAGTGGGAATGGACTCAGGTCCATTGCAGGTAGAGCTGCAGATGGATACTGTGGTGATTCAGGCCCAGGGTCAAGCAGATGTTAAGAGCTGTGTGTCATGGCGAAGAAATTTACCAGTATCTGTCTGTAGCACAAATGACATCCAAATTGAAGATGTGATGTGACCTCTGCTCAAGTAAGGATCAGCAAAACAATCGCTTCTAGTCATGATAGAACCTCTCCAGGACACAGGATTTATGTGTTCCTCCCAGTCAGAGAGAACTGGGTTCCACTCTTTAGAAGTTGTCTCACATCTTCCTACTTCTTGAACCAGAATTGCACACAGCTCTGAGTCTTGCTATAGTCAGTGTGTGAATTTCAGGGACTTCAGAAAGATCTGAAAATCACAGCTTAAGTATTTCAATGACATTAAAACACACACATTTGAAGATTTTCCGGTTTTAAAACTACAAATTCTATTTTTTAAAGACTTACTTAGCTATTTCTTGCCTTGGTAAACCATGGCATCCAAGTACAGTACAGTCTTGCATGCATCCCTAACAGCTCTCTAAGACAAGGTCAGACTCCATTATTCATAGTTTACAGATAGAATATGAATGCACAGAGAAGCTAAGTACCTGCTGCAGACAAAACAAGTGGCTAACTCACGTTCACTGAGATTTAGATTAATGTCCTAACAGTAGACTCCTTCTTTTCCTCTTCCCATGACACTTGCCTCTGTGCCAGAGAAGCATATATTAAAACTGTGATAAGTCAAGGTAATAAAATATAAAATCAAATACTTCAAAAACCATCAGCCTTCTGGTGTTCAAGTTCATATTGCTATTTTTGGATTTGTTTTCTTTAAATACTCAGTGATGCACACTTAAAATTTACTCTGCACTTTCCCAGCAAACTCATTTACCCTGGTGATCACAGAAGCAAACATACAGGGAACAGTGTGTGAAGAGCCCAGTGGTAAGGGGTTTTGTTTCTGTAAGTCTAGCATTTCCAGCACGATTGCAGAAAGCTGGAGTAAGCTTCTGCTTAACACAGAGAGAGACTGCAGCATATTCAAACAGACAAAACACCAGGCTGAACTGAAATACCATCTCCTTCTTCTTCTGAGAAAGGCCTTAAAATGGTTGAGGACTGGCCTTATTTTTGCCATCCGGTGGCAGGAGGGAAATGCCTAACTCATGTCATGTCACTCACTCTGATGGAGCAAAGCTAACACTAGAAATTAACTTCTCTGCATTCTGACAAGCATTTGCACAAGCCCCAGCATAGGAGAAAAGTCACTTAACAAGCTTATAAGGAAAACCTGTTGCTCTGCACAGTGGTAAGCAAACAAACTGGTTCATAGACCCACATTAATGCTTAAAATAAGGCTGAATATTTTTGATGCTGAAGTAAAATTCTTTAAATCTAATTACCTGCTTACATGACTTACTATGTTTTACTTATTACCATAAATAGAAACCAAAAAGGAAGTATGTATAGCAAGTGAAAGTCCAGACTCTGAAGGCCTTCTATTATGCCTACTGTATACATCAACCTACTCTAAAAGCTGCAAAACACCAGGTGATAATATTAAATCCATAGTGACCTCATTGGTGTAAAATGCAGGGCCCTAAGAACCAGAGCACTTGATCTACTTTGGTGAAAGGTTTCACAGCACCATGTGGAAATGAGTGCTGTCCGGTATTTTGTTATATAGCATTCAAAAGAAACAACACTAATGTAAAGCGCTTTTTTCTTTTTTTTTTTTTAAATATGGGAACAAAAGTGTTTCAGAGCTATGCACTGCAGCAAAGCATGGAGCAGCTCTGCAGTACAGCTCTGCCATGAAGGAGTCCCAGATCACAGGCAGTGGAGAGGTTTGCCTCTGGGGGAGCATTCATGGTGTTTCCACTTGAGATATGGCAATGCCTATGCTGAAAGAAAGCTGAGAAACAGCTTTAAAATATGCATCTGCTTTCCACTGCTTGAAAATTAAATGGTGATAGCTTCCCCCCTCCTCATATCAAATGATACCATTTGCCCTTTTACAGTTAATAGAGAGAAAAAAAATCCCTAATTTATTTCTTTTTAATCTGGTCATATTAAATCCCCGTGGACCTATCAGCAGAATAGTGGACTTCAGGAAAATATCTTGGAACAGCATCAGCAGAAGCAGCAGCAGCCATTCCTGTTACACTACAAAAGAAATCCATAACCCGTGCCAGCTACATAAAAATGTAGCATTTGTTGATCACTGGGGGAACTGGGGAAGAGAACTTAAAATCCATGCAGACTCTGCTGTCTTCTGTTTCCCTTCAGACCTCCAGGTGTGTGGTCCCAGCACGGACCGTGCCATCTATCTGGGACTGGCACAGCTGCATCAACATCTCAGCCATGGGGAAGAAGAGCTGGGTGTCACTTGAACAAGGGCAGGCTGTATGGGGCTGTCCGACTGGCAGTGCCCACGGAAACACAGGCCTTTTGACATGGTGCCTGTGACATGCTAGAAGATGAGCTGGCACTTTCTGTATGCCAGGATGACGGTGGATCCTAAACACCCAGGCCCCTTCCTCACCAGGTGTCACTGCCCACATTCCTCTGAGGTCTGCACCAGCTGAGTTCATAGCTCAATCCAGATTACACTACTAAATGTGAAAACAAAAGTTATAACTAAAATGGGGCTAAATCCTGCCTAGATTTTACCTCTGGTATGATGTAGCTCAGCAGGGAATTTGTCTGAAAGCATGTACTCAGCTATGGAGCTGAGGTGACAGTTTAACTAGTAGATCAAACAATTACACAATTTTGATAATGCAGTGTCTGTGCTCTATTCTCTTAAAATTAGCAATATCACAATTACTTTCTGCACTAAAAACCATTCTGCAGCAAATAATTTTGCTTGACTTCATCAGCTAAGCAAAACCTCTGACTGTGAAAAAAATATATTTTCAGCAGAGTACTGATTTTTCTCCTGCAATCTCCCCTCCTCCCCATTTATTCCTTCTTTTCTTCTCTATCATCAATCTTTAAAGCATGCCACTGTGCATTCACATTTTTCTTTCTGCACGTGTCAGGTCAACGCTCTTCCTCAGAGCCCTCTTTCTCCGCCAAATCCCGCAAAGCAGACTTTAACCACTCATTTCCCGAACAGGGAATTCCACACACAACTTCGCAAAAGCCAGCCTCTCCGGGCGCTTCCCAGCCACTGTGCTGAAGTCCCCCTTCCCTCTAAAAACCCATGACTATGGACAAAAGAGCAAGTAAAAGGAAACTGACTTACTGCTATGGCTTGGAGCCTTTCCTTGTGCAACTCTGCTTCCGCCATCCTGGAGAGAAGGACACGGGAGGAGAGAGAGGGAGACCGGTGGGTGGGAGGGAGAAACAAAAAGGCAAACAAAACCAAAAACGGAGCTCACACTGCAGTCACCGGGGGCAAACTGGAGTAATTGCAAATAAAGCCGAGCTCCTGTGTAGCAGTCAGCCACTTTTGGAGGCACTGCAGGCTGGCTCACGGTACGATCATTTTAGTCACTGGACCAGTGCCTGCCTGGCTGCCTGTCTCCCAGCTGTATTGCTAACTGCATTTCAGTGCTGCTTCTGTGTGCTGGTGCTGTCACACGAACCATGTAGGCACTCTCCAAGCAGCTGAGCAGAGGGATAGCTCGCATGGCTATAATTTTTTGCCTTGACGTCTCAGCTCATTTGCTCCTCCTATGGGATGCTGGGTCACGACAGGAGCTCGACATCAGCAGCGTGCACAGTAATGCAAAGCCTGACTGCAGCAGAGGAGGCAGACAGCTGTGCCACAGCATGTCCTTAGCGAGCAGCACAGTGCGCAGGGAAGGACGGTGGCACATGGCGCAGGGAGCGGGAGCTGCGGCAGACACAGGCAGGCGGCGGCTGCAGCCCCGGCTGAAGCGGGTTTGGATGAGGGAAAGGACAGGGCTGCCAGGAACCAGGGCTGCCAGGGGAGAGGGTGTGGACTCCAGGGGAACCGCACAGACACTTGTGAGTGCGGTGGTAACACGGCGTGCTGCAAAAGGCTGCTGCGGCAGGGCAGCCCGTAACAGAAGCGACGGAGAGCATCTGCATGGGGAGGGAGAGGTAATGTGTCCGCACAGCTACTAATGTCAGTACATCGCATGTATTGACATCAGACATTCGAAAGTGGCAAAGCTGTGTGTGCAAGCAATCTGACCAAAGAACCCAGTGTTAAAAATAGAGGGGAAGGAGGCAGGTGAGGAACTGAGGGGACACCTGAGCCAGCGTCGCAAGGGTACCCTTGATTTCAAGCCTGGCTTCGCTTTTGCCTGCAAACCCCTCACATTTTTATTTTTACTTGTATGATCGTCTGTCTGCTTCCTTCTGCTGCTTCACAGCAATGAAGCCCCCCACTCTCTCCCAGTCCTGTGCCATGGGGTGCTGCTTCATCTGTGAGCATGGGGCTGCCCCAGCGCAGGGGCTTCTCCCAGCCAGGGCAGCCACCACACCAGATGGAGAGCTGTGTGGAGGCTGACCTCCATCGTGGGGCTGTCCTGCCGTGAGGAGCAGGAGTGCATTTTTCAGCATATAATTTTGATGTAATAACCTCTTGCTGATAAGACGGGGAAACTCCATTGTCTTGAAGGAAAGCAGTCTGGAAGTCACCTTGTTTCCCATGTGCCTGCCCTTTCAAAGGCCACCCAGGCAGGCATTTTAATTTTCCACATCTCAGTCTCCTCTCTTAGACATCTTCCTCCGTCCCACTGCCAGTTCCAGGATGTGCTACTTGCTGCAGGCTGTTTTTCAAGGCAGCTGCTTTGTCAAGAGTTTTCACCTCCTGGTCCTGTTTTCCTTACTGGTGCACTGCCTCCTTGTCTCGTGACAGCATGTCAAAGTGACTTCTTGCTTAGCTTTGCCTCCATGAAAGCGGTCCTTTGTCATATAAAAACTCACAGAACATTATATGATTCCAGTAGTCACTGTGGCCAAAAGGCAAAGTTTTATTGCCATATTCCATGGGAGGCAGTATGTATAAGTGGGCATTGTGGGGCTTACAGGGAAGGGAAGTGCAACAATTGCAGCTAGATACTAGGATACTCTTTCAGTCTTTCAGCTCTTAAGTAATTTATTGAGTAGCAGCTGCCTGTAGCTTGTTCGGTCCCCTTCAGCTTGTTGTTTTTCTTCAAAATATCTCTTTTTTGTTTTCCATTATTATTTTCCATTAACATGTCCATGCATTGCTACTTGTATTACCACAGCTGGTTTTGAAATATCCCATCACACAAGATCCAGACATCTCTACTCCCACATGGGCTCTGAGAACATATATGGGCAACTGCTACTAAGGCTTGATAGCTATGCAATTAAATCCCTTCAATACCCTTCTCATATTTTGCTGTTAAGCCTTGCCCAGGGGAAGAATTTTGCTACAAGCTATATCCAGCAAAGTCAAGGGCTGTGCCCCAGTGCTTGCTGGAGCTGGAATGGGCAGCCTATTCATTCCACAACCTGTAGTCACATTACATGTTTCCAAAGCAGTGTGCAATATGCATCATTTTAGGCCATCCTCTCTTTGCTTCCATATGACATCCACTCAGGAAGGCATTTAAGAATATATTTACATGCATTCAAGGTGGTCATATATAAAAAGGGATGTATCTCAATTATGATACAGAGCTGGACGCTGTATTCCCCCCTTGTTTATCCTCTCTCCAGTTTAACTGCAATGCTTGTTGCCAGCAAGGCATAATAAGCAGGGTGCATCCTAGTGAGTGCTGCAGCATTCCTGGTCCAAATGAAACATGCTGCAGGGCTGTGCACCCCTCCAGTTTAGTTTTCCAAGGCAACTTAGATCAGCTCTGTTAACTCCATGTGAAAGTACAGGAATGATAGATGCTGCATCTGCAACTGCAGCAGAGCAGTTTCTTGCTCTTGATTGTCAGTGAGGAAAGGCTGGAAATCATACTATAGTAATGGCCACTGGCTTCTCTACATGTAGTTCTACGTATTTCTCTACATATAGCTTTCCCTAATATTGCTTGAAGCTTGTGATGCAATGAGGCTGAAATCCTTTATTCAGGCAGTTCACAGAGCACACCCAGGTGAAATTACTTACTACACCATGACGGAGTCTGCAGGGGACAGCCCTTATGGACATTTAGTTAGTGAACGCAACTTTAACTGAAAGAAAACAACTACCCATTCAATTTTTAAACATTTTCATCCATGTTGGTTAAGATTTTTGTTTCCAGAATGTTTTGCTGTGTTGGTAAGGGACTCCAATTTAAAAACCAAGAAATTTTGTTAAATCCTAAAGCTTTTTTATGTTTTTTTCTTACATTCAGGGTAGGAGACCAGGGTGATCTTTCCCAATTGTGTAGAATTTACACTAATAAAACAAGAGAGGATGGAGTGTTAAGGAGGAGCAACAAGATTCTAGATGAGTAGGAAGGAGTAGGTTTAATATACTTTGTTCAGTAGCTAAAAATTAAAAGAAAGAAAAAATATCCCTTTTATTTCTTCAAATGTCAGTTCAAAAGCTATTCTTTTCACGGCAATTTTTAAAAGAGCAAAACCAACTAAATCCTAATAATGTGTGAATTGCATCCCATTTCCATGCAAAACAGATTTTTATTTTTTATTTCTTTCGAAAAGAATGTAGGAAACAATCTGTAGCCCCTGTTGAGTGCTAGAGAAGATCCTGAAAGCACTCTGAGATATGTGTAGCCTGAACTTTAAATGAGACAGCTTAGTTGTGCAGTGGAAATCAGGTTCTTGTCCTTGACATGCAGATGAACTGGATTAGGAAAGGTCCTAATTTAAATCACCTGTGGTTTTTTCTGGTCAAGCCAACCAGGTTGTTTTTTTGCCATTGTGCTGCATACTATGAGAGCCCTTCTGCATGATGCCAGGAATCTTGTCCTTAGGAAGCCTTTGGCTTCCCATCCTCCTGGCTGTTAGTAGGACTGATTTAGTCTAAGAAACCAGAGTTTGTCCTGAAGACTGCATAAGGAAGGCACGCGTATACACACGAGGCTCAGGATTAGCACCTCAGCCATTGCAAATGCATTGATGTATTTTTGAGGTGACAATTTACTGGTTGGATCCTGGCAGTGGCTGTCAAGAAAACACAGAGCAAGGAGGGCAAACAGGCTTCATATATGCATTTCATATTGTTTAAGAGGAGATACTTCTGGCTCTTAAAATTACCACATGCCAGTGTTGCATTGTGCTGCACTAACAATGCTCTGGCATTCTCAATATTGTCAAGCATCCATGCCTACAGAATGTTTGAACCATATTTTTTTCATCTGAGTCAAAATTCTGAGGTTTGATTAATCTTTCTTTACCTTCCTTACCAGAGTCTGACTATATTAAAATAGTTCAGGAATGAAAAGTTCATCTGAACTTTGAGATTCCTGAGCTCATCACCCATGCACATTTTTTGGACTTCCTCAAACACCATGCCTCACACTACATAACCTTCAAAATTTTGGCAGTGGCGCCATCTGAAACTTCAGGAGAGACTACTCCATCTGCAGTTTTAATTGCAGCTCTCTGCCTCGCCACACAAAAGCCTCTTCTGTCCTTATCTCTCCTGTACCCAGGCTGCTTTCTGGGGTATGGAGTGGCTACAGTGCCAGGGGTTGTGCTTGGGCCTCTTGGAGCTCCCAGTTGTGAGTTGCACCTCAGGGACTCTCATCCCAGTGAGACATCACTCCAGAACGGTTGTCTTCATCCTGCCTGGACACATTAACCCAGTAAGTGGTGGCTGAATGATGGGGTCAGTTGTTTAAGCTCTGCACACCTCCTCAGCAGGGCTGGTGGTGGGAGGTGCCCAATATGTTGTCACTCATGACTTCCAATGGTGAAAGTGAGAAGTTGAGCACCCAAATGTGTGCCCTCACCCTTCTGTGGTGGGGTAGCAGATGCTACCACCAGTACACTTCCTTCATTCCCCATTGCCTCTTGCATGGGTTTTCACGGGCTCAGCCCCCAGGTAGTGCCAGTTGGTGGGAAAACTGGTCTGTGCAAGAGGACAAGCAAAGGCTTGGAAATCTCCCCTCCATCTCTCACAGCATTTCACACCAAGAAAATGCAGATGTTGAAACTGTAAGTGATATGTCTGAAGCTGAACAGGAGAGCAGTGATAGGGTTCAACATATACCTCTGAGTCCAGTTTTCTAAGTGCACAAGATCATTCTTTCTTTATAGAAAAGAATTTTTTAAATCAAACTTGGAGTAACTGAAGTTATTTCTTCCACCCTTTTTTTTTTTTTTTTTTTGTTTTCCACTTGCTATCAAGACATGGAATTGAAGCACGCACAGCAGGAGATGGCATTGTTTGAGAAATAAAAAGCTAGAGCATAGGGCTTTGTTTTAAACCTTCCCAAGACAGCAGGCTTATGAATAGGTAAGCCATAATTTATTAATAAATGCAGACTATGAGGTTTTTCCATGTTTGCTTGGTTTATTCTGCAGCCACGGGAAGGTTGTACTGAGAAGTCCTCTGACAGAGGGTCTCCATGTAGTCATGACAGCTTCGTGACATCTCCTCTTAACAGACCACCAGATCCTGTGAGTGGCAGGGGTCCGCAAGAGACTCCACAGACCAGAAATCTGGTCAAATGATGTCTGTTGTCCACAAAGAGTTGCTTGTAGGTGATTTGGCTGAAATGAGGGATAAGAAGCAATTGTTCTTCTGAGACCTGTTGTTCTGCCATCCCCACTACCATGTTAAAACAGCCTCATGCTAGCCTCAGGTTTATTCAACACCTTGTGGTAACTTAGCAGCTACTAATATCATTGGCAGTAACTAATGAAGTGACCTACAGAGCACCCCCTGCCAAGACTTCCAGATGAGTTACCCTGAAAACGCTGTTTGCTTTTACTTTCCTTGATGTAGGGAAGGAGAAATTATGCATGCACTTCTCTTTTCTCCCTTTTTTCCTTACCAGGTGGCTGGGTTATTTGAAGATTCCCAGGTGGAGGAAGCAGCCTGTCTCCTCTTGGGATTTCAGTGCTGGCTGCTGGCGCTGCAGCTTGCTTACCCAGCTGCAGGATCTGGGAAACTACAGGCCTGTCAGCCTGACCTCGGTGCCTGGCAAGATTATGGAGTAGATCATCTTGAGTGCCACCACACGGCACCTGCAGGACAGCCAGGGGGTCAGACCCAGCCAGAAAGTATTTAGGAGGGGCAGGTCCTGCCTGACCAACCTGATCTCCTTTTGTGACAAGGTGTGCTGCCTGATGGATACAGGGAAGGCTGTGGGTGTGTCTGCCTGGACTTCACAAAGCCTTTGACACCGTCTCCCACAGCATTCTCCTGGGAATGCCAGCAGCCCATGGCTTGGACAGGCACACTCTTTGCTGGGTTAAGAACTTCTGCCTGGACAGCCAAGTGCAGGGAGTGATGGGGATGGTGCTGCTCACCAGTGGTGTTCCCCAGGGATCAGTGCTGAGCCCAGTCCTATTTAACATCTTTATTGATGATCTGGATGAGGGGATTGAGTCCCCATCAGCAAATTTGCAGATGACAGCAAGCTGGGTAGGAGTATTGATCTGCTGGAGGGTGGGAGGGACCTGGACAGGCTGGATAGATGGGCCGTATCCAACGAGACGAGGATAAACAAGACCAAGTGCCAGGTCCTGCACTTTGGCCACAGCCACCCCCTGCAGTGCTACAGGCTGGGGACAGAGTGGCTAGACAGTGGCCAAGCAGGAAGGAACCTGGGGCACTGATTGGCAGGGGCTGAACATGAGCCAGCAGTGTGCTCAGGTGGCCAGGAAGGGCAATGGCATCCTGACCTGGATCAGCAGTAGTGTGGCCAGCAGGACCAGGGCAGAGATTTTTCCCCTGTGCTTGGCACTGGTGAGGCCACACCTTGAGTTCTGTGCCAGTTCTGGGCCCCCCAATTTAGGAAGGATGTTGAGATGCTGGAGCATGTCCAGATAAGGGAAACAAGGCTGAAGAAGGGTCTTGAACACAAGTCCTCTTAGAAGCAGCTGAAGGAGCTGGGGTTGTTTAGCCTGGAGAAAGGGAGGCTTGGGGGAGACCTTGTCACTGTCTACAGCTCCCTGTAGGCCAGGTGGGGTCAGTCCCTTCTCCCCAACAACCAGCAACAGGATGAGAGGAGCTGCAGGAGGGGAGGCTTATGCTGGATATTAGAAGCAAGTTCTTCATAGAAAGAATGATTGGGCATTGGAATGGGCTGCCCAGGGAGGTGGTGGAGTCACCATCCACGGAGGTGTTTGAGAAAAGACTGGATGTGGCACTGAGTGCCATGGTCTACTTGACAAGGTAGTGTTAGGTCCTAGGTTGGACTTGATGACCTCAAACATCTTTTCCAAGCTAGTTGGTTCTGTGATTCTGTCACTAGCCTGGCTCCTGGAGAGCAGAGTGGGATTGGATGACCTGTAGAGGAGAAATGTAAGGCAACTTTTCCCAAATTCCTTTAGTCTCTAAAATTACACAAAAAGAAAATCCTGACTTGTCCTTACCTTCCATTTTCTATTCTCAGTGCCTCCCTTGACATTCAACATCCACCTGAGGCAGAGAGAAATGATGAGAGCAAGTAATACTGCCAGCATTACAGTGCAGGACAAAGATATATCTGTGAATAGGACAACTCTCTTCACTAAAAAGGGAATTCTTGTTGAATTTCAATTCTATCAGCAAAATGATGCTACTGAAATAGGTCACTACCCCTTAGTTGTGCATCTCTCTGTATCTGTTAATGAGCTGAGAATCATATGTACTGGAGGACTTGTGTTATCCGCCTCCTTTGAAACATTTTGTGGTGTTGAGTTTCACTGTTCCTGACAACTTTAATGCTGATATAGAAGAGGTTCTTGCCCCTCCGGTCTCTTAAAACTGGCTTGGCTATTCATTCTGCCAAGAAAAAAAAGAAAAAAAAAGTGTACATTTTTTCACTTTGGTTTTTAAAACTAAGGCTTGGTTCCTGTAGGTTCTGGCATTTCTCTGTCCTTTCAAACAACTCAGACTGCATCAGGAAAGCTGCTTTTAGCAGTATTTATTTCTATTCTTGTGCCTTCTGATCATTCTTCACATATAGTACATAGCTGAAATTATATTCCCCTTAAAAAAGCAAAAATATTTACTACTGAGGCTTGGGTTAGTACACTGGATTTTGCTTCAGAAATGAGATTGTAAAGAAAAGAAGTAAGTTGTCTGCAGCCCAACAGACAAAAGCTGTAGAAAGATAAAAATAAATGACTGTTCCAGAATGTAACTGAGGCCAGAACCTGCATATCTATTTTTTACTACTGCTATGACCTTTGGGTTTTTCCCCCCATATATGACCGAAAGACAACTTAATATCTACTTTTTAAACACCTTTTTGTTACCAGATTCTTTATACTGTCCTCAGTGTTGTCTCCTATCCTCAAGCTCCTACAACAAGGGCTATGGGATTGGCATTGGATTTGCAATGCCAAAAAAGTTAGGAGGAGTCCACTCCAGCCTACGAGGGCAGTTTTTGTAAATGATGAACTTTCAGGTATGGTTAAATAGCTAGGGAAATTATGATATCATTACCTTCCTCCTCAGTGGAGGGACTGCCCAGAGAGGTCTCTTCAGCTTGTCTGCATCAAGGCTGTAATTTGACAATGGGCATTTAAATCAGTCCACCTCAATTCCAGCACATTATAGAAGCATAAGAGTTAGAATTTTGATTTTATCTCCGTGATGAAGAGGAGTTAAATGCATCCATTCAAATAAAGGGCCTTAACAGTACTTTGAAAGAGTGAGTCAGATCAGAGTCAGGTCTATTTATCACAGTCCATCTCTCCAGAGACCATGTAGCCTTTGAGCCTGCTAATCAATGGTGCCAGCCCTAAAAAAACCCCAAAACCCAAATCAATCAAAAAACCAAATAAAATTACATCTTTTTAGACAATATCTTATTTCTGGTCCTCTGACCTGACAAAAACTGGAAACCTTCCACGCAGAAATCATCTCCTGGTCTTTCAGCCTCTGCTTAAGAGAGTGGCAGAGTCACAAAGAAGAGACAAAAATAACTAGCTACTTTCTGGACACATGTTGAAAGTTCAGTGTAAATTTCAGTTCAGCCTACACTACATCCAAATTAGTACATCTGACTTCTTTTGTTAGCTAGGGAATTCATTAAGCTTTTCACAGCCTGAGGCAGCCAACAAAATGCCAAGTCTTCCCCTTGAACCAGCATAACACAGGTATGTATTATGTGAAGACGCTGCATTGCATATGTGGAAGTGATGTCTTCCAACAATCATTAAGGCTGTTCCTTTTCTGTGGTCACACTTCCAGTGTTACAGTCACAGGCACACAAGCACACTGTCATGTCCCTTTCATGGGAAAGGTATCCCCAGTGGTTCCTTGCTCAGGGTCGTGGCAAGAAGTTTGTATTCCCTCTAGGGATTTTTTGGACAGAAGATGTCAAAAAAATCTTAATCAGAATTCCTGAGGAAGATGCAAGTTCCACTGACTTCCTATTTGTGACACTCTAATGGTGTTATTTTATGCTTTAATGGGGTAAGGTACAAACTGGAGAACTGTTCTGCATTGTTTTGCATACCACATACAAGCCTGACTCAGGATGACATTACCATTAAACTGGTATCTGTGGTGTGTGCAGCTAATTAGTAAATCATCTTTATAGTTTGCACCTCTACTGTAAAAATGACTTGTTTGGTAAGTAGCATTCAGAAGAGAAAGTATTCATTCAGCCTAGTAGCCAGCAGTTCCTAGGATGAAATTGAATACTGATTTACAAAGCAGTCTTAATGATTGACATTGTCTTCCACTGATTGTAGTGAAAAATGATTCTTAATCCTCTAGATTGCTTTGAAATTCCCTGTCAATGTGTCTACATTTTAAGCTTTTGCATGTATTTGAATTTTGAAACCTGGAAGAGAATACAAGACATAATTGTTTCAAAACTAAGCAGACACCTTACCTTCTAAATCAAGATATTTGGAAAGAGGCTGAATGCTTTAACTTTGAAAACTTCCAGTTATGTCTTAATTTAGTACTTAAGCAGGCTTCTCATTTTTCTCCAACTTTCTCTGGTTTATTACTCTTGTACTGGAGAATAGTGTGGGGCAAGTCTGCAGGTATCCTCAACTTCATGATAAATTCAGACCTCTCTAAAGGTCTGAAGTCTTCTCATGTAGTTAGGTTAGTTACTGCTAGGTGTGCCAGGAACGAAAGCAGAAAAGGCTCCCTGTGAGGCTGGAACTGGCTCACAACAGGCACATACTGTGAGAGCCTATTGCAGCTCTGTGCTCCAGGTACTTGTTCATCATGCATTAAAATAATAGTAGCCATGTAGCAAGGCCATTTGCACAAATGGAGAAGAAGGCAGCATGTCAGGCTGTAAATTTAACAATATAAGACTATTTTTCTTTAATTATTCTTGTGCAGAACTAGAACCTTACCAATTTCCCCTAGGAGATTTGAATCAATTAGAGAAGTGAAGAAAATCCTTCAGCTGAGGCTTGTTTCTGTCACTCTTCACATCACAACAGGCTGAGAGTCTTTCATAAGGATAGTGGGGGAACTTTGCTTTCCTTATAAAATTGTAAAGAGAGAAACAGATAAAGCTGATGAAAACTACACATCTCTTCTTCATCATATTACCCAACGTGATTGTTGTACTCTTCGCTCACAGAAAAGAAAAATCATCTCCCTATTTCTATATTTTTCCTTGATTTCTTTAGATGACCCATTAATTTTAATAATTATTATGGGCAATACAACATTTGCAGTTTGGGCATCCAACAAAAGTATGGAGAGAATGGCTGCATATTCAGACAAATTAATTTTCTCTGCATTTTAGACAGTTCCTGTAGTGGAAAAATAGACTTTTTAAAGGCTGATAGGTATATTTTTAAAAATACACTTTTTAAAGACTGATAAAATACTTCCAGTTGAGAGTTATCAAAGGACAAAGGTATTTCTTGATTCTAGTGTCCAGGCAGTCACATGGTATGATTTTATAGGTGTTTCTGTGTAATTCAAATATGCGTAAACCGACACACTTATGTCCACAGCAAATGTTAATTTTGTATCTGGTGTGTGATGGCAGTGAGGTGACAAGAGCCCTGGACATGTCTCGTTCAAGAAATGTTTCAAGAGATGTAGTGATGTAGCAACATTTGAAGCTTGTTTCACATGTAATTGATGATTTGAAACCCCCAGTACTCTACTTCAATAACAAACCTGTATGTCTGCGAGTCAGTAATGCTACTTGCAAAACAGACTCTAACCTAAACAAGTTAGATGGATTTATTTAGTAGAGTAGATCAGTAAACAGACATTCTGTAAATGTTGTTACTAGTCAAGCCCTGACAACTTTCAAATCATCCTTCCATGAAGGTGTTTCTTTGCCTGTCCTCTTTTCATCTTCTTGTTCTTTGAATGTGAACTCCTCAGTACCGGGACTGCTTTTTGTGTGGCTGCTGAGGAAGGATGATGATTAGTCAAATTTCATAATACATAAAAACTTGCAAATTATGTGATGTATTTTTATTTTTGGTTGAAAAAATTATCCAAAATACTTCTTATTCATACTTCCAAAATAATAAAGTTTGCCTGGGAGTTCACAATCACAGCTTGATAAGCACTCTGGATTTGATTTCCATTTCAAAATACACTGATTTTAAACCACATTACATTTGTAATCAACCTAAGTTTCTAGTCCTCTGCTGGCTGATGGATAATTAGTTCTGATTATTAGCAATAGTGTGGCAAGAAGTTCCACAAATCAGCTCCCCAAAAAATGCAATTTTTTAAACTCCTTTTTTTTCTTGGTTTCACTACACTTGTTATCCAGCTATCAGAGTTTTGATTTAGTATTCTTGGCTGCCTATCTCATCTCATGATGAAGGTGTACCAGCTGTGAAATTTTGTAGTGGGAATCATTCATGCAATCTATCTGAGAACAGTTTTCCCAAATAGCCCAGAAAACCCACTGCTGCAGGAACAAAGGGTAGCTTACAATCTTTTGGAGTGAGGCAGAGAGGAAAAATATGCAAACCAAAAGGAACCTTCTTAATACGTTGAGGAGAAACAAAGAACACACTGAGAAAAATGAGTTAGTAATGTAAAAATGGGAAGGAAAACAGAAGTTGCCTTTAGATCAGAGATCTGGTGTGCATTGTCAAATTCAAATGATGATTCAGGGGAAGCAGAGCAAGTATTTTAATCTGTTGCTTTTGTGCTAAAAATTGCACAAGAGGTATTACCTTGCATTTTGTTTGCCTTGAGTGAGGTGCAATTTCAGCTGCTACAATGTTAGAGAGTCAAATGCAGCATTGCTGCAAGTAGGAAACTGGAAAAACCTTTCAGCAGTGCCTGCATCAGATAGAACTGTAACTAAAAATTGGTTCAAAAGCCTTTAAAAGGTTTTTGGGGGTTTTGGGGTTTGTTTGTTTTTGTTTTTGTTTTGGTTTTGGTTTTTAATTATCAAACTAACAAAGGTTAGTTTGTATTGGAGATTGGCAGATGCAGTTTAAATTTTTATATGAATGTGCCCACCAGTATAGGGAGCTTAGCATACAACATAGGCAGCTCTTTTTTCTGTTTCTGAAAAGCCTAACTCTGGGCAATTTAGGGTCCATGGATACGGTGGTTATTGCAGTTTTAATCCTTAATTAAGTTGTGATATTTTGGCTCTGGATAAAGCACTGTATGATGACAAATACTAGCTACCAAATTCTTGGTATCTTTTGCCCTCAGAGCAGATTACAGTTCTGTTTCAGAGCCTCTGAACAGAGCACGTTCAAATGGTAGCCACATGGAAGTCACACAACCTATCTCTGCAGGTCATCTTTTGCATGGTTTGCCCCAGACAGCCTGGATTTACTTAACTGCTGAGTCTGTGTAGTAGAAGTTGCTACCATTTGTAAGTTTTTGAAATGTGGAAGGTTTTCTTGGCAGGGGGCTGGGGTGCAGGAGGTCCAAAGTCTGTTCCTGGCTGTTTTGCTCGCTGTGTTGTCCCCACATTGGGCTGCTTTTCCCCACAATACCGAATACTTGCAAAGGCCAGTGAGGTTTCTGCCAATGTGCAGCCTGCCAAGCCACCACAGGAATGCTGATGGGAGCTGCAGGAGAGGCTGAGTACTCCTGAATTTCCACAAGTGTTTGTTTCCCATGGCTTATAACTCAACCAGAGGATATTTTAAGTCAAAGTAAAGCATATTCAGCTTTCAGTGGTTAGCATTCCCCATTTCAGTACTTCAGCCTAATCTGCTGATGTTTCAGAGCTGCTAAAATAAGACATAGACACACTGAGAATAGCAAAAGCCAAATGCAAGTGAAAGCCCTGATACAGAGTTGCTGCTACCATTACAGTTGCTGAGTGGGAATGAACAGAGAGCAGGTTCTAGCTCATGGCTCTCAGGTTCACCAGCAGATCAGATGTTTCCCAAAAGCAGCAGATCCCATGCCTTACCACTGAGGAATCTAAGTGGTAGACCACCAATCTTCCCAGGGCACCGCAGCTCTAACCAAAGTCTGTGTAAAACACAAAAGTATCTCAATGCATTCCAAGTCATTCAGTCCGTGCAGCAAGGACATGCACACAGGCAGAGTTAAATTTTTGCGCTTCCCACCCTTTACCTAAGCCCACATTTTAATGCTGCCTGTCAGGACAGGAGCTAGAGAAGGGCGGTAGGTCAAGGCAGACAGGACAAATGTGGCTCTCTGAGCAAAGCAAACTGTTGCTGTGCTCTGTTCCCAACAGCCCGACGCTTGGAGGGGCTGTCATGCGCTTGTGCTGGAGTTAAAAGGCCATATAAGGCAATGCCTGAACAAACTGTTAAGCAGTCTGAAGTGTTCCTCAGTGCTGAAAAACCTCCAGGGAATGCACAACATATCCCTGGCAAAGATTACAGCATATTTTGCAGCAAGCTCATAGAGTAACAAAGCAGATATTGTATCTTTGAATTTCAGGCTCTGCAGGCTAGTCTCAGCAAGAAAATTAAGATCAAGTCCCCTTCTTGGATTCATTTTCCTGCAGTGAGACAAGCTAAATGTCGTTCATTAATTAATAAAGTTACACATCAAGTCCTCTTCTGGAAATGTATTCTCCACAAAAGAATACTTACTCAGAGGTCGCTGTGAGCTCATGGCTGGACAAACCAATCTGTTTGAGCAGTGGCAATAGTCAATGACAAAGTGATTGAAATTTCTGAAATTTGCACCTGAAATTTCCACAGTAAACCAATCCTGCTTTGGCACCCTCCAACTCACTTGGGGTCAATGAAGTGTGAGGAATTCCAACCCCTTCTCTTTTGCCACCATTGTTCAGGTGGGGCTGAGGCACAGCTCCTCACTGACCTGCAGGAAAAGCACTGCATGCTTCCATGCAACAGGGCTGTGATCGGTGGCACAGGGTCTAGTTGGAGGCCTGTCCCTAGTGGTGTCTCCCAAGGTTCAATAGTGGGCCCAGTCTTGTTTAACTTATCCATCAATGACTTGGATGAAGGGGCAGAGGCCTCCTCAGCAATTTCACTGACAACACAAAGCTGGGAGGAGTGGCTGATACCCCAGAGGGCTGTGCAGCCCTTCAGGAGGACCTGGACAGGCTGGGGAGATGGGCAGAGAGGAACCTCGTGAAATTCAGCAAAGGCAAGTACAGGTGCTGCAGCTGGGAAGGAACAATGCCAGGCACCAGCACAGGCTGGGGGTGACCTGCTGGAGAGCAGCTCTGTGGAGGGATGGACCTGGGAGTCCTGGTGGACAACAAGCCAATGGGATCCTAAGCTGCGTTTGGAAGAGCACTAAGAGCAGGTCAAGGGAGGTGATCCTGCCCCTCTACTCAGCCCTGGTGAGGCCTCACCTGGAATACTGTGGCCTGTTCTGGGGTCCCAAGAAAGAGAAAGACAGGGAGCTCCTGGGGCAAGTCCAACAGGGGGCTACAAAGATAATCAGAATCATACAATGGTTTGGGTTGGAAGGGACCTTAAAAATCACCTCATTCCAATGTCCCTGCCATGGACAGGGACAGCTTCCACTACACTGCAGAATCACAGAATCACAGAACACATTGTGTTGGAAGAGACATTTAAAGGTCATTTAGTCCAACACCCTGCAATGACCAGGGACACCCCAAACAGATCAGGTTGCTCACAACCCTGGCCAGAATGATTTTGAATGCTTCTAGGGATGGAGCATCTATCACCTCTGTGGGCAATCTGTACCAGTGTTTCACTACCCTCATTGTAAAAAACCTTTGTCCTTATCTCTAATCTAAACCTACCCTCTTCCAGTATAAAGCTTTGTTTTTCTCACTACACACAATTGTGAAAGTTTCTTTCCAGCTTCCTTGCAGGTCCCTTTC
Source organism: Acanthiza pusilla (assembly GCA_036630365.1). Lineage (NCBI taxonomy): Eukaryota > Metazoa > Chordata > Aves > Passeriformes > Acanthizidae > Acanthiza > Acanthiza pusilla. The sequence goes on from JAXCHO010000095.1 coordinate 2,781,908, forward strand.
AGGTACTGAAAGGCACAGTAAGGTCAATAAGGTCAAATAAGATCACCCCAGAGACTTTTCTTCTAGTTATCTTAAAAGATCAACACTGAGTGAATAGGGGGACTAAATCATCTCTCTTATGAGGAAAAGCTGAGGGAGATCGGCCTGTTTAGCCTCAAGAAGTCTGGGACATGGTCTAGTAAATGTCTACAGGTATCTGGAATGAGGTTGCCAAGAGGATGGATTCAGGCTCTTCTGTGGTGCCAAGCAATAGGACAAAAGACAGAAATTAATGCACAGGAAGTTCCGCCTGAATATGGAAAAATTTCTTTACTGTGTGGGTGACTGAGCACTGGAACAGGCTGCCCAGAGATTGTGGAGTCTCCCTCACTGGAGATACTCAAGTGTCTGGATGCAGTCCTGTGCCATGTGTTTTAGAATGGCCCTGCTTGAGCAGGGAGACTGGACCACGAGATGCATTGTGATCCCTTCCAACCTGACCCATTTTGTGATTCTCTGGTACTCCATGGTGCACTCACTTACTAAGCAGTCAACTGCACCAGAAAGATATGGGCCATCTTTTTCTGCTGTAAGCCAGATCAAACTGCTGCGACTCAACAGCTGATGCGCACTCATGGGCAGTTTCATTAATGTCTTCTCTATTGGTTCTGCTGTTTGCATTCTCTTACTGTTCAAACCCTTTCCTTGATATTTTCTGATGTTTTAAAATAAATCCTTTCCAATTCCTTTTTCTGTTTCTACCCAGCTGCCTGTTTACATTATGCAGGTGATGACCTAAAACTTACATGAGCATCTAGAAGAAAGAGCATGTTTAGTCACTTCTCCAAAGTGAATGTGGTTGTTCAGAGTATTGTAAACAATTATAAAAAGCAATGGAAAGTTATGAATACCAGTATGGAATTACTTTCAGAAACCAAGATCATTGAATTGTGATTTGAAGGAAGCTTCATGGAGGTGGTCTGAGGAGGAGCAGATTGGACAGCTGTTGGATAACCGCTGACTCCTCATACACTAACAGATTGTCATGATTTAGGATTGGTACTCCCCAATTCAGTTGTCCCATCAAGACTCCAAAGCACACCGCCTCTCACTCCCTTACACCTTCCCCTCCCTCTTCCCACTCTGGTGGGATGGAATTGAGAATTGGAGGCACAAAAGGTGAAAATCACAGGTTGAGATAAGAAGAATTTACTGGAAGCAGCAATGACATAAGAAAATTAACCACAGCAGCAACAATATTAATAACAAAAGGTATAAGACAAAGAAGCTGTTTACATGTAAAGCCTGTGACAAATACCAATCAGCACTTCCCCACCCTTCCTTTTCTCCTGACCAGAAAATCCTTCTCAGAAAATCGAAAGAGTTCCTTGGCCCCAACCCTGGCAATGATGGGAGGTGGTATTGAATAATATTAGGGTCTAGCCATGCTCCCCTCCCAACTACTATAAAAAATTAACCCTATCCTCGCTGAAACTAGGACATAGATATCCATGTGAGAAGGGCTTGCCAATACATTTGCCATTTGCAGTTGGCACTTTGCTCATGGATGCCAAAAATAGGATTAGAAGTGCTATGGACATATCAATAATTCACCTCTGTCATAACATAAATTCAGATGCATTGCAGCCTACTCAGTTACAGTGATGCACACATTATCATGGATGTAAAAGATGTATCCATACGTCTTCGTTACAACATACCAGGCATCTTCATCAGAACATAGGTTTGTCCTCCCTAAGTTTTGGTAGGGCACTGGACAGGGAGACACAAGCACACCTGTGTATCAGTCCCCAAAGGTATTATGGAAATCAACAGTCAGATGAAGTGACTGTGGCTGAATGAAGAGCTGATAGCAAGTTAGTCGTCTGCAAATGACAACTGACAGTGACTGAAGAGGGTTACAAAGTGCTATTTGTCCTGTAACCATAAAACCCCAAAACATTGTAAATATTCAAACTTCAGCAAGTTAGTTTCGACCATTAACGCACCATTTTGTGCATGGCTTTCTGAAAACAGACAGATAATTGAACTAGACTGCACTTCCATAAAGACAGAGCATTAAATAAATATTTCAGAAAATCACATTTGAAATCCATCAGCACAAGAGTATTCACACTGAAGACATATAATCTTGAGGAAATGCCTTTTCTGTAAACTACTGAGTAGCAGCAATTGGTGACCAGAAAGAGCCAAGCTGAGGTATAGTTATTTTAAAAGATTGGTGGCAAAGGCAAGTAAATAGGAAAAAACCAATCTATGGAGAAAAGCAATGTAAGCAAATACCATGCAGAAAAAAAAAATACACTCGAATCAGAACCACGTTTAGGGGTATTAAATCAGTGCTAAGCTAAGGATCAAAAGAATAAAAGTAGGGACATTAACATAAATTCTTTACTAGCCAAATTAGATATAACAGATGGGCCAAAACCTGTTATTAAGGTTGGTTCAAGCCGGAGACTTGAAGTACACCTCATTTTGGTGTGTAGCATATGTGACTGCTTGCCTCTAGCTGTAGAATCCCAGAAAACAAGGGGCTAACATGTATGTGCCCATGATAGCTTGGAGCTAAACAAGGACTGATAGTAAGAACATGCTGTGAGAAAGAACAGAGTATCACTGGAGAAGGGGACCATACAGAGGTAGGGCAGTATTTTTCTGGGTCAAGTACCCTTTTTCTGGCTCCTGCAGATGAGCACAACACAGCACAACACAGATGCAGGAATGAGGTCAAGAAGCAGGCCCGGACTGTCTACTATAAGTCAACCCAATAGGGGTGGGATCAAGACCACAAAAGACCCCTGAAACCCTCTGACCCATTTTTGCAAAGGCATAGAAGAACAAATTGTGCATGACAAATAATTTGCATTTAAAGTGAGAAAATGAGAAACTTTGCTCCATGGTGGAGGAAGTTATCTATAAAATATACCTTCATGAAGTCCAGATGGTGCCTTCTGGACCCTAAAACACCTCATCAGCTGGATCAGTGCTGGAGCCAGGACTTGTAACTGGTAATCTATTTTTCCTTCCTTCCTTCCTTCCTTCCTTCCTTCCTTCCTTCCTTCCTTCCTTCCTTCCTTCCTTCCTTCCTTCCTTCCTTCCTTCCTTCCTTCCTTCCTTCCTTCCTTCCTTCCTTCCTTCCTTCCTTCCTTCCTTCCTTCCTTCCTTCCTTCCTTCCTTCCTTCCTTCCTTCCTTCCTTCCTTCCTTCCTTCCTTCCTTCCTTCCTTCCTTCCTTCCTTCCTTCCTTCCTTCCTTCCTTCCTTCCTTCCTTCCTTCCTTCCTTCCTTCCTTCCTTCCTTCCTTCCTTCCTTCCTTCCTTCCTCCCTCCCTCCCTCCCTCCCTCCCTCCCTCCCTCCCTCCCTCCCTCCCTCCCTCCCTCCCTCCCTCCCTCCCTCCCTCCCTCCCTCCCCACACACTTCCAGCTCTCCCTCTCTTTAGTCTCTCTCTCCTCTTTCGCCCTATCTCTTCTTCAAAATCTACCACCATGTATTTGTACTGGAAGATAAGGGACTAACTTACTAACTTATACCAATTTACATGACGTGTACAATTTACTAATAAAACTATGCATCTTTTTGTGGACCCTCTGACTTTTATTTTTCCTTTTTGACCACAAGCATCTGCATATTTACCTGCCTTTCAAAGTGGAACGCACCACTAGCTGATGGCATTGCAAAGCTTTTACCGGTCTTCTGAAGTAGTTCTTTCGTGGTGTAAAATAAACTTTGGATTGCCAGAAACTGCTGACACTGGAAACTTCTTCATGTCCTCCTGTATATTTTATCTACACACCCCATATTTTTGTTAATCTTCAGAATAATTTTCTACAGTAGTGATGAGAAAAAAAGAACTCTAATAATTTCCAGATCTTGTAGAAAGAGATGGCATTTTCTGAAACCAGAAAGTAATACATGAATGCTGGAGTTTGACTTTGCTTAATCCCATAATATTTACACATAAAGAGTGCCAAGGAGGTAAGGTAGACAGTTCAGTGTTATACATGTGACTCAGAAGAGATCTTAGATAATGCTGCCCTTGACTGGTGTCAAGACTGTGTATTCAGGAATGATCCAGAAGCTCAAATACCAGCGTCTGACCTTTACATACTTTGAAAAAAAGTCTACGCAGCCAAGTATACCTTTGTAATTTTTGATGCCTACTTTTGGACATAGAAGATGTTTCCAAACCCTGATTTTTTTCCCCTACAAATAGCTGTGAATGCAAGAGAAACAGATTTTGTAGAAATGAGTATTTTATATTTACACTGTCATGCAATGGAATTCAATGAGAAAACCATTCTTTACATTGTGCCTCTGTATGAAACCTCTACCAGCTGAAAACTCTACTGTTAAAAAGATAAAAAAAAAAGCTTTGGTGTCTGACTAGAAAGTTTCTGTTAAGCCTACTTAGGTTCTACAAAAACTGAAAATAAGATTGGCAGTATTCTGCTCTCTTGATGAACGGCTTGAAGCCTGTGCTGTTTTAAACAGGATTTGTACTGGTCTGGTCTCTGAAAATGTGTTGAACATTCATTTTCAAGGTTACCCGGGGTCAGAGACTACTGGTGGGTGTGTATCTGGTGAGGAGAACTCTGATCTTTGCACCTGGGTTTAAATTCTGTAGAGGTACAAAACCAGTTTATTTTCTGGAGTAAACCTGTGAACGTATGTTATCCTCTTTGGTCAGTAATACACAGGAACCTGAGTGCAAGCAAAATGTTGTTGAAAATGTAGTTACTGAGCTGACTAACTACAATACTATTAGAGGGAGAAGCTGCATGGAGGGATGAATTGCTGCTTGTCTGCTTTATGATTCATTCATCTGATTATGCCAATTGAAACAATTTGCTGCAGTGTCTTTTGTACACAACCAGGAAACACAGAGGCTCTCAGAGCTTCAGTAGTTCTCTCATTTTTGTATGGGTTGGTACCATTTGAGTCAACCTGCATGTAATTAGACTCCAAAGTTTCCTCCTTCACACATAGAGGCACTTTCTGAAGAAAAGCAGGCAAAGCCCTATTAGGTCGAATTTGCCCAGTCCATGTAAAGCAGCTTGTGATGCTGTTAGGAAATAGGTATGCATGCTTTTGAGACCAAGAGAATCAGTGAAATTGTACTGACTTAGTGTGGGCAAAGATCCCAGAAGAGACAAATGTTTATGACTATGAACCTATGCATGTGGCTGGTAGAAAGTCAAAGGTTTGAATTAGTTCTTTCTTGTCATCTCCCAAAGCAGTGATCTAGCAATCTAGCCCTGAGTATGCCAGTGAGCCTCTCATCAGGAAACATTACAGAAAGCCCAAGGCATGTGCAAGCTACAATCCTTGTAGCTGGCTTTTCCTGTCGTGACTAGATCTTTCCATGTGTCCTTGTTCTTAACAGATAAGAGTAGATCTCTTTTTAAGTGCTTCTTGGCTGACACTGACATCTCAATAGACAGATAAAAAATAGAGACATTTCCTCCTCCTGTTTTTCCTCCTCCCATCCACAATTGTCACTGATCTCTCCAGCTAAGCCAATTATAGTGCCTCAGAAGTGTCCCCACGAAGAAAGGGAAGCAGACAGACAGACACCAATTGAATTTCCTACAGGCACTATACAGAGGTTGTTTTGTTCCTGCAACAGAGCCCTTACTCCCTTGTGCCACTGGTGACTCAACTGAAGACTGAGCCCAATGAGACAAAAATTATGCAGTGTTCCTAAAAATCCAGCAGGGACTGTAGATACAGCCTGAAAGTATTTATTTCATTATCAAACTGCAACTTAACCTTTGTTGTTTCAGGACACTTTGAAGAGAGAGAAAAATAACAGAAGAGGTGGAGAGAGCAATGGAGAGGAGGGGAGACTAGCACCAGAGAGGGAATGGAACAGGAAATGATCATCTCTAAACTCCACTGCCTTTTTACATATAGCTGATGCCATCCATTACCTTGTAAAAAGAAAACTATGTCACTATTTGGACTTCAGTAGCAGCCTGGCCATAGATAAATACTCCCATTGTGCCTGGCAAGCACTGCACGAATGTTGAATGAAGTGCAGCCTAAGGAGGCCCTCTGTAGGAGCCAAAGACTCCTCTGCAGAAAGAAGCATGTCTGTGCCAGCTTAAATCCATCTAATTTGGCCAATAATGTAACAGGGCCTCTGCAATACCAACAGGACTGTTGGCTAGCTGTCCAGTTCAGTTTCCAGGGCGTAAGTTTCACAGATGTTCTGGTGCTGTCCAGAGCAACAAACACGAAGCTACTGTGGGCTTGGTCCCACCCTCCAACTGCAACTCAGGTAACACCTCAGTGAGAGAGGGAATGAAGAGCAACGAAAGGGACTCAGCAGCCTACCAAGGGCAGCATTCAAACAAGCTGTCAGTAAGTTTGATAATGAATAAAACATGTTATCAGCAGAGGATCAGAGTCCTAAAGCATTGTCTGGTCTTACCCAACCTGTATCAGTGCTGTTTTGTTACTATACTTCTTTACTTATATATTTAATATCCATGTTTAATATGCATCAAACCTGTAACCGTGAAATTTCTAGAGCTAATGTCTGTACTGCCAAAACTGTGTTAGAAGAATTTGCACCAGTATAATTGTGTGAAGTAAGAACATCTGAAGTACACAAGGGCTTTTGCTGGAGCAGCATTTTTGAAGTGCAACTGTATCTGTTACCAATAGAGCACTGCTGAAACATTTTCTGTGGCAAGACCACCTAGCCCTAATTCCTTTAAAGTGTGTACTTTATTCCATTTTCATGATAACTTCAACATTTTCATAAGCTAAGTTGTGTCTATCCAGCTCTGTCATTGCCTGAACATTGTTTAATAGGGCAGGAGGAAGGAGGGTAAGATGGAAGGGAAGTGGGAGTTTTACCTCAATCTTCAAAGAACAAACCAGAAAACCTTCATTTTTCTAAGTATTTCAGATTGCAAACTGAAGGATTTCATTTGCATGTAAAATTGTATAAATTGTGTTTTGAATTCAGATGTTGAAAGCATATGAAACTTGTGTGAATGTGTGTGTATCATCTAAAGTGAAAGGTCTGGTGTGAAAAATACATTTCTTTGGCTCTCAGCATGTTCATATGTATTTAATTCCAAAAATAAGGGAACAGGCTTTTACCCTCTCTTTTTATATGCTTAAACTGAGCGCCCAACCTTCAGTTTTGTCTGGCTCTCTGTTGCTTGATATCAACATTTTATCTCAAGCTTTTTTCATTAAAAAATAGCCTTCACAATAAAAGCCAATCCCACAGCTAAACAGCTAAACAGCATAATTGCATCAGGGGATTGTCATGGGCATTTATTTCACCCAATGACTCAATTTCCTTCCTACAGCCTTTGATAAGACAAAGGTGAAATATCTTTCTGAAATCCAGAGAGAAGGCATTATGAAGGTATGTTAATTTTTAGGAGTCATCTCATGTCTTCCCTGGGCACAATATCCAACAGTTTCAGAAATGTGTCAAACAACAAATGGAAATATAAAACTTTCCTAGTTTTTAAAGTAAAACTCTGTCACAAAAATGTTCTACAGTCAGGACTGATTAAAGGCGATTGGAGATAATAAGAACTTAAATGCCTGCAGTAAAAAGCAAACAAAAATCTGTTCATTTCCTAGAAACAAGGTTAATGCTCTTTTGGTGGCTAGCTGAGTGACTGAAACATTAGCAGTACTAATCCAGCTCAAGGAAGGCACTTTTAGCAGTCAACAGGGTTTTTTTCCTAATTTTTTTGTTTCAGCTCATGTCACGCAATGTACTATTATGTGTCTCCCTGCCTTCTAGGTCAATCCAATGAAACTTCTGTATTGATGACTTACCTGTTCAATGACAGAACATTAACATTCTGCAGAACATTGTAAATCTCTGCATCTACTGAGACCAGGTGTTTCATCCTCAGATAAGCACAACTTTCCCTTTATGTACACCTCTTTCTCAGATGTGAACACATGACTTTGCAAGTATCTGGCTAAAGGTTTATTGATTTATCTGGGTACATTTTGGTGTCTTGTGTTATCTCATATTGCTCTCACTAGTTCAGGCTTCTTTTAATTAATTCACCACCATTCAGTGAAGAGTTCCAGAGCAGGAACACCATCATTATTGCCTGCTGCTGTTATGGTAGGGAGTAACTACTTGGTTTGCTTTTATTTGTCCCTTTAGAGGTGTTGGTACATGGATTCTTCAGCCATACTTTTGAAAAGCATCCTTCCCCATCATTTTTAGGAAGATATATGCTTCGGAAGATGACATTTAATGGTACATTCTGGCCATCTGATACCTAAAATTTCTCTTCCAGTTTATAAGACTGAGACTCCTTCTTTTTCTGGCACCACAGGTTTCTCTAATCTGTGATGACAGAGGGTGATAAATCCCTGTTACAACATATGGGTACATCATTGTTTCATTTCCGAGCAAGATATAACTAATGTGCTTCTTTGCAGGGGATGTCTTGCCCTCCCATCCACAGTTCTTTTCCATTAGAGCGTCTTCATCAAAACATCAAAAGAAAATTCAGTTACATAATTTCTTGTTGTGCACAGCAGCTCCTCATTTAGGGGTAACTAAAGGCAAAGTGTTAGCAAGAGTCAAGTCATAAATATAGGTAATCCCTTTAAATATCTCAGAAAATGTAAGTAAGTGATCAATTATCCCATTAGTCAAGTCCTTATGTTCCTTTTCTACTTTCTAATCAGCATCTGATGTTAAACTTAGGTAATCTCATGCATTTCAGGGTTACTTACCTGTGATGTACCCTGTACCCTCAATGTATTTTTTTTGCTGCAGTACCTGATAACTTGGTTTTCCTTCCATTAGTAAGCATTGAAGAAGTTATTAGGAAAGCTTACATACCATGATGTCTAAAAATGCAACTTTATAAAAAACATAAAAAAGGTGTGAATTACTAGAGACACTTAGTAATTTGTTTTTCCTGAATTCAAGCACTTCCTGTCTTCTAAGAAGCAAGATACTTTCGGGATTTTAACATCTGTTTCCTGCATCAACAGTACACTGATACTGGAATTCTGAAGTTGAATGTATAGGAGAGTGATTTTTCATCAGGCTGGTAGTGCCTGTATGTTTAATTGCTCTAGTTTGTCAGTCTCACTGAAATAGTTGTTGGTGCAACACTTGCTTTGTTATGAGGGAAGGAAGCATTATTTACTATAAATAGTCTGGCATCCATCTTCCCAGAGGAAATAAAGTCATGTCATCATGTTCTTGCTCTTGTTCTTGTTCTTTCTGCCCCTTCCCCCTTCCCCTTCCCCCTTCCCCTTTTCCTATTCCTTCTCGTTCAAATAAAACAGTATTTTAGGGTATACATAATTGAAAAAAGTAACATGAGGCAGACTTAGAGTATTTTCGAAGCGAGGATCGTCTGTGGGGTCTCAGGTTAGTCACACAAAATCTATTGTCAGCACTGTAGACCCTTTAGCTCAGTACACCAGTGTTTCTTTCCAACAAATATCTTTTTCTTCTTCCCTGAAATAAATGTTTGCATTGTCAAATGAAGACAGTCAATTTTAACTGTAAGTTAGTAAATTTGCAGAAACATTATGTGTTCTTTACACTTCAAACACATTGATGGCAAAAATTATTATTATGGATAGAATCCAATTATTAAAAGGTTAAATTGTGTTTCCTTGACCTATTTTTAGTAAAATATGGCTCACTTCTATCTGCACTTTTGTATATAACAACAGTCACAAGGCACAGTACCTAATAAATAATTAAATATATGTATCCTGTAGCTGTACCGTTAAAAACAATACAGCTGTTATATTCCACTCCTATCCTTTATTCACCACAGTGCTCTAGCTGTAAAAATCCACTTTCTTTATGAAGGAGAGGGCAATCAAATCATCTAGACAAGTTTACAAGTTACAGCCCCAAGGGAGTCACACAGTACAAGAGCAGCTATGGCGTGCCAGACTGAAGAGCTGTTGGCCAGTGGGCCACAGCAGATCCTGAATAAGGAAGGTAATCTTTAAAAGAGCAATTGTTTGTATGATGCTTCCTCCCATTTGCCAATGATTTGAGGTTCAGAGATTTCCTGAGCAAGACATAACCCTCCTTGGACTTTGTTGCCCTGGGCTTGAACACTTGCCCTTTGAACCTCAGTAGTCCTTTTGCATCCATAGCCTCTTTCAGCCAAAAGTGACTCTTCAAAACATTCATGCATCATAGATTTCTACCATGCTTCTCCCACTTCGTTTCTTTCCAGGCTAACAAATCTCAGCCTGCACATTCATCCCTTGCAAGAAAGGATGACTCCATCCTTGTTGTCATCTTTCTCTGCCTTCTCCCAAAATTCTCCAATTAGTAGTAATATTCCTCTAATTCATTATCACAGGTTACCTAGACATATATATTTTTTAAAGTGCCATGGGACCGTTGCATTTCAATTTGAGCAGCTTCTTCAAAGTGCTATGTTTTCCTATCACACTGTAGCTAGGGTATGAAAGCAAATGAATTTGGGCTCTGGAACAGCAGAGCTTTCCTTCTGCTTTATACCTACATAACAAAGGGTCCCATTACAGGCAGGTACATGTCAAGCCCATGAGGGTGTGTTTGGTGAAGGACAGCATTCATCCTGTAGCCTGGCTGTGCAATGCAGCTCTTACTGAGGACGTGGAGCTACACTAGCTCCCTAAAGGGCACTGCCTGTGATGCCTTTGAATATTTCTAGGTTTTTTTCCTCTTCATGCATCTGTAACTTGCTGCAGTTTAGTGCTTCTTACTAGTGCTAAAATGCTCTGTTCCCAGCACCTTTAGCCAAAACAAGGCTCTCTGAATACAGATTCAAGGACATATTCATTGCCTTGGGGGCTGAGAATATGTTAACAACTGTAAGATGGAGGGGGGCAGGCCTGGGATGGTGAACATCGTCACCTGAGGGTACAATTGGAGAATTAGGGGCCAATATGCTAATGGGACAGAACTTGTAAAAGGTGAAGGGCTCATGACCGGTTGTCCATTTTGGGTGTAGTCCCTGGAGGGGGGGACATTCATTTGCCCGGAGTGTACCTTGAAGGCCTCGAATAAATTTGTCCGCATTTTATACTCCTAATTTGTTTTGGCCTCTCTTTTAGGCATCACCTGGAAGTAATATATCCCGAGACCCTGCTCCCCCACCCTGCCCTGTCTGTGTTCCTTTCCTATGCTCTATGTGAAATTAGGCTGCTCTGTTCACATTGAGAATCCCATGACAGTAAAATGGTCCTCATTATGAGATGTAAGAATTATTTGAAAAACTGGTCTACATGAAATCCTGAAGGAGACCAGTAATTGTCATGAGGCCTGATGACACTCCTTTCTGTATTCAAGAAAAACACCTTCTGGACTGTATGGAGAAAAATATTACTTTTATAGTATCTCCCACATGGCTCTGTTTCACTGTGAAGTACAAGTATTGTCATAAAGGGACAGTAGTTGAGAAAGACGTTCTTTAGGGCCATCTTGTTTTACTTGCAGCAAACAAGTACTATTGGCTGAATTGCTTTAAACTCAACAGTCTTCCTTCAGCAAAGGGAAACTCAACTGCATTTTACAGCTTTTACTCCCAATTTATGTAAGATCCATAGAGAACCAGCAGCCTCATGTATTACCTGAAGGTGCTACTTTTAAACCTTTGTAGGTATGTAAGAAACTAGAGGGGGGTTTTTATTGGAGGGGATGGGGCTTTTTTGTTTGTTTGTTTGGGGTTTTTGGTTTTTTTGGGTTTTTTTTTTGAGTTGATAATGCTCATGGGATTGCATTTGATCCTGGAAAACAATATTTCTTAATTTTATTGTCATCACTTCCTCACCATCTAACATGGGGCATGTTGTGGTGTGGTGCACTGCTGGTACTAACTTGCTGGCCCAAATATGGGCAAAGAAAGGATATTTAAAGTGTGTGGAGTACTGAAGTGTTATATAAATGCATATAAATGGAAGGTGACATCTTAAATGCATGAAGGTGCCACTGAACACACAGCTCTTCTCCTAAAGAAAAGTTATGGTGCAAATCCATCTTGGTGGTGTTTGATCATATGATCTACACAGAACAGGAAACAGTATCTCTGCAACATCTGCTGTGGCTCCTTACCAGCAGTGCTTGGGGTAATACTACAGTGTAAATCCATGAAGATAATATGCAGCAACACGTATCAGACTTCTTTTCTGAACAGTGGTTTTTCAGTCAGAGCCTTGGACTCTGCTGCTCCAAGACATGATTCACAACAGGACAAATGACCAAGCAAACAAAAGCTTACATTTTGAAATCCTTCTTGATAGATTCTTATTCCAGGGGAAACACCACCCCTTTCAAGAGAGCTATTTTTCAAAGAAGGAATAGCTGTGTTGTGGTGTCATGCATGGCTAGAGTAAGACAATGGCAAAATTAGTATTTTCAATTCTAGCTTTTCTTTGTGTCCTCTGAAAATGCACTTTTTTAGTGATGACATCGAAAACAATTTTATTCATGGCTGATCCTAGTCTGCAAGCAGGAGCGGCACTCAGAGCTGCTGATCAGGGCATAAAAAGCTCTAATGATGTATAACTATCAGTCTGGGGAAAATCAGCTAAGATTACTGCATTATGTTGCTTTATATTTCCATACTGAAATGTTCTGTTAGCCACTGGGTCCAGATGCTGTTTTCATCTGTTGACTGTATTTAATCTCCCTTATTAGTATTAGCCTTGGTGTGCCCTAGAAATGATTTTGTCTTTGCTTTATGTCTAGTACAAATCTACAGAGAAGGATGATGTAATTTGGGAAGGCGTTCTATGGCACTTTCAGCTCAGATTATGTAATTTTTATGGCACCTTTCTGGTATAAATGATCCAAACTTGTATTTACTGAGTTTGGGTTTGTTAGCTGAGCTTTGTGCCCTCATTGCAAACATCACAGACTGTGATAAATGTGTGTGAAAACTTACAGAAAAACAAGGAAGGAAAAATAGGACCAAAACAATGCCAGCATACAGGATCAGTCCATGGAAGTGTCACAAACCCTCAAAGATCTTCATATCTTGTAGTCTTGATAGTAACGGCTGACCACTTTTTGTTCCATTTGAGCAGCACAGTACCATTCATCATGTTTTAAAATCTTTTAGAAGTTATAAACATTTTGTTAAAAGGGAAGCTTTCGTACACAACAGGAATATAGAAGCTTTTGTCAGATACGAATCCAATTTGTTTCTGCTTTCATTACTGTGGAACAGCAAGAATACTTAAAATAATTATTTGAACTATAATTAATGAAAGTTCACTACAATTGGGCAAGCTGAAGAAAACCATGTATTCATATAAATGTATTAAATTGTTTCACAATCTTTGTTAAATTTTCAAGGAAACTATGCAGCCATGTCATATAAGAGAAACTTCTGGGTAGGGATAACTAAATGAGAGGCCAAACTGCAGGAAGTCGTGCAGGAACCTGTTTTACTCAATGTATTCATAAACAATCAGGGAAAGGAGGTGAGCAGTAGGATGGTGACATTAAAGGTAACAAGTAGAAAAGCCAAGTGTGAAGAGATGCAGAAATATCTGAGTGATTGAGTGAGAAACTGACATGAAATCCAGTGTAGGGAAATTTTACATAAAGTGTTCCACAAGGGAAAATATCTGAGCTTTCCACATAAACTAATGGACAAAGAGCGGATGATGACTTCTCTGGAGAGAGGTCTTGGGGCTATGACTGATACTGCCAAGAAAACACCATCTCAGTGTGAAATAGTGGTCAAAAAATAAAAAGGCAAGGCAAAAGCTAGCAAGGAACAGAGAACACAGCAGAGGATAACATAGTGCCACTGAATAACAGTGTTTTCCTCATCCTTTGAATACTATGTGGAATTTCAGTACTGTAATTTCAGGGTAGATATAAAGGAGTGGGGCAGAATAACTCAAGGATGTTAAAAAGTCAGGGATGGCTTCTGTGCTAGAAACTGCATAGTTGCTGGGGATGTCTCAGCTGCAAAAGAAAGAAATTTAGGGGTGATTGTAGAGATCCATATAGGAAATTGTGGGCACCTGAGAGGGATTGATTGAATTCATTGTCATCCAGTTCTACAACAAAGGGGCTTCAAATTCAGAGTGGGAACAAGGCTGAAAACAGTGTGAAATAATTATTCAGGCAGTTGGTCTATGAAACTTCTTGGCAAGGAGTGCTGCCATAGTGCAGTTTTACACGGCCCAAGGGCTACTAGGGTTAACTAAACACACAGGAACATATGCAAATGCAGGAAGCACCCTGAAGGGGAAACACCTGGGGACTAACGGAGTGTTAAAGAGAATATATTCTTGCCTGTACATGTTGTTTCCCTGGTATCCAGTTTAAAATGACTGCTGGAAGCAGGGTAAGGAACAAGTTAGACCTTTGGTATGGCACAGTGCGGATGGCCTCAAGTATGTCACTCTCTAAATAATACCTCTATATATGCTGACTGTGGCAAAGAACAAGGTGGTACTTTTCTCTGTGTTCCTGACTTTGGAAATAAGTATGGGAAGGAATAATTATCTCATGACGTGTAGCTTCTTGCAATCATCCTGGTGATGTCAACACAAAAGATTTCTTTTTCTTGTCTGAGTTTTCTAAGAAATTCTTGTAATCTGCAATAATTTCTCTCTTCACTTCTTGTAAAGATTTCCTTGCTTGAGAGTTTTCCAAACCAATACAGCATAAGAGAAAAATACCCTGAAAAATCACAGGGTGTGCATTGCCTCTTATTCAACCACATTATCATTTTGGCTATTAATCTGTGTGTTTACACTGTATAATTGAACTTCACTTCCTGCAAGGAATATTTTTTTTTGTGTTCTGGGGGGGGAAGTACCCTGAAGGAGAAGAGGGTTGCTACAGAGTTGTGGTCAAACAAGAGCTGCCACAGAGTTGTGTTTGCGAAAAAAAAGTGTTAAGCAGTGTCTCCTAGACAGACAAAATGTAGGCTTTGGGAAGTTGAGAGACATCTAACACAAGTTTTCCCCTCTACAGAGGCACCGTCAAACACCACCACCCATACATTTGGTTTCACAGATATGGAATCGGTCTAAATCACAGCTGCTGCTGCCACATGCTGAACTGTCTTTTCACACAGAATCACAGAATAGTTTGGGTTGGAACAGACATTAAAAATCATCTCATTCAACACCCTTGCCATGGGCAGTGACACCTCCTGCTAGGTCAGGTTGCTGAAAGCCCCACTGAGCCTGGCCTTGAACATTTCCAGGAATGAGGCACCCACAGATTCTCTGGGCACCTGTTGAACACAAGGTTTTCCCTTCCAGTGTCTTTCATCAGTCTGTACAAGTGGGCAGTAAGCCAGTCCAAGGAGTTGATCCATCAGTGAATTAACCTTGCAAAGAAAAATTACTGTTTTCCAGTTGAATCAGTCCCATCACACGCAAGGGATAGGGGAAATGCCAGGGAGGTGGCCTGTCTGGTCGGTCATTGGTTTGTGCCTTACTCATCTCAGTGAATGCTGACTGAGGGGAGAGAATTGTTTCCTGTACAGAGAATATTATTTATCAGTGTTTAGTAAAGATAAAATGATAAAGCAAAGGCTATGAAGTCTTAGTAACTTCAGTAGTTCAGTCTCACCTTTGCCTGGCTAAAGGTATTTCAAGCATCTCTGCTGTCCTTTGGGAGCGCCTCTTCTATTCTTAAAGGCTTTTTTACACAAAGTCTGGCAAAGTTGTCTTTCCATTAATCCTTCTTCTGGAAATCTGTTCTGAAACGGTGAAGGAACTTGTGGAAATAATCCTGATAGGACTTCTGCTCTTTTAATGACTGTGTTTCTTTCTCTTCCTGTGTATAGATTTGCATACTTTAGGACACTGCAAAATCAGCCTTTAGCACTTCTCAGTGTCTTAAGCAAGAAATAAATATCTCACCTGCTCTGACCTCCAAAATCCAAGCCATCCTGGGAAAGGTGACTTTTGACTATAAATTGTAACCACATGTTGTATTAAAGAGCATGTCAAAACTGATCTCTTTGCAATTGTCATTTGTGCTGACATCTGGAATAATTTAAATTATAAACGAAAACCTGACCTCTGTGGTTAGCCAAATCAAAAGGCCTGAAAGGCTTCACGTTTAAAGAGTCATTTGATTCCTAAACAGATCAGGAAGTTGGAGAAACCAAAATCTGACCAAATCTTTCAAAAGAAAGTAAGTAGTACAGGAAAAACCAAACCAACAAACAAACAAAAAAACCCAACCCAACCTCCCCCACCCACCCAAACAAACAAACAAACAAACAAACAAACAAACAAACAAACAACAACAAAAAAGAGGTGGGGGGAGAAGGAGAAGGAAAGTAAACAAACCTGTTTACTAATCTCTAGACAACAAACCCAGACCTAAAAAAAGAAAGACATAATGTATGCACTCTGCTGACACTAAGCAATAAACTTATCTGGTAACCATTTCAATGACATGCTGTAAGTCATACAAAGTTTCCTACCAATGACTTACTTTAAAATTAAGTATATATTTGATGTCTTTGACAAGAAGAGATGGGGTTATTCATAATGTTTAATGATCAGGGATGGATTTCACCAGGGTCATACCGAGGGGAACATGCTCCATGAATGCAAATTCCTCATTGGACAAGCCTCTTCTACCAGGACTGCAGGTACTAAACTCCTGTTGGGGCTGCCAGCTCAGGAACACCAGCCCCGTACCAGGTAGAGAAGAGTTCAAACAGGGCCAGGCAAAAACTGCATGAGGTTTGGAAACTTTCCAGTAGCTTTTCTCACAGTTATGTGAGTAAGAATTGTTAAATATATGCAGTCAGCCCTGCGTGGAGCAATTCTGCTGAAAAATGCAATATCCTTTCCCTTGATTTAGGCAGGCGATTAATTAAAAACACGTATGTATTTACCCTCCTGCGAGAACTCAAGTTGATCTAACTAGGCTGGCAATAAATTTTGACCAATTCCCGAGGCATCAGTCTGAATTAGCACAGCATGTTGAGAGGGACGAGGTTTGCTCTTTCTTTGACCAGGATTCTTTGACCAGGATTTCTTCAGATCAGGTAAAGACCTTTAGCTTTTAAACAAAAGCAAAGTTTACCACATTATGTCGACACAGGAGGATAATGTAGCAGGAAATGCGGGCTTCTTTACAGAAGTAGGAACTGTAAATGTCAGCTCAGTATACCAAGAAAGCAAGTCAGCCTTAGGAAACTCAAGTTACATTATGATGCGGAGTGGAGATTGGCTGTGTAGTGTAAATCCTGGATATTTATTCTGTAGCTGTTTTCTTTAAACATGTAGTGAGGCAGATCCTTGCTTTGCCAGTAAGTAAGCATTTGCTCAATTCTCAAATCCTCTATATGACAGGAAAGGTCAAAATTGCTGCATAATCACTTCTCAGCCTTTAGAAATTAATAGCCTCATAGCTCACCATCAAATCAGTAATTTTTCTTCTTAAGATTGGAAAACACTGAGTGGCTTTAAAGAAGGTCTATTACTATGCTATTCTATTTTGAAACATACTCAAGTGTTCTGGAAATAAATCACAAATTGGTGTTCTCTGATGTAAGTATAAAATCATATAATCATGTCTTTCTAAGTAGGATACATAGGAAGTAGTTTCAATGTTATAGAAGCGGCCTGAAAGAACAAGTTAATGACCTCTGTAAAATTTAATATTTCTTGTTTTATTTAATAGAAAAAAAATCACATGGAGACATTCTCTAAACATCTAGTTACTATAGTACTTCTGAATTACACATTTCATTTAATTTACAGGACAGCTTGTGGAAAATTGCTAATATGGAGAAGGAAGCATGGGTTTCTTGCAAAGAATAAGGAAACATTAATTCTGTTCCTGGCTCTGCTATAATTTTCCAAATGACCCTGAGTTATATTCTTAACAATTGTGCACTTCTAGTTGAACACATCAGAATGTCTTTTTCCCTCATACTGTCTTTGCATGTCTCACTCAGTAGCAAGCTGCTGGCAGTATGCCAATTCTCACCACACACTATGCAGGTCCTATGACAACGGATATCTGATTTTAATGATTACCAGATTCATTTAATGAATAACATCCACAGTAAAGATGGAAGCATCACACAGGGAAAGAAACCAGCAGCATGGGCAATGCAGGAAAATGTTATAAAGAGAAATAGAAGTTTCAATCTTTTGGGCTTTGTGGTGGAGGGGAAGGTAAACTGAGCTGCGATGTTAAGGCTGAGGGTGGAATAAGTCTGTTGAAATGCATGCAAGGCATAAAACACTAGACTCACACTACAAGAAGAGTCCATCTTATTTTGTTTCCTTTTCTGCTTTCATTTGTGCATTGGGAGATGCCCTGGCAATGCACTCTCCTCCTTCTACTGCGAAACACAAGGACATTAAAAAAAAAATGAAACAACATGTAGGGAACTGCTCATAAATTTGAAGATTATTAGGCTTATGAAGTTGCAGAAGCAACCCATGCAAGTGTATCTCCCAGTTTCCAACTACTGTAGGTTTAGCCACAAAATCACTAACATTTTCATAGGGAATAATGCTAATCTGTAAAATTTGCCTGCAAATCACTCAAGAGTAGTGTTCATTTCATTACTTTATAATCAAATTGAGTGCAATTTTTCTTTAATCACTACCCCTTCCTTGCCCCTGCCTGTGCACACGAGTACTGCTATGAAAACTCAGAGAAGAAAAAGTATCTTCTGCGATAGCTTATCTTTAAAGGCTACAGCCAAGTCTAGAAAGCTTTGTTCCCAAAATGGAAAATGTTTCTCTAAGTTAAATAATTTCAAGACTCTCTTTCTTGTCAGCTTCATCTGCTTTTCTGTTCTGGAGTGCTTAGTCTAAGTTACCATGTGGGTGTTACAGTGGTGGATTCATATAATACATTGGTGCCCTTCTCACCCACTACCTTCACCTGACCAGGGGAGAAAATCTCCTCTGACAACACCTCACAGCCCAAGGGCTTCCTCATTCCCAAAGCCTTTACAGTGAAAAGCATCAGTGTAATACTATTTGTATATAAATGCAATACTGTATCTAGTGTGACAGTGTCTGCACTTATAGTCTGAGAGTAACTGTTGTTGCTACCACTACTAATGAGAACAAATTAGATATTAAAAATGGCTTGAAAAATTCTTCAGCCTTTACCATACATGGTTTCTCAGTGTATCTAAGCCTCAAATCCTTCCTTCTGGCTTGAATGCATCTATATGCCATCTCCTTATAAATCAGACCAGCAAAAATAAACAGGGCACAGCTTTCACTTGCTGCAGGAGGGGTGTGAAAAGGAAGGGGCAAAAGGTGAAGAATTGCAAAAAAGAACAACTCCTTCCACTTTCTGCTGTGGAGTGCCAGAGAACTGTCTTCACTTTTCCCTCTCCTTCCTTTGTCCCAAATCACTCTTGTGTCCCCTGCCTCACAGATCCTGGCTTCTGGATAAGAAGAGATTTTTTCCTCCTGTGCAGCACAGGGAACAGTCACTGAGAGAGGAGCAGTATAAGATCCTACCACAGGGTAGGCAAAAATATTTCTCAGGTAGCTTCTTGACACTTCTCCCTTATGTATTTAAGATTAAGCTGACAGGCTGCTTTGAGTCTAGGAAATAACTCTTCCTCACTCAGTTCAGCAAGGACTATTATCTCTTCTTCTGATCCTGTGTTTCAGAGAAGGGCAGGACACAGCCCATGTACTCAAAAACATCTGCTGCTGCAGCGACATTGGCAATGTTCTGTCTGCCTATAGCACTGTGCAATTGTAGTTATCATTTTCCATGGACCTGGTGTTCTGCAGGGCTTTAAGGGGTGTTTTGAAGCTTGTGACCTCAGAGGCAGGTTTTCTGCAGTACCTGCTGTATGTTCTTGGAAAGGAATCTTCAAGTCAGAGAGGTCTTGGAGGTGGCCGTCCCCATGAGCTTGCTGTCTGGGGCTGCAAGTATGGTTATGGATGTCATGGTGTCTGGAAGAGTCAGCACCCCGTGCTGTTCCTGTTACACTATGAACAGAGTGTGAGCTCCAGAAGATGGAGATCAGCTCTCATTAATAGGAGCACTAAGGTGCCATTTTGCTTTTTATACATTAACCTACAAATCCACTCTGTTTCAGTACAGATGGGTGAGGTGCTGGATGTCACTTACTCATAGCCTACAGGAGCAGCCCTCATGCTCCTCAGGTTTGAGGTAGGCTTCTTTCAATGCTGAAAGGCTTACATGAGTTTCACTTGTGTGAGTTTTTCACTGAGGACAGCAAGCAAAATCACCAATACAGCTGTGAAGTGTTTATTCTTAAATGGTAGGAGCACAGCACAATGTTTCAGGTTTAACCCCAACCTTATGATGGCCTATGGGGTCTCCTATGTCCTTAAAGACTTCTAAGTATTTTAAAACTGGAGAAATAATTTTTCCCTTGCAATTTCTGCTTTGTTTCTCCTTTCTCCCTGTCACTCTATTTGGCAGTGCTTCTATAGCCTAACTAACTGAGCATTTATAGAGACTTTGGGGAAAATTAATTGACTTAATTTAATATTTTCTTCATTATCTAGATATTACCATGATACCATTTTCATTAATAAATAACGCACCAGCAATCTTTTTTTTCCTGGACACTATAAGTTAGCTGTTTCTGGATAGGCAACGATCTCAGGAAAATAAAAGAAACAGGAGTCCTGCTGTGATTTCAATTATTTTTTTACAGAAAATTTTCAGTGTGAGGTCAGAAATACCCATCCCAAAAGGGAAGAAAAATCTCCATCAGCATACAGCACAATGTAAGCATCTTGGATGAAAACTGTTTGCAACAGACAATGAATTCCCTAGGTGTGGGAAATCAGAGACAACTAGACAAGTGAGACTAGAGCCATATCTCTGTGAGCCTTGATGTTTTACAAGACCACAGCAGTGGCTCAATCTAGGGACCATTAAGAAATTCAATGTCTTGGACAATGCTTTTCACTGTGGGTATCTCCATCTGCTGAAATTTTATGGCTTCTCTGCTCATCCAGCTGCTGTGGGACATGAGCGGCCAGAGACTGGTTAGAGAAGGCACCTGTGGTTGCAAGTGTCCAGCTAGCTGCAAGAAAAAGGCATTGGACTGTCTGCTTTTGGGCATGAGGGGACATATAACAGCCATGCAGGGAAAAGCAATCCTCTCTTCTGGGAATGAGTGAAGGCTAAGATTGGGAATGAACAGTGAGCAAGAGTTGGAGATGAAACAGTTTCCTAAAGCAGCGCAAAAGTAGAAGAAACTTGGTGAGACTTCTTTCTGTTTCTACTTCTTTCTGTAGCTGATCAAGAATTAAAACCTCATACCCAGACACAAACATGCTTTTTCTGTATTTGTCACTTCTTTTCTCTTATTTTTACGTGCTGGCCAAAGATGAACACAAAATGTAGTATGTTTCATCTTCCGTCTCCGAATTTTCTGCATGTCGATGCGCCAGGGGCGTCCCAAAAACAAGAAATAAGGCCCTCTTCATGTTTTTTATTGGGTGAAAAGCTCAAAATATCCTTCTGAAAAACTGTGGAATGAAAATATCTTAACCATTCCCTTATTTTTCACTAATGCTTATGGTGACTTTGCTTGCCTAAGCGCCAAAGCTGATGACAGCATATTGTTGTGGCCAAACACTGTGAGGAAATAAAAGAATCAAGTAACTTTCCTTATGTATGATGAGCTACAAAACTGTCACTTAAAACAATGTCACCTCAGCTCTGAAAAGGCTGGAATATTCTCTTATACCACTGATTGCCAGCCGTTACAAAGCAGTGGTTATTGCTGTGTTGCATCCAAATGAAAACTTTTTTGTTGCCAAATTAAGGAAGAATAAATGTACTAAAGTATTAAATTAAATACAAATATCTATCTTATGTTCTCCTTTCCCCAGCCCCTGATTCTGCACTGAAGCTGGGAATATTTTATGAAGGTTAAACAAAATATTTGGAGCAAAGTCTGCTTTTTATAAACCCTGTCTCTGTCTAACATTTCCCTCTCAATAACATGAAGAAAAAATATACAGTACTGAATGTCTGGCGGCAGCTCCCAGCCACTGTGAGACAGTTACACTGCTGCTAAATCACATTAGCTGGAAGCTTGCAATAGCGACATTCTTGAATGTTTTACCTCTGTTTCTGCGCAGCAATGTTTGGTGTGAGATTTTTGCTTAAATCTTTCTGTGCACAGATCTTTCCCCAATATTTATGATGGCTATCCGATTTTGCAATGATGCTTTTAAAAGCTGTTGGTGAACAACCATTCCATACTTGCTGTTGTTTCTTAATGGAAAGTTTCTGAAACTGTTCCAAAGTCCTCTTCAGTTTGCCTGCTAGTGAAATCCTCAACCTGTCTTTGCTCTCTACTCCATTTTGTTTTGTAAAGTTTAGTTCTGTTTCTTGATTAGGTGCAAGTGACTGAACAAGTTTTTCCTGGATGATGTGTACTCACAAACATGTTCTTGTTACAAGTTAAAACAAGATATTAGATGTTTATTATCCCCTTAGTGAGCAAAAAAATCATAAATCAATGAAACAGGTGAAAACAATTCCAAAGGCAATATATACTGTGAAATCCTTTTCTGAGGCCTGATATGGTAATGAACAAATATATTTTTAAGGGATATATGATGACTGCGACTCCAGAGTAGTTTTAAAATAGATAGACAAGCATTGTTTAAAAAAAAAAAAATCAACATTCTAATTCTGTCATGGACCCAGAAAAGCACTCAAGTTGATACTCAGCTTTAGGCTGATGCTAAAACAGGGCACTGATAATGGGTTTATTTTAGTTTTAAGGAGGACAGCTCTGTACATTGCTGTTTCTCCTTAATATTGAGAGCCTTGAGCACTGGGTTAGATGTTTTTGTTAACCCCCTAAACAAATCTAAATAATAAACTAAATAATAATATATTATTTTGACCAAAACCTTCTTCTCCTTTAGTTTAATCATCTGATGAGCATTCTTTCTTGCTTTCTGTTGTCCCATGTGTGCTGTGATGAAACCTATGCTTCTTAACAACTCAATAAAAGCAAAATGCTTTTATGAAGTCTTCATTTAAATTTGTTATGCTTTACCTAATCATTTCCCAGCCTTTCAGTGTTTGTTTTTGATAACAGCTGTCATTGTATTGCATCCCGGTATGAAAAGAATGAGTCAATCTACACCCAGAAGCACTGCCTAAAAAGGGAAGCAAGGATGCACCCTCCTTTAGCCCACACAAGGAAGTTTGCATAAGAAGACTGCAGGTCGTTCCTGAAACCAAGGGTCTCTTTATCTATTCTCTGCTCTGTTGTGTGCTGTCTCCTAGGGGGAGTCAATGGTCCTGCTCAGCTACCAGGCCCTGTTACACAATCATACTAGACCTGTTATGGCCCAAAGACCTTCTAAGGGCTGCCCATTGCCCCCTCCTCTTCCTCCCACTCCCGGAAATGTTCCTCTGTGGCCAGAGATGGTGCTGTGATACTAGAGGTCTGGGCCAGATCCCATTTGCTGTTGGACTTGATGATTGGAAGGGTCTTCTCCAGGCTAAATGATTCTGAGAGTCTCTCTAAGTCCTGAGAGAGACATTTCTCACTCATTTTTAAATCAGAAGCACTCAGGTCAGTGATTAAAGGAGTATGTTGCATACATGTGTATATTTTGATCAAACATTTCTTTTGTGACTAGCAGATAACTTCCAGGTTTTCTACATATGCATGTTTCAGAGCAATTTAACTAAATAAAAATAGCTAAACTAGTATAACCGTAAGAATTGGGTTAGCATCAGTTTGCTTTCTAGTGGCTGAAAAAAAAAAAGCCCTCTAGAGTTAAATTTTCTAAGTCAAGACAAGACAAGGGTCTCTCAATGTGATTGAGCAGCAGTAGATAATTAGATTGCATAAATGCTAGGAAAAATGCAGTGCACCAGTGTTTAAAGTGCTTATGGAAAAGCATTCTTGCTGTCCATATCCACCATCAACAGCTACCAAGCACAGATCTCATTGCTTGCTAGTGCTGAAAGCAGCCAGTTTATTCCAGCTCAAGAACCGGCCCCAAAGCACCATTCATTCACTCAGTTTTAAGAGAGCTTTACTTGTGTTCATCAGGATCAAGAAGATCTGCACCAAGGTGAGAAACAAGCCAGACCCCACACCTACTGACAGGCATTCCATCATCCTCCTCACCTCTCAGGCTACCGAAGCCTCATGGAAGAAGTAGCTCCCAGTCTTAATTTTAGCCATTTAACTATATTGTCAGCTCTTAGGGAAACTGCTCCAGATGTCTTCATGTCAGCCACAGAAATATATCATTACTGTGGTTCGGTGGCCAACAAGACCAGTAAAGGTACTGGAATTTCAGTCAGGAAGCCCTTAGTGTAAGGCTGTTGTCGTATGCCTCCTGACATTAATGGTGACCTCAATAATCCAAGCAAACTTAAACAGTGGCTGATCAAAGTCCTTCTGCTGTCTCCACTCTCTGAGCTCACCATTCAGATGCAAAGCTACTCTGAAATAAAAGCCAGATGTTGAACTGTCTCCATTTCCTGATTAGCTGAGATGTCACTTTGACAGCTGACTGGTCCCAGTCCTGAAATTGAACAAACCTTTTGTGGAAGGTTGGGGGGAGGGCAGGGGGCAAGTGGAATTTTTCCCATTCTGTTGCTAAGCAACTAATGACCGGTCTTTAAGGGCCATCTACGCTCACAAAGGAGACAAAGCCTTTGGCTTTTCCAGGCAGGGGAACGAGATTACAAGATTTGATAACGGGACACTCGCTCGCTGCTCTCGGGGAGAGAACAGTGGAAGAGACGTCTCTCTGTTTCTGGCTGGGACCGTAGGAAAAGAAAAGCCTGGCTCTGCACTAGTTTTTCTCTACCTGCTGGGTGAGTCCTTGCTTTGAGGGGAAGGTCACGGGAGTCCGATCCTCTTGTCCCCTCCGGGAGGGTGCATCTACCAGCCGCGTTGCAGCGGAGGGGAACCCCAGCCTGCCACCACCCCGCGGCCTGCCTGCCGCTGCTCGGCACCCTGCCTGCCCCAACTGCGGAGTTTCCTGCCGCCTCCTCTGCTGGCTGGCCCCGGTGGGCTGACCCGGCTGCCCCATCTTCCGGCTCTGGGCTCTCTGCTGCACCCCCGTCCATCTGCGCTCCACCCGGCTCCAACCCGTCTGCCATTACACGTGTGGCACAGATCCAACCTCGCGGCACAGCGCCATCTGCAGCTTCCCGGGAGTCATCGCACCTGCCCTGCGGGTCTGGGAGCCCAACAGCGCCCCTGCTGGCCGTGACCGTGACTGCACCAAACGGGAAAGTGCCTGACAGCCCAGGGACATTTGCCACCGAGTTTTTGGTTTTGTTATTGTTTTTTTTTTCTTGTTTACTGTTTTTATTTCTGATTGTTTACCTCATTCTAGATACTAGTAAAAACTCTTATTCCTTTTCCCATACCTTTGCCTGAGAGCCCTTGATTCCAAAGTTACAATAATTCGGAGGGAAGGGGGTTCACATTTTCTGCTCTAAGGAAGGTTCCCACCTTCCTTAGCAGACACCTGTCTATCAAATGAAGACATCTTTCCAGTGGGATATCAAGGCAAATTAAATAAAAGGCACAAACCAGGGCTGGTGGTGATGAGGACAGATTATCTCTTAGAAAGCAGTCCTCTCACAGGGAAGGGATAAAATTATTGCAGGAAAAGTAACAGCTCCTGTGCCGTATTACATCATCCTCTTTTAAACTGAGCAATCTGCAGAGCAGACACAAGCAGTGCTACTCATGGCCAATAACACTAAACACTGACAGGGTCCCATAGTAAAATACGCTGCTCTTGGTTGGAGGCAAATGGGGCAAAGACAGCCTTGATCCTAATCCTGGTAAAGCTGAATTACCTCTACATTCTTCTGAGAACTAAAATCTTGAAAAAAGTTGATAAAACTTGGGAAAAAGATCAGCCAACCAAGAAAAAGGAATGAGGGTTTTTTAAGGTTTCACTTTGAATGTATGTTTTTGAAAATCCAGTTTTATTTAAATTTGCAATGTTTAGAATTTTCTTAAGATTTTTCTCTTTGGAATTTTTATCCAGAAGGACTTGGACTTCTTTTTGCCTCTTGAAGTTTGAACTTTCCAGCAAAAGAACCTATTCAACTTCTAATTCTGGAAATTTTGTTGTGATTTTTGCAAAAGTAGCTTCCATTCCTGTAAAATCTAGTGTGTGAATATTGTGGAAATCAGCTCTCCTGAGTTATAACTCTATGTCTCTTGAAAAAACATCAAAACAATACTGTGATAAAATATGATTAAATCCATTTTGTCAGCTAATCTTCTGCTTCCCAATCACTACTTTATACAGACAAAACTCCTCCAGCCCATATGCAGTCTGTTGGTTTAAGCTGTAGAAAAGATGTGTTGCCAGATCAAACACTTGGTTTTAACACAGTCCTATAAACATTCCCTCCTTGCATTGATTTGGTAAGAGATCAGCTTGAGACAGACACTACAATTTTTGTCCAATAAAGAGCTGCTATCAAAATTTAAAAATTCAGGATTTGTCTTATATTTTCCAAAGCATGCGAACATTGTTTTGGATCTGTAGCATTAGGTTCAGGCAGAAATTTTAATTTACTAACCCCCTGTCTTGACTACCCCCAAAAAGTGGTTTTATGTGGTTAAGACACAGCCCTTGGATTTCAGCATTAATTTGCTTGGTTGCTTTGGAGTCAGCAGAATGAATGGATGTGCTCCTTGTGTGAGAAAATGTACCTTTCACAGTTTGTTTATTCTTTGCCCATGGCTCTCCTTTATGAGATCCTCCTGGGGAGTCTGAATTTGAATTTCTAGCTCCACACTCATTTCTCTGGAAACTGACTGAGCAGTAGAGGAGACTTCAGAAGGGGTGGCAAAGCCTCGTACACACACCCCACAAGCCACCCCCGTCCAGCTTCAGGACTAATAGCAAAGAAAATGCCAATTGTTCTGACAAGAACATGCTTGTTTATAAATATTCCTTCTTTCCAGCTTGTAGGTAGAATACATGAAAGTCATCTTAAAATTACTTATTTTCAATTTTAATTCCCTTTAAATCTGTGAGCTCGTTAACTATTACTGCAGCTCTATTGACCTTCAATTCTATAAGATTTAAATTCTTTAAAAAATCTGGAACAAACCCAGCTCCAAGCTAGGATGGTAAATATTAAATGCTATCATAACAGAAATCATATGCCATTGATTTTCATTGTTGATGGCTACTTGTGGAGCCAGAATTTGCCCACACTGTATTTTAAAAACAATCAGATGCAAAAAGTATAAAAAGAAAACTGTGTCCTTTCCTGAAGGGAAGAACGCTATGATGGTAGAAAAGACATAACACCCTCATGCTTTTTTTGGCATTCTCCTTTTGTAAAATGGTCAACTTTTTTTCAATTCACTGCGTCACTATGCTCCCTGCGCCCCACTTGGCTCCTTACAGTGGAGGTTTGGCCATGCCCATGTGAACATGACATCTCTAAGGGTCCCTAGAAATGCCAGACTGGAAGAATTTTTCCTGAGATGCCAAATGAGAAAATAGTCTCTCCCCTTCCCCATTTGCCCACAAAACCCCCGTGGTCCAAAGGAGAAATAAATTCCTTCAAGCTTTGGAGCAGTGATTTAACCTACCTGCCAAAGCACCAGCAGCATGGTGGAGTGGGGATATATCTTATCTCTAAAGAAAGTTATTCTCTCATTTTCTTCAAGTGAGGAATATATTTAAATCCAAAAAAAAAAAAAAAAAAAAAAAAAAGCAAGCAGCAGATTTTTATAACCCATTTTTCTATATGTACACTTTATCAAAGCAAGTAATACATACCAGAATACAAAACAAACCATATGGTATCACAGTTTCTCATTTAGAATTATTTTAGCAGAAGGAGCATCTAATATTATTAATAATAAAAACTTGCTATACAGCCACATAATACACCAAGGGTTGAACATACAGTTGATTCAAAGCAGTAGTAGAAACATTTAAGTTACTCCCCAAAGGTTTTGAACTGGCAGGGAATTACACAGAAAATTCCAGTGTTACCACCCTAGGAACTTCTGCTTCACTAACAGCAAAAATGTATATTTTCATTGCTGGAATGACAACTGGGATAGTGAAGTGTTGTGAAAAATACTGGGAGTGGCATCGCTGGACAGCACCACTCAGAAGTAAAGTGTGGTATCAGTACGGAACTGGCGTAGTGACTCTGTCTCTGCAGTGCTTTTCCCTCAGAATAAACAGACGAACAAGAGTCCCATTTTAATTTAATTTATTTAAATTTAATACTATTCAATTTCACTTTTAAAATTTTCTATTTTATTTCTATTTGCTTTTTCTTTTCTTTTTTTCGCCCATATTTAATACTTTTCAGCATGGACTCATGAGAGAAAAAATGATGAACAAGAATCCTAAACTCCAAAGGCCCCGTGGCACTTTCCAGAGCCAATACGGGCTAGGACAACTCAGCAAACTCCCACACTGACCCTGAGTCTGTCCTGCCTGGCAGGATCACCACTGGTATATATAATGCCCCCAGCACTGCACAGCAATAGGAGAGGAGGAAACTCGACCTGCAGGTACCTGCAGCCTCTGTTAAGGATTGTAATGTCTGAAGCAGCAGCAGGAGTCACTTTGAGCTTCACTCACAGCATCACTTTTTCTATGGCCTACTTCCTGATCCTTCAGAAAAAGAAAAAAAAAAAAGAAAAAAAGAAAAAAAGGAACCAGGAAATTCAGGAGGCAGCTCACCAAAGGCTGATGTCCAAAGGTCCTGTGGCACACAGTGGGAATTCCTGCTTATGTTGGTGCAAAAAATCAAGAACATACCTGAATGGAGTACAGAATCCTCAGGGAGAATGTTTCTTCAATATCTGTATGTTTCTCTGAAACTGGACAAGTCCAAATGCCTCAAAACCAGATCTTTGGCTTCAGGCTGATAGAGGTATTGTGGAGCTAAAAATGTCATCAGGGAACCTCATACAATATCTAGCCCCATTTATTTCTTTCCCTGCGCTTGGTGCTCTGTGAAGATATGTGTACTACTATATCTTGGACTTGTTTGACTTCACAGAATAAGTCAGAAATGAGTTTGCATGGAGTCTTTATTCCTCTTTGAGAAGCAGCAGCATTAATGAAGAATAAGGAAGCCTCACAGTAGGTTCAGTAGCGTAAAGCCAAAGCAGATTCCCACATAAAGAAATGTACAGATATTGAAGAAGGGAAATATCATCCCTGAGAATTCTGTACTGCATTCAGGTATGTTCTCGATTTTGTGCATCAACATAAGCAGGGATTCCCACTGTGTGAATACTGAGTATTGTGACTTTAATCTGCAGCACACATGTGTGATGATTTAATGGCCCTTCTGTTTAGTTTATAGCCCATCCACTCACCCAGAAGCAGAGAATAATGATCACAACCCAGGACAGTTGCAAAACATATGTGGAAGGCTTTTCTGCCCTAAGGCTCTAATCTCTCCTGTTAGTTGCCATGGCCATGTGGCGAGGTTATAACCATCCCTGACTCTGAAGCACAGTTCACAAACTCCTCACACATGGTTTATACAAACCTCTACAAGGCCGTGCTGCATTGTTCTGCAGACAAGGAGGTGCATCAGCCTTTACTTCCCCTCTTTTCTTCCTGAGCCCAAGAGAAAAATATTTGTCAATATTCATTTATGAAATAGTAATTGAATTCTTCTTCTGGTGATAAAAGAAATGACAGACGTTGACATGTACAGCTTAAATGAAAACAAAATGCTGACCAAACCAGAGTCATGTGGAGGGACCACTGTTACCTCCTGATGCAAACTATAGAATCCAGATGAATCCCAGATGCTCGCTGGAGTATGCACAAAGAGGACTGTGTTTATTGTCACTGCATGGTTATCTTAGTGGTATGCCCAATATAAAATGATGAAGCTTGATTTTAAGCTATTTATCAGATGAAAAAACAAACCAAAAAGCATAGGAGTCTAGAAGGTGTCTTGATTGACAAATGAGAATTTTAATAGGAATGGAAAACTCTATGAGTTTTAAATCATTCTTTTTGAAGAGGTTCTTTGTTAAGTTTGTTTACTTTTTTATTGTTTCTGTTCACACTCTGTCAATCATTCTAACTAGGCTCTAGCATCCCATTACAAGAAGAGTATGACATCTCTGTGAGGAAGAATCCAAGCTATTATTTCTGAGGCACATTAACTTTTAATGTGAAATAGTCACTTTGAGGAGAATTCAACTCTATTTCAGTAAAAAATAGTCGATTCTCTAAGTTGGCATAGAAAACAAATGTGGTTTAATTTAAAAGATTATTAAAGCTGATGACTAATTTTTTTTCCTATTAAAACATAGCTTTTGTGGAATAAAAACCTACCCAACCTGGGTACATCCTTCTGAACAAATCAAGTTAATTTTGGGAGCTGTAGTAATCTGGAAAACAGGAGTTTTGATAATAGAAGTTGACAAAACTTAAGCAATGCAGGGTCACTCCTCCTCCTGGTTATGATTGGAAGAGATCTGCTGATTTACACTAGTAGGGAATCTATTCTGTAAATTTCTCAGTTATTTTTACTAAACAGAGAAAACAGTCATATTTTTTAAAAATTATTGTTCTTTTTTATTATTTCTTTTTATTCATGCTTTACACAGATCTCCACCCAGATCTTGCAAATCTGCTGGCAATACTTAGGCTGGAGCACACGCTTTGCCACCAGCAATATATTTTGGAAAGGGAAGCTTTTATAGTGGAAAGGCTGACATACTCACAGCAAATGCAGTGGAATAAGGGAAAGGAAAAACATGCAAAGAACAAAATGTATTCTTACAGGAAACTCCATGAGAAACTGCGTTCCACTTAATACTGGGTAATTCCGAGAGAAAGCAATTTGGTTTATTGTTGTCTTGCCCACTGATACCTTACTGCTGTTAAAATGAAGTGTCCCTCCTATGTTTGGGGTTTTTGCAGATGCCCTTTGGCAGAATTATAATCTTAAGGTTTATTTTCCATGACCAGTATGCCTGCTATTTGATTCCTTCTTCCTTTTGTGGGATTTACAGTCAAGCTGCAGATTTTAACCCGGTTCATCTTCCAAGATTTCTCAAGCAGAGCTTACTCTAGCGATCAGAAGACTGGAATGCTTTCTGGCTATGTTTTATCTTGTTATGTCTTCAGCTCTAAAGTCCGCATTCACCAGGTAGAAAAATACAGAACTGCAGCAGTCTCCACTTAGAGCTTTACTCAGATTTAAAAGAAAAAAAATTATGAAGAAGTAGGTGTGCAAATGTTTGTTGGTAGGAAGAATTAAATAATACTCAGATTCAAGGATTAAACCAGAAAAAGATTAAAAATTCCACTTTTATGTTCATTGGCTAGTTCAAGTCATCAAGATGGTAGTAAAAAGAAAAATGTAAAGATTTGTAAATATATTTACTTCATCGTCTAGCATGCACACTTAGCCTGAGGACGACAGTAAGGGCTGCAATTCTGTTAGAATTTGAAACCAGTATTTAGAAAATAATAATTCGTATGTTTGTATCTTGCATTTTGTGGTATTTTATGTGTGTTTTAGGATATTTTAGTTAATTTCTACAGAGATCATCAATTAAATATTTGTTTTGATAAATACATTTTACATGTGCTAGTACTCCCTGGGGGATAGCACTATTTATGTTGCTACATTTTTTCACTTTTACAAAAGGAGCGAAATAAATACAGCAAGGAGGAAGCGTGTTCCAGGCATTCTGGGTCTTAGCAAATCTGAAATGTCCAACTCATTGCAAACCCTTGGGATTGCAACAGCCTGAGTTAAAGTCAGCCTTACGTGGATGATTTTGAAAGCAGATCGTGGGTGAACAGCCAACTACCGCTGTGGGAAAAAAATTTCCAGGAGTTTGTTGGAGAACTGAGTCTTAGCTGGACGAAATAAACCATGATGGTGTTTTGCCTTGCTGTGAAGATGGGACTAGGCCTGGCCTTCAGTTTTGCCAGCAAAGTCACTGCTTGCTGACCACCTCTTCTGTGTCGAGCTGGAGAGTCACCTGTGCAGGGTTTTGGTTCTCCCACCACTGGCAGGTAACTCAGCCTGCAAAATGTGGCACAAACAAGAACACTTGGACAATGCTGCCACGGCAGTGGGAAAGAGTGTCAGAAGATAACAGATTAACAATTTCAAGGAGAGGTTACTCCCATTAGTCATGGAAACTATTTTCCAGAGCATTCATGGACATTAATAATACTGTTAAGTACACCAATTAACAGCCTTCCATAGTAGTATGAATTATAATTAGTATGAACATTTTGCTAATTAAAACTTGAATTAACCCCAGTACCAGCTAATTAAATTAGAACCACAATCAGTTTATATTGGAAAAAAACATGGAAAAAGCTGTTTTCTCCTATCTTACCTCACATCCCCTCCTCTCCAGCTCCCCCCTGCCCCTAAGTCTGTCACTGATCATGACCCTCCACGGTGTCATTTCATAGGAGCCCTGTGCAAGTCTTTCTTGAGTTTAGGAGTTGTTCTCAGATGATTAGCCTGCTTAGCTATACTATCAGCTCCCTGGTAAGGATGTAGGGCATGGCATGAGAAGATTTTTCTGGTAAGGAGGCCTGTCATCACACAGAAGAACATGAGCTGACAAAAAATGCCTTCTGTTGGTAGAGATACACTGATAATGCTGTTTTTCTGTTGGGTTACTTCTTGTTGTTGTTATTGTAAACTAGAATAGTGGTATTAGCCAAAGGTGCATATTTACAGTCCAGATCAAACTTCATGCTGTTGGTGAACTTTGTAGCATTATCTGGTGCTGAGACTTTCTTTTGTATATGGAGTCAATGGGTGTAGTTTCTTTTCTCTCAACGCTTTTCCACCTTTTTGTTTTTCTTCCTTTCATTGCTATCCTCTAGGAGCAGTATTTAGGGGCATCAAGGGAAAATCATTCACCCTGTATTCCTGTTCTGGTCCTGCCACTGCAGGGTTCTCCCTCACTACCAACTTCATCATACTTGAATCAAGACAGTAGTAACAAACATATTTATAAAATGTATGAATGTAGTGAGAAGTGTTATGCCCAATTACTCTCTTCTAAGCACTTCAGAAATAACCACAGAATAATAAACACTTCTGCTGAATTAGATTTTTTAACATAAAAAAACCTGTGGAATATTTGGATATCCTTATTACACAGAAGCAAAAGGTAGAAGAACATTTTGAGACTTGGATAGTTAACTTTAATAAGCACAATCAGCCAGCTTTCACAGATGTTGGTTCAGAGAATTAACAGGTGTCACTAGTAACACAATCAAATTGTCCCTTCTTATTTACTTGACATCAGTAAAAGAGTACAACTGCAGATGCTAAAATATTATAACTATAATATATTTCAGAAGACTACTGAAAGTGGGGAAGTCTCATGTTTTTTAATGATAGATTCTTCTTTTGCTCATCCAAAGAAAAGTAATTTCTCCCATATTTTAAAAGAAAAACCAACTGATGTTCTGTATTCTTGTGATCTGACCTGTTCCACTGAGCTATAGTAACTGAAATAAAGTGCACAGTGAGTGAAAGTACAAGGAAAAAGAACATGTTGTTCTAGGACTCTGAAGTGAGGAAGATTTTAATCTTAGAAGCCATTTAGATGCCACGGAGATGGTTACCGTAACACAGAGACAGTGTCAGGTGTAATAAGTGTTTCTCCTAGGTGATCAGGAAAACACATATCACCTTTCCATCATGCCAAGAAAGCACAACAATTAAATCTCAGACATGCCTGGGCAGATCCCTCTGTGCACAGTTACGGGTCTGTAAGCACAAACAGCTGCCCCAGCACAAAGTTTTCCACTGAAGCCAAGGCCTTGAAGAGGAGCAAGGACATGGGACTGCTGCAATGTATTACTGGGGAACTCCCTGATGTTGAGGGCATGCTGTCCTTGAGGGACAGAAAGCTTCTGTGTCTGAGCATTATTTCTCTCTGAACTTCACCCAAGTTTTGATCATGGTAATGTCACCATCAGTTTGTTCAAGGAGATTTTTCATGGAATGCATTGAAGTAAAGGTCTCATCTCACACTGGGTGTACATGAGGAAAAACTGGCCTGAGGTGGGGTGCTCTGGGCTGTCTCTGCCCCACTGACTTAGGGAAGAAATATTTAGAGATCGTTATCAACACTTATCAGGGAAATTGCTCTGATTTCATATTGCACCAACACATCATGGCTTGAAAAAAACCAGCCTTGAAAGGATTTGTGTGTATAGTTTCCTTTGCTTTCTGAGTTGGATAAACAGTTCAATGTGTTTTCATGGGGATATTAATATCTTCTTTGTCTTACTTTGCCCATTTATGCTAAAAGCAGTGCAATTTAAAACTCTCACACAAAATGGAAACAGTCTCTGGATGGGAGCTGGCAGATCTGAGCATGACTTCATTTTGAGCATGTACCTCCCACTGTTCATCCTGATGACAGTCACAGGTTTTTCAAGCAATTATGCTTGCTTCTGGTCATTGCCCAATCTAACATCCATTAATATCAAGAAGGACTCCTACTGATTTCACTGGTCACAGTGTTGCCTAGAAGACAGGCTACCTGAAACAGAGGCCAAGACAAATTAGGAGTGTAAAAGCGGACAATTTATTCAAGGCCTGCAAAGGCCTTGAAGGTACATTCAGGCAAGCAAAGCCCCCCGTTGGGGATGACACCCAAAATGGACACTGGGTCACAAGCCCTTCATCTTTTATAAGTTCTGTCCCATTAGCATATTGGCCCTTATTTCTCCAATTGCATCCTTAGGCGATGATGTTTACCAGCCCAGGCTTGCTCCACCCACCTCACAGTTGTTTACATATTTTTGGGCCCTAAGGCAACAAACATGTCCTTGAATCTGTATTCGGAGAGCCTTGTCTGGCTAAAGGTGCTGGGAACAGAGGATTTTAGCACTTTGTAAGAAGCACAAAATTACAGCAAGTTACAGATACATGAAGACTAAAAAACTAGGAGTACTTGAAGGCATCAACAGCCCCCCAACCATTCTCTTGTAAATGCCTACTCTCTCAAGTCCATTTAAATCTGCGTTAAGATTGCTTACAGTGTGTTAAATGCAAAGACTTAGGCCACCTTAACTTTGGAGAGCATAAAATTTGGGTCATGATGGTGAAAATGTGCTTGTAAGTGAGGAAATCGTATATATTAATGCATTATAATTGTGCTGTTCACCAGCTCTATAAAGCTGGCAGAGCCTTCCCTTAAATGATAAAAGGGAATTAGAAGTATGTATGACTCAAAACAACGAACTGTTTCAGAGCAAAGTTGAATTCCTTGAGGTTAAGCAACAGTAAAACTGGCAATAGGTACACAGTTGAGAGGTTTAAATATACTTGTTGTTTTGGCTGGTGTCCAATTATAAAAACATTGTCCTTGAAACCTGGTGATTAGTGACAGTAGAAGTAATTCCAGAAAGAGATGATGGGATTTAGACAAATACTGGGGAAGTGGGAAGGTTTCAAGCTAAACAACCTACAGACAGGGTTCCTTCAGTATAGAGGTATTTAATTTTTTGCTAGGATAAAGTAGAAAGGAAAGGACCCTTTCACTTTGATTCACCTCTAAGAGCACATACAAAAGCTGTAAAGCTGTTTTAAATGTTTATGATGGTGAAACACCCCAGTGTCTCTTTTTGAGATAGCCAAAAATGTCCCTAAAAGGAAAGAAGTCCTTTCACAAAATCCCATGTAGTGCCCACACCAAAGAGTGACAGCACAAGTCATGTCAGTTTTAAGTTGCAGAAGAGGCATTGAGAGCCATCCTTAGCTCAGTGCAGCCTGTCCCCTGGTGGGCAGGGAAGGCTGGGAACCAGGGGGAGGGTGGTCATCAGAGGAACAAATAACCTGGAGAGAAAGGATTTGAGGATACTTACTGTTTTCCAGCCCAGGGAGCCTGTCACTACAGTGTTGTAACATGCAACCACTTTGTTAGCCACCCCAGCAGCACCACTCCTGGGTACCAAATTACAAGATATGCCATTAAAAGGAAAAATGAGTACCTGCTTCTCTCACAGACATCAGTTTGGCCAGTCAGACACATCTAAGTTGGCCTTAATAGAGCAAAAAACGACTACAAAGGGCGATGTCTGTAGACATTGTCATAACGGTGAGTTCAATCACCAGAGTCAGTGATCTGTATTCTCTTTTTCTGTGCATCTCTTTTTCATATGTTCATTAGAAGTACAAAATGCGGAAAAGACCTTAGAGTAGTAGGTCACCTCTCCCTTGTTAAGATAAAGCCTCACAGAGCTGGCTGAAGGTAGGCTCTTGGGTAGGTGAGATTGTAGGATTGGTTGGATCAAGTTACCCAAAAGATATTGGGACACACTTCTGTTCAGGTAATAGAAGGAACCAGACAGAAATTCAATAAAACTCAGAAGGAAGTAAAGGGAAAATACAGACCTTAGCCTCAGTTTTTTTCATATATTTCTGTATTTCTCTTCCCATCATGGCCTCTTATGAAAGCTTTGCTTCCCTTGGCATCAGTGTTTGCCCAGTTTTAAGTTCAGTTTTATCTTATTATATTAATATATTTATTTTTCTTTCTGCTCTATGAAACTTATTATTATTATTCTAATAGTTATTTTTTTCCTGCAAAATGCATGAGACACATCAAAGGGAAGGACCATGAGCAGTGTGCGCAACAGCTACTTTCAGCTCAGGTCATGTGCAGACCCTGTGCTTGTGTTAAATCCTCTGCTTCCATGAACCATGAGCAGCCTCCAATCTGCTCTTGAAACCACACAAGCTTTCAAAAGCCATGTTTTTCAACTTTCTGTGTGCATCTCACAGCTTCATGTTTTGAGGGAAGATTTGTTTCACATACAGGTACTCTGGTGAGGCTTCTTCCATAGTCCAGGTGTGTGCCAAGACGTGATCTGTCTCCTCTGAGCTAGTCTGTCTGGGAAACATTGATTCGTTAGTTATAGGCTGAAACTGTGCATCTTCCAAAGATAAGCAGGCATCATTACCTTGTCACAAAGCACTAAAGGGAGATACTATGATATTGCTAAATCCATTCTGCCTAGGCCAGCGGTGTGTCATATATTCTACTCCAGATGGTGTATGCCATGGAGAGAAAAGATGGGAAGAACCAATTCCTCAGACTGTGACAGAAAGGTTGTAAAAACCCCCATGCTATCCTTACCTTTGGACTTTAGAGATCCAAATACAGGTGGATGAAAAAACTCCCCATTAGAGTATCGTAGTTGAGGCGGTCACAATAAGTAAAATGTTCACCACAACAGCTTCTTGGTCAGAGAAAAAGAACTCACTCTTTATCTTACAAGGCCTCTTTTTGTACTATTTCTAACATTCATGTCACACATCCATTTCCTCCCAGTAACACCACCTGCGAGTCCCTTATTATCATTGTTCATGGATTCCTGCTTGTTTTGAGCTAGAGAGAAATAGTGCGAACTGGGACAAACAGGCCTCTATCACGGCAAAGTAGTTCTCACTACATGCCTACAGTTCGCACCACTGCCCCTTTTTGTTTTTTATCTGAGGATGCAGCGTTTGTAGCCTTCTGCTGGGGTGTTGAGTTGCTAGATTGGTTTCTCTGAACTCTGGTTCTTGATTTTGACCAGGTGAGCAGGTAACTGCTTTAGACCTGTTGGTGATAAAACACATGCATACTCTCTTCTCCAGGTTAACAAGTTACTTGAGCTTTGTTATTGCGTGTTATTACACACTCAATTGTGGGTATTGCATTATCAGCAAAGGTGATCAAGGCAACAGGTGTGACTACTAATATACATGAGAGAGAACAGTACTTCAAAAGGATATACATCATCAACTATTTAACTATTAGCTACTACCCAGAATCTGCAATCACTGGAAAGTCCCATTTCACAGGCAAGACTGGGAAGACCTTTCCCAGGCAAGGCCTCCAAGTTTACCTGAAAAGGGGGTCCAGTTCTTATCAAGCCTAATTAGTGAGCCAAAATGATTCAATTGCATTTTTAGCTCAGAAATATCTGGGATTAAAGATATAGTGCCCAACCAGCTAGGGCCAGGGCTTGGCCAGAGCCCAGGCCTTAACTGGGAGGGTTTCCCTAGGACATTTTAGAAACAAGCCTCTATTAGTATCAATTCCTTAAAACAATACACTTCTTACAGATAACTACACAGGGTTATGTGAAAATTTCTAAAGCAGCCAGCATTGTAGTTTAATTTTAACTAAATAATCAGTGGTGCCATCAACAAACTGCAAATAACTCTGAACGAAGGACTGCATATGTGTAGGATCAAATAATATCTTCTGGATAATGCTCTTTATAAAAGCTCAGTGAATTCATGTCATTACATTAACAACACATCCAGAATTGTTAATACAGTAACAGTAACTGTTCTGAAAAAGTGATTATCTTTTCTAC
Source organism: Acanthiza pusilla (assembly GCA_036630365.1). Taxonomy (NCBI): domain Eukaryota; kingdom Metazoa; phylum Chordata; class Aves; order Passeriformes; family Acanthizidae; genus Acanthiza; species Acanthiza pusilla. The sequence continues at coordinate 2,820,251 of JAXCHO010000095.1, forward strand.
ACGTCTATGCATATATGTAACAGTAAAGCAAAATGAAAGCAAAAAAGAAAAGCACTAAGCATCTTACAATTAATAATATCCATTATTTGAAATTGGTACTTATTCTTTTTGTGTTACCTAGAGAAGATAAAAGTGCAAAGGTTGTTATGAATAGTCATCTTGATTAACCAATGTAGAACATTTAGAACTACAGAATTTGTGGAAAAATTAAGGATCTGACAAAGTACATCTTCACATACGTGTCTTACCAATTCTTCATCATGAACATTTCAGTTGACTCTATCTTATCTCTATAGCAAAAGAACTGTAAAGAACTCTTTCCCTTTTTTTTTTTTATTTTTTAAATGGGCATATTGCAGCAGAACTTAAACTTCTCTCAAACGTAACATTACTTGAATGTAACAGAAAGTAAACCTAACAGAGCTTAAAGTTAACATCACCGAAACTGAACAGAAATTAATCTTCAGCACTCAACAAGTTACTTTTATCTCACAGGCATCCCTGCATGGATTTACATGCCAGCAAAATACAAATTAAGACAAGCAATTCATACACACACACAAAGGAAACAAACTTTATAGCAGCTGCAAGATCTACTGCAGGTATCAGACTTGCTTTTCCTAAAGGCACCAGGGGGCTAACTCACTCTCAGGCCACAAATACTTTACAGAATTGGCCTCAGGATGTCATCCTGCCAGTTCTGGCATTTCACAACAACAAACCATGCAGAGAGGACTGAAACCCCTCAGGGACTTGAACCCTCAAGAACAGCACAGAGAGGACCATTTTTTTTCCAAAAGGAGTTATCAAATTGCTTAAAGCATGGGGAAACACCACTTTCTTCAAAAGCCACTTGCAAAAATCCAGCTCAAAAAAAGAACACTTTGCAAGACTGGAACTTGCTTTTTGTTACTAAAACCAACTAACGTGCACATCAAACAACTCTTCAGCAAGTTCCACCCCTCTGTCAGCTGTCACAAATCCACTGAACAACGCCACCACTCACAGATTTGGAAACTCTCCTCACAAGCCCCACCCCGTCTTTTTTTTTTTTTTTTTTTTTTTTTTTTTTTTTTTTTTTTGGGTACCTCTGCTGTTAAGAGACTCTGGCATGGATCCAGCACAAGAAGAAATCAATCCAAACTCCACATCAAACCAGTCTGGCCCCACTTCACACTCAAATCAGCACCAGTCTGAGTCAGAGAAGCACTCAGCACTCCAACCCTCAAAGCCGACCAGTGTGAAAAGACCAGCCCCAGCAAGGAGGCAAAACCATGAGCTTTTTCTAGGACTTTGAACTTCTTACTGAAAAAAAGCACTTCAGCCATGACTGGCCCTTCTATCCTGGCGGCTTGCCAGGGAGGGCCTTGAATTACTCCCCTTTCTTTATTCTTTTTTGATTTTGGGTTTTAGTTGCCACCAGACTTAGCATCCCTTCACTTTTAACATGTGCACTTGCTCTCTTTTTATCTTGTGCTGTGGGAGGCTCCCTAGCAGCTGCCCCCTTTCTGTTCTTCTAGGGGTTACTAAAATTTAACTTCTTAATAGAACTTAAAATCAACAGACTTTACTTAACTTTAAGTTAATTTTACTTAACTTTAAGTTAACAGGCCTGAAAAGGAACAACCCTCAAATTCAACAAATAAGACTGATTCTAAAGGAGTGCTCAAATCGCAGATGGTAAGACAGCTTCCTGTGATTGTAATTACAATAGGTTTGAGATACAAATAAGACATCAGGGACATAATCGTATAATACTGCCATGACTTTTGCACACGCATCCTACCCAATGTCGTGGGTGCATAGAACTGACACATGTATGCAAGCAGCTGCAGTCACGGTTTTAACTGATTCTAAAGGAGTGTGCTACTGTATATTTCACTGTGGCCTCTCTGCCATAAGGGCAAAGAATATTAAGAACTCAGGTACTGAGCAGATAAGTGAGCAAGTCTATTTTAGGAGATAATATCACCTTCAGTAACTGTTCTGGGCAATCAATGTACTTAAGCTATTTTGATATTAAGTTCATGTGCAATCTGTAAGTGTTAAGGAGGAACAAGTACACTTGGATCGTTGAACAGCTGTGCTAGTTGGAAATGCTGTCACATGTGTCTTCATGGCAAAACAGTTGCATTTAAATTGTCTTATTAAAGCTGTACAGGCAAACTGGTAAAGCTGGCACTACACTGTCTGTTTTTACAGTAGAGAACCATGAGCTAATTATGGCTGATTCCCAAATAGCTTCTGCAGATAACAAATATAGAGTTAAGCCTAGCACGGGTCTTACACAGTTAATTGCTCCTAGTAACTTTGTAAATCATTCAATGTTTTGACATCAGGCTTTAAAGTTAATTGCTGTAGCTTTACATCTTGTGCAGTTAATATCCACTCTACACATTCTAAATAGGGGTCTACTAAATTTGGCAGGGTTACCTGAATGTATGTTAAGTAAGACTAAGACACCGAGCCTATTCATAAACAGATTATACACATAAGGATAAATGATGCTTTGAGGAGATAACCTGAAAATTTAACTTTGCTAATTCCTTATGGGATCTTAATGCACTGTGTGCAATTATTTTGTACTGTTTGGTTCATCCTAAGCAGCTCAGGCATTCCAAGGTCAAACAGCAGCAGTTTGTTGGACAGGTGCCAAGTTAGCTTCACAAACTCTTAGGCTAGGTAGGAAAAATAAATTTAACCCTGTGGGAAAAAACAGAATTTACTCTATGGTTTTGGTGTTAACGCCTCAGTTTTATCAGAGTTGCGTGACATTATAACTTCAATTTGCAGATCACAATAAAGCTGAGGTAATATATATATAACTAAGCAGAACATAAAATTATTTGTTCGAATTAACTACTTCATATCTATTAAAACCTGCCATCTGAAAACTGACCTCTTAGCACCCACACAGCGAAGTTTAGAATTCCAGAATAGTAGGTTTCCCCTTCAGAGATCTCACTGAAAGGTACTTTGTCCCAGTAAGATCTTGGAAAAATAAAACGCCTGTGAAATTTCTTAAAGGAAATATACATAATGAGAAAAATGGCAGGGGGGGCTGTTATTTACAGCTGTGATTTACAGGTAGATTGTCATGATTCATATACCAATTCTGTAGAGCTGAGATAAAATGTATTGGTTAAGGTCAAGCTGACTTAACAATCTACAAGACTCCCTGAGCATCAGAGGTACACATAAAACACTTCCTAAAGTTGCTGGGTGGGGGAAAGCGAAGTGGGGGGAAGAAAAGCAGAGGCCAGTTGATGCTTCTTCTGTGCAGCTTTCTTGCTTCCCTCAAAGACATTCCAAGATGGCTCTGCCGGGGTCACTGGACATGCTGCACAGTCAGAGTTGCTCTGCCAGTTGGTCATAGCCGTGTCAGCTTTCTTACCGAGGGGTGAGAAGCACCAGCAACATCAGGACGAGCTTGTAGCCAGGGGAGCGGGGCATGTGGGACTGGGGATCCGGGCTCTGAGCCACCGAGCAGCCCCTGGGAGGAGAGATATTAACATCAAGGCTTCTCTCATTAGGAAACAAAGTTTCGTAAGGAATAATAAAAGATGCTCCAATATGGAGAATATGCCTCAATACTTTTAAACTGCACCAACTTTTTGGGACTCCTCCAGGGGAAGAGCACAGTTTTCAAGCGGGGGGAGGACGAGCCAGAAGCAAAGCAGCCACAACAGGGAGTCAGCTGCTGAGGTGGTAATGCAGATACGAGTCCTGAACCAAGTGCTACATCATTAGTAATATTTCGGCTATTTTGTCCCGTTTTGTTTTAGCTGCCTCCCTTGATTTTAACAAAAGAAGCAGTCTGCATATCTCTCTCTCGCCACTTTCTTCTACTGCTTTTTAAGGCATTCTGCACCACCCTCCAGGCACTCATCAAAGATTTGGCAGTTTCATAGCCCCGGGAAGCAGAGTCAAAGATAAGTTGTCCCGCTCGCTCCCAGATTGTTGCAGCAAAGGCATAGGCTCCTGTGCCACAACAGCAGGGCCCTCAACAAAGCCCTCCATGCAAACAGCACAGTCTTTTCCTTGTTAGACAAATGATACCCCACACTCGGAGTGCTCCCCAGAGGCTCACCTGCGTTCCAGGTGTCTAAAAGTCTGGTCCAGACCTGAGCAGCATCCTCCACTCTTGTGCTTTGCTGGGGTTCCATCTCCACGGCCTGCGTCCACTGCTGTCTGCAATGCGCCCTTCCGCCGTATCTTGGCAATTTGCCAATCGTTACCCAAAGCTGTTGTACACGTCAGGGTCACCAGATGTTGTAGTTGAGATGGTCACAACAAGTGAAAAGTTCACCACAACAGCTTCTTGGTCAGAGAAAAAGAACTCACTCTTTATTTCACAAGGCCTCTTTTTATACTATTTCTAACATTCACGTCACACATCCATTGTCTCCCAATTCACCACCCCACAATGTCATTGGTTAACCATAGTTAGAACTTTTTGCAATAACACCACCTGCGAGTCTCATATTATCATTGTTCATGGATTCCTGCTTGTTTTGAGCTAGAGAGAAATAGTGCGAACTGGGACAAACAGGCCTCTGTCACGACGAGGTCATTCTCGCTATATGCCTACAGTTCCCACATTAGAGGAGCTGGAGTCATCCGACTTAGTGACAAAAAGGTAGAATCTATGCAGGGAATTTTCTCCTATTGAATACCACTTTTAGGGAGAAAAAAGCAAAGCTGCATGCTGTGGATGGTTGTTGTGGCTGACACGTGCAGACTCTCTTTGTAGAGAATCAGGATTTATCCCCCAGGAGGCTACTGGTTTTCATAGCTGGGGGAGGAGGAAGGAAGTATGTATGATACAGCAAATTCTATTAAGGCTTCTGTGAGCAGGGAAAGGCTAGACCTGTGTTTAAAAAAGGGTCTTATACCTAAAAAGGCACAGAATCTGGGGGAAAATATATAAATGTGACCCTCTTCAAAGATATAGCCACTGTTTGCCATGTGCGTCCAGAAATGAAAGAGAGAAATTAGGTATCCAGTTACTCATTTGGACCCTATTTTAGCTTCTTATGTTTCTGGCAGTAGCCTGCCTCATGTCAGATCTCAGGTTTGAATTCCATTGATCTCAGTCCAAACTACACCAGACTTCCAGGTAAATTTAGGCTATGGACTTCCAGTGCTGTCAATGTAATGGCTTTCACTGGCACTGATTTAACTTTAAAATATCACACTCATGATATACACACAATTTTATATGTCTGTATAGGTTGAAGAAGACCTTATGTTAAATAGAATGTTCTATAAAGCATCTACATTTGAATTATTACGAAGCTGGGCCCATTTTATGACTTCAAATACTTTCCACAGTATCACATATTTCAGACTGGAAACCCACAGGAAATCAGTAATTATTTTTAATGGTTGTAGTTTCCCCTCTTTTTTTTTTCCTTTTTTTTTTTTTTAATAATTTTTTGGGAGGGGGAAGGTATGAGGGGAAAAGTTAAAAAATATACATTTTCCCCCTTGAATTATATCTAGAAAACTTTTACATTGTCCAGGAACATACAGTGTAAAAAAGTTGAAGAGTGTTCAAACTTCTACTGTAAATTCAGCGCTTAAATGCTGAAATACCTGGCTAAACTATCAACATCTGGAAAGAAACGTGTTTTTTGTTGTTGTTAATGCCTTTTAGAGAAATCATTACATTTTGTACCTAAAGATTTAATATAATTCAAAAATTAATCAACACATGATGTAGAAATTACTTACGTTCAACATCTTGCGCTGAATGGAAATTTGGACTAAATGATCATAAAAGCTCTTTCTTGAATCCAAAATTTATAAATAGCTACCTGCTTTTAGTGATTTCTTAGGAGTGAAATTTGGCTTGTTGAATATGTGTGTCAGGATCAGAGTGGATGGCCTATTCAGGCAGACGCATACACTATCTGGCACTGATTGAATATTGGCTCAATCAATAAGCCCAAAAAGAATTTAAAATAATGTTTTTGGCCGGCTTGAGATTCTGTGTAAGTTAAATGCCAGTTACATATGTCTGTACTATTAGGCATTAAATCTGCCATACTGCGAGGTATAGTCTATAGTAATAGTAGTATAATCATATACTATAATCATAGTATTGTACAGTATAGTATAGTACAGTATAGTACAGTATAGTATAGGTAGAAAAGCATGACTAAAAAAACACTGAGTATATACATAATACTCTTGTATTAAAGATCTTAAAGCAGTCTTCTCTTAAAAGCCCAGCAGTTTACTGTGGTTATAGCGTCTTAAGTATTCTGGGATTACACACCACTCTGGAGGAGAGGAAAGCCTTTGGTGGCTTTGCTTGCTTTGCTTTCTCTTTTCCTGGCAGAGGAAAATGGATGAAGCTGATTTATTTAAATGCTGTAAAGGCAACCAAACCATGATTAAATTTCAGAGCCATTTCTCAAGCTCTGCTCAGGCAAAAATGCAAGCAAGACTGACAGCAAATTAATTCTATTTATGCTTTATCACAGAGAAAAAACATTCTCAGTGAGAGCAAAGTTAAGAGCCAATACTTGTGCTCCTTTAGAAAACTGCAAATGTTTTACCTCTTCTCCACAGGAATATTGTTAAATAGCGTAATTTTGAAAGAAAAGATAATTTTAAAAGGGGATGTACATATTTTAGTGGGTTTGCAAGTGAAGAAAACGTTTTAAAATTTTTGTAATATGTGTATTTTCCTGAAAGTGAAAGCCAACTTTCTGTAGGACTGATGTCACATATGTCTGTTATGACTCATACTTCTGCAAATGCAGAGGTTAGTACAATTTTCCTGTTGATCTGTAGCTGCCTCAGACTGAAGACCTGGCTCTAAAATGCCTTCTTATTAATGAACTACAACTGTTCTTAACACCTGTGGTTGAAACACAACTCACCTTGGAAGACTCGGACACCTGGAGCAAGAGATTATAAAGCTGTATCTAAAATGTGCAGTGCACCAGAAAGTGAAGCTGACTGTTAGAGGCTTAAGGTGGACCCTTTGAAAAATCAGTCCTTCATTAGCAGAAGAACAAGTTTTGCATCCAGAAATTGCACAGAGATGGAAATTCACTGGCATGTAGGATTGCCTTAGCCTTAATGCCTCCACCACACTTTCCCTGTCTTTCTTTTCAGTTTCAGAGGATATTATATTCCTCAGATTTGGAGAAATCAAATATCTGGAGAAAAACTAAATATCTTGGAGAAAAAAATCTGCTCTATCTGATACTCGAGAAAGATTTCAAGTTAATCTCAGAGGCCATTTGTAGCAGGCTCCAGGTACAAAGAGTCAGGAGCAAAGATGAACTGGGCTAAAAAATTTTGTGCCTCCTCTTCCTTTTTATGCAAAATGGAAAAAATAATAGCTGATCGCTGACAGTAATTTCATCTCTGAAATGTACTTGGGTATTATGTAATTGTAGGAGTGGGATTGTTAGTTAAAATTCATTACCTTGCTGATTGGAGAGCAGGAATTTCTCCAGAGCTCTGGAGTAATGGGTCCTCTCTGTGCACTATGATGGAACCAAACCTGTTTTTTTTCACCAGAGTTGGGGTGTGTTTGGTCTGATGGGAAGCACCTGTGTCTTGCAGGCTGCTGCAGCTACTGGGCCAGGGAGTAGTGGGAGTTAGGAAGGAGGGCTGCTTCTCTTGGGAAGAGATTCACTGAAAGAGAACGACTGTGCTGCTCAGCCTGCAGGTATTTCCCTGAGTTAGGGCTTCACCTATTGCATTGGGATGGAGGTCCCGGCAGAGATCTAATGTCCTGGCTCTCTTTAGGTGCAAATTTCCTGGGACACACCAAGGATATGATGATTTCAACTCAACCTCTTTTAAGACTGTGTTTTTTCTTACTGTTAATGTCCAGGAGACTGCATTCCTTACTCCTAATCAGTTATAAAGCCTGTGACCCAAGATAACTGAGAAGGGAATTTAGCTTCAAACTCTTTTCAGTTACACACTTACATTTTGCTACAGATTGTTGTGAACATTTTTAGTGGCTTTGACTATTGGAAAGGTATTCTTGAAATACATCCCAAGCATGTCACGTGCTCTCAAACAAAACCTTCAAGCCTGTTCTGTAGACCTGAAAATTACTCTGGAAAGCAACTGTGATGTGCTAAATGGAAATTACAGCTCTTGGCTCTGCCTTGAAAATGGACTAATTGAGAAACAAGACACAATGCCAGTGTCTGTGTGTGCAGGCACTCCAAGGTTCCCTGGTTTCTCTTTACCCGCAGGTTCTGAGATAAGTGCTTGTGCCAACATAGAACTGCCTTCCCATATTTATGGCTTTTTATGTACTGCAGTATCATGATCTATGCAAGCAGAGCAGCAACACACCATAAAATTAAAGGAGCACGTTGCTCTTCACATGGGTTAGACCTCTGGGTTGCAAGAGTTTCTCACATCAAGCCATTTCAAATGCACCAAGAAAAACCTCAGAGGAATCCTCTATTTGGGCTGTCTCAAAATGCAGTACAATTAGGCTTGATCCTGACCCTTGCTTTCAAGTACCTTTGATAAGATCCAACCGTCAAATCATCATGGTAAATAAATAATCTAACAGTATATTTCTAGATATTTGTACCAGCCATGGGGAAGAAAAAGTGAATATGTTGCCTAAGTGATGCAAAGATTAGTGTACTGTCAGGTTTTTAACCATTTATCCCAAAATGCATTTAATCCTGAAGGACATAATCTCCATTTTAAATCAATACATACCTCATTAGAACAAAATGAGCAGTTCTACTAATGACTTGCATTTAATTGAAATAATTGGGTAAGGGAAATTAACGGTGTGCCAAAGAAATATTGGATTACCCAACATCATTAATCCCTTTTGTAGAAAAAGGAGCTTTGGAAAACTATTTTGGGGAGAAAAAAAAGACAATGTTAGGTTTACTCGCTGTTCATACCAATATAAAATGTCAGGTTCATTGGCCATTATTGTTATATTAGACAGGCCCAGAACTTGCACAAGTGAAATATAGAGGGGTTAGATGGAAAGACTTATTTCTGTCTGTGGGAAGAGCAGTGATAACGACAGAGACACAAAAAGGCAGCTGCCCAGCAAACTGTGAGATTAACTCTGCACTGTGGACTATCCCCAGCATTATCAGTGGGACTGCTCACATTGCATCTAGTTAAGCACAGCCTAGGTTTTACTTTAGTTTAAGTGTTATTGATCCCATAATACAGATGTCTGTCTGAGGCACAGGATACCTGGAGTCTTACTTCTGGGAAGTATGAAATCCAATTTTAAGCTGGATACTAGTGGGGAATTCTGCTGCAAGTGCATTTTAAAGTATTTTAGCACCTATGGTCTGCAAAGTTATTAGTAAAAGAGTTGGTGAGACATTATCAAGCAAGGAATTGCATTTTAAAAGTTTCTCTTTAAGTGACATTTATCCCAAAGTAAACAATCCACCATAAAACAAATACTTATGTGGTTGACCAAAACAGTTATTAAATATGTTAAATACATTTCCTTAAAGAGCATCTATCAATTTAAATACTATTTTGGAAAGCTTTTTTCTCTAAATCAGCTCACAAAAACTGTTTATTTTCACTTCCTCTCATTGGCACAGGTTACATAAGCTTTGAGAACAGGAGGGTTTTGAGTTTTCTGTCTGACGACCTTAACTGAAATGTACCAAGACATGATTCTTCAGCAGATGTACTTCTCTGTTAATGGCCTGTTTTATATCTCAGGCTCACTCTTCGGCCTTGCAGTTGTGCAGTTGTTTACATCCATGTGGACACGTGCAAAGTGTTGACTAACAGGAATAGCTCATTCTGGCACTCTCCATGTTGATGCAGTTACTGTAGCAAGGTTAAAGCAGTAGATAATTAGAAATTGAAATTAAAATGTATATGGTTTACAGTTGGACTCAATGATCTTAAAACTCTTTTGCAACCTAAATGTTCTATGGTTCTGCGATTCTGTATTCCAGAAACTGGAAAAAGGTTTGGTGCTGCATTCCCAGCCAAATCCCACTCTTTTACCTCACTTCCCACCCATGCCAGGGGGAGTTGAAATACTCTGTATCACAGAGGGGTTGCACAGCACAAGCTGTTTGCAGCCACCCTGCTACGGATGCAGTGAAAGTTAAAGTCACTTCCCTCCTACTAATCCATAACCACAGAGCTACTGACTGTCACTCACAACTCTACCCGTCAAGGCAGACATTTTCTCTTAGTTTCAAGGAATGCTGACACATCTAGCAATAGCTGTAATGGATGTGTATTCAATATAGGGAGATGGAGTAAGAGCCACCTAGGAAAAGACCAGAGAGCCTTCATGTGGTGGAGCAGATCCAGTGTGTGCAACCTGATTTCAGACAAGCTAACGCCATAAATGAAGTTGAAAAGCAGGGAAGGCAAGGGTAATCCGCACGGGTTACCACCCATGCGCCCTCATCTCCAACACTGCCGTGCTTACTTCTTAACAGATGTGTTTTACAGACTCCTTTGAAGTAGGTAAGGGCCCTTAAATCCCAAAGAAAGACAGAAAGGGGGACTGACTATGTAACTGGAAGAGGTTTACAGAAGCATATGAGCATATACCTGTCTTGGGGAAGAAATGCAAAGAAAGGGAAAGCAAATTGTGGCAGGTGAAAGTACTACTCTTCCAGATTTAATACTCAAAAAGGACAGCATTGCCCCAAATCCACACCTTACCTGGATTACATCTGTTACTATTATATTGCAAGATAAAAATATTGGTTTAGCTATTAATGGGTGGTTCTATTAAATTATTTGTATATTGTCCTCATGAAACACCAAGATAAACACAGTTCCAGGCTGATAGGTAGTTGAATTTTTTGCTATAAAGTATACTGATGTTTAATTCAAATTTTTTAAAATTAAGTTAATTTTAAACAGGAGTACTTCAAAACCCTTTTCTTCCTGAGTTTTTTTAATTGTTAAAATAACATTGGAGTTTGTGAGGTTTTAAGAGAATTTGTAGTTAAAAAAATAAGATTTTTGATGCCTTCACAAAAAAACCAGATATAACACACAATGTCAATAATAATTGCAACTTTCCATAAGCATTCATCTTCATTGAAAGATGTGTGATGTTATTCTGAGATTTGGTATTTTAAAAAACTGTGACAGGTATGGTTATTACAATACCAGATCAAAGATGCAGTAACCTAAAAAATTGCAGTATGGTCCTAGGAGGTGCAACATTACAATATTGAATTAGTAAGGCAATCATTAGATGGCATCTTTGACTACCAAGCATTTCTTATCTAACATATTACATTTAGAATGAAATTTTTCATTATCTGAGGTATTAAAATGCAGGATCTCAGCAGCACAGAGTGCAAAAATCTTTATATTTACGCCAAAGTGGATGAAGTCTACATCAGGAAGTCTCTATCTTCATGCAAATTAACATTTTAAAAACTTATTGGTTTTTTCCCCCCTATGTATCAAACTATGTATCAAACTCCAGATCTCCATGCACTCTAATGTGTAGACAAACTTTGCACAATTACAATTTGCTAAGTATGTATTCTTGTTAAAAAGACTGCTTACTCAAAGCAGACTTCTTGGACTGCTGCTTACTTGGAGAGATCCAAAAGAAATATACCCTAACACAATCTCATAGTGTATGTTTTATAACAGTATCAAAAAGACAATAAAAAGATCCACTGTTTTGATTTGATTACAGTTCTTGGTGTTTTCAAATAAAAAAAACCCAAGGCCTACCCTATGTTTGCTAATCATGCTCAGAATGCACGTTGCCCAGTTTACCAACTTTCACATTTCCTGGGCTAATAAGAAACGCCTGACTGAGTCAGGTTTTGATTACAATAAGTAATTTGCAAATAATGCTGTAGTAGAAAGGCAGTCAGAATGTGAAGCAACCTTTACGAAAACGGCGGTAATGCCTCAAATTAAAATTGAGAAAAAAGTTGAAAATGATACTCCATGATATGTGACTAACTCAAGCAGAACCTGAAACAGGGTTCTTGGCTTCTCTTGTGTCATGCAATTTGTAACACTAATAATATAAGATCTTTAAGGAAAGCTTCTTTCCTGTTTATCTGGCTAAACAGCTCTTACAGCACTGCTTTGACTTTTCCCCCATCTGCCACTTTCAAAGTATCAATAATCATAGTCCTGGTCTTGTCTTACTGGAAGGCTGATGGAAAGATATGTTAGGCATATTTATTCTAAGCACCAGCATTTAAATAAGAAAGGATATAGAGGTGCAATTTTTTTTTTTTTACTTGACTATCTGGTGAGTAGGGAATGGACTTTTAATGTATCCAGAAAACAACTAAGCAGATCAGCTAAAAGCCTCTTTCTCTCTTGAGGTTTCTAGAATCTGACATCCAGTGTTTCTCCCACTCCCCATTCAGAAGAAACTCCACCCAAAGATCCTCTAAAATTCTGACTTCCACAGTGGGGGTCAATGCTCAAAACATTTTACCAGTACAACTATACACAGTGGTAAACACTGTGATTGTGTACTGACATAATTTGGGTAGCAAACCCCATCCAAGAAGACAGGATTGTAGTAACACAGGGCACTTCTGACACCCAGGGAGCATAGTGATCCGTCCACTCTTACACATGGAGCTTGACAGTGTGCTACCATACCTAAAACTGGTATATTTTGGGGGCTGAGTTCAAGATTACTTTATGCCAGAGACAAAACACAAAGCCAATGCTAATGAAGTGGTCTCTTCCCAGAAGAGTTCTTCCATCTAGCTGTAAGTCCCTTTTTAGTCAAGAAATTGTACAAAAGAAGCTATCCACTTAGGAAAACATCACATGCACTTTAGCATACAGCAGGCATATAGCTTCAAAGAGAAGATTAGAAGGTATTTAGGGCTATACAGTGCAAAAATGTCACAATCAGAAGAAAATTCAGGGGGAACCAAAAGTTTGCATAGCTTAACCCATGTTTGCAGACAAAGGTCTAACTAACAACTTTGCCATCACTGCGTATATGCTTAATTCAGTGCATGCTGTTGTTAAGGTTTCAATGGTATTACACAGTTACAAGGCCTAGGCTAAATTTTCAGCAAACTAAGTCAAGCAACCTACAAGCTTTAATTTCTGTGTATTAATGAGCAAAATTACCAGAAACATTGACAGAGTCTTCAGTGAGTTTCTGAGTCATGGTTATGTGGTACTTTGACACCTCCCTGCAGAACTGGCCTACATAACAAGGCTAAACTGGAGAAAAGTGGGAAAGCTTTCCGGCACCCTCCTACACACAAGAAGGCCCACACTGCTGCAAATGGAAAGGGTGTAAGTAGAAATGGATGGCAGGGTACCAATTTCAGCAGCAATGTTCAGCCACTGTCAAGCTGCTCCAGATCTCTGTGTTCTGTTCTGTGCATTAGAAAAGGTGCAAAGAGGGCATATACTTGCCTTTTCACACACACATATTTTCCTTCTCCTCCAGAAATATTAGGTAGTTCTGCAATATTTAATTCTGAGGAAAAATGACCAGTTAAAAAATAACTTGATAAGATTGACCGCCTTCTGTGTGAGACCGGGAAGGAGGATACCTCACACTTTTAGAAGATTTAGGTATTGAGTACCATTGACCAGCAAAGAGCACAGATCCTCAGTCTTCAGCAGAGGAAAGCTAGGTAGTCCAATGCAACCTAGGGAATTTTTTCCACAACAACTTTTTATCTACTTTTAACAGACAACCAGGCTCCGAACAATACTGGATGAATAGTAACCATATGAAAATGAAAATAAATGTCATACGTAGCCAAAAAGGGAGAAAAAAGTGTGTAAGATGCACATACACTGGGTGTTCTGGCACAGTCAATGTATAACAAAACCAGCCTTGGCTGCCTCATCAATATCCCGCCACAAATTCAAAGCTTGTTTTGCTGTATTTACTGAGGAATACTCCTCTCACTCTACCACATGCAAGACATTTGTACACAGTAAACTTTTTTCTGAGGTAATTCTCATTCATTAGCAACAAACCTCTCTGCAAATACTTCTTCCCTCTGAAAAGCAGAGCTGAAACTGTAGCTGTTCACTTTTTTCCAAGACACACACTCCAAAATATGCTGGAAATTCAATGCTGTGTCAGATGACTTTTAAGGTTTTTCCAGCTCTTTCCATTTCCAGGCAATAATACATTAAATAGCTTCTTTCAAGATAAGATCAAATGTGGTTAGAAGCTAAAATTCCGTGTTTCAATTAACCCTGACCTCCTTCTCTTTTTGTCTTCAAATAGTCTGCCAAATTCTTCTGATTGTCATACATTTAAAGGTCCATTTGTCATCAGTATAAAGTGACATAGCCATGCATTTGTACGGCTTTCTTCTTCTCTCTTAAAGGAGACAACAGAATATGCTGGTACCAACAAGAATGTGTATACAGCATAAGAGAAAGGGGGAAAAGCTTGTTATCCATGTAAGAAAATTAAGAAAAATTCTCTCTTCAACAGATTGAAAGCCCTTATGTCATCTGAAGGTGCCAAGGCTTTGTAGCATATTTTTTCTAACTTCTTTAAGATTAGTCTGTTTTCCTTTTCCGTAAGCCTAAAAAAAAAAATTTATTTTTTTAAGGGTGTTTTCCTTTTTTTTTTTTAAACCCTGCTAAGCAGGAACTATCTAAGGTTTTGTGGAAAGATTCCTAGAAATCTCAGATAAATTCGTCAATGAGACATTACAGCTTACTTGAAGAAAGTGGGATTTACAAAATTCAACAGTCTTGTTTTGCCCCGTAAATTCTTTGTACACTGAAAGTAAACAGAGAACAACATAAAAATATACAAAGTAAACAGTTAAAAAGTGCTATTAAAATCCATTATTCTGCATTTCTTAGCTATTGCCCTTATGCTTTCAACAGATTGCCACTTCAGTGCAAAAAGAACACAAACCCAGGCCCTTCCTCAATCCTTTCTCATAGCTATATTAGAAAAAGAACTGAAGGTACAGTTTGCCAAGTAGTTTTAAAGGTCAATCCCGCTACCAGGCACCCTGGGGAAAAGAGACGAGATGAGACATATCCCAAGGAAAATGTTGAGTTTGTATCTAGCAGACAGCTGAAGCTTAATGCAATGAGAGATAGACACTTACAATGAAAACTTTCAATATTAAGAGAAAATCTTTATGTTATCAAAATTTCTGATAAAAAGTTGTGTGTGTCCATGACAGCAGAAGTAGCAAAGGTTTCTAGATAATGTAGAAATGTTTTGTTTGATTTAAATATGCTGTTCAGATCTTTCAGCTAGAAAATGAAAATGGAAAACTGTATTGGGATAAAAACACATGTTTTTAGACCTTGGGTGCCCAAAATTTGAGGCCAAAAGTAATAATTTTGCATGACACGTTTCTTACTTGCAGGGCAGCTATTTGAGGCTCTGAAGCCTGATTGATAAACTAAATTAAATTCAGGAGTAAATGAGAGAAAAATAACTGACCCTCATTTCTTCCACTACAGATAATTCAGTGACTGCTGTGAAAATAATGCCACCTGATAGGAGCAAGATTCGTGCTAGGTATAGTATTGTTAAATCACATGTAACATTCAGAAAAGTGAATATTCTTGAAGCAGCCTCTCTGCTCACTGTTATTATCCATATGCCAAGCCAGAGGCTAACTTACAAAGGAATCAGAAATACAACATTTCCCTAAAGAATCAGAAATATACTTAATAGTGCAGAGAAACATAGTATTAAAAGCTAATAGACAAAACTCTTATGTGGCAGTACTGGTCAAGAACAGCATTGATGCTGCAATTAGTTATTAAAATGAATTTGTCATATTAAAGGAAACAGTGTAAGTCACTTCTTTTCCATGCTGCCATATATCTACTTCAAAATAGATATATGAAACCACTTCAAAGACCCACAGATCTCCAAAGGAAAATATCCCAACCCCGTCTCTCTGCATGGAAAATGTGAAACTATTGAGAGGGGAAAGCTCAAAAATTTATCCCTGTCTTCAGATAGATTCTGTCTGTAACTTACCCTGGCTACAAAAATACACCCCTCAGGGACTGCAGTGAAAAAATCCCATACTTCATCTCCCCTATCCCTCTGTCTCTGATGGGAGAAGGGCCGAGCCTTCATCTTGGTCAGGAAGAAAAAGTGGTTACATCAAACTAAGGTAGACTCAACACTCCCTTCATATTCTGCCACAGCTCAACAGCAAGGCAGCTCCTTCACAAACTGAAGCTAGCCTCTATTCTCAAAGTGCATGCTAGAAAGGGTTTGAGCTCTGAACTTTTAAAAAGTATTTTGATTTTTTTTTCAGAAGGACAGCACTTCACCAACATAAGAATATATTCTTCACTATTTGCATTTGTTTTACCATCAAAAGTATATCAAATATGCCTGTATACTCCCTGTATCCAAAGTCAAAGTTTTTTCTTACAGAGAATTTTACTGTGTTATTCAAAGTGATATTTACCTTATATAACGGAGAAGGAAAAAGAAAAAAGACAAAAGGGAGAAAAGGGAGCAAAGAGAGAGGATCAAAGATGAGCAAATCTCCCTTGGAACACCATGTAAGTAATACGTAGCAAAACTATTCTTTTTGCCTCCTTTACAATAAAAGCATTTAAATCTTGACATTTTCTCTTGGGACAAGAAATCTACTTTCTGACCAGTTGTAGACAGGAGATTTTGAAGGAGAGCTGTAAGCCCTGGTGTACAACAAATCACAGTAAAGACTCCTTGTCAAAAGCAGATAAAGGACAACACCCTTCAGAATATTCAGAAGTTCTGGAAAGGTGGGCACAATGAATACCTTGAAAAGGAGAACAGAAAGATTGTGCAGAAGCAAAATAGGAACTGGAGACCTTGTGGCAGCTTGAAGGCAATGTGCTTCAGAGCTGTACCTTATCTCAAAAGAAAAAAGTGCATCTGCTAACTCTTTCAAGTCTATGGCTGCATTCATCAAGAGCAGAGGTCTCCCCTGGGAGCACCATACATACATCCAGCTCCCTGCCTCACTCACCCTGACCCAGAAGCAAAGCACAGGTCTGAGCTCTGAAAAGGCATCTGCACATGCCATTTCACTTACAACATTGCCATGTCTGTCGGCCTGAGCACAGCTTTTGGTTTTCTTTTTCTTCTTGATGATGCTTGGAAAGCTCAGAAGTCCTTTTGCAGAAGAATTTGAGTCCTTTGAGAGTCATTGCTGTCATGTCTCCTGTATGGCAGGACAGAAAGCCCATGAAATGAGGTAGAACTGAAGTAGTAATCATCAAGAAAAGGAATGACTAAGTGAAAATAGAGAAACCATACTTTATGAAGTTAATTTATACCAAAATACTTCCCATATGCTTATGCTTAAGTAGAGATTTACAGCATTGTGTGCAGTCCATTACTTAAGTACTGATCCTGAAAACAAGTAACATAATTTCACTGAAATGGATCCTGCCTTTTTATTGGCCTATTCCTGTTCTCCCCCAGACACTTTCAAGCCACTGAGTTCCTCCTCCACCAGCTTCCCACTCCAGCTGCCTGGTGATGGGGGCAGCAGGGGAGGATAGCATGGCTGCACTAGCTGCAGGGCTCCCAGGAACAAGCCAGACAGCGATGCTGGGGGGCTGCAGCCCTGCTCCAGGGTGCTGTATGTTTGTGCACACAGGGCTGAAACAGGAGTGAGGCTTAACTGGAGCAATGAACTGAGAAGTAAAAATTTCTGTATACCATCTCTCAAAGCAGTTAATTGACTGCTAACCCAGCTGGGTGCTCAGACCAAACTCTCCTCTAATCTCACAAAAACTGCACCAAACTTTCTTGGCATGTGGGTGTTTGATGCGGAAAATCTGCTTACTGCTGGGGGAAGAGAAATTAGTACACAGCATGCAAAACCCCTCAGAGATCCACTGTGCAGCAAGGAGCTCTGACACTGTTAGTGCCATTGGAACACACGTGGTGTATTAAATTTTTAGTGCATATGTTGGTGCTTGGTGTGAGAACTAGCATTGTTGCATGAAAATAGAGCATGCAACGCCCATGATGGAAAAAGTGGCTGGGGACGTCAGGATAAGCTACTCCCCACACACTAGCTTGGCTTCTGCCAAGGTCTGGGCCTAGCTCTTGGCATGGAAAGGAAGTGCTGGGACATGTTCAGCAATTTTAAAGAAGGAAGAAGATGTGAGAGAAACAGTGATGAAATATGAACAGAAAGGTGAATGGTTGGCAGTAGCTGAGCAGGACCCTCATGACAGGTAATGGCGCGGGTGAAATTCATAGGTTATGCTGTATATGCCCGCTTTCCACAGATAAGTGGCAATGCATGAGCCACAGATGGATCCACCAAGTGAAGAAAGGATAAGTGCAGCACTTGAAAAGTGGCATTTTTCACAAGTACAGCAGCCTAGCTGCATATTCAATCCCAGCACTGAAAGAAAGCTGTCATGCCCCGTCTCTGCTAGTCCAATGCCTTTGTCCCATGCCCTCTCTCACTTTGCACCACAGTTTAATAGCTTTTCTCCTTCATGAATTTAAGCAGGGTTAATCAGTCTCAGACAACACTCTAGCAGCTTTCAGGATCCTGGCACCTCGCAAAAGTCAGCTCTTCAGAATGCTGACAAATTGTAGATGCACTGAATCTTCCCCTGATTACAACTGCAATAACTGAGACATAGAGTCAGTCTCCCAGGGACCAAAAAGAAGACAGAGCACGTATAAGACCTCCCTGAGTGTCACAGCACTTTCTAAAAAGGCTGCACAACAAGAAGAAACACCCTAAGCATACACCAGGTTCAAGAACAGTGCTTTATCATCTGGCTGTTGTACACAACCCTATGGACAAGCAGTGGGAGTATAAGAAGTATGGGATAAATCCCTTGAGGGCTTCACTTCTAAAACAGAAGCTACCAAGACCATGGCTCTCCACAAGCCTAGATATTTCTATTGTGAATGTAAAAAATGCTTACTTCTTCAGTTTTGCTAAACTCGTGGTCACAGTGACACCCAGTGGAAATTTCTTCCATAGCCGGGTTATACATGCTGTGCTACAGATTTTCCTCTCTTCCAGGTGCTGCTCTGCCTCACTACATTTTCAGAGGCTGTCACAGCATCCAGCAACAAAAGGAGGCCATTCATCCCTCAAAATAAATGTTTCTCTGTAAGTTCACAAACTGCAAATGTTGCACTAAGGTTCTGTATGAAAAGATTTGCATACAAACAAATCTTTTTACTGCAGTGATGAGTCTTCCAGACTACAGGATGCATTTTCCTCTTACAGTGACCCTGAGAAATAATGATATGCTGTCATCCCTGTTCTGGAAATGGATACTGAATCACAGGTAGTCCGTGCAACATGCTTACCCAATGGGCCAGCAGCAGAAGACACACTGGACTCACCTGTATAGTGCTTTCCCCTTTAAGCCATAGTTCCTTCCTGTTTTCCATGCTGACCTGCTGAGAGACCCAAGCAATGCAATTCCCCTCTCTGTGTTCAGCCAGTGGTTGCTGACGGAGTGGTGCTGGGACACCAGGTTGACCACCTGCTTGGGAAATACACAGCTCATCCCCTCTCCTGCAAATTAATCCGTCTGCTGCTCACATACCTGCCTGTCTCCTCCACGTCATGGAGATATGTTCAGAAAACATTTGGTCAGAGTCTGGTGTTTTCTCTTTCTACAGCTCCTCTCTTTTCCTAGGCTAGGGTCTTCACTATAAGTCATATAGCCTGATGCATTAAGCATTTTAGTCCCACACCTTACTCCCATCAGACTTTTTCTCTCATTCTCATCCTCCTGGAGTGACTCATTGCCATTTCTCATTTGCATCCCAAGCCTAACAAAAATGTTTTGCAATAGGACTCCTGAAGTGGGGAGCCTTGGGGTAAGAGGGGACCTCATCACAGTGTGAGGACACCTCTCTGAAACCCTCCACCAGCACAAAACCTACCTGCATGTGGTCCCAGCGATGTGACACCTCTGTGCTTGTGCAGCGCAGCCCCACACCACCTCCTCCTGCTCTGCAGGAGAAAGCACAGGAAAAGATGGATGGCTCTGGGACAAAGAGCCCCAAGCTAGGGCCCATAGAACCAAAGTAGGGCAAGCAGGTCCAGGGGCTGCTGGATAGTGTCTTGGGGATCAATTGACATGGAAACATTCTGGGGAAGAGAGGTAGTGGCCATGGGAACAGAGAGCATCCGTAGCCATGTGACTGCTGATGAGGGGATTGCCTCCTCAATCCTGTGTGTGCTGGGTGTGTGTGAGCAGCGTGGTGGCATCTCCTCCCATCTGTGTCAGAAAAAGCTTTGTGAGGTGGAGTTCCCAGGCTGCTTCTTTTATTTGGATCCTTCATTCTTTCTGACTTCAACCTTCTCTCTGAAGACTGTGAGGAGTGAACTCTAAGGGACACCTCAGTGCTTCTCCAGGCAGAAAGGGAGTGCTTTCTTTGTAACAACATTCCTGTCCCAGGCATTGCATGTGGGTACATACACCAGGCTCAAGCACTTCAGATCAGCAATGAAAATGCAGCAGAAGTAGCCAGGGATAAGATATTGCACTGTGTATGCACTGGCATTTCAGCAGAGATGGAGCTTGAGAGCGGCCCCTGTCCATATGAGGTGTGACGGGAACATCCCTGTCACAATAGAGGTGACATTCAAAATCCAACACTCAATTCTCTAGATCCCAGTGGGTGTAGAGCCCCATAAAGAGCTTGGTTGCTGTCTGCAACAGGGAATGGAGTCTTCCAGGAGCCTGTGCTGCCCAACAGAGGTTTTGATCTGTCTGGGACAGGAGCTCACAGCATCCACCTGCACTGCTAATGCACTGTGGCTAGCAATGCAGTCAAGTAGCATCCTTCCCAATAAGCCTGATGATAGCATGTCATTAGCACTCTAAACTGCAACTAATGCACTGTAATGGTTTCTTCCAGGTCCTGTAATGTTTGTTGAGGGGCAATTTATTATTGTAATTTGTGGATTACCACTGAGGTACATTAGTGCAACAGTTATCTGAGAGAAAAACACAATCCATGATCTTTTTATAGTAATGAACAGATAAAAAAGTTTGAACAAGATTTGAACAGAAATTAGGCCCATTGTTAATAAGTCTCACTATCAAGGTGGTTGTGTATGGTATTCAAGCTATTCATACTTTCACTTGTACAGCCATTACATCCCTAAACCAAAAAGAAACTATACTAAAATATTCATGTGAGTACTTCTCAAAGCAATGCTAAATACATATTTTCAAAGTATAAATCCTGCAAGAGATTTCACAATAAACTACAATAATAAGAATAGTGCTGATTAACAATAATTAATATCTATAACCAATTTACAGAAAACTATTATTTAATCTTCATAATAACAGTCATTATGTCAGTGATTAACATTAATTTATTGGAGTCCACATATTTAACATTCTTTTTGCAGTAAGTCCCTGGAGGGAAGCAGCTAGGTTGTTTCTTCACCTGATTAAACACTGCAAAACTTGTAAAACCACCTTTCTCATCCAGATCTCTTGAAACGAACAGATTTTGCCCAGCTACACAGAGCGTCTGAATAACTCCAGCTAGCCAGTCTTCCTAGACTAGCATGGACTGTCTCAGCTCCTCTGACACTGACACCTGTTGCCTCCAGAGATCATTAATACACACCATCAGTTGTCTGCTCATGTCACCTCCCCAGCCTCTTCCAAGATATTCCAGCAAAAAGACACTCCCTTACTGTGTCCTCTCCATGTGGGGAGCATGGAGGGCAAAAACGGTGCACATTTCTTTTGGTCTGGAGCACTGCACATCAGTTGACCACATCCTACTTTGAGAAACTACCTTTTTTATACAATGTTTTATAATCATTAAATTTTTTCCATTTCCGAATGACTGCCAACATAACTGCTGGGAAGTTATACAGAAAAGTTAAACATTTTAAATGTAAACAATTCCAGAATACAGCAAATAAGACAAGCCTTCTAAAGGTATTCAAACCTTGACCCCCCAACAGCTTTTCAGAGCTTGTGGGAGGACACTAGAGCCATGGCACAAACATGCTCTGCTGAAGCCTTTGGTGCTCTGTGTCTCCTTCTGCTGAGCCATGATGAACTCTGTTCTTACTTTCTCTTTCTTTGCTCTTTTCAAAGTGTTTAAAAAAATCAATTTTCAAACTACTGTGCCACACACAAACACACAGTTTGTCTTCCAAACACAGCTTGAGGGATGACAGCCAGAAAGCACATAAGTGAAAGCTGTGATATAGGAACAGATATGTACATACATGTGTTTACATATATATATGAATTGTTTACATATATATTGTTTATATATATTGTTTACACAAAAGTACACATATGTGTATATTTGCTTGTTTCTGTTCATTTAAATAACAATTGATACCTTATAATCTGTAATTCATTTACAGAAATTTCCCATGGTAGTTCTGTTTGTCTGTTTTGATAATGATTTGTTCTACCTCCGTATCAAGAAACCTTAGGCTGTTTCCCACACATTTCAGAGCTGACTTGAATTCATGACATACCTCTTGGAGTTTTGTGCTGCAAGAAGTGTTGGGCTACTCTTTGAAAAGTTTGGAGGGGTAAGACAAGTGGCTGCCCAAGGATTTTATGAGGCTTTGACTGTTTGGTATGGACAGTCATCACATAATCAATGAAACCTTCTGAGTGCAACCATAGATGCTTAGAAGCAAGGACAACCCTTTGTGTCATTTCCAAATACAATTGATTCCTGTCTGAGGATCTGATTGAACTGCTTTCCAGCTGAACACTAACGAAGGCATTATATTGCAATCTCAGTGTTTTGGCACAGAATTTCCTCAGGAAAGGAGGCAGCAGGATGGTCTCTTTGAATTCACTATGTTGCTGCTTGCAAAGAGGCTGAGCAACAACATACAATCCAGACAGAAAGGGGCTGGCATCGCTGGGAAGCATGGTGAGATGGCTGGCTGGCTGGCTGGCTGGCTGGCTGGCTGGCTGGCTGGCTGGCTGGCTGGACGGATGAATGGATGGCACCTCCTGCTCTGCTGCAGCCTTCCTTCCTCCCTGCTGTCCAATGTTTTTGTTCATTTGCTCTCTTCCCCCATACTGCACTGCCTGTGCCTGCCACCTCTGCCTCTGAAAATACCCATGGTGAGGAACCGGTGAGAAAACTGCTGTGAGAGCTGTGCAGAACCTGAAAGTGCCTTATCGGTCAGTTGGTTGCACCCTTGCCAAAAATGCAGTTGTCACACTACTGAAACAGGCTGCGAGAAGAGGAGGGGCAGAAGTAGAGTGAGCAGAAGGTGCAGAATAGCATGTACGTGGAGAGGTGAGCCATCATCCCCTAAATATTTAGTATGTGCAGGAATGGGTATCATATGAAGGAAAGTAAAGAAGAGTAAATGTGCTAGAGCTGTGAGATTTCTTTGAAAAGCTGAATGTCCAGCTGCCTTATCAGTCCATGGCTGTCATCACCTGGGAGTTACCAGGGAAAGAACTGAAGGTCAAAGGCTGCCCTTTGTCCCTTCACCCTACTTCCCAGCTGGAAACAGGCCTATAGTTTCCAGAAATTCAGACCAGTGTAGCTTGAGATGAAGTGAATATAAAGCTTTTTTTACTGGATGCAGAACTGAGGGAAGGCACTTTATATCCCTTCCATGGCAGGAAAGGGAAAACTAAGGCTCAAGCATTGCTCCATGAGCATCAGTCTGGAAACTGATGCTAGACCACTGCAAACTGCCCCATGTGCCTTATTCAGGACAAGAGGGAGAACGTCAGTGGACTCCACAAGTAATCTGGGGCCTTGATCATTTGAGTCTGAACATCTGGAGGACATGAGCTTAGACAATTCACATGTCTAAAGGCAGAGATCAAAGGAAAAGGAGGTGTTTGCAGTCCTAACAGGCACACAGATTCATGATTTCTGAGGAGGTCCATTAGTAGTAGTGCCCCGATATATTTCCAGTAGACTGCCCTGATGTAGTTCCATAAGCACACCACCATGTTGTGTCTCAGTTTCCATAGGTAGGAAATACCGAGGACATCTTCAGTTTCATTCTGGTGCAGGGGTTCTTGTCGGAGGAGGTGGTGCAGGAGCCTGAGGTGCTGGAGGCCTTGAGGCACTGCAGCAGCTGCGGGGTCCTGCACCGGGACATCAAACCAGAGAACATCCTTCTCAATGTGGCCACTGGACAGGCAAAACTGATTGACTTTGGCTGTGGTGCCCACCTCCAGGTAACAGCCTATACTCACTTTGCAGGTAAGCCCACCCAGGACTCTGCTCCCAGTCCCAGCATCTCATGGCCCAACATCTCATGGCCCAACCTGGGTGTGGCACTGGAAATTCTCCCTTTTGCTGCCAGTCCCAGTATTGAGCCTTCAGCCAAGTTTCTCTTGAGCAGGGGTGGGCGGGGAGGTAGCTTTCAGTTCTGCTGACAGCCTTGGCCACCCATTCCACCCAGGGCTGGGGGTGGGGCAGGGGCAGCCAGCCCGACAAACACCAATGGGGGTAGCAGAGAGCAGGTGCCAGATCCTCTGCACCAGCTGGTTTGGTGCGCAGGCGAGAAATGGCTTGGACTACTCTGCTTCCCCTGTTTGCCTGGGCTTGTTAATGTTTTCTGGGGCAATGCAGGCACGGAGGATGAAGGCATGGTTTTTCCCCACCACTGAGTGAGCTTTTCCTTTGCATGTAATGGTTGGGCTTTCCCAGAGCTTCCACTGCCCTCTTCCAACACCAGTGGCTTCTTTTACAACCCAAAGTCTGCGCACAAGTCACAGGTGCTGGCAAGAAGGCAGTGGGTCACACCGCGTGCCCGTGGTGCAGCCCCCGCATGCCCAGGGATGCTGAGGTGAGGCTCTGGGAGCAGGCAGCATTCCCCTTATGAACTCCATCTGTATTCCATGGGAACCTTGTCATATAGTCCCCCGAAATGGCACCACAGTGCCAATGGTACCATGGTGAGCCAGCCATGATATGGTCCTTGGGCTTCTCGCTGCACCAGATGTTCTGTGGGAAGCACCTTTTCAGGAAGGGCTGGAACATCAGCTGGGGCCAGCTCTCGCTCCTACCATGGCTCTCTCAAGGTGAATACTCATCTCTGCGGCCTGAGGGGAATACCAGTGTTGGGAGACAGCGAAGTGGACAGGAGCCTTCTCAGCTGGTGCTTTGTGGTTTCTCTCCCCAGAGTGCAAAGATCTCATAAGGTGGTGTTTATCCATGCACTCCTTGGACAGGCTGTCATTAGAAGACCTGGTCTGTGATCCTTGGATGCAGGATATTCAACTGTTGTAGAAGAAGGGAGAGAGCCACATGTCCCATTTGATCAGGGGCCTGGTAAGTAACAGCTCCACACAAATCCCTTGGCAATAAAAATCAAAGAAACCCAGCCTTTTTTGTCACACCTGTTATCACTGAGCAGGGACCATCAGATGGAAACATGCAGTTCTTGTGCTAGAGCTGAGCTGGTCTTCCCAGCACTGGTGGTTGCCATCCAAGCTCGTTTTGCTTGTCCTGCTTCACTGACAGCTGGGGCCCCGGGCAGAACACTGGCAGCCTGGTCTCAACCACAGGGAAGAAGAAGCCTCTGGAGAGGCTGCACCAGGTGGGGCTGCTGCTGGAGACATCGAGGACAACATCAAGGATGACAACCTCTTCCTCGACCTGGCCACCAGCAAGCTGAAGATGATGGACTTTGATTCAGGCACCTTCTTCAAAGCCAGGCTCCACAGCAAATTTGCAGATGAGTACATGCTCAGGGGGATGCTCCCAGATCTGGGCATTGCACAGCCTGGTTAGACACCAAAGGCTCCCCTCTTTGCTGGTGCAGATGCAGCTAATTCTTCCATCACTGCCAAGCTGCTTTTTGGCAGCACTGGGGGGATGGGCTGGGGTGGTTATAAAATGGGAGTCGGCTCCTGACCCTACCAACAGCCCCCAGCACCCACTGTGCCCTGGGCTGGGGCTGGAGCTGGGGCAGCCAGCCTGACACAAACAAACCCCCATGGGGGGAGCAGAGGTGGGGACTGCAGAACCTGTGCATGAGCTGCTTTGATTTGCAGGCAAGGAAGGGCTTGAGCTACTCCACTCCCCTTGCTTGCCTTGGCTTACCATTATTTTTGGGGAGCAGTGCAGGGGGGAAGGGAGAAAGCATGGGTTTCCCTCACCCATGGGTGGGTTTTTCCCTAGAATGTAGGGGTTGGGCCTTCCTCAAGCCCCTGACAGAGATAAGATTTTTTCATGATTCTTGTTTCCCCTTTTCAGAGTATGTAATCTATTTTCATTTATTTGTTGGGGATTTTTTAAAGGAAGCGTTCTAGGGGGTGTCCGGTCTGGATCAGGAAGTGCTTGGGAGCAGCTGCGGCATGAATCAGAGGTGCCCTTGGAGAAGGCTGAGGATATCGTTTGGGACCAGCTTTTCTTCCGGCAGCAGATGGCGTCAGGTGGGTCCCCATCTTCCGGGCATGGGTGGGATAAGGGTGTTTGGGAGAGGGCAGCAAGCACAGAAGCATCTCGCTCTGGGCAGCTCCTGAGGAGGTGGATCTGCCATGGCTGCCTGCAGGCAGTGGCACATGTCCTGCCCTCCTGCTCTCCTCCCAAAAGCAGCAGTGATGGGGAGGTTTGGGCACCACGCTGAGCACAGCCAGCATGGCCTGAGCACTGCAGGTGCTTGGGACAAGGGGGACAGGAGCCTTCAATTGACGGGCAGTTTCTGGTTTCTCTCCTTCCAGCCAGGGTCTGCAGATGTTGAGGCTGCTCTGGGCTCTGCCAGGGCCCTGCTGGGGTTCATCACTGGACCGGAAGAAGCTAAAGAAGAAACAGTGTGAAGTGCAGCAGAGACTTGCTTGATCATTTCGGCAATGCAGCTCAAGTTTGCAGAGCACACACCTCCAAGGGAAAACATGACGCCTCCCAAAAAATAAACTTCTTCAATAATTTCTGAAATGTGATCAATGTGTGATGACCCTGCATGATATTTTTCAGCTTGGTCAAGCTGTATCTCAGCTGTTTTCCGAACAGTTCTCTCCCCCACCTGCCTTTTAGTTCACAACTGCTCCCTCTTTTCCCCAGGCGAGTTTCCAGCTCATCACAGTCTCCATCACACTTCAATGCCTTCCTTGATGCCCCTCACCCCAAGGAAGACCAAGCCCTAGGTTTGGGGACTTATCCTGTCACTGGCTGAAAAACAGAAATGTCTTAGGGTGAGATTTTAGTATAATTCAGACCCACTCTCCAGCTCTCAGCTATCCTCTCTGCTCTGCTCCCACTCCTTTTTCTCATCCTTCCACCAGGATGAGCTCTTTGAATCCCCTTGACCCTCCCCACTTTTCCCATCCCACACCCCCACCTCATTCAGGCTTAGGCTGAAGCCTGTTTGTCTCCTCTAGCACAGCAGTGCAGTCCCCTCTGCCCCTGGGGAGCACCAGCCTGCAGGGCACAGCACGCAGCAGTGCAGGTTGGGCTGGAGCAGCCCCACTCCACTCATGGCTTGGCTGTTTGTAATAATTATATAATATTGACATGATTTTTGCACATGTAACTTAGTGTTGTGGGTGAATAGAACTGACGTGTGTATATAAGTAGCTGTAGTCACAGTTTTAACTGATTTTAAAATGCATTGACAAATTAACTAGGGCTGGCTTGGAAGGGCCTCCCGGGCCCCTTCTGCAGCACTGCCAGCACTGGCTTGCTCTTTTGTTGCTGGGGGGGAGGAAAAAAGCGGCGGACTGGCCCACGCCGCTGGGTTTTTTATCTTTTGCACTGAGGCAGAGTAAGTGGCAGCTCTGCGCCTTCAGACAGGCATTGCTGGCACATCTGGGAGGTGCCGGCCCAGCTGTCTGGGAGAGTGGCCGCTCCCGGCAGAGGGGACGCCGCGGCGCTTCTTCTGCAGTGCTTTCCTGGCGCAGGGAGCGGGGCTTGCGGTCCCAGTCCATGGCAAGCTGGCTTGGCGCAGGTCTGCACCGCATGGCTCGCCCCGTAGCTGGCACCATCTTGTAAGACACAGGCGGTCAGGCTGGCTGAGGATTAAACAGTTACATGATTCCATAAGGAATAATAAAAGTTGCTCCATTATGGAGAACATAAGTGTCTGTATTCTGTTGATATAAGAGCTTCTATTTGAGCTCGAGGGATATTTTCTTTTAAGTCGAGGGTATACTGCTTTTCCTTAGTAGTATTTTTACTTATGTTCCCCACGGCGGTGGTGGAGTTGCTGCCCCCGGGCCCCTCCTTCCCCTCTCCTGGGAGCTGCCGCCGGGGCTGCTGGGCCCGGGCCGGGCTCTCTGCCGCGGGGGGTTTGAGTGATCTCCGTAGCAGGAAGGTTGGAGGGATTGGGACGTGCAGAAGCGGAGGGTGCAGGTTGGAGCCTCAAGTATCACTCTCCAGGCAGGCAGCATTCGATCTGCCGCCGCCGCATCTCTTCTTCTAGCGCGATCCCATAATCTAACTCCCATCTCGTCCCACACCTCCGACGAAAAAGCAGTGCTCCAGTTTAGCCCGGGCACTTTGGAAGCTCCCGCAACGCAACACGAGCTTAAGGGATTGGGAAGGCACAGACTTTCCATGTTTTTAACACATGGCTGTCCAATGAGGACTCTCCAGTCCTCATGTTCTCTGTGGCTCACTTTCATCTCCGAGGGATTAATTTTGGCCAAAATTCTTCTGTTTCTTTCAACAGTATTCCTGAGTTCCACAGAGCTCACCAAAGGATGCACAGAGAGGCATTTCGTAAGTTCCTCACAGAGGGGCACCATTTGCCGGTGACTGAATGCACAGACTTCACTGGGTGCAAGCAAAAGCCAAATTTATTGTACAAGGCACTTCCTTATATATTGTTACAAACCAAACAGTCAGTTACAAAGGGGTGTGGCTTCCAGGGTTACATGGTTTGCATTTCAAAGGGTTACAGATAACAATCTAATGTCCAGTCTAACGACCAGGTATCGGACCATTACAGCCTTATACTACTCCTTTGTCTCAGCTCTTGCAAGATAGCGACTTGTTTCTGGCTTTTAAGGTTTAAAACTAAGCAAAGTTAAAAGATCACTACAGATATCTGATTTTGTGGTGACACTTTGAATCCCAGCATGTGCTGTGCCCAAATAGGGATGCAACTGCTAGGAGGGATTTGGGGGAAGCTTTTCTGGGAACCACGTGGGAAATACTCATGCAATTTACGAAAAGAAAGACCCGGAAAGAGAGGAGAAAAAAGCTGCTTTAGCTGCAAGGCGGACAATGCGCTACAATGTGGGCACTGACTGCTAGAGAAGAATTTGCATTTTCTTGGCCAATTTTCTAGTTCTTTAGTGGCAAAGACAAGAAAAAGGTAGACAAAGACTACCTGTGCTCTTGCTTGCTCTGCTAAAGAACTGTTGCCCCTGGAGGGATGTTGTGCAAGGAAAATGTTCTCTGCTTGGGTGGACTTGTTGTGTGGGATTCCTCAGCACCGACACTTTTCTAACAGCACCTGGTTCGTTTTCCCTTATCCCCAGCAGGTCACCTCAGACGTGGAAGAAGTGCACGGTCCGCTGAGTGGAAAGGGCACCCTTGACATTCCTGGTGTCTGAGAATTGTGGAGCAAACTGTGAGCTTGGCCTGTTGCAGTAGAGTGCCAGCCTGGTAGGCCAAAAGAAAGTCCACATCACTGTCTGCATGAGCACTACCAAAAGCATTTCCATCACTTTCCAAATAGTTCACTTTAGGGGTTTTAATGAATGAAAGTCACGTTTTGCAGACAGGAGGCTGCATGCTGATTATAGCCAGGCTGGAATATCTCATTCAGAAGCATATGCAGACCAAAACATTAGTCTCATCAGCCCACTTGAATTGAATTTTAATGCCTTAGGATCTCACTTCTATCCAAATTCATGACTTCTCCTTAGGACAGCTGGGGATAGAGCTCAGGAGAAATACAGTTCTAAATGACAGGTTACTCCCTGTCCCTCACGCTGCTGTCCGTCTGCAGAGCAACACATAAGCATCAGAACCTCCTCTGGCTCGCCCTGTTCCTCCAGAGGCTAAAGGGGAGGCAAAGCACAGCAAACCTCCACGTGTTGTCAGTCCAGGGCCTGAGCATCCTGAACCAGTAAGTGGCAGCTTTGGTCGGAGCTGTCTTTGGAGCAGTGCAGAGCTGCAGATTTCTGATCAGACAGCACCTGCCGTTCGTGGCTGAAGATGCTGAGGGCTGGAGTCCTGCCATGACACAGCGCTTCAGCCCAGCCACTGACACCTGGGAAATGGGATCTGAACTTTCACAGGCACACATCGTTTTCCTGGGATTCTGACAGGGCCTGTGAGCTTTCCTTGGTGACAGAAAAGCGGTAGTGTGATGTCCTTTAATGCTACTGGTGCAAAAGTGAGCCCCTTTGGGCACAGTGTCTGTGCAGGCTCCCTGTTGTCAGTGGAGAGAGCGGTCCCAAGGCACAGTTCACAGCCTTGTGGGGTACGTCAGACCCCCTGTTGGCTGCAGGGACCTGCCCCTTTCCACGCACTATCTAAGTAGCTGCTACAGTCACTGCTTCAACTACACCCTGAACTTTGATATGACTCCAGTTTGGTGAGAAGAATCCTGAGCAGCTCTGCATGGCAGTCTCTGATGGGCTGCAACACAGTTCCTCTTGGCCGCTCCCTAATGCTTGAAATGCTGAGGAGAAGCTGCTTGAACCAGAGCCGAGCAGGGCAATGGTCCCTGCTTCCATTCAGACACTTATATGGCAACTCAAGAGTCATTTGGTTACCCACATAAACACCCTCACGTGACAGCTTTTGCCTTCCAGTGAGGTGTGTCTCCACTTGCTGCTTCCCCAGCTCTCTGGAGCCAACTTCCCTGCTCCTTATTGCTTGTTTGTGCTTTTTCCCTGCCCATTCCTTGCAGGCCCCAACAGGAGAGCTTCCTGCCAGTCAGGACTCCTCTGCCCAGGCGGGAAAGGCAGAGCGGCGTGAAAGCATGGATAGAGTGTGCAGTGCCCAGGAGTTCAGGTGTGTGTGTGAAATTTTCTCACTTTCTCTGGGCAGGGCTGGGTGTTGCTGAGCTTTAGGAGGCCCAGCGTCAAAGAACCAATTAGGTGTGCTCAGCATTTGTAGCATAGACGGCAGAAGGCAGCCCGAGGGCAGGTCTGGCTGCCGACTGACAGACAGCATCGCTGCCTCCTCGGACTCGCTTCTTGAACCTTGACTAAAAGCAGCCAAACTGGACCAGAGTAGAAGCAAGGGAGGCTCAGGCTGGGCTTAAGGAGAGCAAAGCATTGAACTGCAAAAGCAATCATGCAGCAGAACACATGCCTCAGAGAGATGGTGCAGATTCCGCCCCTGGAAATTTGGAAGCCCCAGCTGGACAGAGCCTTGAGCAGCCTGTCCAGATGCCATAGCTGGCCCCAAGTTCTTGGAGCTGAAGACTGGGCTGGAGGCCTCCTGGGGTCTCTGCCAGCCTGAACCATCCCGGGATCCTATGATTATTGGACTGGAAATGAATAGCCATCTTCTCCCCAAGCTATAGCTTGCAGGTTCCTTCCTTGTTTCACTACTGAAAGCAAGAGGAATTGTGGGAGTACTCATTTAGACTTACCAAGCCTCCCTCAGGCAAAGAAGAACTTCTGGAACTCGGGGATCTACTGTATCAGAGAAGAGCATAAGACCTAGCAGGCAGGAAGCTGTTAAGATGAGAATACCTGAGCTTTCCAGAAATGTTTTGTGGCTTCTGGAAGCTTGTTTTACTTTCTCACTGGTGACTCTTTCACCTGCATGAAAGACAGCTCTAGTCAGGGAATGCCAGCATTCTCCTAAGGTGGAACTAGAGGGCTGTTGGAAGTCACTGACACTGTCCTATGTGGGACTTCGGACGTAGTCCTGGTTTCGGAAAGGAGACTGTGCTGCTCTTAAAGGCTTGTTTGTCTGTCCCCTTTTCATAGACGGAAGGAGTTGGCTGCACTTGAGACAAAGCAGCACTCCTCACTAGTGAGGGCGCTTGAAGTGGCAGCAGAGACAGCAGAGGAGTCGCAGCTTCAGGGAGATCTGCTGAAGCAAGAGAAGGAAGAGGTTCCCCTGGCAGTGCCAAAGGTATGCTCACCTTATTCCTACGAAGCACTTGTGGGAGAGGGAGTTGCCCCAGCAAGACCGCCCCAAAAGCTGCTTCTGGCAGCGACCTAAGACAGAGACTGTGTTGTTGTTCCTCTTGAAAAATGGTGACCCCCCACTTGCAGGTTTGCCACCTGCAGAGGCCTGCTCACAGGGGTCTGGAGAAGCTGCTCCAGGAGTTCTCTCGCCAAGGGCACACTCTGTCCCAGGTGTGCAGAGAGAAGGCAGTGCTGGTGCACGAGAACGCTGCCCTGGAAGCCCAACTGGCAGGCATGGTCTTCCAGGGGTTTAGCTGCAGCTGGAGATCTTCTCTCTTCTCAGCACAGGTATCTTTCCTTCACGCTTCTTAAGAGCCGTGTCCAGAGGCTGAGAGCTTCAGGCCCCCTTGTCATCCCTTGATCAATATTTGAATCACGGGACAGGGATCCCAAATGCCTTGCTTCAGTGCCATCCAGAATTATACCATCGCCTGCAGCATCCCAGATTTGGACCATCCAACTTAGTATAGTTTCATCAAGCCTTCGGGTGTAATCTTTCCTAAGGGTACGAAGGCTTTCTATGGAGGGACTCAGTAATGATTTCAGGCTCAGATTCCTGTGCTGGCTGTGAAGGTCCTGGCTGCCCCTCATCATCCACTGAGTGAGTGGATTTGGTCTTATGCTTCCTTTTCTGGACAGGGGCAATTGTTACTGGTTTAGGCTCCTCACCTCTTTTAGCTCCAGCTGAAGTGATTGGGGTGTCTGTTGACTTGTTCTCCTGCCCTACAGTATCTGGCAGCATATGATATGCATTAGCTAGGACCCAGCACATTGCAATGAGCCTTTTCATCAGTGTTGCTAGTGCAATTTTCCTTCAAATACTTCCCCCACCTTGGTTGGATTCTTAATTTGCTCAATGGGGAAGACACAAGCCACTGGGTCCGAAAATTGCTTCAAGGTCTGGCCTATGTCCTCCCATACCCCACACCACTTAGAATTTTCCATAACTGGGGCAGCGTCTTGGATTAGAAACAAATATCCTAGGTGGAAAGCACTCTGAACAGGTGCCTCCCCCCCACAACAAGGTTTCTGGCACCCCTTCCCCCACAACAGAGTATCTCAGCCTAAAGTGGAGAGAACTGTTTAATTAACAGACAACACAGTGGAAAGGGAAAGGGGAAAAAAGGTCATTAAACCTCAATAAACAGCTGATGAACTTAGTGTCCTTTTCCTCAGATGTGGCTTCCCCTTTCCGGGGTCCGCCCCCCCACCCCCGGGGGCTGTTTCTCCAGCTGCTCCCTGGACGATTCTCGTCCACTGTCCTCCGGGGCTCCTCAGGTTCTCGGATGAGAAAGCAAGTCGAAGAAAAGGATCCAAAAATGATGGAAAAAACAAAAACAAATCCCGGGAAAAAAAGGAAAAAAAGAAAACCCAAGCGGCAGCCACACCAGTAGCACCAGCCACCCGCAGCCACAACTGAACTGAGGGAAAGGAAAAAAAAAAACCCAAAAAACCAGTGTCCCTTCCTCCTTCTCACTCCCCCGTAGGAGAGCCGGGGAAAAAGTTCCAAAACATCCCACGGGCAGAGCTTTCTCCCAGCTGCGGGACACAGTTAAAGCTACAGGACCATATTTCTGCTCAAGTATACAAACGATAGGGAATACAAAATATCATTATGCCACCCCAGGACAGGCAGGTATCTGGGAAACCCCTCTGGAAATCTCAGCCCTTAACTTAGACAAACTGGAAACTACATAGATGAACCCTCCTAGATAACATTACAAAAAGGTGGTATCTTTGATATCCAGGGGAAACGGAACATTTTGAAAAGGTGACGTGCCAGATCTGAAGGGGAAGAAGGAGATGAAGGGATGGGAATTTTCATCCTCTGCTTTTCCCCTAACAAACCGGGTGTAATTGCTAATGCATCCCAAAAGGAAGCTACCCAGGC
The DNA here is from genome assembly GCA_036630365.1 of Acanthiza pusilla. Taxonomy (NCBI): domain Eukaryota; kingdom Metazoa; phylum Chordata; class Aves; order Passeriformes; family Acanthizidae; genus Acanthiza; species Acanthiza pusilla. Next base: position 2,854,155 of record JAXCHO010000095.1, read on the forward strand.
CAGAGTGGAAAACTGACATAGCATACACATTCTCCATGGTTTCCATTACTTCCAGGAAACTCCGATAAATCAGTAACACCAGGCATATTAAAATGGTGGTCCTGATTCTTATTCCTGACTTATAAAAAGTATAAGCTAGGGACCTGACTGCCAACAGCTGTGGACATATACCTATGGCTAGATTACAGAAAAAATTATTGAATCTAACAGCATGGTGACAATGATGCCTTTGAATATTTCTAGTTTTTCCTCTTAATGCACCTGTAACTTGCTGCGGTTTAGTGCTTCTTACTAAGTGCTAAAATGCTCTGTTCCCAGCACCTTTAACCAAAACAAGGCTCTCTGAACACAGATTCAAGCACATATTCGTTGCCTTGGGGCCTGAAAATATGTAAACAACTGTAAGATGAAGGGGGGCAGGCCTGGGGTGGTAAACATTGTCACCTGAGGGTATGATTGGAGAATTAAGGGCCAATATGCTAATGAAACAGAACTTATAAAATGTGAAGAGCTCATGACCCAGCGTCCATTTTGGGTGTAGTCCCTGGGAGGGGACGTTCGTCTGCCCGGAGCGTACCTTGAAGGCCTCGAATAAATTTGTCCGCATTTTATACTCCTAATTTGTTTTGGCTTCTCTTTTTGGCATCAGTTTTGGCACCCCAGATGGGACAGAAGGTCTCTCTCCAAACCCCTCTGGGCCAGCACTCCCTCTGCCAGCCTGGACGGTACCGGAGACCAAGGACCCAGTACAGAAGCACGTGAGTAGGCGTATAAACAGCGGTGTTCTGTGGTGAGGAGAAAATCTCCTACAGTTCGTTTTGCGCGTGGGATAAGGAGTGCCATTGTTCACGTAAGTTTCGGCAGTGCAGCACTGCAGTGACAAACGTTGGCCTCAGGCCAGCATGTGGCGTGGTGAGTAAGCTCAGCGCCAGTATACAAGAGACAGCTGGTTCGATTCCCGCTTTAGCTTTTGCAGTTACTCTAAGTGTGCAACTTCCCCGTTCAGAAATTTAGACATGGGGTGTCATTTTTCAAGTAAAAGTTCTATTCCAATTTCTGAGAATTCCCCATTAGAGCTAGCACTAAAGAACTGGCAAACGCTAGCCAGCAAGCATACTTATCTTATAAAAGCAGAATTGATCAGGCTATCCCAACGTGTCTGGCCCACCTATGAGCTTGAAGAAGACCAGACATGGCCTACAGATGGTAGTTTAGATGAAAAATTGATATCAAATCTGATAGCTCACCTACGAAAAGACAATTACAGTATGGAAATTGAATATGCAAAGCTCTTTAGACTTCTATCACGGGACGAAAAGTTACAGAGACCCGAGACAGAATATCATATAATGGTTTTAAGGAAGAAAAAGAAAGAGGATATAAAGAAAAAGACTCCTCCTAACCCCAGGGGGGGGGATGAAGCAGAAATGGATTTGTTAGCTCCCGCATTAAGAACTGGACCATCAGCGGTGCCAGGCCTGGCCCCGCTGCCCCCCCCCCCCCGCCACCTCCTTCAGGGACGGCTGCGAGTGGGGGTGGGGCCTCGGCGGCCGCTGAGTCAGGGACTGTGGGTTCCTTGGTTGTCTCGGATTCTCCTTCGCCGTTCCCGCCTCACGCTCGTTCCCCCTCTGGGAAAGCTGCCGACAGAGATGAGACCCCAGCTGCGCCGCTGATAAAGAAAGAGGGGGAGGAAAAGGCAGATACCTGTGAGCGCCCACCACCCCCTGCAGGGGAGACAGAAATCCTGGTGAAACCAGATACTTCGAGCTGGCTTTGGCCCCCGCTCCCGCCTTTGCCCCCCTCCCCTCCTTGAGTTTCTCCCGGGCCGGGGGAGGTGGGAGGATCCGGCTCACGACCTGCAGTGCCGCCCCTGGGCGCAGTGCCGGAGGCGAAACCAGGTGGCTGGAGGTGGAGTTCCCGCCCCGGCCACCTTCGGGAATAGAATACTGGGGAGGGGAGCAAGATTTCCCAGCCCCACCACCGCCGGGGGCAGGGCCGGGTGGCTGGTGGAGGGGCCCCCCGGCCCGGCCTCCTTTGCGGCCAGAGCGTTGGGGGTGGAGATGGGATTTCCCACCCCCGCCTCCGCCAGGGGCAGGACTAGAAGACTGGGGGTGGGCTCTGACGCCTGCCGCGTCCACGCCGCCGCCCCCGCCGGGGCCGGAGCGGGGTGGCTCCGGGTGGGCTTTTTCGCCCGTCGCGTCCACGCCGCCGCCACCGGGGGCAGAGGGGGGCGGCTCCGGGTGGGCCCCCTCACCTGTTGCGTCCCTGCCGCCCCCGCCGGGGGCGGACGGGGCCGGCTCCAGGCGGGCTTCCTCGCCCGTTGCGTCGGCGCCGCCTCTGGCCCTGTCGGGCGCGGGGCAGTGCTGTTGCCAACCGCCCCCGCCCCTGCCGGGTACCGAGCAATGCCATTGCAGACAAACCCCGGCGGCTGCTCCGCCCTTGCCGCCGCCGGGCACGACACAATGTTGTTGCAAGCAAACTCCGGCGCCTGCTCCGTCCCTGCCGCCACCTGGCGCGGTACAATGCTGTTGCACACACACCCGGTCCTGCAGTGTTCGGACAGGCAGCTGTAAAATGACAGGCTCAACAGAGGCCGACAGTAGTGTTAGTTAAGATATCTCCTCTGACGAGGAAGATCATAAGACAACTAGACGAAGAAGGGGTAAATTAGCCAAGAAGGCTATAAGAGAACGGAGCCCCATAGCAAAGAGGACGAGAGCTAAAAAGAAAGAAGAGCCAGTTTTGCAAGCTCCCCTGAGACAGGCTGCCGGGAACCAGGGACCCATGTATGTTAAGGTTCCATTCTCCCTTGGAGAATTAGAACATTGGAAAGCCATTGTTGGGACATGCAAAAAAGATCCGGACAAGGTTGCTTCATTAGTACAGAGAGCAATTTCGACACAGAATCCTGATTGGAATGACTTAAAAGCGATGTTGGAGACGTTGCTTGATCCAATTGAGAAAGAAATGGTTTACAAAGCTATTCAAGCTTCTGTGGATTCACAGATAGCAGGTGGAATGCTTCAGGGTACCACCGCGGAAATCTTCCCAATGGAAGATCCACGCTGGGACCCAAATATTCCGGATCACATGGCTAGGCTAAAGCGATACCAGAATTTCGTGATATATGGGTTAAAGCATGGTGTTCCAAAGGCTTTAAATTTGTCAAAGTTATATGAAATAAAACAAGATCTAGATGAATCTCCCACTGACTTTCTAAATAGGCTAAGGGAAGCTGCAGTCAAATACACAAATATAGACCCTGATTCAGCTAATGGAAGAGCACATCTAAGTTATGTATTTGTAGGCCAATCTAGCAGCGATATAAGGAGAAAACTACAAAAGCTAGAAGGAGAACAAGACCTAACCAGATTGTTAAATGTAGCTTGGAAGACATATCGAGACAGAGATTCTAGCAGCAAAGTTAAGCAATCTAGTAAAAAGGTAGCCAGGAGAAGTCATCCGAGAGTACCTCTCCACCCCAGGAGAAAGACCGGTGTGCCTTTTGTAAAGAAAAAGGACATTGGAAAAAGGACTGTCCTAAGTTAAAAAAGAAATCCTCGGTTCCCCAGCTGGCTGTGGAACCAGGATCAGAATCGGGATCGGGATCAGATTCAGAATGAAGGGGACCGAAGGCTTCTTCCCCAGCAGAGCCTTTGGTTATAGCTAAGCTGGGGAAAGATGATGTTGAATTTTTGGTAGATTCCGGAGCAGCATATTCGGTGTTAAATACCATAGAAGGGAAACTGAGTTGAGATACTGTGAAAGTTATTGGAGCTACAGGGGTAACCGAAACGCGGCCTTTCTTCAAACCCTTAAAATTCAAGCTGGGGAAGCACTGGGTAACTCATCAATTTCTTTATATGCCTAACTCCCCCAAACCATTGCTTGGGAGGGATTTACTGGAAAAACTGGAAGCCGAAATTAAGTTTAAAAAGGGGCAGGGGGTACAAGTCATAATTCCTGAGTCTAAATTTGTCGAAGTTGCTGCGCTTTTTATACAGGAAAAATGTGGTGAAATCCCTGCTGAAGTTGAAAATGCTGTTAATCCAATAGTGTGGGCCAGTGATGTTCCAGGAAGGTCCACACGAGCAGAACCAGTGAGTATTGCACTTAAACCAGGAGCAATACAGGTGAGACAAAAACAATACCCTTTAAAAGTAGACAGTCGTAGGGGACTGGTGCCTATAATTGAAAAGTTCCTTAAATTTGGGTTGCTAGAATGTAAATCCAAGCACAACACGCCCATCTTACCAGTAAAGAAGGCGGATGGCAAGAGTTACAGATTAGTGCAAGATTTGAGGGCAATCAGCAAGATCACTGAGGACATACATTCAGTTGTATCGAACCCTTACACTCTTTTAAGCACACTGATGAATTAACTAGGGTGGTTCACAGTTTTAGACCTCAAAGATGCCTTCTTCTGTATTCCAATTCACAAGGATAGCCAGGAACTCTTTGCCTTTGAATGGGAAAACCCTGACACAGGAAGAAAGACACAGTTCACCTGGACAGTCTTGCCCCAAGGATTCAAGAATAGCCCAACTATATTTGGCCACCAGCTGTCAAAGGAACTAGAAGACTGGAGGAGACAAGAACCAGGGGGAGAAGTTCCTCAGTATGTTGATGACCTCTTAATTGCAGCCAAAACGCGACACGACTGCATCCAGCTCACTGTAAGTCTTTTAAACTATCTGGGAACAGGCGGGTATCGTGTCTGTAAAGAAAAGGCACAGATTGCCAAGGAAACAGTGGTTTTACTTGGGCCTAGAAATTGTCCGTGGCCATCGACAACTCAGCAAAGAACGGAAGGAAGCCATCTGCCGCCTTCCACAGCCTGACACTGTGACAGAAATGCAAGTCTTCCTTGGAATGGTAGGCTGGTGCCGTCTTTGGATTGCAAATTATGGACTACTGGTAAAACCTCCTATTGCTCTTCCTCAATACAGAGTAGGTTTTTGCTTGTTTGGTTGGTTAGTTTTTTTCACTTTCAGGTGCCCCACAAGTTGGGCACCAAATACTTTGTCTCAGTTTTGGAGACAAAGTTTTCAGGAGGAAGCATTCCGGGGTGGGTGCCTCCTCCTGAAGGAAAAAAGGGTTTCCCCTCTTCCCTCTGCCAATGAAACAAATTTACTGCAGCAGGTGAAAGTGGAAAAACTGAACTATTTATTAACACAAAAAACCCTAAACGATTTATTAACACAAAATAAAACCGGGAAAAGCAAAGAGGGGAAAAAAGGAAAAGGGTGCCCGCAAGGAGCTGATACCACGTTTCCCTGGTCTCCGAGTGGGGAAGGGGAGTCCACTCAGACACCTAGAAGAGGGCAGATGGAAAAAAAGAAGCTTCACCGACTCCTGAGCGCCAGTCCTCCTCCTCACGGCAGATGAAGCCAGTGGAATCTGCTGGCTCCGTCCCTTCACCCACTGGTGTGGCTTCTCCTTGAGTTCGGATGGCACCGGGGCCACCCCGCAGGCCTGCCGGGGCCACCCCGTGGGCTCCCCGGGCTGGAGAGGAGGGAAGGACAATAGGGACGTCAGGGGAGCAAAAAGAGCAAACAAACAAAACCCTTTTCCCAAGCTCGCAAGGAGGAGCAGGGCAGAGAGCAGCGCCGCGGTCTCTCCAGCTGTCCCTCAGTCCCCCATCTCTCTCCCGGTTGTTGGACCGAGCCGTTTAAGTGACACCCTGCAGGTGACACTGTCTCTGGCCCCGCCCACCACTTTCATCTTAAAGGCACAGCGGCCCTGGGCATTAAGCAGATGGTTAAGGAATAAAGCAGATTCATAATGTCACCCCAGGACAACGACTCAGCCGGGAGAACACTGTGTCCTGCCCCCCTGCAGAGAGACTTGGAAGTGCTGAGGAGATCAGGGCTGTGAGCAGAGGCTGAGCTTTTGCTCGTTGGCAGAAACATTGTGGGCACAGCCACCTGTGTGTGATAAGTCAGGCCACAAGAATTTGAGCTTTGGCTGCTGAGATCAAACTCAGCTGGGCTTTGTGTGCTGTGCTATGTCATGAGGGAAGCCTGGGCAATCACCTGGAGGGGCCTGCTTTGCAATTTTCAACAATAGAAAAATGCTTGCTGTATCTGAGTTGCCATGCAAGCCATTTTCCATACTCAGGTGCAGGGATTTTAAGCCACATCCTCCTGGAAAAACTGCCCATGGGTGCGAGGAGCAATTTCTCTTCATCTTCCCAACTTGTAGGTCAGAGAAGGACAGCTTGCAGTGCAGCCTGCTGGAGGCTCAGCAGCACATATCGGAGCTGGAGATTGCCAGGAGTCATCTGGAAGCCCAAGTTCGCAGAGTCACGCAAGCCAAGGAGGTGATACAAGGTGAGAGCCTCATGTGCTTTGTTTCTGGGGATCCCCTGCCTAGTGCAGTTGCTCTGAAGCCAGCTCTGTCTGCAGGGCTTCTGAGGATTTTCAAAGACATATCAAAGGTCTTAAAATACCTCATTATGCTATCTCACTTTTGCTTCACAAGTAGTTTGGGAATGGGCATTGAATACATCATCAAAACTTAATGGATTAGATTTGGACTTGACACAGTAGCCGAACGAAGGGAACTCCCAGTGCTCTCTGAAGTCTCAGGAAGACAATGGTCTAAACAAATGGACTTGTTTTAAAAAAACAACAGAGATTCTAAATTAAAAAAAAAAAAAGGTCAACATTTTAAACCACAGTAGTTTTTAGAGGGTTTAATAACAGCTGGCTATTTACAGTATTTGTCATAAAATGAATTTCAAAACTTCTCTGTGTCTTTTATTACTTGCCATACACTAACGCTCTCAGCCTACTATAAAAAAACAGTACCTTTAACTTACATATGATATATTGTAGAATAACACTAGGATGTTTACTTCTCACAGAAAGTTTTAACCAATCATACCTCTTTCACCTTGCCTAAGTCAATAACAAATACCACATCATTGACAGTTACGCTGGTTTCTGCAATATTTGTAGAAAGAATCTGCAAATAAAACAAGAAACAACCAAAACTATAGTTAAAAGTAAAGACCAAATAGATTAATATAATATCTGACGAAGTCCTGTAAAACTTACTATTTTGCACACACCAGGAGGTGGACTTTTAAGCACTTTCTTCTGATCAAAAGTCTGCATATTTGAATGAAGCATGAAAACCTGATATCTAATGCAAAACAAAGAGCACATTTAAGTCTTGTTAAAAAAAGCAATAAAAACCTCAGCCATAGGAACTAGAGGCTTTACCTGTGAGCGTTATCAGCAAATCTCCTGTCCTCAAAAAGAATACAGTTAGTCCCTAAGGCTAACTATCTCATCATATCCAGGAAGAAATATTAAAATCGCTCCTGAAAAAGAAGCAGGTTTTCAGTTAAGCGGAAAATTCACTTCAAATATGTATTAGTATTGTGAAGAGTAGCACTTGGAAGGTTTTACCTATTTAGTGTTTCCGAAAAAAGGGCAGGATTCATCAAAGGCTGAACGCATGGTAATTTATTGGGAGTGTGTATGTGTACCTACCAGCCTCACAACTATGACAGATGTTATAGCGCAAGTGCATAATGAGGTCCAGATCCACTTTTTCATCATCAAACTGTGATGAGAAGCTGTCAGCAGTTCTCTGTCCTCTGCACTTAGGTCCCTACCACTTGTTCGGACCAGGGAACTTTCATCCAGATTGCCAAATCCTGCTGAAGCACTAAAACAGACAAATGCACAGAGCAGAGTCAAGGGCTTTTGTTTTGGGTTTGCATTCAGCCACCAGCTAAACTCAGATCAACTCCAACAAGACTACTCCTTTTGAATTTTAAAGTGCAGCAGAACAGCACCTCCAAAACACTAATAATATTCACTGATTTAAGTGGAATCCAGCAAAGCATGAAACTTCAATTCTTATCATCACTTCCATTTTCTTACACTTCATTGAAACACATCCATAAGCAAAATGTCAGAACTCAAAGTATAAAAATACCTCTTCTTTACCTGTTACATGAAAAAAAATTTAAATAAATGTATTTCCAAACATTTTCCTCCCATAAGCAGGTACTACACAAACAGAAACTACACTAAAAAGTGTTGTGTTCTAAAAATACTGGTCTCTACAAAATATTCCCAATCAATCCAGCTATTTAGGTCAGATTTGAAGGCATAAAAAGCTAAAAACTGTTCTGATTAAAAGACAAAATGCAGATTTCCCTTCAACTGTTTCTGCAAAGTAGTTATAGCCTACCTGTAGGATTCCAACAGTTCAACAACCTCAGTCTGTCCAAAGTGCCTAGCTCAGTCTGCAGCCATCCTGAAAGAGTTATACAAAGACCTTTTCTAGATTTCTCACTTTAAAAGAGACACAGCCCAAGACTCTGTAATTAAAGATTCAACTTAGAATTTCCAGAATACAATGTGATGAACCGAAGTTAGAAAATGTTCAGACTGTCAAAACCTCCTATTGCTTACAGTAGTCTGTTAAGTCAGCAATTACTTTAAATGTTATAGAAATTTCGCTCTCATTTGTATATTGACAAATAAATATATCTTTTGGTTTGCCTGTTGGTTTTTAGCAGCCATTAGATGATCTGCAGTGGATACTTGCTCCCATACTGATCAGCTGCTCTACTTGACTCAAAAAGCCTCTCCCTGAAGTAATCATTAGTGCAGTCACACTGGTTTCACTGTGCCTGTAATCAACTGAGAAGTACAAGTAAATAAATAAACAAATAAATCAGCAAACAAAATAAACACATTCTTATTTTTTAATCTAAATGTGGAATGAATGTGGCTTATATGACTTCTAAAATCCACGTCAAAGAGAATTTGTTTTCTCACTTCATCCTACCACTCAGTTCATGTGACTTTAACACTACTTTAGATGCGGCGTAACATCTGTTACTCCTTCAAAACAAGTGCAACAAAAAATAACTAAACAATTCGTTAGTTCTGCTAGTTCTATTCACTTTTCCAACAGGCATCAGAATTCAAACCCAACAACATTTGAAACTGGAGATAAAGCAGCAACAGAAATTCCAGTCGTTTTGTTACTGTTTTTTTGACATTCTCAGTTAAAATGAGATGGAACACCTGAGCAAAGGCATCAGTACTTTTATGCAACCAGATGTCAGAAAGACATGAATCCATTTCTTTTATTAACCATGGTTCAAGGCAATTTGCATCTTTTTCAGTCTGAAGAGGAAAAGCAATATTGAAAAATGGATGTCATCCATAACTTGTCTTTACTCTCATAAATTACACATTAAGAAATTGAACAGTTACTTTTCCAAGTAACAATCAGAAACCCAGCATTCAGGTACCAGTGAAAGCATTTATAGTTCCATATGCCAAGTACTTTAAGCAATGGCAGTTCAGCCACTTAATCTGAAGAAAAGTTATCTACAAACCATTGTAACTGAAAAGCACATTCAGCTAGAGTAGTTCATGAAAAACCATCTATAAAATACATTCATATCCTTTGACAAATTCTACAGGATTAGTATCTTCTGAACACAGTTTTTAAAGCAGATTTAAACATATCTCCCAAGAAAAGTAAAAACTTACCAGTTGATTAAATACCGTGTCACCAACGTCACCCAACAGATTACACTCTTCAGTTGCCCTTGGGACAAATCTTGGTCTCTCACGTTCCAGCTTACTACTATTTTCTTGAGCAGAACACCACTCAGTAAGAGTCTTTTGCTGTTTTTCTTCTACAATGTATGAAGGATTTCCAAGAAAAGTTTTACAGTCATCTTAATTATCCATTGATTTCAGTTTAATAAAAAAAGCTATATCAAGTCACAAAATTATTTGATTTCTTATTTAATCTAGAATGTTGTTACCCATCCAATATAAAATTAATGATTAAGGGCACCCACAGTGCACCACTTCAAACATCTGTATGAAGAACCAGGTAAGCAATACCACTTGGTTGCTTAATCCATTTAGCCTCCAATTGGCCCCATTCAAATGAGCTTCCTAAGTAACTACCTCCTACATAATTCTCAGTCCAGTTTCTCTTTTTCCAGAAGTGAAATACCAAAGGGCAGTGATACAACTCTAGCATGTAACAACTGATTGTTGTGTACAAGTAAAAGAAACAGCAGAAGCAATCAGCGCCTCAGCTGAGCTTTTCTACCCACAGTGATCAAGAGCTGAGCACCATGATAAATATGCAGTTAGGATTGTATGTTATAGGTTCAAGCATGCTAATGCTCCTGAGCTAAGTATGTTAGATGCATCCATGTCTGAAGAATGCACTGAAAAATGTTAATAATAGAAACTGCTTCTGTGTAACATGTACAAAACCCTGCCTTCTCTAATGGCTCCACTTTAATTTGCACCTGAATGTCAGCATACTGTATCTTATGTTTCTAGAGTTTTCATGAGGGCAAAGCTTCCAATTGTATGTAATTCTACTGTGTAAAAATTAGGAAAAATACAATTTATCAACTGAAAGAAGTAAGAGTACAGCCACTGTAAGTAAAAATATTTTTTTCAATCACAGTCTACATCAACAATGTAAACACAGAGTTCTAAAGACACTTGCTGCCATCTAATCATGTTTCATTTAACAATCTGACTTTAGAATTTTAACAGAGAATCTCCTATTTGTTGTCCAATCAATCAATGAGATTCATTGCAAGCAATTAACAAGTTCACCAACCTTGCTGCTTCTCTTTTTTGTACTTTACCATCTCTTTGTTTGTATACCCAGTACTTCGTAAAATGTCCTCCAAAAACATCTCTTTAACTTCAAAAGGTCTTCCTTGGAGTAAAAGTAGAAATAATTAATAAAAGATTAGATATTGCTAGCTTCACTTACAACATTAGTTCCTAAGAACATTTTTTATAGACAAGAAAAGTGAATTAAACAAGATTGGGCCTGATTAAATAAATTATTGCATTCCTTGAAAAGTCTTGTAAGAGCATCTTCACTTGAGTTTACTTTCTTTAAGTGATTGGGCCACAAAAAACCAACCAAACAAAACAAACCCTTAAAACAATTCAAAAAGAAAATATCATTAGCAGTATACCTTGTTTCTCATTAACCTCTTCAATTCTACGAAGAGTTAACAGCAGGAGATGTAAGATTGACAGTTACTCACTGCAATTTAATCAGATGAGAAAAAGGAAACAGTCACTTTTGTTTAGGTGGACAAAAAAGAATTCTCTGTGTCAGCCACCTGAATTAAACGGTAAGAGCAATTAGAACAGTTTTAGTGCAAGATCCCACTAGCAGACTGCCATGTTTGTATTCAATTACGTTCCTTCATGAGATGTATAAGAGGAGATGGACTTCTCCCAATGTCCTCACATAGTGCAGCCAATTTTGGTTTTCCTTACTGACTACTTCCCACTGTCTTTCTCTCCTAAGAATTTGCCTTGATTTCTCTTTTAACATCACTGTTTCCTAGACTCATTTTTATAGACATTAAATTATGCTTTTACACAGGAACAATTAATATCTATTGTAAACTTCTGGTTCCTTAGCAGACATTTACCACAGCTAAGTTTGTATCACCTAGGACTCTTCTCTCCTTCACAAAGGACAAGCTACCATTCACATACTTTTAGAAGCTGTCACGGAGGAAGCTTTCTTACACTGATCACACACTCTGTGGACTGCAGAAACCCACAACTTAAATACGCTGACCTCTGTGGTCAGGATTGTGTCAGCTCTACTGCTGAAGAATCAAACCTTTTTCATTACAATAAGGGACAAAGCTCTTCTTTTAATTCTCAAATTAAAAAAATGGAAAAAGCATCTATTCAATTGTGATTATGCCATGATTATCCTGTTATCCAGTATGTGATAACAGTATAACCACTGTGGTAAACTGAAGAAAGAGACAGTAAATAATAAATCTATTGATCTAAAAGGATAAGAAGCGACCAAAAAAGTAAGTTAGAAAGCCATATGAAAATTACCATAAGGTTTATTTTGCCCCCCAAAAATTTGCCAAACATTAAAGCATGTGTAACTTCCAGATTCCTGCCTCCAAAATGAAGGAAGCCTCATTTCTTAGGCAAAAATTCAAAACTGAAAACCAGAAATGAACACTTTTATGCGTAAATAAGAAAAAATAATTCTTTCTCAGGAACATCCCCTAAAATTAAGCAATGATTTGTAAAGAAAATTCTAAATGAAGCAAAGAACCATGTGATTAAAAGCTAAACCCCAATTTGCCTAGGACTGTATTTCTGAAATGAACAGATACAGTTATCTGTACCTGAGTTTTTTCCAGTAACTAGTAGCAACCTCTGAAGCCAGAACTAGAATTGACTGGAATATACTGATAGTTATTATACTCTTGTAAACCCTAGGGTCTGTACCACTATGCAGACCAGCACTTTAAGAACCTTTTCACCCTTCTTGAATGGAATATGGAGGCGGCCAGGACATCCCTGCATTTACAGAACAGCCATTGGTAAAAACACTTCCCTCTGAGGTAGATGCAAATAGTTAAGAAACAACAAACCTGAGTAAACAAAGAACAAACACTGCTGTAACTGTCAGTGTATTTATCATGTGCCTTTACTCAGAATGGTTTGGTAGAGTTCAGTAAGATCTATGAGTCTCAGGGCAGGTATACTGAGATTTAAGATTTTACTTAGGCACTTACTGTGTATAACGGGGCAACATCCAAAACACCTAATAAAGAGATCTGCATCTAGAGCAGCACTAGAAATAGTTTTATTTAGCTTAGCTTTGCAACACATCTCTCAGTTTTATTAATAAGAAGTCACTGAACCTATCTCTCTCATGTAGTTCATTGTGTAAGAAAGGAAAGCAAAGCAAAAGGAAAAAGAACAGATAAACATCACAGATCCAAGATCATAACTTTTTACAAATACGGAATTTTTTTTAAACTGAAGTATGTCATTTTGTGGTACATGGCAGAGGCATTAAAATGTTTAAGTTTCGCTTAAGAAGGACTTTTAAAAAAACCATCCAAAAGTAAAACAACTTCAAAAAGTTTTGTAAAGGTATCAGAGCCGACTTCACTGTAATGCACATCCCACACAGACCTTAATTTCAGAGATCGAAGAGTACCTGCAACTTCTCTCATTCTTGTACTTGGATCTCATTTTCAAAATAATGCCACAAACTGCAAATCCTACAAATCTTACTCCAGTAAAATCTCCCTTCACAACTGATGAGCATTTAAAGAACTAGATGATACCAGGTAATGAGGAAAAAAGATACATTTCTTAGATCCATTAAATCATGCAAAAAGCTTATCATTAAGGCACATGGCTGATTAATCATCTTTATCGTCTGTTCAGTTTTATATTCTGAACGTATGAATCAAGAACCCAAATACAAGATTTGCAGGCTGAAGTCAAGACTGCATAAATCATTCCTGCACTTTTTTGCTCCTTGTTAAACAGACAGGCACCTAAAATTACCATGTTTTTTTCTCTTTTCAGCAGTGGAGAATTTGCAGTAAACATTCTGGTTCTACTAACTTATCAAACTCCACAACAGGAAATTCACATAATCATATAGCAACACAAATAATTTGCTAGAAATTTGACTACAGTTTATCTTGAAAACATTGGGCAAATAAAGGGACTGCAAATTTGGTAGTGCAAAGTCAAGTGCATGATAACAGAAATTCTGATAGACTAGCATTGAATCTTTGTAAGCCTTTTTAAGGCTTTTCTGCTGACAGAGGAAATTCAGAAAACTTTAGACCACTGCTCTCCACATTCACAAATTCCAAAATTAATTATTGGCACAAACCTAAAATAAGATGCGTTTACAAGAAGAAAGAAACAACAACCCCCCCCCAAAATAGGCATACTACGATAAAAAGATCAGTAACTCTTTAAAGGTAATTCAGATTCAAACTTAACAGAAGCACTTTAAATGTTCGTCAAAGTAATGCAGAAAACTAGGATCTCCCCATTAATTTAACAATACATGCTGCTCCATCTCACATGAAATACAAGATCCTTACCACAATAACATGTGTCACAGCTGATAGGGTGCTGTCTCCTGCCATCAGTGTACGCAGCAGTGTGCCATTAGTGCAAAAGGTCACCAGTGTCTTTGGAGAAACTCTATTGAACAGTTCACAAAGATGCTTCAGCTTTATTCCACCATTTAAATGCTGCTTTCCACTGTCTACTAAAACTTAAAGATTGAACAGCTCCTCACCAGAAGTGAATCACAGTTCTGTCATCAAAGAGTTCGTGCATGCAATTTGTTTATAAACTATGCCTGTTCATAAAGAGTTCCTAAGGATTCTTGGTGCTAATGCTCCAAAACTTTAGGCAAGGGATTAATTAACAGGGTGAGATTAATTTTTTTCTAAATTAATACGCAAGTGAAACAGAATCTTGAGAACCTCTCCATGTTGTTTAATGTACTGGAAAATTCAGTGCGAACTGCCTTGGAAAAACAGGATCAATTCTTCAGAATACCCTCAGATACAGTCTTTGTATTTTTCTAGACGTGGTGGGTTGACCTCGGCTGGATGCCAGGCACCCACCCAGGCTGCTCTACCCCTCTCCTCCTCACCTGGATAAAGGGGAAGGAATATAACAAAAGGCTCATGTGTCAAGGTGAGGACAGGGAGAAATCATTCACCAGTTACTATCATGGGCAAAATAGATTTGACTTGTGCAACTTAGTGTATTACCAATTAAATTCAAAAGAAATAGAATCAAACATTAAAATACCACCCCCGCACCCTGCCCTTCTTCCCAGGCATAACTTTGAATTTTCTGTAATTCTGACCCCTCAGTGCACAGGGGCACAGGGAGTGGGGGCTACGGTCAGTTCACATCTTGTCTCTGCCACTCCTTCCTCCTCAAGGGATGGATTTCTCACACTTCACCAACTGCTCCAGTGTAGGTCCCGCCCATGCGGTGCAGTCCTTCAGGAACAGACTGCTCCAGCATGGGACCCCCACCGGTTCACAAGTCTGGGCAAAACTGCTCTCGGGAAGACTCCTCTCTCAGTGGGGCCACAGGTCCTGTCAGAGCCTATTCCAGCACAGGCTTCCCACAGGGTCACAGCCTCCTTTGGGCAGCCATCTGCTCTGGCACGGGGTCCTCCACAGACTGCAGGTGGATGTGTGCTCCACTGTGGACCTCCAGGAGCTGAGGGGAACATCCTGCCTCACCAGTCTCCACCAGGGGCTGCAGGGGAATCTCTGCTCTGGCTCCTGGAGCACCTTGTGCCCCTCCTTTAGCACTGACCTTGGTGTTTGCAGAGCTATTTCTCTCAAAAATTTGCAATTCTCTCTTTGCACTGCTGCACAGATCTTTTTTCCCTCCATCTCAACTATTTGGTCCCAAAGGCATGATCACTGCTGCCAGTGGGCTCAGCCTTGGCCAGTGGCGAGTCTCTCTTACAGACAGCTGGGCAGAGGCTTTGTCAGACATGTGGGAATCAAAAAAAACATCCCCCTCGCTACCACAACCTTGCCACACAAACCCAATACACTATACTTGACTGAACCACGAAGAAATCAGCTGAACCTTTTCAAACGCTGTGATTTTTCAAGAATGTAAAACTCTTTGAAAGTACCTACTACCTGTGGCAGTGTTAGCTGCGCAAGTAGAAACAGCAATTGCCTCTACTTCCTTCAGCGTTACCACTTTAAGTGCTGAAAACTACCAGAAAAAACTGTAGAGTACTATACAAAGGAAGACACACACACATGTGTGTACTTCCTTTCAAGTTTGGAATTCTTTCTTCAGTTCAAAAATACTCTTACATATTGAAATCAAGGAACACATACCAGATGGAAGTGCTTTACTTTTTTAATCTCTACTCTTCTCTCTTTTTCATCAGCCTTCTAGAAATCACCACTACTGTCAAATAGACAATAAAAGTTCAAAAAATAGATTTCTGTGTTTCTGCAAACACTTCCATTGAACACTTTTTGCCAAGATGGAAACGTTTTCATCTCTCCCTTTTTGCTCTTTCTCATGTGAACTTATTGATTCTTCTGCACAGCTTCCAGTAATACTTCCATCTGACCTATACTTTGTTTTTCTTCATTCTGCATAATTCTTCCACACACTAATCATCCACGTTATTTGCAATCCATCTTTACTTGCTCTTTTTCTCCTTTAATAGCTTTGTGACCTTTGGTATGCATATTCAAATTCTTTAGCTTGGCTTTGCTGTTCAAGTGCATTCATTTTCATTAGGTATGTACTATCTTCACCCATGTAAGCAATATAATTAGCCATACCTTTTGCCATCTTCTTCGAAGTTGTATCCCAACTGCTGCCCATTCCTGACAATCCCACTATTTACACAATTCAAAGAATTTAGAAACTACACACAATCTTCAGACTTGGATCCGCCCCTGCTCTGCTTTAGGAACAAATTCCTCAGATCACTAGAAATTTCTGCTTTCACTTTAAACATAAAAGCTGAAACAGCATAAATTTAACCCAAAGTAGATTGGTAATCCTCAACATCATCACCCACTTTCCTATTTTGTTGTTTTCTCTTTTGTGTGCCCTATCAACTCTCACTATGGAACTTCTGTTACAGCACGCTGACCTTTCTACCCATTTTCAAAGCTTGCAGAACTTTTGCATTTGCATACATTAAAAGTAGAGAGGACAAGGATATCCACATATATACTCTCTAGAGTGTAGCGTTGGTTCAAGCCCAGAGAGTTTCTTCCCCCCCTGAGGAACCTCTGAAGACCTAGAGAATAAAACTCCCCTGGAGTAGAGTCGAAGGTGGATTGCCCCAGAGAGGGGTCAAGGTTCCCCCTCGTCCCTCAGTTCATAATGGTATTCGGATCTCCCCGTCTCCTCCCTTCCTCCTTCCTGATTGGTCCCAGTCCCTTTGTCCCTCCCTGGTTCCTCCCCTGTGCAGTTCCAAGATTGGTTGTTACCCTCTGAATAAAAGTCTGATGCCCAGCTGAGGCGGGGTCTTTTGCCCCAGACTCCAGCCACTGACCATCGCATGACTCTGCGTCTGCTTCCTAGTCCGGGCAGGAGAACCCTCTCTCTTAGCAGCACTCCGGCAGAGACGCAGCGTGGCTGCCTCTGGGAAGGCGCAGCCCACGGCCAGGAGATCTATCTCTGACTGCAGCAGACCTGGACTTCAGGAACGTTAGCAGACGCCGCTGCCGGGCTGCTGACCGATCCCCGGTGGCCAGCGAGACCAGCCCGCTCCCGCTGTGTCATCGTGGCGCCCGAACACGGACCCCCAGCGCAGCTTGGGATCCCTGAAGAGTGACCCTGAGTTCCAGGTGCACTGTCAGCGCAGCCACCGCCTTGACGAACGAGTCCCCGTTTTACGGAATTCGTTCAGAAGGGACACCAAGTCTAACCCCCTCCGAAAAGGAGAGAGAACCTTGGAAAGCCGGAGAAAACCCGAGGAATTTCAGTCCTAGCAAAGACAAGCGGTTTTGCAGCTAGAAACCCGAGGTGCTGCACGGGAATCAGAAGTCCATGTGGTGTGGTAAGTGCAGGCTGTCTTTGCAAAACATCCCCTTTTCTTTTTTCTTTTTTCTTTCTCCCTGCCCCATTCCTCGGGTTCCAACCATCTGCCTGTGGCGGTAAATAGAATGGGAAACAGCAGTTCCCAGCCACAGAGAGAGTTGTACTCATATATTAAGGCCACCCTGGTTTTAAGAAAATGCGACATTAACCGATGACAATTAACTAAGTTTATCAGATGGATTTTTATTAATTTCTCTTCGGCTTCGGCTGCTTCCGCCTCCTCCCTCCAGTTTTGGGACGAAGTTGGGGAAAAGTTAACGGAAAAGATTCGCGGGGGAGAACATAAAGTTTCTAGGTTCTTTCCCCTTTTAATATTAATCTGTGATGCCTTGGGGAAAAAGGAGAAAAACTCGGAAACCCTGTTCGCCCCTCCCGCCCCAGTCCCGTCTGCTCCTTACCCTGCAAACGCTCGGCGCAGCAAACTGGGAGACGCGCGGAGCTGCTGCAACCCCCCTTACCCTCCCCCACCCCCCTTGTCATCCGCCTATGGTGAACCCTACAAATTCGCGGGGAACTCTCTCCCATCGCCTCTCCCCGAGTCCACAGGCTCGGCTGAGCCTGCGGCATCTCCACCCCTGTACACGAGAGAGCCCTGGGAGAACGGCTGCCGAGAAGATAATTTCGCAATAGTAAACTATAAAGATGGCAGGGACCACGTGGAATGTTGTGCAACGGGTCCTAGCCATGCGGCCGGGAGCCCAGGGGGCGCCGCCATGGCGGGGGCGGGACTGTTCCAATCGCGGACCCCTGCCCCTCCTCCCCCTGTGCCCCTCTCCCTGCGGCAGACAGATCGCCTCCGCCCGCCTGCTCCGCCCACGCCGCGGCAGGGATTTCTCCACCGGCTCCCCCCACCCCCGTGCCGCTGGTTGTAACTGCTCCGGGAAAATCCCCTCCCACCGGGAACACCCCTCTCGCAGTCACCGAGCTCTCCCATTCTGTTCCCCGCCCCTTGGAACGCCCCCACAGCCCTCTTGCGACACCGGGTACAGCTGCGCCGGACCCTCCCCCAACCCACGCGGTTTCAAACCCTCCGCTTGCCACGGCTTACCCAGCCGCGTTGGCGCCAGCGGTCCTGCTGCCAGCGGTGGTCCTGGGAGGTGTGGGGCCGCCCCAAACCCCCGGCGTCCCCGCGCTGCATGGACCTGCGGAGCAGCTGCCTGCCGCCTCGGTGGCAATGGTCCCGCTGCCAGCGGGGGCCCCGGGAGGCGCGGGGCCACCCCACACTCCCGACCTCCCCACGCCGCGCGGACCGGCCGACACTGTCCTGCCCCCACTCCTTCCTCCCCCAAACTGGCTGTGCCAGCCTCCCAACACCATTGCAGCCAGCCCGGTCCCCCCCAGTCCTCCCAACCCCCTCCCCCAAAACCCCGCAGTGGTTGCGGGCCCCCCCTTCAGCCCCTACAGTTCGGAACCCGGTATTGCGGGAGTACAATCCTGTGTTGTTACCACAGACAAACAGTTTCTAGTAGCTCCAGTAACTTATAACACACGGCGAACTAATCCACAATGGACAGCTTTTTCCTATCAGAATCTGAAAGAACTGTGTAAAATTGCTAAAGAGTTTGGAAGGGAGTCACCATATTTTAAGGGAGTTTTAAATGCAACATTCGAAACACATGTAATGGTACCCCATGATATAAAAACATTAATGACTAGTCTGTTAACTGAAGCTCAATTCTGGCTCTGGGAAAGATCATGGCACCGGCATTTAAAAGAATTATTAGAGGCTTATAAATCTAACCAACAAACAGCCTTCCTTACTCTGAACCACCTTGCTGGCCAAGCAGATATGGACGAGCCACAAAACCAGGCTGCACAAATACCAATAGAAGTTTTAAATGATATAAAAAATGCAGCAAAGAGAGCCTTATTATGCGTGCCATCCTCCAAAGCCCCTTCAGAAGGCTATGCAGCTATCAGGCAGGGTTCTGAAGAGAACTTTGTGGACTTTGTAGACAGATTGAGGGAAGCGATGGCAAAGCAAGTAGAGGATGCAAAAATGCAAAAGGAACTGTTAAGATCGCTCGCTAAGGAAAATGCAAACACTGAATGTAAGAGAGTCCTCAAAGCCCTTCCACCAGATCCAAGGCCTACCATCGAGCAAATGGTAGAGGCTTGTGCTGAAATAAGGCCTGACCAAACAGAATCTTCCCCTCAACACCCTTTATTAAAGGGACTGCAGAGAAAGACCATAGGTGCCGCTACTACTACTACAGACTCCAATGAAGACACCTGCAAATGTTTCAACTGTGGGTCCCCTCAACACTTCGCGAAAAACTGTCCTAAGCCCCACAGAACTAACCCTATTCCTGCTAAGCCTCCCACAGGTCCTGGAGTGGCACACTGCCCATGCCTTCAGCAGCACCAGCAGGGAAACGGGCAGTGGAGCGCGGAGCAGCACCGCGCTGTGACACAAAATTAAACGCTGACAACATCGCATCTGCCGCTCCAGAGAAACCTGCCGCTTCACCACCAGCGGACACAAGAGGCCCACCGAGGACTTGGGGCAAGAAGATGGACTTGGTAAGTGCAACAGCGCACCATATCACCAGCGAACACTTTCACCCGTTTGAGGTCTCCCTCCAAGGAGACATAGACTGCCAGACGGACATACTAGTTGTTGGGAACTCCACCCGGGGACCACCTATGCTCTTTGTCCTACCTCAGGTGATGACCGTGTCGCCAGGGGTGAATTTTAATATCACGATTTCTTGCGCAAATGCCCCGGAGTTTATCCCACAAGGGCAGTGGGTGGCACATTGTACTGCCCAAGGAGTTTCCCAGGAATCCGCGAACACCAGCCATTTGCTGGGCCCAGCTCGTGGGCTCTGACCACCCATCCCTAAACTGTAAGTTGACCAATGGGAAGTCAACAGTGCATCTTAGTGGGATGCCAGACACGGGAGCAGATGTCACCATCATCTCGGCATCCGAGTGGCCCTCCCAATGGGGTCTCAGACCTTCTGGGGGAGAAATCACAGGGGTAGGGGGAACAGCAACCTCCCAGAGAAGTTCCAACAACATCACCATAGAGGGACCTCACGGACATACAGCTTCTATCAGACCCTTTGTTATACCGTCAGGTTTTGCTCTATGGGGGAGAGACCTGCTCGAGTAGTGGGGGACCCACCTAGAAATCCTACCAGCACCCCAGGATTTCTAGTGGGGGCCACTGAGGGGCGCACCACCCCAGCCCTGACGTGGAAAACTGAGAAGCCAGTAAAGGTGGAACAGTGGTCCCTAACTAAGGACAAACTAAGCGCCCTCGAGTCACTGGTAGAGGAACAGCTTGCCAAAGGCAATATTGTTCCATCAACCAGCCCTTGGAACTCTCCTGTCTTTGTCATAAAAAAGGCAGGCAAAGACAAGTGGAGACTGCTCCACGACCTGCGAGAGATAAACAAAGTCATTGTAGAGATGGGTCCCCTCCAGCCAGGCCTTCCATCGCCTACAATGCTCCCCCGACAGTGGCCACTTGCTGTCATTGATATAAAGGACTGTTTCTTTTCCATACCCCTACACCCACGTGATGCCCCGCGCTTTGCATTCTCCGTTCCGTCGGTAAACCGACAGGCCCCCCAGAAGCGTTACCATTGGCGAGTATTGCCCATGGGCATGTGCAACTTACCTGTCATCTGCCAGTGGTACATGGCAGGGGTCCTGTCACCGGTCCGCAAAGCCTTCCCCAAAGCAATCATCTACCACTACACGGATGACGTGCTGGTCTGTGCCCCTGCCCAGCCCTATCTGGAAAAGACCTTAGCAGCCACCATAGACACTATTCAACGTGCCAGGATGGAGATACAACCTGAGAAAGTGCAGCGCACCTGCCCGTGGACATACCTGGGGATTCACATTGCTGAAAAGACTATCGCACCCCAGCAGCTCACCATCAAGGACAACCCAAAGACCCTGCGAGACCTCCATCAGCTCTGCGGGTCGATAAACTGGGTGCGCCCTCTGCTGGGGTTGACGACGGCAGACCTGACCCCCTTGTTCCAGCTCCTGAAGGGGGGCGAGAGACTGGACTCGCCAAAGGCTCTCACCGCAGAAGCCAAGGCTGCCATTGGTAAGGTGCAGCGCATACTTTCCTCCCGACAGGCACACAGGGTAGTGCCAGACCTGCCCTTCCGATTAATCATCCTCGGGCAGGTACCGTTTTACCATGGTCTAATCTTTCAGTGGGACGAGAGGTTGAAAGATGCTCTCCTCACCATAGAGTGGATCTTTCTTCCTCATCAACCGTCCAAGACTGTCACAACGCCACAAGAGCTGGTGGCAAAACTAATACAAAGAGCGAGAACCAGGCTTCGCATCCTCGCTGGATGTGATTTCGCACATGTACATGTCCCCTGGCGTGGCAAAGATCTGGAGGAGTTGCTCCAAACCAATGAGCACCTCCAGATTGCACTGGACAGTTACCCAGGCCAAATTACCAGCCACAAATTAAAACACCCTCTGTTCAACACAAAGTTCCAATTAGCACCAAAAATGCTTCAAAGCAAATCTCCATTGGATGCCCTGACCATTTTCACTGATGGCTCAGAGTCTTCCCACAAGTCAGTCTTGACGTGGAAGGACCCTAAGACCCAGCAGTGGGAAGCTGAGGTCCACGTGGTGGAAGGCTCCCCACAGATTGCAGAATTGGCAGCCATTGTCAGGGTATTCGAGAGGTTCCAGGAACCTCTGAATCTGGTAACTGATTCAGCATATGTGGCTGGAGTCACGGCCAGAGCAGAACATTCCTTGTTAAAGGAGGTAACAAACCAAAAATTGTTTGGACTGCTCTCTCGGTTAGTGTACCTGCTGTCCCACAGAGAACATCCTTTCCATGTCATGCATGTTAGATCACACCAGGATCTCCCAGGGTTCATATTTGAAGGGAACTGCAGGGCAGATGCCTTAGCCATGGTCGTGCGGATGGCTAACACACCTGACATCTTTGCACAGGCCAAGCTCAGCCACCAGTTCTTCCACCAGAACGCTCCCACCCTCAGGAGGATGTTCCACTTGCCTCTTGGGCAAGCGAGAGCCATTGTAGCGACATGTCCCAGTTGTCAAACCTATCAACTTCCATCGATGAACCCGGGAGTAAACCTCCGAGGACTAGCCAGCTGCCAGATATGGCAGACCGACATTACTCACCTTAATGAATTTGGCAGGCTCAAGTATGTCCATGTGTCGGTCGACACATTTTCTGGTGCTATTTTTGCCTCTGCCCACACAGGCGAGAAGGCAAAAGATGCTGTTAAACACTTCCTTATGGCCTTCTCTGTGCTAGGACCCCTAAGGAGATTAAGACAGACAACGGTCCCGCGTATACCTCGTCCCACCTTCGAGAGTTCTTCCAGCAGTGGGGAGTGACCCACATCACCGGGATCCCTCACTCCCCCACTGGACAGGCAATCATGGAGAGAACACACCAAACCCTCAAAAGGGTTCTCCACCAGCAGCAGGGAGGAGCAGGGAACAAATCGCCGGTTGAGCGACTCTGCAAGGTGCTCTTCACAATCAATTTTTTAAATAACACCCAGGAAGAGCCCATTTCCCCTGTGTTCTGGCACTTTTCCAATTCGACCTCAGCCAAATTAAAAGAGCAACCACCGGTGCTGGTCAAAGACCCTGAGACCCATGAAATTGAAGGGCCCCTCCCACTAATTATCTGGGGACGAGGGTATGCGTGTGTGTCCACCCCTAAGGGACCAAGGTGGGTGCCAGCCAGAAACATAAGGCCATACAGGCCCTCTAATAAAGTATCCGAGAGTGTACTTCCAGGCACAGCTCGAGCGGAAGGCGGAGGACAACAACAAGCCCAGCTGGCCTGGAAAAGAAGAAGAAAGAAGGACCCTCAGCCAAAACTGAGGAAAAGACAGTGAAAACCTCCTCCAGAAAACCTGTGAAAGAACTGACCTGATCGAAGAAAAAGAAGAACCCCCTTCCCTGGTCTTCCCCCCCGCCTCCCCTCGTGTGTTGTCCCTTACCCCTTTGTTCCCACCCCATACCGCTAAGGAGGTAAGGGGAGAGAGAGTTTATCCTTAATCTTAGATTATCTCGTTTCGGTTAAAATCCCACCGGAAAAACCCCAGAAGATGCAGCCACAACTCCTCGTCGTCCTGCACCTGGTCCTGCTGGTCCCAAGAGCAAACCCATGGCTCGTGCAACAGCCAAAAGAGAACGTCTGGGTAACCTTGGCAAAGTCACTGAACCAACCAGAATTCTGCCTTAACACCCATGCCACAGAAAACCCCATGTCGATGTGCCTGGTGGGGATTCCTTGGGAACCCCTCGACTTCCGTGCCACCTTTGCTGATGCCCACCCAGCCCACAGCTGGGACAAATGGATAAGGACTCTCCCACATACCCAAGCTGAACCCCAAGAATTAGACCTTGTGGGGTCAGCCCAACCTCATTTCTGTACAAAATTCAACTCCGAATACAATTGGCTAAACCCCTCCATAAAGGGTGGGAGGCCAAAAAATGACGTATCCCCGATTGACAAAAAATCATATGTAAAAGGTTTATGGTGCAGTTTTGCAGAAAACACTCAGTCCGCATCCATTCTGTACCCGAGAGTACTCCCCAAAGGGGTATTCCTTATCTATGGGGATCGGGCTTGGGCAGGAATCCCCTCTCAGCTGCACGGAGGCCCATGTACGCTAGGCAAACTCTCCATGTTAACACCGGGAAAGACCCAACTTTTAGCTTGGAGAAACCACACCCAACTGGCCCGTCAAAAAAGAGCCACCCTAGATTTAGATCCAAATTGTGATAGTAATGTGGGATCCTGGTCTTTCTCGAAGAGAGTTGCCGCATCTTTATTTTTGCCTTGGGTGGCAGCAGCAAAAGCCCTCGGTGAGCTTTCTCACCTAGAGTCTTGGCTGGCAAAGCACGCCAATTTAACATCTAAAGTGTTGTCGGACCTCCTCGCAGATGACGTAACAACCAGGCAAGCCACCCTACAGAATCGGGCGGCTATCGACTTCTTGCTGCTGGCGCATGGCCACGGGTGTGAAGAATTTGAAGGACTTTGCTGTTTTAATTTATCTTCACACGCCCAAAGCATGCACCAGACAATTAAGCAAATGCAGGACCAGATTCATCAACTACGCACCAAAGGCAATGACTGGCTGCAGGGCGTTTTTCACGGATGGGGCATCTCCGGTTGGGTGGCGCAAACTTTAAGAACTTTACTTTGGACTGTGTTTACGATTTTCATTGTGTTAGGTTCCCTCAGTTGTCTTAAGAGTTTCATTATGTCCCTTGCTAGTAAAACTTTCTCCTTTTATAATAGAGAAGGGGGAGATGTAGCGTTGGTTCAAGCCCAGAGAGTTTCTTCCCCCCTTGAGGAACCTCTGGAGACCTAGAGAATAAAACTCCCCTGGAAGAGAGTCGAAGGTGGATTGCCCCAGAGAGGGGTCAAGGTTCCCCCCCGTCCCTCAGTTCATAATGATATTTGGATCTCCCTGTCTCCTCCCTTCCTCCTTCCTGATTGGTCCCAGTCCCTTTGTCCCTCCCTGGTTCCTCCCCTGTGCAGTTCCAAGATTGGTTGTTACCCTCTGAATAAAAGTCTGATGCCCAGCTGAGGCGGGGTCTCCTGCCCCAGACTCCAGCCACTGACCATCGCATGACTCCGTGTCTGCTTCCTAGTCCGGGCGGGAGAACCCTCTCTCTTAGCAGCACTCCGGCAGAGACGCAGCGTGGCTGCCTCTGGGAAGGCGCAGCCCACGGCCAGGAGATCTATCTCTGACTGCAGCAGACCTGGACTTCAGGAACGTTAGCAGACACCGCTGCCGGGCTGCTGACCGATTCCAGGTGGCCAGCGAGACCAGCCCGTTCCCGCTGTGTCACTAGAGGAAATCAAGAGAAAGCACTTGCAGTTCAGTTCTATACAACAACTCACTACATGAAACTGCAAAATACAGGAGAAAAGCTGTTCTTTTCAAGTCTGAAATACTCTTACCCAAAATAACATATCCTACCTATACTTTACACATGGATATTTTACTGGGCTGCATCCCAAATATACTGTAGTTTAAATATTCACATGACTAAAGACACCAACACCAGATCAACTGTCTTTAAGAAATATCACCAGTACCTGCTTTGTAATCATATCTGATAACCAATTGTCTGGCCAATCTTTTCTTTCTGCTGCCACTCTTTCACCTACAGCAAGTGCTGCCAAGTGTCTTGGCTGAGTGCAAAATATACGGCAGGGAGTTCCATTTTTATGATAGTCGTCAAGAATAAACTGGGGGATCTGTAAAGAAGCGGTTTAAATTTACTTTTTAGTTTGATAAACTCATTACTTTTTTACCACAGTAAAACAATTTAACTGAACCTCAATATCACACAGGGTGGAAAAGGACTCACAATAGGATTATCATTGCAAATGTACCTGAAGTGGCAAAAAGACCACAAAAATCAATTTCTCCTACTACGTTTAATCTGTTTCAAACAAAACACAACAATAAAACCAAAACCCCCACCCACTCAACCAACCAAAAGTTGGTTTCTCTCTCCTGCTTCAGGGAAAATTATTTAAAAAAAAACTATTAAAAAAACCCCAGTAGGTAATCTTTCATTTTAAGAGAATAATACTCTAGATACTAGGAACAAAACTAGCTTTAGAAAAAAAAGGGTATACAAAACTATAGCTACTTTCCCTTCAACGTTCTATTATTTTAATGAAAAATTGATCAACTCTTTGAACCATGTAGGAAAACAAAAGCCTTAAAACTAGAATAAAAAAATCCCTTCTTACAGAAATATTAAAAATTTGGCATCAGTTTTGTATGAATACTGTTATGTGTTTTCTTTCATTAAAGAAACATACTTGAGTAGTTTTTCCTGATCCAGTGTCTCCCACAATCAAAACAACTTTATTGTCCTTTATTATTTGACAATTTCTTCCTGTTTTTCAAAAACTGGTAGTGATTCCCTGAAGGAATCAAACTCTGATTCCCCTCTTTTCACCGGAACCTGCGGGATACCGTCACTAAGTCATCCACTTGTCTTGTTCACTTCTTTCTTTTCTGTGAAGAGAAGTCAATAAGTTACTTACACACAGGAAGATCACTAAAACACTATTTTAAATAGTACTTAAAAATGAACACTCCTGATTTTATTAGTATCCCTGTTCATAAAGTGAGAAACCCATGACATATTTAAAAGTCATTTTCATGGTAACGCATTCAGTTACGGTGCTTCAAATAAATATTTTCCAAAGGATTTTTTACTTCCATAGAGATTAGGAACACAACAACTATCCCAGCCCATTGCTCAAGTTAAAAAAAGGCATGAAGAGCTGAAAGAGAAACAGAAACTAAACTAGGGAAGGAAAGCCTGGGGCACATTTTCTTGGCCTTTGTATCTGTTTACACATTACTATCTCCAGAGTTTGCCTAGAAAAATCCACCATACAGTTAAACGTTTAAATTATTCAATACTGACAAGTGTGCTTTCCAACACTTTACTGTGATTCATGTGCCTTCTTTCACATCCTTACTGGTCTTTTAAGACCTCCTTCCAGTCAGTCTCATATAACCTAATAATCTAGTCCACAAGATTTGTCTTAACCAGTACTAATTGAACCATGACGTACCAAGAGCCCTGGAGCCATGCAGCAGTGTGATGTATTAGAAAGCAATTGCATAAGCAGCTAAAAAACCTGCACTCTTCTGAGGATGCTACTTCAACACCAGTATTATAAATGCTACTCTATAATTCCTTAATGATTGTTTTCCAAAAGATTGAGAATCTCATTGTAAACTCGATTTTAATGCAATTATATAGGCATAACACCATTATTTAATGCAATTAACAGATTTGTATACTAAATCACAAGCACTGTTTTACCAAGACAGACACAGACTAACAGATTAAAAGAGTCAAAGACCATTCTGGAGAAGAAAGAAAAATTTTACACTATTCATTAATTTATACCTTACAGCCCTAAGAAATTGCTTTTTGGTACTTCTATTATAGTTTCCTTCTGTCCACTAAACAATCTTATTAAACAAATGAAACAACTGAGAAAGAAAGCTAACAAAGGAAGCACTTAAAGCACAAACATAATGAATCAGAAATATCCACTGAAACAAGGCATACTCATATGTTTTCTGTTCACTACAGCCAGCTTTGTACACAAACACAATATAACTTCTATAATCATAACTTAAGGCAATATCAATGTTAAAAGCATTGTTTAAAAAACTTTTATATCAGAAGTTTGTCTTCCAGAGAACTTTACATTCTCTAGAAATCAAGCTTACATAATAGCCTTTGAAAGACCAAATCTGTTTTAGAAGATGACAAAACAAAACATGAACTTACTTTATCAAGAAGAATGGATTCCAAAAGGCACAACAGCCAGTCTCATTTTCTTATAAGGGTGTTTTTATCCAGAGTGATGGTAACATTTGTCTCTTCAATCTTACCCCATGGAACTTGCAGAAACCCACATTTCTCAATTGTATTTCAAAAACAATTTGGTTGAAATTGGCTCAAAGAATCAAAATTAACTTGATACAAGGGAGACATTGCAATGTGGGTGACATGACTGCCTGAGCGCCTCATGGCACCAGTTTTAAAAGACCCTATATTAACAATTAGAAGTCAAGAAAATTAATAGGTTTGTTTGGAAAGAAGGGTGTCAGGACAGAAGAGGAGACAGAACATAAAGGGGTTTGTTTTGTGGTTGGGTTGTTTTTTCAAGTAGTGTTGATTGACAAGTCCATATCACAAGACACACTGGACATACCAGGCTCAACAGCAGAGGCATTTCCTCCTTCTGTCTTTGGCAGAAGTTCTGTTCGTTCTTTACTTGTGACAGGAAAATTCTGAATTAAAGTATGAACAACGTGTTTTGTACCAGGAGCTAAGGCACAGGTCATTACTGCACGTGTTAGTTCCAATCCATCCTTTTTTCTTACAGTTAGGTACCAATTAGGTATCTCCTTCTCTGGGAGAAAGGGGAAAAAAGGCGTTTTAGGAATAGGCAAACCAGATACCTCCATGTAATGATCTTTGACAATAATTCTTTCAAGATGACTCTCAATTTATTTTCAAATATAATAACAATAGTCCCACGGCGGGATGTTCCTGGGCCGCGACATTGCTCCGCGACAAAGCTCCCATGTCTGATTACAAAAAGCAGGCACGAGGTTTTCTCAGAGCTGTGAGATTTGAGAGCCACAGATTCCTAGGTTAGGGGAATTGACTAAGTCTTTGACTGAGACAACTGAAAACTTAGAAACAGAGAAGAGCTAGTGTAGAGGTAATGCAGAAATTAGGACCTCATGAGAGATAGATTGCAACTAGATACAGTTGCAGCAGGAACACTAGCCTGTATTAACTCAGTGGCAGCGGCAGGAGGAACCCAAAGTTCCAAGGCCACAACAGACATATCGATATGCCTGAAAGGATCTTAACACCTTTAATCCGAAAACCTAGTAGCACTACCTGATGATGGGGAAAAACATCACCAGTGTGAGCAAGTGATGCACATTTCAAGTAAAGCACGGACTGATGGAACTGATGTTCCCTCACATAAGCCAGATCTAGTTCTATTCGCAGATGGCTCGTCCCACTCCCTGCAAGGACAGCAACAGACCTGGTATGCTGTGGTGAGCTGGGGATGGCTAACAGAGGCAGAACCACTGCCAGCAAGGATGAGTGCACAAGTAGCAGAACTAGTAGCTTTGCTGCGTGCAGCACATATGGAAAGAGGCAAATGAGTACAGACCGAGTACAGGCTGTACATCTGTACAGACTCTTGGTATGCTTTTGGGATATGTCACACTACAGGGGTGTTATGGGAACAATATGGATTTTCACATCACCCAGCATAATATACTGTTGTGACTCTGATGGCTGACCAGAGGAAATGCCAAATTTGACAGACCCTAAGACAATGTATGAGAAGGACTGCTCCGCAGAAGAAGAGATACAATGGGAAAAATGAAAGGCAACTCAAAATGTTGATGGGACATGGACAATTGGGGGAATGCCAATTCTGACGAAGAATACTTAGTCACTTTGGCTAGAGGGTTTCATGATAAATTCCATGGAAGGATACAGGCAATAGTTATCCAAATACAAAAAATATTGCCAGCTCCAGGAACTTATGCCACCGCAAAGAGAATCACAAATGGCTGCCCAACTTCACATGAGTTTTCAAGTATCAGAGTGAGCTCACACTTAGGAGGTTGACCTTGGACGAATTTCCCTTTTCAGGGACTGCAGAGAGACCCTGCAGACATTCTACCTGTGGTTGGGTGGTAGTAGACCAGCTGTCAGGCTGGGCAGAAGTCTTTCCAACAAGAAAGACTTATTGAGGAGGAATAGTAAAAGCTTTCATAAAAAAATCGGTGCTCATTTTATAGCAAATATGATACCAACATTTTCCAGATAGAAACTTTCTACAATAATTTTGAATATTAGAAAGCAGGTATTCTTTATGGCAGCACACTGGTCACTCAGAGGATCCTTCCTCTAATTAATTGCCCCAAGTGTCAGGTAAACAGAGTTTTTATCGTACACATTGATT
The DNA here is from genome assembly GCA_036630365.1 of Acanthiza pusilla. NCBI lineage: Eukaryota > Metazoa > Chordata > Aves > Passeriformes > Acanthizidae > Acanthiza > Acanthiza pusilla. The sequence continues at coordinate 2,884,164 of JAXCHO010000095.1, forward strand.
TACACATTCATTAGCTATCCTGCTTACTTCATGTATATGTTTTACTCTATTTTACATAGTCATATCCCTTATCGGAAGTCCTTATATGGTTCTTTGGTGATCTTCCTCTGTTGTCATCAACATCTGGTGTCCTTTTTAGGTGGCTGCTCTTTGACCCCTGCTTTTGAGTAAGTACAATATTGTTTATAACTCCTGCTTTGTCAGCCTTGCAGAGCTTAGCTGGTGTCCTGCTTGTGTTTTGTATGACTTTTGTTTGCCTAAATTACATCCTATTTTCATTTCTCCAAGGCTGTGCTGTTCTATTCTACTGTGCAATTCTACTTGCTAATAACACCAAGATCTCGTGTTCAATCCCTGTATGAGCCATTTATTTAAAGAGTTGGCCTCAACTGGCCAAGTTGGTCATTGTAGGTCCCTTCCAATTCAGAATATTCCCTATGTGAACTTATGTCCCAGTTAAGACCTGTTAGATGGAGATGAGTGCTTGACCCAGTATGTTAACAAGTAGGGAAGGATCAACCTCTTAATCAATATTTGACTTTGAGAATCCTTTGTGGTTTCATATTGATAAATATTTCTGTCCTATGACATTCTTGTTAGCCTTTATTCTGTTAAGTTTGTTACTTGTTATAATGTTGTATGTAAGAGCAGTGTTTAAATACCTTGAGACTTCTTTCATCCCTGTTAGTATATTAGCAGGTATGCTCAATTAAAACACAGGTAGGACTGTTGATACACACAGTCAGTGCAGATAGGTCAGTGTGCAGCTGCAGTGCCAGCTGCAGATTGGACTCTGAGTGGCAGGAGCCCGAGGAAGGAGATTGTGAACTAGTGTCTATATTTGTATTTAAATGTTTCCTTAAAAGGGGCGAAGTGTTATGAGAGAAGGGCTGTCCTGCGGGTGGGGAGAGGCCAGCAGGCACTGAGTATTTCCTACCCCTTCAGATATCCCTGAGAGCTCCTGGCATCAGCTATGCAGGGACCTCCAGCAGCACGACCAGACCTTGTACCAGAGAGGCCAGCCATCTTCTAAGGGAGAAGGTCGCCTCCTCCATGCCTCACAGAGCTGGTTTTGCAGCAGCCTGAATCAGGAGTAAGGATTTCTCTCTGCAGTTCCTAGAATGTGCAGGGTTTGAGTTGCGAAGTTTGAGATGGGGGGACAAACGGAGTTATTTGTTGAGCCTTGAAGGGCTGGAACAGAGAGGAACAGAAACAAGGTCAGATCCCAGACCTTTGGGGACCCCAGGAATCCCTCTTGTCAGGGCAGCTCCACCCCACCCAATCCCAGCTCTTCCCATGGCCAGAAGGGAGCTGGAACTAAAGGATAAGCCCTCAGGCGCTTGCCGTGAATACCTCGTATGTCCCTTAAATCTCTGTCTGCTCTGTCCACACCACCCCTTGTGTGGACAGAGAGCAGAGCACTGACCAGGATCTTTCACGCGTTCATGCCATTAGCCTGTCCCTTCTGACATGCCACTGCCCTTGTTCATCTTCGCAGGTGACCTGGAGCAATGCCTGCTGCCTGCTCAAGTGGCAGCTGCTGAGCACTAGGGACACCAAGCCTGTCAGCACCCCAGCAGCACAGCTCCCCAACACCAGTGCTGCCAGCCTGGCCACATGTCCTCGTCCCCTTGGCAGGGCTGAGCCATGTATGTAACACAAGGGCAAGGGTGGGAGAGGGTGGCAGGGAGTCCTGAGGCATCGTCAGGGTACCACAGCCATTGGGCTGAGTCCTGCTGCTGGGGCTAGGGCCAAGCTGCAGTATGGCGGCAAAGGACCCTGGGGGTTTTGGCTCACCAGTGAGCCTGACGGCTGCCTCTCTTATGGACTTCTGTGGGCTCTGCAAGTACATCACGGACTGCCGCAGGCACCTGTCTGCTCTGTCTCTCTCCTCTTCCAGCTGGAGAGAGCACAAGGGGGCAGAGGGAAGGGTTGGCACTGATTCTTCCCCTTGGATGGGCGGCCCCTGCATCCAGGGCTGGCATTCCTGCATGGACACCCATGATGGCCAGCCAACAGCTGGCTGATGGCAGGGTTTGGAGGGAGCAGAGAGATGATTACTCCACAGGCAGCCTTAGTGCTGTCCTGATGCCAAAGCACAGCTGGATTCGGGCTCTGTCAGCAGCCTGACCCAGGGAGGGACAAGAGCCTGGAGGAGAGCCTGCTGGGCTGCACACCAGAGTCGTGTTGGGGAGCAGGCTGTTGGTGATGAGTGCAGCAGTAGGCAGGGGCCACAGCTGCCAGCCCCACACACTGGGTATTGGGGGCAGAGGGCTTGGTCACACTGGGTCGGGGACTTTGAGGCCACTCTCACCAGGCACTCGCCAAACCTCCACAGCTCTTCTGTCTCCAGCAGCTGCTCAAGATTCCACTTCTTCAGGAATGTTGTTGCTTGAAGCAGGGATTCCCAAGAGGCCTGCAGTGCAGCAGAGAATGGGAGATGGCACAGCATTCCAGGGCATAGAGCCAACCAAAGGCCAGAAGGAGGCAGGAGTGTGGTAGTCTTTGAGGCATTAGGGCGACGACAGCTGAGCCTGCTTAGAGGGGACACCAGTAGCCCAGTGTCGCCACCTGTGCCACAAACTGGTTCTCATCATACATGTGGTAGAAGAGCAGGAGCAGGCTCTGGTGCACGCAGTCCTTCAGGGGCCTTTTTCCTTCTTCCTCCACCAACTCCATCACCACTTGAAAGAGGCGAATGGAGAGCAGCTGCACATGGCTGGCAGCCTAGTGAAGAGAGCAAGAACCTCAGCATTGACTGCTCGAGGCCTAGCTGGGCATGGAACTGAGAATCCACAAGGGCACAGTTTCCTGGCAGCGCCTGTGGTGGGGGCACAGAGCCTTACCTTGTCAAAGAGTGGCTGGAGTGCCTCAGCCAGCTGTGGAGCGAGGGAGCTGGCAATTGGCGCGTCTCTGTCCAGGAGCATCTCACAGAGCACACGGAGGGTCGTCCACACCACCTCCCTCTCTTCACCCTTCAGTGCCTCTGTGAGGCTTTCAGTCAGGTTTTCCATGCTTTCAGCCTGTGTGGAACATAATGCAATGTTGAGAAGCCATGAAAGGCTATGCTGCCAGAACCACTCCAGCAGTTCAATCCCATGCTGCTGCCTCAGAGTCCAGAAGCCAAAGGCCTGTTCTGATGGATTCTGGGAGAGGAACAGGGAGTCAGGAGAGCTGGGAGCAGCTGCCCATCTTCTGAAACCCATCCAAGTGCAAGCTGTGGTGTTATCCAACCCCATACTAGCAGCACAGTTTCAGCTGCTTGCCTGCTTCTCACCGTAGAGGGTCTCTTGCAGATCACCTTGAGGCATCTGAGCACCAGGACACGCATCACTCTGCACTCCCTCCGTAGGTAGATTTGGACAAGCTTTAGGATGCGTTCATCCCATTTCTCTGATTAAGGCAAGGTAGCAGCTGAAACACACACAGCAGTGACAGTGTCATAAGGGACATCCCAGCAGCAAGGGAGGAAGGGAACGCAGCCGAGCCCAACCTCTGCTCCTCCTCTACCAACTGGACTCCCTCGCAGCCACATCTCCAAGAGGGCAGAGTGGTGGGAAACAGCTTGACAAGGCAGTGCTCACCATCAGGCTCACCTCAACAAGGAAGGCCATGGCAGAGACCTCCCAGCGTGTCTCCTGTCTGCGGAACACCTTGAACAGGTAGCGCACAATCCGGTAACACAAGGACTGGGAGATCCTGAGCGTTGTTCTGGCAGGGGAAAAAAGACATCTTCGGCTCTGAGCAGGACAGGCAAACCTGCCCTGGGACTGACTCACAGAGGCCTCTTCTTTCACCACTACCTCTTGCAAGGAGAAAGGTACAGTCGAACAGCAGCAGGCTCATTTCAGGGATGAGGAGGCTGAAAAAACACCCATCCTTCCTACGGGGCAGTCCTGTCCCCCAGGCTGTCATTAGCCCAGGATGAAACCTCCCTGTTCCCAGCAGGCTGTCCTCAGTGAGGCTGCCTGCAGACAGACCTCCTGACCTGCCATCAGCACAGGCCTCAAGGGAAGGGACGCTGGTACTTTTGGTTGTGGCTTCTCCAGTACACCCTATCCTCCAAGGCTTTTTCACTCTGCTGCACCATCCCTCAGTGACAAATCCCTCTCACCCCTGATCACAGGGATTATGCAGAGGCTGCGGTGAAATAATGGGTGGAGCAGGGAGAATGGGGCTCTCACCTGGCCAGAAGACCCATTCCAAAATGATGGGTGTCAGTGTTGAGGAGCGTGTCCCAGCCACACTCATGTTCAACTTCAGACACCACATCCTCATACTCAAGGTGACAGAGCAGCGCTTTCACGGTCAGCAATGCAAACCTGTGTGCAGAGCAAAGCCCAGGTCACACCAGGAGCCCTGGCCCCAGCTCCAAGGGCATGGGGGAGATGGGAGGACCAGAATGGAGCACCTGTTGGGGTTGGTGGGAAGGCATTGCTCCTGCTGGCATCACCTCCAGAAGGCATTGACCTCCATTGGCATCGGCTCTGTGCTGGAGAAAACTTGAAAGAGCAGGGCCACAAAGAGATGTGGGAGATACATAATCAATATGTCTGGGTGCTGGGGCAGATGAAGGATCTCCCACAGTGCTCTGGTTGCCTGCAAAAAGCCAAAACAGCCAGAGACCATGCTCAGCACCGAGACATCTCTGTGGCAGGGTCCAGCCGTGGGAGGATGAGGCTCAGGCCTTGCTCTGTGCCAGGGCAGATGCAGGGGGAGCATCTGACCTGCCCACCTCTGAAGGTGCCACTAACCCAGGTTTCTGGCACACCATGTGACACGGGGTGCAGTGGTGGGGGAGAAAGGATAGAGAGATGCCAGAGAGGAAGCCCTTGAGGATGTACTTGGGTCTAGTCCAGAAACTCACAGCCAGGGAAAAGACGGCTGAGGAGTCCTTATTGGAGGTGGACATACTGTGCAGCGGCCAGTCCTCCAGCACACAGAGGAGCTCTGGCAGCACCTTCTCTGCAGTTCTGTTTGAGGAGATAATCGCCCTCCACATGGTCACAGCAGCTCTGCCGGCCCAGAACTGTGTGCCAGCAGGGTCTTGGTCACAACACCGTGGCCTGGGCAGCTGCAGGGTCCCCAGCTGGTCACCAGCTCTGCTTCAGCCCACTGCCCCTCTCCAGCTGCACCCAGCCAGACTACTCCTGCAGGCAGCAAGCGACCAAGTGACAGTGCCTTGAAAGGCGGGGAAGGAGCATGGCAGCAGGTTGTCGGGCTGACATGCCATGACTGGGAAACAGAGGGCTCAGAGTGGCTTGAAAATCTTCCTGTTTCTGCCAGCACACATGGGGCAGGGTCTACAGGCTGATGGGCTCTAAGGCTGATAAATCCAGAGCTTTCTAGCCAGGTGGGCCTTGTACCTGTCACATGATGGAGCACACAAATGTGTCTAGCCATCTTCTTCATTTTGTTAGTCTCTTCATGTAGTGACACTGAAACATTTGGGATGTGGACAAAACAATCACCTACTGATAAAATCATCTTTGCACGTACACCTTTCTCTTCTAATAGGGTTAAATCCAATTAAACTCTGTTTTGAGTAGTCATTTTTCTGTTTCCTTGTAAGTGGTGGGTCAGGAAACATGGTTTGGAGAGTCTCAGAGGGAGCATTAAATTGTGGAGTACAAGTCCTCAACCAAGGCAGCCTTTTTTGGTACTCAATGGGAGGCATGAAAGGTTGAGGCAATAACAGATCTGCCCAGAACGGGTTGGAAACTATTTTGATCTAAGCATTTGTATGAGGTTGGGAGCTATTGGTCACAAAGTTGCTTGATCTGTTCATGTGGGTGTAGTACCTGACCCTGTATATATTGCCAAAGATCTTTTTCAGAGTAGAGAGAGGGATTAGAATTGCTTTATTGCTGCACTCTGTGACACCAGTTTATGACATGATAACATCAAGGGCAATAGGGGTCAGTGTATTCAATGTTGTTCTCCTGCCCTGGCCTTAGGTACTGCTTCTGGGGATTCATTAATAATAGTATCCAGTTTGTAGGGGGAACAGGACAGAATGATTTTCCCCAGCTTTTCACCCCCTTTTCCTCTTCTCAGGCCTGTTAACAACAGCTTTTGAGAATTTTGAATTCTCTTTGGATGTTAAGGAAAGCGTGTTCTGGTTACTAAGTGTGCCAGGTCTCCTCAGTGCAGTCCACATCATGTTTAGAGTTATGAAAGAGATTTTTTAGGAAGACCTTTCAGATATGTGCCTTGAGGGTGGATGTGGGAACTGTAGGCATGTAGTGAGAACTACCTTGCTGTGAGAACCGTTTGTTTGTCTGGGTTTGCAGAGGGTGGTTCTAGCTCAAAACAAGCAGGAATTCATAAACAACGATACCCGACTTCTCGCAGGTGGAGTTATTGCAAGATGTTGTTCTAACTGTAGGTAGCCAATGACATTGTGGGGTGGTGAATTGAGAGCCAATGGATGTGTGACATGAATGTTAGAAATAGCATAAAAGAGGCCTTGGAAAATGAAGAGTATTTCATTTTCTTTGACCAGAAGCTGTTGTGGTGAGGTTTTTTATGTGTTGTGTCTGTCTCAACAAAGACTGGTGGATAGCCACGAGTGGCATGGAATGTGGAAGAAAACGGGCCAGTATTAGAAGGACTTCTCTCCTCCAATGGTTCGGAAGTTCACCCCTGAGCAACTGTAGGACCCTAATAAAGTGACAGAATATTCGCAAAGGAAAATGTTGTGGCAACTCTGGAGAAGAGCAACTTATTCCAGTGTGTTGGGTCCTGGCTACTGTTTACTGGACATAGTTCAATACTATTCAGCACTCTCAGGGGAAGAGGAGGAATGCAGACCAAACAGGCACTGTCACCAAATGGCAGCTGAACCAGAGGAGCAACTCAGGCTGGTAGCGGTGCAAGAACAGAAGAAGAAATCCAAGACCATTTTGCTTAGAGATGGATGAATTAAAACCTAGGACCCTCACAAGAGGAGCAAGAGTCAGGGCCAGAGGTAAGCACCCAATCCCTATCCTTGAGTGAGATGCAAGTTGTGCAAATAGATTTCAGCCACCAGCCAGGTGAGCCCCTGGTGACCTGGATGCTCCAACACTGTGATATTATGGCCCCTGATATGGAACCAGATGGTAATGAAGCCAAGCAACTGGCATCCCTGTCCCAGGACAGGGAACAAGGGGATTGGCAATAGGACTGAAACATTCATCCCCTGGAGGGGACTCCTGTCAAGCATGAGGAAAAGGTATTCTCTCAAGGACGATCTAATAGTACACCCAAGCAGGTGGAACGCCATGGAGAAAGATATCTGGTACCTGAGAGAATTAGCTGTGCTGGAGGTCATCTATAAGGATTCAAATAATAAGCAACCCCCTGTAGATCCATATGAGGTCCAGCACACACGATTGTCATGGCTGAGGAATGGTACTCCCCAATTTAGTGCTCCCACCGAGACTCTCCAAACTACACGGCTGCTCGCTCCCTTCCCATCCCGCTTCCCCTCCCTCTGCAGGTGGCTGGGGAGGAGAAGTGGAGGCACAAAAGGTAAAGATCACTTGTTGAGATAAGAGCAATTTACTGGAAACAGAAATGAGATGAGGAAAAGAATGGTAACAGCAACAATATTAATAACAAAAGTGTACAAAAAAATCACATGCAAAACGCTCACCACAGAGCCTGACCTGTGTCTACACCCCCCATCTACTTTCTCTGGCTTGGAACAAGCACCACGCATATGCGACGGAAAGGAATGCCTTCTCTTTGGAAGAGACCTCTTTCCCCCATCCCCAGAAAATTGTGTGAAGTGGTATAGAATCATGGAGTCTTGGATGGTGAGGTATTGCCAACACTGCACTGTAGTGGTAGCATCAGTACCTGTTGTTCTTCAGCCTTTGGTAGTCCCACAGCAGAAGGGCCTTCTGAGAGGCTAGACAAGCAATTTAACTGTCTAGTTTCTTCTGTCTTCATGGCAGCTATTCCAAAAAGCCCAACAATGCCCTTTTGGGTCTTTGAAATACCCACTTCTGAGGTAATCTATGCCAAGAATGCACGGGGCCTCTGGGCCAGTCACAGTGGGGTGGTTTTGCCACTCATTCCCAGTTAAGCTCACTTCAGTTTCCAGTACAGTCAGCTGTTGGGATCAACCTGCCACCCCAGAAATACAGAAAGATTCCGCCTCTACATATCTCAATGGGATCAGGGTACGCTGTGTGCTGCTATCAACTAAAACCTCATACCCTTATGGTTCTGATGTGACATGCCACCAGATCCACATAGTCCATTAGATCTGATTATCCCTCTCCTCCACATGTCTGGAGGCTGGTCCTGGTCATGGTACTCATTGCTCTTTCCCTGGAAATACAGCATGGGAATCTCTTCAAGAGGATTGGACATAACATTATCCTTCTATTCAGCCTTGGGCCTTGCCCACTGAAAACTGGAGCAGCATTTATCTTCAAAGACTTTCTTGTGGTAGTTGTTCCTCCTCTCAACTCAGGTACTCTTGCTGCTAGGGCAGAGGTGAGTTTTCCATCCCACCTCCTCATGTCTTCTTGTTCATACAGGTAAAACCATGGGTTTCTCACAGAGTGTACCTTCTCTCCCCACCCAGGGGATGCCTACTTCTAACAGCAGAGACTCTGGTCTGTATTGCTGGGGCAAGGAAAATTTCCTCTTTGGTCAGTCTTGCTCAGTCTTTCCATGGATGAAATGCAGGTCCATAAAAGGGTGGAGATAGTTTCTTCATATGTCCAGAATCTGCCAACCAAAATGCCCACCTTTTCCCTCCTTCCAAGCCACCACTACCAGTGACTTTGCATATGACCGCAGTGCATTCTGTAGGAAATTCTGCCACATGTTTTGTGTACACTGGATGCTGTCTGGATTATTAGGGAATTGCTTGTTAGCTGAAAGGACTGTCTCCAGCACAGCTGATAATCTCAGGTACCAGATACCTTGCTCCAATGTGTTCCACCTGTTTTAGTGAACAGTCAAGGTAGCAAGTTGACGGGCGTCAGGCAGCCCACAGGCTGTGCAGGTGCACTGCCAGGATTGCAGGTTGGTGGATGGGGCCAGGAGTGGCCATTTGCCCTAAGAAAGGAAATTCTCCTGAGATATCAGCATGGACCTTTTTTACATCCCCTAGACACTTGCTTTAAGCAATTAAACACCAGAGCTTTCATGCTGTTCTTGCTGTGCTGCTTGATGAGTAGACTCAGTCTTCCTTCATGGGTGAGATAACACAGTCACTGTTACTTCAACGCTCACATGATCCTGGTGCTACCTGCTTGTTTCCTTCTCAGATCCTTCATCCTTACTTTGAATATTCCTTATGGATCTTCAAGACCTGCAAGTGTCCACACCTTTGGAGAGGAACTTAAAATGATCTGTGAAAATCATACATTTATTCCTAGTTAGGTCACAAGGCAAATACCACAGTGTCTGTGCTGAAGGGCAATTATTTGTCTGAAATACTGCTTTGGAAGAGCTAGAAATAGTTCAAAAGACTGCAGCATTTGATGCTTGAATGGAAAAGAAACAGGCAGGATTCCTTCTAGCTGCTCTGGTGAGCAGTGTTGATAAATAACAGAGCGAATAATAGTGTTCAGCTCTCCTGAAGTTGCTGAATAGGGCTTAAAGACTAACTGGCAAAAAAAAAAAAAAGATGAAAAGATGTAAAAGTATGCACACAAAATGATAAACATGGCTGCAACCAGTGGAAAAACAGATAAGAAAAACTAAAGCATGGTTTTTGCAAGTTATGTAACAAGAAGCAATAACACATGCCCAAAGAAAAAGTTCAAGGAAAAGTCACCTTTAATATCAAAGCATTCAGTAAATATGGCCACCAGAGACCCCTCTTAATAAACCACCAGGACCATGAAAGGACTTCCAGTAGAAGGCAGATGCATAGAAAGTAGTTCTAGGAATGGGTGTTTATATATTAGATAAGAAACATGTCTTAATTAATACGTATAATTGTAATGAAAAAATACCTTGTAGTGAAATCTCACAATACACACAGAAATATGGAGATATCTTCTGTGTGTCCTGCACAGATCAAGAATGTCTTTTTTCTAATGCTTCAAATTGTGTTAGAAAGTTTATTCCAGCCAATTTCAGTATCAGTACCTGTTCTTAGCAGTCTTTGTGTACAGACCACAGTAAGAGAGCAGATCCATTAATGAGAAGATTCCTGCTACCTTTCCCATGGGGAACAGCTGATCCATTGCACAGCTAGAACTGCTTCACCGAGCACCAGAAAGCACAGTTCTGAAGGCAGGGGGAGGGCAGCAGCTCCTCTCAAAGATGTAAATTCAAGCACCCCCTATTCCAACTACCTGCATGGCAAATCCCTTCCTGCAGTGTCTCAGAGACCTTTGTCCTTTACTGATCATTCTGGTGTGATTTCAAACGGTATTTGTCCTTTTCTTCTATGTTGAATAACTTGTTTGCCGGGCAGTAGCATACTTGCCATGCTTGTTTCTTGGTCAAATTAGAAATGTAGCCCTTTCAGTGAGAGTTTATTTTAATATTGAGAGACACCGAGAAGCAGCGTAAACTAAAACTACTCCTAGACAACAATGAAGAGCACAGAGAGAGGTGTATGTGTGGCTCTCTGCTTATTGGGTGTAGCTAGGCTGCTTGCAGATCACACTGAAGCTACCAACTCCCCATCAGCCTGCACACTTCCTTTTCTGAGGGATGACTTTGGGGACATTCTGCATAGTCCAGAGGTACATCTTATGGGCATTGTAAGGGTAGTTTTGCATGTGCCAGGCTGAGATTGCAATTCAAATACACATACAGAGATGGGGGTGCAGGGAGAAGCCAATAACCCCTCTCTAAATAACTCGCAGTTCTATCCTATGCAGGGTGCATCTCCTAAATATATAAGAAGCAAAGCATGGAATTTGTCATTAACTGTTAAGAAGTGGGTGACCTGTCAGTGAGCAGTTGTCTTCACTGAGCAGAGCTTGAGGATGTACATCTCAGCCACTTTGTTGCATCCAGTAAGAACTTCTGTATAAAAACTGAATGTTCATCATCCGTGTAACTCATTCTGGGAATGGGTAAAGAAATACAGGCATAATATGAAGTTTTGTTTTCTTCAAAAAGCAAGTAAGAGTTTTGTTCTCTTCCGTTTTGCCAAGAAGGTGATTTTCAAGGAGCAATGTATGATTAAAAGGCCATGACCACCATCTAACAACAAAGCATAAGCTCCTGGGTGGTGGGACACCAATTTGGAAGCGACCAGCATTCCTCGTGAAGAGCTGAGAAGAATGTGCCTTGTGGCTGTGGTGAGTTAAAAGGCCTTACCTCCCCTCAAATGGGCAAAATTGAGAGTATCACAAGAGTGATAGGAGTTTTGGCCTGTTGAGAGGAGTGATTGTTTATGCTTCGCGCAATCCCGATGGAGGGCTGAGTGCTCCATAACACACAGGTACAAATGTGTGCATGCAAACGCTAAACCTTTCCTGGCGTATTTCTACAGCCACCCAGGTTTAGTCCCCAAGTGTGGAGTTGCAGAGGAAGAGGCCCCCAAGACCCCATGAGAATCAGAAGGACCGGACGCAAAAAGGTATCAATCAGCACAGGATTTGAAGCAGCGAGCAGGCTTCCTGTTCTCCCCTGTGAAGAATAACAAGCTGTCAAAACGTGACAGATGTAGTGAGGAATTGTGGAAGACTGAGAAAACAACTAAGAGACAACTTTGCATGCTGAAAAGTGTATCTATTACTTGGCTTTGTAATAAAGGCAGAGTTCATTTTGCATGCAGTAAGTGGTTCTCATGCCATGCGCCACAGATGTCTCCCGATTAACAGGGACTTCATTACGGCTGAAGTAATCCAGTTCCAGTGGCGTACCCCAACTGAACCAGCCAGGGGTGTGTTCAACGAGGAGTTGCTTTCATCACCAACTTTAGAACAGGTTATCCTTTGCGAGCGCTTGGGAAGCATTTCTTAAAATGGGGCAAAGTGCAATGAGCTCCCAAAAAATGCAGAAAGATGGTTTGTTGTGTATTACCAAGGAACAAGGATACAAAATCCAACCCCAAAAACTTATACAGCTGCTTATATCCGTCGTTCACTCAGCAATACAACAAGTACAGCAAAAATATCCATTTGTTTTGCTGTATCACTACATGGATGATATTTTAATTGCTTTTGACAATTCTTTACTGTTGTAGGATTGTCTAACTGCTTTCAAAATAACACTTGTCATCAGAGGCTTATGTGTAGCCACAGAAAAAATCCAAATAGAACCTCTTTGGAAATACCTGGGCTTTAAATTACTAGAAATAACAGTTACCCCACAGCCAGTAACGTTCAAAACTGACATACACGCATTCAATGACTTGCAGAAGTCACGGAGCACTGTTAATTGGATTTGCCCTTTCTTGGGAACCACCACAGAGGAATTATCCCCTTTGTTTCAATTGTTAAAAGGGGACCCAGATCTTTCCTCCTAGGCAGTTAACAAAGACTGACCAAGAGGCTTTGGCACATGTTAATTGATGCCTTAATAGTTTCTGTTTTTTCACTCTTCATGGATCTGTAACTTGCTGTAGTTCTGTGCTTCTTACAAAGTGCTAAAAACCTCAGTTCCCAGCACCTTCAGCCAAAACAAGGCTCTCTGAATACAGATTCAAGGACATATTTGTTGCCCTAGGGCCCAAAAATATGTAAGCAACTGTGAGATGAGGGGAGTGGGCCTGGGGTGGTTAACAATATCACCTAAGGGTGTGATTGGAGAATTAGGGGCCAATATGGTAATGGGACAGAACTTGTGAAAGGGGAAGGACTCGTGACCTGCTGTGCACTTTGGGTGTAGTCCCATGAGGGGACTTTGCTTGACTGAATGTACCTTGAAGGCTTTGAATAAATTTGTCTGCTTTTTATACCCCTAATTTGTCTTGGCCTCTGTTTCAGGTTGCCTGCTTTTAGGCATCCTAATGACAAAATCAATAAATCCTTTGCAACACATCAGAGCCCAAATTTGCCTCTGTGGCTGTTCCTAATTCTGCAGTCTTTTCAACCCTATGCTCTTAATGGTCAATGTGATGAACATGGTCCCTGGCTATTAGAATGAATTTTTCTACCATGCACCTTCACAAAAACTATAATCACTCAGCTTGAGATGGTTATTTGACTGCTGTCAATGGCACAACTTTGATGCCAGACTTTGTCAGGACATGAGGCAACAGTCATGCATGTTCCTCTTACTGCTACAGAATTAGAAAATCTATTCAGGGACCCACTGTTCCTGAATGATGGAGAATTTGTCCATTCAATGCCCCTGCTACATATTCTGCTACAATCCTTCAAAGAATTCCCCTTTCAACCGCGGCGGCTGCAATCAAAGACACCTATCCCTGATGCAAAAACTATTTTCACTGATGGGTCAGGAAAAACACAAAAGCTGTGACCCTGTGGAAAAACAATATGGGACAATGGGAACATTCAATACATTCAATAACCTTTCAAACTGGATCCACCCAGCTGGTTGAGCTGACAGCTGTAGTGGAGACATTTTGTCTCTTCTCAGAGCAACCTATTAACTTTGTTTGTGATTCTCTTTATGTTATAGGAATCATCAAGAGAATTGAGCACTCCTTCCTGAAGAAAGCTTCTAATAAAAATCTTTTTGTGCTATTAACCACTTTGTACAACCTTTTACTTCACAGGTCTCATGATTATTACATTCTGCACATTAGGTCCCACACCACTCTGCCTAGACCTATAGTGGAAGGTAATGTGAAAGCAGATGCCCTTGCTATGGCAGCTGCTATACCACAAAAATGAGGGCAGGCAAAACTTTCTCATGATTTCTATCACCAGAATACCTGAACACTAGCAAAAAAAAAAATTTTCTTGGCTCTGCCACAAGCATGAAATATAGTGAATACTTGCTCACAATGTCAGCAAACTCTTTCTTTGCCACAAGCATTAGGTACGAATCCACAAGGGTTGAAACCTAATGACATTTGGCAAAAAGATGTAACACATGTATCAAGCTATGGGACTTTAAAATATGTCCATGTTTCCATTGATGACTTTTCAAGTTTTGTAGTAGCAACAGCTCACAAAGGTGAGAAATCCGGAGAGGCCACTAGACGCTGCCTGCATGCTTTTACCACAGTGGGGGTCCCTAAACAGATAAAAACAGATAACAGATCCACATATACATCTCATAAAACACAAGAGTATTTCCACACTTGGCGTATCAAACGCATCACAAGTATCCCACGTTCTCCAACAGAACAAGCCATAGTAGAAAGGGCACGTTACACACTAAAACACATGCTGCAGAAACAAAAAAGGGGGAACCTAGTATGCTGCCTCAAGAGCAGCTTGGCAAGGCAACCTATATTTTAAATTTTCTGAATCTCTCCACTAGTGATGATTTGACAGCACATCAGAGACGCCTAGGCCAAACCACTGTTGGAGAATGGAATAGCTGGGCCATTAATTCAATATTATTTAGACAATAATCAATCACATGTTCATAAACCTTTATGGAAAATGTTGTTTCCTGCTTTTGGTAATAAAATATACCAGGTAAAAATGGATAAGACTGCCACAATTGCCAATCTAACACTGTTGAAGGACAAATTACTACTGGCTTGTACTTCATACCCGTATGTTTTAGCTTTAGCTAACAACTTTTCAATAGATTATAGAAATGGTTTCTGTTTTTTATCCCCTAACACTTTTGATTTTAAATCATGTGTAACCTATGATGATATGTGCAATTATTCTGTTCTTTTCAGAATAGTTAAGAATGCTAAAAGTACACAAAAACAAGTTATGGTTTCCTTCACTTTATCTCTGACCTCAATAAAAACAGAAGGGGGAGATGTGGAGTTGCAGAGGAAGAGGCCCCCAAAGTCCCACGAGGATTGGAAGGACTGGATGCTGAAAAGGATTGATCAGCACAGGATTTGAAGCAGATAAGCAGGTTTCCTTCTCTCCTGGGAAGAATAAGCAAGCTGTAAAACCTGACAGATGTATTGAGGGATTGTGAAAGACTGAGAAAACAACTAAGAGACAACGTTTCATGTTGAAAAGTATATCTACTATTTGGCTTTGTAATGAAGTCAGAATTCATTTTACATACAGCAAGTGGTTCTCATTCCTTGCGCCACAGAGAGTTGTGAACCCCCTGGACCGTCCCCACTCTTGGCAGCACACACCCCTGCCTCACCCACCCTAGGCTTAGGCTGAAGCCTGTTTGTCTCCTCTGGCGCAGCAGTGCAGTCCCCTGTGCCCGCGGGGAGCACCAGCCTGCAGGGCACAGCACGCAGCAGTGCAGGCCGGGCTGGAGCAGCCCCGCTCCACTCTTGGCTTGGCTGTTTCTGGGAACTAAATCCTCCCTGTTTCCAGCTGTCACTGAAGGATGGCCCAGGGCAGACCCCAGCCGGGCTCCCACTGCACCCCGTGCAGCTTGGGGCACACGAGGGTCACAGAGCTGAAGTTCATGGGGAGCACTTGCTGTTAATGCTCAGGGAAGAATTCTTACGAGGGAGAAAAGAACTGGTGTCAAGGGGAGAGGAGGGGGAAGGAAGCTTCCAAACTTTGGAAGGGCTGTGGTTGCTCTGGTTTCCTGAGCCTGCCTTCCTGAGGCCTGCCCAGCAGCTGCGCCATTTGCTCTCTGCCTCGGAACTCCCCTTTTAGATGGGACTTGCCCATTTTGGCCTACTGGTTTCCCCCTACCACCACCTTCTACACTGCCCCACAGTGGGTTTTAGCTTTCTTTTCCTTCTTTCTGTGCATCGCTTAGAGTCAGATCTCTGTGACTCACAGATGCGTGCCCAGGGAAGCTCCCAGCAGTGAGTCACAGGCCTCAAAGGCCTCTTTGAGGTGCCACAAGTCTGAAGCAGTGCAGAGCTGTGTGCACAGCAGGTTTGTTACTTGGCTTTTGCTCCTCACTTAGGTGTCATTTTTCCTTCTGCAAGCCCTACAACAGCTGACGTTAGCCATGCAGTGAATGGGTGGAAATGACAGGCATTCCAATTTGAGGAACTCTCTGGGATATTAGCAAAGCACGATTTCATCCATGGAAGGTGAGCAAGTGTTCTTGGTTTTAGTCAGAACCATCTGAGGCCAAAGTACAGAATGTGTGTGCTTGGCTCCTTTTTTGCATTACTCTTGGATCCTTTGAGCAATGGATTATAAACTACAAGTGGCTTTCGTGCTGCTTTGGGACAGAGGAGAACCTTCTGGGCTTTTCTTTGCATTAGCTGTAGAGAAGGTTTGGTTGCTATGCAGAAATTCACAGACCAGCCTAGAGCGGCTGCTATTGTGATGTCACTGGAGGGTTGCTGCATCACAGCCTTGACAATCGGAGGCTGCCCTGCTGCACGCAAGGCCTCAGCGTCCAGAGCAGCTCTTGGCGTGCTCGTTGCAGGAGGATCCTCTTGACTGAGGTGTTCTTCAGCAACATTCTGTGGATTCGCGCAGGTGTCCTTGTTTCTTCACCTGCAGTTCTAGGGTCTGCAGATACGTACAGGTGTCCTCTTTTTTTAATTTTTTTTTTTTTCCCCTATGGTCTGCAGACTTGTGCAGGTGGTTTCTTTTTTCCCATTCTCTTAGTTCAGTCCACAGATTTCTGTGGGGGTCCTTTTCTTTTTGCTACCGTGTTGCACAGTGCGTGAACTCGTGCAACTGTCCTTTTTTCCCCCCTTTTCTCTTGCACAGTGCGTGAACTCGTGCAAGAGTTCTTTATTTTCTCCTTTTCCTTGCACGGTCAAGGAACTCGTGCAAGTGTTCTTTATTTTCTCCTTTTCATTGCACAGTCTGGGGACTTGTGCAAGTGTTCTTTATTTTCTCCCTTTCATTGCACAGTCCAGGGACTTGTGCAAGTGTCTTGTTTTTCCCTTTTTCATTGCACAGTCCAGGGACTTGTGCAAGTAGTTTTTCCATTCCATTTTTCTTTTCTGGCCTGCGGACTCAAGCAGCACAACTCGAACGATGGAGCGAGTCCGTAGAGCAGTGGGCCGCGCTTTTTCTTCGGCAGCTTCTCGCACAGTTAATTGTCTGACAGGTAGGTAGAAGACATTGAATGGCATTGAAACAAAAATGCCACAACAATGTCAATTGTTTGGTAAAGCTCGTGTCAAGAACTTCAGTTGAAAAGGGGGTGTCTCTGGCCCAGTGGGGTGTGGACAACTTCCAGCACGCAGATGGAGAGAGCTTTGCAGGCATCCTTCTAAAACCTGCAATTCTCACCAGAACTGAGGGAAGCATCTTTTTTCTGCATTCCATCCTTAAAGGATGAACCTGTCCAAAGGGACCCTCTCTGTGGGCTACAATAGCAATTGGCTTTGCGATGAAGGGCAAACTGCCAAGCAGTTAGTGGGTGCTGCTGAACCCCGGGGCTGTGCCTGTGCTGTGTCCAAATAGAACTGCAACTGCTAAGGACGGATTTGGGGGAAGCTTTTCTGGGGAATTGTTTACAGCAACCATGTGGGAAATACTCATGTAATTTACAAAAAGAAAAAGAAAGACCCGGAAAGAGTAGAGAAAAAAGCTGCCTTAGCTGTTAGGCGGACAATGTGCTACAATGTGGGCACTAACTGCTAGGGTAGAATTTGCATTTTCTTGGCCAATTTTCTAGTTCTTTAGTGGCAAAGACAAGCAAAAGGTAGACACAGACTAGGGTATTTCCCTGTGCTTTTGCTTGCTCTGCTAAAGAACTGTTGCTCCTGGAGGGATGTTGTGCAAGGAAAATGTTCTCTCCTTGGGTGGACTTGTGTGGGATTCCTCAGCACCGACACTTTTCTAACAGCCCTGGGTTCATTTTCCCTTGCCCCTGGCAGGTTGCCTCAGACGTCGAAGGAGCCAAGTGCATGGTTCGGTGAGTGGAAAGGGCACCCTTGACGTTCCTGGGGTCTGAGAAGTGTGGAGCAAACTGTGAGCTTGGCCTGTTGCAGTAGAGTGACAGCCTGGAAGGCCAAAAGAAAGTCCACATCAGTGTCTGCATGAGCCCTACCAAAAGCATTTCCATCACTTTCCAAATAGTTCACTTAAGGGGTTTTAACGAATGAAAGTCACGTTTTGCAGACAGGAGGCTGCATGCTGATTATAGCCAGGCTGGAATATCTCATTCAGAAGCATATGCAGACCAAAACATTAGTCTCATCAGCCCACTTGATTTGAGTTTCAATGACTTAGGTCCCACTTCTGTCCAAATTCATGACTTCCCCTTAAGACAGCTGGAGAAATACAGTTCTAAATGACAGGTTACTCCCTGTGCCTCACGCTGCTGTCTGTCTGCAGAGCACTACACCAGCACCAGAACCTCCTCTGGCTCGCCCTGTTCCTCCAGAGGCTAAAGGGGAGGCAAAGCACAGCAAACCTCCGCGTGTTGTCAGTCCAGGGCCTGAGCATCCTGAACCAGTAAGTGGCAGCTTTGGTCGGAACTGTCTTTGGAGCAGTGCAGAGCTGCAGATTTCTGATCAGACAGCACTTGTCATTCGTGGCTGAAGATGCTGAGGGCTGGAGTCCTGCCATGACACAGTGCTTCAGCCCAGCCACTGACACCTGCGAAATGGGATCTGAACTTTCACAGGCAGGCATCATTTTCCTGGGATTCTGACAGGGTCTGTGAGCTTCCCTTGGTGACAGATTAGCAGTAGCGTGAAGTCCTTTAATGCTACTGGTGCAAAAGTGAGCCCCTTTGGGCACAGTGTCTGTGCAGGCTCCCTGTTGTCAGTGGAGAGAGCGGTCCCAAGGCACAGTTCACAGCCTTGTGGGGTACGTCACACCCCCTGTTGGCTGCAGGGACCTGCCCCTTTCCATGCACTATCTAAGTAGCTGCTACAGTCACTGCTTCAACTACACCCTGAACTTTGATATGACTTCAGTTTGGTGAGAAGAATCCTGAGCAGCTCTGCATGGCAGTCTCTGATGGGCTGCAACACAATTCCTCTTGGCCACTCCCTAATGCTTGAAATGCTGAGGAGAAGCTGCTTGAACCAGAGCCGAGCAGGGCAATGCTCCCTGCTTCTATTCAGACACTTATATGGCAACTCAAGAGTCATTTGGTTACCCACATAGACACCCTCACATGAAAGCTTTTGCCTTCCAGTGAACTGTGTCTCCGCATGCTCCTTCTCCCAGCTCTCTGGATCCAACTTCCTTGCTCCTTATTGCTTGTTTATGCTTTTTCCCTGCCCATTCCTTGCAGGCCCCAACGGGAGAGCTTCCTGCCAGTCAGGACTCCTCTGCCCAGGCGGGAAAGGCGGAGTGGCGTGAAAGAACGGATAGAGTGTGCAGTGCCCAGGAGTTCAGGTGTGTGTGTGAAATTTTCTCGCTTTCTCTGGGCAGGGCTGGGTGTTGCTGAGCTTTAGGAGGCCCATGGTCAGAGAACCATTTTGGTGTGCTCAGCATTTGTAGCATAGACAGCAGAAGGCAGCCCGAGGGCAGGTCTGGCTGCCGACTGACAGACAGCATCGCTGCCTCCTCGGACTCGCTTCTTGAACCTTGACTAAAGGCACTCAAACTGGTCCAGAGTAGAAGCAAGGGAGGCTCAGGCTGGGCTTAAGGAGAGCAAAGCATTGAACCGCAAAAGCAATCATGCAGCAGAACAAGAGCCTCAGAGAGATGGTGCAGATTCTGCCCCTGGAAATGTGGAAGCCCCAGCAGGACAGAGCCTTGAGCAGCCTGTCCAGATGCCATAGCTTGGAGATGCCCAAGTGCTTGGAGCTGAAGACTGGGCTGGAAGCCTCCTGGGGCCCCTGCCAACCTGAATCATCCTGGGATCCTATGATTATTGGACTGGAAGTTCATAGCCATCTCCTCCCCAGGCTATAGCTTGCAGGCTCCTTCCTTGTTCCATTACTGAAAGCAAGAGGCATTGTGGGAGTACTCATTTGCATTTACCACGCCTGCCTTAGGGAAAGAAGAACTTCTGGAACTCTGGGATCCACTGTATCAGAGAAGGGCGTAAGACCTAGCAGGCAGGAAGCTGTTAAGCTGAGAGTACCTGAGCTTTCCAGAAACGTTTTGTGGCTTCTGGAAGCTTGTTTTACTTTCTCACTGGTGACTCCTTCACCTGCATGAAAGACAGCTCTAGTCAGAGAATGCCAGCATTCCCTTGAGGTGGAACTAGAGGGCTGTTGGAAGTCACTGACACTGTCCAATATGGGACTTCGGACGTAGTCCTGGTTTCGGAAAGGAGACTGTGCTGCTCTTAAAGGCTTCTTTGTCTGTCCCCTTTTCATAGACGGAGGGAGTTGGCTGCACTTGAGACAAAGCAGCACTCCTCACTAGTGAGGGCGCTTGAAGTGGCAGCAGAGTCAGTGGAGGAGTCGCAGCTTCAGGGGGATCTGCTGAAGCAAGAGAAGGAAGAGGTTCCCCTGGCAGTGCCAAAGGTATGCTCACCTTATTCCTAGGCAGCACTTGTGGGAGAGGGAGTTGCCCCAACAAGACTGCCCCAAATGCTGCTTCTGGCAGCGACCTAAGACAGAGACTGTGTTGTTGTTCCTCTTGAAAAATGGTGACCCTCCACTTGCAGGTTTGCCACCTGCAGAGGCCTGCTCACAGGGGTCTGGAGAAGCTGCTCCAGGAGCTCTCTCGCCAAGGGCACACTCTGTCCCAGGTGTGCAGAGAGAAGGCGGTGCTGGCGCACAAGAACGTGGCCCTGGAAGCCCGACTGGCAGCCATGGAGCGGAACCGACAAGGCCTTTCCAAGCAGCTGGTAGAGGCCAGGTAAAGGCAGGGAGGGGACCCTGGGCAGGACATTGTTGAAGGGCTGTAGTTACAAAGCTGGCAAGCATTATGTGAGGATTTATTGCCTCCTGTGTGCTCTCCAGAGGTTTCTGGGACAGAGAAGCAAAGAGATGTGAGAAACAAGAAAAGGATACTGTGACCCCACTGTTATTTTTCTGACAGCTTAAGTGAGCAAAGCTCTCCTGAGCCTAGGGCTCCTGCTTGGCACCCCTTGCACATTCCTGTGTCAAGTGCAAAGCAATCCAACCTGGCGCTGAACTGAGTGCTAGGGAAACCATGCAGATGTTCACTGACAGTGGAAGTTCCCCTGTGGTTTTGGTTTCTCCTGTGGTGCATCTGAACATCAATCTTTCCTTGCCAAGTAGTTTGACATGGGATTTTCAGAATTCAAGGCTCTTGCACCTGAACGTTGTGAGTAGAACGCTGATGTTTAGGGTGAAGCTGGAGGGTTGTGCTGAAAATCTCGCGACCCTTCTGAGCTAACTCTTATGAAGTATGGTGCAGGACCTAGAGTTGCTAACAGCAGCAGTAGCAGGGAAAGGTCTCGTGACATTTCAACACCCTCTGGCTATTCTTGCAGGCCAATGATTCTTGCTCACTACTGCACCCACCTCTCTAATCTCTCAAGGTCCCTTTGGCTGGTCCCTCTTCCTTTTTAAAGAGTGCCAAGACATTTGGGCTACTGCCAGCTCAGTTAGCCATAAAGAAAGGTACAAATGTTCTTGTTCATGAACCTCCAGTAACTGAAATGGCAGGAGACCTGTCTCCCCTCCCAGATTGTTCTTCTTCACATAAAAACCTAGTCCTGGCTTCTTAATCATTCTGCTACAAACAGAAGGATTAACTATATTGTTCGGTGCATTCCTTTAGTCCCTTTTGTTTAGAGACTATCTGGAAAACAAAGTACCTCTATGTACCCTATGAATAGCAGTAAACCTTCAAAAGCTGGCCAGGAGAAGACTGTGTCCTGTCCCCCTGCAGAGAGACTTGGAAGTACTGAGGAGATCAGGGCTGTGAGCAGAGGCTGAGCTTTTGCTCATTGGCAGAAACATTGTGGGCACAGCCACCTGTGTGTGATAAGTCAGTTGGGCTTTGTGTGCTGTGGTACGTCATGAGGGAAGCCTGGGTAATCACCTGGAGGGGCCTGCTTTGCAATTTTCAACAATAGAAAAATGTTTGCTGTATCTGAGTTGCCATGCAAGCTGTTTTCCATACTTAGGTGCAGGGATTTTAAGCCACATCCTCCTGATAAAACTGCCTGTGGGTGCGAGGAGCAATTTCTCTTCATCTTCCCAACTTGTAGGTCAGAGAAGGACAGCTTGCAGTGCAGCCTGCTGGAGGCTCAGCAGCACATATCGGAGCTGGAGATTGCCAGGAGTCATCTGGAAGCCCAAGTTTACAGAGTCATGCGGGCCAAGGAGGTGATACAAGGTGAGAGCCTCGTGTGCTTTCTTTCTGGGGATCCCATGCCTAGTGGGGTTGCTCTGAAGCCAGCTCTGTCTGCAAGGCTTCTGAGGAGCAATGGAGCTGGAGGCAGGTCCCTCCTTGCCTGAAACTGAAAAGGATTAAGTTCAATGGAGTCTACTGCTTGTGCAGTCTCTGACTGTTGCCGTTCGTCATGTTTGCAGAGGATGTGAAGGGCCTTCGGCGTGAGCTGCAAGCTGTAAGATGTCTCAGCAAGCAGCAATTGGATGGCATGGCTCAACAGCTCCGTCGCACTGAACAGCAGTGCAGCAAGGCGCTCCAACTCTGGCTATCTGCCCATGCAGAGGAACACAGGAAGCTCCTGCAAGAAGCGGTAGGAAGGAACACGCACCTGAATTTTTCAGGCAAAACTTGGTGGGCTGGCTTAGCAGAATAGCAGCCTGAGGATGTGAAATGGCTGCAACCATCTGCTGTAGGCCACATATTGCTGGGCCAGGCAGCAGAGGGCTTCAAGGGCTGCTACTTGAAGGCCTGTGAAAATCCAGAGAATGGTGCTGGCCATGGATTCAGGATGGGCATAAGCCAGTAAATGCAGCCATGGATTCAGGGTGGGCATAAGCCAAGTTCCCCAGGAGGCTGGGCGGTCACCACCCAAAGCATGGCAGCAAAGGGGCAGGATCTTCCCTGACACCCTCCTGCCATGCAGCAGACTGCTAACATTGCTGCCAACTGCAGCCCCAGCAACTGGGTTCCTTGTGTTGTATCCTTCCACGGTGGACAGAGAACTCACCTTTGGGCTTGAAGCACATGCAACAGGCCCTGTGCTCCTGGTGTTTCAGTTGGTGGCCTGAATTGTGACTAAGGCATCATGATCTTGGCCTGCTCCTCGTTCTGCAGTCCATCTGCAGCTTTTTCTAGGTCAAAGTGCAGGGGGACCTTGAGAACACAGCCTCTGAGAACAGGCAGAAATCCTGAGGAGAGAGGGGCCAGGAGACAGGCAGACATCAGAGCAGGGAAGGAAGCTGGCATCTCCTTTTCTTCCACCTGCTGGCCCTCCTTCTAAGTTTCTGGTTAGGACAGGATTGCTGGAGGGCACAAAGCCACTGCTGGGCACTTTTCAGGTGGGGGGTTGTGGGAGGGATGAAGGTTCCCTTTTTTTTATTCAGAGAGCTTGGCAGGGACTTCATCTGGAACCCTTCCTCCCCTCCTCAGGAGAGTCCGCTTGAACAAAAACATTTGGAGGCACAGGAGCCTTTGGAGCAACAGGAAACCTGCATGGCAGAGACACAGAGGGAGCAGGAGAAAAGGCTGCTTGAGACAAAGCAGGAAATTGCCACCACGCAAGCTGAACAAGAAGAGGTACAAAGCAGAGGCAGTCAAGAGGGAAAGGCTGTGCAAAGAGACTTTGAGTGTTGCTTTAGACTCTCCTGGGCTCCGAATGGGCTCTGATTGTGTGGACACTGTCAGTCTGGATGGTATTGTCTCTTAGCTGGCCCTTGGTAAACAGGAGCCCAAGAGCACAATGCTTTTGGAAAGCATGAGCACATCAGTCTTGGAGTCTGGCCACACAAGTGGTGTGTAGGAAGTGTAGATTCATCTCCTCTTTGTTTCTGTGCAGGACCTGCAGAGAGACGAGGAGGAGAAAGTTATCATGTTACAAGTATTGTACCAGCTGCGTGAAAAACTAAGCCGAAAGAGGCGGCAGTTAAAGGAGCTCAGGCAGGAGGTGAAAGAGGAGCGAGAGAAAGAGCAGGTGAGCCTGACTAGCCAGGACCCAGAGGGAAGGGCAGGAAGCGGGGCATGAACAGTAGATCTCAGGAAAGGGGAGGCAAGCACTACTGCAGGAACTGGAAGCACAGAGCCTGGCAGGCTCCAGAGGTGAGCCCCAGGAAGAAGGGTTAGGATGTAAGGGTCAGAGCTGGGTAAAGAAGCAGAAAGAAGGGGCTGACTGGAAGTGCTTTGGAGATGGAAAGAGGAGAAACCTGAGTGTGATGGCAGGGGCTAGTGATATTTATCTTGACAGAATATCAAGGACAAGCTGCAGGCAGAGCTGGAGGAAGCTCAGAGTAAGATTAAGGAAATGGAGAAGAGGCACAAAGAAGAACTGGGAAGGATGCAAGAGGAAATGAATGTCCTGCTGCAGCAGAGGGATGATCTACAAAAGCAGGTGAGGGAAAGAGCACTAACCACTGCAGTCATGCAGCAAGTGGTCTCTCCCCTTCTCGCCTTTCCCCTGCAGAGCAGCAGCTGGATGGTGGTAATGCCTCTGGCTGCCATGCTACTGTGGTCTCCATCGCAGCTGGTCAAAAGGACAATTACTGGTCCACTGAATCTCAGCTGTTGCCCTCACCAGCGGGGCTAGTGCTTTGGCCAGTGGGCCACTAATATGTTGAATGTATCTCTCTGGCATCTTAGTACTCCATTTGTTTTCTGAGGGGTTTGTTCAGGTGGACGCGGTGACCCACACAGATTCTGAAACAAGCTGTCCCTGTCCATGGGTGAATGCGCTCCTCAGGACAGGGTGAAATTTAAAGTTGTTCTTTCCCTTTCACAGTCTCTATGACAGCTGGCAGTGCCAGGCTGTAGTGTCTGACTGCCTTATGGGGTCTGACTTGAGGTGGAAGAGTTGACAGCTCAGCTTGCAGCCTAAACACAAGTGTTGTACCTAAGGGCTTGCCTTTGAAATGTGGTATCTGGGGCATCTCTGTCAGCCACCTTTGTGACACAAACTAATTTCTTGTCCCAGATCAACGTGGGCTCTGCCATCGGAGCTTCTGCTGTAGCAGCAGCATCCTCCAAAGAAGCCTCCACTCCACAGCCTGAAAACCTGAACATGAGCAGTTTGCCCAGGTCAAACCTGCTGAGCGACCAAGAGCGACAAAAGGAGTGCCTGAAGCTGCTGAGTACGTCCTGTGCATTTCTTGTCTGATCGAGCAGTGTATTGTGTGTGTGCCTCAGCAAGAGCTGTATCACATCCCTCCTCGGTTTGGTGTCAGAGGACCAGTTTGGAATCCCTACAGCAGCTGCTGTGCTTGAAGGCAACGAGGGAGCACTTGGGGCGTTTCTTTTGCCTTTGAGGGCAGCTGGGAGTGGGTGGATTTGCCTGAGCTCTCCTCTACACTCCAGGCAAAAGCAGGGACTGTTTCCTGAGCAGGAGAAGGTTGCGACCTATGAAATGACCCAGTCAATTTGTGCCTGCTAGTTTAGCCAAACTGATCGGAATTGTTGGCTTCCTTGATTCCCTTTAGACTCCTGGCATGTCAGCAGTCACTGGAGATAAAATACTTCAGAGAAATGGATTGGCTCTGGGGCTGCTTTCATATTGGTATTGTGTTTATGCGTGGTATTACTACTACTATTACTTCTACAGTTTGTTTTGAGGAGAATTCTATATTTTTGGTAGCCAAGCCTCCCTGAAAAGAACATCTGGTGACGGCACAAAGAAGAGAGGAAGAGGTCCTTTCAGGAGGCTTCCAAAGTAACAATGATACTTGTAGAACAATCCCTACCAATCAGATAGGGAGAGGTGTTTTCAAAGTGCACCAGAAGCAGCAAAAAGGATACTTTTTTTACAATCCCTGTTTGAGATTTTAGGTCTATGCTTAGGAAAATGTATCTAAGAGACATGTCTACGTGACACAGTGAGATAAAACTCCCCTGCAGGCAATTCCCAGGAGCAAGTCTGCAGCCCCTCTGCTGCATATTCCTCTGATAGCAGGCACTCTGTCATGCCTAATGCCCAGCCAGTAAATACTCTTGGAATACTCAGCATTCCCTGCCCTGGCCTCAATCCCTGTGCAGATCATGCTCTTGGAAAGCACACCAAGGCCTTGGTGATTCTGCAGTACAACCAGCTGAGTTGCTTCTTGCACGCAACAGCTGCCAGTGCAGTGCTGTCAGAGAATAACCGGTCAGGTACAGAACAGTGCCTGGTTTACTCTGTGTCTGCCATCAGCTGTTGGGACAAATGGTCGACTGATCTACTCCTCCATGGGTCTGAACTCAAAGACAATAATGTTTCAGCTCGAGTGAGGTCAACAGCTTGTAACGGGGCTCGGCCTGGCTCTGGCTTCTTCACAGTGGTTGTCAGTGTCCATTTGTGGGCTTTCCCAACCTTTTTGTCATACCTACCCTGCCACGGATGGCTGGTGTGGCTGCAGAGGCTGGAGCCTTCCTTAGCTGTGAGATTTCAGCTGCTGCCCTGTTGCTGCAGCTTCACCTGGACTCGTGAAAGGATCAGCATCTTGTTTGGGCAGCAGTCTGTGTCACGGCACCGCCTGAGGAGTGGCACTGTCCTTGTTACCTGTCTCGGCTGTGCCGATTTGGGAACATGGGGCTCGTGGGCAGTCTTTGAGAGGCCGAGTCCAATGCTAGTGACTGCTGCACCTCAGGCTGCAGGCAAGCAGTGTAGTTCTTCAAAGGGGGCACAGGCACGGTCGTCAGGACTTAGCCTGCTCATAAATGAGGAGGGTCCTATTTCTTACAGCCCTGTCACTCTAGGTTACAGCATGAGCTGCTGCTCTCTAAGAGCGTAAAACCATTCTTTAGGCAAACTGCTGACAGGTGGAGAAGATCCCCTCCTCTCCTGGAACTCACTTTGCAATATTCTTTCTTTTCTGCAAAAAGCAGCTGTTCATAAAAATTCATCCCAGATCCCATTTAATCTTTGAAAGTATTTGGAAATTTTTTGTTGAATCTCACAAGAGAGTGTTTATTCCCAAGGAAATGAAGGGTCATGGTTTTTCAGCTCTCCTTCATGTCTGTAGATGACAACCACTTGCTTGGTGGCTGTTCTTTTCTGATCTCTGCTCTGATGGTTTCTCCATGGGCTTAGTTTCCTCTCAAGGAACCCTTCAAAGGAGAGTGGAAAATCAGGCTCTGTGCAGGCCATGTGTGCTACACAGCTGCCTGTCTTGCTGGGGCTGCTCTTGTTGTTGCTCTTGTTGCTGCAGTTGTTACCCAAGTGACCATAAATTGCTCAGAGCCCCAGAGAGTGGAGCTGCGTTTCAGATCTTCTGGAAGTTGGTATCTCTGTTTTGAAGTTTGCACCTTGCATTTTGTTTCTTTCAGGGCGTGTTGTGAACGCGGGAAATCCAAAAGAGAAATACACTGAATGGGAACATATTGGCAGAGGGTGAGTGCAGCCACACTTCCTTCTACAGAACCATGGGCCAGCTATTTTGCTGGTGTCCCTTCAAGTGGGAAGTCAGGCAAGCCACAAGCAACTTCAGCCACTGGTTTTAGATTGTCCCTGTCTCAGTACTGATCATGAGGTATTGTCAAAGACAACTCGACAATGTCTTGGCTGCCTCGAGAAGCAGGACCTGGAAGCCCTCCTGTCCCTTCAGTGTGTGGCACCTGCTTGCTTATTTTCTTAAGAGACATGGGTTTTGTGTGATTCAAAGTAATATGGCCACGCTAACAAAGGAAGAAAAAATTGAGAGAGCAGATTCCCATCTGATAGCTGTCAGAAAACAACTCTCAATAACACTTCTTTCCACTATTTTGCTGAAAACAATATTCAGTGCTCAGGACAATAAGAAAGGCTGTGTGCTGTTGCCTGAGTTTGGTAGATAGAATCAAAAGAGAGGGGTGTGAAGGCCCAGCAGGACTGTGACATTGCCTAGAAAGACACAACACATGTGCAGACACCAAAAGGAAAAGGCAAAGAAAACCCGACATACATAACCTCGTGTGTACATTTGAGATTCGTAGCAGCCCTTTTTCTTCCTGCTGGACCCAGCTTTTCTCTTGAACACGCTGCATGGCAGAGGCCTGCTGGGCTGCTGTGCTATTGGCTGAAAAGTAAATGAACCCCGGGTTTTTTTAGAGACACTCCAGGCAGCAGAGAGCTCCTGCCTGGGCTGCCTTTTGCTCCTCAGCACTGAACAGCTCCTCTGTTCTCACTGCTGTTCTGTTTCTAGGGCTTTTGGAATCATTTATAAGGCCTTTGACGCTGCCACAGGAGAAGCGGTAAGTGCCAACAGCCCACACAGATTTTGCAGCTCTTGAGCGCTTTCCCTTCTGGTGTGATCTGTGGCCGGAGCTTTGGGCTGCCGGTCATAGCTGCAAAGGCTGTCCCATTGAAGGATCCTGCCTAGAGGCAGCCTGCAAAACAATACCACTCAGTCTTCCTGGTAGCTCCTTATCCATCTGCAATGCTGTGCTCAGGAACTGCACTTAGCGGCAGGTCTACAAGGTGTCTGAAAGCCCTAAGGCCTGCTCTTAACCTGGGGCGTAACCACACTACGCCACAGAAAGGATTATTCATTTTTAAATCCAGAAAATCATTGCTAGTCTAAAGCGTGTTGAAGAATGTTTGTAGTTGTAAAATACAAACTGAAGAAGTTAGGACGTGCTAGGATTGTAATTTTTTGTTTTGTTTTTTTGTTTTTTGGGGGTTTTTTTTGTTTTGTTTTTTTGGTTTTGAGTCACCTTGAGTTCTTTTCTGGACAGCAATTTTCTCTGTAATGTATGTGTGTGTTTACTTTGACGTGCAGTCAAGAATGGCAGCAGTTTCTGAAACACTGGTCAAAGCCCCTAGAAATGCTAACGTATTTCCAGCAGTTCTGATATATTTTCACAGGAGCAAAATTACTTTTGGCTTGCACAGTGGGTGTAAATGATAATAGTGGTGATAAATGAAGGCCATTTGTTGGCCAGTTTGTTGGAGGGTTGTTAGCACTTTGTGGTTGACAGTTTAGTGTCCCTTTTTACCAAGGTGACAAGGCATCCTGGCCCACGAGCAAGTGGAGAAAAAGGTTCTTGTAATGTGTGTTACTAATGGCTTCCAACGTCATTGTAGGTGGCCATAAAGCAAATTAATCTCCAGGACCAGAGCTACAAGGAAGTGCTGAAAGAAATCCTGGTCATGAGGAAATGGAAGTGCCCCAATATTGTTACCTACCTAGACAGGTAAGCAGTTCTGGTATTATTCCGGGAATGTTCATTTACGTACTTGCAAGGCAAAGGTTTAAAAGCTCTTTACTGACAGGCAGAAATTCAATCTATTAATATCAATCCATTCCTGTACGATGCGTGGGAGGAGATTGCATTTTGTCCACATTAATGGTTCCTGGTTTTCATGGTCCACTTATAAGTGGATGCGTGATGGTTCGTTTCAGCTATGATCTCAGAGTGCAAAAAAGAAAGTAAAGTAAAATAATTCAACAAGTCAAGGGAGATAAATTTCAATCCAAACAGGAACTTTAGTAATTGTACCCATAAAGTGGCTTGTGATAGAAAGAGAGAGAGAGAGAATAATGGAAAAGATAGGGAGGAAAGAGAGGAAGACAGGGCTTATAACTACCACCGTGGGTCTACAGACGTCCGGTGTCTCTGGGGGTCCAGTTGCAGAAGGCATTCCTCTGCCTCTGTCTTTGATCAATGCGATCTCACGGTGAAGATTTTCAGAATTCAGCTGTTCCAGAGCTGTCTTTTATGTTAGTCTATACACCTGGTCCCTCCTTGTGACCCGCCTTCGCTCCCTCTTAATTCTTGTGGAGATATGCCAAACTCTACCTGGCAGGCCACACATGCCAAGAGAGGAGTGTTTGAGGTGTGGTTGGCTTTGGAGGCAGGGAGTCAGTGGTCTCGTTGTGCTCCATGGATCTTTCCCGATAGTGGGGACTTGGAGACAGGTGCAAAGCCTTCATTCCATACCAGCTTTAGAAGGCACAGAGCAGTCGTTCCGTACAAGCTTTGGCAGGTACAGAATTCTTTGTGTAAGTCCTGCACCTGTAGTTTCTGATGAGAAATGTTGAGACAGAACTCGATTCTTTGACTGACTCTTACACTGGCATAGATAGTCTGAAGATAGTTCTCAGAAACCTGGCTCTCTTCCTAAGCTAGCAGCCTGTATTTTCACTCGCTGCATGTTGTTTTGTGGGTTTGGGACTTGATTTTTTCCAAGTGTCGGAGGAGAAGTGCTGAGAAAGCATCACTTAAAGTATTTCCCTTGCACTGTTCCCACTACTTTCCATTGAATGGGATGCCAAAACACTAGGCTGCAAGACACATAATTTGCCAGGTTTGAAATTTTCCTGCTTGTGACTGTACTTCATGCAGGGTTTTCCAAAGGGTGTCCGCAGTGCTGCGCACCCTCCTGCCCTGGATAAAAGCTGTGAAAACTGTGTCTCCTTGCTCCTGGAGTTAATGGTGGAATTTGTGTATTACAATGACGAAGCAGCTGCTGGGATGTGTCCGGTTCCAGATTTATCTTTGTTATCGCAAAGCTGCCTTTTTCCCCTGCTTGCCAACCAAGCCGTCTCCTTTTCCACAGATGTGCCTTCCTCATTTAGACAGCATGGATTGCAAGCACTGGTTAACCTAGGTGGAATGTCTCTTCATTTTATTCCCTCTTCATTTAGGAGTACCCTGGGAACAAAACTCAACTGTAGTCTTTTTTGCCATACGGCGATTTAGCTATGGACATTCAGCTCCCCACTGTTGTTTCTGTCTTCCAGCTTCCTTGTCCGTGAGAATTTCTTGCTGGTATTGGAGTACATGGACGGAGGCTCTTTAGGCGAAGTGGTCAAAAAGATAAGGATGGCTGCAGGACACATAGCAACTGTATGTCGGGAGGTAAGGGATCCTGCTTGTGCTTCGGATGGCTTGGACAGGCCTGTCCTTTGAAACAGGTGCTAAGAACAGGAGTGATTCCATGTTCAGAGCTTTCTTTCTGTGTTCCTCTTATGTGTCAGGGAAGAAAGAGAATCTGGAGTGAACTGCCTGCCAGTATTCCTACCCTTACTATAGTCTGCTCTTGACTGTTATCTATCATTGTTGTACTCCCTGTCTCTTTTTTGTTTCTATTTTCTCTTCTCCACTTTGCCACTCGAAGCCTTTGCCCAGAACCTTTCTGCGTCGCATTCTTTTCTGTAAGCGCAAAGGTGCTGGTGTCCGAGTTGTAAGCCAACTGCAAAGCCAAAGAGAGGCTCGTCTCTCACAGTTCCCAGCTTCAAAGGATGGCTTGGCACCCAACGTGCTGCTTGCTGCTGAAAACTGACAAATGAGCTACTTCCAAGTCTGCTGTTGAGGCAGCCATATAACCCTTGTCCTTCAGCCTTCTGCCCGACAGTGATCCACTTGTTACCAAAGGCAGAAACCTTTGTGGCAAACTGTTGTTTGTCCTCTGGATGGGGAGAGCACACCCCCTGCAGCAGCAGTCATTGTGACCGGCCTTGCAGGGGACCGTCACGAGCAACAACAGATGCTTCCCCCTCAAAAGCTAATATGCCTTCACTTAGAAAAATACTACTCTCCTACTGTTGCAGCTGCAAGCTCTTCCTCTTGCCAGCACTCACTGATCTTTTGAGATCTGCAAATCTTCAGCAGAAGTCTCCCTTTCTGTGTGATGAAATCAGATCAGGGTAACTTTTGGTCTCCTCTTTCTTTTTCCTCTCTCAGTGCCTGCAAGGACTGGCTTTCCTTCATGCCAACCAGGTGATCCACAGAGATGTCAAAAGCAACAACATTCTTCTGGGCCGGGATGGCTCTGTCAAGTTGGGTGGGTATTCTGGATCAGACGCAGCATTCTGGAGAGACGGTGTGGGGCTGCTTTTGAGTGGCTGCCAGGTGCCCAGCAGTGGTGCTCGTGAGAGTGCACGGACCACTCGTGCAAGCTGCAAGGTGCAGAGAGGCCTAGAGAGGATGAAGGTATCAAGAGTAGCTTTGGTCTGAGAGAGGGAGTTACAGTGTAAACCTTCAGGTGAATGAAGAGGACAAGGCAGGGTGTGAAACGTGGGGGTTTTGTTAAGTGGACAATTCCTCATTTCCTTGCCGCTTTTCCAGCTAGAGTCAGCACTGCATTCTGAGACTAAGAGTGAGGAACTGTCTAGGTTTGAAAGACAAGTGTCTGCTAAGGAAGGTGGGAACCTCCCTTAGAATGGAGAATGTGAGCCCCCTTCCTTCCAAATTCTTACAACTTTGGAATCAAGGGCTTTTAGGCAAAGATATGGGAAGAGGAATAACAGTTCCTTACTAGTATCTATAGCGAGGCAAACAAGCAACAACAACAGTAGCCATAACAAACAAAACCAAAAACCCTGGTGGCAGATGTCCCTGGGCTGCCACTTTCCCATTTGGCGCAGTCACGGTCACAGCCAGCAGGGGCGCTGTCGGGCTCACAGCCAGGCAGGGCAGGTGCGATGACTCCTACACAGCTGCAGGAGGCGCTGTGGCACGAGGTCAGCTCTGTGTCATGTGGGCAATGGCTGACGGGGCTAAGCAGCAGCTGGCGTGCAGCAGGACGGGCTGGGCAGCGGCTGGCGTGCAGCAGGATGGGCTGGGCAGCGGCTGGCGTGCAGCAGGACGGGCTGGGCAGCAGGATGGGCTGGGCAGCGGCTGGCACGCAGCAGGACCGGCGGGGCAGCGACTGGTGCACAGCAGGATAGGCAGGGCAGCGGCTGGCACACAGCAGGACAGGCACGGCAACAGCTGGCACACAGCAGGACAGGCAGGGCAGCAGGATGGCACACAGCAGGATAGGCTCGCAGCGGCTGGCGCACAGCTGGACGGGCTGGGCAGCAGCTGGCGCACAGAAGGACAGGCAGGGCAGCAGGATGGCACACAGCAGGACAGGCAGGGCAGCAGGATGGCACACAGCAGGACAGGCAGGGCAGCAGGATGGCACACAGCAGGATAGGCTCGCAGCGGCTGGCGCACAGCTGGACGGGCTGGGCAGCAGCTGGCACACAGAAGGACAGGCAGCGCAGCAGCTGGCACACAGCAGGACAGGCAGGGCAGCAGAATGGCACACAGCAGGATAGGCAGGGCAGCAGGATGGCACACAGCAGGATAGGCTCACAGCGGCTGGCGCACAGCAGGACAGGCATGGCAACAGCTGGCACGCAGCAGGACAGGCACGGCAGCAGCTGGCACACAGCAGGACAGGCACAGCAACAGCTGGCACACAGCAGGACAGGCAGGGCAGCAGCTGGCACACAGCAGGACAGGCACGGCAACAGCTGGCACACAGCAGGACAGGCAGGGCAGCAGCTGGCACACAGCAGGACAGGCAGGGCAGCAGGATGGCACACAGCAGGATAGGCTCGCAGCGGCTGGCGCACAGCTGGACGGGCTGGGCAGCAGCTGGCGCACAGAAGGACAGGCAGGGCAGGAGGATGGCACGCAGCAGGATGGGGTGCAGCAGGGAGCTCAAAGCAGGGAGCTGGAGCAGCAGGAGTTGCTCACCTGGGCTAGCCAGCAAAAGGTGGCAGAAACTCCGCAGCTGTGGCAGAGCATTCTAGCAGGTGGAGCGCGGGGTGGCAGCAGCCAGGCCCCCTCCTCCGCAGCTACAAGCACAGACAGGAAAATGCACACTCCAGGAGAGAAGAAAGGGGGTTAGAATCTCGTTCCCCTTTCCCAAATGAAAGCTCACCCACCAAGGAAGAGAAGGCAGTGCAGAGCTGAGCTTTTCCACAGTCACAGCAAAAAGGGTGACAGCAGTTGCCCCTCCGAAGTTCAGGAAAGCAAGTGAAGTTACCAATGGTCACATCTCTGCTTCCCTCACCACACCAGGCCACATCTTTTGTCTTTTACAAGAGAGTAAATGGTCCTTAAATACCCGGTCGTTGGTTACCTAGAAACAGAATGGGGAAAAATTCCACCCCCCCAACCTTCAACTCTTTTCCTTGGTTTCCTGCTTAAAGCTGTGTTTGCTTTTCTCCTCAGCTGATTTTGGCCTCTGTGCTCTGCTCACCCCTGAGCGGAGTAAACGGACAGCCACGGTTGGGACCACTTGCTGGATGGCACCCGAGGTGGTGAGAGGAGAGCCATACGGCCCCAAAGTGGACATCTGGTCCCTTGGCATTGTGGCAATTGAAATGGCAAAAGGAAAGGCTCCTTATGTTCGGCTACCCCGTGACCTGGTAAGGTGCAAGTATGCTCAGATAGCACTGTCCTTCTTGTCTGTGCCCATTAGACAAAAGCCCATTCCCAAAGCTTGAACTAGTTCCACCAAGACTCACTCCTAAAAATGTCCCTGGGGCCCACATAAGCTCTCAAGGCAAGACGTGCAGGATGTTGGAATAGCCGGGGATGCACTGAGGCCTTTTATCTTTTGGTAGAGAAGGCTCATCTAATCTGCTAGGCAAGAAATTGCCACTGCAGATTGGAGCTTAAAAAATGGCGTCTAGGTGAGCAGGTAAGGATATGGAAGAATCAGGTAGAGACTCATGTTTCCTTTTGCTTCAGGCTAAACATGTGATAAGCACGCGAGGGATACCAGAGCTGCACAAGCTCCAGCTGCACTCTGGCTTGAGTGACTTTCTGGGCAGCTGTCTGCAGATGGATGAGGACAGGCGAGGCTCTGCTGAGGAACTTCTGCAGGTACAATGCAAAACGGCTGCAGGCAAAACAGCTGTTGCCCATCAGGCTTTGCTCCTTGGCTAAACTCCAAGGCATCAGATGGGGCCCCTGCCCTATTCATCTCCACTCTGGGTGCTTTTCAAATGAAAATTAAATAGCATCCTAGACTGGTTGAGGTTGGAAGGGACCAGTGAAGCCCAATTCTCACAGCCATACCTCAGAGGAGAGCTTCTACCTTCTGATCATTTCTGTGGCCTGCTTTTTCACTTGGGTGGTGTCTTCACTTTTACCCAGTAGCAAAGGAACTGAAGTATTGCAATGCCAGGGACTGAGGCCAGCAACGGGGCTTGAAGAACACAGCAAAAGCAGTCCCTGCCAAGCGGTTCAAGATTGGTCTGTGGGAAGGAGGGCACTGTGGAGGGCTGACTGTGAGCATCCGAAGGCACCCAGCTTGTCCCTCCTGCCCCAGTCTTAGATGTCTCTGCCAGCCAAACAGGGACAGATGAGCAGGATTTGTGTTTCCCCCATTTGCTGACTGGCCCCGTCAAGTGGATGAGAACCGCTACAAGTTTGCTGCCAGGTTTTGTGACAGACTGGGAGTTGCCGACCGGGCCACTTCCTTGGCTGTCCCTGCTGTGCAGGAAGATGCCAACCAGCACAGGAGGGGCAGGGGATGCCAAGGTGGACACTGCTCTTCCTGCAAGCCAGAGCTGCATCCCCTTCGCTCTGTCACTTGTGTCCCTGCTCCTGGCTTGCTGCTGGAAACCTGTATGTCCAGTGCTCCTGAGAACAACACATGGGATCCATATTTTTCAGAGCTGTTGGGAGTTTCTTGAGGAATGGCTTATGCCCCACATCTCTTTTGGACTCTAAACTAGCCCACGTCTGTAGTAAAGCAGAACTTGAATAAGAATATTGTTTGCTGAAAGGAACAAATCCTTTGGTCAGCAAGCAGCAAACCCACAGTGCTGTCAGGACAAAAATGCCAGCAAGTGACGACACCTTGATGAATGCACTAGTGTGGTTATGGGCCATGTTTGCCTGTGATAGCAGTGTCCTGGACATGAAGGCAGATGTGCTAATGGTGCCCTCAGCACAATTTCTATGTATTCCTGGGAGCTGGAGGAATCCAGCTTGACTCTGTTAGGAACTGAGTATGAAAAATAATGGTTCCTTTCTGCTTTGTCTCTTTTAATTTGGTTCGGTTTGTTTCTTTTTCCTTTGGGCAGCATCCATTTCTCAGTTCAGCAGAGCCTCTCTCCAGCCTGATGGCTGGCATTCCTGCAGCCAAGTAATGCAGGAAGCAGAGGAGACGGCAAGGACCACTTCAGCGTTTTGAGAACAGAGCCTCGGAGAACAGGCAGAAATCCTGACGAGAGAGGGGCCAGGAAATAGGCAACCATCAGAGCAGGGAAGGAAGCTGGCATCTCCTTTTCTTCTATCTGCTGGCCCTCCTTGGAAGTTCCTGGATAGTACAGGATTGCTGGAGGGCACAAAGCCACTGCTGGGCACTTTTCAGGTGGGGGGGATTTGTGTGAGGCATAAAGCTTCCATTCTTTATTTGGGGAGCTGGGCTGGGAATTCATCTGGAAGTGTCTTCCTTTCCTCATCAGGCAAATGAGCTGGAAGGGCAGCGTTTGGAAGGCGCAGCAGCTGCTGGAGTAATATGAAAACCTCCTGGCAGAGGTATAGAAGGAACAGGAGAAAAGGCTGCTTGAGCTGAAGCAGGAAGCTGACCCAAAGCCAGCAGCGGCTAAAGGAGCTCAGGCAGGAGGTGAAAGAGGAGTGAGAGAAAGAGCAGGTGAGCCTGACCAGCCAGGACCCAGAGGGAAGGGCAGGAAGCAGGGCATGAACAGTAGATCTCAGGAAAGGGGAGGCAAGCACTACTGCAGGAACTGGAAGCACAGAGCCTGGCAGGCTCCAGAGGTGAGCCCCAGGAAGAAGGGTTAGGATGTAGGGGTCAGAGCTGGGTAAAGAAGCAGAAAGAAGGGGCTGACTGGAAGTGCTTTGGAGATGGAAAGAGGAGAAACCTGAGTGTGATGGCAGGGGCTAGTGATATTTATCTTGACAGAATATCAAGGAGAATATCAAGGCAGAGCTGCAGGAAACTCAGAGGAAGATGAAGGCAGTGGAGAAGAGGCACAAAGAAGAACTGGGAAGGATGCAAGAGGAAATGAATGTCCTGCTGCAGCAGAGGGAAGATCTACAAAAGCAGGTGAGGGAAAGAGCACTAGCCACTGCAGTCATGCAGCAAGTGGTCTCTCCCCTTCTCGCCTTTCCCCTGCAGAGCAGCAGCTGGATGGTGGTAATGCCTCTGGCTGCCATGCTACTGTGGTCTCCATCGCAGCTGGTCACAAGGACAATTACTGGTCCACTGAATCTCAGCTGCTGCCCTGGCCAGCAGGGCTAGTG
This sequence comes from Acanthiza pusilla, assembly GCA_036630365.1. Taxonomy (NCBI): domain Eukaryota; kingdom Metazoa; phylum Chordata; class Aves; order Passeriformes; family Acanthizidae; genus Acanthiza; species Acanthiza pusilla. The sequence continues at coordinate 2,921,015 of JAXCHO010000095.1, forward strand.
CTTTGGCCAGTGGGCCAGCAATCCTTTGAATGTATCTCTCCGGCATCTTAGCTCTCCCTTTGTTTTCTGAGGGGTTTGTTCAGGTGGACGCGGTGACCCACACAGATTCTGAAACAAGCTGTCCCTGTCCATGGTGAATGCGCTCCTCAGGACAGGGTGTAATTTAAAGTTGTTCTTTCCCTATCATGTCAGTCTCTATGACAGCTGGCAGTGCCAAGCTGTAGTGTCTGACTGCCTTATGGGGTCTGACTTGAGGTGGAAGAGTTGACAGCTCAGCTTGCAGCCTAAACACAAGTGTTGTACCTAAGGGCTTGCCTTTGAAATGTGATGTCTGGGGCATCTCTGTCAGCCACCTTTGTGACACAAACTAATTTCTTGTCCCAGATCAACGTGGACTCTGCCATCGGAGCTTCTGCTGTAGCAGGAACATCCTCCAAAGAAGCCTCCACTCCACGGCCTAAAGACCTGAGTAAAAGTCTGCAGACACATACAGGTGTCCTCTTTTTTTATGTTTTTTTTTTTTTTTTTGTATGGTCTGGGGACTGTGTTTTTTTCCCCCTTTTCTTTGTACAGTCCACAGACTTCTGTGGAGGTCCTTTTCTTTTTCCTACCGTGTTGCACAGTGCGTGAACTCGTGCAACTGTCCTTTTTTCCCCCCTTTTCTCTTGCACAGTGCGTGAACTCATGCGAGAGTTCTTTATTTTCTCCTTTTCCTTGCACGGTCAAGGAACTCGTGCAAGTGTTCTTTATTTTCACCCTTTCATTGCACAGTCTGGGGACTTGTGCAAGTGTTCTTTATTTTCTCGTTTTCATTGCACAGTCCAGGGACTTGTGCAAGTGTCTTGTTTTTCCCTTTTTCATTGCACAGTCCAGGGACTTGTGCAAGTAGTTTTTCCATTCCATTTTTCTTTTCTGGCCTGCGGACTCAAGCAGCACAACTCGAACGATGGAGCGAGTCCGTAGAGCCACGGGCCGTGCTTTTTCTTCGGCAGCTTCCCTCACAGTTAACTGTCTGACAGGTAGGTACAAGACATTGAATGGCATTGAAAAGACTAGAGGAAAAAGCTGCCTTAGCTGTTAGGCGGACAATGTGCTACAATGTGGGCACTAACTGCTAGGGTAGAATTTGCATTTTCTTGGCCAATTTTCTAGTTCTTTAGTGGCAAAGACAAGGTAGACACAGACTAGGGTATTGTCCTGTGCTCTTGCTTGCTCTGCTAAAGAACTGTTGCTTCTGGAGGGATGTTGTGCGAGGAAAATGTTCTCTCCTTGGGTGGACTTGTGTGGGATTCCTCAGCACCGACACTTTTCTAACAGCCCTGGGTTCATTTTCCCTTGCCCCTGGCAGGTTGCCTCAGACGTCGAAGGAGCCAAGTGCATGGTTCGGTGAGTGGAAAGGGCACCCTTGACATTCCTGGGGTCTGAGAAGTGTGGAGCAAACTGTGAGCTTGGCCTGTTGCAGTAGAGTGACAGCCTGGAAGGCCAAAAGAAAGTCCACATCAGTGTCTGCATGAGCCCTACCAAAAGCATTTCCATCACTTTCCAAATAGTTCACTTAAGGGGTTTTAACGAATGAAAGTCACGTTTTGCAGACAGGAGGCTGCATGCTGATTATAGGCAGGCTGGAATATCTCATTCAGAAGCATATGCAGACCAAAACATTAGTCTCATCAGCCCACTTGATTTGAGTTTTAATGACTTAGGTCCCACTTCTCTCCAAATTCATGACTTCCCCTTAAGACAGCTGGAGAAATACAGTTCTAAATGACAGGTTACTCCCTGTGCCTCACGCTGCTGTCTGTCTGCAGAGCACCACACCAGCACCAGAACCTTCTCTGGCTCGCCCTGTTCCTCCAGAGGCTAAAGGGAAGGCAAAGCACGGCAAACCTCCGCGTGTTGTCAGTCCAGGGCCTGAGCATCCTGAACCAGTAAGTGGCAGCTTTGGTCGGAACTGTCTTTGGAGCAGTGCAGAGCTGCAGATTTCTGATCAGACAGCACTTGCCGTTCGTGGCTGAAGATGCTGAGGGCTGGAGTCCTGCCATGACACAGCGCTTCAGCCCAGCCACTGACACCTGCGAAATGGGATCTGAACTTTCACAAGCAGGCATCATTTTCCTGGGATTCTGACAGGGTCTGTGAGCTTTCCTTGGTGACAGAAAAGCGGTAGTGTGATGTCCTTTAATGCGACTGGTGCAAAAGTGAGCCCCTTTGGGCACAGTGTCTGTGCAGGCTCCCTGTTGTCAGTGGAGAGAGCGGTCCCAAGGCGCAGTTCACAGCCTTGTGGGGTACGTCACACCCCCTGTTGGCTGCAGGGACCTGCCCCTTTCCATGCACTATCTAAGTAGCTGCTACGGTCACTGCTTCAACTACACCCTGAACTTTGATATGACCCCAGTTTGGTGAGAAGAATCCTGAGCAGCTCTGCGTGGCAGTCTCTGATGGGCTGCAACACAGTTCCTCTTGGCCGCTCCCTAATGCTTGAAATGCTGAGGAGAAGCTGCTTGAACCAGAGCCGAGCAGGGCAATGCTCCCTGCTTCTATTCAGACACTTATATGGCAACTCAAGAGTCATTTGGTTACCCACATAGACACCCTCACATGAAAGCTTTTGCCTTCCAGTGAACTGTGTCTCCGCATGCTCCTTCTCCCAGCTCTCTGGAGCCAACTTCCCTGCTCCTTATTGCTTGTTTATGCTTTTTCCCTGCCCATTCCTTGCAGGCCCCAACAGGAGAGCTTCCTGTCAGTCAGGACTCCTCTGCCCAGGCGGGAAAGGCAGAGTGGCGTGAAAGAACGGATAGAGTGTGCAGTGCCCAGGAGTTCAGGTGTGTGTGTGAAATTTTCTCGCTTTCTCTGGGCAGGGCTGGGTGTTGCTGAGCTTTAGGAGGCCCATGGTCAGAGAACCATTTTGGTGTGCTCAGCATATGTAGCATAGAGGGCAAAAGGCAGCCCGAGGGCAGGTCTGGCTGCCGACTGACAGACAGCATCGCTGCCTCCTCGGACTCGCTTCTTGAACCTTGACTAAAAGCAGCCAAACTGGACCAGAGTAGAAGCAAGGGAGGCTCAGGCTGGGCTTAAGGAGAGCAAAGCATTGAACTGCAAAAGCAATCATGCAGCAGAACAAGCGCCTCAGAGAGACGGTGCAGATTCTGCCCCTGGAAATTTGGAAGCGCCAGCAGGACAGAGCCTTGAGCAGCCTGTCCAGATGCCATAGCTTGGAGATGCCCAAGTGCTTGGAGATGAAGACTGGGCTGGAAGCCTCCTGGGGCCCCTGCCAACCTGAATCATCCTGGGATCCTATGATTATTGGACTGGAAGTTCATAGCCATCTCCTCCCCAGGCTATAGCTTGCAGGCTCCTTCCTTGTTCCATTACTGAAAGCAAGAGGAATTGTGGGAGTACTCATTTGCATTTACCATGCCTGCCTTAGGCAAAGAAGAACTTCTGGAACTCTGGGATCCACTGTATCAGAGAAGGGCGTAAGACCTAGCAGGCAGGAAGCTGTTAAGCTGAGAGTACCTGAGCTTTCCAGAAACGTTTTGTGGCTTCTGGAAGCTTGTTTTACTTTCTCACTGGTGACTCCTTCACCTGCATGAAAGACAGCTCTAGTCAGGGAACGCCAGCATTCTCCTAAGGTGGAACTAGAGGGCTGTTGGAAGTCACTGACACTGTCCTATAAGGGACTTCGGACGTAGTCCTGGTTTCGGAAAGGAGACTGTGCTGCTCTTAAAGGCTTCTTTGTCTGTCCCCTTTTCATAGACAGAAGGAGTTGGCTGCACTTGGGACAAAGCAGCACTCCTCACTAGTGAGGGCGCTTGAAGTGGCAGCAGAGTCAGTGGAGGAGTCGCAGCTTCAGGGGGATCTGCTGAAGCAAGAGAAGGAAGAGGTTCCCCTGGCAGTGCCAAAGGTATGCTCACCTTATTCCTAGGCAGCACTTGTGGGAGAGGGAGTTGCCCCAACAAGACTGCCCCAAATGCTGCTTCTGGCAGCGACCTAAGACAGAGACTGTGTTGTTGTTCCTCTTGAAAAATGGTGACCCCCACTTGCAGGTTTGCCACCTGCAGAGGCCTGCTCACAGGGGTCTGGAGAAGCTGCTCCAGGAGTTCTCTCGCCAAGGGCACACTGTCCCAGGTGTGCAGAGAGAAGGCGGTGCTGGCGCACAAGAACGTGGCCCTGGAAGCCAGACTGGCAGCCATGGAGCGGAACCGACAAGGCCTTTCCAAGCAGCTGGTAGAGGCCAGGTAAAGGCAGGGAGGGGACCCTGGGCAGGACATTGTTGAAGGGCTGTAATTACAAAGCTGGCAAGCATTATGTGAGGATTTATTGCCTCCTGTGTGCTCTCCAGAGGTTTCTGGGACAGAGAAGCAAAGAGATGTGAGAAACAAGAAAAGGATACTGTGACCCCACTGTTATTTTTCTGACAGCTTAAGTGAGCAAAGCTGTCCTGAGCCTAGGGCTCCTGCTTGGCACCCCTTGCACGTTCCTGTGCCAAGTGCAAAGCAATCCAACCTGGCTCTGAATTGAGTGCTAGGGAAACCGTGCAGATGTTCACTGAAAGTGGAAGTTCCCCTCTGGTTTTGGTTTCTCCTGTGGTGCATCTGAACATCAATCTTTCCTTGCCAAGTAGTTTGACATGGGATTTTCAGAATTCAAGGCTCTTGCACCTGAACGTTGTGAGTAGAACGCTGATGTTTAGGGTGAAGCTGGAGGGTTGTGCTGAAAATCTCGTGACCCTTCTGAGCTAACTCTTATGAAGTATGGTGCAGGACCTAGAGTTGCTAACAGCAGCAGCAGCAGGGAAAGGTCTTGTCACTTCTCAACACCCTCTGGCTATTCTTGCAGGCCAATGATTTTTGCTCACTACTGCACCCACCTCTCTAATCACTCAAAGTCCCTTTGGCTGGTCCCTCTTCCTTTTTAAAGAGTGCCAAGACATTTGGGCTACTGCCAGCTCAGTTAGCCATAAAGAAAAGTACAAATGTTCTTGTTCATGAACCTCCAGTAACTGAAATGGCAGGAGACCTGTCTCCCCTCCCAGATCGTTCTTCTTCACATAAAAACCTAGTCCTGGCTTCTTACTCATTCTGCTACAAACGGAAGGATTAACTATATTGTTCGGTGCATTCCTTTAGTCCCTTTTGTTTAGAGACTGTCTGGAAAACAAAGTACCTCTATGTACCCTATGAATAGCAGTAAACCTTCAAAAACTGGCCAGGAGAAGACTGTGTCCTGTCCCCCTGCAGAGAGACTTGGAAGTACTGAGGAGATCAGGGCTGTGAGCAGAGGCTGAGCTTTTGCTCGTTTGCAGAAACATTGTGGGCACAGCCACCTGTGTGTGATAAGGCAGGCCACAAGAATTTGAGCTTTGGCTGCTGAGATCAAACTCAGCTGGGCTTTGTGTGCTGTGCTATGTCATGAGGGAAGCCTGGGCAATCACCTGGAGGGGCCTGCTTTGCAATTTTCAACAATAGAAAAATGCTTGCTGTATCTGAGTTGCCATGCAAGCTGTTTTCCACACTCAGGTGCAGGGATTTTAAGCCACATCCTCCTGATAAAACTGCCTGTGGGTGCCAGGAGCAATTTCTCTTCATCTTCCCAACTTGTAGGTCAGAGAAGGACAGCTTGCAGTGCAGCCTGCTGGAGGCTCAGCAGCACATATCGGAGCTGGAGATTGCCAGGAGCCATCTGGAAGCCCAAGTTCACAGAGTCACGTGGGCCAAGGAGGTGATACAAGGTGAGAGCCTCGTGTGCTTTGTTTCTGGGGATCCCCTGCCTAGTGCAGTTGCTCTGAAGCCAGCTCTGTCTGCAGGGCTGCTGAGGAGCAATGGAGCTGGGGGCAGCTCCCTCCTTGCCTGAAACTGAAAAGGATTAAGTTCAATGGAGTCTACTGCTTGTGCAGTCTCTGACTGTTGCCGTTCGTCATGTTTGCAGAGGATGTGAAGGGCCTTCGGCGTGAGCTGCAAGCTGTAAGATGTCTCAGCAAGCAGCAATTGGATGGCATGGCTCAACAGCTCCGTCGCACTGAACAGCAGTGCAGCAAGGCGCTCCAACTCTGGCTATCTGCCCATGCAGAGGAACACAGGAAGCTCCTGCAAGAAGCGGTAGGAAGGAACATGCACCTGAATTTTTCAGGCAAAGCTTGGTGGGCTGGCTTAGCAGAATAGCAGCCTGAGGATGTGAAATGGCTGCAACCATCTGCTGTAGGCCACATGTTGCTGAGCCAGACAGCAGAGGGCTTCAAGGGCTGCTACTTGAAGGCCTGTGAAGATCCAGAGAATGGTGCTGGCCATGGATTCAGGATGGGCATAAGCCAGTAAATGCAGCCATGGATTCGGGGTGGGCATAAGCCAAGTTCCCCAGGAGGCTGGGCGGTCACCACCCAAAGCATGGCAGCAAAGGGGCAGGATCTTCCCTGACACCCTCCTGCCATGTAGCAGACTGCTAACATTGCTGCCAACTGCAGTCCCAGCAACTGTGTTCCTTGCGTTGTATCCTTCCACGGTGGACTGAGAACTCACCTTTGGGCTTGAAGCACATGCAGCAGGCCCTGTGCTCCTGGTGTTTCAGTTGGTGGCCTGAATTGTGACTAGGGTATCACTGTCCTGGCCTGCTCCTCGTTCTGCAGTCCATCTGCAGCTTTTTCTAGGTCAAAGTGCAGGGGGACCTTGAGAACACAGCCTCTGAGAACAGGCAGAAATCCTGAGGAGAGAGGGGCCAGGAGACAGGCAGACATCAGAGCAGGGAAGGAAGCTGGCATCTCCTTTTCTTCCACCTGCTGGCCCTCCTTCTAAGTTTCTGGTTAGGACAGGATTGCTGGAGGGCACAAAGCCACTGCTGGGAACTTTTCAGGTGGGGGGTTGTGGGAGGGATGAAGGTTCCCTTTTTTTTATTCAGAGAGCTTGGCAGGGACTTCATCTGGAACCCTTCCTCCTCTCCTCAGGAAAGTCAGCTTGAACAAAAACATTTGGAGGCGCAGGAGCCTTTGGAGCAACAGGAAACCTTCATGGCAGAGACACAGAGGGAGCAGGAGAAAAGGCTGCTTGAGACAAAGCAGGAAATTGCCACCACGCAAGCTGAACAAGAAGAGGTACAAAGCAGAGGCAGTGAAGAGGGAAAGGCTGTGCAAAGAGACTTTGAGTGTTGCTTTGGACTCTCCTGGGCTCCGAATGGGCACTGATTGTGTGGACACTGTCAGTCTGGATGGTATTGTCTCTTAGCTGGCCCTTGGTAAACAGGAGCCCAAGAGCACAATGCTTTTGGAAAGCATGAGCACATCAGTCTTGGAGTCTGGCCACACAAGTGGTGTGTAGGAAGTGTAGATTCATCTGCTCTTTGTTTCTGTGCAGGACCTGCAGAGAGACGAGGAGGAGAAAGTTATCATGTTACAAGTATTGTACCAGCTGCGTGAAAAACTAAGCCGAAAGAGGCGGCAGCTAAAGGAGCTCAGGCAGGAGGTGAAAGAGGAGCGAGAGAAAGAGCAGGTGAGCCTGACTAGCCAGGACCCAGAGGGAAGGGCAGGAAGCGGGGCATGAACAGTAGATCTCAGGAAAGGGGAGGCAAGCACTACTGCAGGAACTGGAAGCACAGAGCCTGGCAGGCTCCAGAGGTGAGCCCCAGGAAGAAGGGTTAGGATGTAAGGGTCAGAGCTGGGTAAAGAAGCAGAAAGAAGGGGCTGACTGGAAGTGCTTTGGAGATGGAAAGAGGAGAAACCTCTTGTGTGATGGCAGGGGATAGTGATATTTATCTTGACAGAATACCAAGGACAAGCCACAGGCAGAGCTGCAGGAAGCTCAGAGGAAGATGAAGGCAGTGGAGAAGAGGCACAGAGAAGAACTGGGAAGGATGCAAGAGGAAATGAATGTCCTGCTGCAGCAGAGGGAAGATCTACAAAAGCAGGTGAGGAAAGAGCACTAGCCACTGCAGTCATGCAGCAAGTGGTCTCTCCCCTTCTCGCCTTTCCCCTGCAGAGCAGCAGCTGGATGGTGGTAATGCCTCTGGCTGCCATGCTACTGTGGTCTCCATTGCAGCTGGTCACAAGGACAATTACTGGTCCGCTGAATCTCAGCTGTTGCCCTGGCCAGTGGGGCTAGTGCTTTGGCCAGTGGGCCACTAATATTTTGAATGTATCTCTCTGGCATCTTAGTGCTCCATTTGTTTTCTGAGGGGTTTGTTCAGGTGGACACGGTGACCCACACAGATTCTGAAACAAGCTGTCCCTGTCCATGGTGAATGCGGTCCTCAGGACAGGGTGAAATTTAAAGTTGTTCTTTCCCTATCACAGTCTCTATGACAGCTGGCAGTGCCAAGCTGTAGTGTCTGGCTGCCTTATGGGGTCTGACTTGAGGTGGAAGAATTGACAGCTCAGCTTGCAGCCTAAACACAAGTGTTGTACCTAAGGGCTTGCCTTTGAAATGTGATGTCTGGGGCATCTCTGTCAGCCACCTTTGTGACACAAACTAATTTCTTGTCCCAGATCAACGTGGGCTCTGCCATCGGAGCTTCTGCTGTAGCAGCAGCATCCTCCAAAGAAACCTCCACTCCACGGCCTGAAAACTCGAACATGAGCAGTTTTGCCCAGCTCAAACCTGCCGAGAGAGAGAGAGAGAGGAGGAGTGCCTGAAGCTGCTGAGTACGTCCTGTGCATTTCTTGTCTGATCGAGCAGTGTATTGTGTGTGTGCCTCAGCAAGAGCTGTATCACATCCCTCCTTGGTTTGGGGTCAGATGGTCATTTTGGAATCCCTACAGCAGCTGTTGTGCTTGAAGGCAGTGAGGGAGCACTTGGAGCATACCTTTTGCCTTTGAGGGCAGCTGGGAGTGGATAGGCTTTGCCTGAGCTCCCCTCTATACAGCAGCGACTGTTCCCTGAGCAGCAGAAGGCTGCAACCTAGGAAATGACCCAGTCAATTTGTGTCTGCTGGTCTGGCCAAACTGATCAGAATAGCTGGCTTTCTACATTCCCTTTAGACTCCTCACATGTCACTTGTCTTTGGAAACAAAATATTTCACAGAAATTGATTGGCTGTGGGGCTGGTTACATATTGGCACTGCTTTTATGACTGGTAGTACTTCTTCTATTACTTCTACAGATCACATGTGCCCTCACATCCACACTGGGTGCTTTCCAAATACAAATGAAGGAACCTTGCAGCAAAGCAATCAAGGAAGCAGAGGAGATGACCAGCACCACTTCAGGATTACATTCTCCAATGCCAGCCTGTACTCAGAGTCAGAATAAAAGTCCCATAAACCTCAAGCTGTTGGAAGATTCCATCCCTAGCACCCAGGGAATAAACCTCTATGTTCACTTCTGAATTGACCCCCTTTCTTAAAGATGAAAATCCCACCTATGGGCATTCCGGCATGGTTTGGAATTGGGGAATGGTCTCCTTTCTTTGTCAACTCCGACATACACTGCCTTTGAAATACCGCCCACTGGCCAGTTTTTGCCCAGGCCTGGACTTCTGGATGAAGAAGGAAGCACAGTTGCATTTCCAGCCAAAACCCAGTGAAGAGCAGGGCAGCTTAAACATCCTGTGGAGATACAGGCTTTCAGCTGTGCACATAAAGGCTTTTGGTTCCTGCTCAGTGCAGCTGCCTTCTCTCCTCTGTGACTGCTCCTGCCTCCCACATGGCCATGAGTAAAAGGTACGAGGCTCTGCAAATCAAAGAAGTTGGACATGTCTGCTGGCAGTACAGTAGAGCGGAGAGCAAACAGCCTGGAACGTCCCTGGAGTGTACAGCTGGTGAGTGAGCCAACTAGGGAAGGCACCCACTGCACCTGCTCCTTGTCAACAGAGAAGGACTGGTGGGTGATGCCACACTCGGGGGCCATCTGGGGCTGAGCAATCATGAAAAGTCTCTGTGCTTCATTGGGTTTGTCCCTCTTTCTTTGCCTTCTGTTGTTCATTTGCTCAGCGGCTGCTACCCAGGATTGGGTAGCTGGCACAGCTAAAGTGCAGGAGAGCCTCATTTGTCTGCCCTTTGAGGTGGCTGCTCACTGCAGCCTTTTCAGTCTGGAAGCTCAGTCTGGAGAGAGAGCTCCCTGCTCCATTTCTTGCATAACTCCCAGTGGCCACGGCCTGTCATCTGCAGTCCCAGGTGGCATTGAGGGCTGCCCGGTGCCTCAGGCTGCTGCAACCCTACTGCAAACAACAGGAGACACTGGCAGGTGGTTGTTTCCAAAGTCACATCCTTCCGGGGTGGTGTGCTGTGTGCATCATTTGTCCAGCCCAGCCCCAGACTTAGGGATCAGATGCAGGCTCTGCTGTTATTGCCACTGAAGTCAGCGAGGATTTGGTGGCTGGCTTCCATCACAGCAGAACTGGTCACTCATGAAGCCAGGTGAGGATGGTGCCCTGCAGAACTTTGGGCTGCATGGGTGGGAGGGAGCTACCCCTTGTTGTTATTTGCCATCAGGGAAAGCTGTGCCAGTCAGGTGTGTGTCAACAGAGCAAGCACGGAGTGCACGAGTCTCTTCCATCTGTGTCTGCTGAGAGTTTTGACCTTGGAGATCAAGTGGCACACAGTCAAATGCTTTTGGTCCCTCTGTGTATCCCCATGTTAGGCAATGCTGCTAAATTGGCCTGTAGCACAGCAGCAGTGGAAAAAGCCTCTCAGCTCTGCAGGTGCGATAAGTTGTCACTGATGCACTTTGATGTACAATGATGCATTTTGTTTTCATGAGGGAGAGGAAAACTGGTTTAGGAGTGCCAGGAGGGGGAATGATGCTTCTGAACTTTCCATCTTGCCTTCTGTCAATTACAGGCAGATCTCTCTGCTTCATAGGTGTGCCCAGGGGAGCTGCCCGAGGTGCACCACAGGCCCTAAGTGCTTCTCTGAGGTATCACAGCAGAGCAGCTGCAGGGTGATGTGTGTGCAGCAGGTCTCTTTGCTTGTATTGCACCCGTTTTATTTCATGAATCCTAAATTTTGGATTATGAGTCTCCCCATTACTAATGGAGAGATTTCAGTCACACAGTGAAATAGTTCATGCCTCAAACATTGCTATAAAGTTCTGCTCATTAAGCTACCACCAAAAAGCCTCCCTGAAGATACCTGACCGGGATTTTGCACTGAAAGTCAAACTGCTGAGATTAGAGAAAGTGAAACCTATTTTTCCATCATCTCAGGCTCAGGGAAAGGAATGCATGCACAAAAGGCCAAACCCACCAGCTGTGCTGAGAATCATCTCTGCCTGAGTTTGACGTGGAGGAGACCACAGCCCGCAGAAGCCAGGTTCACACAGACTCGCCCCCAGCCAAGGGGGCAGGAGGAGGTTTCGGTCAGAGGTGCCTGGTCAGAGGCAGTAAAGCCCCATCCTCCCTTACACAAACTGGCCCAGCTGTGGAGCCCCCAAGCCCATAGGCCCCATCCACAGGACATTCACGTGAGAGGCACCTTAGAGGGTGTTATAATCCATCAAAGACCCCCCAAAGTGCTCCCCAAGGGCCTTGAGCCACAGCATCACATGTGACACAAAATGATGCAACAAACCCAGAGTCTGCTGCAAGAGAAAATGGCAACCCTCCCCACTACCCTCCAAGGGGGTGCCTGGGTTTTCCTACCTGGCCTGAGTGTGTAGGAACCCACTGGATTCTATGCTTTTTGGGGGGACTATCACCACAACAAAGACCAGCTGAAGAGGACTGACAAAACATCATTGAGATCCACAGAGTGGTGATATATTCCTTGTTCTGTCTCAGTCCCTCTCTTTCTGTCCCCCCACCCCCACCCATTTTCTCTTTCATTCTCTTCCCCGTCTCTCTCTATCTCTCTCTCTCATATTTACTATCAAATAAAAGCCATGCTATTGACCGGCATATGGTCATGTTTTCACCTCAATTCGGGCAGGGGCAATTCTAACAACCCTAATAATCACATCTTAACAAGAGGCTAAGGAGACATTCCACCAACATGTTCTTGCATGACACTGGAGCAGCGTTTGTGTGGTCAATATGCCAGGGATACATCCTCAGCATGGGGCAGCGTCCATGTCCTGTGCATGGCAGGGAGTGACCTTGGAGCCACCCTCACAGTCTGGGTGCATCCATGGGTGCACTTGCCCATTCTCTTTACTTACACCAGCTCCCAAGTCAGACATCCCCTTGAAAAAGTTCTCTGCCAGACACTGAGCTCCTGGTGCCTTTGCAAAAACCCACTCCCTTTGCCTTGTGCAAAGCTGCAAGGTCAGGTTCCTCCATGGACATGGGATTTAAATCTCTGTCCTGCCCATGGTGGATATGTGCTAGATAGTACCCCACTTTGCAATCATTTGCTGTGCTCTAATTTCTGGCCTGCAGGAGCTGAGTAAATTGATCCTGGCTTTTCTGAGCTACCTTGGTCTTTTCTTTTCTGGACTACATATCTCACAGAACCGCAGACTCTCTGTTTACTGTGGACAGTTGCAAACACCAAACACAGGAAATGATAGAAAATGCAGGTTCTATGGAATTCTCCCTCCATCATTTCATTCTAGATGTCATCGTAATGTGCCACAGGAAGGAGCAAACAGGTGCCAGCGTCACAGGTAACAGGAGAAGACAGCAGGTCAAGAACAGGCGTTCAGCTGATGGATACAGGAGGCAGAACAATTTGCAAGGCAGGTGAGTGCTTGAGGTCGTGGAGGCCTGCCAAGCTGCCTGCTCTTGCCTGGGTGCTGAAAACCTGAACTTCAGTGGTCTTGAGAGCAACACCTGGCCCTAAATCCTGCTGGCATCAGCATTTCTTAGAGGGATTGCCATTTGCTGATGAATGGCTTACACTGCTCATCTTCTTGACAATTAAGCCAGGCCACGGTTTAGAAAGGAGGAAGCTAAGTGAGTCCTTGGAGTTTCCTGGAAGGAACAAAGCCCTGTGAGAGCAAGCAGCATTCCCAGGGCGCTGTCAGGGGAAAAATCCCAGCAAGCTGAAGACACCTGGATAAAGGGGTGAATACGACTGTGAGCTACAGTGGCCTGCAATGGCAAGGTCCTGGACATGAAGGCAGAGGGGCAGATAGTGGCCTCAGTCCTCTTTCTGCATCTTTCCGGGAACCAGAGAAATCCTGCTCAGCCTGTGAGGAACTGAGCCTGGGAAGTAAGAGTTCCTTTCTGGTTCGGGTTTTGTCTTTTTCTTCTTTTGGACAGCATCTCTTGGGAACATCAGCCGAGCCTGCCTCCAGCCTGGCTGATCGGATCCTGTCAGCAAAGCAATTGCAGGAAGACTGGAGAGGAGGCACTCGTGCTTGAGGACGGCTTGGTGCCCTGCCAGCTCAGCGCGGGACTGGGAATCAAAAGTGCCTAATTCCTGCCCTCCACTGGAAGATTCCCTTCCTCGCAGCCTGCACCTAAGGCTGGACGTTCCCCTGGCGCTGCACATTGCCCTGGCGCTGCGCGTTCCGGACGGACAGTGCCGTCTGTCGCCTTGCGCCGCTCCGGAACTGCCCGAGGCTCTCTGCCCTCACGGAGGGGCCCCGCCCCGCCCCCGGCGCCCCCTGGCGGCTGCTCCGCCGCGCCCGCCCCGCGCAGGGGCGCCCCCGTCCCCTGGCGCCCCCAGCGGCCACCGCCCCTCACTGCAGGCACGGGGCAGGGATCGGCCCTGCTGCTGAGCCTGTCACTCGGCTCCTTTCTTTGCCAGCACTGAGGAAGGCTTGAAAGGAAGCGGCTTCCAACCGTTTCTCTCTGCTTTACTTTGTGGGGGCCAAAGCTCGCCCCTGAAGGCGGCCCTAGTGCGTCCATGGCTGCTGCTGCTGGAAAAGCCCGCTTCGTTCTCCCGCCACTTGTCATTGCTTGTTCAAAAGTTCCTCGCAGCTCTGGTGGGAGAAACAGCCCGCGGCACAGTGGCTGCCATCCCTGCCCAGACTGGGCTCTCTGGCAGAGAGCAGCAGCAGCGCTTGCCTTGGCTTCACCTGGGAATCAAAAAGACCCTTTAAAACCTCGGTGTCCACATCAGCAGTACTAAAGGGATCATTGTCTATTCCCAGATTTACCACTTAAGAGGTTTGAAACAGATAAAAGTCAAGATTTTCAGACAGAGATTGCTTGCTTCTTGTAGTCAGAGTGCAATATCTCGTTCAGAAGCATATACAATACCATCTAACGGCTCTCATTAACCCATTTTAAGTTTGTTTTAAAGACTTAGGTTTCCATTTCTTTCAGACTTTATTGTTTCTTCTTAGGACAGCTGGGGATAGAGCTCAGGAGAAATACAGTTCTAAATGACAGGTTACTCCCTGTGCCTCACACTGCTGTTTGTCTGCAGAGCACTACACCAGCATCAGAACCTCCTCTGGCTCGCCCTGTTCCTCCAGAGGCTAAAGGGGAGGCAAAGCACAGCAAACCTCCGCGTGTTGTCAGTCCAGGGCCTGAGCATCCTGAACCAGTAAGTGGCAGCTTTGGTCGGAACTGTCTTTGGTGCAGTGCAGAGCTGCAGATTTCTGATCAGACAGCACTTTCCATTCGTGGCTGAAGATGCTGAGGGCTGGAGTCCTGCCATGACACAGCGCTTCAGCCCAGCCACTGACACCTGCGAAATGGGATCTGAACTTTCACAGGCAGGCATCGTTTTCCTGGGATTCTGACAGGGCCTGTGAGCTTCCCTTGGTGACAGATAAGCTGTAGCGTGATGTCCTTTAATGCTACTGGTGCAAAAGTGAGCCCCTTTGGGCACAGTGTCTGTGCAGGCTCCCTGTTGTCAGTGCAGAGAGCGGTCCCAACTCATGACCACTTGTTAATTTTTTTTTTCCCTGTCCTCTCCCCGCAGTGGTAGGGGTGAGAACAAGTGAGCAGCTGTCATGGGTGCCTGACATTTGGCCAGTGTCTAAACTCTGACAGTAGAGTAAACGTACTTATTTAAAAAAACTTCTCTGAGTAACTCTTACATCATTAACCTTTTATCAGCACACAAAGACCTACAAGGAAACAGGTCTCGGCAAGAACATAACTTTTATTTCTTCCTATAAAATATTGGATCTGAGCTCAGTGCTATTTGGAATAAAAGGTGTTCAGGTACTGTTTACATTTTGTGAACTAAGATCCATTAAATGATTTTTTTTTTACTGAAAATGAATCGCCAAGCTGAAGTAGGCTACCCTTTATATTACAGAGAGGATGTAGACATCTATGTTGGATATCTATATAACATAAATCACGGATTTTCAGGAGCGATTCAACTGATAGCATGTTGCTGCTTATTTTCTTCCAGCTATAAAGGAGAAAACATTATCTTTGGCTTTACTGTCTCAGCTTAGTTTGTTCCGTAGATTTTCCACATATACGTTCCATGTAGTTGATAAAGTATCAATTTATCTGCACAGTGGGATCATTTCTAGAGGAATGTTGACATGAACCTTGCAAAGTACACTTAATACTATTTCTTTGATTTTTTTTGTCTCATTGGATTACTATTTTTAAGGCCTATGATTGTATTTTGGACATTAAATCCCACTTAGATATTAAAATTAGAATAGTAGTTGTCTTAATTTTGTCCTATAGCTTCTCAGCTTTGAGCATGACGTTCCCTTACGAGGAAAATTTCTTTCTTAGGCAGTTTTTATTTCAAAAAGGTAGATGGCTCATGGTTTGGTCAGGAGTTGCATTAGCGGGCTGCATAGCAGAACAGTCAACAGCAGTTCTGTTAGAGTGAAGCATCTACTTGCTCTTCGAAAGAAATTGTCATTTCTGTTGCTCTGAGCTGAAGCTGCAGTGTTGATCCTTCCTCCCACAGTAGTTTAATCTACATAGTACTGTCCTGGAGTGACAGCATGAAGCCACTATTCCTTAACTGTCTGGTTAATGCCCAGGGTGGCTGCACCCTTAAGGTGAGCCCGGGGCCGGGGCCGGAGCTGTGGCAGTTCCACGGAGCGGCTCGAGCAGCAGCGATAAGAACGCCTGGGTGCGGCGGCGCGAGGGAGCCTGGGGAGAAGGCGCTGCACTGCTGCTCTTCTGCTCTCCTGCCCTTCTGCCCTGCTCTCCCCCTAGTGCTTGAAGGAAGGGTTTTTGCTGGTTAGGTTTTTTCCCCTCCCCTGGTCTCGTTGTCCCCCGCCCCTCCTCTGCAGCCCCGGGGGGCCTGTGGAGTGGCCCCAGCGGGCCCGGTCCCAACTCGGGGAAACCTGTAGCGAAGACCCTTTTTCCTTTCCCCCTCTCCGTTTTTTTTTTCTTTTCTTTCCTGGTTGCTGTGTTAACTAATAGTTTAATCTGTTGCGTTAATATTTCCGTTTTTTTGTCACTTTCATTTGCTGCCTTCGATTTTGTTCCTTGCGGAGGGAAGGCAATCCTATCCAGGAGTGCCTCCTCCTGAGACCTTTGTCTCTGGAACTGGGACATGTACACAACAATCATTCAGGCACTGCCTAATCATCTTGGAACTGACATTTTGAGCAGGTCTACTGCCCACGCAATTGATGCTACGTAAGGGGAGGTTTTGGTTTTCCTCCTCTGACATGAGCCTTGACTCTTCACCAAGTTGACCTAACTCACTGAATGGCAGGGTAT
The DNA here is from genome assembly GCA_036630365.1 of Acanthiza pusilla. NCBI lineage: Eukaryota > Metazoa > Chordata > Aves > Passeriformes > Acanthizidae > Acanthiza > Acanthiza pusilla. The sequence goes on from JAXCHO010000095.1 coordinate 2,937,482, forward strand.
TACTCACTGCTTTACTGAGTTAATTCTCTAGCACCTTTTTTCAGTTAGACAGAAATTAAGTCGTGTTACCATGCAGCTGAGATGACAGAAGACAGGGAAATGAGGAAAAAGTTGAATGTCTTCCCCACAGCTTCTTGTAATAGTAGTCTTGTCCAGGTCTACCTGAAGAGAAGGAGATACTTCTAAAGACTTTAGAGAGAGTAATACCTCTAATCCAAATAGGTATAGACAGGGACCAGGTATTGGTAGACAGGTATTGGTCTAAATTGTTGATTATGGACAAGATGACTGAGAGAGTCTTGCTGCTTCATTTGAGTAATGCTTAATCTTCCTGTAGTTTGATTTCCCATCTGTAAATGCCATCATTTCCCTATGTTGTCCCCTATGATATTGTGAGGATAACATGAAAATGACTGTCTGAACAGTCTGGGAAGGACTCTGATGATATATAGTCTTCAAAAGCTGCTGAGATACAAGTTGCCGGGCTGCAGGTATCATTATCAATTGCCCATAGCTGACATGATCATTTGTGTTTTATTGAAAATAAACAGCAAAATTATTTTACAGTGTTGCCAGTGTTTTTGCAAGTGCAATCTGGAGAACTAGCACTTGAAATAAAGCCTGACAATTTAATACTGAAATATTGTGCTACATAAAGCCTGGGGAAATGCTGGTGTTATGCTACTGTGTTATGTTCTACAGAACTGATTTCTGCGTGCAACGTTTAGAATCTGCATGATAGCCCTAATGTGGTAAGATTTTGTCATAATTTTAAAATTTGTTAAAAGTTCATCTTCATATCAAGTATTTAAAACACCTTGAAGTAGAGGTACTATCTCAAATAAAACCAGGCTTTCAAGTGATTTCTTCAAAGATAACGGAGGAGTTATTGTGTTTGACACTCAGCTCTTTCTGATTCTTTGATTTTATGTAGTTAAGTAGGCTTCTAGGGCTCTTGCTCTTGTGGATACAAACTGCTGTTTTTCTCCTCATCTTTCAGATAAGTTTATATATTTATGGTTTAGTTTTAGGCAGTCTGACAAGGAGCAATGAGTTGGATCCAACAATCTTTATGAGTCCATTCCAGCCTGAGATATTCTGTGACTCTGTGATTCCATGTGTGCAGCTAGCATGTCACTTTTCTGTCAATCATTTGTAATGAAAAAGTAAAAAAAATCTACATGTCCATAATCGCAAGGAACCAACTAACCACAATAAAGGAATACAACAGCTACTTTACCAATCTTCACACAGTAGCATAGGAGAACCGAAAACTTGCATTGTAGATCCTAAAAACGTGAAAAGGCAAAACTAATCTTTTGCAATGGGCTAAAACCTGTTAATTAAATAAAGTTAGCATAACTTAAAACATCCAAGTAGTAGGAAGATTAAAGCTTTTTTCTTCGTGTATGATTAGTGAAAGTAATTTCTCTTTCCTGACAAATAAATTTGCTTCCATCACCTTTAGCTGGACCATGAGGTAATTTGCTTTTAATGTGTGTGGGTTTTGTATTGTTTTGTTTTGTTTTGTTTTCTGGGAGTCTAGGCTAAGGCTCAGAAATCAAAGGGAGCTAGGTAGCAAAAGCATATTAAAACTAGGTGAGAATTTTTAACTGAACTCTTGGGGGTCCTTTTTATTCTGAGTGCCACATGTCATGAACACAGTTCTGTCCATAGAAACGAGAGAGCCCTTGACTACAGGCAGCTGATCCTCAGGACTGTACTCCCAGTGCTTCCCAGTCTGTGTCAGCATGAATCCATAGGAGGGCAGCATTGTCAGCTCTTACCGGCACTGCTGGACGGTGATTTGGGACGGTGGCAGTGCAGACAGCCATTCGTGCTTTGTGGTTTTGCTGGCTGTAAGTGGAATCTAATACTTTTCACTTTAGGGGTTATTATCTAAAGAACTTGCGAATTTTCTTCTGAGATCTATGTGTTGTCCAATAAGATGATGATGCTCTTTGTAAAAACAAAAAGAGATCTTCCCGTCAGTTTGTAGTAGGTCAGTAGGTGGCATTTGAATTCACTTAGAGAGCTCAAAGCTCCAAGCAACTACTTTCAAATATATTCCCATTGCACCCCATGAGTCTGTTAATATAGTTTTTGTAACTGTGGTAGTGTTGATCTGACTTTATTAAGTAAATTTAATAGGGTCATTAGAAATAGAAATTCAAAATTTTCAAGTGTAGGTCATATTTCTGAAGACTGATAATCTCTTTGGAAGAAGGTATTATAATCTACACAAATCAATTCTGTAATTTTAATTCTGACTTTCTTAAAAATCAAAAATATAAAACGAAACATTTTACCCATTTGAAATTTGATTAATAGAAATCTTTATAAAGTCTGATAAAACTGATATTTAAATTGAATTGTATGTTGACTTGAATAACCATCAACACCATACAATAGTATGCTGACATTTGCTCTTAAGCTTTAAAAATTAATAGGTTTATGCATGAGATGTCTCAGGATCCTTTCACGTGGTTTTTGAAATTGCATGTTAAATCATTGAAATGGTGATTCTAAATTAATCTTACTCTGTGCCACAAAGAAATGCATTAACATAGGTGCCTGGTCCCTATTGGATTATAGGTGGATTACTGGTATGCTAGATGCTGTTTTAGTAAGATAAGAAATAAATCCTTCTGCAGTCTTCCAGAGCCTTCTGCTTGATTTGTGTCAATCTTCCTATACACCTGCTTATTTTGAATTTGAAATTACAAATGAATCTCTATTTATCTTTGCAGGTGGCATCTACACAGATGAAAAAACTAGGTGGTATTCTTGCTAAAAGCTGGAATGAAACATAGTCCTGTCCCTTTCTGTACGCACCCCTTATATTTTTGTTAGATCTAAAAGTGCTATACTGAAATCATTTGACCTGCTTGTAAAGAACTAGATGTTAAATGACATTTACGTGTATCAAAGGAAAAACTGACAATAAAATGCAGATAGAATGACTCTCAAAAGTAAGAGAGGCGATGGCAAGAAGTTCAGAACTAATTTTCTAAGTATCACTCTTTATTGTTTGTAAGAATACTGATACCTTTCTTGCGACAAGGTTTAACATTAGGGTTAACCACTTCTCCATTACTACATCTCTCCTTCCCTTGATGTCTAATTATGTCTCCACTCATGGAGCTATCTAAGTGCAGGAAAGACCACCTGGTCTTATTGAACTAAAAAGACATTTGGGTTTATAACTTATATAATCTCTCCATTGATGAGATTCACTTCTTATTGGACTGCCTGAGCTGTGCTCTAAGCCTCTTGTGCAGATGCCAAGAATCGTTCTCTGGTCAGTTTGAAACATAGCGTTTTCTTTTAGACACTTAAGTGTAGAGATTTTAGATAAAAGTTAGTTCTGTTGAAATCAACTAGAATAGAAAAAGACGCAGAACTCAGCTAGAAAGAAATTAATGATTAAGTACAGAGTAGCCTTTGATTATCTGATATTTACTCAGCTGTGCTTAGAATAGACAATTAATAATCTTAAGAAAAGAAGTTTAAAGGAGAGCCCGGACAGTTACAAATTTTGCCCAGATGCAACCTATTTAGAAGCAATAGAAGAGAGCATTGGGAGTTTTCCAGGGTCAAATGTATTGTCAAAAACCAGCAAAGTAAGAAGGTCACAGTGATGAAGATTCATTTTACTTCCTCAAAAGCAGCCCTCAGACCCATTTTTAAGACCACCGACCCAATTCCATTGCAGGAACTGTGCATGCTTAATGACTTTTTGCTAATTTCCATATGAAGTGGGGAATGGGAGGCGCTTATGCTATGAATATGTACCTGTATTTTAAATAGGCATTTTTGTGATAGATAAGTAAGTTCTGTGTTGCATTGTTACTTTGGAGCTGTACATTTGGGAGTTATCCTTGCAGCTCTCCGGCGCTGAAATCAACATACACTTTCTAACCTTAACAAGTTAGAGAGTCTTTGTCCACCTCAGGTGGATATCGATATTAGATCTATATCCACATTTTAATAATTAATTTGGCGACTCTGGTGGACTCTTGCTCTCTCTGGCCGAGGGGCCAGGGGGTTGGAGGACTCCTCTGGGCGCCCACCCAGACTTTCCTGGGAAGAGGGCTCCTTTGACTCACTGACACCCCGGAGAAAGACCAGGACCTGCCAGAACTACGGTCAAGAGGTATGTTTATAAATTGAAAGGTACCTTGGGGAAGGCAGCCAGTAAGTCACAGAGGGACGCCTTGTGCATGGCCAAGCCTGAGTTAGTTTGGTTTTAAGTACCGGCGGAGTTTTATGTACTAGCCAGTAGCATCTAAATATGCCTCTCGTGGGGAGAGGAAGACTCCAAATCTCATAGAGGAGAAAGGGAGTCCTGCATAGTGTTGTCTCCAGTCCGGTGGAGAGGTGGGTTTCCTGCGTTGGTGCGGCTCCCCGTCTCATTTCTCGTGGGGGAGAATAGGGTCGGGGCAGGCGGGGGGAAGCACAGCGGCAGGACCCAGGCAGCACTGCCAGCGGTGGAAGCGCTGTCAGTTCCGGTTCAGTCTGCTTTGTGTTTCAGAGAGGAAAGCAGAGCTCGCACGGAGTGTTTGGCAAAGAATTCATTCAGAGTTAGTAGTTGAAAAATTGAACAGACCAGGAAGTGCTGACCCAATTTGCACATGTCAGGGGCTGTAGAGAGCTATGGTAGCCTAAAAAAGACCAACCGGGAACGGGTTTTGTTTGGTGATTTTTGTTTGGTGATCTTGTGTATGATTATGCTGTGTGTTAAGCTTAGTGGTTTGTTAGGAGTTTGTTTAGTAAGTGTGGTTAATTGTGTGTTTTACATTGAGTTGGTAAAGTTATGAGAGTTTTTTTGTTGTTTTTGTAAGCTTACATAAGTTATGTATGTGGATTTAAGGTGTGCAAACGCAGCAATCAAAAGCTGGTAACTGTGTGAGTTACGAGCTGTAAAATTTGTGTTTAAAAGGAGCGAGCAGCACAGAGCTTGAAGTTACTCCAGGAGTTGCCCCGGTGACCGGCAGAGTAATCTGAGAGCTCCGTTTCGTAGCGGGGCTGGGGGGTGAAGAAAAAGCAGCAGAACTTTGTATTTGAGTGCCTAGATTGCTGTGTAGAATATTTGAGTGTATTGTGTGGTTTTTATTTTTTTAATAGATGTTGCTTGCATTTTGTGGTGTAGTGTGTGTATTCAGGTGTGAGAAAGAAATTGATAAAAGACTGAAAAAAGTTTGAGTGGAAATGAACAAAGGGGTTTGTAAATTTTGTTAAGAATTTGTGGTGGTTTTGCTTGGCCCAGTTTTTGCCAGTGAGAAGGGTGGGGTACAAAGATGGCTCTTGCACGTCCTATGTGAAGATTCTGGAATTTTTCCACCATGTCCAGCAGAGCCAATCTCTGACGGCTCTGAAAATGATGGACATGCTGCTGGCCAAACCTGGGCCAATTAGAGATGTTAGTTACACCTCTGTGAAAACATATTTAAGAAGAAATCAAAAGAATGTGAGCACGCACTTCTTTTTAGCCAGAGGAGGAGGAGAAGATAATAATATGTGAGGGAAACAACATGGAGGCACCAAGGTCAGTGGAGAAGGTGGGGGAGGATGTGCTCCAGGTGCCGGAGCTGAAAACCCTCTGCCAGCCGTGGTGAAGACCATGGCGGAGCAGGTGGTCCCCCTGCAGCCCATGGGGTCCAGAGGATGCAGAGAACCACCCCCAGCCTGTGTGGAGGTGCCCACGCCAGAGGAGCTAGTGGATGCCTGCAGGAAGCTGTGATCCAGTGGGAGTCCCAGAGACTGAGAGTTGCAAAGGCCTTGCAGGAGAGAGAAAGGCCTTGCTCCCGGGATGGAAACAGCCTGGCCTTGGCTTGGAATTCTGCAGCCTGGACAGAAGAATCTCAGACTGCAGCAGATTTCGGGCGGGTGCTGCTCGTGAGATTGGACCCATGCCAAAGAAGTTTGCAGAGGACTGTCTCTCGTGGGAGGGACTCCATGGCTAAGTAGAGGACTCTTCTCCCAGATGGACTGACCCTGACCAAAGAAATCCCGATACCCTGCCACCACCCCGGAGCTGTTGGTTAGAAGGAAGGAGGGAGGGGGTGAGCTGAGAAATGGCCTTAATAGGGAGGGGGTTGGGTAGAGAAACAGTGGTTGTAGCAGAAGAATTGTGGTGTTGGACTGACTAGGAAAAGCCACATAGCTTGCCCCAGCCTGGGTCTGTTGATTGGATGGAGGGAGGGGGTGAGTAAAGAAACAGTGTCTATAGTAGAAGAGTTGTGATGGACTGACCTAAAAAAAAAAACCAACCACACCCTGCACCTGCCTGGGAGTTGTTAGTTAGTTGGAAAGGAGGGAGGGGGTGAGCTGAAAATGGGTGCCTTAAGATGGGAGGAGGGTGAGTGAAGAAACGGTGTCTTAAGAGCTTATTTTTACCTCTGATTTATCCTCCAACTCTGTTAGGTTAATAAATCTTTGCAACTTCAAGTTTTCGTGTCTGCTCTGCCCAATCTGTGCGTCCTGCTTATCAGTGTTCTTATCTCAACTCATAAGTCCAATGTTTTGTGTTAGTTTTCCCTCTCCTCTGCATAGATGCAGCAGGAGAGAGCAGAGAGAGCAAACGTCGTAGGTGCCTGGCATTTAGCCAGGGTCAAACCCACGACAGAGTTCTAACATGGGAGCAAATGAGAGTAAAGAAATTCCTAAAAGTAGCCCTTTAGCATGTGTTCTAGCAAACTGGAAAAGGCTAGTCGACAACTGAGGCATGGAGAATAAAAGGGAACTTGTTAAACTTTGTACACAATGGTGGCCCCTTTATAAGCTAGAATGTGGAGTGAAATGGCCAGTAACTGGCACGCTAGATTATGAAACTTTATTGTAATTAATGCTTTTCCTTAGACCAGAGCAAAAGTGGCCAAAAATTGCTTATGCTGATTTATTTTTCATCCTTCAAAACCACCCTGAGTGGCAACAAGACTGCGGGCTTAGACCACCCTCTGTGGTGTTGGCCCTTGAAAAAGTGTTGGCGCTTGAAAAGATAATAACATTAATAAAGAAAGGCTTAAACGGTGTTGCAGCTCTTGTTCAATAAACCAGCAGTGCACACACCCTGACAAAGCATATGCAGCCGACCCACGGGAGCAAGAGCTGGGGGATCTGTTTAGACCACCCCCTAATAGGCAGGAAGAATTGGGAGAAGTAATTCCACCTCCCATTCCACCCCCCCACTCCGATTATAAAAAAGACCCCTAAGGCATTACTAATGCCCAGCAGTGACGGTGAGGGAGAACAGCTGCCCCTCCCAGATGGCCCTGTAGCATCCCAGACCCGGAAACGAACTAAGAAAATTATACAAGCACCTTTGAGGGTGGCAGTAAACCCAGAAAGACAATGCTAGTTAAAATCCCCTTTTCTGCAGTTGATTTAGAAGCTTGGAAAAAGATAGCTAAAAACTATCAAAGTGATCCATTAGGTGTTGCTAAGAAATTAAAATTTATGATAAAGCAACACAACCCTGATTGGGCAGATGTCTAATTATTGTTTGATGCCCTAACAGAATCAGACAAGCAGTTAGTTTTAAAATCAGCTGGGGATTTAGCTGAGGATGTTTGCAGAGCAACTCCAGAAGATGTTAAAGAAGTATTTCCCCTCCGAGATTCCCCGCAGAGGTTCCTGAAGTACCAAGCTATACTGGCAGAGCAAGATGACGTTGAAATTGTAGTAACTAACATTGTGAACCCAGCTTCATTTCTCAGCGGGAGCATGGGAGAACCGGTGATCCATGACTGCCCAGAAACCATTGAAGTTACCTATTCCAGTCGCCCTAATCTGAAGGATACCCCTCTCGAAGACACCAAGACCTGGTTCACTGATGGGAGCAGCTATGTCATCAGCAGGAAAAGACAGGCTGGGTATGCAATCACCACCAGCAGAGAGGTAATAGAGTCTAGAACATTACCAGTGAACACCTCCACACGGAAAGCCGAAATAATTGCTCTATCCCAAGCCTTAGAGATAGCAAAAGAAAAAGAAATTAACATCTACACTGACTCAAAGTATGCATTTGGGGTAGTCCATGCACATGGAGCCATTTGGAAGGAAAGAAGACTGTTGAATTCACAAGGAAAGAACATCAAACATGCATCAGAAATATTGAAATTATTAGATGCTGTCCAGTTACCTAAGAAGGTAGCTATCATGCGCATTAAAGCACACCAAAAAGTGAGCTCTGAATTGGAGGAAGGAAATATGCTGGCGGATAGAGAGGCAAAAGATGCAGCCAAAAGTAAAGAATATGAAGAAGTAGTTGAAGCAGCGTTAATTCCAGATGGAAAAATGTCCCTTGAAAGTAAGCCAATATATAACAAAAAAGATAAAAAACTCTGAGGCAGAAAACGCAGAATATAATCAGGAAGGATGGGCTGTGACCAAAGAAAGAAAACTTGTAGTACCTTCCTATTTGCTGGGGTCATTAGTGCAGAAAGAACATGAGAAAATACATTGGAGTATAGATGCTCTGTGCAATTATTTGAAAGAAAAAAGTCATAGCTAAGAAATTGCAGAGCACAGTAATATTGGTAACTTGTCAGTGTAGTCTTTGCCTCCGAACTAATCCCAAGAATATCCCAAAGCCTAAAATTGGATAAATTGGGAAAGGCTGTGAGCCAGAGCAGCAATGGCAAATTGATTTCACAAAACTACCCAAGAAGGGAGGGTATCGGTACCTATTGGTATTAATAGATACCTTTTCAGGCTGGCCAGAAGCCTTTCCACCCAGGACAGCTAAAGCTCGGGAAGCGACCAGAGTACTGTTGCGAGAAATAATACCACGTTTTGGAGTTCCGGCCACTGTACCCTTAGATAGAGAGCAAAAATTGAGAAATATGTGGCTGGAGCCCAAAACAGAGAACTAGACGGGCCAGTACCTGGAGATTATGTGTATGTTAAGTTTTTTGGTTTTTTTTTGCAGAGGAGACCCTAGAACTGCAGTGGGAAAAACCATTCCAAGTGTTCCTCATGACCTTCACTGCAATCAAGATCAAGAAACAGTAAGCCTAGATTCACCATTCCCAAGTGAAGAAGGCTCTTAGCAGAATTTGGAAAGTAACACCAGGTGAAGACAAACTGAAGCTGAAGCTGACCTGAAAAGGTGAATAGTGGACTTGTGTCGAAAGGCAGGGGGAGCAAGACACGTACTACTCAATAAGAGTTATAAGCAAGCTCTGAGTTTATTTAGTTGTTTGCTGCTTAAATACTGTTACAGTTTATTATGCCTACGAGTGGTAAGGTTATTGGTTAGATACAAAATAACTTTATTTGCATATCCCCCCCAAATGGGGCCTCAACTTTAACACTCTCCTTCATACCTTTAACTGTAAGTAACTCTTGGCTCGATCTGAAGGTGTTTTCCACAGAGCTTGAGGTCACGGTGACCCTCAGCTTGAGTCACGTATACCTCTCAGCCTAAGCTTTGCTTTGCTCACACAAGGCCTCTTCTTGCAACAATTTTGCAACAGACTTGTAGGTGTTATGGACATAATGTGTAAAGTGAAAATTTTAGTAGTCCTTGTCATAATTGTGACAAAAATCAAGGCAACACCACGCAGGTACAATGACAAAGTTGTGTCTGTCTCAGGACAGCATGTCCTACCATAACGGTAGATGACCTAGTTGTAAATGAGACTCAATTCAGTTTATGCATTTGCAACTTCACAAAAGTTGAAGGATGCAACTTCTCCTATCAGGCACCTGTGATATCACAGCAATATATATAGGCGAGCCTGACTACCGTACAGGAAATCTTGCCAGTGCCCATAGGAAGAAACTTTACACTTGTCACTCAACTGCTAAAACACACAGAATTACAAAAAAGTTTTGAAAGAAATTAGAGATGCAAGGAAAAAGACTGTAATTACAATACACCATAATGTGGAAACAATTTAGACTGTTTTCAAACAATTTGAAAGACACTTGTCTCGTCACTGGTGGGATGTGCTCTTTCGATGGTCCCCAACAGCAACTGGTGTACTAAATGCCTTGATTCATCCTATTGTTGTATTACTTTTTTTAGTAGCTGTTAGCTTAACCTTATCCGTCGTAATGCTTGTTTAGAATTGGAGGATTTTGCGAAAGCCGTTTTAACATTGCTCTCCAAAGTGTGTGGCCTAGTCTTAAGGGACGATAGCCATACAGCATGGATAGATGAGGAGTCGTCTCCATATTGAGTAAAAGAATTTACTCATTATAAAAGAGAAGTGGGGAATGAAACATAGGGTTTTCTTTTAGACACTTAAATGTAGAGATTTTAGATAAAAGTTAGTTCTGTTGAAACCAGCTAGAATTGAAAAAGACGCAGAACTCAGCTTGAAAGAAATTAATGATTAAGTACAGAGTAGCCTTTGGTTATCTGATATTTACTCAGCTGTGCTTAGAATAGACAATTAATAATCTTAAGAAGTTCAAAGGAGAGCCCGGACAGTTACAAATTTTGCCCAGATGCAATCTACTTAGAAGCAATAGAAGAGAGCATTGGGAGTTTTCCAGGGTCAAATGTATTGTCAAAAACCAGCAAAGTAAGAAGGTCACAGTGATGAAGATTCATTTTACTTCCTCAAAAGCAGCCCTCAGACCCATTTTTAAGACCACCGACCCAATTCCATTGCAGGAACTGTGCATGCTTAATGACTTTTTGCTAATTTCCATATGAAGTGGGGAATGGGAGGCGCTTATGCTATGAATATGTACCTGTATTTTAAATAGGCATTTTTGTGATAGATAAATAAGTTCTGTGTTGCATTGTTACTTTGGAGCTGTACATTTGGGAGTTATCCTTGCAGCTCTCCGGCACTGAAATAAACATACACCTTCTAACCTTAACAAGTTAGAGAGTCTTTGTCCGTCTCAGGTGGATATCAATATTAGATCTATATCCACATTTTAATAATTCAAGTTGGGAGCTTTCTTCACTGAGTTTTGTGTTGCTGATTTGCTATGATATTAAGTGTGTGTTGCTGGTGTTCCTGTGTAGATAAGAACATTCCTGAATTGTGGTAGTTCTGGACCATGACTGGGAATTTATTTATCTCAAACTGAAAAATACGTGAGACAAAACTTCATTGTTTTCTACATCAAGCTTTTAAAGTTGTGCTGCTTTTAAAGTTCTGCTGATAACAGAATGTTGCATCTGCTTCTAGGGACGTTTTTGGACTGATAGATCATTCAAGCAACATTCTCTGCTGCTGATCATTGAACCACTCTTGCTGCCAGCTCTGTGCCTATGCCCTCTCAGGACTCTGTACATCTTTGGCTCGCATGAGCTTTATTATAATTACTTTGTTTGTATTGCCTCCTCAAAGGAACATGTAGACAGGTTTTAGTCTGACTGCTATTTTTGAAAAGAGCAGACTTAGCATCTGTGTTTTCTTCATCTGATGCTTCAATTTCTCTCCCACTCCTCTATCAACACACAAACGGTGCTTAATTAGTCCTTTAAAAAAGGTAGGATGACATATCCATTTTAATGCAGAACTAAAAAAACTCAAAACAAACCACCTTTTACTTGATGCCGAAAAGTTTGAGATTTTGGTAGAATTTGTGGCTTATTCCTGCACAGTTCCTGCAGCACATCATGATTACCCATAACCAGGTAAAAAGTCTGTGGGTAAGAATCAGAGACTGGTGCAAGAAAGGAAACCTTGTGGTTGGTGTCTACTACAGGCTGCCTGATGAAGGGGAGCCTGTTGACAAAGCCTTCCAGCTCTATCTGCAGGAAGCATTGTGTTCACAGCCTCTTGTCGTGCTGGGAGACTTCAGCCACTCCAATATCTACTGGGAAAATAGCACAGCCAGTAGAGAATCCGGGAGAGTCCTGGAATGCGTGGGGGGTAACTTTTTGTCACAGGTAATAGACAAGCCTATCAGAGGGGATGCAGTAGTGGATCTGCTGGCCAGCAACACAAACGAGCTACTCAGAGACATCAGGATTGGAGGCAGCCTGGGCTGCAGTGATCCTGCTCTGGTGGAGTTTGCACTCCTGAGAGATGCAGGTCAGTTAAGGAGTAAAATTAAAGCCCTCAACTTCAGGAAAGCAAACTTCCATCTCTTCAGAGAGACAGTTGATAATATACCCCGGGAAACTATCCTTAGGGACAAGGGGGTGGAACAGAGCTGGCAGATCTTTCCAGAAGTCTTCAATAGAAAGCAAGAGATAACAATCCCCAAGAGCAAGACATTGGGTAAGGAAGGCAAGAGACTGGCATGTCTGAGTTGTGACCTGCTGGTAAAACTAAAGGGAAGGAAGAAATGCACAGGCAGTTGATGCAAAGACATCTGGGAAGAGTACAGAGATGTATGGTTGTTTAGGGATGGGGTGAGGGAGGCCAAGGAGAACCTGGAATTGAACCTATGAAGGAACACAATAACAGGAAGGGTTTTCTACAGGTATGTTAACTGGAAAAGGAACTGTCTTGGGGTGATGTAATGATAATCCTGTATCCCATATCGTTTGCATGCCTGCCTAAAAATGTCCTGTAGCTTTAACTGTGCTCAGCAGCCAGAAGAAGCTCTGCCACCGCGGGATGTTTTGAAACTCTCCCCCGCTCGCTGTTCCGGGAGGAAGGGACGTTGCTTAGTCGGGCTGCTGCTGCTGCTGTGACTGCTGCTTTCCCTTTCCACCTCCCCTGGGATTGCTTCTTCATTGTCTTTTTTTGGACCCTTTTTTCCTCGACTTTTTCATCAGAGAACCCTGGGAGCCCTGGAGGACGGTGGACAGGAAATCCCTGGGGGGTAAACCCCCGGAAAGGGGTCGCTATGCCTGAGGACACTAAAGTTCATCAACTGTTCATTTAGGTTTGGTGATTCCTTTCCCCTTTCCCTTTCCCCTGTTCCTGTTGGGGGGGGGGGGGGCTGAATAAACAGTTCTTTCCACTTTCCCTGAGCTTCTGCTGTTGTGGGGGAGTGGATGCTGGAGGCCTTTGCTGTGGGGAAGTGAGGTGTTCTGTTCAGAGCACTTTCCACCCAGGAAAATTGTCTCTAACCTGAGACAGGAATGTCAAAGAAGGTGCATCTCCACTGAAAAACAATGCTGGAAAACTGGTAACAACTGATGAGAAGAAGGCTGAGATACTTAACAGACCTTTTGCTTCAGTCTTCAATGATCTCATTTCCCAAACGTCTCAAGTCAATGAACAGCAGGATGGGGGCTGGGGGAGCAAAGTCCCTCCCACAGTAAGAGCAGATCAGGTTTGTGACCACCTGAGGAGCCTGAATGTATATAAGCCTATGGGACCTGGATAAGATGCATCTGAGAGACCTGAGGGAATTGGCTCATGTAGTGCCAGGTCATTCTCCACGGTACTTGAAAAGCCATGGCAGCCAAGTGAAGTTCCAGGTAACAGGAAAAAGAGTAACATTGTACACGTATTTAAAAGCGTAGAAAGGAGCATCCTGGGAGCTACCAACCTGTCAGCCTCACCTCTGCTCCTGGGGAGATTATGAAGAAACGCTGTTTAGGCACATGGAGAACAGAAAAGTGATCCAAGACAGCCAGAATTGCTTCACCAAGGGTAAGTCCTCCTGGGTCAACCTGGGGGATGTCTTCTGTGATGGAGTGACTACATCAGAGGACAAGGGAAGAGTTACAGATGTCAGCTATCTGAACTGTAAAGCCTTTGAAACAGTCCCCCACAAACATTCAGCTCTCTAAACTGGAGAGAGATGGATTTAATGGGTGTACTATTTGGCAGATGAAGAATTGGTTCTGTCCGGAGGGTAGTAGTCAATGGCCCAGAGTCTGGATGGACATCAGTGAAAAGTGCTGTCCCTCAGAGGTCCATATTGGCACCAGTGTTATTTAATATCCTTATTAATGACAGAGATGAAGGGTTCAAATGCACTCTCAGGAAGTTTGGAGATGACACCAAGCTGAGTGGGGCAGTTGACACATCTGAAGGACAGAATGCCATCCAGAGGGACCTGAACAAGCTTGAGAAATGGCCCATTGGAATCTCATGAGGGTTAACGAGGCCAAGTGTTGGTGCTGCACCTGGGTCAGGGCAAACCCCGGTGCCAACAAAGGCTGGGGATGAACAGACTGAGAGCAGCCCTGCCCAGAAGGACCTGGGGTGTGTCAGAGACTGGAAATCTGTTTCAAGACATCCTGAGGGCTTGCAATGTGTGGCAGAGGGTGGGTCAGACCTTGCTCTGGTGCGGTAGTGCCCTGCCCCCCATACCCCCCAGCCCCGCAGTGTCTGTCAATCATGGCACATTGACAGACATTGTCAGTCAGTGTTGCCTAACACAGCCCCTGAGTCGGCTTTCAACTGAAAATTGCACCTGGGAAGAAGGGCCTTTAAGAAGGCTGACCACAAGGCAAGCATGTTTTCCTTAAGCCCTACCTTCATCTTGGAGTTTTACATCACTGGAACCCAGGAGTTGGTAATGTCTGTTTGCCTATGTATTTCCTGTCTTTCTGTTTTTCTCCCTTCTTCTTCTTCTGACTCTCTTCTCATGGCATATAACATCAAATGGGCCTAAATGTTTTCTGTGTTCAATGGACTAAGTCTATGTGTGGTAAGTGATGTTATGTTGTATTTACTCTTTGCCAATGTTCCTTAATTTTCTATAGTTTGCTAGTAAACTTTTGTGTGTTTTTTACCTATTGAGAATATCTGCTTGGGATTTTCTCCTTGTGTCTACCCACAGCAAAAATCTTTGGTTTAGCCCTGGATTTAAGTGACTGGGATGTAACAGGGTGCTGGTGATGTAACAGGGTGAGAGGCTGGACGTGAGCGTGCCAGGGGCACTCTCAGGCCAGAAAGCCAAGTGTCCAAAGCCCCTTGGGCATCAGGGGAAGTAGGGGATTCTGCTCTGGTGAGACCCCACCTGCAGTGCTGCCTCCAGCGCTGGGGTCCCAGCACAGGAAGGCCATGGAGCTGCTGGAGAGAGTCCAGAGGAGGGATACCAAAGTGATCAGAGGGATGGAGCACCTCTCCTGAGCACCTCTCTCTAAGGCTTAGAGAGCTGGAGTTGTTCAGCCTGGAAAAGAGAAGGTTGACCTAATTACAACATTCCAGTACCTGAAGGCAGCCTACAAGAAAAATGGAGAGAAATTATTTACAAGGGAATGTAGTGACAGGACAAGGGGGAATGGTTTTAAAGTGTGAGAGCATAGGTTTGGGTTAGATATTTCTCGTGGTTTGACCCTGGACAAATGCCAGGCACCTAAGACTTCTACTCACTCACTCTCCCCTGCCACAGCTGGGCAGAGGAGAGAAAAAAAAGTTAACGCACACAGGGCTCATGATAAGGTCAGGGAGATGCTCTGAGGAGAGAATAGGCTCTTCTTAAAGTTGAAAAGTGAAATTTATTGCTAACAGAGTCAGAGGGGAGATAATGAGAGGTAAAATAAAGCCCTCAAAGACACCATTTCTCCACTCACCCCCCTCCCTCCTTCCCACCAGCAGTACAGGGGGCAAGGTCTGGGGATTTGGTCAGTTCATCACTGAGATTTTCTTCTGCTGCACAGGGAGACAAGTCCTTTCCTCTGCACAGCTGTGGGGTTCCTCCCACAGGGGGCAGCTCTTCGCGAACTTCTCCAGCATGGGTCCAAATCTTACAAGCAGCAGTGCGTCTGAACCTGCCACAACGTGAGCGTTCTCCCACGGGCACATAGTCCTCCCAAAACTGCTGCTGCATGGGCCCCTCTTCCATGGGGTGCAGACCTCTGAGGCCAGGCTGTTCTATTGCGGGAGAAAGGCCTCTCTCTCCACTGGGACTCCCACTGGATCACAGCTTCCTCAAGGCATCCACCCGCTCCTCTGGTGTAGGCACCTCTCCACAGGCTGCAAATTGGTCTCTCCACTCCTCGTGGACCCCATGGGCTGCAGGGGGACAACTTGCTCCACCGTGGTCTTCACCATGGCCTGCAGAGGATTCTCGGCTCCAGCGCCAGGAGCTCTTAGTTTTCCACCTTCTCCACTGATCTCGGTGCCTCCATGTTATTTTCTTTCACATATTCTCACCTCTTCCTCCTCTGGCTAAAAAGAAGTGCGTGCGCACATTGTTTTCATTTCTTCTTAAATACCTTATCACAGAGGCGTAACCAGCATCTCTAATTGGCCCAGGATTGGCCAGCGACATGTCCATCATCTTCAGAGCCATCAGAAATTGGTTCTGTTGGTCATCAGAGATTGGTGAAAGCTTCACACAGGAGCCATCTTTGTGGCCCCCCCACTAACAAAACTGGACCAAGCAAAACCAACACAATATTTAACAAAAATTCTGTACTGTGAGGGTGGTAAGGCACTGGAACTGGCTTCCTAGAGAAGCTGTCTCATCCCTGGCAGTGTTCAAGGCCAGGTTGGATGGGGCTTGGAGCAACCTGGTCTGGTGGAAGATGGCCCTGCCCATGGCAGAGGGGTTGGAAGAGGTTCCTTCCAACCCAGGCCATTGTATGATTCTATGATTCTACGAATTCCAGACTCTCAAAGCATGTACATTTCTCTGTCATTCTGTGAGATACTTGGCTAAATGTTGCAGCATTGGGGAGCAAACGCACGAGATCCCCTTGAGATGGTATGCTGGGATTTGTTTATTAACAAGAGAACAAGTGTTTTTCTCCCATCCATTTCACAGGCTAGCCACACATTGGCTGGGCAGCTGTCAATCACTCGCTTTCCCATCCAATCGCCATGCAGTGTCCACTCATCTCACTGACCAATCCCAGCCTCTGGCCGGAGGCATTTGGGTGAACGTAACAGCCAAGACTCACTCCGAATTTATGAATATCTTGAATTTGAATGTTATTAGTAGCTGATAAGCAGAACACTATGTGGGTGGTGGAATGAATCTGTGTCTAGCTAAGATGAAGAGGTGAAAACATCACCAGAACTTTGGTGACAATATTCAAGTGTTTCTGTTACAGAAAGTTTTGCCATTCCTTATCTGAGCCTGAGGCTTCTCTTTAGCATTATTTGAAGAGAACTTAAAATGTATTAATGAGTAGTTAGCATGTTATTTAGTAGATTACAGAAATACTCGTGCACACTAGGTGCATTTTTAATCTAGAACCAGTCTGTTTAAAGAATAACTTTTAAGTTACACTTAAAGATGAATCACAGAAAGAAAAGCTGTTTTTCTCCTCATGAAGAAGAGGTAGAAAGCAAAGGAGGTTTGTGTGTCACATGTATGTCAGCTGCCCAAGTTTACTTTGTGGGTTTGCTTAAAAGAACATTTTGCGTGTCCAGAGCTATTTTTTCCTCTATGATATATTGCACAATGATGGCTTGTGGAGGTGCTTAGGGAAATATGTTCGCTGTGCAATCCCTGGAGTTTACTCTTGGTCCAAATTAAATTAGTTTTTAATGAGCTTTCCAGAATGTTGGATAGGCTGCTATTTTTTCATGACACTTATGGGGAAGAGTGAAGACATGTATTTGATACAGTTGCGAGGTAAAGGTTTTGCTGTAGTTACTGAGTTGCCTTTTCACTGAACTTAACTGCTGTGTCCATTAACGCTTCCACTTAAAGACATCGACCTCTATGAGACTTGTTGAATGTATCTGAGGGTACGGATAACGTGTTTTTACTGGCGTTCTTGGCTCAGTAATGATCCAACTGATGGTTCAGTTACTGTTACAGATGTTTCATTACAGACTTTGATCAAATATTTGGGGGTCTTGGCTGGTAAATCTCCGGAAAGATGTCATACCTTTCTAGGGACAAATGTTGCTGTTTAGCCCTGAGCTACAGTTCAATGTAGTGGGACCATTTTCAATATTAGCCTCATGATTTGATTTTAATATTAGCCAACATGACATCATGACAGCAGTGCTGTTAGTAAAGGATCTGAAGTACTTGTACATAAGATCAACTGAATCCAAGTAGTACTGGAAAGTCCAAGAAAAAGTATGTCTTTCCTTATATTTATGTAGGTGGACTTATGTATCCAGAAGTATTTGGCTAGGAAAGACACTCACAACGTGATAAGCAGCAGCGTCAAATTCACAGATACTAAACTGAAAGAAAATACCTTCTGTAATGTCTTCAGTGTGTTAGATTCTTTTGAAATCAGTAAAGCTGTTGAATTTTTAGCTGGTATTCCTTTGCCATGTGGAAGTACAAAGTTGTTGTTGTTGTTGTTTGACAATTTTTCCAGAGTAGATTTCAGTGTTTTTATTGTATCTTGATTTAAAGCAGACTGTGTAGAGACCATGGTAATTTTCGTACATTTATGTGAGCCAATGAGCCTAAACATAATTTTTGGTCTTGCTTAGTGGTGTTTGGAGAACAAACTCTGGCCTTTCTAGTGGGCTACCAAAACTGGACAACAGAAAGGGAGTGGGGGTGTTTAGACAAAATTGCTCAAGGCAAGGCTTTGGATGACAATCTATCCCACTGTAGGAAATGATAAAAGTGGGTGCACTGATGCAGACAGACTTCACTCCCTCAGAATCCTTTTCCAGCAGAATCAATTGAAAACCACGCATAAGTGGGTTAAGTGAGAAAACAAGCATATGTGATGCTTCATCTGAGTAGTCCTCAGCTTCTGACCATTTCCAGCTCTATGGGTAGTCTACTTAATAGATATTTAGTGTCCTTCTGAAGCTGTAAAAACTTCTCTTAATCCACAGTGCTCTTTATGTTTTTCTGCACTCTATATCCTGCTCTATTATTTTGCTTTGGATCTGACCCTTAATTATTTTGCTAGAAGTCCCCTAGAAATCATATTGGAGCAGACTGATTTTTTTTTCCATAATACTGTTACTTGTTTATACACTTCCATGATTTTGTTCCCAGGTGGGCAGAATTTAGTGTTTGAGGTGGGATTTAGCTTTTCCGCACAAGAGCTGAGGGAGGTGACATCATGTTTGGGGTGGCCCAGTTCTTCCCCAAGGCTAGTAAATACTGGTTCATCCATGTTCCCCAGCAGTGTGAAGTTGCAACTCCAAAGCACTTTGGCTCTGGACAAGCTTGCTTAACTGGTTTCTCAGGTTTTGGAGTAGCTTCATCTGGCTATTTTCATATTCTGCCCTGAGGTAAGCTATTGTTTCAGCCCCCAGGGCAATTTCCAACTCGAGGATATTTCTCTCTGAGTTCAACTTCCACCCATATGGATATGAGGCCTTTTTCTTACGAGGGTTCTTTTCCCTTTTCTTTTGCCAACGTTTGTATTTTCTCTGCAATTAACTGCAGATTTTGACAGTTTTACGCCGTCTACATTTCTATTTCAGGCTGGATAAGCTGTATAAGCCCTTAGCACTTCTATCAGTAGAGGGAAGGTAGGGCGGATCAGGTTCTACTCAGGACTCCATGACCTTTCTGCTGGACAATGTCAGTTTTGTCTGAAAATTAATTTCTCTTTTGTTCAGCAACAAACAGTTATCTCCAATTAAAACACCTCTTTGTCACCTCAGAAGTAAGTGTACTGCACCAAAAAAAAAATGCAGTGTCTCCCTCCATGGGATACTTGAAAGGCACTTGGGCATCTCCAAGCTATGGCATCTGGACAGGCTGCTCAAGGCTCTATCCAGCTGCGGCTTCCAAATTTGCAGGAGCAGAATCTGCACCATCTCTCAGATGCACTTGTTCTGCTGCATGATTGCTTTTGCAGTTCAATGCTTTGCTCTCCTTAAGCCCAGCCTGAGTCTCCCTTGCTTCTACTCTGGTCCAGTTTGGCTGCTTTTAGTCAAGGTTCAAGAAGCGAGTCCGAGGAGGCAGCGATGCTGTCTGTCAGTCGGCAGCCAGACCTGCCCTCGGGCTGCCTTTTGCCCTCTATGCTACAAATGCTGAGCACACCTAATTGGTTCTTTGACGCTGGGCCTCCTAAAGCTCAGCAACACCCAGCCCCGCCCAGAGAAAGCGAGAAAATTTCACACACACACCTGAACTCCCGGGCACTGCACACTCTATCCATGCTTTCACACTGCTCCACCTTTCCCGCCTGGGCAGAGGAGTCCTGACTGACAGGAAGCTCTCCTGTTGGGGCCTGCAAGGAATGGGCAGGGAAAAAGCATAAACAAGCAATAAGGAGCAGGGAAGTTGGCTCCGGAGAGCTGGGAGAAGCAGCAAGCAGAGACACAGCTCACAGGAGGGCAAAAGCTTTCATGTGAGGGTGTTTATGTGGGTAACCAAATGACTCTTGAGTTGCCGTGTAAGTGTCTGAAGAGAAGCAGGGAGCATTGCCCTGCTCAGCTCTGGTTCAAGCAGCTTCTCCTCAGCATTTCAAGCCTTAGGGAGTGGCCAAGAGGAACTGTGTTGCAGCCCATCAGAGACTGCCATGCAGAGCTGCTCAGGATTCTTCTCACCAAACTGGGGTCATATCAAAGTTCAGGGTGTAGTTGAAGCAGTGACTGTAGCAGCTACTTAGATAGTGCATGGAAAGGGGCAGGTCCCTGCAGCCAACAGGGGGTCTGACGTACCTCACAAGGCTGTGAACTGCGCCTTGGGACCGCTCTCTCCACTGACAACAGGGAGCCTGCACAGACACTGTGCCCAAAGGGGCTCACTTTTGCACCAGTAGCATTAAAGGACATCACACTACCGCTTATCTGTCACCAAGGGAAGCTCACAGACCTTGTCAGAATCCCGGGAAAATGATGCCTGCCTGTGAAAGTTCAGATCCCATTTCGCAGGTGTCAGTGGCTGGGCTGAAGCGCTGTGTCATGGCAGGACTCCAGCCCTCAGCATCTTCAGCCACGAACGGCAGGTGCTGTCTGATCAGAAATCTGCAGCTCTGCACTGCTCCAAAGACAGTTCCGACCAAAGCTGCCACTTACTGGTTCAGGATGCTCAGGCCCTGGACTGACAACACGTGGAGGTTTGCTGTGCTTTGCCTCCCCTTTAGCCTCTGGAGGAACAGGGCGAGCCAGAGGAGGTTCTGGTGCTGGTGTAGTGCTCTGCAGACAGACAGCAGCGTGAGGCACAGGGAGTAACCTCTCATTTAGAGCTGTATTTCTCCCAGACTCTATCTCCAGCTGTCCTAAGGAGAAGTCATGAATTTGGACAGAAGTGGGACCTAAGTAATTGAAACTCAAATCAAGTGGGCTGATGAGGCTAATGTTTTGGTCTGCATATGCTTCTGAATGAGATATTCCAGCCTGCCTATAATCAGCATGCAGCCTCCTGTCTGCAAAACGTGACTTTCATTCATTAAAGCCCCTAAAGTGAACTATTTGGAAAGTGATGGAAATGCTTTTGGTGGTGCTCATGCAGACAGTGATGTGGACTTTCTTTTGGCCTACCAGGCTGTCACTCTACTGCAACAGGCCAAGCTCACAGTTTGCTCCACACTTCTCAGACCCCAGGAATGTCAAGGGTGCCCTTTCCACTCACCGAACCATGCACTTGACTCCTTCGACATCTGAGGCAACCTGCCAGGGGCAAGGGAAAATGAACCCAGGGCTGTTAGAAAAGTGTCGGTGCTGAGGAATCCCACACAAGTCCACCCAAGGAGAGAACATTTTCCTTGCACAACATCCCTCCAGGAGCAGCAGTTCTTTAGCAGAACAAGCAAGAGCACAGGGCAATACCCTAGTCTGTGTCTACCTTGTCTTTGCCACTAAAGAACTAGAAAATTAGCCAAGAAAATGCAAATTCTACCCTAGCAGTTAGTGTCCACGTTTTAGCGCATTGTCCGCCTAACAGCTAAGGCAGCTTTTTCCTCTACTCTTTCCAGGTCTTTCTTTTCCTTTTTGTAAATTACATGAGTATTTCCCACATGGTTGCTGTAAACAATTCCCCAGAAAAGCTTCCCCCAAATCCCTCCTTAGCAGTTGCAGTTCTGTTTGGACACAGCACAGGCACAGCCCCGGGGTTCAGCAGCACCCACTAACTGCTTGGCAGTTTGCCCTTCATCGCAAAGCCAATTGCTATTGTAGCCCACAGAGAGGGTCCCTTTGGACAGGTTCATCCTTTAAGGACGGAATGCAGAAAAAAAGATGCTTCCCTCAGTTCTGGTGAGAATTGCACAGTTTTTAGAAGGATGCCTGCAAAGCTCTCTCCAGCGGCATGCTGGAAGTTGTCCACACCCCACTGGGCAAGAGACACCCCCTTTTCAACTGAAGTTCTTGACACAAGCTTTACCAACCAATTGACATTGTTGTGGCATTTTTGTTTCAATGCCATTCAATGTCTTCTACCTACCTGTCAGATAATTAACTGTGCGGGAAGCTGCCAAAGAAATAGCATGGCCCACTGCTCTACGGACTCGCTCCATCGTTTGAGTTGTGCTGCTTGAGTCCGCAGGCCAGAAAAGAAAAATGGAATAGAAAAATTACTTGCACAAGTCCCTGGACTGTGCAATGAAAAGGAGAAAATAAAGAACTCTTGCAAATCTTGCACAAGTCCCCTGAGAGTGCAAGGAAAAGGAAAAAATAAAGAATTCTTGCAACTCTTGCACAAGTCACCTGACCGTGCAAGGAAAAAGAAAATAAAAAATTCTTGCGCGAATCCCAGATAGTGCAAGAAAAAACAAGGGAAGAAAGGACAGTTGCACAAGTCTGCAGACCGTGCAAAAAAAAAAAAAAAGAATATATATATATATAAGAAAAGAGGACAGCTGTATGTGTCTGCAGTCTTGCGCACAGGTTTTCAAGCCGTGGAGTGGAGGCTTCTTTGGAGGATGCTGCTGCTACAGCAGAAATTTTGATGGCAGAGCCCATGTTGATCTGGGACAAGAAATTAGTTTGTGTCACAAAGGTGGCTGACAGAGATGCCCCAGATATCACATTTCAAAGGCAAGCCCTTAGGTACAACACTTGTGTTTATGCTGCAAGCTGAGCTGTCAACTCTTCCACCTCAAGTCAAACCCCACAAGGCAGTCAGACACTACAGCTTGGCACTGCCAGCTGTCATAGAGACTGACGTGATAAGGAAAGAATAACTTTAAATTTCACCTTGTCCTGAGGACTGCATTTGCCATGGAGAGGGACAGCTTGTTTCAGAATCTGTGTGGGTCACCATGTCCACCTGAACAAACCCCTCAGAAAACAAAGGGAGCACTAAGAGGCCAGAGAGATACTTTCAACATATTAGTGGCCCACTGGCCAAAGCACTAGCCCCACTGGCCAGGGCAGCAGCTGAGATTCAGCGGACCAGTAATTGTCCTTGTGACCAGCTGCGATGGAGACCACAGTAGCATGGCAGCCAGAGGCATTACCACCATCCAGCTGCTGCTCTGCAGGGGAAAGGCGAGAAGGGGAGAGACCACTTCCTGCATGACTGCAGTGGCTAGTGCTCTTTCCTCACCTGCTTTTGTAGATCTTCCCTCTGCTGCAGCAGGACATTCATTTCCTCTTGCATGCTTCCCAGTTCTTCTTTGTGCCTCTTCTCCACTGCCTTCATCATCCTCTGAGCTTCCTGCAGCTCTGCCTGCGGCTTGTCCTTGATATTCTGTCAAGATAAATATCACTAGCACCTGCCATCACACTCAGGTTTCTCCTCTTTCCATCTCCAAAGCACTTCCAGTCAGCCCCTTCTTTCTGCTTCTTTACCCAGCTCTGACCCTTACATCCTAACCCTTCTTCCTGGGGCTCACCTCTGGAGCCTGCCAGGCTCTGTGCTTCCAGTTCCTGCAGTAGTGCTTGCCTCCCCTTTCCTGAGATCTACTGTTCATGCCCTGCTTCCTGCCCTTCCCTCTGGGTCCTGGCTAGTCAGGCTCACCTGCTCTTTCTCTCGCTCCTCTTTCACCTCCTGCCTGAGCTCCTTTAACTGCCGCCTCTTTCGGCTTAGTTTTTTACGCAGCTGGTACAATACTTGTAACATGATAACTTTCTCCTCCTCGTCTCTCTGCAGGTCCTGCACAGAAACAAAGAGCAGATGAATCTACACTTCCTACACACCACTTGTATGGCCAGACTCCAAGACTGATGTGCTCATGCTTTCCAAAAGCATTGTGCTCTTGGGCTCCTGTTTACCAAGGGCCAGCTAAGAGACAATACCGTCCAGACTGACAGTGTCCACACAATCAGTGCCCATTCGGAGCCCAGGAGAGTCCAAAGCAACACTCAAACTCTCTTTGCACAGCCTTTCCCTCTTCACTGCCTCTGCTTTGTACCTCTTCTTGTTCAGCTTGCACGGTGGCAATTTCCTGCTTCATCTCACGCAGCCTTTTCTCCTGCTCCCTCTGTGTCTCTGCCATGAAGTTTTCCCATTGCTCTAAAGGATCCTGCGCCTCCAAATGTTTTTGTTCAAGCTGACTTTCCTGAGGAGAGGAGGAAGGGTTCCAGATGAAGTCCCTGCCAAGCTCTCTAAATAAAAAAAAAGGGAAGCTTCATCTCTACCACAACCCCCCACCTGAAAAGTTCCCAGCAGTGGCTTTGTGCCCTCCAGCAATCCTGTCCTAACCAGAAACTTAGAAGGAGGGCCAGCAGGTGGAAGAAAAGGAGATGCCAGCTTCCTTCCCTGCTCTGATGTCTGCCTGTCTCCTGGCCCCTCTCTCCTCAGGATTTCTGCCTGTTCTCAGAGGCTGTGTTCTCAGGGTCCCCCTGCACTTTGAGCTAGGAAAAGCTGCAGATGGACTGCAGAACGAGGAGGAGGCCAAGATCATGATGCCTTAGTCACAATTCAGGCCACCAACTGAAACACCGGGAGCACAGGGCCTGTTGCATGTGCTTCAAGCCCAAAGGTGAGTTCTCCGTCCACCGTGGAAGGATACAACGCAAGGAACCCAGTTGCTGGGACTGCAGTTGGCAGCAATGTTAGCAGTCTGCTGCATGGCAGGAGGGTGTCAGGGAAGATCCTGCCCCTTTGCTGCCATGCTTTGGGTGGTGACCGCCCAGCCTCCTGGGGAACTTGGCTTATGCCCACCCTGAATCCATGGCTGCATTTAATGGCTTATGCCCATCCTGAATCCATGGCCAGCACCATCCTCTGGATCTTCACAGGCCTTCAAGTAGCAGCCCTTGAAGCCCTCTGCTGTCTGGCCCAGCAACATGTGGCCTACAGCAGATGCTTGCAGCCATTTCACATCCTCAGGCTGCTATTCTGCTAAGCCAGCCCACCAAGCTTTGCCTGAAAAATTCAGGTGCATGTTCCTTCCTACCGTTTCTTGCAGGAGCTTCCTGTGTTCCCCTGCATGGGCAGATAGCCAGAGTTGGAGCGCCTTGCTGCACTGCTGTTCAGTGCGACGGAGCTGTTGAGCCATGCCATGCAATTGCTGCTTGCTGAGACATCTTACAGCTTGCAGCTCACGACGAAGGCCCTTCACATCCTCTGCAAACATGACGAACGGCAACAGTCAGAGACTGCACAAGCAGTAGACTCCATTGACCTTAATCCTTTTCAGTTTCAGGCAAGGAGGGAGCTTCCCCCAGCTCCATTGCTCCTCAGCAGCCCTGCAGACAGAGCTGGCTTCAGAGCAACCCCACTAGGCATGGGATCCCCAGAAAGAAAGCACATGAGGCTCTCACCTTGTATCACCTCCTTGGCCCACGTGACTCTGTGAACTTGGGCTTCCAGATGACTCCTGGCAATCTCCAGCTCCGATATGTGCTGCTGAGCCTCCAGCAGGCTGCATTGCAAGCTGTCCTTCTCTGACCTACAAGTTGGGAAGATGAAGAGAAATTGCTCCTGGCACCCACGGGCAGTTTTTCCAGGAGGATGTGGCTTAAAATCCCTGCACCTGAGTGTGGAAAACGGCTTGCATGGCAACTCAGATACAGCAAGCATTTTTCTATTGTTGAACATTGCAAAGCAGGCCCCTCCAGGTGATTGCCCAGGCTTTCCTCATGATATTCAGCTGGACACAGTGACCCACACAGATTCTGAAACAAGCTGTCCCTCTCCATGGCAAATGCGGTCCTCAGGACAGGCTGAAATTTAAAGTTTTCTTTCCCTTTCACAGTCTCTATGACAGCTGGCAGTGCCAAGCTGTAGTGTCTGACTGCCTTATGGGGTCTGACTTGAGGTGGAAGAGTTGACAGCTCAGCTTGCAGCCTAAACACAAGTGTTGTTCCTAAGGGCTTGCTTTTGAAATGTGATGTCCGGGGCATCTCTGTCAGCCACCTTTGTGACACAAACTAATTTCTTGTCCCAGATCACATGGGCTCTGCTATCGGAGCTGCTTCTGCAGCAGCAGCATCCTCCAAAGAAACCTCCACTCCACGGCCTGAAAACTCGAACATGAGCAGTTTTGCCCAGCTCAAACCTGCCAAGAGAGCAAGACAGAGAGAGAGGAGTGCCTGAAGCTGCTGAGTACGTCCGGTGCATTTCTTGTCTGATTGAGCAGTGTATTGTGTGTGTGCCTCAGCATGAGCTGTATCACGTCCCTCCTCCATTTGGTGTCAGAGGGTCATTTTGGAATCCCTACAGCAGCTGTTGTGCTTGAAGGCAGTGAGGGAGCACTTGGGGCATTCCTTTTCCCATTGAGGCAGCTGAGAGTGGGTGGATTTTCCTGAGCTCTCCTCTACACTCCAGGCAAAAGCAGGGACTGTTTCCTGAGCAGCAGAAGGCTGCAACCTAGGAAATGACCCAGTCAATTTGTGTCTGCTAGTCTGGCCAAACTGATCGGAATAGCTGGCTTTCTACATTCCCTTTAAAATCCTCACATGTCAATTGTCATTGGAAACAAAATATTTCACAGAAATTGATTGGCTGTGGGGCTGGTTACATATTGGCACTGCTTTTATGACTGGTAGTACTTCTTCTATTACTTCTACAGATCACATGTGCCCTCACATCCACACTGGGTGCTTTCCAAATACAAATGAAGGAACCTTGCAGCAAAGCAATCAAGGAAGCAGAGATGATCAGCACCACTTCAGGATTACATTCTCCAATGGCAGCTTGTACTCAGAGTCAGAATAGAAGTCCCATAAACCTCAAGCTGTTGGAAGATTCCATTCCTAGCACCCAGGGAATAAACCTCTATGTTCACTTCTGAATTGACCCTCCTTTCTTAAAGATGAAGATCCCACCTATGGGCATTCCGGCATGGTTTGGAATTGGGGAATGGTCTCCTTTCTTTGTCAACTCCGACATACACTGCCTTTGAAATACTGCCCACTGGCCAGTTTTTGCCCAGGCCTGGACTTCTGGATGAAGAAGGAAGCACAGTTGCATTTCCAGCCAAAACCCAGTGAAGAGCAGGGCAGCCTAAACATCCTGTGGAGATACAGGCTTTCAGCTGTGCACATAAAGGCTTTTGGTTCCTGCTCAGTGCAGCTGCCTTCTCTCCTCTGTGACTGCTCCCGCCTCCCACGTGGCCATGAGTAAAAGGTATGAGGTTCTGCAAATCAAAGAAGTTGGACATGTCTGCTGGCAGTACAGCAGAGCGGAGAGCAAACAGCCTGGAAGGTCCCTGGAGTGTACAGCTGGTGAGTGAGCCAACTAGGGAAGGCACCCACTGCACCTGCTCCTTGTCAACAGAGAAGGACTGGTGGGTGATGCCACGCCTGGGGGCCATCTGGGGCTCAGCAATCATGAAAAGTCTCTGTGCTTCACTGGGTTTGTCCCTCTTTCTTTGCCTTCTGTTGTTCATTTGCTCAGCGGCTGCTACCCAGGATTGGGTAGCTGGCACAGCTAAAGTGCAGGAGAGCCTCATTTGTCTGCCCTTTGAGGTGGCTGCTCACTGCAGCCTTTTCAGTCTGGAAGCTCAGTCTGGAGAGAGAGCTCCCTGCTCCATTTCTTGCATAACTCCCAGTGGCCACGGCCTGTCATCTGCAGTCCCAGGTGGCATTGAGGGCTGCCCGGTGCCTCAGGCTGCTGCAACCCTACTGCAAACAACAGGAGACACTGGCAGGTGGTTGTTTCCAAAGTCACATCCTTCCGGGGTGGTGTGTTGTGTGCATCATTTGTCCAGCCCAGCCCCAGACTTAGGGATCAGATGCAGGCACTGCTGTTACTGCCACTGAAGTCAGTGAGGATTTGGTGGCTGGCTTCCATCACAGCAGAACTGGTCACTCATGAAGCCAGGTGAGGATGGTGCCCTGCAGAACTCTGGGCTGCATGGGTGCGAGGGAGCCACCCCTTGTTGTTATTTGCCATTGGGGAAAGCTGTGCCAGTCAGGTGTGTGTCAACAGAGCAAGCACGGAGTGCACGAGTCTCTTCCATCTGTGTCTGCTGAGAGTTTTGACCTTGGAGATCAAGTGGCACACAGTCAAATGCTTTTGATCCCTCTGTGTATCCCCATGTTAGGCAATGCTGCTAAATTGGCCTGTAGCACAGCAGCAGTGGAAAAAGCCTCTCAGCTCTGCAGGTGCGATAAGTTGTCACTGATGCACTTTGATGTACAATGATGCATTTTGTTTCCATGAGGGAGAGGAAAACTGGTTTAGGAGTGCCAGGAGGGGGAATGATGCTTCTGAACTTTCCATCTTGCCTTCTGTCAATTACAGGCAGATCTCTCTGCTTCATAGGTGTGCCCAGGGGAGCTGCCCGAGGTGCACCACAGGCCCTAAGTGCTTCTCTGAGGTATCATAGCAGAGCAGCTGCAGGGTGATGTGTGTGCAGCAGGTCTCTTTGCTTGTATTGCACCAGTTTTATTTCATGAATCCTAAATTTTGGTTTATGCGTCTCCCCATTACTAATGGAGAGATTTCAGTCACACAGTGAAATAATTCATGCCTCAAACATTGCTATAAAGTTCTGCTCATTAAGCTACCACCAAAAAGCCTCCCTGAAGATACCTGACTGGGATTTTGCACTGAAAGTCAAACTGCTGAGATTAGAGAAAGTGAAACCTATTGTTCCGTCATCTCAGGCTCAGGGAAAGGAATGCATGCACAAAAGGCCAAACCCACCAGCTGTGCTGAGAATCATCTCTGCCTGAGTTTGGCGTGGAGGAGACCACAGCCCGCAGAAGCCAGGTTCACACAGACTCGCCCCCAGCCAAGGGGGCAGGAGGAGGTTTCGGTCAGAGGTGCCTGGTCAGAGGCAGTAAAGCCCCATCCTCCCTTACACAAACTGGCCCAGCTGTGGAGCCCCCAA
This sequence comes from Acanthiza pusilla, assembly GCA_036630365.1. NCBI lineage: Eukaryota > Metazoa > Chordata > Aves > Passeriformes > Acanthizidae > Acanthiza > Acanthiza pusilla. Next base: position 2,966,370 of record JAXCHO010000095.1, read on the forward strand.
GCCCATAGGCCCCATCCACAGGACATTCACGTGAGAGGCACCTTAGAGGGTGTCATCATCCATCAAAGACCCCCCAAAGCGCTCCCCAGAGGCCTTGAGCCACAGCATCACATGTGACACAAAATGATGCAACAAACCCAGAGTCTGCTGCAAGAGAAAATGGCAACCCTCCCCGCTACCCTCCAAGGGGGTGCCTGGGTTTTCCTACCTGGCCTGAGTGTGTAGGAACCCACTGGATTCTATGCTTTCTGAGGGGACTATCACCACAACAAAGACCAGCTGAAGAGGACTGACAAAACGTCATTGAGATCCACAGAGTGGTGATATATTCCTTGTTCTGCCTCAGTCACTCTCTTTCTGTCCCCCCACCCCCACCTATTTTCTCTTTCATTCTCTTCTTTGTCTCTCTTTTCCTCTATCTCTCTCTCTCTCTCTCATATTTACTGTCAAATAACAGCCCTGCTATTTACAGGCATATGGTCTTGTTTGCACCTCAATTCGGGCAGGGTCAATTCTAAGAACCTTAATAATCACATCTTAACAAGAGGCTAAGGAGACATTCCACCAACATGTTCTTGCATGACACTGGAACAGTGTTTGTGTGGTCAATATGCCAGGGATACATCCTCAGCATGGGGCAGCGTCCATGTCCTGTGCATGGCAGGGAGTGACCTTGGAGCCACCCTCACAGTCTGGGTGCATCCATGGGTGCACTTGCCCATTCTCTTTACTTACACCAGCTCCCAAGTCAGGCATCCCCTTGAAAAAGTTCTCTGCCAGACACTGAGCTCCTGGTGCCTTTGCAAAAACCCACTCCCTTTGCCTTGTGCAAAGCTGCAAGGTCAGGTTCCTCCGTGGACATGGGATTTAAATCTCTGTCCTGCCCATGGTGGATATGTGCTAGATAGTACCCCACTTTGCAATCATTTGCTGTGCTCTAATTTCTGGCCTGCAGGAGCTGAGTAAATTGATCCTGGCTTTTCTGAGCTACCTTGGTCTTTTCTTTTCTGGACTGCATATCTCACAGAACCGCAGACTCTGTGTTTACTGTGGACAGTTGCAAACACCAAACACAGGAAATGATAGAAAATGCAGGTTCTATGGAATTCTCCCTCCATCATTTCATTCTAGATGTCATCGTAATGCGCCACAGGAAGGAGCAAACAGGTGCCAGCGTCACAGGTAACAGGAGAAGACAGCAGGTCAAGAACAGGCGTTCAGCTGATGGATACAGGAAGCAGAACAATTTGCAAGGCAGGTGAGTGCTTGAGATGGTGGAGGCCTGCCAAGCTGCCTGCTCTTGCCTGGGTGCTGAAAACCTGAACTTCAGTGGTCTTGAGAGCAACACCTGGCCCTAAATCCTGCTGGCATCAGCATTTCTTGGAGGGATTGCCATTTGCTGAGGAATGGCTTACACTGCTCATCTTCTTGACAATTAAGCCAGGCCACGGTTTAGAAAGCAGGAAGCTAAGTGAGTCCTTGGAGTTTCCTGGAAGGAACAAAGCCCTGTGAGAGCAAGCAGCATTCCCAGGGCGCTGTCAGGGGAAAAATCCCAGCAAGCTGAAGACACCTGGATAAAGGGGTGAATACGACTGTGAGCTACAGTGGCCTGCAATGGCAAGGTCCTGGACATGAAGGCAGAGGGGCAGATAGTGGCCTCAGTCCTCTTTCTGCATCTTTCCGGGAACCAGAGAAATCCTGCTCAGCCTGTGAGGAACTGAGCCTGGGAAGTAAGAGTTCCTTTCTGGTTCGGGTTTTGTCTTTTTCTTCTTTTGGACAGCATCTCTTGGGAACATCAGCCGAGCCTGCCTCCAGCCTGGCTGATCGGATCCTGTCAGCAAAGCAATTGCAGGAAGACTGGAGAGGAGGCACTCGTGCTTGAGGACGGCTTTATGCCCTGCCAGCTCAGCGCGCGACTGGGAATCAAAAGTGCCTAATTCCTGCCCTCCACTGGAAGATTCCCTTCCTCGCAGCCTGCACCTAAGGCTGGACGCTCCCCTGGCGCTGCACATTGCCCTGGCGCTGCGCGTTCCGGACGGACAGTGCCGTCTGTCGCCTTGCGCCGCTCCGGAGCTGCCCGAGGCTCTCTGCCCTCACGGAGGGGCCCCGCCCCGCCCCCGGCGCCCCCTGGCGGCTGCTCCGCCGCGCCCGCCCCGCGCAGGGGCGCCCCCGTCCCCTGGCGCCCCCAGCGGCCACCGCCCCTCACTGCAGGCACGGGGCAGGGATCGGCCCTGCTGCTGAGCCTGTCACTCGGCTCCTTTCTTTGCCAGCACTGAGGAAGGCTTGAAAGGAAGCGGCTTCCAACCGTTTCTCTCTGCTTTACTTTGTGGGGGCCAAAGCTCGCCCCTGAAGGCGGCCCTAGTGCGTCCATGGCTGCTGCTGCTGGAAAAGCCCGCTTCGTTCTCCCGCCACTTGTCACTGCTTGTTCAAAAGTTCCTCGCAGCTCTGGTGGGAGAAACAGCCCGCGGCACAGTGGCTGCCATCCCTGCCCAGACGGGGCTCTCTGGCAGAGAGCAGCGGCAGTGCTTGCCTTGGCTTCACCTGGGAATCAAAAAGACCCTTTAAAACCTCGGTGTCCACATCAGCAGTACTAAAGGGATCATTGTCTATTCTCAGATTTATCATTTAAGAGGTTTGAAACAGACAAAAGTCAAGATTTTCAGACAGAGATTGCTTGCTTCTTGTAGGCAGAGTGCAATATCTCGTTCAGAAGCATATACAATACCATCTAATGGCTCTCATTAGCCCATTTTGTTTTAAAGACTTAGGTTACCATTTCATTCAGACTTTATTGTCTCACCGTAGGACAGCTGGGGATAGAGCTCAGGAGAAATACAGCTCTAAATGACAGGTTACTCCCTGTGCCTCGCACTGCTGTCTGTCTGCAGAGCACTACACCAGCATCAGAACCTCCTCTGGCTCGCCCTGTTCCTCCAGAGGCTAAAGGGGAGGCAAAGCACAGCAAACCTCCGCGTGTTGTCAGTCCAGGGCCTGAGCATCCTGAACCAGTAAGTGGCAGCTTTGGTCCGAACTGTCTTTGGAGCAGTGCAGAGCTGCAGATTTCTGATCAGACAGCACTTGCTGTTCGTGGCTGAAGATGCTGAGGGCTGGAGTCCTGCCATGACACAGCGCTTCAGCCCAGCCACTGACACCTGCGAAATGGGATCTGAACTTTCACAGGCAGGCATCATTTTCCCGGGATTCTGACAGGGTCTGTGAGCTTTCCTTGGTGACAGAAAAGCAGTAGCGTGATGTCCTTTAATGCTACTGGTGTAAAAGTGAGCCCCTTTGGGCACAGTGTCTGTGCAGGCTCCTGTTGTCAGTGGAGAGAGCGGTCCCAAGGCACAGTTCACAGCCTTGTGGGGTACGTCAGACCCCCTGTTGGCTGCAGGGACCTGCCCCTTTCCATGCACTATCTAAGTAGCTGCTATAGTCACTGCTTCAACTACACCTTGAACTTTGATATGACCCCAGTTCGGTGAGAAGAATCCTGAGCAGCTCTGCATGGCAGTCTCTGATGGGCTGCAACACAGTTCCTCTTGGCCACTCCCTAAGGCTTGAAATGCTGAGGAGAAGCTGCTTGAACCAGAGCCGAGCAGGGCAATGCTCCCTGCTTCTCTTCAGACACTTACACGGCAACTCAAGAGTCATTTGGTTACCCACATAGACACCCTCACATGACAGCTTTTGCCTTCCAGTGAGGTGTGTCTCCGCTTGCTTCTTCCCCAGCTCTCTGGAGCCAACTTCCCTGCTCCTTATTGCTTGTTTGTGCTTTTTCCCTGCCCATTCCTTGCAGGCCCCAACAGGAGAGCTTCCTGCCAGTCAGGACTCCTCTGCCCAGGCGGGAAAGGCGGAGTGGCGTGAAAGAACGGATAGCGTGTGCAGTGCCCAGGAGTTCAGGTGTGTGTGTGAAATTTTCTCGCTTTCTCTGGGCAGGGCTGGGTGTTGCTGAGCTTTAGGAGGCCCATGGTCAGAGAACCATTTTGGTGTGCTCAGCATTTGTAGCATAGAGGGCAGAAGGCAGCCCGAGGGCAGGTCTGGCTGCCGACTGACAGACAGCATCACTGCCTCCTCGGACTTGCTTCTTGAACCTTGACTAAAAGCAGCCAAACTGGACCAGAGTAGAAGCAAGACAGGCTCAGGCTGGACTTAAGGAGAGCAAAGCATTGAACCGCAAAAGCAATCATGCAGCAGAACAAGAGCCTCAGACAGACGGTGCAGATTCTGCCCCTGGAAATTTGGAAGCCGCAGCTGGATAGAGCCTTGAGCAGCCTGTCCAGATGCCATAGCTTGGAGATGCCCAAGTGCTTGGAGCTGAAGACTGGGCTGGAAGCCTCCTGGGGCCCCTGCCAACCTGAATCGTCCTGGGATCCTATGATTATTGGACTGGAAGTTCATAGCCATCTCCTCCCCAGGCTATAGCTTGCAGGCTCCTTCGTTGTTCCATTACTGAAAGCAAGAGGAATTGTGGGAATATTCATTTGAATTTACCAAGCCTGCCTTAGGCAAAGAAGAACTTCTGGAACTCTGGGATCCACTGTATCAGAGAAGGGCATAAGACCTAGCAGGCAGGAAGCTGTTAAGCTGAGAGTACCTGAGCTTTCCAGAAACGTTTTGTGGCTTCTGGAAGCTTGTTTTACTTTCTCACTGGTGACTCTTTCACCTGCATGAAAGACAGCTCTAGTCAGGGAATGCCAACATTCTCTTGAGGTGGAACTAGAGGGCTGTTGGAAGTCACTGACACTGTCCTATGTGGGACTTCGGACGTAGCCCTGGTTTCGGAAAGGAGACTGTGCTGCTCTTAAAGGCTTCTTTGTCTGTCCCCTTTTCATAGACAGAAGGAGTTGGCTGCACTTGAGACAAAGCAGCACTCCTCACTAGTGAGGGCGCTTGAAGTGGCAGCAGAGTCAGTGGAGGAGTCACAGCTTCAGGGGGATCTGCTGAAGCAAGAGAAGGAAGAGGTTCCCCTGGCAGTGCCAAAGGTATGCTCACCTTATTCCTACGAAGCACTTGTGGGAGAGGGAGTTGCCCCAACAAGACTGCCCCAGATGCTGCTTCTGGCAGCGACCTAAGACAGAGACTGTGTTGTTGTTCCTCTTGAAAAATGGTGACCCCCACTTGCAGGTTTGCCACCTGCAGAGGCCTGCTCACAGGGGTCTGGAGAAGCTGCTCCAGGAGTTCTCTCGCCAAGGGCACACTCTGTCCCAGGTGTGCAGAGAGAAGGCGGTGCTGGCGCACGAGAACGCGGCCCTGGAAGCCAGACTGGCAGCCATGGAGCGGAACCGACGAGGCCTTTCCAAGCAGCTGGTAGAGGCCAGGTAAAGGCAGGGAGGGGACCCTGGGCAGGACATTGTTGAAGGGCTGTAGTTACAAAGCTGGCAAGCATTACGTGAGGATTTATTGCCTCCTGTGTGCTCTCCAGAGGTTTCTGGGACAGAGAAGCAAAGAGATGTGAGAAACAAGAAAAGGATACTGTGACCCCACTGTTATTTTTCTGACAGCTTAAGTGAGCAAAGCTCTCCTGAGCCTAGGGCTCCTCCTTGGCACCCCTTGCACATTCCTGTGTCAAGTGCAAAGCAATCCAACCTGGCTCTGAATTGAGTGCTAGGGAAACCATGCAGATGTTCGCTGGAAGTGGAAGTTCCCCTCTGGTTTTGGTTTCTCCTGTGGTGCATCTGAACATCAATCTTTCCTTGCCAAGTAGTTTCACATGGGATTTTCAGAATTCAAGGCTCTTGCACCTGAACTTTGTGAGTAGAACGCTGATGTTTAGGGTGAAGCTGGAGGGTTGTGCTGAAAATCTCGCGACCCTTCTGAGCTAACTCTTATGAAGTATGGTGCAGGACCTAGAGTTGCTAACAGCAGCAGCAGCAGCAGGGAAAGGTCTCGTGACATCTCAACACTCTCTGGCTATTCTTGCTGACCACTGATTCTTGCTCACTACTGCACCCACCTCTCTAATCACTCAAAGTCCCTTTGGCTGGTCCCTCTTCCTTTTTAAAGAGTGCCAAGACATTTGGGCTACTGCCAGCTCAGTTAGCCATAAAGAAAGGTACAAATGTTCTTGTTCATGAACCTCCAGTAACTGAAATGGCAGGAGACCTGTCTCCCCTCCCAGATTGTTCTTCTTCACATAAAAACCTAGTCCTAGCTTCTTACTCATTCTGCTACAAACAGAAGGATTAACTATATCGTTTGGTGCATTCCTTTAGTCCCTTTCATTTAGAGACTGTCTGGAAAACAAAGTACCTCTATGTACCCTATGAATAGCAGTAAACCTTCACAAGTTGGCCAGGGGAAGACTGTGTCCTGTCCCCCTGCAGAGAGACTTGGAAGTGCTGAGGAGATCAGGGCTGTGTGCAGAGGCTGAGCTTTTGCTCGTTGGCAGAAACATTGTGGGCACAGCCACCTGTGTGTGATAAGTCAGGCCACAAGAATTTGAGCTTTGGCTGCTGAGATCAAACTCAGCTGGGCTTTGTGTGCTGTGGTACGTCATGAGGGAAGCCTGGGTAATCACCTGGAGGGGCCTGCTTTGCAATTTTCAACAATAGAAAAATGCTTGCTGTGTCTGAGTTGCCATGCAAGCCATTTTCCATACTCAGGTGTAGGGATTTTAAGCCACATCCTCCTGGAAAAACTGCCCGTGGGTGCCAGGAGCAATTTCTCTTCATCTTCCCAACTTGTAGGTCAGAGAAGGACAGCTTGCAGTGCAGCCTGCTGGAGGCTCAGCAGCACATATCGGAGCTGGAGATTGCCAGGAGTCATCTGGAAGCCCAAGTTCGCAGAGTCACGCAAGCCAAGGAGGTGATACAAGGTGAGAGCCTCGTGTGCTTTGTTTCTGGGGATCCCCTGCCTAGTGCAGTTGCTCTGAAGCCAGCTCTGTCTGCAGGGCTTCTGAGGATTTTCAAAGACATATCAAAGGTCTTAAAATACCTCATTATGCTATCTCACTTTTGCTTCACAAGTAGTTTGGGAATGGGCATTGAATACATCATCAAAACTTAATGGATTAGATTTGGACTTGACACAGTAGCCGAACGAAGGGAGCTCCCAGTGCTCTCTGAAGTCTCAGGAAGACAATGGTCTAAACAAATGGACTTGTTTTAAAAAAACAACAGAGATTCTAAATTAAAAAAAAAAAAAGTCAACATTTTAAACCACAGTAGTTTTTAGAGGGTTTAATAACAGCTGGCTATTTACAGTATTTGTCATAAAATGAATTTCAAAACTTCTCTGTGTCTTTTATTACTTGCCATACACTAACGCTCTCAGCCTACTATAAAAAAACAGTACCTTTAACTTACATATGATATATTGTAGAATAACACTAGGATGTTTACTTCTCACAGAAAGTTTTAACCAATCATACCTCTTTCACCTTGCCTAAGTCAATAACAAATACCACATCATTGACAGTTACGCTGGTTTCTGCAATATTTGTAGAAAGAATCTGCAAATAAAACAAGAAACAACCAAAACTATAGTTAAAAGTAAAGACCAAATAGATTAATATAATATCTGACGAAGTCCTGTAAAACTTACTATTTTGCACACACCAGGAGGTGGACTTTTAAGCACTTTCTTCTGATCAAAAGTCTGCATATTTGAATGAAGCATGAAAACCTGATATCTAATGCAAAACAAAGAGCACATTTAAGTCTTGTTAAAAAAAGCAATAAAAACCTCAGCCATAGGAACTAGAGGCTTTACCTGTGAGCGTTATCAGCAAATCTCCTGTCCTCAAAAAGAATACAGTTAGTCCCTAAGGCTAACTATCTCATCATATCCAGGAAGAAATATTAAAATCGCTCCTGAAAAAGAAGCAGGTTTTCAGTTAAGCGGAAAATTCACTTCAAATATGTATTAGTATTGTGAAGAGTAGCACTTGGAAGGTTTTACCTATTTAGTGTTTCCGAAAAAAGGGCAGGATTCATCAAAGGCTGAACGCATGGTAATTTATTGGGAGTGTGTATGTATACCTACCAGCCTCACAACTATGACAGATGTTATAGCGCAAGTGCATAATGAGGTCCAGATCCACTTTTTCATCATCAAACTGTGATGAGAAGCTGTCAGCAGTTCTCTGTCCTCAGCACTTAGGTCCCTACCACTTGTTCGGACCAGGGAACTTTCATCCAGATTGCCAAATCCTGCTGAAGCACTAGAACAGACAAATGCACAGAGCAGAGTCAAGGGCTTTTGTTTTGGGTTTGCATTCAGCCACCAACTAAACTCAGATCAACCCCAACAAGACTACTCCTTTTGAATTTTAAAGTGCAGCAGAACAGCACCTCCAAAACACTAATAATATTCACTGATTTAAGTGGAATCCAGCAAAGCATGAAACTTCAATTCTTATCATCACTTCCATTTTCTTACACCTCATTGAAACACGTCCATAAGCAAAATGTCAGAACTCAAAGTATAAAAATACCTCTTCTTTACCTGTTACATGAAAAAAAATTTAAATAAATGTATTTCCAAACATTTTCCTCCCATAAGCAGGTACTACACAAACAGAAACTACACTAAAAAGTGTTGTGTTCTAAAAATACTGGTCTCTACAAAATATTCCCAATCAATCCAGCTATTTAGGTCAGATTTGAAGGCATAAAAAGCTAAAAACTGTCCTGATTAAAAGACAAAATGCAGATTTCCCTTCAACTGTTTCTGCAAAGTAGTTATAGCCTACCTGTAGGATTCCAACAGGTCAACAACCTCGGTCTGTCCAAAGTGCCTAGCCCAGTCTGCAGCCATCCTGAAAGAGTTATACAAAGATCTTTTCTAGATTTCTCACTTTGAAAGAGACACAGCCCAAGACTCTGTAATTAAGGATTCAACTTAGAATTTCCAGAATACAATGTGATGAACCGAAGTTAGAAAATGTTCAGACTGTCAAAACCTCCTATTGCTTACAGTAGTCTGTTAAGTCAGCAATTACTTTAAATGTTATAGAAATTTCGCTCTCATTTGTATATTGACAAATAAATATATCTTTTGGTTTGCCTGTTGGTTTTTAGCAGCCATTAGATGATCTGCAGTGGATACTTGCTCCCATACTGATCAGCTGCTCTACTTGACTCAAAAAGCCTCTCCCTGAAGTAATCATTAGTGCAGTCACACTGGTTTCACTGTGCCTGTAATCAACTGAGAAGTACAAGTAAATAAATAAACAAATAAATCAGCAAACAAAATAAACACATTCTTATTTTTTAATCTAAATGTGGAATGAATGTGGCTTATATGACTTTTAAAATCCACATCAAAGAGAATTTGTTTTCTCACTTCATCCTACCACTCAGTTCATGTGACTTTAACACTACTTTAGACGCGGCGTAACATCTGTTACTCCTTCAAAACAAGTGCAACAAAAAATAACTAAACAATTCGTTAGTTCTGCTAGTTCTATTCACTTTTCCAACAGGCATCAGAATTCAAACCCAACAACATTTGAAACTGGAGATAAAGCAGCAACAGAAATTCCAGTCGTTTTGTTACTGTTTTTTTGACATTCTCAGTTAAAATGAGATGGAACACCTGAGCAAAGGCATCAGTACTTTTATGCAACCAGATGTCAGAAAGACAAGAATCCATTTCTTTTATTAACCATGGTTCAAGGCAATTTGCATCTTTTTCAGTCTGAAGAGGAAAAGCAATATTGAAAAATGGATGTCGTCCAAGACTTATCTTTACTCTCATAAACTACACATTAAGAAATTGAACAGTTACTTTTCCAAGTAACAATCAGAAACCCAGCATTCAGGTACCAGTGAAAGCATTTATAGTTTATATGCCAAGTACTTTAAGCAATGGCAGTTCAGCCACTTAATCTGAAGAAAAGTTATCTACAAACCATTGTAACTGAAAAGCACACTTCAGCTAGAGTAGTTCATGAAAAACCATCTATAAAATACATTCATATCCTTTGACAAATTCTACAGGATTAGTATCTTCTGAACACAGTTTTTAAAGCAGATTTAAACATATCTCCCAAGAAAAGTAAAAACTTACCAGTTGATTAAATACCGTGTCACCAACGTCACCCAACAGATTATACTCTTCAGTTGCCCTTGGGACAAATCTTGGTCTCTCACGTTCCAGCTTACTACTATTTTCTTGAGCAGAACACCACTCAGTAAGTCTTTTGCTGTTTTTCTTCTACAATGTATGAAGGATTTCCAAGAAAAGTTTTACAGTCATGTTAATTATCCATTGATTTCAGTTTAATAAAAAAAGCTATATCAAGTCACAAAATTATTTGATTTCTTATTTAATCTAGAATGTTGTTACCCATCCAATATAAAATTAATGATTAAGGGCACCCACAGTGCACCACTTCAAACATCTGTATGAAGAACCAGGTAAGCAATACCACTTGGTTGCTTAATCCATTTAGCCTCCAATTGGCCCCATTCAAATGAGCTTCCTAAGTAACTACCTCCTACATAATTCTCAGTCCAGTTTCTCTTTTTCCAGAAGTGAAATACCAAAGGGCAGTGATACAACTCTAGCATGTAACAACTGATTGTTGTGTACAAGTAAAAGAAACAGCAGAAGCCATCAGCGCCTCAGCTGAGCTTTTCTACCCACAGTGATCAAGAGCTGAGCACCATGATAAATGTGCAGTTAGGATTGTATGTTATAGGTTCAAGCATGCTAATGCTCCTGAGCTAAGTATGTTAGATGCATCCATGTCTGAAGAATGCACTGAAAAATGTTAATAATAGAAACTGCTTCTGTGTAACATGTACAAAACCCTGCCTTCTCTAATGGCTGCACTTTAATTTGCACCTGAATGTCAGCACACTGTATCTTATGTTTCTAGAGTTTTCATGAGGGCAAAGCTTCCAATTGTATGTAATTCTACTGTGTAAAAATTAGGAAAAATACAATTTATCAACTGAAAGAAGTAAGAGTACAGCCACTGTAAGTAAAAATATTTTTTTCAATCACAGTCTACATCAACAATGTAAACACAGAGTTCTAAAGACACTTGCTGCCATCTAATCATGTTTCATTTAACAATCTGACTTTAGAATTTTAACAGAGAATCTCCTATTTGTTGTCCAATCAATCAATGAGATTCATTGCAAGCAATTAACAAGTCCACCAACCTTGCTGCTTCTCTTTTTTGTACTTTACCATCTCTTTGTTTGTATACCCAGTACTTTGTAAAATGTCCTCCAAAAACATCTCTTTAACTTCAAAAGGTCTTCCTTGGAGTAAAAGTAGAAATAATTAATGAAAGATTAGATATTCCTAGCTTCACTCACAACATTAGTTCTTAAGAATAGTTTTTATAGACAAGAAAAGTGAATTAAACAAGATTGGGCCTGATTAAATAAATTATTGCATGCCTTGAAAAGTCTTGTAAGAGCATCTTCACTTGAGTTTACTTTCTTTAAGTGATTGGGCCACAAAAAACCAACCAACCAAACAAAAACCCCTAAAACAATTCAAAAAGAAAATATCATTAGCAGTATTCCTTGTTTCTCATTAACCTCTTCAATTCTATTAAGAGTTAACAGCAGGAGATGCAAGATTGACAGTTACTCACTGCAATTTAATCAGATGAGAAAAAGGAAACAGTCACTTTTGTTTAGGTGGACAAAAAAGAATTCTCTGTGTCAGCCACCTGAATTAAACGGTAAGAGCAATTAGAACAGTTTTAGTGCAAGATCCCACTAGCAGACTGCCATGTTTGTATTCAATTACGTTCCTTCATGAGATGTATAAGAGGAGATGGACTTCTCCCAATGTCCCCACATAGTGCAGCCAATTTTGGTTTTCCTTACTGACTACTTCCCACTGTCTTTCTCTCCTAAGAATTTGCCTTGATTTCTCTTTTAACATCACTGTTTCCTAGACTCATTTTTATGGACATTAAATTATGCTTTTACACAGGAACAATTAATATCTATTGTAAACTTCTGGTTCCTTAGCAGACATTTACCACAGCTAAGTTTGTATCACCTAGGACTCTTCTCTCCTTCACAAAGGACAAGCTACCATTCACATACTTTTAGAAGCTGTCACGGAGGAAGCTTTCTTACACTGATCACACACTCTGTGGACTGCAGAAACCCACAACTTAAATACGCTGGCCTCTGTGGTCAGGATTGTGTCAGCTCTACTGCTGAAGAATCAAACCTTTTTCATTACAATAAGGGACAAAGCTCTTCTTTTAATTCTCAAATTAAAAAAATGGAAAAAGCATCTATTCAATTGTGATTATGCCATGATTATCCTGTTATCCAGTATGTGATAACAGTATAACCACTGCGGTAAACTGAAGAAAGAGACAGTAAATAATAAATCTATTGATCTAAAAGGATAAGAAGCGACCAAAAAAGTAAGTTAGAAAGCCATATGAAAATTACCATGAGGTTTATTTTGCCCCCCAAAAATTTGCCAAACATTAAAGCATGTGTAACTTCCAGATTCCTGCCTCCAAAATGAAGGAAGCCTCATTTCTTAGGCAAAAATTCAAAACTGAAAACCAGAAATGAACACTTTTATGCGTAAATAAGAAAAAATAATTCTTTCTCAGGAACATCCCCTAAAATTAAGCAATGATTTGTAAAGAAAATTCTAAATGAAGCAAAGAACCATGTGATTAAAAGCTAAACCCCAATTTGCCTAGGACTGTATTTCTGAAACGAACAGATACAGTTATCTGTACCTGAGTTTTTTCCAGTAACTAGTAGCAACCTCTGAAGCCAGAACTAGAATTGACTGGAATATACTGATAGTTATTATACTCTTGTAAACCCTAGGGTCTGTACCACTATGCAGACCAGCACTTTAAGAACCTTTTCCTCCTTCTTGAATGGAATATGGAGGCGGCCAGGACATCCCTGCATTTACAGAACAGCCATTGGTAAAAACACTTCCCTCTGAGGTAGATGCAAATAGTTAAGAAACAACAAACCTGAGTAAACAAAGAACAAACACTGCTGTAACTGTCAGTGTATTTGTCATGTGCCTTTACTCAGAATGGTTTGGTAGAGTTCAGTAAGATCTATGAGTCTCAGGGCAGGTATACTGAGATTTAAGATTTTACTTAGGCACTTACTGTGTATAACGGGGCAACATCCAAAACACCTAATAAAGAGATCTGCATCTAGAGCAGCACTAGAAATAATTAGTTTTATTTAGCTTAGCTTTGCAACACATCTCTCAGTTTTATTAATAAGAAGTCACTGAACCTATCTCTCTCATGTAGTTCATTGTGTAAGAAAGGAAAGCAAAGCAAAAGGAAAAAGAACAGATAAACATCACAGATCCAAGATCATAACTTTTTACAAATACGGAATTTTTTTTAAACTGAAGTATGTCATTTTGTGGTACATGGCAGAGGCATTAAAATGTTTAAGTTTCGCTTAAGAAGGACTTTTAAAAAAACCATCCAAAAGTAAAACAACTTCAAAAAGTGTTGTAAAGGTATCAGAGCCGACTTCACTGTAATGCACATCCCACACAGACCTTAATTTCAGAGATCGAAGAGTACCTGAAACTTCTCTCATTCTTGTACTTGGATCTCATTTTCAAAATAATGCCACAAACTGCAAATCCTACAAATCTTACTCCAGTAAAATCTCCCTTCACAACTGATGAGCATTTAAAGAACTAGATGATACCAGGTAATGAGGAAAAAAGATACATTTCTTAGATCCATTAAATCATGCAAAAAGCTTATCATTAAGGCACATGGCTGATTAATCATCTTTATCGTCTGTTCAGTTTTATATTCTGAACGTATGAATCAAGAACCCAAATACAAGATTTGCAGGCTGAAGTCAAGACTGCATAAATCATTCCTGCACTTTTTTGCTCCTTGTTAAACAGACAGGCACCTAAAACTACCATGTTTTTTTCTCTTTTCAGCAGTGGAGAATTTGCAGTAAACATTCTGGTTCCACTAACTTATCAAACTCCACAACAGGAAATTCACATAATCATACAGCAACACAAATAATTTGCTAGAAATTTGACTACAGTTTATCTTGAAAACATTGGGCAAATAAAGGGACTGCAAATTTGGTAGTGCAAAGTCAAGTGCATGATAACAGAAATTCTGATAGACTAGCATTGAATCTTTGTAAGCCTTTTTAAGGCTTTTCTGCTGACAGAGGAAATTCAGAAAACTTTAGACCACTGCTCTCCACATTCACAAATTCCAAAATTAATTATTGGCACAAACCTAAAATAAGATGCTTTTACAAGAAGAAAGAAACAACAACCCTCCACCAAAATAGGCATACTACGATAAAAAGATCCGTAACTCTTTAAAGGTAATTCAGATTCAAACTTAACAGAAGCACTTTAAATGTTCGTCAAAGTAATGCAGAAAACTAGGATCTCCCCATTAATTTAACAATACATGCTGCTCCATCTCACATGAAATACAAGATCCTTACCACAATAACATGTGTCACAGCTGATAGGGTGCTGTCTCCTGCCATCAGTGTACGCAGCAGTGTGCCATTAGTGCAAAAGGTCACCAGTGTCTTTGGAGAAACTCTATTGAACAGTTCACAAAGATGCTTCAGCTTTATTCCACCATTTAAATGCTGCTTTCCACTGTCTACTAAAACTTAAAGATTGAACAGCTCCTCACCAGAAGTGAATCACAGTTCTGTCATCAAAGAGTTCGTGCATGCAATTTGTTTATAAATTATGCCTGTTCCTAAAGAGTTCCTAAGGATTCTTGGTGCTAATGCTCCAAAACTTTAGGCAAGGGATTAATTAACAGGGTGAGATTAATTTTTTTCTAAATTAATACGCAAGTGAAACAGAATCTTGAGAACCTCTCCATGTTGTTTAATGTACTGGAAAATTCAGTGCGAACTGCCTTGGAAAAACAGGATCAATTCTTCAGAATACCCTCAGATACAGTCTTTGTATTTTTCTAGATGTGGTGGGTTGACCTTGGCTGGATGCCAGGCACCCACCCAGGCTGCTCTACCCCTCTCCTCCTCACCTGGACAAGGGGGAAGGAATACAACAAAAGGCTCATGTGTCAAGGTGAGGACAGGGAGAAATCATTCACCAGTTACTATCATGGGCAAAATAGATTTGACTTGTGCAACTTAGTGTATTACCAATTAAATTCAAAAGAAATAGAATCAAACATGAAAATACCACCCCCACACCCTGCCCTTCTTCCCAGGCATAACTTTGAATTTTCTGTAATTCTGACCCCTCAGTGCACTGGGGCACAGGGAGTGGGGGCTATGGTCAGTTCACATCTTGTCTCTGCCACTCCTTCCTCCTCAAGGGATGGATTTCTCACACTTCACCAACTGCTCCAGTGTAGGTCCCGCCCACGCGGTGCAGTCCTTCAGGAACAGACTGCTCCAGCACAGGACCCCCACCGGTTCACAAGTCTGGGCAAAACTGCTCTCGGGAAGACTCCTCTCTCAGTGGGGCCACAGGTCCTGTCAGAGCCTATTCCAGCACAGGCTTCCCACAGGGTCACAGCCTCCTTTGGGCAGCCATCTGCTCTGGCACGGGGTCCTCCACAGACTGCAGGTGGATGTGTGCTCCACTGTGGACCTCCAGGAGCTGAGGGGAGCATCCTGCCTCACCAGTCTCCACCAGGGGCTGCAGGGGAATCTCTGCTCTGGCTCCTGGAGCACCTTGTGCCCCTCCTTTAGCACTGACCTTGGTGTTTGCAGAGCTATTTCTCTCAACAATTTGCAATTCTCTCTTTGCACTGCTGCACAGATTTTTTTTCCCTCCATCTCAACTATTTGGTCCCAAAGGCATGATCACTGCTGCCAGTGGGCTCAGCCTTGGCCAGTGGCGAGTCTCTCTTACAGACAGCTGGGCAGAGGCTTTGTCAGACATGTGGGAATCAAAAAAAACATCCCCCTCGCTACCACAACCTTGCCACACAAACCCAATACACTATACTTGACTGAACCACGAAGAAATCAGCTGAACCTTTTCAAACGCTGTGATTTTTCAAGAATGTAAAACTCTTTGAAAGTACCTACTACCTGTGGCAGTGTTAGCTGTGCAAGTAGAAACAGCAATTGCCTCTACTTCCTCCAGCATTACCACTTTAAGTGCTGAAAACTACCAGAAAAAACTGTAGAGTACTATACAAAGGAAGACACACACACATGTGTGTACTTCCTTTCAAGTTTGGAATTCTTTCTTCAGTTCAAAAATACTCTTACATATTGAAATCAAGGAACACATACCAGATGGAAGTGCTTTACTTTTTTAATCTCTACTCTTCTCTCTTTTTCATCAGCCTTCTAGAAATCACCACTACTGTCAAATAGACAATAAAAGTTCAAAAAATAGATTTCTGTGTTTCTGCAAACACTTCCATTGAACACTTTTTGCCAAGATGGAAACGTTTTCATCTCTCCCTTTTTGCTCTTTCTCATGTGAACTTATTGATTCTTCTGCACTGCTTCCAGTAATACTTCCATCTGACCTATACTTTGTTTTTCTTCATTCTGCATAATTCTTCCACACACTAGTCATCCACGTTCTTTGCAATCCATCTTTACTTGCTCTTTTTCTCCTTTAATAGCTTTGTGACCTTTTGTATGCATATTCAAATTCTTTAGCTTGGCTTTGCTGTTCAAGTGCATTCATTTTCATTAGGTGTGTACTATCTTCACCCATGTAAGCAATATAATTAGCCATACCTTTTGCCATCTTCTTCGAAGTTGTATCCCAACTGCTGCCCATTCCTGACAATCCCACTATTTACACAATTCAAAGAATTTAGAAACTACACACAATCTTCAGACTTGGATCCGCCCCTGCTCTGCTTTAGGAACAAATTCCTCAGATCACTAGAAATTTCTGCTTTCACTTTAAACATAAAAGCTGAAACAGCATAAATTTAACCCAAAGTAGATTGGTAATCCTCAACATCATCACCCACTTTCCTATTTTGTTGTTTTCTCTTTTGTGTGCCCTATCAACTCTCACTATGGAACTTCTGTTACAGCACGCTGGCCTTTCTACCCATTTTCAAAGCTTGCAGAACTTTTGCATTTGCATACATTAAAAGTAGAGAGGATAAGGATATCCACATATATACTCTCTAGAGTGTAGCGTTGGTTCAAGCCCAGAGAGTTTCTTCCCCACTGAGGAACCTCTGGAGACCTAGAGAATAAAACTCCCCTGGAGTAGAGTCGAAGGTGGATTGCCCCAGAGAGGGGTCAAGGTTCCCCCCCGTCCCTCAGTTCATAATGGTATTCGGATCTCCCTGTCTCCTCCCTTCCTCCTTCCGGATTGGTCCCAGTCCCTTTGTCCCTCCCTGGTTCCTCCCCTGTGCAGTTCCAAGATTGGTTGTTACCCTCTGAATAAAAGTCTGATGCCCAGCTGAGGCGGGGTCTTTTGCCCCAGAGAGAAGCCGCTGACCATCGCATGACTCCGTGTCTGCTTCCTAGTCCGGGCGGGAGAACCCTCTCTCTTAGCAGCACTCTGGCAGAGACGCAGCGTGGCTGCCTCTGGGAAGGCGCAGCCCACGGCCAGGAGATCTATCTCTGACTGCAGCAGACCTGGACTTCAGGAACGTTAGCAGACGCCGCTGCCGGGCTGCTGACCGATCCCCGGTGGCCAGCGAGACCAGCCCGCTCCCGCTGTGTCATCGTGGCGCCCGAACACGGACCCCCAGCGCAGCTTGGGATCCCTGAAGAGTGACCCTGAGTTCCAGGTGCACTGTCAGCGCAGCCACCGCCTTGACGAACGAGTCCCCGTTTTACGGAATTCGTTCAGAAGGGACACCAAGTCTAACCCCCTCCGAAAAGGAGAGAGAGCCTTGGAAAGCCGGAGAAAACCCAAGGAATTTCAGTCCTAGCAAAGACAAGCAGTTTTGCAGCTAGAAACCCGAGGTGCTGCACGGGAATCAGAAGTCCGTGTGGTGTGGTAAGTGCAGGCTGTCTTTGCAAAACACCCCCTTTTCTTTTTTCTTTTTTCTTTTTCCCTGCCCCATTCCTCGGGTTCCAACCATCTGCCTGTGGCGGTAAATAGAATGGGAAACAGCAGTTCCCAGCCACAGAGAGAGTTGTACTCATATATTAAGGCCACCCTGGTTTTAAGAAAATGCGACATTAACCGATGACAATTAACTAAGTTTATCAGATGGATTTTTATTAATTTCTCTTCGGCTTCGGCTGCTTCCGCCTCCTCCCTCCAGTTTTGGGACGAAGTTGGGGAAAAGTTAACTGAAAAGATTCGCGGGGGAGAACATAAAGTTTCTAGGTTCTTTCCCCTTTTAATATTAATCTGTGATGCCTTGGGGAAAAAGGAGAAAAACTCAGAAACCCTGTTCGCCCCTCCCGCCCCAGTCCCGTCTGCTCCTTACCCTGCAAACGCTCGGCACAGCAAACTGGGAGACGCGCGGAGCTGCTGCAACCCCTCTTACCCTCCCCCACCCCCCTTGTCATCCGCCTATGGTGAACCCTACAAATTCGCGGGGAACTCTCTCCCATCGCCTCTCCCCGAGTCCACAGGCTCGGCTGAGCCTGCGGCATCTCCACCCCTGTACACGAGAGAGCCCTGGGAGAACGGCTGCCGAGAAGATAATTTCGCAATAGTAAACTATAAAGATGGCGGGGACCACGTGGAGTGTTGTGCAACGGGTCCTAGCCATGCGGCCGGGAGCCCAGGGGGCGCCGCCATGGCGGGGGCGGGACTGTCCCAATTGCGGACCCCTGCCCCTCCTCCCCCCGTGCCCCTCTCCCTGCGGCAGACAGATCGCCTCCGCCCACCTGCTCCGCCCACGCTGCAGCAGGGATTTCTCCACCGGCTCCCCCCACCCCCATGCCGCTGGGTGTAACTGCTCCGGGAAAAATCCCCTCCCACCGGGAACACCCCTCTCGCAGTCACCAAGCTCTCCCATTCTGTTCCCCGCCCCTTGGAACGCCCCCACAGCCCTCTTGCGACACCGGGTATAGCTGCGCCGGACCCTCCCCCAACCCACGCGGTTTCAAACCCTCCACTTGCCACAGCTTGCCCAGCCACGTTGGCGCCAGCGGTCCCGCTGCCAGCGGTGGTCCTGGGAGGTGCGGGGCCGCCCCAAACCCCCGGCGTCCCCGCGCCACACGGACCTGCGGAGCAGCTGCCTGCTGCCTCGGTGGCAATGGTCCCGCTGCCAGCGGGGGCCCCGGGAGGCGTGGGACCACCCCACACTCCCGACCTCCCCACGCCGCGCGGACCAGCCGACACTGTCCCGCCCCCACTCCTTCCTCCCCCAAACTGGCTGTGCCAGCCGCCCAACACCATCGCAGCCAGCCCGGTCCCCCCCAGTCCTCCCAACCCCCTCCCCCAAAACCCCGCGGTGGTTGCGGGCCCCCCCTTCAGCCCCTACAGTTCGGAACCCGGTATTCCAGGAGTACAATCCTGTGTTGTTACCACAGACAAACAGTTTCTAGTAGCTCCAGTAACTTATAACACACGGCGAACTAATCCACAATGGACAGCTTTTTCCTATCAGAATCTGAAAGAACTGTGTAAAATTGCTAAAGAGTTTGGAAGGGAGTCACCATATTTTAAGGGAGTTTTAAATGCAACATTCGAAACACATGTAATGGTACCCCATGATATAAAAACATTAATGACTAGTCTGTTAACTGAAGCTCAATTCTGGCTCTGGGAAAGATCATGGCACCGGCATTTAAAAGAATTATTAGAGGCTTATAAATCTAACCAACAAACAGCCTTCCTTACTCTGAACCACCTTGCTGGCCAAGCAGATATGGACGAGCCACAAAACCAGGCTGCACAAATACCAATAGAAGTTTTAAATGATATAAAAAACGCAGCAAAGAGAGCCTTATTATGCTTGCCATCCTCCAAAGCCCCTTCAGAAGGCTATGCAGCTATCAGGCAGGGGCCTGAAGAGAACTTTGTGGACTTTGTAGACAGATTGAGGGAAGCGATGGCAAAGCAAGTAGAGGATGCAAAAATGCAAAAGGAACTGTTAAGATCGCTCGCTAAGGAAAATGCAAACACTGAATGTAAGAGAGTCCTCAAAGCCCTTCCACCAGATCCAAGGCCTACCATCGAGCAAATGGTAGAGGCTTGTGCTGAAATAAGGCCTGACCAAACAGAATCTTCCCCTCAACACCCTTTATTAAAGGGACTGCAGAGAAAGACCATAGGTGCCGCTACTACTACTACAGACTCCAATGAAGACACCTGCAAATGTTTCAACTGTGGGTCCCCTCAACACTTCGCTAAAAACTGTCCTAAGCCCCACAGAACTAACCCTATTCCTGCTAAGCCTCCCACAGGTCCTGGAGTGGCACACTGCCCATGCCTTCAGCAGCACCAGCAGGGAAACGGGCAGTGGAGCGCGGAGCAGCACCGCGCTGTGACACAAAATTGAACGCTGACAACATCGCATCTGCCGCTCCAGAGAAACCTGCCGCTTCACCACCAGCGGACACAAGAGGCCCACCGAGGACTTGGGGCAAGAAGATGGACTTGGTAAGTGCAACAGCGCACCATATCACCAGCGAACACTTTCACCCGTTTGAGGTCTCCCTCCAAGGAGACATAGACTGCCAGACGGACATACTAGTTGTTGGGAACTCCACCCGGGGACCACCTATGCTCTTTGTCCTACCTCAAGTGATGACCGTGTCGCCAGGGGTGAATTTTAATATCACGATTTCTTGCACAAATGCCCCGGAGTTTATCCCACAAGGGCAGTGGGTGGCACATGCCATTGTACTGCCCAAGGAGTTTCCCAGGAATCTGCGAACACCAGCCATTTGCTGGGCCCAGCTCGTGGGCTCTGACCACCCATCCCTAAACTGTAAGTTGACCAATGGGAAGTCAACAGTGCATCTTAGTGGGATGCCAGACACGGGAGCAGATGTCACCATCGTCTCGGCATCCGAGTGGCCCTCCCAGTGGGATCTCAGACCTTCTGGGGGAGAAATCACAGGGGTAGGGGTAACAGCAACCTCCCAGAGAAGTTCCAACAACATCACCATAGAGGGACCTCACGAACATACAGCTTCTATCAGACCCTTTGTTATACCGTCAGGTTTTACTCTATGGGGGAGAGACCTGCTCGAGTAGTGGGGGACCCACCTAGAAATCCTACCAGCACCCCAGGATTTCTAGTGGGGGCCACTGAGGGGCGCACCACCCCAGCCCTGACGTGGAAAACTGATAAACCAGTAAGGGTGGAACAGTGGTCCCTAGCTAAGACAAACTAAGCGCCCTCGAGTCACTGGTAGAGGAACAGCTTGCCAAAGGCAATATTGTTCCATCAACCAGCCCTTGGAACTCTCCTGTCTTTGTCATAAAAAAGGCAGGCAAAGACAAGTGGAGACTGCTCCACGACCTGCGAGAGATAAACAAAGTCATTGTAGAGATGGGTCCCCTCCAGCCAGGCCTTCCATCGCCTACAATGCTCCCCCGACAGTGGCCACTTGCTGTCATTGATATAAAGGACTGTTTCTTTTCCATACCCCTACACCCATGTGATGCCCCGCGCTTTGCATTCACCGTTCCGTCGATAAACCGACAGGCCCCCCAGAAGCGTTACCATTGGCGAGTATTGCCCATGGGCATGTGCAACTCACCTGTCATCTGCCAGTGGTACATGGCAGGGGTCCTGTCACCGGTCCGCAAAGCCTTCCCCAAAGCAATCATCTACCACTACACGGATGATGTGCTGGTCTGTGCCCCTGCCCAGCCCTATCTGGAAAAGACCTTAGCAGCCACCATAGACACTATTCAACGTGCCAGGATGGAGATACAACCTGAGAAAGTGCAGCGCACCTGCCCGTGGACATACCTGGGGATTCACATTGCTGAAAAGACTATCGCACCCCAGCAGCTCACCATCAAGGACAACCCAAAGACCCTGCGAGACCTCCATCAGCTCTGCGGGTCGATAAACTGGGTGCGCCCTCTGCTGGGGTTGACGACGGCAGACCTGACCCCCTTGTTCCAGCTCCTGAAGGGGGGCAAGAGACTGGACTCGCCAAAGGCTCTCACCGCAGAAGCCAAGGCTGCCATTGGTAAGGTGCAGCGCATACTTTCCTCCCGACAGGCACACAGGGTAGCGCCAGACCTGCCCTTCCGATTCATCATCCTCGGGCAGGTACCGTGTTACCATGGTCTAATCTTTCAGTGGGACGAGAGGTTGAAAGATGCTCTCCTCACCATAGAGTGGATCTTTCTTCCTCATCAACCGTCCAAGACTGTCACAACGCCACAAGAGCTGGTGGCAAAACTAATACAAAGAGCGAGAACCAGGCTTCGCATCCTCGCTGGATGTGATTTCGCACACGTACATGTCCCCTGGCGTGGCAAAGATCTGGAGGAGTTGCTCCAAACCAATGAGCACCTCCAGATTGCACTGGACAGTTACCCAGGCCAAATTACCAGCCACAAATTAAAACACCCTCTGTTCAACACAAAGTTCCAATTAGCACCAAAAATGCTTCAAAGCAAATCTCCATTGGATGCCCTGACCATTTTCACTGATGGCTCAGAGTCTTCCCACAAGTCATTCTTGACGTGGAAGGACCCTAAGACCCAGCAGTGGGAAGCTGAGGTCCACGTGGTGGAAGGCTCCCCACAGATTGCAGAATTGGCAGCCATTGTCAGGGTATTCGAGAGGTTCCAGGAACCTCTGAATCTGGTAACTGATTCAGCATATGTGGCTGGAGTCACGGCCAGAGCAGAACATTCCTTGTTAAAGGAGGTAACAAACCAAAAATTGTTTGGACTGCTCTCTCGGTTAGTGTACCTGCTGTCCCACAGAGAACATCCTTTCCATGTCATGCATGTTAGATCACACCAGGATCTCCCAGGGTTCATATCTGAAGGGAACCGCAGGGCAGATGCCTTAGCCATGGTCGTGCGGATGGCTAACACACCTGACATCTTTGCACAGGCCAAGCTCAGCCACCAGTTCTTCCACCAGAACGCTCCCGCCCTCAGGAGGATGTTCCACTTGCCTCTTGGGCAAGCGAGAGCCATTGTAGCGACATGTCCCAGTTGTCAAACCTATCAACTTCCATCGATGAACCCGGGAGTAAACCCCCGAGGACTAGCCAGCTGCCAGATATGGCAGACCGACATTACTCACCTTAATGAATTTGGCAGGCTCAAGTATGTCCATGTGTCAGTCAACACATTTTCTGGTGCTATTTTTGCCTCTGCCCACACAGGCGAGAAGGCAAAAGATGCTGTTAAACACTTCCTTATGGCCTTCTCTGTGCTAGGACCCCTAAGGAGATTAAGACAGACAACGGTCCCGCGTATACCTCGTCCCACCTTCGAGAGTTCTTCCAGCAGTGGGGAGTGACCCACACCACCGGGATCCCTCACTCCCCCACTGGACAGGCAATCGTGGAGAGAACACACCAAACCCTCAAAAGGGTTCTCCACCAGCAGCAGGGAGGGGCAGGGAACAAATCGCCGGTTGAGAGACTCTGCAAGGTGCTCTTCACAATCAATTTTTTAAATAACACCCAGGAAGAGCCCATTTCCCCTGTGTTCTGGCACTTTTCCAATTCGACCTCAACCAAATTAAAAGAGCAACCACCGGTGCTGGTCAAAGACCCTGAGACCCATGAAATTGAAGGGCCCCTCCCACTAATTATCTGGGGACGAGGGTATGCGTGTGTGTCCACCCCTAAGGGACCAAGGTGGGTGCCAGCCAGAAACATAAGGCCATACAGGCCCTCTAATAAAGTATCCGAGAGTGTACTTCCAGGCACAGCTCGAGCGGAAGGCGGAGGACAACAACAAGCCCAGCTGGCCTGGAAAAGAAGAAGAAAGAAGGACCCTCAGCCAAAACTGAGGAAAAGACAGTGAAAACCTCCTCCAGAAAACCTGTGAAAGAACTGACCTGGTCGAAGAAAAAGAAGAATCCCCTTCCCTGGTCTTCCCCCCCCACCTCCCCTCGTGTGTTGTCCCTTACCCCTTTGTTCCCACCCCATACCGCTAAGGAGGTAAGGGGAGAGAGAGTTTATCCTTAATCTTAGATTATCTCGTTTCGGTTAAAATCCCACCGGAAAAACCCCAGAAGATGCAGCCACAACTCCTCGTCGTCCTGCACCTGGTCCTGCTGGTCCCAAGAGCAAACCCATGGCTCGTGCAACAGCCAAAAGAGAACGTCTGGGTAACCTTGGCAAAGTCACTCAACCAACCAGAATTCTGCCTTAACACCCATGCCACAGAAAACCCCATGTCGACGTGCCTGGTGGGGATTCCTTGGGAACCCCTCGACTTCCGTGCCACCTTTGCTGATGCCCACCCAGCCCACAGCTGGGACAAATAGATAAGGACTCTCCCACATACCCAAGCTGAACCCCAAGAATTAGACCTTGTGGGGTCAGCCCAACCTCATTTCTGTACAAAATTCAACTCCGAATACAATTGGCTAAACCCCTCCATAAAGGGTGGGAGGCCAAAAAATGACATATCCCCGATTGACAAAAAATCATATGTAAAAGGTTTATGGCGCAGTTTTGCAGAAAACACTCAGTCCGCGTCCATTCTGTACCCGAGAGTACTCCCCAGAGGGGTATTCCTTATCTATGGGGATCGGGCTTGGGCAGGAATCCCCTCTCAGCTGCACGGAGGCCCATGTACGCTAGGCAAACTCTCCATGTTAACACCGGGAAAGACCCAACTTTTAGCTTGGAGAAACCACACCCAATTGGCCCGTCAAAAAAGAGCCACCCTAGATTTAGATCCAAATTGTGATAGTAATGTGGGATCCTGGTCTTTCTCGAAGAGAGTTGCCGCATCTTTATTTTTGCCTTGGGTGGCAGCAGCAAAAGCCCTCGGTGAGCTTTCTCACCTAGAGTGTTGGCTGGCAAAGCACGCCAATTTAACCTCTAAAGTGTTGTCGGACCTCCTCGCAGATGACGAAACAACCAGGCAAGCTACCCTACAAAATCGGGCGGCTATCGACTTCTTGCTGCTGGTGCATGGCCACGGGTGTGAAGAATTTGAAGGACTTTGCTGTTTTAATTTATCTTCACACGGCCAAAGCATGCACCAGACAATTAAGCAAATGCAGGACCAGATTCATCAACTACTCACCAAAGGCAATGACTGGCTGCAGGGCGTTTTTCACGGATGGGGCATCTCCGGTTGGGTGGCGCAAACTTTAAGAACTTTACTTTGGACTGTGTTTACGATTTTCATTGTGTTAGGTTCCCTCAGTTGTCTTAAGAGTTTCATTATGTCCCTTGCTAGTAAAACTTTCTCCTTTTATAATAGAGAAGGGGGAGATGTAGCGTTGGTTCAAGCCCAGAGAGTTTCTTCCCCACTGAGGAACCTCTGGAGACCTAGAGAATAAAACTCCCCTTGAGTAGAGTCGAAGGTGGATTGCCCCAGAGAGGGGTCAAGGTTCCCCCCCGTCCCTCAGTTCATAATGATATTTGGATCTCCCTGTCTCCTCCCTTCCTCCTTCCGGATTGGTCCCAGTCCCTTTGTCCCTCCCTGGTTCCTCCCCTGCGCGGTTCCATTATTGGTTGTTACCCTCGGAATAAAAGTCTGATGCCCAGCTGAGTCGGGGTCTCCTGCCCCAGACTCCAGCCACTGACCATCGCATGACTCCGTGTCTGCTTCCTAGTCCGGGCGGGAGAACCCTCTCTCTTAGCAGCACTCCGGCAGAGACGCAGCGTGGCTGCCTCTGGGAAGGCGCAGCCCACGGCCAGGAGATCTATCTCTGACTGCAGCAGACCTGGACTTCAGGAACATTAGCAGACGCCGCTGCCGGGCTGCTGACCGATTCCAGGTGGCCAGCGAGACCAGCCCGCGTTCGCTGTGTCACTAGAGGAAATCAAGAGAAAGCACTTGCAGTTCAGTTCTATACAACAACTCACTACATGAAACTGCAAAATACAGGAGAAAAGCTGTTCTTTTCAAGTCTGAAATACTCTTACCCAAAATAACATATCCTACCTATACTTTACACATGGATATTTTACTGGGCTGCATCCCAAATATACTGTAGTTTAAATATTCACATGACTAAAGACACCAACACCAGATCAACTGTCTTTAAGAAATATCACCAGTACCTGCTTTGTAATCATATCTGATAACCAATTGTCTGGCCAATCTTTTCTTTCTGCTGCCACTCTTTCACCTACAGCAAGTGCTGCCAAGTGTCTTGGCTGAGTGCAAAATATACGGCTGGGAGTTCCATTTTTATGATAGTCGTCAAGAATAAACTGGGGGATCTGTAAAGAAGCGGTTTAGATTTACTTTTTAGTTTGATAAACTCATTACTTTTTTACCACAGTAAAACAATTTAGCTGAACCTCAATATCACACAGGGTGGAAAAGGACTCACAATAGGATTATCATTGCAAATGTACCTGAAGTGGCAAAAAGACCACAAAAATCAATTTCTCCTACTACGTTTAATCTGTTTCAAACAAAACACAACAATAAAACCAAAACCCCCACCCACTCAACCAACCAAAAGTTGGTTTCTCTCTCCTGCTTCAGGGAAAACTATTAAAAAAAAACTATTAAAAAAACCCCAGTAGGTAATCTTTCATTTTAAGAGAATAATACTCTAGATACTAGGAACAGAACTAGTTTTAGAAAAAAAAGGGTATACAAAACTATAGCTACTTTCCCTTCAACGTTCTATTATTTTAATGAAAAATTGATCAACTCTTTGAACCATGTAGGAAAACAAAAGCCTTAAAACTAGAATAAAAAAATCCCTTCTTACAGAAATATTAAAAATTTGGCATCAGTTTTGTATGAATACTGTTATGTGTTTTCTTTCATTAAAGAAACATACTTGAGTAGTTTTTCCTGATCCAGTGTCTCCCACAATCAAAACAACTTTATTGTCCTTTATTATTTGACAATTTCTTCCTGTTTTTCAAAAACTGGTAGTGATTCCCTGAAGGAATCAAACTCTGATTCCCCTCTTTTCACCGGAACCTGCGGGATACCGTCACTAAGTCATCCACTTGTCTTGTTCACTTCTTTCTTTTCTGTGAAGAGAAGTCAATAAGTTACTTACACACAGGAAGATCACTAAAACACTATTTTAAATAGTACTTAAAAATGAACACTCCTGATTTTATTAGTATCCCTGTTCATAAAGTGAGAAACCCATGACATATTTAAAAGTCATTTTCATGGTAACGCATTCAGTTACGGTGCTTCAAATAAATATTTTCCAAAGGATTTTTTACTTCCATAGAAGTTAGGAACACAACAACTATCCCAGCCCATTGCTCAAGTTAAAAAAAGGCATGAAGAGCTGAAAGAGAAACAGAAACTAAACTAGGGAAGGAAAGCCTGGGGCACATTTTCTTGGCCTTTGTATCTGTTTACACATTACTATCTCCAGAGTTTGCCTAGAAAAATCCACCATACAGTTAAACGTTTAAATTATTCAATACTGACAAGTGTGCTTTCCAACACTTTACTGTGATTCATATGCCTTCTTTCACATCCTTACTGGTCTTTTAAGACCTCCTTCCAGTCAGTCTCACATAACCTAATAATCTAGTCCACAAGATTTGTCTTAACCAGTACTAATTGAACCATGACGTACCAAGAGCCCTGGAGCCATGCAGCAGTGTGATGTATTAGAAAGCAATTGCATAAGCAGCTAAAAAACCTGCACTCTTCTGAGGACGCTACTTCAACACCAGTATTATAAATGCTACTCTATAATTCCTTAATGATTGTTTTCCAAAAGATTGAGAATCTCATTGTAAACTCGATTTTAATGCAATTATATAGGCATAACACCATTATTTAATGCAATTAACAGATTTGTATACTAAATTACAAGCACTGTTTTACCAAGACAGACACAGACTAACAGATTAAAAGAGTCAAAGTCCATTCTGGAGAAGAAAGAAAAATTTTACACTATTCATTAATTTATACCTTACAGCCCTAAGAAATTGCTTTTTGGTACTTCTATTATAGTTTCCTTCTGTCCACTAAACAATCTTATTAAACAAATGAAACAACTGAGAAAGAAAGCTAACAAAGGAAGCACTTAAAGCACAAACATAATGAATCAGAAATATCCACTGAAACAAGGCATACTCATATGTTTTCTGTTCACTACAGCCAGCTTTGTACACAAACACAATATAACTTCTATAATCATAACTTAAGGCAATATCAATGTTAAAAGCATTGTTTAAAAAACTTTTATATCAGAAGTTTGTCTTCCAGAGAACTTTACATTCTCTAGAAATCAAGCTTACATAATAGCCTCTGAGAGACCAAATCTGTTTTAGAAGATGACAAAACAAAACATGAACTTACTTTATCAAGAACATGGATTCCAAAAGGCACAACAGCCAGTCTCATTTTCTTATAAGGGTGTTTTTATCCAGAGTGATGGTAACATTTGTCTCTTCAATCTTACCCCATGGAACTTGCAGAAACCCACATTTCTCAATTGTATTTCAAAAACAATTTGGTTGAAATTGGCTCAAAGAATCAAAATTAACTTGATACAAGGGAGACATTGCAATGTGGGTGACATGACTGCCTGAGCGCCTCATGGCACCAGTTTTAAAAGACCCTATATTAACAATTAGAAGTCAAGAAAATTAATAGGTTTGTTTGGAAAGAAGGGTGTCAGGACAGAAGAGGAGACAGAACATAAAGGGGTTTGTTTTGTGGTTGGGTTGTTTTTTCAAGTAGTGTTGATTGACAAGTCCATATCACAAGGCATACTGGACATACCAGGCTCAACAGCAGAGGCATTTCCTCCTTCTGTCTTTGGCAGAAGTTCTGTTCGTTCTTTACTTGTGACAGGAAAATTCTGAATTAAAGTACGAACAGCGTGTTTTGTATCAGGAGCTAAGGCACAGGTCATTACTGCACGTGTTAGTTCCAATCCATCCTTTTTTCTTACAGTTAGGTACCAATTAGGTATCTCCTTCTCTGGGAGAAAGGGAAAAAAAGGCATTTTAGGAATAGGCAAACCAGATACCTCCATGTAATGATCTTTGACAATAATTCTTTCAAGATGACTCCCAATTTATTTTCAAATATAATAACAATAGTCCCACGGCGGGATGTTCCTGGGCCGCGACATTGCTCCGCGACAAAGCTCCCATGTCTGATTACAAAAAGCAGGCACGAGGTTTTCTCAGAGCTGTGAGATTTGAGAGCCACAGATTCCTAGGTTAGGGGAATTGACTAAGTCTTTGACTGAGACAACTGAAAACTTAGAAACAGAGAAGAGCTAGTGTAGAGGTAATGCAGAAATTAGGACCTCATGAGAGATAGATTGCAACTAGATACAGTTGCAGCAGGAACACTAGCCTGTATTAACTCAGTGGCAGCGGCAGGAGGAACCCAAAGTTCCAAGGCCACAACAGACATATCGATATGCCTGAAAGGATCTTAACACCTTTAATCCGAAAACCTAGTAGCACTACCTGATGATGGGGAAAAACATCACCAGTGTGAGCAAGTGATGCACATTTCAAAGTAAAGCACGGACTGATGTAACTGATGTTCCCTCACATAAGCCAGATCTAGTTCTATTCGCAGATGGCTCGTCCCACTCCCTGCAAGGACAGCAACAGACCTGGTATGCTGTGGTGAGCTGGGGATGGCTAACAGAGGCAGAACCACTGCCAGCAAGGATGAGTGCACAAGTAGCAGAACTAGTAGCTTTGCTGCGTGCAGCACATATGGAAAGAGGCAAATGAGTACAGACCGAGTACAGGCTGTACATCTGTACAGACTCTTGGTATGCTTTTGGGATATGTCACACTACAGGGGTGTTATGGGAACAATATGGATTTTCACATCACCCAGCATAATATACTGTTGTGACTCTGATGGCTGACCAGAGGAAATGCCAAATTTGACAGACCCTAAGACAATGTATGAGAAGGACTGCTCCGCAGAAGAAGAGATACAATGGGAAAAATGAAAGGCAACTCAAAATGTTGATGGGACATGGACAATTGGGGGAATGCCAATTCTGACGAAGAATACTTAGTCACTTTGGCTAGAGGGTTTCATGATAAATTCCATGGAAGGATACAGGCAATAGTTATCCAAATACAAAAAATATTGCCAGCTCCAGGAACTTATGCCACCGCAAAGAGAATCACAAATGGCTGCCCAACTTCACATGAGTTTTCAATATCAGAGTGAGCTCACACTTAGGAGGTTGACCTTGGACGAATTTCCCTTTTCAGGGACCGCAGAGAGACCCTGCAGACATTCTACCTGTGGTTCGTGGTAGTAGACCAGCTGTCAGGCTGGGCAGAAGTCTTTCCAACAAGAAAGACTTATTGAGGAGGAATAGTAAAAGCTTTCATAAAAAAATCAGTGCTCATTTTATAGCAAATATGATACCAACATTTTCCAGATAGAAACTTTCTACAATAATTTTGAATATTAGAAAGCAGGTATTCTTTATTGCAGCACACTGGTCACTCAGAGGATCCTTCCTCTAATTAATTGCCCCAAGTGTCAGGTAAACAGAGTTTTTATCGTACACATTGATTTACACATTCATTAGCTATCCTGCTTACTTCATGTATATGTTTTACTCTATTTTACATAGTCATATCCCTTATTGGAAGTCCTTATATGGTTCTTTGGTGATCTTCCTCTGTTGTCTTCAACATCTGGTGTCCTTTTTAGGTGGCTGCTCTTTGACCCCTGCTTTTGAGTAAGTGCAATATTGTTTATAACTCCTGCTTTGTCAGCCTTGCAGAGCTTAGCTGGTGTCCTGCTTGTGTTTTGTATGACTTTTGTTTGCCTAAATTACATCCTATTTTCATTTCTCCAAGGCTGTGCTGTTCTATTCTACTGTGCAATTCTACTTGCTAATAACACCAAGATCTCGTGTTCAATCCCTGTATGAGCCATTTATTTAAAGAGTTGGCCTCAACTGGCCAAGTTGGTCATTGTAGGTCCCTTCCAATTCAGAATATTCCCTATGTGAACTTATGTCCCAGTTAAGACCTGTTAGATGGAGATGAGTGCTTGACCCAGTATGTTAACAAGTAGGGAAGGATCAACCTCTTAATCAATATTTGACTTTGAGAATCCTTTGTGGTTTCATATTGATAAATATTTCTGTCCTATGACATTCTTGTTAGCCTTTATTCTGTTAAGTTTGTTACTTGTTATAATGTTGTATGTAAGAGCAGTGTTTAAATACCTTGAGACTTCTTTCATCCCTGTTAGTATATTAGCAGGTATGCTCAATTAAAACACAGGTAGGACTGTTGATACACACAGTCAGTGCAGATAGGTCAGTTTGCAGCTGCAGTGCCAGCTGCAGATTGGACTCTGAGTGGCAGGAGCCCGAGGAAGGAGATTGTGAACTAGTGTCTATATTTGTATTTAAATGTTTCCTTAAAAGGGGCGAAGTGTTATGAGAGAAGGGCTGTCCTGCGGGTGGGGAGAGGCCAGCAGGCACTGAGTATTTCCTACCCATTCAGATATCCCTGAGCGCTCCTGGCATCAGCTATGCAGGGACCTCCAGCAGCACGACCAGACCTTGTACCAGAGAGGCCAGCCATCTTCTAAGAGAGAAGCTCGCCTCCTCCATGCCTCACAGAGCTGGTTTTGCAGCAGCCTGAATCAGGAGTAAGGATTTCTCTCTGCAGTTCCTAGAATGTGCAGGGTTTGAGTTGCGAAGTTTGAGATGGGGGGACAAATGGAGTTATTTGTTGAGCCTTGAAGGGCTGGAACAGAGAGGAACAGAAACAAGGTCAGATCCCAGACCTTTGGGGACCCCAGGAATCCCTCTTGTCAGGGCAGCTCCACCCCACCCAATCCCAGCTCTTCCCATGGCCAGAACGGAGCTGGAACTAAAGGATAAGCCCTCAGGCGCTTGCCGTGAATACCTCATATGTCCCTTAAATCTCTGTCTGCTCTGTCCACACCACCCCTTGTGTGGACAGAGAGCAGAGCACTGACCAGGATCTTTCACGCGTTCATGCCATTAGCCTGTCCCTTCTGACATGCCACTGCCCTTGTTCATCTTCGCAGGTGACCTGGAGCAATGCCTGCTGCCTGCTCAAGTGGCAGCTGCTGAGCACTAGGGACACCAAGCCTGTCATCACCCCAGCAGCACAGCTCCCCAACACCAGTGCTGCCAGCCTGGCCACATGTCCTCGTCCCCTTGGCAGGGCTGAGCCATGCATGTAACACAAGGGCAAGGGTGGGAGAGGGTGGCAGGGAGTCCTGAGGCATCGTCAGGGTACCACAGCCATTGGGCTGAGTCCTGCTGCTGGGGCTAGGGCCAAGCTGCAGTATGGCGGCAAAGGACCCTGAGGGTTTTGGCTCACCAGTGAGCCTGACGGCTGCCTCTCTTATGGACTTCTGTGGGCTCTGCAAGTACATCACGGACTGCCGCAGGCACCTGTCTGCTCTGTCTCTCTCCTCTTCCAGCTGGAGAGAGCACAAGGGGGCAGAGGGAAGGGTTGGCACTGATTCTTCCCCTTGGATGGGCGGCCCCTGCATCCAGGGCTGGCATTCCTGCATGGACACCCATGATGGCCAGCCAACAGCTGGCTGATGGCAGGGTTTGGAGGGAGCAGAGAGATGATTACTCCACAGGCAGCCTCAGTGCTGTCCTGATGCCAAAGCACAGCTGGATTCGGGCTCTGTCAGCAGCCTGACCCAGGGAGGGACAAGAGCCTGGAGAAGAGCCTGCTGGGCTGCACACCAGAGTCGTGTTGGGGAGCAGGCTGTTGGTGATGAGTGCAGCAGTAGGCAGGGGCCACAGCTGCCAGCCCCACACACTGGGTATTGGGGGCAGAGGGCTTGGTCACACTGGGTCGGGGACTTTGAGGCCACTCTCACCAGGCACTCGCCAAACCTCCACAGCTCTTCTGTCTCCAGCAGCTGCTCAAGATTCCACTTCTTCAGGAATG
The DNA here is from genome assembly GCA_036630365.1 of Acanthiza pusilla. NCBI lineage: Eukaryota > Metazoa > Chordata > Aves > Passeriformes > Acanthizidae > Acanthiza > Acanthiza pusilla. Next base: position 2,999,249 of record JAXCHO010000095.1, read on the forward strand.
TTGTTGCTTGAAGCAGGGATTCCCAAGAGGCCTGCAGTGCAGCAGAGAATGGGAGATGGCACGGCATTCCAGGGCATAGAGCCAACCAAAGGCCAGAAGGAGGCAGGAGTGTGGTAGTCTTTGAGGCATTAGGGCGACGACAGCTGAGCCTGCTTAGAGGGGACACCAGTAGCCCAGTGTCGCCACCTGTGCCACAAACTGGTTCTCATCATACATGTGGTAGAAGAGCAGGAGCAGGCTCTGGTGCACGCAGTCCTTCAGGGGCCTTTTTCCTTCTTCCTCCACCAACTCCATCACCACTTGAAAGAGGCGAATGGAGAGCAGCTGCACATGGCTGGCAGCCTAGTGAAGAGAGCAAGAACCTCAGCATTGACTGCTCGAGGCCTAGCTGGGCATGGAACTGAGAATCCACAAGGGCACAGTTTCCTGGCAGCGCCTGTGGTGGGGGCACAGAGCCTTACCTTGTCAAAGAGTGGCTGGAGTGCCTCAGCCAGCTGTGGAGCGAGGGAGCTGGCAATTGGCGCGTCTCTGTCCAGGAGCATCTCACAGAGCACACGGAGGGTCGTCCACACCACCTCCCTCTCTTCACCCTTCAGTGCCTCTGTGAGGCTTTCAGTCAGGTTTTCCATGCTTTCAGCCTGTGTGGAACATAATGCAATGTTGAGAAGCCATGAAAGGCTACGCTGCCAGAACCACTCCAGCAGTTCAATCCCATGCTGCTGCCTCAGAGCCCAGAAGCCAAAGGCCTGTTCTGATGGATTCTGGGAGATGAACAGGGAGTCAGGAGAGCTGGGAGCAGCTGCCCATCTTCTGAAACCCATCCAAGTGCAAGCTGTGGTATTATCCAACCCCATACTAGCAGCACAGTTTCAGCTGCTTGCCTGCTTCTCACCGTAGAGGGTCTCTTGCAGATCACCTTGAGGCATCTGAGCACCAGGACACGCATCACTCTGCACTCCCTCCGTAGGTAGATTTGGACAAGCTTTAGGATGCGTTCGTCCCATTTCTCTGATTAAGGCAAGGTAGCAGCTGAAACACACACAGCAGTGACAGTGTCATAAGGGACATCCCAGCAGCAAGGGAGGAAGGGAACGCAGCCGAGCCCAACCTCTGCTCCTCCTCTACCAACTGGACTCCCTCGCAGCCACATCTCCAAGAGGGCAGAGTGGTGGGAAGCAGCTTGACAAGGCAGTGCTCACCATCAGGCTCACCTCAACAAGGAAGGCCATGGCAGAGACCTCCCAGCGTGTCTCCTGTCTGCGGAACACCTTGAACAGGTAGCGCACAATCCGGTAACACAAGGACTGGGAAATCCTGAGCGTTGTTCTGGCAGGGGAAAAAAGACATCTTTGGCTCTGAGCAGGACAGGCAAACCTGCCCTGGGACTGACTCACAGAGGCCTCTTCTTTCACCACTACCTCTTGCAAGGAGAAAGGTACAGTCGAACAGCAGCAGGCTCATTTCAGGGATGAGGAGGCTGAAAAAACACCCATCCTTCCTACGGGGCAGTCCTGTCCCCCAGGCTGTCATTAGCCCAGGATGAAACCTCCCTGTTCCCAGCAGGCTGTCCTCAGTGAGGCTGCCTGCAGACAGACCTCCTGACCTGCCATCAGCACAGGCCTCAAGGGAAGGGACGCTGGTACTTTTGGTTGTGGCTGCTCCAGTGCACCCTATCCTCCAAGGCTTTTTCACTCTGCTGCACCATCCCTCAGTGACAAATCCCTCTCACCCCTGATCACAGGGATTATGCAGAGGCTGCGGTGAAATAATGGGTGGAGCAGGGAGAATGGGGCTCTCACCTGGCCAGAAGACCCATTGCAAAATGATGGGTGTCAGTGTTGAGGAGCGTGTCCCAGCCACACTCATGTTCAACTTCAGACACCACATCCTCATACTCAAGGTGACAGAGCAGTGCTTTCACGGTCAGCAATGCAAACCTGTGTGCAGAGCAAAGCCCAGGTCACACCAGGAGCCCTGGCCCCAGCTCCAAGGGCATGGGGGAGATGGGAGGACCAGAATGGAGCACCTGTTGGGGTTGGTGGGAAGGCATTGCTCCTGCTGGCATCGCCTCCAGAAGGCATTGACCTCCATTGGCATCGGCTCTGTGCTGGAGAAAACTTGAAAGAGCAGGGCCACAAAGAGATGTGGGAGATACATAATCAATATGTCCGGGTGCTGGGGCAGATGAAGGATCTCCCACAGTGCTCTGGTTGCCTGCAAAAAGCCAAAACAGCCAGAGACCATGCTCAGCACCGAGACATCTCTGTGGCAGGGTCCAGCCGTGGGAGGATGAGGCTCAGGCCTTGCTCTGTGCCAGGGCAGATGCAGGGGGAGCATCTGACCTGCCCACCTCTGAAGGTGCCACTAACCCAGGTTTCTGGCACACCACGTGACACGGGGTGCAGTGGTGGGGGAGAAAGGATAGAGAGATGCCAGAGAGGAAGCCCTTGAGGATGTACTTGGGTCTAGTCCAGAAACTCACAGCCAGGGAAAAGACGGCTGAGGAGTCCTTATTGGAGGTGGACGTACTGTGCAGCGGCCAGTCCTCCAGCACACAGAGGAGCTCTGGCAGCACCTTCTCTGCAGTTCTGTTTGAGGAGACAATCGCCCTCCACATGGTCACAGCAGCTCTGCCGGCCCAGAACTGTGTGCCAGCAGGGTCTTGGTCACAACACCGTGGCCTGGGCAGCTGCAGGGTCCCCAGCTGGTCACCAGCTCTGCTTCAGCCCACTGCCCCTCTCCAGCTGCACCCAGCCAGACTACTCCTGCAGGCAGCAAGCGACCAAGTGACAGTGCCTTGAAAGGCGGGGAAGGAGCATGGCAGCAGGTTGTCGGGCTGACATGCCATGACTGGGAAACAGAGGGCTCAGAGTGGCCTGAAAATCTTCCTGTTTCTGCCAGCACACATGGGGCAGGGTCTACAGGCTGATGGGCTCTAAGGCTGATAAATCCAGAGCTTTCTAGCCAGGTGGGCCTTGTACCTGTCACATGATGGAGCACACAAATGTGTCTAGCCATCTTCTTCATTTTGTTAGTCTCTTCATGTAGTGACACTGAAACATTTGGGATGTGGACAAAACAATCACCTACTGATAAAATCATCTTTGCACGTACACCTTCTCTTCTAATAGGGTTAAATCCACTTAAACTCTGTTTTGAGTAGTCATTTTTCTGTTTCCTTGTAAGTGGTGGGTCAGGAAATATGGTTTGGACAGTCTCAGAGGGAGCATTAAATTGTGGAGTACAAGTCCTCAACCAAGGCAGCCTTTTTTGGTACTCAATGGGAGGCATGAAAGGTTGAGGCAATAACAGATCTGCCCAGAACGGGTTGGAAACTATTTTGATCTAAGCATTTGTATGAGGTTGGGAGCTATTGGTCACAAAGTTGCTTGATCTGTTCATGTGGGTGTAGTACCTGACCCTGTATATATTGCCAAAGATCTTTTTCAGAGTAGAGAGAGGGATTAGAATTGCTTTATTGCTGCACTCTGTGACACCAGTTTATGACATGATAACATCAAGGGCAATAGGGGTCAGTGTATTCAATGTTGTTCTCCTGCCCTGGCCTTAGGTACTGCTTCTGGGGATTCATTAATAATAGTATCCAGTTTGTAGGGGGAACAGGACAGAATGATTTTCCCCAGCTTTTCACCCCCTTTTCCTCTTCTCAGGCCTGTTAACAACAGCTTTTGAGAATTTTGAATTCTCTTTGGATGTTAAGGAAAGCGTGTTCTGGTTACTAAGTGTGCCAGGTCTCCTCAGTGCAGTCCACATCATGTTTAGAGTTATGAAAGAGATTTTTTAGGAAGACCTTTCAGATATGTGCCTTGAGGGTGGATGTGGGAACTGTAGGCATGTAGTGAGAACTACCTTGCTGTGAGAACCGTTTGTTTGTCTGGGTTTGCAGAGGGTGGTTCTAGCTCAAAACAAGCAGGAATTCATAAACAACGATACCCGACTTCTCGCAGGTGGAGTTATTGCAAGATGTTGTTCTAACTGTAGGTAGCCAATGACATTGTGGGGTGGTGAATTGAGAGCCAATGGATGTGTGACATGAATGTTAGAAATAGCATAAAAGAGGCCTTGGAAAATGAAGAGTATTTCATTTTCTTTGACCAGAAGCTGTTGTGGTGAGGTTTTTTATGTGTTGTGTCTGTCTCAACAAAGACTGGTGGATAGCCACGAGTGGCATGGAATGTGGAAGAAAACGGGCCAGTATTAGAAGGACTTCTCTCCTCCAATGGTTCGGAAGTTCACCCCTGAGCAACTGTAGGACCCTAATAAAGTGACAGAATATTCGCAAAGGAAAATGTTGTGGCAACTCTGGAGAAGAGCAACTTATTCCAGTGTGTTGGGTCCTGGCTACTGTTTACTGGACATAGTTCAATACTATTCAGCACTCTCAGGGGAAGAGGAGGAATGCAGACCAAACAGGCACTGTCACCAAATGGCAGCTGAACCAGAGGAGCAACTCAGGCTGGTAGCGGTGCAAGAACAGAAGAAGAAATCCAAGACCATTTTGCTTAGAGATGGATGAATTAAAACCTAGGACCCTCACAAGAGGAGCAAGAGTCAGGGCCAGAGGTAAGCACCCAATCCCTATCCTTGAGTGAGCTGCAGGTTGTGCAAATAGATTTCAGCCACCAGCCAGGTGAGCCCCTGGTGACCTGGATGCTCCAACACTGTGATATTATGGCCCCTGATATGGAACCAGATGGTAATGAAGCCAAGCAACTGGCATCCCTGTCCCAGGACAGGGAACAAGGGGATTGGCAATAGGACTGAAACATTCATCCCCTGGAGGGGACTCCTGTCAAGCATGAGGAAAAGGTATTCTCTCAAGGACGATCTAATAGTACACCCAAGCAGGTGGAACGCCATGGAGAAAGATATCTGGTACCTGAGAGAATTAGCTGTGCTGGAGGTCATCTATAAGGATTCAAATAATAAGCAACCCCCTGTAGATCCATATGAGGTCCAGCACACACGATTGTCATGGCTGAGGAATGGTACTCCCCAATTTAGTGCTCCCACCGAGACTCTCCAAACTACACTGCTGCTCGCTCCCTTCCCATCCCGCTTCCCCTCCCTCTGCAGGTGGCTGGGGAGGAGAAGTGGAGGCACAAAAGGTAAAGATCACTTGTTGAGAGAAGAGCAATTTACTGGAAACAGAAATGAGATGAGGAAAAGAATGGTAACAGCAACAATATTAATAACAAAAGTGTACAAAAAAATCACATGCAAAACGCTCACCACAGAGTCTGACCTGTGTCTACACCCCCCATCTACTTTCTCTGGCTTGGAACAAGCACCACGCATATGCGACGGAAAGGAATGCCTTCTCTTTGGAAGAGACCTCTTTCCCCCATCCCCAGAAAATTGTGTGAAGTGGTATAGAATCATGGAGTCTTGGATGGTGAGGTATTGCCAACACTGCACTGTAGTGGTAGCATCAGTACCTGTTGTTCTTCAGCCTTTGGTAGTCCCACAGCAGAAGGGCCTTCTGAGAGGCTAGACAAGCAATTTAACTGTCTAGTTTCTTCTGTCTTCATGGCAGCTATTCCAAAAAGCCCAACAATGCCCTTTTGGGTCTTTGAAATACCCACTTCTGAGGTAATCTATGCCAAGAATGCACGGGGCCTCTGGGCCAGTCACAGTGGGGTGGTTTTGCCACTCATTCCCAGTTAAGCTCACTTCAGTTTCCAGTACAGTCAGCTGTTGGGATCAACCTGCCACCCCAGAAATACAGAAAGATTCCGCCTCTACATATCTCAATGGGATCAGGGTACGCTGTGTGCTGCTATCAACTAAAACCTCATACCCTTATGGTTCTGATGTGACATGCCACCAGATCCACATAGTCCATTAGATCTGATTATCCCTCTCCTCCACATGTCTGGAGGCTGGTCCTGGTCATGGTACTCATTGCTCTTTCCCTGGAAATACAGCATGGGAATCTCTTCAAGAGGATTGGACATAACATTATCCTTCTATTCAGCCTTGGGCCTTGCCCACTGAAAACTGGAGCAGCATTTATCTTCAAAGACTTTCTTGTGGTAGTTGTTCCTCCTCTCAACTCAGGTACTCTTGCTGCTAGGGCAGAGGTGAGTTTTCCATCCCACCTCCTCATGTCTTCTTGTTCATACAGGTAAAACCATGGGTTTCTCACAGAGTGTACCTTCTCTCCCCACCCAGGGGATGCCTACTTCTAACAGCAGAGACTCTGGTCTGTATTGCTGGGGCAAGGAAAATTTCCTCTTTGGTCAGTCTTGCTCAGTCTTTCCATGGATGAAATGCAGGTCCATAAAAGGGTGGAGATAGTTTCTTCATATGTCCAGAATCTGCCAACCAAAATGCCCACCTTTTCCCTCCTTCCAAGCCACCACTACCAGTGACTTTGCATATGACCCTAGTGCATTCTGTAGGAAATTCTGCCACATGTTTTGTGTACACTGGATGCTGTCTGGATTATTAGGGAATTGCTTGTTAGCTGAAAGGACTGTCTCCAGCACAGCTGATAATCTCAGGTACCAGATACCTTGCTCCAATGTGTTCCACCTGTTTTAGTGAACAGTCAAGGTGGCAAGTTGACGGGCGTCAGGCAGCCCACAGGCTGTGCAGGTGCACTGCCAGGATTGCAGGTTGGTGGATGGGGCCAGGAGTGGCCATTTGCCCTAAGAAAGGAAATTCTCCTGAGATATCAGCATGGACCTTTTTTACATCCCCTAGACACTTGCTTTAAGCAATTAAACACCAGAGCTTTCATGCTGTTCTTGCTGTGCTGCTTGATCAGTAGACTCAGTCTTCCTTCATGGGTGAGATAACACAGTCACTGTTACTTCAACGCTCACATGATCCTGGTGCTACCTGCTTGTTTCCTTCTCAGATCCTTCATCCTTACTTTGAATATTCCTTATGGATCTTCAAGACCTGCAAGTGTCCACACCTTTGGAGAGGCACTTAAAATGATCTGTGAAAATCATACATTTATTCCTAGTTAGGTCACAAGGCAAATACCACAGTGTCTGTGCTGAAGGGCAATTATTTGTCTGAAATACTGCTTTGGAAGAGCTAGAAATAGTTCAAAAGACTGCAGCATTTGATGCTTGAATGGAAAAGAAACGGGCAGGATTCCTTCTAGCTGCTCTGGTGAGCAGTGTTGATAAATAACAGAGCGAATAATAGTGTTCAGCTCTCCTGAAGTTGCTGAATAGGGCTTAAAGACTAACTGGCAAAAAAAAAAAAAGATGAAAAGATGTAAAAGTATGCACACAAAATGATAAACATGGCTGCAACCAGTGGAAAAACAGATAAGAAAAACTAAAGCATGGTTTTTGCAAGTTATGTAACAAGAAGCAATAACACATGCCCAAAGAAAAAGTTCAAGGAAAAGTCACCTTTAATATCAAAGCATTCAGTAAATATGGCCACCAGAGACCCCTCTTAATAAACCACCAGGACCATGAAAGGACTTCCAGTAGAAGGCAGATGCATAGAAAGTAGTTCTAGGAATGGGTGTTTATATATTAGATAAGAAACATGTCTTAATTAATACGTATAATTGTAATGAAAAAATACCTTGTAGTGAAATCTCACAATACACACAGAAATATGGAGATATCTTCTGTGTGTCCTGCACAGATCAAGAATGTCTTTTTTCTAATGCTTCAAATTGTGTTAGAAAGTTTATTCCAGCCAATTTCAGTATCAGTACCTGTTCTTAGCAGTCTTTGTGTACAGACCACAGTAAGAGAGCAGATCCATTAATGAGAAGATTCCTGCTACCTTTCCCATGGGGAACAGCTGATCCATTGCACAGCTAGAACTGCTTCACCGAGCACCAGAAAGCACAGTTCTGAAGGCAGGGGGAGGGCAGCAGCTCCTCTCAAAGATGTAAATTCAAGCACCCCCTATTCCAACTACCTGCATGGCAAATCCCTTCCTGCAGTGTCTCAGAGACCTTTGTCCTTTACTGATCATTCTGGTGTGATTTCAAACGGTATTTGTCCTTTTCTTCTATGTTGAATAACTTGTTTGCCGGGCAGTAGCATACTTGCCATGCTTGTTTCTTGGTCAAATTAGAAATGTAGCCCTTTCAGTGAGAGTTTATTTTAATATTGAGAGACACCGAGAAGCAGCGTAAACTAAAACTACTCCTAGACAACAATGAAGAGCACAGAGAGAGGTGTATGTGTGGCTCTCTGCTTATTGGGTGTAGCTAGGCTGCTTGCAGATCACACTGAAGCTACCAACTCCCCATCAGCCTGCATGCTTCCTTTTCTGAGGGATGACTTTGGGGACATTCTGCATAGTCCAGAGGTACATCTTATGGGCATTGTAAGGGTAGTTTTGCATGTGCCAGGCTGAGATTGCAATTCAAATACACATACAGAGATGGGGGTGCAGCGAGAAGCCAATAACCCCTCTCTAAATAACTCGCAGTTCTATCCTATGCAGGGTGCATCTCCTAAATATATAAGAAGCAAAGCATGGAATTTGTCATTAACTGTTAAGAAGTGGGTGACCTGTCAGTGAGCAGTTGTCTTCACTGAGCAGAGCTTGAGGATGTACATCTCAGCCACTTTGTTGCATCCAGTAAGAACTTCTGTATAAAAACTGAACGTTCCTCATCCGTGTAACTCATTCTGGGAATGGGTAAAGAAATACAGGCATAATATGAAGTTTTGTTTTCTTCAAAAAGCAAGTAAGAGTTTTGTTCTCTTCCGTTTTGCCAAGAAGGTGATTTTCAAGGAGCAATGTATGCTTAAAAGGCCATGACCACCATCTAACAACAAAGCATAAGCTCCTGGGTGGTGGGACACCAACTTGGAAGCGACCAGCATTCCTCGTGAAGAGCTGAGAAGAATGTGCCTTGTGGCTGTGGTGAGTTAAAAGGCCTTACCTCCCCTCAAATGGGCAAAATTGAGAGTATCACAAGAGTGATAGGAGTTTTGGCCTGTTGAGAGGAGTGATTGTTTATGCTTCGCGCAATCCCGATGGAGGGCTGAGTGCTCCATAACACACAGGTACAAATGTGTGCATGCAAACGCTAAACCTTTCCTGGCGTATTTCTACAGCCACCCAGGTTTAGTCCCCAAGTGTGGAGTTGCAGAGGAAGAGGCCCCCAAGACCCCATGAGAATCAGAAGGACCGGACGCAAAAAGGTATCAATCAGCACAGGATTTGAAGCAGCGAGCAGGCTTCCTGTTCTCCCCTGTGAAGAATAACAAGCTGTCAAAACGTGACAGATGTAGTGAGGAATTGTGGAAGATTGAGAAAACAACTAAGAGACAACTTTGCATGCTGAAAAGTGTATCTATTACTTGGCTTTGTAATAAAGGCAGAGTTCATTTTGCATGCAGTAAGTGGTTCTCATGCCATGCGCCACAGATGTCTCCCGATTAACAGGGACTTCATTACGGCTGAAGTAATCCAGTTCCAGTGGCGTACCCCAACTGAACCAGCCAGGGGTGTGTTCAACGAGGAGTTGCTTTCATCACCAACTCTAGAACAGGTTATCCTTTGCGAGCGCTTGGGAAGCATTTCTTAAAATGGGGCAAAGTGCAACGAGCTCCCAAAAAATGCAGAAAGATGGTTTGTGGTGTATTACCAAGGAACAAGGATACAAAATCCAACCCCAAAAACTTATACAGCTGCTTATATCCGTCGTTCACTCAGCAATACAACAAGTACAGCAAAAATATCCATTTGTTTTGCTGTATCACTACATGGATGATATTTTAATTGCTTTTGACAATTCTTTACTGTTGCAGGATTGTCTAACTGCTTTCAAAATAACACTTGTCATCAGAGGCTTATGTGTAGCCACAGAAAAAATCCAAATAGAACCTCTTTGGAAATACCTGGGCTTTAAATTACTAGAAATAACAGTTACCCCACAGCCAGTAACGTTCAAAACTGACATACACGCATTCAATGACTTGCAGAAGTCACGGAGCACTGTTAATTGGATTTGCCCTTTCTTGGGAACCACCACAGAGGAATTATCCCCTTTGTTTCAATTGTTAAAAGGGGACCCAGATCTTTCCTCCTAGGCAGTTAACAAAGACTGACCAAGAGGCTTTGGCACATGTTAATTGATGCCTTAATAGTTTCTGTTTTTTCACTCTTCATGGATCTGTAACTTGCTGTAGTTCTGTGCTTCTTACAAAGTGCTAAAAACCTCAGTTCCCAGCACCTTCAGCCAAAACAAGGCTCTCTGAATACAGATTCAAGGACATATTTGTTGCCCTAGGGCCCAAAAATATGTAAGCAACTGTGAGATGAGGGGAGTGGGCCTGGGGTGGTTAACAATATCACCTAAGGGTGTGATTGGAGAATTAGGGGCCAATATGCTAATGCGACAGAACTTACGAAAGGGGAAGGACTCGTGACCTGCTGTGCACTTTGGGTGTAGTCCCATGAGGGGACTTTGCTTGACTGAATGTACCTTGAAGGCTTTGAATAAATTTGTCTGCTTTTTATACCCCTAATTTGTCTTGGCCTCTGTTTCAGGTTGCCTGCTTTTAGGCATCCTAATGACAAAATCAATAAATCCTTTGCAACACATCAGAGCCCAAATTTGCCTCTGTGGCTGTTCCTAATTCTGCAGTCTTTTCAACCCTATGCTCTTAATGGTCAATGTGATGAACATGGTCCCTGGCTATTAGAATGAATTTTTCTACCATGCACCTTCACAAAAACTATAATCACTCAGCTTGAGATGGTTATTTGACTGCTGTCAATGGCACAACTTTGATGCCAGACTTTGTCAGGACATGAGGCAACAGTCATGCATGTTCCTCTTACTGCTACAGAATTAGAAAATCTATTCAGGGACCCACTGTTCCTGAATGATGGAGAATTTGTCCATTCAATGCCCCTGCTACATATTCTGCTACAATCCTTCAAAGAATTCCCCTTTCAACCGCGGCGGCTGCAATCAAAGACACCTATCCCTGATGCAAAAACTATTTTCACTGATGGGTCAGGAAAAACACAAAAGCTGTGACCCTGTGGAAAAACAATATGGGACAATGGGAACATTCAATACATTCAATAACCTTTCAAACTGGATCCACCCAGCTGGTTGAGCTGACAGCTGTAGTGGAGACATTTTGTCTCTTCTCAGAGCAACCTATTAACTTTGTTTGTGATTCTCTTTATGTTATAGGAATCATCAAGAGAATTGAGCACTCCTTCCTGAAGAAAGCTTCTAATAAAAATCTTTTTGTGCTATTAACCACTTTGTACAACCTTTTACTTCACAGGTCTCATGATTATTACATTCTGCACATTAGGTCCCACACCACTCTGCCTAGACCTATAGTGGAAGGTAATGTGAAAGCAGATGCCCTTGCTATGACAGCTGCTATACCACAAAAATGAGGGCAGGCAAAACTTTCTCATGATTTCTATCACCAGAATACCTGAACACTAGCAAAAAAAAAAATTTTCTTGGCTCTGCCACAAGCATGAAATATAGTGAATACTTGCTCACAATGTCAGCAAACTCTTTCTTTGCCACAAGCATTAGGTACAAATCCACAAGGGTTGAAACCTAATGACATTTGGCAAAAAGATGTAACACATGTATCAAGCTATGGGACTTTAAAATATGTCCATGTTTCCATTGATGACTTTTCAAGTTTTGTAGTAGCAACAGCTCACAAAGGTGAGAAATCCGGAGAGGCCACTAGACGCTGCCTGCATGCTTTTACCACAGTGGGGGTCCCTAAACAGATAAAAACAGATAACAGATCCACATATACATCTCATAAAACACAAGAGTATTTCCACACTTGGCGTATCAAACACATCACAAGTATCCCACGTTCTCCAACAGAACAAGCCATAGTAGAAAGAGCACGTTACACACTAAAACACATGCTGCAGAAACAAAAAAGGGGGAACCTAGTATGCTGCCTCAAGAGCAGCTTGGCAAGGCAACCTATATTTTAAATTTTCTGAATCTCTCCACTAGTGATGATTTGACAGCACATCAGAGATGCCTAGGCCAAACCACTGGTGGAGAATGGAATAGCTGGGCCATTAATTCAATATTATTTAGACTATAATCAATCACATGTTCATAAACCTTTATGGAAAATGTTGTTTCCTGCTTTTGGTAATAAAATATATCAGGTAAAAATGGATAAGACTGCCACAATTGCCAATCTAACACTGTTGAAGGACAAATTACTACTGGCTTGTACTTCATACCCGTATGTTTTAGCTTTAGCTAACAACTTTTCAATAGATTATAGAAATGGTTTCTGTTTTTTATCCCCTAACACTTTTGTTTTTAAATCATGTGTAACCTATGATGATATGTGCAATTATTCTGTTCTTTTCAGAATAGTTAAGAATGCTAAAAGTACACAAAAACAAGTTATGGTTTCCTTCACTTTATCTCTGACCTCAATAAAAACAGAAGGGGGAGATGTGGAGTTGCAGAGGAAGAGGCCCCCAAAGTCCCACGAGGATTGGAAGGACTGGATGCTGAAAAGGATTGATCAGCACAGGATTTGAAGCAGATAAGCAGGTTTCCTTCTCTCCTGGGAAGAATAAGCAAGCTGTAAAACCTGACAGATGTATTGAGGGATTGTGAAAGACTGAGAAAACAACTAAGAGACAACGTTTCATGTTGAAAAGTATATCTACTATTTGGCTTTGTAATGAAGTCAGAATTCATTTTACATACAGCAAGTGGTTCTCATTCTTTGCGCCACAGAGAGCTGTGAACCCCCTGGACCGTCCCCACTCTTGGCAGCACAAACCACTGCCTCACCCACCCTAGGCTTAGGCTGAAGCCTGTTTGTCTCCTCTGGCGCAGCAGTGCAGTCCCCTGTGCCCGCGGGGAGCACCAGCCTGCAGGGCACAGCACGCAGCAGTGCAGGCCGGGCTGGAGCAGACCCGCTCTACTCTTGGCTTGGCTGTTTCTGGGAACTAAATCCTCCCTGTTTCCAGCTGTCACTGAAGGATGGCCCAGGGCAGACCCCAGCCGGGCTCCCACTGCACCCCGTGCAGCTTGGGGCCCACGAGGGTCACAGAGCTGAAGTTCATGGGGAGCACTTGCTGTTAATGCTCAGGGAAGAATTCTTACGAGGGAGAAAAGAACTGGTGTCAAGGGGAGAGGAGGGGGAAGGAAGCTTCCAAACTTTGGAAGGGCTGTGGTTGCTCTGGTTTCCTGAGCCTGCCTTCCTGAGGCCTGCCCAGCAGCTGCGCCATTTGCTCTCTGCCTCGGAACTCCCCTTTTAGGTGGGACTTGCCCGTTTTGGCCTACTGGTTTCCCCCTACCACCACCTTCTACACTGCCCCACAGTGGGTTTTAGCTTTCTTTTCCTTCTTTCTGTGCATCGCTTAGAGTCAGATCTCTGTGACTCACAGATGCGTGCCCAGGGAAGCTCCCAGCAGTGAGTCACAGGCCTCAAAGGCCTCTTTGAGGTGCCACAAGTCTGAAGCAGTGCAGAGCTGTGTGCACAGCAGGTTTGTTACTTGGCTTTTGCTCCTCACTTAGGTGTCATTTTTCCTTCTGCAAGCCCTACAACAGCTGACGTTAGCCATGCAGTGAATGGGTGGAAATGACAGGCATTCCAATTTGAGGAACTCTCTGGGATATTAGCAAAGCACGATTTCATCCATGGAAGGTGAGCAAGTGTTCTTGGTTTTAGTCAGAACCATCTGAGGCCAAAGTACAGAATGTGTGTGCTTGGCTCCTTTTTTGCATTACTCTTGGATCCTTTGAGCAATGGATTATAAACTACAAGTGGCTTTCGTGCTGCTTTGGGACAGAGGAGAACCTTCTGGGCTTTTCTTTGCATTAGCTGTAGAGAAGGTTTGGTTGCTATGCAGAAATTCACAGACCAACCTAGAGCAGCTGCTATTGTGATGTCACTGGAGGGTTGCTGCATCACAGCCTTGACAATCGGAGGCTGCCCTGCTGCACGCAAGGCCTCAGCGTCCAGAGCAGCTCTTGGCGTGCTCGTTGCAGGAGGATCCTCTTGACTGAGGTGTTCTTCAGCAACATTCTGTGGATTCGCGCAGGTGTCCTTGTTTCTTCACCTGCAGTTCTAGGGTCTGCAGACACGTACAGGTGTCCTCTTTTTTTAATTTTTTTTTTCCCCTACGGTCTGCAGACTTGTGCAGGTGGTTTCTTTTTTCCCATTCTCTTAGTTCAGTCCACAGATTTCTGTGGGGGTCCTTTTCTTTTTCCTACCGTGTTGCACAGTGCGTGAACTCGTGCAACTGTCCTTTTTTCCCCCCTTTTCTCTTGCACAGTGCGTGAACTCGTGCAAGAGTTCTTTATTTTCTCCTTTTCCTTGCACGGTCAAGGAACTCGTGCAAGTGTTCTTTATTTTCTCCTTTTCATTGCACAGTCTGGGGACTTGTGCAAGTGTTCTTTATTTTCTCCCTTTCATTGCACAGTCCAGGGACTTGTGCAAGTGTCTTGTTTTTCCCTTTTTCATTGCACAGTCCAGGGACTTGTGCAAGTAGTTTTTCCATTCCATTTTTCTTTTCTGGCCTGCGGACTCAAGCAGCACAACTCGAACGATGGAGCGAGTCCGTAGAGCAGTGGGCCGCGCTTTTTCTTCGGCAGCTTCTCGCACAGTTAATTGTCTGACAGGTAGGTAGAAGACATTGAATGGCATTGAAACAAAAATGCCACAACAATGTCAATTGTTTGGTAAAGCTTGTGTCAAGAATTTCAGTTGAAAAGGGGGTGTCTCTGGCCCAGTGGGGTGTGGACAACTTCCAGCACGCAGATGGAGAGAGCTTTGCAGGCATCCTTCTAAAAACTGCGCAATTCTCACCAGAAATGAGGGAAGCATCTTTTTTCTGCATTCCATCCTTAAAGGATGAGCCTGTCCAAAGGGACCCTCTCTGTGGGCTACAATAGCAATTGGCTTTGCGATGAAGGGCAAACTGCCAAGCACTTAGTGGGTGCTGCTGAACCCCGGGGCTGTGCCTGTGCTGTGTCCAAATAGAACTGCAACTGCTAAGGAGGGATTTGGGGGAAGCTTTTCTGGGGAATTGTTTACAGCAACCACGTGGGAAATACTCATGTAATTTACAAAAAGAAAAAGAAAGACCCGGAAAGAGTAGAGAAAATAGCTGCCTTAGCTGTTAGGCGGACAATGCGCTACAATGTGGGCACTAACTGCTAGGGTAGAATTTGCATTTTCTTGGCCAATTTTCTAGTTCTTTAGTGGCAAAGACAAGCAAAAGGTAGAAACAGACTAGGGTATTTCCCTGTGCTCTTGCTTGCTCTGCTAAAGAACTGTTGCTCCTGGAGGGATGTTGTGCGAGGAAAATGTTCTCAACTTGGGTGGACTTGTTGTGTGGGATTCCTCAGCACCGACACTTTTCTAACAGCCCTGGGTTCATTTTCCCTTGCCCCTGGCAGGTTGCCTCAGACGTCGAAGGAGCCAAGTGCATGGTTCGGTGAGTGGAAAGGGCACCCTTGACATTCCTGGGGTCTGAGAAGTGTGGAGCAAACTGTGAGCTTGGCCTGTTGCAGTAGAGTGACAGCCTGGAAGGCCAAAAGAAAGTCCACATCACTGTCTGCATGAGCCCTACCAAAAGCATTTCCACCACTTTCCAAATAGTTCACTTAAGGGGTTTTAACGAATGAAAGTCACGTTTTGCAGACAGGAGGCTGCATGCTGATTATAGTCAGGCTGGAATATCTCATTCAGAAGCATATGCAGACCAAAACATTAGTCTCACCAGCCCACTTGATTTGAGTTTCAATGACTTAGGTCCCACTTCTGTCCAAATTCATGACTTCTCCTTAGGATAGCTGGGGATAGAGCTCAGGAGAAATACAGTTCTAAATGAGAGGTTACTCCCTGTGCCTCACGCTGCTGTCTGTCTGCAGAGCACTACACCAGCACCAGAACCTCCTCTGGCTCGCCCTGTTCCTCCAGAGGCTAAAGGGGAGGCAAAGCACAGCAAACCTCCACGTGTTGTCAGTCCAGGGCCTGAGCATCCTGAACCAGTAAGTGGCAGCTTTGGTCGGAACTGTCTTTGGTGCAGTGCAGAGCTGCAGATTTCTGATCAGACAGCACTTGCTGTTCGTGGCTGAAGATGCTGAGGGCTGGAGTCCTGCCATGACACAGCGCTTCAGCCCAGCCACTGACACCTGCGAAATGGGATCTGAACTTTCACAAGCAGGCATCATTTTCCTGGGATTCTGACAGGGTCTGTGAGCTTTCCTTGGTGACAGAAAAGCAGTAGCGTGATGTCCTTTAATGCTACTGGTGCAAAAGTGAGCCCCTTTGGGCACAGTGTCTGTGCAGGCTCCCTGTTGTCAGTGGAGAGAGCGGTCCCAAGGCACAGTTCACAGCCTTGTGGGGTACGTCAGACCCCCTGTTGGCTGCAGGGACCTGCCCCTTTCCATGCACTATCTAAGTAGCTGCTACAGTCACTGCTTCAACTACACCCTGAACTTTGATATGACCCCAGTTTGGTGAGAAGAATCCTGAGCAGCTCTGCATGGCAGTCTCTGATGGGCTGCAACACAATTACTCTTGGCCACTCCCTAATGCTTGAAATGCTGAGGAGAAGCTGCTTGAACCAGAGCCGAGCAGGGCAATGCTCCCTGCTTCTATTCAGACACTTATATGGCAACTCAAGAGTCATTTGGTTACCCACATAGACACCCTCACATGAAAGCTTTTGCCCTCCAGTGAGCTGCGTCTCCGCATGCTGCTTCTCCCAGCTTCTGGATCCAACTTCCTTGTTCCTTATTGCTTGTTTATGCTTTTTCCCTGCCCATTCCTTGCAGGCCCCAACAGGAGAGCTTCGTGCCAGTCAGGACTCCTCTGCCCAGGCGGGAAAGGCAGAGGGGCGTGAAAGAACGGATAGAGTGTGCAGTGCCCAGGAGTTCAGGTGTGTGTGTGAAATTTTCTCGCTTTCTCTGGGCAGGGCTGGATGTTGCTGAGCTTTAGGAGGCCCATGGTCAGAGAACCAATTAGGTGTGCTCAGCATTTGTAGCATAGAGGGCAGAAGGCAGCCCGAGGGCAGGTCTGGCTGCCGACTGACAGACAGCATCGCTGCCTCCTCGGACTCGCTTCTTGAACCTTGACTAAAAGCAGCCAAACTGGACCAGAGTAGAAGCAAGGGAGGCTCAGGCTGGGCTTAAGGAGAGCAAAGCATTGAACTGCAAAAGCAATCATGCAGCAGAACAAGAGCCTCAGAGAGATGGTGCAGATTCTGCTCCTGGAAATTTGGAAGCCGCAGCTGGATAGAGCCTTGAGCAGCCTGTCCAGATGCCATAGCTTGGAGATGCCCAAGTGCTTGGAGCTGAAGACTGGGCTGGAAGCCTCCTGGGGCCCCTGCCAACCTGAATCATCCTGGGATCCTATGATTATTGGACTGGAAGTTCATAGCTGTCTCTTCCCCAGGCTATAGCTTGCAGGCTCCTTCCTTGTTCCATTACTGAAAGCAAGAGGAATTGTTGGAGTACTCATTTGCATTTACCAAGCCTGCCTTAGGCAAAGAAGAACTTCTGGAACTCTGGGATCCACTGTATCAGAGAAGGGCGTAAGACCTAGCAGGCAGGAAGCTGTTAAGCTGAGAGTACCTGAGCTTTCCAGAAACATTTTGTGGCTTCTGGAAGCTTGTTTTACTTTCTCACTGGTGACTCCTTCACCTGCATGAAAGACAGCTCTAGTCAGGGAATGCCAGCATTCTCTTAAGGCGGAACTAGAGGGCTGTTGGAAGTCACTGACACTGTCCTATATGGGACTTCGGACGTAGTCCTGGTTTCGGAAAGGAGACTGTGCTGCTCTTAAAGGCTTCTTTGTCTGTCCCCTTTTCATAGACGGAAGGAGTTGGCTGCACTTGAGACAAAGCAGCACTCCTCACTAGTGAGGGCGCTTGAAGTGGCAGCAGAGACAGCAGAGGCGTCGCAGCTTCAGGGGGATCTGCTGAAGCAAGAGAAGGAAGAGGTTCCCCTGGCAGTGCCAAAGGTATGCTCACCTTATTCCTAGGCAGCACTTGTGGGAGAGGAAGTTGCCCCAACAAGACTGCCCCAAAAGCTGCTTCTGGCAGCGACCTAAGACAGAGACTGTGTTGTTGTTCCTCTTGAAAAATGGTGACCCCCACTTGCAGGTTTGCCACCTGCAGAGGCCAGCTCACAGGGGTCTGGAGAAGCTGCTCCAGGAGTTATCTCGCCAAGGGCACACTCTGTCCCAGGTGTGCAGAGAGAAGGCGGTGCTGGCGCACAAGAACATGGCCCTGGAAGCCCAACTGGCAGCCATGGAGCGGAACCGACAAGGCCTTTCCAAGCAGCTGGTAGAGGCCAGGTAAAGGCAGGGAGGGGACCCTGGGCAGGACATTGTTGAAGGGCTGTAGTTACAAAGCTGGCAAGCATTACGTGAGGATTTATTGCCTCCTGTGTGCTCTCCAGAGGTTTCTGGGACAGAGAAGCAAAGAGATGTGAGAAACAAGAAAAGGATACTGTGACCCCACTGTTATTTTTCTGACAGCTTAAGTGAGCAAAGCTCTCCTGAGCCTCGGGCTCCTCCTTGGCACCCCTTTCACATTCCTGTGTCAAGTGCAAAGCAATCCAACCTGGCTCTGAATTGAGTGCTAGGGAAACCATGCAGATGTTCGCTGGAAGTGGAAGTTCCCCTCTGGTTTTGGTTTCTCCTGTGGTGCATCTGAACATCAATCTTTCCTTGCCAAGTAGTTTCACATGGGATTTTCAGAATTCAAGGCTCTTGCACCTGAACGTTGTGAGTAGAACGCTGATGTTTAGGGTGAAGCTGGAGGGTTGTGCTGAAAATCTCGCGACCCTTCTTAGCTAACTCTTATGAAGTATGGTGCAGGACCTAGAGTTGCTAACAGCAGCAGCAGCAGCAGGGAAAGGTCTCGTGACATCTCAACACCCTCTGGCTATTCTTGCAGGCCAATGATTCTTGCTCACTACTCCACCCACCTCTCTAATCACTCAAAGTCCCTTTGGCTGGTCCCTCTTCCTTTTTAAAGAGTGCCAAGACATTTGGGCTACTGCCAGCTCAGTTAGCCATAAAGAAAGGTACAAATGTTCTTGTTCATGAACCTCCAGTAACTGAAATGGTAGGAGACCTGTCTCCTCTCCCAGATTGTTCTTCTTCACATAAAAACCTAGTCCTAGCTTCTTACTCATTCTGCTACAAACAGAAGGATTAACTATATCGTTCAGTGCATTCCTTTAGTCCCTTTTGTTTAGAGACTGTCTGGAAAACAAAGTACCTCTATGTACCCTATGAATAGCAGTAAACCTTCACAAGTTGGCCAGGAGAAGACTGTGTCCTGTCCCCCTGCAGAGAGACTTGGAAGTACTGAGGAGATCAGGGCTGTGAGCAGAGGCTGAGCTTTTGCTCGTTGGCAGAAACATTGTGGGCACAGCTACCTGTGTGTGATAAGTCAGGCCACAAGAATTTGAGCTTTGGCTGCTGAGATCAAACTCAGCTGGGCTTTGTGTGCTGTGCTATGTCATGAGGGAAGCCTGGGCAATCACCTGGAGGGGCCTGCTTTGCAATTTTCAACAATAGAAAAATGCTTGCTGTATCTGAGTTGCCATGCAAGCTGTTTTCCATACTCAGGTGCAGGGATTTTAAGCCACATCTTCCTGGAAAAACTGCCTGTGGGTGGGAGGAGCAATTTCTGTTCATCTTCCCAACTTGTAGGTCAGAGAAGGACAGCTTGCAGTGCAGCCTGCTGGAGGCTCAGCAGCACATATCGGAGCTGGAGATTGCCAGGAGTCATCTGGAAGCCCAAGTTTACAGAGTCATGCGGGCCAAGGAGGTGATACAAGGTGAGAGCCTCGTGTGCTTTGTTTCTGGGGATCCCCTGCCTAGTGCAGTTGCTCTGAAGCCAGCTCTGTCTGCAGGGCTGCTGAGGAGCAATGGAGCTGGGGGCAGCTCCCTCCTTGCCTGAAACTGAAAAGGATTAAGTTCAATGGAGTCTACTGCTTGTGCAGTCTCTGACTGTTGCCGTTCGTCATGTTTGCAGAGGATGTGAAGGGCCTTCGGCGTGAGCTGCAAGCTGTAAGATGTCTCAGCAAGCAGCAATTGGATGGCATGGCTCAACAGCTCCGTCGCACTGAACAGCAGTGCACCAAGGCGCTCCAACTCTGGCTATCTGCCCATGCAGAGGAACACAGGAAGCTCCTGCAAGAAGCGGTAGGAAGGAACATGCACCTGAATTTTTCAGGCAAAACTTGGTGGGCTGGCTTAGCAGAATAGCAGCCTGAGGATGTGAAATGGCTGCAAGCATCTGCTGTAGGACACATGTTGCTGGGCCAGGCAGCAGAGGGCTTCAAAGGCTGCTACTTGAAGGCCTGTGAAGATCCAGAGGATGGTGCTGGCCATGGATTCAGCATGGGCATAAGCCATTAAATGCAGCCATGGATTCAGGGTGGGCATAAGCCAAGTTCCCCAGGAGGCTGGGCGGTCACCACCCAAAGCATGGCAGCAAAGGGGCAGGATCTTCCCTGACACCCTCCTGCCATGCAGCAGACTGCTAACATTGCTGCCAACTGCAGCCCCAGCAACTGGGTTCCTTGCGTTGTATCCTTCCACGGTGGACTGAGAACTCACCTTTGGGCTTGAAGCACATGCAACAGGCCCTGTGCTCCTGGTGTTTCAGTTGGTGGCCTGAATTGTGACTAAGGCATCATGATCTTGGCCTCCTCCTCGTTCTGCAGTCCATCTGCAGCTTTTCCTAGCTCAAAGTGCAGGGGGACCTTGAGAACACAGCCTCTGAGAACAGGCAGAAGTCCTGAGGAGAGAGGGGCCAGGAGACAGGCAGACATCAGAGCAGGGAAGGAAGCTGGCATCTCCTTTTCTTCCACCTGCTGGCCCTCCTTCTAAGTTTCTGGTTAGGACAGGATTGCTGGAGGGCACAAAGCCACTGCTGTGCACTTTTCAGGTGGGGGGTTGTGGGAGGGATGAAGGTTCCCTTTTTTTTATTCAGAGAGCTTGGCAGGGACTTCATCTGGAACCCTTCCTCCCCTCCTCAGGAGAGTCCGCTTGAACAAAAACATTTGGAGGCGCAGGAGCCTTTGGAGCAACAGCAAAACTTCATGGCAGAGACACAGAGGGAGCAGGAGAAAAGGCTGCTTGAGACAAAGCAGGAAATTGCCACCACGCAAGCTGAACAAGAAGAGGTACAAAGCAGAGGCAGTCAAGAGGGAAAGGCTGTGCAAAGAGACTTTGAGTGTTGCTTTGGACTCTCCTGGGCTCCAAATGGGCACTGATTGTGTGGACACTGTCAGTCTGGATGGTATTGTCTCTTAGCTGGCCCTTGGTAAACAGGAGCCCAAGAGCACAATGCTTTTGGAAAGCATGAGCACATCAGTCTTGGAGTCTGGCCACACAAGTGGTGTGTAGGAAGTGTAGATTCATCTCCTCTTTGTTTCTGTGCAGGACCTGCAGAGAGATGAGGAGGAGAAAGTTATCATGTTACAAGTATTGTACCAGCTGCGTGAAAAACTAAGCCGAAAGAGGCGGCAGCTAAAGGAGCTCAGGCAGGAGGTGAAAGAGGAGCGAGAGAAAGAGCAGGTGAGCCTGACTAGCCAGGACCCAGAGGGAAGGGCAGGAAGCGGGGCATGAACAGTAGATCTCAGGAAAGGGGAGGCAAGCACTACTGCAGGAACTGGAAGCACAGAGCCTGGCAGGCTCCAGAGGTGAGCCCCAGGAAGAAGGGTTAGGATGTAAGGGTCAGAGCTGGGTAAAGAAGCAGAAAGAAGGGGCTGACTGGAAGTGCTTTGGAGATGGAAAGAGGAGAAACCTGAGTGTGATGGCAGGGGCTAGTGATATTTATCTTGACAGAATATCAAGGACAAGCTGCAGGCAGAGCTGGAGGAAGCTCAGAGTAAGATTAAGGAAATGGAGAAGAGGCACAAAGAAGAACTGGGAAGGATGCAAGAGGAAATGAATGTCCTGCTGCAGCAGAGGGATGATCTACAAAAGCAGGTGAGGGAAAGAGCACTAACCACTGCAGTCATGCGGCAAGTGGTCTCTCCCCTTCTCGCCTTTCCCCTGCAGAGCAGCAGCTGGATGGTGGTAATGCCTCTGGCTGCCATGCTACTGTGGTCTCCATCGCAGCTGGTCACAAGGACAATTACTGAGCCGCTGAATCTCAGCTGCTGCCCTGGCCTGAGGGGCTAGTGCTTTGGCCAGTGGGCCACTAATATGTTGAATGTATCTCTCTGGCATCTTAGTACTCCATTTGTTTTCTGAGGGGTTTGTTCAGGTGGACGCGGTGACCCACACAGATTCTGAAACAAGCTGTCCCTGTCCATGGTGAATGCGCTCCTCAGGACAGGGTGAAATTTAAAGTTGTTCTTTCCCTTTCACAGTCTCTATTATGGCTGGCAGTGCCAGGCTGTAGTGTCTGACTGCCTTATGGGGTCTGACTTGAGGTGGAAGAGTTGACAGCTCAGCTTGCAGCCTAAACACAAGTGTTGTACCTAAGGGCTTGCCTTTGAAATGTGATGTCTGGGGCATCTCTGTCAGCCACCTTTGTGACACAAACTAATTTCTTGTCCCAGATCGACGTGGGCTCTGCTATCGGAGCTTCTGCTGTAGCAGCAGCATCCTCCAAAGACGTCTCCATTCCACAGCCTGAAAACCTGAACATGAGCAGTTTGCCCAGGTCAAACCTGCTGAGCGACCAAGAACGACAGAAGGAGTGCCTGAAGCTGCTGAGTACGTCCTGTGCATTTCTTGTCTGATCGAGCAGTGTATTGTGTGTGTGCCTCAGCAAGAGCTGTATCACATCCCTCCTCGGTTTGGTGTCAGAGGACCAGTTTGGAATCCCTACAGCAGCTGCTGTGCTTGAAGGCAATGAGGGAGCACTTGGGGCATTTCTTTTGCCTTTGAGGGCAGCTGGGAGTGGGTGGATTTGCCTGAGCTCTCCTCTACACTCCAGGCAAAAGCAGGGACTGTTTCCTGAGCAGGAGAAGGTTGCGACCTATGAAATGACCCAGTCAATTTGTGCCTGCTAGTTTAGCCAAACTGATCGGAATTGTTGGCTTCCTTGATTCCCTTTAGACTCCTGGCATGTCAGCAGTCACTGGAGATAAAATACTTCAGAGAAATGGATTGGCTCTGGGGCTGCTTTCATATTGGTATTGTGTTTATGCGTGGTATTACTACTACTATTATTTCTACAGTTTGTTTTGAGGAGAATTCTATATTTTTGGTAGCCAAGCCTCCCTGAAAAGAACATCTGGTGACGGCACAAAGAAGAGAGGAAGAGGTCCTTTCAGGAGGCTTCCAAAGTAACAATGATACTTGCAGAACGATCCCTACCAATCAGATAGGGAGAGGTGTTTTCAAAGTGCACTAGAAGCAGCAAAAAGGATACTTTTTCTACAATCCCTGTTTGAGATTTTAGGTCTATGCTTAGGAAAATGTATCTAAGAGACATGTCTATGTGACACAATGAGATAAAACTCCCCTGCAGGCAATTCCCAGGAGCAAGTCTGCAGCCCCTCTGCTGCATATTCCTCTGATAGCAGGCACTCTGTCATGCCTAATGCCCAGCCAGTAAATACTCTTGGAATACTCAGCATTCCCTGCCCTGGCCTCAATCCCTGTGCAGATCATGCTCTTGGAAAGCACACCAAGGCCTTGGTGATTCTGCAGTACAACCAGCTGAGTTGCTTCTTGCACGCAACAGCTGCCAGTGCAGTGCTGTCAGAGAATAACCGGTCAGGTACAGAACAGTGCCTGGTTTACTCTGTGTCTGCCATCAGCTGTTGGGACAAATGGTCGACTGATCTACTCCTCCATGGGTCTGAACTCAAAGACAATAATGTTTCAGCTCGAGTGAGGTCAACAGCTTGTAACGGGGCTCGGCCTGGCTCTGGCTTCTTCACAGTGGTTGTCAGTGTCCATTTGTGGGCTTTCCCAACCTTTTTGTCATACCTACCCTGCCACGGATGGCTGGTGTGGCTGCAGAGGCTGGAGCCTTCCTTAGCTGTGAGATTTCAGCTGCTGCCCTGTTGCTGCAGCTTCACCTGGACTCGTGAAAGGATCAGCATCTTGTTTGGGCAGCAGTCTGTGTCACGGCACCGCCTGAGGAGTGGCACTGTCCTTGTTACCTGTCTCGGCTGTGCCGATTTGGGAACATGGGGCTCGTGGGCAGTCTTTGAGAGGCCGAGTCCAATGCTAGTGACTGCTGCACCTCAGGCTGCAGGCAAGCAGTGTAGTTCTTCAAAGGGGGCACAGGCACGGTCGTCAGGACTTAGCCTGCTCATAAATGAGGAGGGTCCTATTTCTTACAGCCCTGTCACTCTAGGTTACAGCATGAGCTGCTGCTCTCTAAGAGCGTAAAACCATTCTTTAGACAAACTGCTGACAGGTGGAGAAGATTCCCTCCTCTCCTGGAACTCACTTTGCAATATTCTTTCTTTTCTGCAAAAAGCAGCTGTTCATAAAAATTCATCCCAGATCCCATTTAATCTTTGAAAGTATTTGGAAATTTTTTGTTGAATCTCACAAGAGAGTGTTTATTCCCAAGGAAATGAAGGGTCATGGTTTTTCAGCTCTCCTTCATGTCTGTAGATGACAACCACTTGCTTGGTGGCTGTTCTTTTCTGATCTCTGCTCTGATGGTTTCTCCATGGGCTTAGTTTCCTCTCAAGGAACCCTTCAAAGGAGAGTGGAAAATCAGGCTCTGTGCAGGCCATGTGTGCTACACAGCTGCCTGTCTTGCTGGGGCTGCTCTTGTTGTTGCTCTTGTTGCTGCAGTTGTTACCCAAGTGACCATAAATTGCTCAGAGCCCCAGAGAGTGGAGCTGAGTTTCAGATCTTCTGGAAGTTGGTATCTCTGTTTTGAAGTTTGCACCTTGCATTTTGTTTCTTTCAGGGCGTGTTGTGAACGCGGGAAATCCAAAAGAGAAATACACTGAATGGGAACATATTGGCAGAGGGTGAGTGCAGCCACACTTCCTTCTACAGAACCATGGGCCAGCTATTTTGCTGGTGTCCCTTCAAGTGGGAAGTCAGGCAAGCCACAAGCACCTTCAGCCACTGGTTTTAGATTGTCCCTGTCTCAGTACTGATCATGAGGTATTGTCAAAGACAACTCGACAATGTCTTGGCTGCCTCGAGAAGCAGGACCTGGAAGCCCTCCTGTCCCTTCAGTGTGTGGCACCTGCTTGCTTATTTTCTTAAGAGACATGGGTTTTGTGTGATTCAAAGTAATATGGCCACGCTAACAAAGGAAGAAAAAATTGAGAGAGCAGATTCCCATCTGATAGCTGTCAGAAAACAACTCTCAATAACACTTCTTTCCACTATTTTGCTGAAAACAATATTCAGTGCTCAGGACAATAAGAAAGGCTGTGTGCTGTTGCCTGAGTTTGGTAGATAGAATCAAAAGAGAGGGGTGTGAAGGCCCAGCAGGACTGTGACATTGCCTAGAAAGACACAACACATGTGCAGACACCAAAAGGAAAAGGCAAAGAAAACCCGACATACATAACCTCGTGTGTACATTTGAGATTCGTAGCAGCCCTTTTTCTTCCTGCTGGACCCAGCTTTTCTCTTGAACACGCTGCATGGCAGAGGCCTGCTGGGCTGCTGTGCTATTGGCTGAAAAGTAAATGAACCCCGGGTTTTTTTAGAGACACTCCAGGCAGCAGAGAGCTCCTGCCTGGGCTGCCTTTTGCTCCTCAGCACTGAACAGCTCCTCTGTTCTCACTGCTGTTCTGTTTCTAGGGCTTTTGGAATCATTTATAAGGCCTTTGACGCTGCCACAGGAGAAGCGGTAAGTGCCAACAGCCCACACAGATTTTGCAGCTCTTGAGCGCTTTCCCTTCTGGTGTGATCTGTGGCCGGAACTTTGGGCTGCCGGTCATAGCTGCAAAGGCTGTCCCATTGAAGGATCCTGCCTAGAGGCAGCCTGCAAAACAATACCACTCAGTCTTCCTGGTAGCTCCTTATCCATCTGCAATGCTGTGCTCAGGAACTGCACTTAGCGGCAGGTCTACAAGGTGTCTGAAAGCCCTAAGGCCTGCTCTTAACCTGGGGCGTAACCACACTACGCCACAGAAAGGATTATTCATTTTTAAATCCAGAAAATCATTGCTAGTCTAAAGCGTGTTGAAGAATGTTTGTAGTTGTAAAATACAAACTGAAGAAGTTAGGACGTGCTAGGATTGTAATTTTTTGTTTTGTTTTTTGTTTTTTGGTTTTTTTTTGGTTGTTGTTGTTTGTTGTTTTTTTTTTGTTTGAGTCACCTTGAGTTCTTTTCTGGACAGCAATTTTCTCTGTAATGTATGTGTGTGTTTACTTTGGCGTGCAGTCAAGAATGGCAGCAGTTTCTGAAACACTGGTCAAAGCCCCTAGAAATGCTAACGTATTTCCAGCAGTTCTGATATATTTTCACAGGAGCAAAATTACTTTTGGCTTGCACAGTGGGTGTAAATGATAATAGTGGTGATAAATGAAGGTCATTTGTTGGCCAGTTTGTTGGAGGGTTGTTAGCACTTTGTGGTTGACAGTTTAGTGTCCCTTTTTACCAAGGTGACAAGGCATCCTGGCCCACAAGCAAGTGGAGAAAAAGGTTCTTGTAATGTGTGTTACTAATGGCTTCCAACGTCATTGTAGGTGGCCATAAAGCAAATTAATCTCCAGGACCAGAGCTACAAGGAAGTGCTGAAAGAAATCCTGGTCATGAGGAAATGGAAGTGCCCCAATATTGTTACCTACCTAGACAGGTAAGCAGTTCTGGTATTATTCTGGGAATGTTCATTTACGTACTTGCAAGGCAAAGGTTTAAAAGCTCTTTACTGACAGGCAGAAATTCAATCTATTAATATCAATCCATTCCTGTACGATGCGTGGGAGGAGATTGCATTTTGTCCACATTAATGGTTCCTGGTTTTCATGGTCCACTTATAAGTGGATGCGTGATGGTTCGTTTCAGCTATGATCTCAGAGTGCAAAAAAGAAAGTAAAGTAAAATAATTCAACAAGTCGAGGGAGATAAATTTCAATCCAAACAGGAACTTTAGTAATTGTACCCATAAAGTGGCTTGTGATAGAAAGAGAGAGAGAGAGAATAATGGAAAAGATAGGGAGGAAAGAGAGGAAGACAGGGCTTATAACTACCACCGTGGGTCTACAGACGTCCGGTGTCTCTGGGGGTCCAGTTGCAGAAGGCATTCCTCTGCCTCTGTCTTTGATCAATGCGATCTCACGGTGAAGATCTTCAGAATTCAGCTGTTCCAGAGCTGTCTTTTATGTTAGTCTATACACCTGGTCCCTCCTTGTGACCCGCCTTTGCTCCCTCTTAATTCTTGTGGAGATATGCCAAACTCTACCTGGCAGGCCACACATGCCAAGAGAGGAGTGTTTGAGGTGTGGTTGGCTTTGGAGGCAGGGAGTCAGTGGTCTCGTTGTGCTCCATGGATCTTTCCCGATAGTAGGGACTTGGAGACAGGTGCAAAGCCTTCATTCCATACCAGCTTTAGAAGGCACAGAGCAGTCGTTCCGTACAAGCTTTGGCAGGTACAGAATTCTTTGTGTAAGTCCTGCACCTGTAGTTTCTGATGAGAAATGTTGAGACAGAACTCGATTCTTTGACTGACTCTTACACTGGCATAGATAGTCTGAAGATAGTTCTTAGAAACCTGGCTCTCTTCCTAAGCTAGCAGCCTGTATTTTCACTCGCTGCATGTTGTTTTGTGGGTTTGGGACTTGATTTTTTCCAAGTGTCGGAGGAGAAGTGCTGAGAAAGCATCACTTAAAGTATTTCCCTTGCACTGTTCCCACTACTTTCCATTGAATGGGATGCCAAAACACTAGGCTGCAAGACACATAATTTGCCAGGTTTGAAATTTTCCTGCTTGTGACTGTACTTCATGCAGGGTTTTCCAAAGGGTGTCCGCAGTGCTGCGCACCCTCCTGCCCTGGATAAAAGCTGTGAAAACTGTGTCTCCTTGCTCCTGGAGTTAATGGTGGAATTTGTGTATTACAATGACGAAGCAGCTGCTGGGATGTGTCCGGTTCCAGATTTATCTTTGTTATCGCAAAGCTGCCTTTTTCCCCTGCTTGCCAACCAAGCCGTCTCCTTTTCCACAGATGTGCCTTCCTCATTTAGACAGCATGGATTGCAAGCACTGGTTAACCTAGGTGGAATGTCTCTTCATTTTATTCCCTCTTCATTTAGGAGTACCCTGGGAACAAAACTCAACTGTAGTCTTTTTTGCCATACGGCGATTTAGCTATGGACATTCAGCTCCCCACTGTTGTTTCTGTCTTCCAGCTTCCTTGTCCGTGAGAATTTCTTGCTGGTATTGGAGTACATGGACGGAGGCTCTTTAGGCGAAGTGGTCAAAAAGATAAGGATGGCTGCAGGACACATAGCAACTGTATGTCGGGAGGTAAGGGATCCTGCTTGTGCTTCGGATGGCTTGGACAGGCCTGTCCTTTGAAACAGGTGCTAAGAACAGGAGTGATTCCATGTTCAGAGCTTTCTTTCTGTGTTCCTCCTATGTGTCAGGGAAGAAAGAGAATCTGGAGTGAACTGCCTGCCAGTATTCCTACCCTTACTATAGTCTGCTCTTGACTGTTATCTATCATTGTTGTACTCCCTGTCTCTTTTTTGTTTTTATTTTCTCTTCTCCACTTTGCCACTCGAACCCTTTGCCCAGAACCTTTCTGCGTCGCATTCTTTTCTGTAAGCGCAAAGGTGCTGGTGTCCGAGTTGTAAGCCAACTGCAAAGCCAAAGACAGGCTCGTCTCTCACAGTTCCCAGCTTCAAAGGATGGCCTGGCACCCAACGTGCTGCTTGCTGCTGAAAACTGACAAATGAGCTACTTCCAAGTCTGCTGTTGAGGCAGCCATATAACCCTTGTCCTTCAGCCTTCTGCCCGACAGTGATCCACTTGTTACCAAAGGCAGAGACCTTTGTGGCAAACTGTTGTTTGTCCTCTGGATGGGGAGAGCACACCCCCTGCAGCAGCAGTCATTGTGACCGGCCTTGCAGGGGACCGTCACGAGCAACAACAGATGCTTCCCCCTCAAAAGCTAATATGCCTTCACTTAGAAAAATACTACTCTCCTACTGTTGCAGCTGCAAGCTCTTCCTCTTGCCAGCACTCACTGATCTTTTGAGATCTGCAAATCTTCAGCAGAAGTCTCCCTTTCTGTGTGATGAAATCAGATCAAGGTAACTTTTGGTCTCCTCTTTCTTTTTCCTCTCTCAGTGCCTGCAAGGACTGGCTTTCCTTCATGCCAACCAGGTGATCCACAGAGACGTCAAAAGCAACAACATTCTTCTGGGCCGGGATGGCTCTGTCAAGTTGGGTGGGTATTCTGGATCAGACGCAGCATTCTGGAGAGACGGTGTGGGGCTGCTTTTGAGTGGCTGCCAGGTGCCCAGCAGTGGTGCTCGTGAGAGTGCACGGACCACTCGTGCAAGCTGCAAGGTGCAGAGAGGCCTAGAGAGGATGAAGGTATCAAGAGTAGCTTTGGTCTGAGAGAGGGAGTTACAGTGTAAACCTTCAGGTGAATGAAGAGGACAAGGCAGGGTGTGAAACGTGGGGGTTTTGTTAAGTGGACAATTCCTCATTTCCTTGCCGCTTTTCCAGCTAGAGTCAGCACTGCATTCTGAGACTAAGAGTGAGGAACTGTCTAGGTTTGAAAGACAAGTGTCTGCTAAGGAAGGTGGGAACCTCCCTTAGAATGGAGAATGTGAGCCCCCTTCCTTCCAAATTCTTACAACTTTGGAATCAAGGGCTTTTAGGCAAAGATATGGGAGGAGGAATAACAGTTCCTTACTAGTATCTATAGCGAGGCAAACAAGCAACAACAACAGTAGCCATAACAAACAAAACCAAAAACCCTGGTGGCAGATGTCCCTGGGCTGCCACTTTCCCATTTGGCGCAGTCACGGTCACAGCCAGCAGGGGCGCTGTCGGGCTCACAGCCAGGCAGGGCAGGTGCGATGACTCCTACACAGCTGCAGGAGGCGCTGTGGCACGAGGTCAGCTCTGTGTCATGTGGGCAATGGCTGACGGGGCTAAGCAGCAGCTGGCGTGCAGCAGGACGGGCTGGGCAGCGGCTGGCGTGCAGCAGGACGGGCTGGGCAGCGGCTGGCGTGCAGCAGGACGGGCTGGGCAGCAGGATGGGCTGGGCAGCGGCTGGCACGCAGCAGGACCGGCGGGGCAGCGACTGGTGCACAGCAGGATAGGCAGGGCAGCAGGATGGCACACAGCAGGACAGGCACGGCAGCAGCTGGCACACAGCAGGACAGGCACGGCAACAGCTGGCACACAGCAGGACAGGCAGGGCAGCAGGATGGCACACAGCAGGATAGGCTCGCAGCGGCTGGCGCACAGCTGGACAGGCTGGGCAGCAGCTGGCGCACAGAAGGACAGGCAGGGCAGCAGGATGGCACACAGCAGGACAGGCAGGGCAGCAGGATGGCACACAGCAGGATAGGCTCGCAGCGGCTGGCGCACAGCTGGACGGGCTGGGCAGCAGCTGGCGCACAGAAGGACAGGCAGCGCAGCAGCTGGCACACAGCAGGACAGGCAGGGCAGCAGGATGGCACACAGCAGGATAGGCAGGGCAGCAGGATGGCACACAGCAGGATAGGCTCGCAGCGGCTGGCGCACAGCAGGACAGGCACGGCAACAGCTGGCACACAGCAGGACAGGCAGGGCAGCAGCTGGCACACAGCAGGACAGGCAGGGCAGCAGGATGGCAAACAGCAGGACCGGCAGGGCAGCAGCTGGCACACAGCAGGACAGGCACGGCAACAGCTGGCACACAGCAGGACAGGCAGGGCAGCAGCTGGCACACAGCAGGACAGGCACGGCAACAGCTGGCACACAGCAGGACAGGCAGGGCAGCAGGATGGCACACAGCAGGATAGGCTCGCAGCGGCTGGCGCACAGCTGGACGGGCTGGGCAGCAGCTGGCGCACAGAAGGACAGGCAGGGCAGGAGGATGGCACGCAGCAGGATGGGGTGCAGCAGGGAGCTCAAAGCAGGGAGCTGGAGCAGCAGGAGTTGCTCACCTGGGCTAGCCAGCAAAAGGTGGCAGAAACTCCGCAGCTGTGGCAGAGCATTCTAGCAGGTGGAGCGCGGGGTGGCAGCAGCCAGGCCCCCTCCTCTGCAGCTACAAGCACAGACAGGAAAATGCACACTCCAGGAGAGAAGAAAGGGGGTTAGAATCTCGTTCCCCTTTCCCAAATGAAAGCTCACCCACCAAGGAAGAGAAGGCAGTGCAGAGCTGAGCTTTTCCACAGTCACAGCAAAAAGGGTGACAGCAGTTGCCCCTCCGAAGTTCAGGAAAGCAAGTGAAGTTACCAATGGTCACATCTCTGCTTCCCTCACCACACCAGGCCACATCTTTTGTCTTTTACAAGAGAGTAAATGGTCCTTAAATACCCGGTCGTTGGTTACCTAGAAACAGAATGGGGAAAAATTCCACCCCCCCAACCTTCAACTCTTTTCCTTGGTTTCCTGCTTAAAGCTGTGTTTGCTTTTCTCCTCAGCTGATTTTGGCCTCTGTGCTCTGCTCACCCCTGAGCGGAGTAAACGGACAGCCACAGTTGGGACCACTTGCTGGATGGCACCCGAGGTGGTGAGAGGAGAGCCATACGGCCCCAAAGTGGACATCTGGTCCCTTGGCATTGTGGCAATTGAAATGGCAAAAGGAAAGGCTCCTTATGTTCGGCTACCCCGTGACCTGGTAAGGTGCAAGTATGCTCAGATAGCACTGTCCTTCTTGTCTGTGCCCATTAGACAAAAGCCCATTCCCAAAGCTTGAACTAGTTCCACCAAGACTCACTCCTAAAAATGTCCCTGGGGCCCACATAAGCTCTCAAGGCAAGACGTGCAGGATGTTGGAATAGCCGGGGATGCACTGAGGCCTTTTATCTTTTGGTAGAGAAGGCTCATCTAATCTGCTAGGCAAGAAATTGCCACTGCAGATTGGAGCTTAAAAAATGGCGTCTAGGTGAGCAGGTAAGGATATGGAAGAATCAGGTAGAGACTCATGTTTCCTTTTGCTTCAGGCTAAACATGTGATAAGCACGCGAGGGATACCAGAGCTGCACAAGCTCCAGCTGCACTCTGGCTTGAGTGACTTTCTGGGCAGCTGTCTGCAGATGGATGAGGACAGGCGAGGCTCTGCTGAGGAACTTCTGCAGGTACAATGCAAAACGGCTGCAGGCAAAACAGCTGTTGCCCATCAGGCTTTGCTCCTTGGCTAAACTCCAAGGCATCAGATGGGGCCCCTGCCCTATTCATCTCCACTCTGGGTGCTTTTCAAATGAAAATTAAATAGCATCCTAGACTGGTTGAGGTTGGAAGGGACCAGTGAAGCCCAATTCTCACAGCCATACCTCAGAGGAGAGCTTCTACCTTCTGATCATTTCTGTGGCCTGCTTTTTCACTTGGGTGGTGTCTTCACTTTTACCCAGTAGCAAAGGAACTGAAGTATTGCAATGCCAGGGACTGAGGCCGGCAACGGGGCTTGAAGAACACAGCAAAAGCAGTCCCTGCCAAGCGGTTCAAGATTGGTCTGTGGGAAGGAGGGCACTGTGGAGGGCTGACTGTGAGCATCCGAAGGCACCCAGCTTGTCCCTCCTGCCCCAGTCTTAGATGTCTCTGCCAGCCAAACAGGGACAGATGAGCAGGATTTGTGTTTCCCCCATTTGCTGACTGGCCCCGTCAAGTGGATGAGAACCGCTACAAGTTTGCTGCCAGGTTTTGTGACAGACTGGGAGTTGCCGACCGGGCCACTTCCTTGGCTGTCCCTGCTGTGCAGGAAGATGCCAACCAGCACAGGAGGGGCAGGGGATGCCAAGGTGGACACTGCTCTTCCTGCAAGCCAGAGCTGCATCCCCTTCGCTCTGTCACTTGTGTCCCTGCTCCTGGCTTGCTGCTGGAAACCTGTATGTCCAGTGCTCCTGAGAACAACACATGGGATCCATATTTTTCAGAGCTGTTGGGAGTTTCTTGAGGAATGGCTTATGCCCCACATCTCTTTTGGACTCTAAACTAGCCCACGTCTGTAGTAAAGCAGAACTTGAATAAGAATATTGTTTGCTGAAAGGAACAAATCCTTTGGTCAGCAAGCAGCAAACCCACAGTGCTGTCAGGACAAAAATGCCAGCAAGTGACGACACCTTGATGAATGCACTAGTGTGGTTATGGGCCATGTTTGCCTGTGATAGCAGTGTCCTGGACATGAAGGCAGATGTGCTAATGGTGCCCTCAGCACAATTTCTATGTATTCCTGGGAGCTGGAGGAATCCAGCTTGACTCTGTTAGGAACTGAGTATGAAAAATAATGGTTCCTTTCTGCTTTGTCTCTTTTAATTTGGTTCGGTTTGTTTCTTTTTCCTTTGGGCAGCATCCATTTCTCAGTTCAGCAGAGCCTCTCTCCAGCCTGATGGCTGGCATTCCTGCAGCCAAGTAATGCAGGAAGCAGAGGAGACGGCAAGGACCACTTCAGCGTTTTGAGAACAGAGCCTCGGAGAACAGGCAGAAATCCTGACGAGAGAGAGGCCAGGAAATAGGCAACCATCAGAGCAGGGAAGGAAGCTGGCATCTCCTTTTCTTCTATCTGCTGGCCCTCCTTGGAAGTTCCTGGATAGTACAGGATTGCTGGAGGGCACTGCTGGGCACTTTTCAGGTGGGGGGGATTTGTGTGAGGCATAAAGCTTCCATTCTTAATTTGGGGAGCTGGGCTGGGAATTCATCTGGAAATGTCTTCCTTTCCTCATCAGGCAAATGAGCTGGAAGGGCAGCATTTGGAAGGCGCAGCAGCTGCTGGAGCAATATGAAAACCTTCTGGCAGAGGTATAGAAGGAACAGGAGAAAAGGCTGCTTGAGATGAAGCAGGAAGCTGACCCAAAGCCAGCAGTGGCTAAAGGAGCTCAGGCGGGAGGTGAAAGAGGAGCGAGAGAAAGAGCAGGTGAGCCTGACCAGCCAGGACCCAGAGGGAAGGGCAGGAAGCGGGGCATGAACAGTAGATCTCAGGAAAGGGGAGGTAAGCACTACTGCAGGAACTGGAAGCACAGAGCCTGGCAGGCTCCAGAGGTGAGCCCCAGGAAGAAGGGTTAGGATGTAAGGGTCAGAGCTGGGTAAAGAAGCAGAAAGAAGGGGCTGACTGGAAGTGCTTTGGAGATGGAAAGAGGAGAAACCTGAGTGTGATGGCAGGGGCTAGTGATATTTATCTTGACAGAATATCAAGGAGAATATCAAGGCAGAGCTGCAGGAAACTCAGAGGAAGATGAAGGCAGTGGAGAAGAGGCACAAAGAAGAACTGGGAAGGATGCAAGAGGAAATGAATGTCCTGCTGCAGCAGAGGGAGGCTCTACAAAAGCAGGTGAGGGAAAGAGCACTAGCCACTGCAGTCATGCAGCAAGTGGTCTCTCCCCTTCTCGCCTTTCCCCTGCAGAGCAGCAGCTGGATGGTGGTAATGCCTCTGGCTGCCATGCTACTGTGGTCTCCATCGCAGCTGGTCACAAGGACAATTACTGGTCCGCTGAATCTCAGCTGCTGCCCTGGCCAGTGGGGCTAGTGCTTTGGCCAGTGGGCCAGCAATCCTTTGAATGTATCTCTTCTGGCATCTTAGCGCTCCCTTTGTTTTCTGAGGGGTTTGTTCAGGTGGACGCGGTGACCCACGCAGATTCTGAAACAAGCTGTCCCTGTCCATGGTGAATGCGCTCCTCAGGACAGGGTGAAATTTAAAGTTGTTCTTTCCCTTTCACAGTCTCTATGACAGCTGGCAGTGCCAAGCTGTAGTGTCTGACTGCCTTATGGGGTCTGACTTGAGGTGGAAGAGTTGACAGCTCAGCTTGCAGCCTAAACACAAGTGTTGTTCCTAAGGGCTTGCCTTTGAAATGTGATGTCTGGGGCATCTCTGTCAGCCACCTTTGTGACACAAACTAATTTCTTGTCCCAGATCAACGTGGACTCTGCCATCGGAGCTTCTGCTGTAGCAGGAGCATCCTCCAAAGAAGCCTCCACTCCACGGCCTAAAGACCTGAGTAAAAGTCTGCAGACACATACAGGTGTCCTCTTTTTTTATGTTTTTTTTTTTCTTTTTGGTATGGTCTGGGGACTGTGGTTTTTTCCCCCTTTTCTTTGTACAGTCCACAGATTTCTGTGGAGGTCCTTTTCTTTTTCCTACCATGTTGCACAGTGCGTGAACTCGTGCAACTGTCCTTTTTTCCCCCCTTTTCTCTTGCACAGTGCGTGAACTCGTGCAAGAGTTCTTTATTTTCTCCTTTTCCTTGCACGGTCAAGGAACTCGTGCAAGTGTTCTTTATTTTCTCCTTTTCATTGCACAGTCTGGGGACTTGTGCAAGTGTTCTTTATTTTCTCCCTTTCATTGCACAGTCCAGGGACTTGTGCAACTGTCTTATTTTTCCCTTTTTCATTGCACAGTCCAGGGACTTGTGCAAGTAGTTTTTCCATTCCATTTTTCTTTTCTGGCCTGCGGACTCAAGCAGCACAACTTGAAAGATGGAGCGAGTCCGTAGAGCCACGGGCCGTGCTTTTTCTTCGGCAGCTTCCCTCACAGTTAACTGTCTGACAGGTAGGTAGAAGACATTGAATGGCATTGAAAAGACTAGAGAAAAAAGCTGCCTTAGCTGTTAGGCAGACAATGTGCTACAATGTGGGCACTAACTGCTAGGGTAGAATTTGCATTTTCTTGGCCAATTTTCTAGTTCTTTAGTGGCAAAGACAAGGTAGACACAGACTAGGGTATTTCCCTGTGCTCTTGCTTGCTCTGCTAAAGAACTGTTGCTCCTGGAGGGATGTTGTGCAAGGAAAATGTTCTCTCCTTGGGTGGACTTGTTGTGTGGGATTCCTCAGCACCGACACTTTTCTAACAGCCCTGGGTTCATTTTCCCTTGCCCCTGGCAGGTTGCCTCAGACGTCGAAGGAGCCAAGTGCATGGTTCGGTGAGTGGAAAGGGCACCCTTGACATTCCTGGGGTCTGAGAAGTGTGGAGCAAACTGTGAGCTTGGCCTGTTGCAGTAGAGTGACAGCCTGGTAGGCCAAAAGAAAGTCCACATCACTGTCTGCATGAGCCCTACCAAAAGCATTTCCATCACTTTCCAAATAGTTCACTTAAGGGGTTTTAACGAATGAAAGTCACGTTTTGCAGACAGGAGGCTGCATGCTGATTATAGCCAGGCTGGAATATCTCATTCAGAAGCATATGCAGACCAAAACATTAGTCTCATCAGCCCACTTGATTTGAGTTTTAATGACTTAGGTCCCACTTCTCTCCAAATTCATGACTTCCCCTTAAGACAGCTGGAGAAATACAGTTCTAAATGACAGGGTACTCCCTGTGCCTCACACTGCTGTCTGTCTGCAGAGCACCACATCAGCATCAGAACCTCCTCTGGCTCGCCCTGTTCCTCCAGAGGCTAAAGGGGAGGCAAAGCACAGCAAACCTCCGCGTGTTGTCAGTCCAGGGCCTGAGCATCCTGAACCAGTAAGTGGCAGCTTTGGTCGGAACTGTCTTTGGAGCAGTGCAGAGCTGCAGATTTCTGATCAGACAGCACTTGCTGTTCGTGGCTGAAGATGCTGAGGGCTGGAGTCCTGCCATGACACAGCGCTTCAGCCCAGCCACTGACACCTGCGAAATGGGATCTGAACTTTCACAAGCAGGCATCATTTTCCTGGGATTCTGACAGGGTCTGTGAGCTTCCCTTGGTGACAGATAAGCTGTAGCATGATGTCCTTTAATGCTACTGGTGCAAAAGTGAGCCCCTTTGGGCACAGTGTCTGTGCAGGCTCCCTGTTGTCAGTGGAGAGAGCGGTCCCAAGGCACAGTTCACAGCCTTGTGGGGTACGTCAGACCCCCTGTTGGCTGCAGGGACCTGCCCCTTTCCACGCACTATCTAAGTAGCTGCTACAGTCACTGCTTCAACTACACCCTGAACTTTGATATGACCCCAGGTTGGTGAGAAGAATCCTGAGCAGCTCTGCATGGCAGTCTCTGATGGGCTGCAACACAGTTCCTCTTGGCCACTCCCTAATGCTTGAAATGCTGAGGAGAAGCTGCTTGAACCAGAGCTGAGCAGGGCAATGCTCCCTGCTTCTATTCAGACACTTATATGGCAACTCAAGAGTCATTTGGTTACCCACATAAACACCCTCACATGACAGCTTTTGCCCTCCAGTGAGGTGTGTCTCCGCTTGCTGCTTCTCCCAGCTCTCCGGAGCCAACTTCCCTGCTCCTTATTGCTTGTTTGTGCTTTTTCCCTGCCCATTCCTTGCAGGCCCCAACAGGAGAGCTTCCTGTCAGTCAGGACTCCTCTGTCCAGGTGGGAAAGGCAGAGCAGTGTGAAAGCATGGATAGAGTGTGCAGTGCCCAGGAGTTCAGGTGTGTGTGTGAAATTTTCTCGCTTTCTCTGGGCGGGGCTGGGTGTTGCTGAGCTTTAGGAGGCCCATGGTCAGAGAACCAATTTGGTGTGCTCAGCATTTGTAGCATAGAGGGCAAAAGGCAGCCCGAGGGCAGGTCTGGCTGCCGACTGACAGACAGCATCGCTGCCTCCTCGGACTCGCTTCTTGAACCTTGACTAAAAGCAGCCAAACTGGACCAGAGTAGAAGCAAGGGAGGCTCAGGCTGGGCTTAAGGAGAGCAAAGCATTGAACCACAAAAGCAATCACGCAGCAGAACAAGAGCCTCAGAGAGATGGTGCAGATTCTGCCCCTGGAAATTTGGAAGCGCCAGCAGGACAGAGCCTTGAGCAGCCTGTCCAGATGCCATAGCTTGGAGATGCCCAAGTGCTTGGAGCTGAAGACTGGGCTGGAAGCCTCCTGGGGCCCCTGCCAACCTGAATCATCCTGGGATCCTATGATTATTGGACTGGAAGTTCATAGCCATCTCCTCCCCAGGCTATAGCTTGCAGGCTCCTTCCTTGTTCCACTGCTGAAAGCAAGAGTAATTGTAGGAATACTCATTTGCATTTACCAAGCCTGCCTTAGGCAAAGAAGAACTTCTGGAACTCTGGGATCCACTGTATCAGAGAAGGGCATAAGACCTAGCAGGCAGGAAGCTGTTAAGCTGAGAGTACCTGAGCTTTCTAGAAACGTTTTGTGGCTTCTGGAAGCTTGTTTTACTTTCTCACTGGTGACTCCTTCACCTGCATGAAAGACAGCTCTAGTCAGGGAATGCCAGCATTCTCTTGAGACGGAACTAGAGGGCTGTTGGAAGTCACTGACACTGTCCTATGTGGGACTTCGGACGTTGTCCTGGTTTCGGAAAGGAGACTGTGCTGCTCTTAAAGGCTTCTTTGTCTGTCCCCTTTTCATAGACAGAAGGAGTTGGCTGCACTTGAGACAAAGCAGCACTCCTCACTAGTGAGGGCGCTTGAAGTGGCAGCAGAGTCAGCAGAGGCGTCGCAGCTTCAGGGGGATCTGCTGAAGCAAGAGAAGGAAGAGGTTCCCCTGGCAGTGCCAAAGGTATGCTCACCTTATTCCTAGGCAGCACTTGTGGGAGAGGGAGTTGCCCCAGCAAGACTGCCCCAAATGCTGCTTCTGGCAGCGACCTAAGACAGAGACTGTGTTGTTGTTCCTCTTGAAAAATGGTGACCCCCACTTGCAGGTTTGCCACCTGCAGAGGCCAGCTCACAGGGGTCTGGAGAAGCTGCTCCAGGAGTTCTCTCGCCAAGGGCACACTCTGTCCCAGGTGTGCAGAGAGAAGGCGGTGCTGGCGCACGAGAACGTGGCCCTGGAAGCCAGACTGGCAGCCATGGAGCGGGACCGACGAGGCCTTTCCAAGCAGCTGGTAGTGGCCAGGTAAAGGCAGGGAGGGGACCCTGGGCAGGACATTGTTGAAGGGCTGTAATTACAAAGCTGGCAAGCATTACGTGAGGATTTATTGCCTCCTGTGTGCTCTCCAGAGGTTTCTGGGACAGAGAAGCAAAGAGACGTGAGAAACAAGAAAAGGATACTGTGACCCCACTGTTATTTTTCTGACAGCTTAAGTGAGCAAAGCTGTCCTGAGCCTTGGGCTCCTGCTTGGCACCCCTTGCACGTTCCTGTGTCAAGTGCAAAGCAATCCAACCTGGCTCTGAATTGAGTGCTAGGGAAACCATGCAGATGTTCGCTGGAAGTTGAAGTTCGCCTCTGGTTTTGGTTTCTCCTGTGGTGCATCTGAACATCAATCTTTCCTTGCCAAGTAGTTTCACATGGGATTTTCAGAATTCAAGGCTCTTGCACCTGAACTTTGTGAGTAGAACGCTGATGTTTAGGGTGAAGCTGGAGGGTTGTGCTGAAAATCTCGTGACCCTTCTTAGCTAACTCTTATGAAGTATGGTGCAGGACCTAGAGTTGCTAACAGCAGCAGCAGCAGCAGGGAAAGGTCTTGTCACTTCTCAACACCCTCTGGTTATTCTTGCAGGCCAATGATTTTTGCTCACTACTCCACCCACCTCTCTAATCACTCAAAGTCCCTCTGGCTGGTCCCTCTTCCTTTTTAAAGAGTGCCAAGACATTTGGGCTACTGCCAGCTCAGTTAGCCATAAAGAAAGGTACAAATGTTCTTGTTCATGAACCTCCAGTAACTGAAATGGCAGGAGACCTGTCTCCCCTCCCAGATTGTTCTTCTTCACATAAAAACCTAGTCCTAGCTTCTTACTCATTCTGCTACAAACGGAAGGATTAACTATATTGTTCGGTGCATTCCTTTAGTCCCTTTTATTTAGAGACTGTCTGGAAAACAAAGTACCTCTATGTACCCTATGAATAGCAGTAAACCTTCACGAGTTGGCCAGGAGAAGACTGTGTCCTGTCCCCCTGCAGAGAGACCTGGAAGTGCTGAGGAGATCAGGGCTGTGAGCAGAGGCTGAGCTTTTGCTCATTGGCAGAAACATTGTGGGCACAGCCACCTGTGTGTGATAAGTCAGTTGGGCTTTGTGTGCTGTGGTACGTCATGAGGGAAGCCTGGGTAATCACCTGGAGGGGCCTGCTTTGCAATTTTCAACAATAGAAAAATGCTTGCTGTATCTGAGTTGCCATGCAAGTCGTTTTCCATACTCAGGTGCAGGGATTTTAAGCCACATCCTCCTGATCAAACTGCCTGTGGGTGCCCGGAGCAATTTCTCTTCATCTTCCCAACTTGTAGGTCAGAGAAGGACAGCTTGCAATGCAGCCTGCTGGAGGCTCAGCAGCACATATCGGAGCTGGAGATTGCCAGGAGTCATCTGGAAGCCCAAGTTCGCAGAGTCACGCAAGCCAAGGAGGTGATACAAGGTGAGAGCCTCGTGTGCTTTGTTTCTGGGGATCCCATGCCTAGTGCAGTTGCTCTGAAGCCAGCTCTGTCTGCAGGGCTGCTGAGGAGCAATGGAGCTGGGGGCAGCTCCCTCCTTGCCTGAAACTGAAAAGGATTAAGTTCAATGGAGTCTACTGCTTGTGCAGTCTCTGACTGTTGCCGTTCATCATGTTGGCAGAGGATGTGAAGGGCTTTCGGTGTGAGCTGCAAGCTGTAAGATGTCTCAGCAAGCAGCAATTGGATGGCATGGCTCAACAGCTCCGTCGCACTGAACAGCAGTGCAGCAAGGCGCTCCAACTCTGGCTATCTGCCCATGCAGAGGAACACAGGAAGCTCCTGCAAGAAGCGGTAGGAAGGAACATGCACCTGAATTTTTCAGGCAAAGCTTGGTGGGCTGGCTTAGCAGAATAGCAGCCTGAGGATGTGAAATGGCTGCAAGCATCTGCTGTAGGCCACATGTTGCTGGGCCAGGCAGCAGAGGGCTTCAAGGGCTGCTACTTGAAGGCCTGTGAAGATCCAGAGGATGGTGCTGGCCATGGATTCAGCATGGGCATAAGCCATTAAATGCAGCCATGGATTCAGGGTGGGCATAAGCCAAGTTCCCCAGGAGGCTGGGCGGTCACCACCCAAAGCATGGCAGCAAAGGGGCAGGATCTTCCCTGACACCCTCCTGCCATGCAGCAGACTGCTAACATTGCTGCCAACTGCAGCCCCAGCAACTGGGTTCCTTGTGTTGTATCCTTCCATGGTGGACTGAGAACTCACCTTTGGGCTTGAAGCACATGCAACAGGCCCTGTGTTCCTGGTGTTTCAGTTGGTGGCCTGAATTGTGACTAAGGCATCATGATCTTGGCCTCCTCCTCGTTCTGCAGTCCATCTGCAGCTTTTCCTAGCTCAAAGTGCAGGGGGACCTTGAGAACACAGCCTCTGAGAACAGGCAGAAATCCTGAGGAGAGAGGGGCCAGGAGACAGGCAGACATCAGAGCAGGGAAGGAAGCTGGCATCTCCTTTTCTTCCACCTGCTGGCCCTCCTTCTAAGTTTCTGGTTAGGACAGGATTGCTGGAGGGCACAAAGCCACTGCTGTGCACTTTTCAGGTGGGGGGTTGTGGGAAGGATGAAGCTTCCCTTTTTTTTATTCAGACAGCTTGGCAGGGACTTCATCTGGAACCCTTCCTCCTCTCCTCAGGAAAGTCAGCTTGAACAAAAGCATTTGGAGGCGCAGGAGCCTTTGGAGCAACAGGAAACCTTCATGGCAGAGACACAGAGGGAGCAGGAGAAAAGGCTGCTTGAGACAAAGCAGGAAATTGCCACCACGCAAGCTGAACAAGAAGAGGTACAAAGCAGCGGCAGTCAAGAGGGAAAGGCTGTGCAAAGAGAGTTTGAGTGTTGCTTTAGACTCTCCTGGGCTCTGAATGGGCACTGATTGTGTGGACACTGTCAGTCTGGATGGTATTGTCTCTTAGCTGGCCCTTGGTAAACAGGAGCCCAAGAGCACAATGCTTTTGGAAAGCATGAGCACATCAGTCTTGGAGTCTGGCCACACAAGTGGTGTGTAGGAAGTGTAGATTCATCTGCTCTTTGTTTCTGTGCAGGACCTGCAGAGAGACGAGGAGGAGAAAGTTATCATGTTACAAGTATTGTACCAGCTGCGTGAAAAACTAAGCCGAAAGAGGCGGCAGCTAAAGGAGCTCAGGCAGGAGGTGAAAGAGGAGCGAGAGAAAGAGCAGGTGAGCCTGACTAGCCAGGACCCAGAGGGAAGGGCAGGAAGCGGGGCATGAACAGTAGATCTCAGGAAAGGGGAGGCAAGCACTACTGCAGGAACTGGAAGCACAGAGCCTGGCAGGCTCCAGAGGTGAGCCCCAGGAAGAAGGGTTAGGATGTAAGGGTCAGAGCTGGGTAAAGAAGCAGAGAGAAGAGGCTGAATAGAAGTGCTTTGGAGATGGAAAGAGGAGAAACCTGAGTGTGATGGCAGGGGATAGTGATATTTATCTTGACAGAATACCAAGGACAAGCCACAGGCAGAGCTGCAGGAAGCTCAGAGGAAGATGAAGGCAGTGGAGAAGAAGCACAGAGAAGAACTGGGAAGGATGCAAGAGGAAATGAATGTCCTGCTGCAGCAGAGGGATGATCTACAAAAGCAGGTGAGGGAAAGAGCACTAACCACTGCAGTCATGCAGCAAGTGGTCTCTCCCCTTCTCGCCTTTCCCCTGCAGAGCAGCAGCTGGATGGTGGTAATGCCTCTGGCTGCCATGCTACTGTGGTCTCCATCGCAGCTGGTCACAAGGACAATTACTGGTCCGCTGAATCTCAGCTGCTGCCCTGGCCAGCAGGGCTAGTGCTTTGGCCAGTGGGCCACTAATACTTTGAATGTATCTCTTCTGGCATCTTAGTGCTCCCTTTGTTTTCTGAGGGGTTTGTTCAGCTGGACACGGTGACCCACACAGATTCTGAAACAAGCTGTCCCTGTCCATGGTGAATGCAGTCCTCAGGACAGGGTGAAATTTAAAGTTGTTCTTTCCCTATCATGTCAGTCTCTATGACAGCTGGCAGTGCCAAGCTGTAGTGTCTGACTGCCTTACGGGGTCTGACTTGAGGTGGAAGAGTTGACAGCTCAGCTTGCAGCCTAAACACAAGTGTTGTTCCTAAGGGCTTGCCTTTGAAATGTGATGTCTGGGGCATCTCTGTCAGCCACCTTTGTGACACAAACTAATTTCTTGTCCCAGATCAACGTGGGCTCTGCCATCGGAGCTTCTGCTGTAGCAGCAGCATCCTCCAAAGAAACCTCCACTCCACGGCCTGAAAACTCGAACATGAGCAGTTTTGCCCAGCTCAAACCTGCCGAGAGAGAGAGAGAGAGAGGAGGAGTGCCTGAAGCTGCTGAGTACGTCCTGTGCATTTCTTGTCTGATCGAGCAGTGTATTGTGTGTGTGCCTCAGCAAGAGCTGTATCACATCCCTCCTTGGTTTGGGGTCAGATGGTCATTTTGGAATCCCTACAGCAGCTGTTGTGCTTGAAGGCAGTGAGGGAGCACTTGGAGCATACCTTTTGCCTTTGAGGGCAGCTGGGAGTGGATAGGCTTTGCCTGAGCTCCCCTCTATACAGCAGCGACTGTTCCCTGAGCAGCAGAAGGCTGCAACCTAGGAAATGACCCAGTCAATTTGTGTCTGCTGGTCTGGCCAAATTGATCAGAATAGCTGGCTTTCTACATTCCCTTTAGACTCCTCACATGTCACTTGTCTTTGGAAACAAAATATTTCACAGAAATTGATTGGCTGTGGGGCTGGTTACATATTGGCACTGCTTTTATGACTGGTAGTACTTCTTCTATTACTTCTACAGATGACATGTGCCCCCACATCCACACTGGGTGCTTTCCAAATACAAATGAAGGAACCTTGCAGCAAAGCAATCAAGGAAGCAGAGGAGATGACCAGCATCACTTCAGGATTACATTCTCCAATGCCAGCCTGTACTCAGAGTCAGAATAAAAGTCCCATAAACCTCAAGCCTGTTAGAAGATTCCCTTCCTAGCACCCAGGGAATAAACCTCTATGTTCACTTCTGAATTGACCCCCTTTCTTAAAGATGAAAATCCCACCTATGGGCATTCCAG
The DNA here is from genome assembly GCA_036630365.1 of Acanthiza pusilla. Classification (NCBI taxonomy): domain Eukaryota; kingdom Metazoa; phylum Chordata; class Aves; order Passeriformes; family Acanthizidae; genus Acanthiza; species Acanthiza pusilla. The sequence goes on from JAXCHO010000095.1 coordinate 3,043,134, forward strand.
CATGGTTTGGAATTGGGGAATGGTCTCCTTTCTTTGTCAACTCCGACATACACTGCCTTTGAAATACTGCCCACTGGCCAGTTTTTGCCCAGGCCTGGACTTCTGGATGAAGAAGGAAGCACAGTTGCATTTCCAGCCAAAACCCAGTGAAGAGCAGGGCAGCTTAAACATCCTGTGGAGATACAGGCTTTCAGCTGTGCACATAAAGGCTTTTGGTTCCTGCTCAGTGCAGCTGCCTTCTCTCCTCTGTGACTGCTCCCGCTTCCCACGTGGCCATGAGTAAAAGGTACGAGGCTCTGTAAATCAAAGAAGTTGGACATGTCTGCTGGCAGTACAGCAGAGCGGAGAGCAAACAGCCTGGAAGGTCCCTGGAGTGTACAGCTGGTGATTGAGCCAACTAGGGAAGGCACCCACTGCACCTGCTCCTTGTCAACAGAGAAGGACTGGTGGGTGATGCCACACTTGGGGGCCATCTGGGGCTCAGCAATCATGAAAAGTCTCTGTGCTTCATTGGGTTTGTCCCTCTTTCTTTGCCTTCTGTTGTTCATTTGCTCGGCGGCTGCTACCCAGGATTGGGTAGCTGGCACAGCTAAAGTGCAGGAGAGCCTCATTTGTCTGCCCTTTGAGGTGGCTGCACACTGCAGCCTTTTCAGTCTGGAAGCTCAGTCTGGAGAGAGAGCTCCCTGCTCCGTTTCTTGCATAACTCCCAGTGGCCACGGCCTGTCATCTGCAGTCCCAGGTGGCATTGAGGGCTGCCCGGTGCCTCAGGCTGCTGCAACCCTACTGCAAACAACAGGAGACAGTGGCAGGTGGTTGTTTCCAAAGTCACATCCTTCCGGGGTGGTGTGTTGTGTGCATCATTTGTCCAGCCCAGCCCCAGACTTAGGGATCAGATGCAGGCACTGCTGTTACTGCCACTGAAGTCAGTGAGGATTTGGTGGCTGGCTTCCATCACAGCAGAACTGGTCACTCATGAAGTCAGGTGAGGATGGTGCCCTGCAGAACTTTGGGCTGCATGGGTGCGAGGGAGCCACCCCTTGTTGTTATTTGCCATCAGGGAAAGCTGTGCCAGTCAGGTGTGTGTCAACAGAGCAAGCAGGGAGTGCACGAGTCTCTTCCATCTGTGTCTGCTGAGAGTTTTGACCTTGGAGATCAAGTGGCACACAGTCAAATGCTTTTGATCCCTCTGTGTATCCCCATGTTAGGCAATGCTGCTAAATTGGCCTGTAGCACAGCAGCAGTGGAAAAAGCCTCTCAGCTCTGCAGGTGCGATAAGTTGTCACCGATGTACTTTGATGCACAATGATGCATTTTGTTTCCATGAGGGAGAGGAAAACTGGTTTAGGAGTGCCAGGAGGGGGAATGATGCTTCTGAACTTTCCATCTTGCCTTCTGTCAATTACAGGCAGATCTCTCTGCTTCATAGGTGTGCCCAGGGGAGCTGCCCGAGGTGCACCACAGGCCCTAAGTGCTTCTCTGAGGTATCATAGCAGAGCAGCTGCAGGGTGATGTGTGTGCAGCAGGTCTCTTTGCTTGTATTGCACCCGTTTTATTTCCTGAATCCTAAATTTTGGATTATGAGTCTCCCCATTACTAATGGAGAGATTTCAGTCACACAGTGAAATAGTTCATGCCTCAAACATTGCTATAAAGTTCTGCTCATTAAGCTACCACCAAAAAGCCTCCCTGAAGATACCTGACCGGGATTTTGCACTGAAAGTCAAACTGCTGAGATTAGAGAAAGTGAAACCTATTGTTCCGTCATCTCAGGCTCAGGGAAAGGAATGCATGCACAAAAGGCCAAACCCACCAGCTGTGCTGAGAATCATCTCTGCCTGAGTTTGGCGTGGAGGAGACCATAGCCCGCAGAAGCCAGGTTCACACAGACTCGCCCCCAGCCAAGGGGGCAGGAGGAGGTTTCGGTCAGAGGTGCCTGGTCAGAGGCAGTAAAGCCCCATCCTCCCTTACACAAACTGGCCCAGCTGTGGAGCCCCCAAGCCCATAGGCCCCATCCACAGGACATTCACGTGAGAGGCACCTTAGAGGGTGTCATAATCCATCAAAGACCCCCCAAAGCGCTCCCCAGAGGTCTTGAGCCACAGCATCACATGTGACACAAAATGATGCAACAAACCCAGAGTCTGCTGCAAGAGAAAATGGCAACCCTCCCCGCTACCCTCCAAGGGGGTGCCTGGGTTTTCCTACCTGGCCTGAGTGTGTAGGAACCCACTGGATTCTATGCTTTTTGGGGGGACTATCACCACAACAAAGACCAGCTGAAGAGGACTGACAAAACATCACTGAGATCCACAGAGTGGTGATATATTCCTTGTTCTGTCTCAGACCCTCTCTTTCTGTCCCCCCACCCCCACCCATTTTCTCTTTCATTCTCTTCCCTGTCTCTCTCTATCTCTCTCTCTCATATTTACTATCAAATAAAAGCCATGCTATTGACCGGCATATGGTCTTGTTTGCACCTCAATTCGGGCAGGGGCAATTCTAACAACCCTAATAATCACATCTTAACAAGAGGCTAAGGAGACATTCCACCAACATGTTCTTGCATGACACTGGAACAGTGTTTGTGTGGTCAATATGCCAGGGATACATCCTCAGCATGGGGCAGCGTCCATGTCCTGTGCATGGCAGGGAGTGACCTTGGAGCCACCCTCACAGTCTGGGTGCATCCATGGGTGCACTTGCCCATTCTCTTTACTTACACCAGCTCCCAAGTCAGACATCCCCTTGAAAAAGTTCTCTGCCAGACACTGAGCTCCTGGTGCCTTTGCAAAAACCCACTCCCTTTGCCTTGTGCAAAGCTGCAAGGTCAGGTTCCTCCATGGACGTGGGATTTAAATCTCTGTCCTGCCCATGGTGGATATGTGCTAGATAGTACCCCACTTTGCAATCATTTGCTGTGCTCTAATTTCTGGCCTGCAGGAGCTGAGTAAATTGATCCTGGTTTTTCTGAGCTACCTTGGTCTTTTCTTTTCCGGACTGCGTATCTCACAGAACCGCGAACTCCGTGTTTACTGTGGACAGATGCAAACACCAAACACAGGAAATGATAGAAAATGCAGGTTCTATGAAATTCTCCCTCCATCATTTCATTCTAGATGTCATCGTAATGCGCCACAGGAAGGAGCAAACAGGTGCCAGCGTCACAGGTAACAGGAGAAGACAGCAGGTCAAGAACAGGCGTTCAGCTGATGGATACAGGAAGCAGAACAATTTGCAAGGCAGGTGAGTGCTTGAGATGGTGGAGGCCTGCCAAGCTGCCTGCTCTTGCCTGGGTGCTGAAAACCTGAACTTCAGTGGTCTTGAGAGCAACACCTGGCCCTAAATCCTGCTGGCATCAGCATTTCTTAGAGGGATTGCCATTTGCTGAGGAATGGCTTGCACTGCTCATCTTCTTGGCAATTAAGCCAGGCCACGGTTTAGAAAGCAGGAAGCTAAGTGAGTCCTTGGAGTTTCCTGGAAGGAACAAAGCCCTGTGAGAGCAAGCAGCATTCCCAGGGCGCTGTCAGGGGAAAAATCCCAGCAAGCTGAAGACACCTGGATAAAGGGGTGAATACGACTGTGAGCTACAGTGGCCTGCAATGGCAAGGTCCTGGACATGAAGGCAGAGGGGCAGATAGTGGCCTCAGTCCTCTTTCTGCATCTTTCTGGGAACCAGAGAAATCCTGCTCAGCCTGTGAGGAACTGAGCCTGGGAAGTAAGAGTTCCTTTCTGGTTCGGGTTTTGTCTTTTTCTTCTTTTGGACAGCATCTCTTGGGAACATCAGCCGAGCCTGCCTCCAGCCTGGCTGATCGGATCCTGTCAGCAAAGCAATTGCAGGAAGACTGGAGAGGAGGCACTCGTGCTTGAGGACGGCTTGGTGCCCTGCGAGCTCAGCGCGCGACTGGGAATCAAAAGTGCCTAATTCCTGCCCTCCACTGGAAGATTCCCTTCCTCGCAGCCTGCACCTAAGGCTGGACGCTCCCCTGGCGCTGCACATTGCCCTGGCGCTGCGCGTTCCGGACGGACAGTGCCGTCTGTCGCCTTGCGCCGCTCCGGAGCTGCCCGAGGCTCTCTGCCCTCACGGAGGGGCCCCGCCCCGCCCCCGGCGCCCCCTGGCGGCTGCTCCGCCGCGCCCGCCCCGCGCAGGGGCGCCCCCGTCCCCTGGCGCCCCCAGCGGCCACCGCCCCTCACTGCAGGCACGGGGCAGGGATCGGCCCTGCTGCTGAGCCTGTCACTCGGCTCCTTTCTTTGCCAGCACTGAGGAAGGCTTGAAAGGAAGCGGCTTCCAACCGTTTCTCTCTGCTTTACTTTGGGGGGGCCAAAGCTCGCCCCTGAAGGCGGCCCTAGTGCGTCCATGGCTGCTGCTGCTGGAAAAGCCCGCTTCGTTCTCCCGCCACTTGTCATTGCTTGTTCAAAAGTTCCTTGCAGCTCTGGTGGGAGAAACAGCCCGCGGCACAGTGGCTGCCATCCCTGCCCAGACTGGGCTCTCTGGCAGAGAGCAGCAGCAGTGCTTGCCTTGGCTTCACCTGGGAATCAAAAAGACCCTTTAAAACCTCGGTGTCCACATCAGCAGTACTAAAGGGATCATTGTCTATTCTCAGATTTACCACTTAAGAGGTTTGAAACAGATAAAAGTCAAGATTTTCAGACAGAGATTGCTTGCTTCTTGTAGGCAGAGTGCAATATCTCGTTCAGAAGCATATACAATACCATCTAATGGCTCTCATTAGCCCATTTTGTTTTAAAGACTTAGGTTTCCATTTCTTTCAGACTTTATTGTTTCTCCTTAGGACAGCTGGGGATAAAGCTCAGGAGAAATACAGTTCTAAATGACAGGTTACTCCCTGTGCCTCGAACTGCTGTTTGTCTGCAGAGCACTACCCCAGCATCAGAACCTCCTCTGGCTCGCTCTGTTCCTCCAGAGGCTAAAGGGGAGGCAAAGCACAGCAAACCTCCACGTGTTGTCAGTCCAGGGCCTGAGCATCCTGAACCAGTAAGTGGCAGCTTTGGTCGGAACTGTCTTTGGAGCAGTGCAGAGCTGCAGATTTCTGATCAGACAGCACTTGCTGTTCGTGGCTGAAGATGCTGAGGGCTGGAGTCCTGCCATGACACAGCGCTTCAGCCCAGCCACTGACACCTGCGAAATGGGATCTGAACTTTCACAGGCAGGCATCATTTTCCTGGGATTCTGACAGGGTCTGTGAGCTTCCCTTGGTGACAGATAAGCGGTAGTGTGATGTCCTTTAATGCTACTGGTGCAAAAGTGAGCCCCTTTGGGCACAGTGTCTGTGCAGGCTCCCTGTTGTCAGTGGAGAGAGCGGTCCCAAGGCACAGTTCACAGCCTTGTGGGGTACGTCAGACCCCCTGTTGGCTGCAGGGACCTGCCCCTTTCCACGCACTATCTAAGTAGCTGCTGCAGTCACTGCTTCAACTACACCTTGAACTTTGATATGACCCCAGGTTGGTGAGAAGAATCCTGAGCAGCTCTGCATGGCAGTCTCTGATGGGCTGCAACACAGTTCCTCTTGGCCGCTCCCTAAGGCTTGAAGTGCTGAGGAGAAGCTGCTTGAACCAGAGCTGAGCAGGGCAATGCTCCCTGCTTCTATTCAGACACTTACACGGCAACTCAAGAGTCAATTGGTTACCCACATAAACACCCTCACATGAAAGCTTTTGCCTTCCAGTGAGCTGTGTCTCTGCTTGCTGCTTCTCCCAGCTCTCCGGAGCCAACTTCCTTGCTCCTTATTGCTTGTTTGTGCTTTTTCCCTGCCCATTCCTTGAAGGCCCCAACAGGAGAGCTTCCTGTCAGTCAGGACTCCTCTGCCCAGGCGGGAAAGGCAGAGCAGTGTGAAAGCATGGATAGAGTGTGCAGTGCCCAGGAGTTCAGGTGTGTGTGTGAAATTTTCTCGCTTTCTCTGGGCAGGGCTGGGCATTGCTGGGCTTTAGGAGGCCCAGCGTCAAAGAACCATTTTGGTGTGCTCAGCATTTGTAGCATAGAGGGCAAAAGGCAGCCCGAGGGCAGGTCTGGCTGCCGACTGACAGACAGCATCGCTGCCTCCTCGGACTCGCTTCTTGAACCTTGACTAAAAGCAGCCAAACTGGACCAGAGTAGAAGCAAGGGAGGCTCAGGCTGGGCTTAAGGAGAGCAAAGCATTGAACCGCAAAAGCAATCATGCAGCAGAACAAGAGCCTCAGAGAGATGGTGCAGATTCCGCCCCTGGAAATGTGGAAGCCCCAGCAGGACAGAGCCTTGAGCAGCCTGTCCAGATGCCATAGCTTGGAGATGCCCAAGTGCTTGGAGCTGAAGACTGGGCTGGAAGCCTCCTGGGGCCCCTGCCAACCTGAATCATCCTGGGATCCTATGATTATTGGACTGGAAGTTCATAGCCATCTCCTCCCCAGGCTATAGCTTGCAGGCTCCTTCCTTGTTCCATTACTGAAAGCAAGAGGAATTGTTGGAGTACTCATTTGCATTTACCAAGCCTGCCTTAGGCAAAGAAGAACTTCTGGAACTCTGGGATCCACTGTATCAGAGAAGGGCGTAAGACCTAGCAGGCAGGAAGCTGTTAAGCTGAGAGTACCTGAGCTTTCTAGAAACGTTTTGTGGCTTCTGGAAGCTTGTTTTACTTTCTCACTGGTGACTCCTTCACCTGCATGAAAGACAGCTCTAGTCAGGGAATGCCAGCATTCTCTTGAGGCGGAACTAGAGGGCTGTTGGAAGTCACTGACACTGTCCTACATGGGACTTCGGACGTAGTCCTGGTTTCGGAAAGGAGACTGTGCTGCTCTTAAAGGCTTCTTTGTCTGTCCCCTTTTCATAGACGGAGGGAGTTGGCTGCACTTGAGACAAAGCAGCACTCCTCACTAGTGAGGGCGCTTGAAGTGGCAGCAGAGACAGCAGAGGCGTCGCAGCTTCAGGGGGATCTGCTGAAGCAAGAGAAGGAAGAGGTTCCCCTGGCAGTGCCAAAGGTATGCTCACCTTATTCCTAGGCAGCACTTGTGGGAGAGGGAGTTGCCCCAGCAAGACCGCCCCAAAAGCTGCTTCTGGCAGCGACCTAAGACAGAGACTGTGTTGTTGTTCCTCTTGAAAAATGGTGACCCCCACTTGCAGGTTTGCCACCTGCAGAGGCCTGCTCACAGGGGTCTGGAGAAGCTGCTCCAGGAGTTCTCTCGCCAAGGGCACACTCTGTCCCAGGTGTGCAGAGAGAAGGCGGTGCTGGCGCACGAGAACGCGGCCCTGGAAGCCTGACTGGCAGCCATGGAGCGGGACCGACGAGGCCTTTCCAAGCAGCTGGTAGAGGCCAGGTAAAGGCAGGGAGGGGACCCTGGGCAGGACATTGTTGAAGGGCTGTAGTTACAAAGCTGGCAAGCATTACGTGAGGATTTATTGCCTCCTGTGTGCTCTCCAGAGGTTTCTGGGACAGAGAAGCAAAGAGATGTGAGAAACAAGAAAAGGATACTGTGACCCCACTGTTATTTTTCTGACAGCTTAAGTGAGCAAAGCTGTCCTGAGCCTCGGGCTCCTGCTTGGCACCCCTTGCATGTTCCTGTGCCAAGTGCAAAGCAATCCAACCTGGCTCTGAATTGAGTGCTAGGGAAACCATGCAGATGTTCGCTGGAAGTGGAAGTTCCCCTCTGGTTTTGGTTTCTCCTGTGGTGCATCTGAACATCAATCTTTCCTTGCCAAGTAGTTTGACATGGGATTTTCAGAATTCAAGGCTCTTGCACGTGAACGTTGTGAGTAGAACGCTGATGTTTAGGGTGAAGCTAGAGGGTTGTGCTGAAAATCTCGCGACCCTTCTGAGCTAACTCTTATGAAGTATGGTGCAGGACCTAGAGTTGCTAACAGCAGCAGCAGCAGCAGGGAAAGGTCTTGTGACATCTCAACACCCTCTGGCTATTCTTGCAGGCCAATGATTCTTGCTCACTACTGCACCCACCTCTCTAATCACTCAAAGTCCCTTTGGCTGGTCCCTCTTCCTTTTTAAAGAGTGCCAAGACATTTGGGCTACTGCCAGCTCAGTTAGCCATAAAGAAAGGTACAAATGTTCTTGTTCATGAACCTCCAGTAACTGAAATGGCAGGAGACCTGTCTCCTCTCCCAGATTGTTCTTCTTCACATAAAAACCTAGTCCTGGCTTCTTACTCATTCTGCTACAAACAGAAGGATTAACTATATTGTTCAGTGCATTCCTTTAGTCCCTTTCATTTAGAGACTGTCTGGAAAACAAAGTACCTCTATGTACCCTATGAATAGCAGTAAGCCTTCACGAGTTGGCCAGGAGAAGACTGTGTCCTGTCCCCCTGCAGAGAGACCTGGAAGTGCTGAGGAGATCAGGGCTGTGAGCAGAGGCTGAGCTTTTGCTCATTGGCAGAAACATTGTGGGCACAGCCACCTGTGTGTGATAAGTCAGGCCACAAGAATTTGAGCTTTGGTTGCTGAGATCAAACTCAGCTGGGCTTTGTGTGCTGTGCTATGTCATGAGGGAAGCCTGGGCAATCACCTGGAGGGGCCTGCTTTGCAATTTTCAACAATAGAAAAATGCTTGCTGTATCTGAGTTGCCATGCAAGTCGTTTTCCATACTCAGGTGCAGGGATTTTAAGCCACATCTTCCTGAAAAAACTGCCTGTGGGTGCGAGGAACAATTTCTGTTCATCTTCCCAACTTGTAGGTCAGAGAAGGACAGCTTGCAGTGCAGCCTGCTGGAGGCTCAGCAGCACATATCGGAGCTGGAGATTGCCAGGAGTCATCTGGAAGCCCAAGTTCGCAGAGTCACGCAAGCCAAGGAGGTGATACAAGGTGAGAGCCTCATGTGCTTTGTTTCTGGGGATCCCCTGCCTAGTGCAGTTGCTCTGAAGCCAGCTCTGTCTGCAGGGCTGCTGAGGATTTTCAAAGGCATATAAAAGGTCTTAAAATACCTCATTATGCTATCTCACTTTTGCTTCACAAGTAGCTTGGGAATGGGCATTCAATACATCATCAAAACTTAATGGATTATATTTGGACTTGACGCAGTAGCCGAACGAAGGGAATTCCCAGTGCTCTCTGAAGTCTCAGGAAGACAATGGTCTAAACAAATGGACTTGTTTTAAAAAAACAACAGAGATTCTAAATTTAAAAAAAAAACAAGTCAACATTTCAAAGTATAGTAGTTTTTAGAGGTTTAATATCAGCTGGCTATTTACAGTATTTGTCATAAAATGAATTTCAAAACTTCTCTGTGTCTTTTATTACTTGCCATACACTAATGCTCTCAGCCTACTATAAAAAAACAGTACCTTTAACTTACATATGATATATTGTAGAATAACACTAGGATGTTTACTTCTCACAGAAAGTTTTAACCAATCATACCTCTTTCACCTTGCCTAAGTCAATAACAAATACCACATCATTGACAGTTATGCTGGTTTCTGCAATATTTGTAGAAAGAATCTGCAAATAAAACAAGAAACAACCAAAACTATAGTTAAAAGCAAAGACCAAATAGATTAATATAATATCTGACAAAGTCCTGTAAAACTTACTATTTTGCACACACCAGGAGGTGGACTTTTAAGCACTTTCTTCTGATCAAAAGTCTGCATATTTGAATGAAGCATGAAAACCTGATATCTAATGCAAAACATAGAGCACATTTAAGTCTTGTTAAAAAAAGCGATAAAAACCTCAGCCATAGGAACTAGAGGCTTTACCTGTGAGCGTTATCAGCAAATCTCCTGTCCTCAAAAAGAATACAGTTAGTCCCTAAGGCTAACTATCTCATCATATCTGGGAAGAAATATTAAAATCGCTCCTGAAAAAGAAGCAGGTTTTCAGCTAAGCGGAAAATTCACTTCAAATATGTATTAGTATTGTGAAGAGTAGCACTTGGAAGGTTTTACCTATTTAGTGTTTCCGAAAAAAGGGCAGGATTCATCAAAGGCTGAACGCATGGTAATTTATTGGGAGTGTGTATGTATACCTACCAGCCTCACAACTATGACAGATGTTATAAAGCAAGTGCATAATGAGGTCCAGATCCACTTTTTCATCATCAAACGGTGATGAGAAGCTGTCAGCAGTTCTCTGTCCTCTGCACTTAGGTCCCTACCACTTGTTCGGACCAGGGAACTTTCATCCAGATTGCCAAATCCTGCTGAAGCACTAAAACAGACAAATGCACAGAGCAGAGTCAAGGGCTTTTGTTTTGGGTTTGCATTCAGCCACCAACTAAACTCAGATCAACCCCAACAAGACTACTCCTTTTGAATTTTAAAGTGCAGCAGAACAGCACCTCCAAAACACTAATAATATTCACTGATTTAAGTGGAATCCAACAAAGCATGAAACTTCAATTCTTATCATCACTTCCATTTTCTTACACTTCACTGAAACACGTCCATAAGCAAAATATCAGAACTCAAAGTATAAAGATACCTCTTCTTTACCTGTTACATGAAAAAAAAAATTTAAATAAATGTATTTCCAAACATTTTCCTCCCATAAGCAGGTACTACACAAACAGAAACTACACTAAAAAGTGTTGTGTTCTAAAAATACTGGTCTCTACAAAATATTCCCAATCAATCCAGCTATTTAGGTCAGATTTGAAGGCATAAAAAGCTAAAAACTGTTCTGATTAAAAGACAAAATGCAGATTTCCCTTCAACTGTTTCTGCAAAGTAGTTATAGCCTACCTGTAGGATTCCAGCAGTTCAACAACCTCAGTCTGTCCAAAGTGCCTAGCCCAGTCTGCAGCCATCCTGAAAAAGTTATACAAAGATCTTTTCTAGATTTCTCACTTTGACAGAGACACAGCCCAAGACTCTGTAATTAAGGATTCAACTTAGAATTTCCAGAATACAATGTGATGAACAGAAGTTAGAAAATGTTCAGACTGTCAAAACCTCCTATTGCTTACAGTAGTCTGTTAAGTCAGCAATTACTTTAAATGTTATAGAAATTTTGCTCTCATTTGTATATTGACAAATAAATATATCTTTTGGTTTGCCTGTTGGTTTTTAGCAGCCATTAGATGATCTGCAGTGGATACTTGCTCCCATACTGATCAGCTGCTCTACTTGACTCAAAAAGCCTCTCCCTGAAGTAATCATTAGTGCAGTCACACTGGTTTCACTGTGCCTGTAATCAACTGAGAAGTACAAGTAAATAAATAAACAAATAAATCAGCAAACAAAATAAACACATTCTTATTTTTTAATCTAAATGTGGAATGAATGTGGCTTATATGACTTTTAAAATCCACGTCAAAGAGAATTTGTTTTCTCACTTCATCCTACCACTCAGTTCATGTGACTTTAACACTACTTTAGACGCGGCGTAACATCTGTTACTCCTTCAAAACAAGTGCAACAAAAAATAACTAAACAATTCGTTAGTTCTGCTAGTTCTATTCACTTTTCCAACAGGCATCAGAATTCAAACCCAACAACATTTGAAACTGGAGATAAAGCAGCAACAGAAATTCCAGTCGTTTTGTTACTGTTTTTTTGACATTCTCAGTGAAAATGAGATGGAACACCTGAGCAAAGGCATCAGTACTTTTATGCAACCAGATGTCAGAAAGACAAGAATCCATTTCTTTTATTAACCATGGTTCAAGGCAATTTGCATCTTTTTCAGTCTGAAGAGGAAAAGCAATATTGAAAAATGGATGTCATCCATAACTTATCTTTACTCTCATAAATTACACATTAAGAAATTGAACAGTTACTTTTCCAAGTAACAATCAGAAACCCAGCATTCAGGTACCAGTGAAAGCATTTATAGTTCCATATGCCAATTACTTTAAGCAATGGCAGTTCAGCCACTTAATCTGAAGAAAAGTTATCTACAAACCATTGTAACTGAAAAGCACACTTCAGCTAGAGTAGTTCATGAAAAACCATCTATAAAATACATTCATATCCTTTGACAAACTCTACAGGATTAGTATCTTCTGAACACAGTTTTTAAAGCAGATTTAAACATATCTCCCAACAAAAGTAAAAACTTACCAGTTGATTAAATACCATGTCACCAACGTCACCCAACAGATTACACTCTTCAGTTGCCCTTGGGACAGATCTTGGTCTCTCACGTTCCAGCTTACTATTATTTTCTTGAGCAGAACACCACTCAGTAAGTCTTTTGCTGTTTTTCTTCTACAATGTATGAAGGATTTCCAAGAAAAGTTTTACAGTCATCTTAATTATCCATTGATTTCAGTTTAATAAAAAAAGCTATATCAAGTCACAAAATTATTTGATTTCTTATTTAATCTAGAATGTTGTTACCCATCCAATATAAAATTAATGATTAAGGGCACCCACAGTGCACCACTTCAAACATCTGTATGAAGAACCAGGTAAGCAATACCACTTGGTTGCTTAATCCATTTAGCCTCCAATTGGCCCCATTCAAATGAGCTTCCTAAGTAACTACCTCCTACATAATTCTCAGTCCAGTTTCTCTTTTTCCAGAAGTGAAATACCAAAGGGCAGTGATACAACTCTAGCATGTAACAACTGATTGTTGTGTACAAGTAAAAGAAACAGCAGAAGCAATCAGCGCCTCAGCTGAGCTTTTCTACCCACAGCGATCAAGAGCTGAGCACCATGATAAATGTGCAGTTAGGATTGTATGTTATAGGTTCAAGCATGCTAATGCTCCTGAGCTAAGTATGTTAGATGCATCCATGTCTGAAGAATGCACTGAAAAATGTTAATAATAGAAACTGCTTCTGTGTAACATGTACAAAACTCTGCCTTCTCTAATGGCTGCACTTTAATTTGCACCTGAATGTCAGCACACTGTATCTTATGTTTCTAGAGTTTTCATGAGGGCAAAGCTTCCAATTGTATGTAATTCTACTGTGTAAAAATTAGGAAAAATACAATTTATCAACTGAAAGAAGTAAGAGTACAGCCACTGTAAGTAAAAATACTTTTTTCAATCACAGTCTACATCAACAATGTAAACACAGAGTTCTAAAGACACTTGCTGCCATCTAATCATGTTTCATTTAACAATCTGACTTTAGAATTTTAACAGAGAATCTCCTATTTGTTGTCCAATCAATCAGTGAGATTCATTGCAAGCAATTAACAAGTCCACCAACCTTGCTGCTTCTCTTTTTTGTACTTTACCATCTCTTTGTTTGTATACCCAGTACTTTGTCCTCCAAAAACATCTCTTTAACTTCAAAAGGTCTTCCTTGGAGTAAAAGTAGAAATAATTAATGAAAGATTAGATATTCCTAGCTTCACTCACAACATTAGTTCTTAAGAATAGTTTTTATAGACAAGAAAAGTGAATTAAACAAGATTGGGCCTGATTAAATAAATTATTGCATTCCTTGAAAAGTCTTGTAAGAGCATCTTCACTTGAGTTTACTTTCTTTAAGTGATTGGGCCACAAAAAACCAACCAAACAAAACAAACCCCTAAAACAATTCAAAAAGAAAATATCATTAGCAGTATACCTTATTTCTCATTAACCTCTTCAATTCTATTAAGAGTTAACAGCAGGAGATGTAAGATTGACAGTTACTCACTGCAATTTAATCAGATGAGAAAAAGGAAACAGTCACTTTTGTTTAGGTGGACAAAAAAGAATTCTCTGTGTCAGCCACCTGAATTAAATGGTAAAAGCAATTAGAACAGTTTTAGTGCAAGATCCCACTAGCAGACTGCCATGTTTGTATTCAATTACGTTCCTTCATGAGATGTATAAGAGGAGATGGACTTCTCCCAATGTCCCCACATAGTGCAGCCAATTTTGGTTTTCCTTACTGACTACTTCCCACTGTCTTTCTCTCCTAAGAATTTGCCTTGATTTCTCTTTTAACATCACTGTTTCCTAGACTCATTTTTATGGACATTAAATTATGCTTTTACACAGGAACAATTAATATCTATTGTAAACTTCTGGTTCCTTGGCAGACATTTACCACAGCTAAGTTTGTATCACCTAGGACTCTTCTCTCCTTCACAAAGGACAAGCTACCATTCACATACTTTTAGAAGCTGTCACGGAGGAAGCTTTCTTACACTGATCACACACTCTGTGGACTGCAGAAACCCACAACTTAAATACGCTGGCCTCTGTGGTCAGGATTGTGTCAGCTCTACTGCTGAAGAATCAAACCTTTTTCATTACAATAAGGGACAAAGCTCTTCTTTTAATTATCAAATTAAAAAAATGGAAAAAGCATCTATTCAATTGTGATTATGCCATGATTATCCTGTTATCCAGTATGTGATAACAGTATAACCACTGTGGTAAACTGAAGAAAGAGACAGTAAATAATAAATCTATTGATCTAAAAGGATAAGAAGCAACCAAAAAAGTAAGTTAGAAAGCCATATGAAAATTACCATGAGGTTTTTTTTGCCCCCCAAAAATTTGCCAAACATTAAAGCATGTGTAACTTCCAGATTCCTGCCTCCAAAATGAAGGAAGCCTCATTTCTTAGGCAAAAATTCAAAACTGAAAACCAGAAATGAACACTTTTATGTGTAAATAAGAAAAAATAATTCTTTCTCAGGAACATCCCCTAAAATTAAGCAATGATTTGTAAAGAAAATTCTAAATGAAGCAAAGAACCATGTGATTAAAAGCTAAACCCCAATTTGCCTAGGACTGTATTTCTGAAACGAACAGATACAGTTATCTGTACCTGAGTTTTTTCCAGTAACTAGTAGCAACCTCTGAAGCCAGAACTAGAATTGACTGGAATATACTGATAGTTATTATACTCTTGTAAACCCTAGGGTCTGTACCACTATGCAGACCAGCACTTTAAGAACCTTTTCACCCTTCTTGAATGGAATATGGAGGCGGCCAGGACATCCCTGCATTTACAGAACAGCCATTGGTAAAAACACTTCCCTCTGAGGTAGATGCAAATAGTTAAGAAACAACAAACCTGAGTAAACAAAGAACAAACACTGCTGTAACTGTCAGTGTATTTGTCACGTGCCTTTACTCAGAATGGTTTGGTAGAGTTCAGTAAGATCTATGAGTCTCAGGGCAGGTATACTGAGATTTAAGATTTTACTTAGGCACCTACTGTGTATAATGGGGCAACATCCAAGACACCTAATAAAGAGATCTGCATCTAGAGCAGCACTAGAAATAATTAGTTTTATTTAGCTTAGCTTTGCAACACATCTCTCAGTTTTATTAATAAGAAGTCACTGAACCTATCTCTCTCATGTAGTTCATTGTGTAAGAAAGGAAAGCAAAGCAAAAGGAAAAAGAACAGATAAACATCACAGATCCAAGATCATAACTTTTTACAAATACGGAATTTTTTTTAAACTAAAGTATGTCATTTTGTGGTACATGGCAGAGGCATTAAAATGTTTAAGTTTCGCTTAAGAAGGACTTTTAAAAAAACCATCCAAAAGTAAAACAACTTCAAAAAGTGTTGTAAAGGTATCAGAGCCGACTTCACTGTAATGCACATCCCACACAGACCTTAATTTCAGAGATCGAAGAGTACCTGCAACTTCTCTCATTCTTGTACTTGGATCTCATTTTCAAAATAATGCCACAAACTGCAAATCCTACAAATCTTACTCCAGTAAAATCTCCCTTCACAACTGATGAGCATTTAAAGAACTAGATGATACCAGGTAATGAGGAAAAAAGATACATTTCTTAGATCCATTAAATCATGCAAAAAGCTTATCATTAAGGCACATGGCTGATTAATCATCTTTATCGTCTGTTCAGTTTTATATTCTGAACGTATGAATCAAGAACCCAAATACAAGATTTGCAGGCTGAAGTCAAGACTGCATAAATCATTCCTGCACTTTTTTGCTCATTGGTAAACAGACAGGCACCTAAAATTACCATGTTTTTTTCTCTTTTCAGCAGTGGAGAATTTGCAGTAAACATTCTGGTTCCACTAACTTATCAAACTCCACAACAGGAAATTCACATAATCATATAGCAACACAAATAATTTGCTAGAAATTTGACTACAGTTTATCTTGAAAACATTGGGCAAATAAAGGGACTGCAAATTTGGTAGTGCAAAGTCAAGTGCATGATAACAGAAATTCTGATAGACTAGCATTGAATCTTTGTAAGCCTTTTTAAGGCTTTTCTGCTGACAGAGGAAATTCAGAAAACTTTAGACCACTGCTCTCCACATTCACAAATTCCAAAATTAATTATTGGCACAAACCTAAAATAAGATGCTTTTACAAGAAGAAAGAAACAACAACCCCCCCCCCCAAAATAGGCATACTACGATAAAAAGATCCGTAACTCTTTAAAGGTAATTCAGATTCAAACTTAACAGAAGCACTTTAAATGTTCGTCAAAGTAATGCAGAAAACTAGGATCTCCCCATTAATTTAACAATACATGCTGCTCCATCTCACATGAAATACAAGATCCTTACCACAATAACATGTGTCACAGCTGATAGGGTGCTGTCTCCTGCCATCAGTGTACGCAGCAGTGTGCCATTAGTGCAAAAGGTCACCAGTGTCTTTGGAGAAACTCTATTGAACAGTTCACAAAGATGCTTCAGCTTTATTCCACCATTTAAATGCTGCTTTCCACTGTCTACTAAAACTTAAAGATTGAACAGCTCCTCACCAGAAGTGAATCACAGTTCTGTCATCAGAGTTCGTGCATGCAATTTGTTTATAAACTATGCCTGTTCCTAAAGAGTTCCTAAGGATTCTTGGTGCTAATGCTCCAAAACTTTAGGCAAGGGATTAATTAACAGGGTGAGATTAATTTTTTTCTAAATTAATACGCAAGTGAAACAGAATCTTGAGAACCTCTCCATGTTGTTTAATGTACTGGAAAATTCAGTGCGAACTGCCTTGGAAAAACAGGATCAATTCTTCAGAATACCCTCAGATACAGTCTTTGTATTTTTCTAGACGTGGTGGGTTGACCTTGGCTGGATGCCAGGCACCCACCCAGGCTGCTCTACCCCTCTCCTCCTCACCTGGACAAGGGGGAAGGAATACAACAAAAGGCTCATGTGTCAAGGTGAGGACAGGGAGAAATCATTCACCAGTTACTATCATGGGCAAAATAGATTTGACTTGTGCAACTTAGTGTATTACCAATTAAATTCAAAAGAAATAGAATCAAACATGAAAATACCACCCCCACACCCTGCCCTTCTTCCCAGGCATAACTTTGAATTTTCTGTAATTCTGACCCCTCAGTGCACTGGGGCACAGGGAGTGGGGGCTACGGTCAGTTCACATCTTGTCTCTGCCACTCCTTCCTCCTCAAGGGATGGATTTCTCACACTTCACCAACTGCTCCAGTGTAGGTCCCGCCCACGCGGTGCAGTCCTTCAGGAACAGACTGCTCCAGCACAGGACCCCTGTAGCGTTGGTTCAAGCCCAGAGAGTTTCTTCCCCCCTGAGGAACCTCTGGAGACCTAGAGAATAAGACCCCCCTGGAGTAGAGTCGAAGGTGGATTGCCCCAGAGAGGGGTCAAGGTTCCCCCCCTGTCCCTCAGTTCATAATGATATTCGTATCTCCCTCTCTCCTCCCTTCCTCGTTCCCGATTGGACCGAGTCCCTTTGTCCCTCCCTGATCCCTCCCCTGCGCGGTTCCATTATTGGTTGTTACCCTCTGAATAGAAGTCTGATGCCTGGCTGGGTTGAGGGCTCTCGCCCTAGACGGAAGCTGCCTACCACCGAAGGACCCCGTGTCTGCTTCCTAGTCCGGGCGGGAGAACCCTCTCTCTCAACAGCACTCCGGCTCACGCGGCGTGGCTGCATTCTGGGACGGTACGGCCCCCGGCCAGGAGATCTGTCTCTAACTGCAGCGGACCTGGACATTAGGAACGCTAGCAGACACCGCTGCCGGGCTGTGACCGATCCCAGGTGGCCAGCGAGACCAGCGCGCTCTCGCCGCGTCAGACCCCCACCGGTTCACAAGTCTGGGCAAAACTGCTCTCGGGAAGACTCCTCTCTCAGTGGGGCCACAGGTCCTGTCAGAGCCTATTCCAGCACAGGCTTCCCACAGGGTCACAGCCTCCTTTGGGCAGCCATCTGCTCTGGCATGGGGTCCTCCACAGACTGCAGGTGGATGTGTGCTCCACTGTGGACCTCCAGGAGCTGAGGGGAACATCCTGCCTCACCAGTCTCCACCAGGGGCTGCAGGGGAATCTCTGCTCTGGCTCCTGGAGCACCTTGTGCCCCTCCTTTAGCACTGACCTTGGTGTTTGCAGAGCTATTTCTCTCAACAATTTGCAATTCTCTCTTTGCACTGCTGCACAGATTTTTTTTCCCTCCATCTCAACTATTTGGTCCCAAAGGCATGATCACTGCTGCCAGTGGGCTCAGCCTTGGCCAGTGGCGAGTCTCTCTTACAGACAGCTGGGCAGAGGCTTTGTCAGACATGGGAATCAAAAAAAACATCCCCCTCGCTACCACAACCTTGCCACACAAACCCAATACACTATACTTGACTGAACCACGAAGAAATCAGCTGAACCTTTTCAAATGCTGTGATTTTTCAAGAATGTAAAACTCTTTGAAAGTACCTACTACCTGTGGCAGTGTTAGCTGTGCAAGTAGAAACAGCAATTGCCTCTACTTCCTCCAGCATTACCACTTTAAGTGCTGAAAACTACCAGAAAAAACTGTAGAGTACTATACAAAGGAAGACACACACACATGTGTGTACTTCCTTTCAAGTTTGGAATTCTTTCTTCACTTCAAAAATACTCTTACATATTGAAATCAAGGAACACATACCAGATGGAAGTGCTTTACTTTTTTAATCTCTACTCTTCTCTCTTTTTCATCAGCCTTCTAGAAATCACCACTACTGTCAAATAGACAATAAAAGTTCAAAAAATAGATTTCTGTGTTTCTGCAAACACTTCCATTGAACACTTTTTGCCAAGATGGAAACGTTTTCATCTCTCCCTTTTTGCTCTTTCTCATGTGAACTTATTGATTCTTCTGCACTGCTTCCAGTAATACTTCCATCTGACCTATACTTTGTTTTTCTTCATTCTGCATAATTCTTCCACACACTAGTCATCCACGTTCTTTGCAATCCATCTTTACTTGCTCTTTTTCTCCTTTAATAGCTTTGTGACCTTTGGTATGCATATTCAAATTCTTTAGCTTGGCTTTGCTGTTCAAGTGCATTCATTTTCATTAGGTATGTACTATCTTCACCCATGTAAGCAATATAATTAGCCATACCTTTTGCCATCTTCTTCGAAGTTGTATCCCAACTGCTGCCCATTCCTGACAATCCCACTATTTACACAATTCAAAGAATTTAGAAACTACACACAATCTTCAGATTTGGATCCGCCCCTGCTCTGCTTTAGGAACAAATTCCTCAGATCACTAGAAATTTCTGCTTTCACTTTAAACATAAAAGCTGAAACAGCATAAACTTAACCCAAAGTAGATTGGTAATCCTCAACATCATCACTCACTTTCCTATTTTGTTGTTTTCTCTTTTGTGTGCCCTATCAACTCTCACTATGGAACTTCTGTTACAGCACGCTGACCTTTCTACCCATTTTCAAAGCTTGCAGAACTTTTGCATTTGCATACATTAAAAGTAGAGAGGACAAGGATATCCACATATATACTCTCTAGAGTGTAGCGTTGGTTCAAGCCCAGAGAGTTTCTTCCCCACTGAGGAACCTCTGGAGACCTAGAGAATAAAACTCCCCTGGAGTAGAGTCGAAGGTGGATTGCCCCAGAGAGGGGTCAAGGTTCCCCCCCGTCCCTCAGTTCATAATGGTATTTGGATCTCCCTGTCTCCTCCCTTCCTCCTTCCGGATTGGTCCCAGTCCCTTTGTCCCTCCCTGGTTCCTCCCCTGCGCGGTTCCAAGATTGGTTGTTACCCTCTGAATAAAAGTCTGATGCCCAGCTGAGGCGGGGTCTTTTGCCCCAGAGAGAAGCCGCTGACCATCGCATGACTCCGTGTCTGCTTCCTAGTCCGGGCGGGAGAACCCTCTCTCTTAGCAGCACTCCGGCAGAGACGCAGCGTGGCTGCCTCTGGGAAGGCGCAGCCCGCGGCCAGGAGATCTATCTCTGACTGCAGCGGACCTGGACTTCAGGAACGTTAGCAGACGCCGCTGCCGGGCTGCTGACCGATCCCCGGTGGCCAGCGAGACCAGCCCGCTCCCGCTGTGTCATCGTGGCGCCCGAACACGGACCCCCAGCGCAGCTTGGGATCCCTGAAGAGTGACCCTGAGTTCCAGGTGCACTGTCAGCGCAGCCACCGCCTTGACGAACGAGTCCCCGTTTTACGGAATTCGTTCAGAAGGGACACCAAGTCTAACCCCCTCCGAAAAGGAGAGAGAACCTTGGAAAGCCGGAGAAAACCCAAGGAATTTCAGTCCTAGCAAAGACAAGCAGTTTTGCAGCTAGAAACCCGAGGTGCTGCACGGGAATCAGAAGTCCGTGTGGTGTGGTAAGTGCAGGCTGTCTTTGCAAAACATCCCCTTTTCTTTTTTCTTTTTTCTTTCTCCCTGCCCCATTCCTCGGGTTCCAACCGTCTGCCTGTGGCGGTAAATAGAATGGGAAACAGCAGTTCCCAGCCACAGAGAGAGTTGTACTCATATATTAAGGCCACCCTGGTTTTAAGAAAATGCGACATTAACCGATGACAATTAACTAAGTTTATCAGATGGATTTTTATTAATTTCTCTTCGGCTTCGGCTGCTTCCACCTCCTCTCTCCAGTTTTGGGACGAAGTTGGGGAAAAGTTAACTGAAAAGATTCGCGGGGGAGAACATAAAGTTTCTAGGTTCTTTCCCCTTTTAATATTAATCTGTGATGCCTTGGGGAAAAAGGAGAAAAACTCGGAAACCCTGTTCGCCCCTCCCGCCCCAGTCCCGTCTGCTCCTTACCCTGCAAACGCTCGGCACAGCAAACTGGGAGACGCGTGGAGCTGCTGCAACCCCCCTTACCCTCCCCCACCCCCCTTGTCATCCGCCTATGGTGAACCCTACAAATTCGCGGGGAACTCTCTCCCATCGCCTCTCCCCGAGTCCACAGGCTCGGCTGAGCCTGCGGCATCTCCACCCCTGTACACGAGAGAGCCCTGGGAGAACGGCTGCCGAGAAGATAATTTCACAATAGTAAACTATAAAGATGGCAGGGACCACGTGGAGTGTTGTGCAACGGGTCCTAGCCATGCGGCCGGGAGCCCAGGGGGCGCCGCCATGGCGGGGGCGGGACTGTCCCAATTGCGGACCCCTGCCCCTCCTCCCCCCGTGCCCCTCTCCCTGTGGCAGACAGATCGCCTCCGCCCACCTGCTCCGCCCACGCCGCAGCAGGGATTTCTCCACCGGCTACCCCCACCCCCATGCCGCTGGGTGTAACTGCTCCGGGCAAATCCCCTCCCACCGGGAACACCCCTCTCGCAGTCACCAAGCTCTCCCATTCTGTTCCCCGCCCCTTGGAACGCCCCCACAGCCCTCTTGCGACACCGGGTATAGCTGCGCCGGACCCTCCCCCAACCCACGCGGTTTCAAACCCTCCACTTGCCACAGCTTGCCCAGCCACGTTGGCGCCAGCGGTCCCGCTGCCAGCGGTGGTCCTGGGAGGTGTGGGGCCACCCCAAACCCCCGGTGTCCCCGCGCCACACGGACCTGCGGAGCAGCTGCCTGCCGCCTCGGTGGCAATGGTCCCGCTGCCAGCGGGGGCCCCGGGAGGCGCGGGACCACCCCACACTCCCGACCTCCCCACGCCGCGCGGACCAGCCGACACTGTCCTGCCCCCACTCCTTCCTCCCCCAAACTGGCTGTGCCAGCCGCCCAACACCATCGCAGCCAGCCCGGTCCCCCCCAGTCCTCCCAACCCCCTCCCCCAAAACCCCGCGGTGGTTGCGGGCCCCCCCTTCAGCCCCTACAGTTCGGAACCCGGTATTCCAGGAGTACAATCCTGTGTTGTTACCACAGACAAACAGTTTCTAGTAGCTCCAGTAACTTATAACACACGGGGAACTAATCCACAATGGACAGCTTTTTCCTATCAGAATCTGAAAGAACTGTGTAAAATTGCTAAAGAGTTTGGAAGGGAGTCACCATATTTTAAGGGAGTTTTAAATGCAACATTCGAAACACATGTAATGGTACCCCATGATATAAAAACATTAATGACTAGTCTGTTAACTGAAGCTCAATTCTGGCTCTGGGAAAGATCATGGCACCGGCATTTAAAAGAATTATTAGAGGCTTATAAATCTAACCAACAAACAGCCTTCCTTACTCTGAACCACCTTGCTGGCCAAGCAGATATGGACGAGCCACAAAACCAGGCTGCACAAATACCAATAGAAGTTTTAAATGATATAAAAAACGCAGCAAAGAGAGCCTTATTATGCTTGCCATCCTCCAAAGCCCCTTCAGAAGGCTATGCAGCTATCAGGCAGGGGCCTGAAGAGAACTTTGTGGACTTTGTAGACAGATTGAGGGAAGCGATGGCAAAGCAAGTAGAGGATGCAAAAATGCAAAAGGAACTGTTAAGATCGCTCGCTAAGGAAAATGCAAACACTGAATGTAAGAGAGTCCTCAAAGCCCTTCCACCAGATCCAAGGCCTACCATCGAGCAAATGGTAGAGGCTTGTGCTGAAATAAGGCCTGACCAAACAGAATCTTCCCCTCAACACCCTTTATTAAAGGGACTGCAGAGAAAGACCATAGGTGCCGCTACTACTACTACAGACTCCAATGAAGACACCTGCAAATGTTTCAACTGTGGGTCCCCTCAACACTTCGCTAAAAACTGTCCTAAGTCCCACAGAACTAACCCTATTCCTGCTAAGCCTCCCACAGGTCCTGGAGTGGCACACTGCCCATGCCTTCAGCAGCACCAGCAGGGAAACGGGCAGTGGAGCGCGGAGCAGCACCGCGCTGTGACACAAAATTGAACGCTGACAACATCGCATCTGCCGCCCCAGAGAAACCTGCCGCTCCACCACCAGCGGACACAAGAGGCCCACCGAGGACTTGGGGCAAGAAGATGGACTTGGTAAGTGCAACAGCGCACCATATCACCAGCGAACACTTTCACCCGTTTGAGGTCTCCCTCCAAGGAGACATAGACTGCCAGACGGACATACTAGTTGTTGGGAACTCCACCCGGGGACCACCTATGCTCTTTGTCCTACCTCAAGTGATGACCGTGTCGCCAGGGGTGAATTTTAATATCACGATTTCTTGCACAAATGCCCCGGAGTTTATCCCACAAGGGCAGTGGGTGGCACATGCCATTGTACTGCCCAAGGAGTTTCCCAGGAATCTGCGAACACCAGCCATTTGCTGGGCCCAGCTCGTGGGCTCTGACTACCCATCCCTAAACTGTAAGTTGACCAATGGGAAGTCAACAGTGCATCTTAGTGGGATGCCAGACACGGGAGCAGATGTCACCATCGTCTCGGCATCCGAGTGGCCCTCCCAGTGGGATCTCAGACCTTCTGGGGGAGAAATCACAGGGGTAGGGGTAACAGCAACCTCCCAGAGAAGTTCCAACAACATCACCATAGAGGGACCTCACGAACATACAGCTTCTATCAGACCCTTTGTTATACCGTCAGGTTTTACTCTATGGGGGAGAGACCTGCTCGAGCAGTGGGGGACCCACCTAGAAATCCTACCAGCACCCCAGGATTTCTAGTGGGGGCCACTGAGGGGCGCACCACCCCAGCCCTGACGTGGAAAACTGATAAGCCAGTAAAGGTGGAACAGTGGTCCCTAGCTAAGGACAAACTAAGCGCCCTCGAGTCACTGGTAGAAGAACAGCTTGCCAAAGGCAATATTGTTCCATCAACCAGCCCTTGGAACTCTCCTGTCTTTGTCATAAAAAAGGCAGGCAAAGACAAGTGGAGACTGCTCCACGACCTGCGAGAGATAAACAAAGTCATTGTAGAGATGGGTCCCCTCCAGCCAGGCCTTCCATCGCCTACAATGCTCCCCCGACAGTGGCCACTTGCTGTCATTGATATAAAGGACTGTTTCTTTTCCATACCCCTACACCCATGTGATGC
The DNA here is from genome assembly GCA_036630365.1 of Acanthiza pusilla. Taxonomy (NCBI): domain Eukaryota; kingdom Metazoa; phylum Chordata; class Aves; order Passeriformes; family Acanthizidae; genus Acanthiza; species Acanthiza pusilla. Next base: position 3,067,142 of record JAXCHO010000095.1, read on the forward strand.
CCCGCGCTTTGCATTCTCCGTTCCGTCGGTAAACCGACAGGCCCCCCAGAAGCGTTACCATTGGCGAGTATTGCCCATGGGCATGTGCAACTCACCTGTCATCTGCCAGTGGTACATGGCAGGGGTCCTGTCACCGGTCCGCAAAGCCTTCCCCAAAGCAATCATCTACCACTACACGGATGACGTGCTGGTCTGTGCCCCTGCCCAGCCCTATCTGGAAAAGACCTTAGCAGCCACCATAGATGCTATTCAACATGCCAGGATGGAGATACAACCTGAGAAAGTGCAGCGCACCTGCCCGTGGACATACCTGGGGATTCACATTGCTGAAAAGACTATCGCACCCCAGCAGCTCACCATCAAGGACAACCCAAAGACCCTGCGAGACCGCCATCAGCTCTGCGGGTCGATAAACTGGGTGCGCCCTCTGCTGGGATTGACGACGGCAGACCTGACCCCCTTGTTCCAGCTCCTGAAGGGGGGCAAGAGACTGGACTCGCCAAAGGCTCTCACCGCAGAAGCCAAGGCTGCCATTGGTAAGGTGCAGCGCATACTTTCCTCCTGACAGGCACACAGGGTAGTGCCAGACCTGCCCTTCCGATTCATCATCCTCGGGCAGGTACCGTGTTACCATGGTCTAATCTTTCAGTGGGACGAGAGGTTGAAAGATGCTCTCCTCACCATAGAGTGGATCTTTCTTCCTCATCAACCATCCAAGACTGTCACAACGCCACAAGAGCTGGTGGCAAAACTAATACAAAGAGCGAGAACCAGGCTTCGCATCCTCGCTGGATGTGATTTCGCACACGTACATGTCCCCTGGCGTGGCAAAGATCTGGAGGAGTTGCTCCAAACCAATGAGCACCTCCAGATTGCACTGGACAGTTACCCAGGCCAAATTACCAGCCACAAATTAAAACACCCTCTGTTCAACACAAAGTTCCAATTAGCACCAAAAATGCTTCAAAGCAAATCTCCATTGGATGCCCTGACCATTTTCACTGATGGCTCAGAGTCTTCCCACAAGTCAGTCTTGATGTGGAAGGACCCTAAGACCCAGCAGTGGGAAGCTGAGGTCCACGTGGTGGAAGGCTCCCCACAGATTGCAGAATTGGCAGCCATTGTCAGGGTATTCGAGAGGTTCCAGGAACCTCTGAATCTGGTAACTGATTCAGCATATGTGGCTGGAGTCACGGCCAGAGCAGAACATTCCTTGTTAAAGGAGGTAACAAACCAAAAATTGTTTGGACTGCTCTCTCGGTTAGTGTACCTGCTGTCCCACAGAGAACATCCTTTCCATGTCATGCATGTTAGATCACACCAGGATCTCCCAGGGTTCATATCTGAAGGGAGCTGCAGGGCAGATGCCTTAGCCATGGTCGTGCGGATGGCTAACACACCTGACATCTTTGCACAGGCCAAGCTCAGCCACCAGTTCTTCCACCAGAACGCTCCCGCCCTCAGGAGGATGTTCCACTTGCCTCTTGGGCAAGCGAGAGCCATTGTAGCGACATGTCCCAGTTGTCAAACCTATCAACTTCCATCGATGAACCCGGGAGTAAACCCCCGAGGACTAGCCAGCTGCCAGATATGGCAGACCGACATTACTCACCTTAATGAATTTGGCAGGCTCAAGTATGTCCATGTGTCAGTCAACACATTTTCTGGTGCTATTTTTGCCTCTGCCCACACAGGCGAGAAGGCAAAAGATGCTGTTAAACACTTCCTTATGGCCTTCTCTGTGCTAGGACCCCTAAGGAGATTAAGACAGACAACGGTCCCGCGTATACCTCGTCCCACCTTCGAGAGTTCTTCCAGCAGTGGGGAGTGACCCACACCACCGGGATCCCTCACTTCCCCACTGGACAGGCAATCGTGGAGAGAACACACCAAACCCTCAAAAGGGTTCTCCACCAGCAGCAGGGAGGGGCAGGGAACAAATCGCCGGTTGAGCGACTCTGCAAGGTGCTCTTCACAATCAATTTTTTAAATAACACCCAGGAAGAGCCCATTTCCCCTGTGTTCTGGCACTTTTCCAATTCGACCTCAACCAAATTAAAAGAGCAACCACCGGTGCTGGTCAAAGACCCTGAGACCCATGAAATTGAAGGGCCCCTCCCACTAATTATCTGGGGACGAGGGTATGCGTGTGTGTCCACCCCTAAGGGACCAAGGTGGGTGCCAGCCAGAAACATAAGGCCATACAGGCCCTCTAATAAAGTATCCGAGAGTGTACTTCCAGGCACAGCTCGAGCGGAAGACGGAGGACAACAACAAGCCCAGTTGGCCTGGAAAAGAAGAAGAAAGAAGGACCCTCAGCCAAAACTGAGGAAAAGACAGTGAAAACCTCCTCCAGAAAACCTGTGAAAGAACTGACCTGATCGAAGAAAAAGAAGAACCCCCTTCCCTGGTCTTCCCCCCCCACCTCCCCTCGTGTGTTGTCCCTTACCCCTTTGTTCCCACCCCATACCCCTAAGGAGGTAAGGGGAGAGAGAGTTTATCCTTAATCTTAGATTATCTCGTTTCAGTTAAAATCCCACCGGAAAAACCCCAGAAGATGCAGCCACAACTCCTCGTCGTCCTGCACCTGGTCCTGCTGGTCCCAAGAGCAAACCCATGGCTCGTGCAACAGCCAAAAGAGAACGTCTGGGTAACCTTGGCAAAGTCACTCAACCAACCAGAATTCTGCCTTAACACCCATGCCACAGAAAACCCCATGTCGACGTGCCTGGTGGGGATTCCTTGGGAACCCCTCGACTTCCGTGCCACCTTTGCTGATGCCCACCCAGCCCACAGCTGGGACAAATGGATAAGGACTCTCCCACATACCCAAGCTGAACCCCAAGAATTAGACCTTGTGGGGTCAGCCCAACCTCATTTCTGTACAAAATTCAACTCCGAATACAATTGGCTAAACCCCTCCATAAAGGGTGGGAGGCCAAAAAATGACATATCCCCGATTGACAAAAAATCATATGTAAAAGGTTTATGGCGCAGTTTTGCAGAAAACACTCAGTCCGCGTCCATTCTGTACCCGAGAGTACTCCCCAGAGGGGTATTCCTTATCTATGGGGATCGGGCTTGGGCAGGAATCCCCTCTCAGCTGCACGGAGGCCCATGTACGCTAGGCAAACTCTCCATGTTAACACCGGGAAAGACCCAACTTTTAGCTTGGAGAAACCACACCCAATTGGCCCGTCAAAAAAGAGCCACCCTAGATTTAGATCCAAATTGTGATAGTAATGTGGGATCCTGGTCTTTCTCGAAGAGAGTTGCCTCATCTTTATTTTTGCCTTGGGTGGCAGCAGCAAAAGCCCTCGGTGAGCTTTCTCACCTAGAGTGTTGGCTGGCAAAGCACGCCAATTTAACCTCTAAAGTGTTGTCGGACCTCCTCGCAGATGACGAAACAACTAGGCAAGCCACCCTACAAAATCGGGCGGCTATCGACTTCTTGCTGCTGGCGCATGGCCACGGGTGTGAAGAATTTGAAGGACTTTGCTGTTTTAATTTATCTTCACATGCCCAAAGCATGCACCAGACAATTAAGCAAATGCAGGACCAGATTCATCAACTACGCACCAAAGGCAATGACTGGCTGCAGGGCGTTTTTCACGGATGGGGCATCTCTGGTTGGGTGGCGCAAACTTTAAGAACTTTACTTTGGACTGTGTTTACGATTTTCATTGTGTTAGGTTCCCTCAGTTGTCTTAAGAGTTTCATTATGTCCCTTGCTAGTAAAACTTTCTCCTTTTATAATAGAGAAGGGGGAGATGTAGCGTTGGTTCAAGCCCAGAGAGTTTCTTCCCCACTGAGGAACCTCTGGAGACCTAGAGAATAAAACTCCCCTTGAGTAGAGTCGAAGGTGGATTGCCCCAGAGAGGGGTCAAGGTTCCCCCCTGTCCCTCAGTTCATAATGATATTTGGATCTCCCTGTCTCCTCCCTTCCTCCTTCCGGATTGGTCCCAGTCCCTTTGTCCCTCCCTGGTTCCTCCCCTGCGCGGTTCCAAGATTGGTTGTTAGCCTCTGAATAAAAGTCTGATGCCCAGCTGAGTCGGGGTCTCCTGCCCCAGACTCCAGCCACTGACCATCGCATGACTCCGTGTCTGCTTCCTAGTCCGGGCGGGAGAACCCTCTCTCTTAGCAGCACTCCGGCAGAGACACAGCGTGGCTGCCTCTGGGAAGGCACAGCCCACGGCCAGGAGATCTATCTCTGACTGCAGCGGACCTGGACTTCAGGAACGTTAGCAGACGCCGCTGCCGGGCTGCTGACCGATTCCAGGTGGCCAGCGAGACCAGCCCGCGTTCGCTGTGTCACTAGAGGAAATCAAGAGAAAGCACTTGCAGTTCAGTTCTATACAACAACTCACTACATGAAACTGCAAAATACAGGAGAAAAGCTGTTCTTTTCAATCTGAAATACTCTTACCCAAAATAACATATCCTACCTATACTTTACACATGGATATTTTACTGGGCTGCATCCCAAATATACTGTAGTTTAAATATTCACATGACTAAAGACACCAACACCAGATCAACTGTCTTTAAGAAATATCACCAGTACCTGCTTTGTAATCATATCTGATAACCAATTGTCTGGCCAATCTTTTCTTTCTGCTGCCACTCTTTCACCTACAGCAAGTGCTGCCAAGTGTCTTGGCTGAGTGCAAAATATACGGCAGGGAGTTCCATTTTTATGATAGTCGTCAAGAATAAACTGGGGGATCTGTAAAGAAGCGGTTTAAATTTACTTTTTAGTTTGATAAACTCATTACTTTTTTACCACAGTAAAACAATTTAACTGAACCTCAATATCACACAGGGTGGAAAAGGACTCACAATAGGATTATCATTGCAAATGTACCTGAAGTGGCAAAAAGACCACAAAAATCAATTTCTCCTACTACGTTTAATCTGTTTCAAACAAAACACAACAACAAAACCAAAACCCCCACCCACTCAACCAACCAGAAGTTGGTTTCTCTCTCCTGCTTCAGGGAAAACTATTAAAAAAAAACTATTAAAAAAACCCCAGTAGGTAATCTTTCATTTTAAGAGAATAATACTCTAGATACTAGGAACAGAACTAGCTTTAGAAAAAAAAGGGTATACAAAACTATAGCTACTTTCCCTTCAACGTTCTATTATTTTAATGAAAAATTGATCAACTCTTTGAACCATGTAGGAAAACAAAAGCCTTAAAACTAGAATAAAAAAATCCCTTCTTACAGAAATATTAAAAATTTGGCATCAGTTTTGTATGAATACTGTTATGTGTTTTCTTTCATTAAAGAAACATACTTGAGTAGTTTTTCCTGATCCAGTGTCTCCCACAATCAAAACAACTTTATTGTCCTTTATTATTTGGCAATTTCTTCCTGTTTTTCAAAAACTGGTAGTGATTCCCTGAAGGAATCAAACTCTGATTCCCCTCTTTTCACCGGAACCTGCGAGATACCGTCACTAAGTCATCCACTTGTCTTGTTCACTTCTTTCTTTTCTGTGAAGAGAAGTCAATAAGTTACTTACACACAGGAAGATCACTAAAACACTATTTTAAATAGTACTTAAAAATGAACACTCCTGATTTTATTAGTATCCCTGTTCATAAAGTGAGAAACCTATGACATATTTAAAAGTCATTTTCATGGTAATGCATTCAGTTACGGTGCTTCAAATAAATATTTTCCAAAGGATTTTTTACTTCCATAGAAGTTAGGAACACAACAACTATCCCAGCCCATTGCTCAAGTTAAAAAAAGGCATGAAGAGCTGAAAGAGAAACAGAAACTAAACTAGGGAAGGAAAGCCTGGGGCACATTTTCTTGGCCTTTGTATCTGTTTACACATTACTATCTCCAGAGTTTGCCTAGAAAAATCCACCATACATTTAAACGTTTAAATTATTCAATACTGACAAGTGTGCTTTCCAACACTTTACTGTGATTCATATGCCTTCTTTCACATCCTTACTGGTCTTTTAAGACCTCCTTCCAGTCAGTCTCACATAACCTAATAATCTAGTCCACAAGATTTGTCTTAACCAGTACTAATTGAACCATGACGTACCAAGAGCCCTGGAGCCATGCAGCAGTGTGATGTATTAGAAAGCAATTGCATAAGCAGCTAAAAAACCTGCACTCTTCTGAGGACGCTACTTCAACACCAGTATTATAAATGCTACTCTATAATTCCTTAATGATTGTTTTCCAAAAGATTGAGAATCTCATTATAAACTCGATTTTAATGCAATTATATAGGCATAACACCATTATTTAATGCAATTAACAGATTTGTATACTAAATTACAAGCACTGTTTTACCAAGACAGACACAGACTAACAGATTAAAAGAGTCAAAGTCCATTCTGGAGAAGAAAGAAAAATTTTACACTATTCATTAATTTATACCTTACAGCCCTAAGAAATTGCTTTTTGGTACTTCTATTATAGTTTCCTTCTGTCCACTAAACAATCTTATTAAACAAATGAAACAACTGAGAAAGAAAGCTAACAAAGGGAGCACTTAAAGCACAAACATAATGAATCAGAAATATCCACTGAAACAAGGCATACTCATATGTTTTCTGTTCACTACAGCCAGCTTTGTACACAAACACAATATAACTTCTATAATCATAACTTAAGGCAATATCAATGTTAAAAGCATTGTTTAAAAAACTTTTATATCAGAAGTTTGTCTTCCAGAGAACTTTACATTCTCTAGAAATCAAGCTTACATAATAGCCTCTGAGAGACCAAATCTGTTTTAGAAGATGACAAAACAAAACACGAACTTACTTTATCAAGAACATGGATTCCAAAAGGCACAACAGCCAGTCTCATTTTCTTATAAGGGTGTTTTTATCCAGAGTGATGGTAACATTTGTCTCTTCAATCTTACCCCATGGAACTTGCAGAAACCCACATTTCTCAATTGTATTTCAAAAACAATTTGGTTGAAATTGGCTCAAAGAATCAAAATTAACTTGATACAAGGGAGACATTGCAATGTGGGTGACATGACTGCCTGAGCGCCTCATGGCACCAGTTTTAAAAGACCCTATATTAACAATTAGAAGTCAAGAAAATTAATAGGTTTGTTTGGAAAGAAGGGTGTCAGGACAGAAAAGGAGACAGAACATAAAGGGGTTTGTTTTGTGGTTGGGTTGTTTTTTCAAGTAGTGTTGATTGACAAGTCCATATCACAAGACACACTGGACATACCAGGCTCAACAGCAGAGGCATTTCCTCCTTCTGTCTTTGGCAGAAGTTCTGTTCGTTCTTTACTTGTGACAGGAAAATTCTGAATTAAAGTACGAACAACATGTTTTGTATCAGGAGCTAAGGCACAGGTCATTACTGCACGTGTTAGTTCCAATCCATCCTTTTTTCTTACAGTTAGGTACCAATTAGGTATCTCCTTCTCTGGGAGAAAGGGAAAAAAAGGCGTTTTAGGAATAGGCAAACCAGATACCTCCATGTAATGATCTTTGACAATAATTCTTTCAAGATGACTCTCAATTTATTTTCAAATATAATAACAATAGTCCCACGGCGGGATGTTCCTGGGCCGCGACATTGCTCCGCGACAAAGCTCCCATGTCTGATTACAAAAAGCAGGCACGAGGTTTTCTCAGAGCTGTGAGATTTGAGAGCCACAGATTCCTAGGTTAGGGGAATTGACTAAGTCTTTGACTGAGACAACTGAAAACTTAGAAACAGAGAAGAGCTAGTGTAGAGGTAATGCAGAAATTAGGACCTCATGAGAGATAGATTGCATCTAGATACAGTTGCAGCAGGGACACTAGCCTGTATTAACTCAGTGGCAGCGGCAGGAGGAACCCAAAGTTCCAAGGCCACAACAGACATATCGATATGCCTGAAAGGATCTTAACACCTTTAATCCGAAAACCTAGTAGCACTACCTGATGATGGGGAAAAACATCACCAGTGTGAGCAAGTGATGCACATTTCAAGTAAAGCACGGACTGATGGAACTGATGTTCCCTCACATAAGCCAGATCTAGTTCTATTCGCAGATGGCTCGTCCCACTCCCTGCAAGGACAGCAACAGACCTGGTATGCTGTGGTGAGCTGGGGATGGCTAACAGAGGCAGAACCACTGCCAGCAAGGATGAGTGCACAAGTAGCAGAACTAGTAGCTTTGCTGCGTGCAGCACATATGGAAAGAGGCAAATGAGTACAGACCGAGTACAGGCTGTACATCTGTACAGACTCTTGGTATGCTTTTGGGATATGTCACGCTACAGGGGTGTTATGGGAACAATATGGATTTTCACATCACCCAGCATAATATACTGTTGTGACTCTGATGGCTGACCAGAGGAAATGCCAAATTTGACAGACCCTAAGACAATGTATGAGAAGGACTGCTCCGCAGAAGAAGAGATACAATGGGAAAAATGAAAGGCAACTCAAAATGTTGATGGGACATGGACAATTGGGGGAATGCCAATTCTGATGAAGAATACTTAGTCACTTTGGCTAGAGGGTTTCATGATAAATTCCATGGAAGGATACAGGCAATAGTTATCCAAATACAAAAAATATTGCCAGCTCCAGGAACTTATGCCACCGCAAAGAGAATCACAAATGGCTGCCCAACTTCACATGAGTTTTCAAGTATCAGAGTGAGCTCACACTTAGGAGGTTGACCTTGGACGAATTTCCCTTTTCAGGGACTGCAGAGAGACCCTGCAGACATTCTACCTGTGGTTCGTGGTAGTAGACCAGCTGTCAGGCTGGGCAGAAGTCTTTCCAACAAGAAAGACTTATTGAGGAGGAATAGTAAAAGCTTTCATAAAGAAATCAGTGCTCATTTTATAGCAAATATGATACCAACATTTTCCAGATAGAAACTTTCTACAATAATTTTGAATATTAGAAAGCAGGTATTCTTTATGGCAGCACACTGGTTACTCAGAGGATCCTTCCTCTAATTAATTGCCCCAAGTGTCAGGTAAACAGAGTTTTTATCGTACACATTGATTTACACATTCATTAGCTATCCTGCTTACTTCATGTATATGTTTTACTCTATTTTACATAGTCATATCCCTTATTGGAAGTCCTTATATGGTTCTTTGGTGATCTTCCTCTGTTGTCTTCAACATCTGGTGTCCTTTTTAGGTGGCTGCTCTTTGACCCCTGCTTTTGAGTAAGTGCAATATTGTTTATAACTCCTGCTTTGTCAGCCTTGCAGAGCTTAGCTGGTGTCCTGCTTGTGTTTTGTATGACTTTTGTTTGCCTAAATTACATCCTATTTTCATTTCTCCAAGGCTGTGCTGTTCTATTCTACTGTGCAATTCTACTTGCTAATAACACCAAGATCTCGTGTTCAATCCCTGTATGAGCCATTTATTTAAAGAGTTGGCCTCAACTGGCCAAGTTGGTCATTGTAGGTCCCTTCCAATTCAGAATATTCCCTATGTGAACTTATGTCCCAGTTAAGACCTGTTAGATGGAGATGAGTGCTTGACCCAGTATGTTAACAAGTAGGGAAGGATCAACCTCTTAATCAATATTTGACTTTGAGAATCCTTTGTGGTTTCATATTGATAAATATTTCTGTCCTATGACATTCTTGTTAGCCTTTATTCTGTTAAGTTTGTTACTTGTTATAATGTTGTATGTAAGAGCAGTGTTTAAATACCTTGAGACTTCTTTCATCCCTGTTAGTATATTAGCAGGTATGCTCAATTAAAACGCAGGTAGGACTGTTGATACACACAGTCAGTGCAGATAGGTCAGTGTGCAGCTGCAGTGCCAGCTGCAGATTGGACTCTGAGTGGCAGGAGCCCGAGGAAGGAGATTGTGAACTAGTGTCTATATTTGTATTTAAATGTTTCCTTAAAAGGGGCGAAGTGTTATGAGAGAAGGGCTGTCCTGCGGGTGGGGAGAGGCCAGCAGGCACTGAGTATTTCCTACCCATTCAGATATCCCTGAGCGCTCCTGGCATCAGCTATGCAGGGACCTCCAGCAGCACGACCAGACCTTGTACCAGAGAGGCCAGCCATCTTCTAAGAGAGAAGCTCGCCTCCTCCATGCCTCACAGAGCTGGTTTTGCAGCAGCCTGAATCAGGAGCAAGGATTTCTCTCTGCAGTTCCTAGAATGTGCAGGGTTTGAGTTGCGAAGTTTGAGATGGGGGGACAAATGGAGTTATTTGTTGAGCCTTGAAGGGCTGGAACAGAGAGGAACAGAAACAAGGTCAGATCCCAGACCTTTGGGGACCCCAGGAATCCCTCTTGTCAGGGCAGCTCCACCCCATCCAATCCCAGCTCTTCCCATGGCCAGAAGGGAGCTGGAACTAAAGGATAAGCCCTCAGGCGCTTGCCGTGAATACCTCATATGTCCCTTAAATCTCTGTCTGCTCTGTCCACACCACCCCTTGTGTGGACAGAGAGCAGAGCACTGACCAGGATCTTTCACGCGTTCATGCCATTAGCCTGTCCCTTCTGACATGCCACTGCCCTTGTTCATCTTCGCAGGTGACCTGGAGCAATGCCTGCTGCCTGCTCAAGTGGCAGCTGCTGAGCACTAGGGACACCAAGCCTGTCATCACCCCAGCAGCACAGCTCCCCAACACCAGTGCTGCCAGCCTGGCCACATGTCCTCGTCCCCTTGGCAGGGCTGAGCCATGTATGTAACACAAGGGCAAGGGTGGGAGAGGGTGGCAGGGAGTCCTGAGGCATCGTCAGGGTACCACAGCCATTGGGCTGAGTCCTGCTGCTGGGGCTAGGGCCAAGCTGCAGTATGGCGGCAAAGGACCCTGAGGGTTTTGGCTCACCAGTGAGCCTGACGGCTGCCTCTCTTATGGACTTCTGTGGGCTCTGCAAGTACATCACGGACTGCCGCAGGCACCTGTCTGCTCTGTCTCTCTCCTCTTCCAGCTGGAGAGAGCACAAGGGGACAGAGGGAAGGGTTGGCACTGATTCTTCCCCTTGGATGGGCGGCCCCTGCATCCAGGACTGGCATTCCTGCATGGACACCCATGATGGCCAGCCAACAGCTGGCTGATGGCAGGGTTTGGAGGGAGCAGAGAGATGATTACTCCACAGGCAGCCTCAGTGCTGTCCTGATGCCAAAGCACAGCTGGATTCGGGCTCTGTCAGCAGCCTGACCCAGGGAGGGACAAGAGCCTGGAGAAGAGCCTGCTGGGCTGCACACCAGAGTCGTGTTGGGGAGCAGGCTGTTGGTGATGAGTGCAGCAGTAGGCAGGGGCCACAGCTGCCAGCCCCACACACTGGGTATTGGGGGCAGAGGACTTGGTCACACTGGGTCGGGGACTTTGAGGCCACTCTCACCAGGCACTCGCCAAACCTCCACAGCTCTTCTGTCTCCAGCAGCTGCTCAAGATTCCACTTCTTCAGGAATGTTGTTGCTTGAAGCAGGGATTCCCAAGAGGCCTGCAGTGCAGCAGAGAATGGGAGATGGCACGGCATTCCAGGGCATAGAGCCAACCAAAGGTCAGAAGGAGGCAGGAGTGTGGTAGTCTTTGAGGCATTAGGGCGACGACAGCTGAGCCTGCTTAGAGGGGACACCAGTAGCCCAGTGTCGCCACCTGTGCCACAAACTGGTTCTCATCATACATGTGGTAGAAGAGCAGGAGCAGGCTCTGGTGCACACAGTCCTTCAGGGGCCTTTTTCCTTCTTCCTCCACCAACTCCATCACCACTTGAAAGAGGCGAATGGAGAGCAGCTGCACATGGCTGGCAGCCTAGTGAAGAGAGCAAGAACCTCAGCATTGACTGCTCGAGGCCTAGCTGGGCATGGAACTGAGAATCCACAAGGGCACAGTTTCCTGGCAGCGCCTGTGGTGGGGGCACAGAGCCTTACCTTGTCAAAGAGTGGCTGGAGTGCCTCAGCCAGCTGTGGAGCGAGGGAGCTGGCAATTGGCGCGTCTCTGTCCAGGAGCATCTCACAGAGCACACGGAGGGTCGTCCACACCACCTCCCTCTCTTCATCCTTCAGTGCCTCTGTGAGGCTTTCAGTCAGGTTTTCCATGCTTTCAGCCTGTGTGGAACATAATGCAATGTTGAGAAGCCATGAAAGGCTACGCTGCCAGAACCACTCCAGCAGTTCAATCCCATGCTGCTGCCTCAGAGCCCAGAAGCCAAAGGCCTGTTCTGATGGATTCTGGGAGATGAACAGGGAGTCAGGAGAGCTGGGAGCAGCTGCCCATCTTCTGAAACCCATCCAAGTGCAAGCTGTGGTGTTATCCAACCCCATACTAGCAGCACAGTTTCAGCTGCTTGCCTGCTTCTCACCGTAGAGGGTCCCTTGCAGATCACCTTGAGGCATCTGAGCACCAGGACACGCATCACTCTGCACTCCCTCCGTAGGTAGATTTGGACAAGCTTTAGGATGCGTTCGTCCCATTTCTCTGATTAAGGCAAGGTAGCAGCTGAAACACACACAGCAGTGACAGTGTCATAAGGGACATCCCAGCAGCAAGGGAGGAAGGGAACGCAGCCGAGCCCAACCTCTGCTCCTCCTCTACCAACTGGACTCCCTCGCAGCCACATCTCCAAGAGGGCAGAGTGGTGGGAAACAGCTTGACAAGGCAGTGCTCACCATCAGGCTCACCTCAACAAGGAAGGCCATGGCAGAGACCTCCCAGCGTGTCTCCTGTCTGCGGAACACCTTGAACAGGTAGCGCACAATCCGGTAACACAAGGACTGGGAGATCCTGAGCGTTGTTCTGGCAGGGGAAAAAAGACATCTTCGGCTCTGAGCAGGACAGGCAAACCTGCCCTGGGACTGACTCACAGAGGCCTCTTCTTTCACCACTACCTCTTGCAAGGAGAAAGGTACAGTCGAACAGCAGCAGGCTCATTTCAGGGATGAGGAGGCTGAAAAAACACCCATCCTTCCTACGGGGCAGTCCTGTCCCCCAGGCTGTCATTAGCCCAGGATGAAACCTCCCTGTTCCCAGCAGGCTGTCCTCAGTGAGGCTGCCTGCAGACAGACCTCCTGACCTGCCATCAGCACAGGCCTCAAGGGAAGGGACGCTGGTACTTTTGGTTGTGGCTGCTCCAGTGCACCCTATCCTCCAAGGCTTTTTCACTCTGCTGCACCATCCCTCAGTGACAAATCCCTCTCACCCCTGATCACAGGGATTATGCAGAGGCTGCGGTGAAATAATGGGTGGAGCAGGGAGAATGGGGCTCTCACCTGGCCAGAAGACCCATTGCAAAATGATGGGTGTCAGTGTTGAGGAGCGTGTCCCAGCCACACTCATGTTCAACTTCAGACACCACATCCTCATACTCAAGGTGACAGAGCAGTGCTTTCACGGTCAGCAATGCAAACCTGTGTGCAGAGCAAAGCCCAGGTCACACCAGGAGCCCTGGCCCCAGCTCCAAGGGCATGGGGGAGATGGGAGGACCAGAATGGAGCACCTGTTGGGGTTGGTGGGAAGGCATTGCTCCTGCTGGCATCGCCTCCAGAAGGCATTGACCTCCATTGGCATCGGCTCTGTGCTGGAGAAAACTTGAAAGAGCAGGGCCACAAAGAGATGTGGGAGATACATAATCAATATGTCTGGGTGCTGGGGCAGATGAAGGATCTCCCACAGTGCTCTGGTTGCCTGCAAAAAGCCAAAACAGCCAGAGACCATGCTCAGCACCGAGACATCTCTGTGGCAGGGTCCAGCCGTGGGAGGATGAGGCTCAGGCCTTGCTCTGTGCCAGGGCAGATGCAGGGGGAGCATCTGACCTGCCCACCTCTGAAGGTGCCACTAACCCAGGTTTCTGGCACACCACGTGACACGGGGTGCAGTGGTGGGGGAGAAAGGATAGAGAGATGCCAGAGAGGAAGCCCTTGAGGATGTACTTGGGTCTAGTCCAGAAACTCACAGCCAGGGAAAAGACGGCTGAGGAGTCCTTATTGGAGGTGGACGTACTGTGCAGCGGCCAGTCCTCCAGCACACAGAGGAGCTCTGGCAGCACCTTCTCTGCAGTTCTGTTTGAGGAGACAATCGCCCGCCACATGGTCACAGCAGCTCTGCCTGCCCAGAACTGTGTGCCAGTAGGGTCTTGGTCACAACACCGTGGCCTGGGCAGCTGCAGGGTCCCCAGCTGGTCACCAGCTCTGCTTCAGCCCACTGCCCCTCTCCAGCTGCACCCAGCCAGACTACTCCTGCAGGCAGCAAGCGACCAAGTGACAGTGCCTTGAAAGGCGGGGAAGGAGCATGGCAGCAGGTTGTCGGGCTGACATGCCATGACTGGGAAACAGAGGGCTCAGAGTGGCTTGAAAATCTTCCTGTTTCTGCCAGCACACATGGGGCAGGGTCTACAGGCTGATGGGCTCTAAGGCTGATAAATCCAGAGCTTTCTAGCCAGGTGGGCCTTGTACCTGTCACATGATGGAGCACACAAATGTGTCTAGCCATCTTCTTCATTTTGTTAGTCTCTTCATGTAGTGACACTGAAACATTTGGGATGTGGACAAAACAATCACCTACTGATAAAATCATCTTTGCACGTACACCTTTCTCTTCTAATAGGGTTAAATCCAATTAAACTCTGTTTTGAGTAGTCATTTTTCTGTTTCCTTGTAAGTGGTGGGTCAGGAAACATGGTTTGGAGAGTCTCAGAGGGAGCATTAAATTGTGGAGTACAAGTCCTCAACCAAGGCAGCCTTTTTTGGTACTCAATGGGAGGCATGAAAGGTTGAGGCAATAACAGATCTGCCCAGAACAGGTTGGAAACTATTTTGATCTAAGCATTTGTATGAGGTTGGGAGCTATTGGTCACAAAGTTGCTTGATCTGTTCATGTGGGTGTAGTACCTGACCCTGTATATATTGCCAAAGATCTTTTTCAGAGTAGAGAGAGGGATTAGAATTGCTTTATTGCTGCACTCTGTGACACCAGTTTATGACATGATAACATCAAGGGCAATAGGGGTCAGTGTATTCAATGTTGTTCTCCTGCCCTGGCCTTAGGTACTGCTTCTGGGGATTCATTAATAATAGTATCCAGTTTGTAGGGGGAACAGGACAGAATGATTTTCCCCAGCTTTTCACCCCCTTTTCCTCTTCTCAGGCCTGTTAACAACAGCTTTTGAGAATTTTGAATTCTCTTTGGATGTTAAGGAAAGCGTGTTCTGGTTACTAAGTGTGCCAGGTCTCCTCAGTGCAGTCCACATCATGTTTAGAGTTATGAAAGAGATTTTTTAGGAAGACCTTTCAGATATGTGCCTTGAGGGTGGATGTGGGAACTGTAGGCATGTAGTGAGAACTACCTTGCTGTGAGAACCGTTTGTTTGTCTGGGTTTGCAGAGGGTGGTTCTAGCTCAAAACAAGCAGGAATTCATAAACAACGATACCCGACTTCTCGCAGGTGGAGTTATTGCAAGATGTTGTTCTAACTGTAGGTAGCCAATGACATTGTGGGGTGGTGAATTGAGAGCCAATGGATGTGTGACATGAATGTTAGAAATAGCATAAAAGAGGCCTTGGAAAATGAAGAGTATTTCATTTTCTTTGACCAGAAGCTGTTGTGGTGAGGTTTTTTATGTGTTGTGTCTGTCTCAACAAAGACTGGTGGATAGCCACGAGTGGCATGGAATGTGGAAGAAAACGGGCCAGTATTAGAAGGACTTCTCTCCTCCAATGGTTCGGAAGTTCACCCCTGAGCAACTGTAGGACCCTAATAAAGTGACAGAATATTCGCAAAGGAAAATGTTGTGGCAACTCTGGAGAAGAGCAACTTATTCCAGTGTGTTGGGTCCTGGCTACTGTTTACTGGACATAGTTCAATACTATTCAGCACTCTCAGGGGAAGAGGAGGAATGCAGACCAAACAGGCACTGTCACCAAATGGCAGCTGAACCAGAGGAGCAACTCAGGCTGGTAGCGGTGCAAGAACAGAAGAAGAAATCCAAGACCATTTTGCTTAGAGATGGATGAATTAAAACCTAGGACCCTCACAAGAGGAGCAAGAGTCAGGGCCAGAGGTAAGCACCCAATCCCTATCCTTGAGTGAGCTGCAGGTTGTGCAAATAGATTTCAGCCACCAGCCAGGTGAGCCCCTGGTGACCTGGATGCTCCAACACTGTGATATTATGGCCCCTGATATGGAACCAGATGGTAATGAAGCCAAGCAACTGGCATCCCTGTCCCAGGACAGGGAACAAGGGGATTGGCAATAGGACTGAAACATTCATCCCCTGGAGGGGACTCCTGTCAAGCATGAGGAAAAGGTATTCTCTCAAGGACGATCTAATAGTACACCCAAGCAGGTGGAACGCCATGGAGAAAGATATCTGGTACCTGAGAGAATTAGCTGTGCTGGAGGTCATCTATAAGGATTCAAATAATAAGCAACCCCCTGTAGATCCATATGAGGTCCAGCACACACGATTGTCATGGCTGAGGAATGGTACTCCCCAATTTAGTGCTCCCACCGAGACTCTCCAAACTACACTGCTGCTCGCTCCCTTCCCATCCCGCTTCCCCTCCCTCTGCAGGTGGCTGGGGAGGAGAAGTGGAGGCACAAAAGGTAAAGATCACTTGTTGAGAGAAGAGCAATTTACTGGAAACAGAAATGAGATGAGGAAAAGAATGGTAACAGCAACAATATTAATAACAAAAGTGTACAAAAAAATCACATGCAAAACGCTCACCACAGAGTCTGACCTGTGTCTACACCCCCCATCTACTTTCTCTGGCTTGGAACAAGCACCACGCATATGCGACGGAAAGGAATGCCTTCTCTTTGGAAGAGACCTCTTTCCCCCATCCCCAGAAAATTGTGTGAAGTGGTATAGAATCATGGAGTCTTGGATGGTGAGGTATTGCCAACACTGCACTGTAGTGGTAGCATCAGTACCTGTTGTTCTTCAGCCTTTGGTAGTCCCACAGCAGAAGGGCCTTCTGAGAGGCTAGACAAGCAATTTAACTGTCTAGTTTCTTCTGTCTTCATGGCAGCTATTCCAAAAAGCCCAACAATGCCCTTTTGGGTCTTTGAAATACCCACTTCTGAGGTAATCTATGCCAAGAATGCACGGGGCCTCTGGGCCAGTCACAGTGGGGTGGTTTTGCCACTCATTCCCAGTTAAGCTCACTTCAGTTTCCAGTACAGTCAGCTGTTGGGATCAACCTGCCACCCCAGAAATACAGAAAGATTCCGCCTCTACATATCTCAATGGGATCAGGGTACGCTGTGTGCTGCTATCAACTAAAACCTCATACCCTTATGGTTCTGATGTGACATGCCACCAGATCCACATAGTCCATTAGATCTGATTATCCCTCTCCTCCACATGTCTGGAGGCTGGTCCTGGTCATGGTACTCATTGCTCTTTCCCTGGAAATACAGCATGGGAATCTCTTCAAGAGGATTGGACATAACATTATCCTTCTATTCAGCCTTGGGCCTTGCCCACTGAAAACTGGAGCAGCATTTATCTTCAAAGACTTTCTTGTGGTAGTTGTTCCTCCTCTCAACTCAGGTACTCTTGCTGCTAGGGCAGAGGTGAGTTTTCCATCCCACCTCCTCATGTCTTCTTGTTCATACAGGTAAAACCATGGGTTTCTCACAGAGTGTACCTTCTCTCCCCACCCAGGGGATGCCTACTTCTAACAGCAGAGACTCTGGTCTGTATTGCTGGGGCAAGGAAAATTTCCTCTTTGGTCAGTCTTGCTCAGTCTTTCCATGGATGAAATGCAGGTCCATAAAAGGGTGGAGATAGTTTCTTCATATGTCCAGAATCTGCCAACCAAAATGCCCACCTTTTCCCTCCTTCCAAGCCACCACTACCAGTGACTTTGCATATGACCCTAGTGCATTCTGTAGGAAATTCTGCCACATGTTTTGTGTACACTGGATGCTGTCTGGATTATTAGGGAATTGCTTGTTAGCTGAAAGGACTGTCTCCAGCACAGCTGATAATCTCAGGTACCAGATACCTTGCTCCAATGTGTTCCACCTGTTTTAGTGAACAGTCAAGGTGGCAAGTTGACGGGCGTCAGGCAGCCCACAGGCTGTGCAGGTGCACTGCCAGGATTGCAGGTTGGTGGATGGGGCCAGGAGTGGCCATTTGCCCTAAGAAAGGAAATTCTCCTGAGATATCAGCATGGACCTTTTTTACATCCCCTAGACACTTGCTTTAAGCAATTAAACACCAGAGCTTTCATGCTGTTCTTGCTGTGCTGCTTGATCAGTAGACTCAGTCTTCCTTCATGGGTGAGATAACACAGTCACTGTTACTTCAACGCTCACATGATCCTGGTGCTACCTGCTTGTTTCCTTCTCAGATCCTTCATCCTTACTTTGAATATTCCTTATGGATCTTCAAGACCTGCAAGTGTCCACACCTTTGGAGAGGCACTTAAAATGATCTGTGAAAATCATACATTTATTCCTAGTTAGGTCACAAGGCAAATACCACAGTGTCTGTGCTGAAGGGCAATTATTTGTCTGAAATACTGCTTTGGAAGAGCTAGAAATAGTTCAAAAGACTGCAGCATTTGATGCTTGAATGGAAAAGAAACGGGCAGGATTCCTTCTAGCTGCTCTGGTGAGCAGTGTTGATAAATAACAGAGCGAATAATAGTGTTCAGCTCTCCTGAAGTTGCTGAATAGGGCTTAAAGACTAACTGGCAAAAAAAAAAAAAGATGAAAAGATGTAAAAGTATGCACACAAAATGATAAACATGGCTGCAACCAGTGGAAAAACAGATAAGAAAAACTAAAGCATGGTTTTTGCAAGTTATGTAACAAGAAGCAATAACACATGCCCAAAGAAAAAGTTCAAGGAAAAGTCACCTTTAATATCAAAGCATTCAGTAAATATGGCCACCAGAGACCCCTCTTAATAAACCACCAGGACCATGAAAGGACTTCCAGTAGAAGGCAGATGCATAGAAAGTAGTTCTAGGAATGGGTGTTTATATATTAGATAAGAAACATGTCTTAATTAATACGTATAATTGTAATGAAAAAATACCTTGTAGTGAAATCTCACAATACACACAGAAATATGGAGATATCTTCTGTGTGTCCTGCACAGATCAAGAATGTCTTTTTTCTAATGCTTCAAATTGTGTTAGAAAGTTTATTCCAGCCAATTTCAGTATCAGTACCTGTTCTTAGCAGTCTTTGTGTACAGACCACAGTAAGAGAGCAGATCCATTAATGAGAAGATTCCTGCTACCTTTCCCATGGGGAACAGCTGATCCATTGCACAGCTAGAACTGCTTCACCGAGCACCAGAAAGCACAGTTCTGAAGGCAGGGGGAGGGCAGCAGCTCCTCTCAAAGATGTAAATTCAAGCACCCCCTATTCCAACTACCTGCATGGCAAATCCCTTCCTGCAGTGTCTCAGAGACCTTTGTCCTTTACTGATCATTCTGGTGTGATTTCAAACGGTATTTGTCCTTTTCTTCTATGTTGAATAACTTGTTTGCCGGGCAGTAGCATACTTGCCATGCTTGTTTCTTGGTCAAATTAGAAATGTAGCCCTTTCAGTGAGAGTTTATTTTAATATTGAGAGACACCGAGAAGCAGCGTAAACTAAAACTACTCCTAGACAACAATGAAGAGCACAGAGAGAGGTGTATGTGTGGCTCTCTGCTTATTGGGTGTAGCTAGGCTGCTTGCAGATCACACTGAAGCTACCAACTCCCCATCAGCCTGCATGCTTCCTTTTCTGAGGGATGACTTTGGGGACATTCTGCATAGTCCAGAGGTACATCTTATGGGCATTGTAAGGGTAGTTTTGCATGTGCCAGGCTGAGATTGCAATTCAAATACACATACAGAGATGGGGGTGCAGCGAGAAGCCAATAACCCCTCTCTAAATAACTCGCAGTTCTATCCTATGCAGGGTGCATCTCCTAAATATATAAGAAGCAAAGCATGGAATTTGTCATTAACTGTTAAGAAGTGGGTGACCTGTCAGTGAGCAGTTGTCTTCACTGAGCAGAGCTTGAGGATGTACATCTCAGCCACTTTGTTGCATCCAGTAAGAACTTCTGTATAAAAACTGAACGTTCCTCATCCGTGTAACTCATTCTGGGAATGGGTAAAGAAATACAGGCATAATATGAAGTTTTGTTTTCTTCAAAAAGCAAGTAAGAGTTTTGTTCTCTTCCGTTTTGCCAAGAAGGTGATTTTCAAGGAGCAATGTATGCTTAAAAGGCCATGACCACCATCTAACAACAAAGCATAAGCTCCTGGGTGGTGGGACACCAACTTGGAAGCGACCAGCATTCCTCGTGAAGAGCTGAGAAGAATGTGCCTTGTGGCTGTGGTGAGTTAAAAGGCCTTACCTCCCCTCAAATGGGCAAAATTGAGAGTATCACAAGAGTGATAGGAGTTTTGGCCTGTTGAGAGGAGTGATTGTTTATGCTTCGCGCAATCCCGATGGAGGGCTGAGTGCTCCATAACACACAGGTACAAATGTGTGCATGCAAACGCTAAACCTTTCCTGGCGTATTTCTACAGCCACCCAGGTTTAGTCCCATAGTGTGGAGTTGCAGAGGAAGAGGCCCCCAAGACCCCATGAGAATCAGAAGGACCGGACGCAAAAAGGTATCAATCAGCACAGGATTTGAAGCAGCGAGCAGGCTTCCTGTTCTCCCCTGTGAAGAATAACAAGCTGTCAAAACGTGACAGATGTAGTGAGGAATTGTGGAAGATTGAGAAAACAACTAAGAGACAACTTTGCATGCTGAAAAGTGTATCTATTACTTGGCTTTGTAATAAAGGCAGAGTTCATTTTGCATGCAGTAAGTGGTTCTCATGCCATGCGCCACAGATGTCTCCCGATTAACAGGGACTTCATTACGGCTGAAGTAATCCAGTTCCAGTGGCGTACCCCAACTGAACCAGCCAGGGGTGTGTTCAACGAGGAGTTGCTTTCATCACCAACTCTAGAACAGGTTATCCTTTGCGAGCGCTTGGGAAGCATTTCTTAAAATGGGGCAAAGTGCAATGAGCTCCCAAAAAATGCAGAAAGATGGTTTGTGGTGTATTACCAAGGAACAAGGATACAAAATCCAACCCCAAAAACTTATACAGCTGCTTATATCCGTCGTTCACTCAGCAATACAACAAGTACAGCAAAAATATCCATTTGTTTTGCTGTATCACTACATGGATGATATTTTAATTGCTTTTGACAATTCTTTACTGTTGCAGGATTGTCTAACTGCTTTCAAAATAACACTTGTCATCAGAGGCTTATGTGTAGCCACAGAAAAAATCCAAATAGAACCTCTTTGGAAATACCTGGGCTTTAAATTACTAGAAATAACAGTTACCCCACAGCCAGTAACGTTCAAAACTGACATACACGCATTCAATGACTTGCAGAAGTCACGGAGCACTGTTAATTGGATTTGCCCTTTCTTGGGAACCACCACAGAGGAATTATCCCCTTTGTTTCAATTGTTAAAAGGGGACCCAGATCTTTCCTCCTAGGCAGTTAACAAAGACTGACCAAGAGGCTTTGGCACATGTTAATTGATGCCTTAATAGTTTCTGTTTTTTCACTCTTCATGGATCTGTAACTTGCTGTAGTTCTGTGCTTCTTACAAAGTGCTAAAAACCTCAGTTCCCAGCACCTTCAGCCAAAACAAGGCTCTCTGAATACAGATTCAAGGACATATTTGTTGCCCTAGGGCCCAAAAATATGTAAGCAACTGTGAGATGAGGGGAGTGGGCCTGGGGTGGTTAACAATATCACCTAAGGGTGTGATTGGAGAATTAGGGGCCAATATGCTAATGCGACAGAACTTACGAAAGGGGAAGGACTCGTGACCTGCTGTGCACTTTGGGTGTAGTCCCATGAGGGGACTTTGCTTGACTGAATGTACCTTGAAGGCTTTGAATAAATTTGTCTGCTTTTTATACCCCTAATTTGTCTTGGCCTCTGTTTCAGGTTGCCTGCTTTTAGGCATCCTAATGACAAAATCAATAAATCCTTTGCAACACATCAGAGCCCAAATTTGCCTCTGTGGCTGTTCCTAATTCTGCAGTCTTTTCAACCCTATGCTCTTAATGGTCAATGTGATGAACATGGTCCCTGGCTATTAGAATGAATTTTTCTACCATGCACCTTCACAAAAACTATAATCACTCAGCTTGAGATGGTTATTTGACTGCTGTCAATGGCACAACTTTGATGCCAGACTTTGTCAGGACATGAGGCAACAGTCATGCATGTTCCTCTTACTGCTACAGAATTAGAAAATCTATTCAGGGACCCACTGTTCCTGAATGATGGAGAATTTGTCCATTCAATGCCCCTGCTACATATTCTGCTACAATCCTTCAAAGAATTCCCCTTTCAACCGCGGCGGCTGCAATCAAAGACACCTATCCCTGATGCAAAAACTATTTTCACTGATGGGTCAGGAAAAACACAAAAGCTGTGACCCTGTGGAAAAACAATATGGGACAATGGGAACATTCAATACATTCAATAACCTTTCAAACTGGATCCACCCAGCTGGTTGAGCTGACAGCTGTAGTGGAGACATTTTGTCTCTTCTCAGAGCAACCTATTAACTTTGTTTGTGATTCTCTTTATGTTATAGGAATCATCAAGAGAATTGAGCACTCCTTCCTGAAGAAAGCTTCTAATAAAAATCTTTTTGTGCTATTAACCACTTTGTACAACCTTTTACTTCACAGGTCTCATGATTATTACATTCTGCACATTAGGTCCCACACCACTCTGCCTAGACCTATAGTGGAAGGTAATGTGAAAGCAGATGCCCTTGCTATGACAGCTGCTATACCACAAAAATGAGGGCAGGCAAAACTTTCTCATGATTTCTATCACCAGAATACCTGAACACTAGCAAAAAAAAAAATTTTCTTGGCTCTGCCACAAGCATGAAATATAGTGAATACTTGCTCACAATGTCAGCAAACTCTTTCTTTGCCACAAGCATTAGGTACAAATCCACAAGGGTTGAAACCTAATGACATTTGGCAAAAAGATGTAACACATGTATCAAGCTATGGGACTTTAAAATATGTCCATGTTTCCATTGATGACTTTTCAAGTTTTGTAGTAGCAACAGCTCACAAAGGTGAGAAATCCGGAGAGGCCACTAGACGCTGCCTGCATGCTTTTACCACAGTGGGGGTCCCTAAACAGATAAAAACAGATAACAGATCCACATATACATCTCATAAAACACAAGAGTATTTCCACACTTGGCGTATCAAACACATCACAAGTATCCCACGTTCTCCAACAGAACAAGCCATAGTAGAAAGAGCACGTTACACACTAAAACACATGCTGCAGAAACAAAAAAGGGGGAACCTAGTATGCTGCCTCAAGAGCAGCTTGGCAAGGCAACCTATATTTTAAATTTTCTGAATCTCTCCACTAGTGATGATTTGACAGCACATCAGAGATGCCTAGGCCAAACCACTGGTGGAGAATGGAATAGCTGGGCCATTAATTCAATATTATTTAGACTATAATCAATCACATGTTCATAAACCTTTATGGAAAATGTTGTTTCCTGCTTTTGGTAATAAAATATATCAGGTAAAAATGGATAAGACTGCCACAATTGCCAATCTAACACTGTTGAAGGACAAATTACTACTGGCTTGTACTTCATACCCGTATGTTTTAGCTTTAGCTAACAACTTTTCAATAGATTATAGAAATGGTTTCTGTTTTTTATCCCCTAACACTTTTGTTTTTAAATCATGTGTAACCTATGATGATATGTGCAATTATTCTGTTCTTTTCAGAATAGTTAAGAATGCTAAAAGTACACAAAAACAAGTTATGGTTTCCTTCACTTTATCTCTGACCTCAATAAAAACAGAAGGGGGAGATGTGGAGTTGCAGAGGAAGAGGCCCCCAAAGTCCCACGAGGATTGGAAGGACTGGATGCTGAAAAGGATTGATCAGCACAGGATTTGAAGCAGATAAGCAGGTTTCCTTCTCTCCTGGGAAGAATAAGCAAGCTGTAAAACCTGACAGATGTATTGAGGGATTGTGAAAGACTGAGAAAACAACTAAGAGACAACGTTTCATGTTGAAAAGTATATCTACTATTTGGCTTTGTAATGAAGTCAGAATTCATTTTACATACAGCAAGTGGTTCTCATTCTTTGCGCCACAGAGAGCTGTGAACCCCCTGGACCGTCCCCACTCTTGGCAGCACAAACCACTGCCTCACCCACCCTAGGCTTAGGCTGAAGCCTGTTTGTCTCCTCTGGCGCAGCAGTGCAGTCCCCTGTGCCCGCGGGGAGCACCAGCCTGCAGGGCACAGCACGCAGCAGTGCAGGCCGGGCTGGAGCAGACCCGCTCTACTCTTGGCTTGGCTGTTTCTGGGAACTAAATCCTCCCTGTTTCCAGCTGTCACTGAAGGATGGCCCAGGGCAGACCCCAGCCGGGCTCCCACTGCACCCCGTGCAGCTTGGGGCCCACGAGGGTCACAGAGCTGAAGTTCATGGGGAGCACTTGCTGTTAATGCTCAGGGAAGAATTCTTACGAGGGAGAAAAGAACTGGTGTCAAGGGGAGAGGAGGGGGAAGGAAGCTTCCAAACTTTGGAAGGGCTGTGGTTGCTCTGGTTTCCTGAGCCTGCCTTCCTGAGGCCTGCCCAGCAGCTGCGCCATTTGCTCTCTGCCTCGGAACTCCCCTTTTAGGTGGGACTTGCCCGTTTTGGCCTACTGGTTTCCCCCTACCACCACCTTCTACACTGCCCCACAGTGGGTTTTAGCTTTCTTTTCCTTCTTTCTGTGCATCGCTTAGAGTCAGATCTCTGTGACTCACAGATGCGTGCCCAGGGAAGCTCCCAGCAGTGAGTCACAGGCCTCAAAGGCCTCTTTGAGGTGCCACAAGTCTGAAGCAGTGCAGAGCTGTGTGCACAGCAGGTTTGTTACTTGGCTTTTGCTCCTCACTTAGGTGTCATTTTTCCTTCTGCAAGCCCTACAACAGCTGACGTTAGCCATGCAGTGAATGGGTGGAAATGACAGGCATTCCAATTTGAGGAACTCTCTGGGATATTAGCAAAGCACGATTTCATCCATGGAAGGTGAGCAAGTGTTCTTGGTTTTAGTCAGAACCATCTGAGGCCAAAGTACAGAATGTGTGTGCTTGGCTCCTTTTTTGCATTACTCTTGGATCCTTTGAGCAATGGATTATAAACTACAAGTGGCTTTCGTGCTGCTTTGGGACAGAGGAGAACCTTCTGGGCTTTTCTTTGCATTAGCTGTAGAGAAGGTTTGGTTGCTATGCAGAAATTCACAGACCAGCCTAGAGCGGCTGCTATTGTGATGTCAGCGGAGGGTTGCTGCATCACAGCCTTGACAATCGGAGGCTGCCCTGCTGCACGCAAGGCCTCAGCGTCCAGAGCAGCTCTTGGCATGCTCGTTGCAGGAGGATCCTCTTGACTGAGGTGTTCTTCAGCAACATTCTGTGGATTTGCGCAGGTGTCCTTGTTTCTTCACCTGCAGTTCTAGGGTCTGCAGATACGTACAGGTGTCCTCTTTTTTTAATTTTTTTTTTTCCCCTACGGTCTGCAGACTTGTGCAGGTGGTTTCTTTTTTCCCATTCTCTTAGTTCAGTCCACAGATTTCTGTGGGGGTCCTTTTCTTTTTGCTACCGTGTTGCACAGTGCGTGAACTCGTGCAACTGTCCTTTTTTCCCCCCTTTTCTCTTGCACAGTGCGTGAACTCGTGCAAGAGTTCTTTATTTTCTCCTTTTCCTTGCACGATCAAGGAACTCGTGCAAGTGTTCTTTATTTTCTCCTTTTCATTGCACAGTCTGGGGACTTGTGCAAGTGTTCTTTATTTTCTCCCTTTCATTGCACAGTCCAGGGACTTGTGCAAGTGTCTTGTTTTTCCCTTTTTCATTGCACAGTCCAGGGACTTGTGCAAGTAGTTTTTCCATTCCATTTTTCTTTTCTGGCCTGCGGACTCAAGCAGCACAACTCGAACGATGGAGCGAGTCCGTAGAGCAGTGGGCCGCGCTTTTTCTTCGGCAGCTTCTCGCACAGTTAATTGTCTGACAGGTAGGTAGAAGACATTGAATGGCATTGAAACAAAAATGCCACAACAATGTCAATTGTTTGGTAAAGCTTGTGTCAAGAATTTCAGTTGAAAAGGGGGTGTCTCTGGCCCAGTGGGGTGTGGACAACTTCCAGCACGCAGATGGAGAGAGCTTTGCAGGCATCCTTCTAAAAACTGCGCAATTCTCACCAGAAATGAGGGAAGCATCTTTTTTCTGCATTCCATCCTTAAAGGATGAGCCTGTCCAAAGGGACCCTCTCTGTGGGCTACAATAGCAATTGGCTTTGCGATGAAGGGCAAACTGCCAAGCAGTTAGTGGGTGCTGCTGAACCCCGGGGCTGTGCCTGTGCTGTGTCCAAATAGAACTGCAACTGCTAAGGAGGGATTTGGGGGAAGCTTTTCTGGGGAATTGTTTACAGCAACCACGTGGGAAATACTCATGTAATTTACAAAAAGAAAAAGAAAGACCCGGAAAGAGTAGAGAAAATAGCTGCCTTAGCTGTTAGGCGGACAATGCGCTACAATGTGGGCACTAACTGCTAGGGTAGAATTTGCATTTTCTTGGCCAATTTTCTAGTTCTTTAGTGGCAAAGACAAGCAAAAGGTAGAAACAGACTAGGGTATTTCCCTGTGCTCTTGCTTGCTCTGCTAAAGAACTGTTGCTCCTGGAGGGATGTTGTGCAAGGAAAATGTTCTCTCCTTGGGTGGACTTGTTGTGTGGGATTCCTCAGCACCGACACTTTTCTAACAGCCCTGGGTCCATTTTCCCTTGCCCCTGGCAGGTTGCCTCAGACGTCGAAGGAGCCAAGTGCATGGTTCGGTGAGTGGAAAGGGCACCCTTGACATTCCTGGGGTCTGAGAAGTGTGGAGCAAACTGTGAGCTTGGCCTGTTGCAGTAGAGTGACAGCCTGGAAGGCCAAAAGAAAGTCCACATCACTGTCTGCATGAGCCCTACCAAAAGCATTTCCACCACTTTCCAAATAGTTCACTTAAGGGGTTTTAACGAATTAAAGTCACGTTTTGCAGACAGGAGGCTGCATGCTGATTATAGCCAGGCTGGAATATCTCATTCAGAAGCATATGCAGACCAAAACATTAGTCTCATCAGCCCACTTGATTTGAGTTTCAATGACTTAGGTCCCACTTCTGTCCAAATTCATGACTTCTCCTTAGGATAGCTGGGGATAGAGCTCAGGAGAAATACAGTTCTAAATGACAGGTTACTCCCTGTGCCTCACGCTGCTGTCTGTCTGCAGAGCACTACACCAGCACCAGAACCTCCTCTGGCTCGCCCTGTTCCTCCAGAGGCTAAAGGGAAGGCAAAGCACAGCAAACCTCCACGTGTTGTCAGTCCAGGGCCTGAGCATCCTGAACCAGTAAGTGGCAGCTTTGGTCGGAACTGTCTTTGGTGCAGTGCAGAGCTGCAGATTTCTGATCAGACAGCACTTGCTGTTCGTGGCTGAAGATGCTGAGGGCTGGAGTCCTGCCATGACACAGCGCTTCAGCCCAGCCACTGACACCTGCGAAATGGGATCTGAACTTTCACAAGCAGGCGTCATTTTCCTGGGATTCTGACAGGGTCTGTGAGCTTTCCTTGGTGACAGATAAGCTGTAGCGTGATGTCCTTTAATGCTACTGGTGCAAAAGTGAGCCCCTTTGGGCACAGTGTCTGTGCAGGCTCCCTGTTGTCAGTGGAGAGAGCGGTCCCAAGGCACAGTTCACAGCCTTGTGGGGTACGTCACACCCCCTGTTGGCTGCAGGGACCTGCCCCTTTCCATGCACTATCTAAGTAGCTGCTACAGTCACTGCTTCAACTACACCCTGAACTTTGATATGACCCCAGTTTGGTGAGAAGAATCCTGAGCAGCTCTGCATGGCAGTCTCTGATGGGCTGCAACACAGTTCCTCTTGGCCGCTCCCTAATGCTTGAAATGCTGAGGAGAAGCTGCTTGAACCAGAGCCGAGCAGGGCAATGCTCCCTGCTTCTCTTCAGACACTTATATGGCAACTCAAGAGTCATTTGGTTACCCACATAAACACCCTCACATGAAAGCTTTTGCCTTCCAGTGAGCTGTGTCTCCGCTTGCTGCTTCTCCCAGCTCTCCGGAGCCAACTTCCTTGCTCCTTATTGCTTGTTTATGCTTTTTCCCTGCCCATTCCTTGCAGGCCCCAACAGGAGAGCTTCGTGCCAGTCAGGACTCCTCTGCCCAGGCGGGAAAGGCAGAGTGGCGTGAAAGAACGGATAGAGTGTGCAGTGCCCAGGAATTCAGGTGTGTGTGTGAAATTTTCTCGCTTTCTCTGGGCAGGGCTGGATGTTGCTGAGCTTTAGGAGGCCCATGGTCAGAGAACCATTTTGGTGTGCTCAGCATTTGTAGCATAGAGTGCAAAAGGCAGCCCGAGGGCAGGTCTGGCTGCCAACTGACAGACAGCATCGCTGCCTCCTCGGACTCGCTTCTTGAACCTTGACTAAAAGCAGCCAAACTGGACCAGAGTAGAAGCAGGGGAGACTCAGGCTGGGCTTAAGGAGAGCAAAGCATTGAACCGCAAAAGCAATCACGCAGCAGAACAAGAGCCTCAGAGAGACGGTGCAGATTCTGCCCCTGGAAATTTGGAAGCGCCAGCTGGACAGAGCCTTGAGCAGCCTGTCCAGATGCCATAGCTTGGAGATGCCCAAGTGCTTGGAGCTGAAGACTGGGCTGGAAGCCTCCTGGGGCCCCTGCCAACCTGAATCATCCTGGGATCCTATGATTATTGGACTGGAAGTTCATAGCTGTCTCTTCCCCAGGCTATAGCTTGCAGGCTCCTTCCTTGTTCCATTACTGAAAGCAAGAGGAATTGTGGGAGCACTCATTTGCATTTACCAAGCTTGCCTTAGGCAAAGAAGAACTTCTGGAACTCTGGGATCCACTGTATCAGAGAAGGGCGTAAGACCTAGCAGGCAGGAAGCTGTTAAGCTGAGAGTACCTGAGCTTTCCAGAAACGTTTTGTGGCTTCTGGAAGCTTGTTTTACTTTCTCACTGGTGACTCCTTCACCTGCATGAAAGACAGCTCTAGTCAGAGAATGCCAACATTCTCTTGAGGCGGAACTAGAGGGCTGTTGGAAGTCACTGACACTGTCCTATGTGGGACTTCGGACGTAGTCCTGGTTTCGGAAAGGAGACTGTGCTGCTCTTAAAGGCTTCTTTGTCTGTCCCCTTTTCATAGACGGAGGGAGTTGGCTGCACTTGAGACAAAGCAGCACTCCTCACTAGTGAGGGCGCTTGAAGTGGCAGCAGAGTCAGTGGAGGAGTCGCAGCTTCAGGGGGATCTGCTGAAGCAAGAGAAGGAAGAAGTTCCCCTGGCAGTGCCAAAGGTATGCTCACCTTATTCCTAGGCAGCACTTGTGGGAGAGGGAGTTGCCCCAGCAAGGCCACCCCAGATGCTGCTTCTGGCAGCGACCTAAGACAGAGACTGTGTTGTTGTTCCTCTTGAAAAATGGTGACCCCCACTTGCAGGTTTGCCACCTGCAGAGGCCAGCTCACAGGGGTCTGGAGAAGCTGCTCCAGGAGTTCTCTCGCCAAGGGCACACTCTGTCCCAGGTGTGCAGAGAGAAGGCGGTGCTGGCGCACAAGAACGTGGCCCTGGAAGCCGGACTGGCAGCCATGGAGCGGAACCGACAAGGCCTTTCCAAGCAGCTGGTAGAGGCCAGGTAAAGGCAGGGAGGGGACCCTGGGCAGGACATTGTTGAAGGGCTGTAGTTACAAAGCTGGCAAGCATTACGTGAGGATTTATTGCGGCCTGTGTGCTCTCCAGAGGTTTCTGGGACAGAGAAGCAAAGAGACGCGAGAAACAAGAAAAGGATACTGTGACCCCACTGTTATTTTTCTGACAGCTTAAGTGAGCAAAGCTCTCCTGAGCCTAGGGCTCCTCCTTGGCACCCCTTGCACATTCCTGTGTCAAGTGCAAAGCAATCCAACCTGGCGCTGAACTGAGTGCTAGGGAAACCATGCAGATATTCGCTGGAAGTGGAAGTTCCCCTCTGGTTTTGGTTTCTCCTGTGGTGCACCTGAACATCAATCTTTCCTTGCCAAGTAGTTTCACATGGGATTTTCAGAATTCAAGGCTCTTGCACGTGAACGTTGTGAGTAGAACGCTGATGTTTAGGGTGAAGCTGGAGGGTTGTGCTGAAAATCTCGCGACCCTTCTGAGCTAACTCTTACGAAGTATGGTGCAGGACCTAGAGTTGCTAACAGCAGCAGCAGCAGCAGCAGGGAAAGGTCTTGTGACATCTCAACACCCTCTGGCTATTCTTGCAGGCCAATGATTCTTGCTCACTACTGCACCCACCTCTCTAATCACTCAAAGTCCCTTTGGCTGGTCCCTCTTCCTTTTTAAAGAGTGCCAAGACATTTGGGCTACTGCCAGCTCAGTTAGCCATAAAGAAAGGTACAAATGTTCTTGTTCATGAACCTCCAGTAACTGAAATGGCAGGAGACCTGTCTCCTCTCCCAGATTGTTCTTCTTCACATAAAAACCTAGTCCTGGCTTCTTACTCATTCTGCTACAAACAGAAGGATTAACTATATTGTCAGTGCATTCCTTTAGTCCCTTTTGTTTAGAGACTGTCTGGAAAACAAAGTACCTCTATGTACCCTATGAATAGCAGTAAACCTTCACAAGTTGGCCAGGAGAAGACTGTGTCCTGTCCCCCTGCAGAGAGACTTGGAAGTACTGAGGAGATCAGGGCTGTGAGCAGAGGCTGAGCTTTTGCTCATTGGCAGAAACATTGTGGGCACAGCCACCTGTGTGTGATAAGTCAGGCCACAAGAATTTGAGCTTTGGCTGCTGAGATCAAACTCAGCTGGGCTTTGTGTGCTGTGCTATGTCATGAGTGAAGCCTGGGCAATCACCTGGAGGGGCCTGCTTTGCAATTTTCAACAATAGAAAAATGCTTGCTGTATCTGAGTTGCCATGCAAGCTGTTTTCCATACTCAGGTGCAGGGATTTTAAGCCACATCCTCCTGATCAAACTGCCTGTGGGTGCCCGGAGCAATTTCTCTTCATCTTCCCAACTTGTAGGTCAGAGAAGGAGAGCTTGCAATGCAGCCTGCTGGAGGCTCAGCAGCACATATCGGAGCTGGAGATTGCCAGGAGTCATCTGGAAGCCCAAGTTTACAGAGTCATGCGGGCCAAGGAGGTGATACAAGGTGAGAGCCTCGTGTGCTTTGTTTCTGGGGATCCCCTGCCTAGTGCAGTTGCTCTGAAGCCAGCTCTGTCTGCAGGGCTTCTGAGGAGCAATGGAGCTGGGGGCAGGTCCCTCCTTGCCTGAAACTGAAAAGGATTAAGTTCAATGGAGTCTACTGCTTGTGCAGTCTCTGACTGTTGCCGTTCATCATGTTTGCAGAGGATGTGAAGGGCCTTCGGCGTGAGCTGCAAGCTGTAAGATGTCTCAGCAAGCAGCAATTGGATGGCATGGCTCAACAGCTCCGTCGCACTGAACAGCAGTGCAGCAAGGCGCTCCAACTCTGGCTATCTGCCCATGCAGAGGAACACAGGAAGCTCCTGCAAGAAGCGGTAGGAAGGAACACGCACCTGAATTTTTCAGGCAAAACTTGGTGGGCTGGCTTAGCAGAATAGCAGCCTGAGGATGTGAAATGGCTGCAAGCATCTGCTGTAGGCCACATGTTGCTGGGCCAGGCAGCAGAGGGCTTCAAAGGCTGCTACTTGAAGGCCTGTGAAGATACAGAGGATGGTGCTGGCCATGGATTCAGCATGGGCACAAGCCATTAAATGCAGCCATGGATTCAGGGTGGGCATAAGCCAAGTTCCCCAGGAGGCTGGGCGGTCACCACCCAAAGCATGGCAGCAAAGGGGCAGGATCTTCCCTGACACCCTCCTGCCATGCAGCAGACTGCTAACATTGCTGCCAACTGCAGCCCCAGCAACTGGGTTCCTTGCGTTGTATCCTTCCATGGTGGACTGAGAACTCACCTTTGGGCTTGAAGCACAGGCAACAGGCCCTGTGTTCCTGGTGTTTCAGTTGGTGGCCTGAATTGTGACTAAGGCATCATGATCTTGGCCTCCTCCTCGTTCTGCAGTCCATCTGCAGCTTTTCCTAGCTCAAAGTGCAGGGGGACCTTGAGAACACAGCCTCTGAGAACAGGCAGAAATCCTGAGGAGAGATGGGCTAGGAGACAGGCAGACATCAGAGCAGGGAAGGAAGCTGGCATCTCCTTTTCTTCCACCTGCTGGCCCTCCTTCTAAGTTTCTGGTTAGGACAGGATTGCTGGAGGGCACAAAGCCACTGCTGGGCACTTTTCAGGTGGGGGGTTGTGGGAGGGATGAAGGTTCCCTTTTTTTTATTCAGAGAGCTTGGCAGGGACTTCATCTGGAACCCTTCCTCCCCTCCTCAGGAGAGTCCGCTTGAACAAAAACATTTGGAGGCACAGGAGCCTTTGGAGCAACAGGAAACCTGCATGGCAGAGACACAGAGGGAGCAGGAGAAAAGGCTGCTTGAGACAAAGCAGGAAATTGCCACCACGCAAGCTGAACAAGAAGAGGTACAAAGCAGAGGCAGTGAAGAGGGAAAGGCTGTGCAAAGAGACTTTGAGTGTTGCTTTAGACTCTCCTGGGCTCCGAATGGGCACTGATTGTGTGGACACTGTCAGTCTGGATGGTATTGTCTCTTAGCTGGCCCTTGGTAAACAGGAGCCCAAGAGCACAATGCTTTTGGAAAGCATGAGCACATCAGTCTTGGAGTCTGGCCACACAAGTGGTGTGTAGGAAGTGTAGATTCATCTCCTCTTTGTTTCTGTGCAGGACCTGCAGAGAGACGAGGAGGAGAAAGTTATCATGTTACAAGTATTGTACCAGCTGCGTGAAAAACTAAGCCGAAAGAGGCGGCAGTTAAAGGAGCTCAGGCAGGAGGTGAAAGAGGAGCGAGAGAAAGAGCAGGTGAGCCTGACCAGCCAGGACCCAGAGGGAAGGGCAGGAAGCAGGGCATGAACAGTAGATCTCAGGAAAGGGGAGGCAAGCACTACTGCAGGAACTGGAAGCACAGAGCCTGGCAGGCTCCAGAGGTGAGCCCCAGGAAGAAGGGTTAGGATGTAAGGGTCAGAGCTGGGTAAAGAAGCAGAAAGAAGGGGCTGACTGGAAGTGCTTTGGAGATGGAAAGAGGAGAAACCTGAGTGTGATGGCAGGGGCTAGTGATATTTATCTTGACAGAATATCAAGGACAAGCTGCAGGCAGAGCTGGAGGAAGCTCAGAGTAAGATTAAGGAAATGGAGAAGAGGCACAAAGAAGAACTGGGAAGGATGCAAGAGGAAATGAATGTCCTGCTGCAGCAGAGGGATGATCTACAAAAGCAGGTGAGTGAAAGAGCACTAACCACTGCAGTCATGCAGCAAGTGGTCTCTCCCCTTCTCACCTTTCCCCTGCAGAGCAGCAGCTGGATGGTGGTAATGCCTCTGGCTGCCATGCTACTGTGGTCTCCATCGCAGCTGGTCACAAGGACAATTACTGGTCCGCTGAATCTCAGCTGCTGCCCTGGCCAGTGGGGCTAGTGCTT
This sequence comes from Acanthiza pusilla, assembly GCA_036630365.1. NCBI lineage: Eukaryota > Metazoa > Chordata > Aves > Passeriformes > Acanthizidae > Acanthiza > Acanthiza pusilla. The sequence goes on from JAXCHO010000095.1 coordinate 3,100,713, forward strand.
TGGCCAGTGGGCCACTAATATGTTGAATGTATCTCTCTGGCATCTTAGTACTCCATTTGTTTTCTGAGGGGTTTGTTCAGGTGGACGCGGTGACCCACACAGATTCTGAAACAAGCTGTCCCTGTCCATGGTGAATGCGCTCCTCAGGACAGGGTGAAATTTAAAGTTGTTCTTTCCCTTTCACAGTCTCTATTATGGCTGGCAGTGCCAGGCTGTAGTGTCTGACTGCCTTATGGGGTCTGACTTGAGGTGGAAGAGTTGACAGCTCAGCTTGCAGCCTAAACACAAGTGTTGTACCTAAGGGCTTGCCTTTGAAATGTGATGTCTGGGGCATCTCTGTCAGCCACCTTTGTGACACAAACTAATTTCTTGTCCCAGATCGACGTGGGCTCTGCTATCGGAGCTTCTGCTGTAGCAGCAGCATCCTCCAAAGACGTCTCCATTCCACAGCCTGAAAACCTGAACATGAGCAGTTTGCCCAGGTCAAACCTGCTGAGCGACCAAGAACGACAGAAGGAGTGCCTGAAGCTGCTGAGTACGTCCTGTGCATTTCTTGTCTGATCGAGCAGTGTATTGTGTGTGTGCCTCAGCAAGAGCTGTATCACATCCCTCCTCGGTTTGGTGTCAGAGGACCAGTTTGGAATCCCTACAGCAGCTGCTGTGCTTGAAGGCAATGAGGGAGCACTTGGGGCATTTCTTTTGCCTTTGAGGGCAGCTGGGAGTGGGTGGATTTGCCTGAGCTCTCCTCTACACTCCAGGCAAAAGCAGGGACTGTTTCCTGAGCAGGAGAAGGTTGCGACCTATGAAATGACCCAGTCAATTTGTGCCTGCTAGTTTAGCCAAACTGATCGGAATTGTTGGCTTCCTTGATTCCCTTTAGACTCCTGGCATGTCAGCAGTCACTGGAGATAAAATACTTCAGAGAAATGGATTGGCTCTGGGGCTGCTTTCATATTGGTATTGTGTTTATGCGTGGTATTACTACTACTATTATTTCTACAGTTTGTTTTGAGGAGAATTCTATATTTTTGGTAGCCAAGCCTCCCTGAAAAGAACATCTGGTGACGGCACAAAGAAGAGAGGAAGAGGTCCTTTCAGGAGGCTTCCAAAGTAACAATGATACTTGCAGAACGATCCCTACCAATCAGATAGGGAGAGGTGTTTTCAAAGTGCACTAGAAGCAGCAAAAAGGATACTTTTTCTACAATCCCTGTTTGAGATTTTAGGTCTATGCTTAGGAAAATGTATCTAAGAGACATGTCTATGTGACACAATGAGATAAAACTCCCCTGCAGGCAATTCCCAGGAGCAAGTCTGCAGCCCCTCTGCTGCATATTCCTCTGATAGCAGGCACTCTGTCATGCCTAATGCCCAGCCAGTAAATACTCTTGGAATACTCAGCATTCCCTGCCCTGGCCTCAATCCCTGTGCAGATCATGCTCTTGGAAAGCACACCAAGGCCTTGGTGATTCTGCAGTACAACCAGCTGAGTTGCTTCTTGCACGCAACAGCTGCCAGTGCAGTGCTGTCAGAGAATAACCGGTCAGGTACAGAACAGTGCCTGGTTTACTCTGTGTCTGCCATCAGCTGTTGGGACAAATGGTCGACTGATCTACTCCTCCATGGGTCTGAACTCAAAGACAATAATGTTTCAGCTCGAGTGAGGTCAACAGCTTGTAACGGGGCTCGGCCTGGCTCTGGCTTCTTCACAGTGGTTGTCAGTGTCCATTTGTGGGCTTTCCCAACCTTTTTGTCATACCTACCCTGCCACGGATGGCTGGTGTGGCTGCAGAGGCTGGAGCCTTCCTTAGCTGTGAGATTTCAGCTGCTGCCCTGTTGCTGCAGCTTCACCTGGACTCGTGAAAGGATCAGCATCTTGTTTGGGCAGCAGTCTGTGTCACGGCACCGCCTGAGGAGTGGCACTGTCCTTGTTACCTGTCTCGGCTGTGCCGATTTGGGAACATGGGGCTCGTGGGCAGTCTTTGAGAGGCCGAGTCCAATGCTAGTGACTGCTGCACCTCAGGCTGCAGGCAAGCAGTGTAGTTCTTCAAAGGGGGCACAGGCACGGTCGTCAGGACTTAGCCTGCTCATAAATGAGGAGGGTCCTATTTCTTACAGCCCTGTCACTCTAGGTTACAGCATGAGCTGCTGCTCTCTAAGAGCGTAAAACCATTCTTTAGACAAACTGCTGACAGGTGGAGAAGATTCCCTCCTCTCCTGGAACTCACTTTGCAATATTCTTTCTTTTCTGCAAAAAGCAGCTGTTCATAAAAATTCATCCCAGATCCCATTTAATCTTTGAAAGTATTTGGAAATTTTTTGTTGAATCTCACAAGAGAGTGTTTATTCCCAAGGAAATGAAGGGTCATGGTTTTTCAGCTCTCCTTCATGTCTGTAGATGACAACCACTTGCTTGGTGGCTGTTCTTTTCTGATCTCTGCTCTGATGGTTTCTCCATGGGCTTAGTTTCCTCTCAAGGAACCCTTCAAAGGAGAGTGGAAAATCAGGCTCTGTGCAGGCCATGTGTGCTACACAGCTGCCTGTCTTGCTGGGGCTGCTCTTGTTGTTGCTCTTGTTGCTGCAGTTGTTACCCAAGTGACCATAAATTGCTCAGAGCCCCAGAGAGTGGAGCTGAGTTTCAGATCTTCTGGAAGTTGGTATCTCTGTTTTGAAGTTTGCACCTTGCATTTTGTTTCTTTCAGGGCGTGTTGTGAACGCGGGAAATCCAAAAGAGAAATACACTGAATGGGAACATATTGGCAGAGGGTGAGTGCAGCCACACTTCCTTCTACAGAACCATGGGCCAGCTATTTTGCTGGTGTCCCTTCAAGTGGGAAGTCAGGCAAGCCACAAGCACCTTCAGCCACTGGTTTTAGATTGTCCCTGTCTCAGTACTGATCATGAGGTATTGTCAAAGACAACTCGACAATGTCTTGGCTGCCTCGAGAAGCAGGACCTGGAAGCCCTCCTGTCCCTTCAGTGTGTGGCACCTGCTTGCTTATTTTCTTAAGAGACATGGGTTTTGTGTGATTCAAAGTAATATGGCCACGCTAACAAAGGAAGAAAAAATTGAGAGAGCAGATTCCCATCTGATAGCTGTCAGAAAACAGCTCTCAATAACATTTCTTTCCACTATTTTGCTGAAAACAATATTCAGTGCTCAGGACAATAAGAAAGACTGTGTGCTGTTGCCTGAGTTTGGTAGATAGAATCAAAAGAGAGGGGTGTGAAGGCCCAGCAGGACTGTGACATTGCCTAGAAAGACACAACACACGTGCAGACACCAAAAGGAAAAGGCAAAGAAAACCCGACATACATAACCTCGTGTGTACATTTGAGATTCGTAGCAGCCCTTTTTCTTCCTGCTGGACCCAGCTTTTCTCTTGAACACGCTGCATGGCAGAGGCCTGCTGGGCTGCTGTGCTATTGGCTGAAAAGTAAATGAACCCCGGGTTTTCTTAGAGACACTCCAGGCAGCAGAGAGCTCCTGCCTGGGCTGCCTTTTGCTCCTCAGCACTGAACAGCTCCTCTGTTCTCACTGCTGTTCTGTTTCTAGGGCTTTTGGAATCATTTATAAGGCCTTTGACGCTGCCACAGGAGAAGCGGTAAGTGCCAACAGCCCACACAGATTTTGCAGCTCTTGAGCGCTTTCCCTTCTGGTGTGATCTGTGGCCGGAGCTTTGGGCTGCCGGTCATAGCTGCAAAGGCTGTCCCATTGAAGGATCCTGCCTAGAGGCAGCCTGCAAAACAATACCACTCAGTCTTCCTGGTAGCTCCTTATCCATCTGCAATGCTGTGCTCAGGAACTGCACTTAGTGGCAGGTCTACAAGGAGTCTGAAAGCCCTAAGGCCTGCTCTTAACCTGGGGCGTAACCACACTACGCCACAGAAAGGATTATTCATTTTTAAATCCAGAAAATCATTGCTAGTCTAAAGCGTGTTGAAGAATGTTTGTAGTTGTAAAATACAAACTGAAGAAGTTAGGACGTGCTAGGATTGTAATCTTTTGTTTTGTTTTTTGTTTTTTGGGGGTTTTTTTGGTTGTTTGTTTGTTTGTTTGTTTTTTGTTTGAGTCACCTTGAGTTCTTTTCTGGACAGCAATTTTCTCTGTAATGTATGTGTGTGTTTACTTTGGCGTGCAGTCAAGAATGGCAGCAGTTTCTGAAACACTGGTCAAAGCCCCTAGAAATGCTAACGTATTTCCAGCAGTTCTGATATATTTTCACAGGAGCAAAATTACTTTTGGCTTGCACAGTGGGTGTAAACGATAATAGTGGTGATAATGAAGGTCATTTGTTGGCCAGTTTGTTGGAGGGTTGTTAGCACTTTGTGGTTGACAGTTTAGTGTCCCTTTTTACCAAGGTGACAAGGCATCCTGGCCCACAAGCAAGTGGAGAAAAAGGTTCTTGTAATGTGTGTTACTAATGGCTTCCAACGTCATTGTAGGTGGCCATAAAGCAAATTAATCTCCAGGACCAGAGCTACAAGGAAGTGCTGAAAGAAATCCTGGTCATGAGGAAATGGAAGTGCCCCAATATTGTTACCTACCTAGACAGGTAAGCAGTTCTGGTATTATTCCGGGAATGTTCATTTACGTACTTGCAAGGCAAAGGTTTAAAAGCTCTTTACTGACAGGCAGAAATTCAATCTATTAATATCAATCCATTCCTGTACGATGCGTGGGAGGAGATTGCATTTTGTCCACATTAATGGTTCCTGGTTTTCATGGTCCACTTATAAGTGGATGCGTGATGGTTCGTTTCAGCTATGATCTCAGAGTGCAAAAAAGAAAGTAAAGTAAAATAATTCAACAAGTCAAGGGAGATAAATTTCAATCCAAACAGGAACTTTAGTAATTGTACCCATAAAGTGGCTTGTGATAGAAAGAGAGAGAGAGAGAATAATGGAAAAGATAGGGAGGAAAGAGAGGAAGACAGGGCTTATAACTACCACCGTGGGTCTACAGACGTCCGGTGTCTCTGGGGGTCCAGTTGCAGAAGGCATTCCTCTGCCTCTGTCTTTGATCAATGCGATCTCACGGTGAAGATTTTCAGAATTCAGCTGTTCCAGAGCTGTCTTTTATGTTAGTCTATACACCTGGTCCCTCCTTGTGACCCGCCTTCGCTCCCTCTTAATTCTTGTGGAGATATGCCAAACTCTACCTGGCAGGCCACACATGCCAAGAGAGGAGTGTTTGAGGTGTGGTTGGCTTTGGAGGCAGGGAGTCAGTGGTCTCGTTGTGCTCCATGGATCTTTCCCGATAGTAGGGACTTGGAGACAGGTGCAAAGCCTTCATTCCATACCAGCTTTAGAAGGCACAGAGCAGTCGTTCCGTACAAGCTTTAGCAGGTACAGCATTCTTTGTGTAAGTCCTGCACCTGTAGTTTCTGATGAGAAATGTTGAGACAGAACTCGATTCTTTGACTGACTCTTACACTGGCATAGATAGTCTGAAGATAGTTCTCAGAAACCTGGCTCTCTTCCTAAGCCAGCAGCCTGTATTTTCACTCGCTGCATGTTGTTTTGTGGGTTTGGGACTTGATTTTTTCCAAGTGTCGGAGGAGAAGTGCTGAGAAAGCATCACTTAAAGTATTTCCCTTGCACTGTTCCCACTACTTTCCATTGAATGGGATGCCAAAACACTAGGCTGCAAGACACATAATTTGCCAGGTTTGAAATTTTCCTGCTTGTGACTGTACTTCATGCAGGGTTTTCCAAAGGGTGTCCGCAGTGCTGCGCACCCTCCTGCCCTGGATAAAAGCTGTGAAAACTGTGTCTCCTTGCTCCTGGAGTTAATGGTGGAATTTGTGTATTACAATGATGAAGCAGCTGCTGGGATGTGTCCGGTTCCAGATTTATCTTTGTTATCGCAAAGCTGCCTTTTTCCCCTGCTTGCCAACCAAGCCGTCTCCTTTTCCACAGATGTGCCTTCCTCATTTAGACAGCATGGATTGCAAGCACTGGTTAACCTAGGTGGAATGTCTCTTCATTTTATTCCCTCTTCATTTAGGAGTACCCTGGGAACAAAACTCAACTGTAGTCTTTTTTGCCATACGGCGATTTAGCTATGGACATTCAGCTCCCCACTGTTGTTTCTGTCTTCCAGCTTCCTTGTCCGTGAGAATTTCTTGCTGGTATTGGAGTACATGGACGGAGGCTCTTTAGGCGAAGTGGTCAAAAAGATAAGGATGGCTGCAGGACACATAGCAACTGTATGTCGGGAGGTAAGGGATCCTGCTTGTGCTTCGGATGGCTTGGACAGGCCTGTCCTTTGAAACAGGTGCTAAGAACAGGAGTGATTCCATGTTCAGAGCTTTCTTTCTGTGTTCCTCTTATGTGTCAGGGAAGAAAGAGAATCTGGAGTGAACTGCCTGCCAGTATTCCTACCCTTACTATAGTCTGCTCTTGACTGTTATCTATCATTGTTGTACTCCCTGTCTCTTTTTTGTTTTTATTTTCTCTTCTCCACTTTGCCACTCGAACCCTTTGCCCAGAACCTTTCTGCGTCGCATTCTTTTCTGTAAGCGCAAAGGTGCTGGTGTCCGAGTTGTAAGCCAACTGCAAAGCCAAAGAGAGGCTCGTCTCTCACAGTTCCCAGCTTCAAAGGATGGCTTGGCACCCAACGTGCTGCTTGCTGCTGAAAACTGACAAATGAGCTACTTCCAAGTCTGCTGTTGAGGCAGCCATATAACCCTTGTCCTTCAGCCTTCTGCCCGACAGTGATCCACTTGTTACCAAAGGCAGAGACCTTTGTGGCAAACTGTTGTTTGTCCTCTGGATGGGGAGAGCACACCCCCTGCAGCAGCAGTCATTGTGACCGGCCTTGCAGGGGACCGTCACGAGCAACAACAGATGCTTCCCCCTCAAAAGCTAATATGCCTTCACTTAGAAAAATACTACTCTCCTACTGTTGCAGCTGCAAGCTCTTCCTCTTGCCAGCACTCACTGATCTTTTGAGATCTGCAAATCTTCAGCAGAAGTCTCCCTTTCTGTGTGATGAAATCAGATCAGGGTAACTTTTGGTCTCCTCTTTCTTTTTCCTCTCTCAGTGCCTGCAAGGACTGGCTTTCCTTCATGCCAACCAGGTGATCCACAGAGACGTCAAAAGCAACAACATTCTTCTGGGCCGGGATGGCTCTGTCAAGTTGGGTGGGTATTCTGGATCAGACGCAGCATTCTGGAGAGACGGTGTGGGGCTGCTTTTGAGTAGCTGCCAGGTGCCCAGCAGTGGTGCTCGTGAGAGTGCACGGACCACTCGTGCAAGCTGCAAGGTGCAGAGAGGCCTAGAGAGGATGAAGGTATCAAGAGTAGCTTTGGTCTGAGAGAGGGAGTTACAGTGTAAACCTTCAGGTGAATGAAGAGGACAAGGCAGGGTGTGAAACATGGGGGTTTTGTTAAGTGGACAATTCCTCATTTCCTTGCCGCTTTTCCAGCTAGAGTCAGCACTGCATTCTGAGACTAAGAGTGAGGAACTGTCTAGGTTTGAAAGACAAGTGTCTGCTAAGGAAGGTGGGAACCTCCCTTAGAATGGAGAATGTGAGCCCCCTTCCTTCCAAATTCTTACAACTTTGGAATCAAGGGCTTTTAGGCAAAGATATGGGAGGAGGAATAACAGTTCCTTACTAGTATCTATAGCGAGGCAAACAAGCAACAACAACAGTAGCCATAACAAACAAAACCAAAAACCCTGGTGGCAGATGTCCCTGGGCTGCCACTTTCCCATTTGGCGCAGTCACGGTCACAGCCAGCAGGGGCGCTGTCGGGCTCACAGCCAGGCAGGGCAGGTGCGATGACTCCTACACAGCTGCAGGAGGCGCTGTGGCACGAGGTCAGCTCTGTGTCATGTGGGCAATGGCTGACGGGGCTAAGCAGCAGCTGGCGTGCAGCAGGACGGGCTGGGCAGCGGCTGGCGTGCAGCAGGACGGGCTGGGCAGCGGCTGGCGTGCAGCAGGACGGGCTGGGCAGCAGGATGGGCTGGGCAGCGGCTGGCACGCAGCAGGACCGGCGGGGCAGCGACTGGTGCACAGCAGGATAGGCAGGGCAGCAGGATGGCACACAGCAGGACAGGCACGGCAGCAGCTGGCACACAGCAGGACAGGCACGGCAACAGCTGGCACACAGCAGGACAGGCAGGGCAGCAGGATGGCACACAGCAGGATAGGCTTGCAGCGGCTGGCGCACAGCTGGACAGGCTGGGCAGCAGCTGGCGCACAGAAGGACAGGCAGGGCAGCAGGATGGCACACAGCAGGACAGGCAGGGCAGCAGGATGGCACACAGCAGGATAGGCTCGCAGCGGCTGGTGCACAGCTGGACGGGCTGGGCAGCAGCTGGCGCACAGAAGGACAGGCAGGGCAGCAGGATGGCAAACAGCAGGACCGGCAGGGCAGCGGCTGGCGCACAGCAGGACAGGCACGGCAACAGCTGGCACACAGCAGGACAGGCAGGGCAGCAGCTGGCACACAGCAGGACAGGCAGGGCAGCAGGATGGCACACAGCAGGATAGGCTCGCAGCGGCTGGCGCACAGCTGGACGGGCTGGGCAGCAGCTGGCGCACAGAAGGACAGGCAGGGCAGGAGGATGGCACGCAGCAGGATGGGGTGCAGCAGGGAGCTCAAAGCAGGGAGCTGGAGCAGCAGGAGTTGCTCACCTGGGCTAGCCAGCAAAAGGTGGCAGAAACTCCGCAGCTGTGGCAGAGCATTCTAGCAGGTGGAGCGCGGGGTGGCAGCAGCCAGGCCCCCTCCTCCGCAGCTACAAGCACAGACAGGAAAATGCACACTCCAGGAGAGAAGAAAGGGGGTTAGAATCTCGTTCCCCTTTCCCAAATGAAAGCTCACCCACCAAGGAAGAGAAGGCAGTGCAGAGCTGAGCTTTTCCACAGTCACAGCAAAAAGGGTGACAGCAGTTGCCCCTCCGAAGTTCAGGAAAGCAAGTGAAGTTACCAATGGTCACATCTCTCCTTCCCTCACCACACCAGGCCACATCTTTTGTCTTTTACAAGAGAGTAAATGGTCCTTAAATACCCGGTCGTTGGTTACCTAGAAACAGAATGGGGAAAAATTCCACCCCCCCAACCTTCAACTCTTTTCCTTGGTTTCCTGCTTAAAGCTGTGTTTGCTTTTCTCCTCAGCTGATTTTGGCCTCTGTGCTCTGCTCACCCCTGAGCGGAGTAAACGGACAGCCACGGTTGGGACCACTTGCTGGATGGCACCCGAGGTGGTGAGAGGAGAGCCATACGGCCCCAAAGTGGACATCTGGTCCCTTGGCATTGTGGCAATTGAAATGGCAAAAGGAAAGGCTCCTTATGTTCGGCTACCCCGTGACCTGGTAAGGTGCAAGTATGCTCAGATATCACTGTCCTTCTTGTCTGTGCCCATTAGACAAAAGCCCATTCCCAAAGCTTGAACTAGTTCCACCAAGACTCACTCCTAAAAATGTCCCTGGGGCCCACATAAGCTCTCAAGGCAAGACGTGCAGGATGTTGGAATAGCCGGGCATGCACTGAGGCCTTTTATCTTTTGGTAGAGAAGGCTCATCTAATCTGCTAGGCAAGAAATTGCCACTGCAGATTGGAGCTTAAAAAATGGCGTCTAGGTGAGCAGGTAAGGATATGGAAGAATCAGGTAGAGACTCATGTTTCCTTTTGCTTCAGGCTAAACATGTGATAAGCACGCGAGGGATACCAGAGCTGCACAAGCTCCAGCTGCACTCTGGCTTGAGTGACTTTCTGGGCAGCTGTCTGCAGATGGATGAGGACAGGCGAGGCTCTGCTGAGGAACTTCTGCAGGTACAATGCAAAACGGCTGCAGGCAAAACAGCTGTTGCCCATCAGGTTTTGCTCCTTGGCTAAACTCCAAGGCATCAGATGGGGCCCCTGCCCTATTCATCTCCACTCTGGGTGCTTTTCAAATGAAAATTAAATAGCATCCTAGACTGGTTGAGGTTGGAAGGGACCAGTGAAGCCCAATTCTCACAGCCATACCTCAGAGGAGAGCTTCTACCTTCTGATCATTTCTGTGGCCTGCTTTTTCACTTGGGTGGTGTCTTCACTTTTACCCAGTAGCAAAGGAACTGAAGTATTGCAATGCCAGGGACTGAGGCCGGCAACGGGGCTTGAAGAACACAGCAAAAGCAGTCCCTGCCAAGTGGTTCAAGATTGGTCTGTGGGAAGGAGGGCACTGTGGAGGGCTGACTGTGAGCATCCGAAGGCACCCAGCTTGTCCCTCCTGCCCCAGTCTTAGATGTCTCTGCCAGCCAAACAGGGACAGATGAGCAGGATTTGTGTTTCCCCCATTTGCTGACTGGCCCCGTCAAGTGGATGAGAACCGCTACAAGTTTGCTGCCAGGTTTTGTGACAGACTGGGAGTTGCCGACCGGGCCACTTCCTTGGCTGTCCCTGCTGTGCAGGAAGATGCCAACCAGCACAGGAGGGGCAGGGGATGCCAAGGTGGACACTGCTCTTCCTGCAAGCCAGAGCTGCATCCCCTTCGCTCTGTCACTTGTGTCCCTGCTCCTGGCTTGCTGCTGGAAACCTGTATGTCCAGTGCTCCTGAGAACAACACATGGGATCCATATTTTTCAGAGCTGTTGGGAGTTTCTTGAGGAATGGCTTATGCCCCACATCTCTTTTGGACTCTAAACTAGCCCACGTCTGTAGTAAAGCAGAACTTGAATAAGAATATTGTTTGCTGAAAGGAACAAATCCTTTGGTCAGCAAGCAGCAAACCCACAGTGCTGTCAGGACAAAAATGCCAGCAAGTGACGACACCTTGATGAATGCACTAGTGTGGTTATGGGCCATGTTTGCCTGTGATAGCAGTGTCCTGGACATGAAGGCAGATGTGCTAATGGTGCCCTCAGCACAATTTCTATGTATTCCTGGGAGCTGGAGGAATCCAGCTTGACTCTGTTAGGAACTGAGTATGAAAAATAATGGTTCCTTTCTGCTTTGTCTCTTTTAATTTGGTTCGGTTTGTTTCTTTTTCCTTTGGGCAGCATCCATTTCTCAGTTCAGCAGAGCCTCTCTCCAGCCTGATGGCTGGCATTCCTGCAGCCAAGTAATGCAGGAAGCAGAGGAGACGGCAAGGACCACTTCAGCGTTTTGAGAACAGAGCCTCGGAGAACAGGCAGAAATCCTGACGAGAGAGAGGCCAGGAAATAGGCAACCATCAGAGCAGGGAAGGAAGCTGGCATCTCCTTTTCTTCTATCTGCTGGCCCTCCTTGGAAGTTCCTGGATAGTACAGGATTGCTGGAGGGCACAAAGCCACTGCTGGGCACTTTTCAGGTGGGGGGGATTTGTGTGAGGCATAAGGCTTCCATTCTTTATTTGGGGAGCTGGGCTGGGAATTCATCTGGAAATGTCTTCCTTTCCTCATCAGGCAAATGAGCTGGAAGGGCAGCATTTGGAAGGCGCAGCAGCTGCTGGAGCAATATGAAAACCTTCTGGCAGAGGTATAGAAGGAACAGGAGAAAAGGCTGCTTGAGATGAAGCAGGAAGCTGACCCAAAGCCAGCAGCGGCTAAAGGAGCTCAGGCAGGAGGTGAAAGAGGAGTGAGAGAAAGAGCAGGTGAGCCTGACCAGCCAGGACCCAGAGGGAAGGGCAGGAAGCAGGGCATGAACAGTAGATCTCAGGAAAGGGGAGGCAAGCACTACTGCAGGAACTGGAAGCACAGAGCCTGGCAGGCTCCAGAGGTGAGCCCCAGGAAGAAGGGTTAGGATGTAAGGGTCAGAGCTGGGTAAAGAAGCAGAAAGAAGGGGCTGACTGGAAGTGCTTTGGAGATGGAAAGAGGAGAAACCTGAGTGTGATGGCAGGGGCTAGTGATATTTATCTTGACAGAATATCAAGGAGAATATCAAGGCAGAGCTGCAGGAAACTCAGAGGAAGATGAAGGCAGTGGAGAAGAGGCACAAAGAAGAACTGGGAAGGACGCAAGAGGAAATGAATGTCCTGCTGCAGCAGAGGGAGGATCTACAAAAGCAGGTGAGGGAAAGAGCACTAACCACTGCAGTCATGCAGCAAGTGGTCTCTCCCCTTCTCGCCTTTCCCCTGCACAGCAGCAGCTGGATGGTGGTAATGCCTCTGGCTGCCATGCTACTGTGGTCTCCACCGCAGCTGGTCACAAGGACAATTACTGAGCCGCTGAATCTCAGCTGCTGCCCTGGCCAGTGGGGCTAGTGCTTTGGCCAGTGGGCCAGCAATCCTTTGAATGTATCTCTCCGGCATCTTAGTGCTCCCTTTGTTTTCTGAGGGGTTTGTTCAGGTGGACGCGGTGACCCACACAGATTCTGAAACAAGCTGTCCCTGTCCATGGGTGAATGCGCTCCTCAGGACAGGGTGTAATTTAAAGTTGTTCTTTCCCTATCATGTCAGTCTCTATGACAACTGGCAGTGCCAAGCTGTAGTGTCTGACTGCCTTATGGGGTCTAACTTGAGGTGGAAGAGTTGACAGCTCAGCTTGCAGCCTAAACACAAGTGTTGTACCTAAGGGCTTGCCTTTGAAATGTGATGTCTGGGGCATCTCTGTCAGCCACCTTTGTGACACAAACTAATTTCTTGTCCCAGATCAACGTGGACTCTGCCATCGGAGCTTCTGCTGTAGCAGGAGCATCCTCCAAAGAAGCCTCCACTCCACGGCCTAAAGACCTGAGTAAAAGTCTGCAGACACATACAGGTGTCCTCTTTTTGTATGGTTTGTTGTTTTTTTTTGGTATGGTCTGGGGACTGTGTTTTTTCCCCCTTTTCTTTGTACAGTCCACAGATTTCTGTGGAGGTCCTTTTCTTTTTCCTACCGTGTTGCACAGTGCATGAACTCGTGCAACTGTCCTTTTTTCCCCCCTTTTCTCTTGCACAGTGCGTGAACTCGTGCAAGAGTATAGCAGCGGAGGCCTTTTGTGCGGAGGCTGGCTGAGAGAAACCAAGCAGACCAAAGTGTGGTGGAGAAGAAAGGCAGTTTATTTACAACAAAAGCTTTTTATACTCTATCAAACTCCAACAAGTGGTCAGTGAAAAATCCACCTCCCAAGCTGATTGGTCACACCCGGTGTCAAACATAGAGATTAGAAAAGTGAAAGAATGCAACTTATCTATGTTCTCCATGAGAAAGAACAGAAGGATTCCAAACAGTGCAACCACAATTCCCCCTTATTTGTTTTATAAAAAGAAAAGCAAAACAAAGGTATTGCTTGCAGTCTCCATTTGTTCCCTAAGAAGGGAAGATGAACTCAGCATGAGGGATCTGCTTGGCAGTGGCCAGCCACCAAGGAGATCCCGAGTGAAATACTGATAAGGGGTCTGTCAGTGGTGGCCAGCCACTGACAGGGCCCAAACCAGCCACTGATTAGAGATGGACAGGGAGACTTTCAAGCAATGCCATAAATGACGTATCTATTAAACTTAATTCTACTAAAGGTTCTTAAGTTTCTGACTCCACAATAAGATGAAATTCAGTCTCTGCTTGTTGAAGGACCATCTGCCTGATGGTCAGTGTCTTGATCATTGTTTTGAGGTTGCTGGTTCTGCTTCTGAAGTCGCAGATCAGGACGAACGCATCTCGCAGGCAGCCACTGCACTCCAGTATCTGTGGAAACGCAAGCATACCCACGGCCCCAAGTAATAAGCTCATGGGGGCCTTCCCAGGTGTTAGTAAGTAGGTTTCGAATCCAAACCTTCGCCTGGGCAAGTGCGACTTGCCTGACTGCAATGAGAGAAAATGGTTCAAAATGACAGGATTATTAGACCTGATGAGCAGAAACAGCATGTTGCACCTCATTCAGCACTCGTCGCGCCTCCGGGGTCAACTTTCGAGACGAATTCAGATCAGGGCCCTCCCTTAAAATCTTAAAAAGAGGGTCAAGCTGCGAGGCGGGTAGTCCCAAATAAGGACGTAACCACTTAATAACACCAAGGAACTTCTGGGCATCATTCAAAGTTTTGATAGTGTCTGAAAATTGCACCTCTTGATGTTGTACAGTCCGATCCAAAATTTTTGACCCTCAAATACTTCCAAGGAGGCTCCCGTTGAACCTTGTCTGGGGCCACTTGCAACCCATAGGAATGCAGGGCAGCAAGCAGTCGAGGCTGTCATCTCTGCAACTCATCCTGGGTGGATGCTGCCACCAGGATATCATCCATATAATGGTAGCAGAGCGCCTTAGGAAACTGCTCACGGACACCAGACAAAGCCCGAGCGACATACCATTGACAGATCGTGGGGCTATTTTTCATACCCTGAGGTAACACCTTCCATTGAAATCTCCTCATAGGCTCAGCATTATTAATCGCTGGTACCGTGGAGGCAAATTTTGATCTGTCGTTGGGGTGCAAAGGGATCGTAAAAAACAATCCTTCAAATCAATGATCAGGATCACCCACTCTGTGGGAATCATCACAGGTGAGGGCATTCCAGGCTGCAAGGCGCCCATACCTTCCAGCACTGCATTGCTCCTGAACCAACTGACAAAGGGCGAATAATTTCTCTCTGGGCAGGGCCCACTGCGGTACCTATACAGGCCTAACAGTCAGCCATCGCAAGGACAGCGTGAGGCATGGCTCGCCCTCACGCACAGTGACCCTTATTAAAAATCTGTCCCAAGCCGAACTCTCCATGCTGCCAACACGCCTCCCCCCCAAAGGGTAAGTGGGGCCGAAATAACATAGGGCCAAATTACAGCCATGTGACCCTCCGGGTCTCACCAACACAGGCCAGCCACTCAAGCAGCTCTGTGTGGCACCCCCCAGTCCCGCAATAGCAGACCCCACAGGGGCCAGGGGCCACGAGGAAGGCCACGAAGAGAAGGAGAGAATCGTTTCGTCGGCACCAGCGTCGAGCAAACCTCGAAGTAGAACTCGATGTGGGCGGGCTCTCGGCAGGATCAGAGTGCAGGTCAGCTGTGGTCTCTGATTAGAGATGTCCGCGGCCCAGCAGACTTGCGGAAGGTAAGGAAGCCCAGTGTTGTCACCACCGCAGACTTGCCACTCAGCTCTGGGGACAGGAGACTCAAAAAGCACTACATTAGCAATGAGAGTTTTCTCAGAAATCGTGACAGGAGTGGTGCTCGGTGTGGAAGCCATAGCATGAAGCTGGCCCACATGCAAAACTTGGCACTTGACACAGCCCCAATATTTCCAAGAGACGATCAAAGAGCACTGGGAAAAACATCCAGCCTCTCCAAAATTCCTCCCACAAGGCAAGGAGGGGGCCAAGTCTTTAAAAAAAAACCAAAAAAAAAAAAAAACAAACCACGATTCAATTGCAGCTGGGCACGAAGAGGTTAAAAACGAAACTTGAAAATGCAACCAGGCATGAAAAGGTTAAAAACGAAACTTGAAAACGCAGCCGGGCATAAAGGGTTTAAAAACAGAACTTGAAACCGCAGCCTGCCATAAAAGGGGTTAAAAACAGAACTTCAAACCCCAGCGCCGCTGCAGGAGCCCGGGAACCGCCCCGCATGAGCCAAGCCGGGTGCAGCCCCGCCCCCAGCAGCGTCCCGGAGCTGCGGCAGCGCCCGGGACCCAGGCGGGGCGGCACTGCTGGGCCAGGCGGCAAGAGCAAGCCACAACGGAGCGGGGGGAGCAACCCCCGCTCAAAGCAGGCTGGGGGGGAAACAGCCGCAACAGAACCCAGGAGCCGCGTGGGTCCTGGTGGCCCCCCGGCCCCAACGGCCGCGGGGCGGCAGCGGGCGGCACCTCCGCCACCTTCTCCATCTCAGAGGCCGCCGAAGCCGCGGGGACAAGTCCCGCAGCCGACAGCCAACTCGGCCGCGCGGCCAATGCAAACAAGTGCGGGGCAGGGCGCGGGCCGGGCACCGGCAGCTCGGAAAAACACGGCGCGGGGCACGGGCCGGGCCCCGGCGCCCCCGCCGCCGGCACGGCCCCTCCCGCAGCACAGGAGAGCCCCGCGGTGGCTGGCGGCGCGCGCCGGGTGACGTCACCATGCGAAGACGCTGAGCCCGGACCGGCAGTGCGCGCGCCGCGCCCGCGCGCACCCGGGGAGAAGGGCAGTGAGCCCGACCCCGGCTGGGAACTGGATCGAGCCCCCCAGCTCCCGCTGCCTTCTCCCAAGCTTGGAATTCAGCGAATGCCTCCGCAAGCGAAAAATACTTCCGAAACTTGCAGTCCTCCAGAGACAGGCACCCCAGACGCCTCACAGGGGGCGTGGCTGGCCCATCAATCACGGAGGCGCGCGGGGGGGGCGAGGGGGCCGAGGAAACCAGGGAGGAAAAGGCCTCCAAAAGCGCCCCACGCAGGCAGAGCCACCCTCTGAAATCGGGCAGTCCGCGCGAAAAACGGAAGTTTCCCTTATCTTGAAAGCACGGTAATAATTCATCGAGCAGAGCGTCCCTGGCTCGAACGGAGCCCCAGACATCCTGGCCAGAGTCCAGGGAAGGGCCCAACGCCTCAGCCGCAGCGGACATGGTCCCCAAACCCGGGCGGGCGGGAGGGGAAAAAGGAGGGCAGGGGGGGACTAGACCTACCCCAAAAACACACACGGCGGCGGTCACCAACTATAGCAGCGGAGGCCTTTCGCGCGGAGGCTGGCTGAGAGAAACCAAGCAGACCAAAGTGTGGTGGAGAAGAAAGGCAGTTTATTTACAACAAAAGCTTTTTATACTCTATCAAACTCCAACAACAAGTGGTCAGTGAAAAATCCACCTCCCAAGCTGATTGGTCACACCCGGTGTCAAACATAGAGATTAGAAAAGTGAAAGAATGCAACTTATCTATGTTCTCCGTGAGAAAGAACAGAAGGATTCCAAACAGTGCAACCACACAAAAGTTCTTTATTTTCTCCTTTTCCTTGCACGGTCAAGAAACTCGTGCAAGTGTTCTTTATTTTCTCCTTTTCATTGCACAGTCTGGGGACTTGTGCAAGTGTTCTTTATTTTCTTCCTTTCATTGCACAGTCTGGGGACTTGTGCAAGTGTCTTGTTTTTCCTTTTTTCATTGCACAGTCCAGGGACTTGTGCAAGTAGTTTTTCCATTCCATTTTTCTTTTCTGGCCTGCGGACTCAAGCAGCACAACTTGAACGATGGAGCGAGTCCGTAGAGCCATGGGCCGTGCTTTTTCTTCGGCAGCTTCCTGCACAGTTAATTGTCTGACAGGTAGGTAGAAGACATTGAATGGCATTGAAAAGACTAGAGAAAAAAGCTGCCTTAGCTGTTAGGCGGACAATGTGCTACAACGTAGGCACTAACTGCTAGGGTAGAATTTGCATTTTCTTGGCCAATTTTCTAGTTCTTTAGTGGCAAAGACAAGGTAGACACAGACGAGGGTATTGTCCTGTGCTCTTGCTTGTTCTGCTAAAGAACTGTTGCTCCTGGAGGGATGTTGTGCAAGGAAAATGTTCTCTCCTTGGGTGGACTTGTTGTGTGGGATTCCTCAGCACCGATACTTTTCTAACAGCCCTGGGTTCATTTTCCCTTGCCCCTGGCAGGTTGCCTCAGACGTCGAAGGAGTCAAGTGCATGGTTCGGTGAGTGGAAAGGGCACCCTTGACATTCCTGGGGTCTGAGAAGTGTGGAGCAAACTGTGAGCTTGGCCTGTTGCAGTAGAGTGCCAGCCTGGTAGGCCAAAAGAAAGTCCACATCACTGTCTGCATGAGCCCTACCAAAAGCATTTCCATCACTTTCCAAATAGTTCACTTAAGGGGTTTTAACGAATGAAAGTCACGTTTTGCAGACAGGAGGCTGCATGCTGATTATAGGCAGGCTGGAATATCTCATTCAGAAGCATATGCAGACCAAAACATTAGTCTCATCAGCCCACTTGATTTGAGTTTAAATGACTTAGGTCCCACTTCTGTCCAAATTCATGACTTCCCCTTAAGACAGCTGGAGAAATACAGTTCTAAATGACAGGTTATTCCCTGTGCCTCACGCTGCTGTCTATCTGCAGAGCACTACACCAGCACCAGAACCTCCTCTGGCTCGCCCTGTTCCTCCAGAGGCTAAAGGGGAGGCAAAGCACAGCAAACCTCCACGTGTTGTCAGTCCAGGGCCTGAGCATCCTGAACCAGTAAGTGGCAGCTTTGGTCGGAACTGTCTTTGGAGCAGTGCAGAGCTGCAGATTTCTGATCAGACAGCACTTGCTGTTCGTGGCTGAAGATGCTGAGGGCTGGAGTCCTGCCATGACACAGCGCTTCAGCCCAGCCACTGACACCTGCGAAATGGGATCTGAACTTTCACAAGCAGGCGTCATTTTCCTGGGATTCTGACAGGGCCTGTGAGCTTTCCTTGGTGACAGAAAAGCAGTAGTGTGATGTCCTTTAATGCTACTGGTGTAAAAGTGAGCCCCTTTGGGCACAGTGTCTGTGCAGGCTCCCTGTTGTCAGTGGAGAGAGCGGTCCCAAGGCGCAGTTCACAGCCTTGTGGGGTACGTCACACCCCCTGTTGGCTGCAGGGACCTGCCCCTTTCCATGCACTATCTAAGTAGCTGCTACAGTCACTGCTTCAACTACACCCTGAACTTTGATATGACCCCAGTTTGGTGAGAAGAATCCTGAGCAGCTCTGCATGGCAGTCTCTGATGGGCTGCAACACAGTTCCTCTTGGCCACTCCCTAATGCTTGAAATGCTGAGGAGAAGCTGCTTGAACCAGAGCTGAGCAGGGCAATGCTCCCTGCTTCTATTCAGACACTTATATGGCAACTCAAGAGTCATTTGGTTACCCACATAAACACCCTCACATGAAAGCTTTTGCCTTCCAGTGAGCTGTGTCTCCGCTTGCTGCTTCTCCCAGCTCTCCGGAGCCAACTTCCTTGCTCCTTATTGCTTGTTTGTGCTTTTTCCCTGCCCATTCCTTGAAGGCCCCAACAGGAGAGCTTCCTGTCAGTCAGGACTCCTCTGCCCAGGCGGGAAAGGCAGAGCAGTGTGAAAGCATGGATAGAGTGTGCAGTGCCCAGGAGTTCAGGTGTGTGTGTGAAATTTTCTCGCTTTCTCTGGGCAGGGCTGGGCATTGCTGGGCTTTAGGAGGCCCAGCGTCAAAGAACCATTTTGGTGTGCTCAGCATTTGTAGCATAGAGGGCAAAAGGCAGCCCGAGGGCAGGTCTGGCTGCCGACTGACAGACAGCATCGCTGCCTCCTCGGACTCGCTTCTTGAACCTTGACTAAAAGCAGCCAAACTGGACCAGAGTAGAAGCAAGGGAGGCTCAGGCTGGGCTTAAGGAGAGCAAAGCATTGAACCGCAAAAGCAATCATGCAGCAGAACAAGAGCCTCAGAGAGATGGTGCAGATTCCGCCCCTGGAAATTTGGAAGCCCCAGCAGGACAGAGCCTTGAGCAGCCTGTCCAGATGCCATAGCTTGGAGATGCCCAAGTGCTTGGAGCTGAAGACTGGGCTGGAAGCCTCCTGGGGCCCCTGCCAACCTGAATCATCCTGGGATCCTATGATTATTGGACTGGAAGTTCATAGCCATCTCCTCCCCAGGCTATAGCTTGCAGGCTCCTTCCTTGTTCCATTACTGAAAGCAAGAGGAATTGTTGGAGTACTCATTTGCATTTACCACGCCTGCCTTAGGGAAAGAAGAACTTCTGGAACTCTGGGATCCACTGTATCAGAGAAGGGCGTAAGACCTAGCAGGCAGGAAGCTGTTAAGCTGAGAGTACCTGAGCTTTCCAGAAACGTTTTGTGGCTTCTGGAAGCTTGTTTTACTTTCTCACTGGTGACTCCTTCACCTGCATGAAAGACAGCTCTAGTCAGGGAATGCCAGCATTCTCTTGAGTCGGAACTAGAGGGCTGTTGGAAGTCACTGACACTGTCCTATGTGGGACTTCGGACGTAGTCCTGGTTTCGGAAAGGAGACTGTGCTGCTCTTAAAGGCTTCTTTGTCTGTCCCCTCTTCATAGACAGAAGGAGTTGGCTGCACTTGAGACAAAGCAGCACTCCTCACTAGTGAGGGCGCTTGAAGTGGCAGCAGAAACAGCAGAGGAGTCGCAGCTTCAGGGAGATCTGCTGAAGCAAGAGAAGGAAGAGGTTCCCCTGGCAGTGCCAAAGGTATGCTCACCTTATTCCTAGGCAGCACTTGTGGGAGAGGGAGTTGCCCCAGCAAGACTGCCCCAAAAGCTGCTTCTGGCAGCGACCTAAGACAGAGACTGTGTTGTTGTTCCTCTTGAAAAATGGTGACCGCCACTTGCAGGTTTGCCACCTGCAGAGGCCTGCTCACAGGGGTCTGGAGAAGCTGCTCCAGGAGTTCTCTCGCCAAGGGCACACTCTGTCCCAGGTGTGCAGAGAGAAGGCGGTGCTGGCGCACAAGAACGTGGCCCTGGAAGCCCGACTGGCAGCCATGGAGCGAGACCGACGAGGCCTTTCCAAGCAGCTGGTAGAGGCCAGGTAAAGGCAGGGAGGGGACCCTGGGCAGGACATTGTTGAAGGGCTGTAGTTACAAAGCTGGCAAGCATTACGTGAGGATTTATTGCCTCCTGTGTGCTCTCCAGAGGTTTCTGGGACAGAGAAGCAAAGAGATGTGAGAAACAAGAAAAGGATACTGTGACCCCACTGTTATTTTTCTGACAGCTTAAGTGAGCAAAGCTGTCCTGAGCCTCGGGCTCCTGCTTGGCACCCCTTGCACATTCCTGTGCCAAGTGCAAAGCAATCCAACCTGGCTCTGAATTGAGTGCTAGGGAAACCATGCAGATGTTCGCTGGAAGTGGAAGTTCCCCTCTGGTTTTGGTTTCTCCTGTGGTGCATCTGAACATCAATCTTTCCTTGCCAAGTAGTTTCACATGGGATTTTCAGAATTCAAGGCTCTTGCACCTGAACTTTGTGAGTAGAACGCTGATGTTTAGGGTGAAGCTAGAGGGTTGTGCTGAAAATCTCGCGACCCTTCTGAGCTAACTCTTATGAAGTATGGTGCAGGACCTAGAGTTGCTAACAGCAGCAGCAGCAGCAGGGAAAGGTCTTGTGACATCTCAACACCCTCTGGCTATTCTTGCAGGCCAATGATTCTTGCTCACTACTGCACCCACCTCTCTAATCACTCAAAGTCCCTTTGGCTGGTCCCTCTTCCTTTTTAAAGAGTGCCAAGACATTTGGGCTACTGCCAGCTCAGTTAGCCATAAAGAAAGGTACAAATGTTCTTGTTCATGAACCTCCAGTAACTGAAATAGCAGGAGACCTGTCTCCCCTCCCAGATTGTTCTTCTTCACATAAAAACCTAGTCCTGGCTTCTTACTCATTCTGCTACAAACAGAAGGATTAACTATATCGTTCAGTGCATTCCTTTAGTCCCTTTTATTTAGAGACTGTCTGGAAAACAAAGTACCTCTATGTACCCTATGAATAGCAGTAAACCTTCACGAGTTGGCCAGGAGAAGACTGTGTCCTGTCCCCCTGCAGAGAGACCTGGAAGTGCTGAGGAGATCAGGGCTGTGAGCAGAGGCTGAGCTTTTGCTCGTTGGCAGAAACATTGTGGGCACAGCCACCTGTGTGTGATAAGTCAGGCCACAAGAATTTGAGCTTTGGCTGCTGAGATCAAACTCAGCTGGGCTTTGTGTGCTGTGGTACGTCATGAGGGAAGCCTGGGTAATCACCTGGAGGGGCCTGCTTTGCAATTTTCAACAATAGAAAAATGCTTGCTGTATCTGAATTGCCATGCAAGGCATTTTCCATACTCAGGTGCAGGGATTTTAAGCCACATCTTCCTGAAAAAACTGCCTGTGGGTGCGAGGAACAATTTCTGTTCATCTTCCCAACTTGTAGGTCAGAGAAGGAGAGCTTGCAATGCAGCCTGCTGGAGGCTCAGCAGCACATATCGGAGCTGGAGATTGCCAGGAGTCATCTGGAAGCCCAAGTTTACAGAGTCACGCGGGCCAAGGAGGTGATACAAGGTGAGAGCCTCGTGTGCTTTGTTTCTGGGGATCCCCTGCCTAGTGCAGTTGCTCTGAAGCCAGCTCTGTCTGCAGGGCTTCTGAGGATTTTCAAAGGCATATAAAAGGTCTTAAAATACCTCATTATGCTATCTCACTTTTGCTTCACAAGTAGCTTGGGAATGGGCATTCAATACATCATCAAAACTTAATGGATTAGATTTGGACTTGACACAGTAGCCAAACGAAGGGAATTCCCAGTGCTCTCTGAAGTCTCAGGAAGACAATGGTCTAAACAAATGGACTTGTTTTAAAAAAACAACAGAGATTCTAAATTAAAAAAAAAACAAGTCAACATTTCAAACTATAGTAGTTTTTAGAGGTTTAATAACAGCTGGCTATTTACAGTATTTGTCATAAAATGAATTTCAAAACTTCTCTGTGTCTTTTATTACTTGCCATACACTAACGCTCTCAGCCTACTATAAAAAAACAGTACCTTTAACTTACATATGATATATTGTAGAATAACACTAGGATGTTTACTTCTCACAGAAAGTTTTAACCAATCATACCTCTTTCACCTTGCCTAAGTCAATAACAAATACCACATCGTTGACAGTTATGCTGGTTTCTGCAATATTTGTAGAAAGAATCTGCAAATAAAACAAGAAACAACCAAAACTATAGTTAAAAGCAAAGACCAAATAGATTAATATAATATCTGACAAAGTCCTGTAAAACTTACTATTTTGCACACACCAGGAGGTGGACTTTTAAGCACTTTCTTCTGATCAAAAGTCTGCATATTTGAATGAAGCATGAAAACCTGATATCTAATGCAAAACATAGAGCACATTTAAGTCTTGTTAAAAAAAGCAATAAAAACCTCAGCCATAGGAACTAGAGGCTTTACCTGTGAGCGTTATCAGCAAATCTCCTGTCATCAAAAAGAATACAGTTAGTCCCTAAGGCTAACTATCTCATCATATCCAGGAAGAAATATTAAAATCGCTCCTGAAAAAGAAGCAGGTTTTCAGCTAAGCGGAAAATTCACTTCAAATATGTATTAGTATTGTGAAGAGTAGCACTTGGAAGGTTTTACCTATTTAGTGTTTCCGAAAAAAGGGCAGGATTCATCAAAGGCTGAACGCATGGTAATTTATTGGGAGTGTGTATGTATACCTACCAGCCTCACAACTATGACAGATGTTATAGCGCAAGTGCATAATGAGGTCCAGATCCACTTTTTCATCATCAAACTGTGATGAGAAGCTGTCAGCAGTTCTCTGTCCTCTGCACTTAGGTCCCTACCACTTGTTCGGACCAGGGAACTTTCATCCAGATTGCCAAATCCTGCTGAAGCACTAAAACAGACAAATGCACAGAGCAGAGTCAAGGGCTTTTGTTTTGGGTTTGCATTCAGCCACCAACTAAACTCAGATCAACTCCAACAAGACTACTCCTTTTGAATTTTAAAGTGCAGCAGAACAGCACCTCCAAAACACTAATAATATTCACTGATTTAAGTGGAATCCAACAAAGCATGAAACTTCAATTCTTATCATCACTTCCATTTTCTTACACTTCACTGAAACACGTCCATAAGCAAAGTGTCAGAACTCAAAGTATAAAGATACCTCTTCTTTACCTGTTACATGAAAAAAAAATTTAAATAAATGTATTTCCAAACATTTTCCTCCCATAAGCAGGTACTACACAAACAGAAACTACACTAAAAAGTGTTGTGTTCTAAAAATACTGGTCTCTACAAAATATTCCCAATCAATCCAGCTATTTAGGTCAGATTTGAAGGCATAAAAAGCTAAAAACTGTTCTGATTAAAAGACAAAATGCAGATTTCCCTTCAACTGTTTCTGCAAAGTAGTTATAGCCTACCTGTAGGATTCCAACAGTTCAACAACCTCAGTCTGTCCAAAGTGCCTAGCTCAGTCTGCAGCCATCCTGAAAAAGTTATACAAAGATCTTTTCTAGATTTCTCACTTTGACAGAGACACAGCCCAAGACTCTGTAATTAAGGATTCAACTTAGAATTTCCAGAATACAATGTGATGAACAGAAGTTAGAAAATGTTCAGACTGTCAAAACCTCCTATTGCTTACAGTAGTCTGTTAAGTCAGCAATTACTTCAAATGTTATAGAAATTTTGCTCTCATTTGTATATTGACAAATAAATATATCTTTTGGTTTGCCTGTTGGTTTTTAGCAGCCATTAGATGATCTGCAGTGGATACTTGCTCCCATACTGATCAGCTGCTCTACTTGACTCAAAAAGCCTCTCCCTGAAGTAATCATTAGTGCAGTCACACTGGTTTCACTGTGCCTGTAATCAACTGAGAAGTACAAGTAAATAAATAAACAAATAAATCAGAAAACCAAATAAACACATTCTTATTTTTTAATCTAAATGTGGAATGAATGTGACTTATATGACTTTTAAAATCCACGTCAAAGAGAATTTGTTTTCTCACTTCATCCTACCACTCAGTTCATGTGACTTTAACACTACTTTAGACGCGGCGTAACATCTGTTACTCCTTCAAAACAAGTGCAACAAAAAATAACTAAACAATTCGTTAGTTCTGCTAGTTCTATTCACTTTTCCAACAGGCATCAGAATTCAAACCCAACAACATTTGAAACTGGAGATAAAGCAGCAACAGAAATTCCAGTCGTTTTGTTACTGTTTTTTTCTTATGTAATAAGATTATAAACTTACCACTGACATTCTCAGTTAAAATGAGATGGAACACCTGAGCAAAGGCATCAGTACTGTTATGCAACCAGATGTCAGAAAGACAAGAATCCATTTCTTTTATTAACCATGGTTCAAGGCAACTCGCATCTTTTTCAGTCTGAAGAGGAAAAGCAATATTGAAAAATGGATGTCATCCATAACTTATCTTTACTCTCATAAATTACACATTAAGAAATTGAACAGTTACTTTTCCAAGTAACAATCAGAAACCCAGCATTCAGGTACCAGTTAAAGCATTTATAGTTCCATATGCCAAGTACTTTAAGCAATGGCAGTTCAGCCACTTAATCTGAAGAAAAGTTATCTACAAACCATTGTAACTGAAAAGCACATTCAGCTAGAGTAGTTCATGAAAAACCATCTATAAAATACATTCATATCCTTTGACAAATTCTACAGGATTAGTATCTTGTGAACACAGTTTTTAAAGCAGATTTAAACATATCTCCCAACAAAAGTAAAAACTTACCAGTTGATTAAATACCATGTCACCAACGTCACCCAACAGATTACACTCTTCAGTTGCCCTTGGGACAGATCTTGGTCTCTCACGTTCCAGCTTACTATTATTTTCTTGAGCAGAACACCACTCAGTAAGAGTCTTTTGCTGTTTTTCTTCTACAATGTATGAAGGATTTCCAAGAAAAGTTTTACAGTCATCTTAATTATCCATTGATTTCAGTTTAATAAAAAAAGCTATATCAAGTCACAAAATTATTTGATTTCTTATTTAATCTAGAATGTTGTTACCCATCCAATATAAAATTAATGATTAAGGGCACCCACAGTGCACCACTTCAAACATCTGTATGAAGAACCAGGTAAGCAATACCACTTGGTTGCTTAATCCATTTAGCCTCCAATTGGCCCCATTCAAATGAGCTTCCTAAGTAACTACCTCCTACATAATTCTCAGTCCAGTTTCTCTTTTTCCAGAAGTGAAATACCAAAGGGCAGTGATACAACTCTAGCATGTAACAACTGATTGTTGTGTACAAGTAAAAGAAACAGCAGAAGCCATCAGCGCCTCAGCTGAGCTTTTCTACCCACAGTGATCAAGAGCTGAGCACCATGATAAATATGCAGTTAGGATTGTATGTTATAGGTTCAAGCATGCTAATGCTCCTGAGCTAAGTATGTTAGTTGCATCCATGTCTGAAGAATGCACTGAAAAATGTTAATAATAGAAACTGCTTCTGTGTAACATGTACAAAACCCTGCCTTCTCTAATGGCTCCACTTTAATTTGCACCTGAATGTCAGCACACTGTATCTTATGTTTCTAGAGTTTTCATGAGGGCAAAGTTTCCAATTGTATGTAATTCTACTGTGTAAAAATTAGGAAAAATACAATTTATCAACTGAAAGAAGTAAGAGTACAACTACTGTAAGTAAAAATATTTTTTTCAATCACAGTCTACATCAACAATGTAAACACAGAATTCTAAAGACACTTGCTGCCATCTAATCATGTTTCATTTAACAATCTGACTTTAGAATTTTAACAGAGAATCTCCTATTTGTTGTCCAATCAATCAATGAGACTCATTGCAAGCAATTAACAAGTCCACTAACCTTGCTGCTTCTCTTTTTTGTACTTTACCATCTCTTTGTTTGTATACCCAGTACTTCGTAAAATGCCCTCCAAAAACATCTCTTTAACTTCAAAAGGCCTTCCTTGGACTAAAAGTAGAAATAATTAATGAAAGATTAGATATTCCTAGCTTCACTTACAACATTAGTTCTTAAGAATAATTTTTATAGACAAGAAAATTGAATTAAACATGATTGGGCCTGATTAAATGAATTATTGTATTCCTTGAAAAGTCTTGTAAGAGCATCTTCACTTGAGTTTACTTTCTTTAAGTGATTGGGCCACAAAAAACCAATCAAACAAACAAAAACCCCTAAAACAATTCAAAAAGAAAATATCATTAGCAGTATTCCTTGTTTCTCATTAACCTCTTCAATTCTATTAAGAGTTAACAGCAAGAGATGTAAGATTGAGAGTTCATTACTGCAATTTAATCAAATGAGAAAAAGAAAACAGTCACTTTTGTTTAGGTGGACAAAAAAGAATTCTCTGTGTCAGCCACCTGAATTACACGGTAAGAGCAATTAGGACAGTTTTAGTGCAAGACCCCACTAGCAGACTGCCATGTTTGTATTCAACTACGTTCTTTCATGAGAAGTATAAGAGGAGATGGACTTCTCCCAATGTCCCCACATAGTGCAGCCAATTTTGGTTTTCCTTACTGACTACTTCCCACTGTCTTTCTCTCCTAAGAATTTGCCTTGATTTCTCTTTTAACATCACTGTTTCCTAGACTCATTTTTATGGACATTAAATTATGCTTTTACACAGGAACAATTAATCTCTATTGTAAACTTCTGGTTCCTTAGCAGACATTTACCACAGCTAAGTTTGTATCACCTAGGACTCTTCTCTCCACAAAGGACAAGCTACCATTCACATACTTTTAGAAGCTGTCACGGAGGAAGCTTTCTTACACTGATCACACACTCTGTGGACTGCAGAAACCCACAACTTAAATACGCTGGCCTCTGTGGTCAGGATTGTGTCAGCTCTACTGCTGAAGAATCAAACCTTTTACATTACAATAAGAGACAAAGCATCTAAACCCTCTTCTTTTAATTCTTAAGTTAAAAAAATGGAAAAAGCATCTATTCAATTGTGATTATGCCATGATTATCTTGTTATCCAGTATGTGATAACAGTATAACCACTGTGGTAAACTGAAGAAAGAGACAGTAAATAATACATCTATTGATCTAAAAGGATAAGAAGCGACCAAAAAAGTAAGTTAGAAAGCCATACGAAAATTACCATGAGGTTTTTTTTGCCCCCCAAAAATTTGCCAAACATTAAAGCATGTGTAACTTCCAGACTCCTGCCTCCAAAATGAAGCAAGCCTCATTTCTTAGGCAAAAATTCAAAACTGAAAACCAGAAATGAACACTTTTATGTGTAAATAAGAAAAAATAATTCTTTCTCAGGAACATCCCCTAAAATTAAGCAATGATTTGTAGAGAAAATTCTAAATGAAGCAAAGAACCATGTGATTAAAAGCTAAACCCCAATTTGCCTAGGACTGTATTTCTGAAACGAACAGATACAGTTATCTGTACCTGAGTTTTTTCCAGTAACTAGTAGCAACCTCTGAAGCCAGAACTAGAATTGACTGGAATATACTGATAGTTATTATACTCTTGTAAACCCTAGGGTCTGTACCACTATGCAGACCAGCACTTTAAGAACCTTTTCACCCTTCTTGAATGGAATATGGAGGCGGCCAGGACATCCCTGCATTTACAGAACAGCCATTGGTAAAAACACTTCCCTCTGAGGTAGATGCAAATAGTTAAGAAACAACAAACCTGAGTAAACAAAGAACAAACACTGCTGTAACTGTCAGTGTATTTGTCATGTGCCTTTACTCAGAATGGTTTGGTAGAGTTCAGTAAGATCTATGAGTCTCAGGGCAGGTATACTGAGATTTAAGATTTTATTTAGGCACTTACTGTGTATAACGGGGCAACATCCAAAACACCTAATAAAGAGATCTGCATCTAGAGCAGCACTAGAAATAATTAGTTTTGATTAGCTTGGCTTTGCAACACATCTCTCAGTTTTATTAGTAAGAAGTCACTGAACCTATCTCTCTCATGTAGTTCATTGTGTAAGAAAGGAAAGCAAAGCAAAAGGAAAAAGAACAGATAAACATCACAGATCCAAGATCATAACTTTTTACAAATACAGAATTTTTTTTTAAACTAAAGTATGTCATTTTGTGGTACATGGCAGAGGCATTAAAATGTTTAAGTTTCGCTTAAGAAGGACTTTTAAAAAAACCATCCAAAAGTAAAACAACTTCAAAAAGTTTTGTAAAGGTATCAGAGCCGACTTCACTGTAATGCACATCCCACACAGACCTTAATTTCAGAGATCAGAGTATCTGAAACTTCTCTCATTCTTGTACTTGGATCTCATTTTCAAAATAATGCCACAAACTGCAAATCCTACAAATCTTACTCCAGTAAAATCTCCCTTCACAACTGATGAGCATTTAAAGAACTAGATGATACCAGGTAATGAGGAAAAAAGATACATTTCTTAGATCCATTAAATCATGCAAAAAGCTTATCATTAAGGCATATGGCTGATTAATCATCTTTATCGTCTGTTCAGTTTTATATTCTGAACGTATGAATCAAGAACCCAAATACAAGATTTGCAGGCTGAAGTCAAGACTGCATAAATTATTCCTGCACTTTTTTGCTCATTGGTAAACAGACAGGCACCTAAAATTACCATGTTTTTTTCTGTTTTCAGCAGTGGAGAATTTGCAGTAAACATTCTGGTTCCACTAACTTATCAAACTCCACAACAGTACCATCCAAACTCCAAACTCCACAACAGACACAGGGCAGTACAGACATGGTCCATCCCTGACTTAGAATCTCTAACAAACTCTTAGGCAGCTAACAGGGAATGGGTGGCATTTCTCAAATTTCTGGCCTTGCTGGTGAGGGCTTCGCTCCTCTTCCGCTCTGCCCTCTTTGTCTTTCAGTCATGACTGACACCCAGCGCTCTCCCACAGCTCCATCTTGGCTCTGCAAGTGGCTTCCTGTGTGAGATCACTCATTGGGAGAGACAGCTATGGAGTTCCTGTTGCTTCAGGCCTGCAACAGTGTTCCTGCCTGTCCTACATCTACACTGTAGTTACAAGTCAGGGTTGTTAAGGAGATAAGGATGTGCACAAAGAACCCTGGCCTCTAGAGCCACCCCAGTATGAGGAGGAGGACCCAAGTGTTTCTTCTGCCTCTTGTGTCAACTACGCATTCAGAGGAAAAGGAACAGGGACCCTCGTTAAGCCCCACTGACACAGTAACTTACACACCCTTTGGGCTGCAAATGAAGGAAAACATGTGTCATGCGATGCATGGATGACAAAAGTCACCAAACCCTACCCAGAGCATGTGATTGTTCTACCCCTTGGAACAGCCCAAAATTTATAGGATAAAAAGGGGACGTCGGCGTGGAAAGGCTGCAGGAGGAAAATACATCTTGGGGGGAAAGAAAACAACCTCAGGAGGCGAAAAATCTCTGCCTGCTCTGAATCATTCACTAGACTGTCTCTCCTCCTCTCCTCAAGGAATGCCTTTAGCTGAGCTTTGCATCTCCAACTGTCTTGGGGAAGACCCAAGAAGATTAACTCTCTCTCTCTCTCTCACTCACTACGAGAATCTCTCTTATTATACCTTCTGTCATGACACACATCAACACTCCGTAGCCAGTGCACTGATGACTGGCCATCTTGAACCTGCTTTCTTGTTGCTTCAGTAAACTGCACTCCTGGCGAAACTAGAGCGTGTAGGTACTTACGGAATGGGATCAGACCTATGGTACCTCCAGCACTAGTACATGTCCCCTTGAAAAACACACTGCCAGATCCAACAGACATGACTGTTGGACAGCCAAGGTGCCACATGCCCACCCACAGGCACTAGCTTTTTGGCCTCATCTGATGGAGCTGCTCTTGGATTTCTACCTTTTCTTCTGACATGATCATCAGATCCACTTGCATCTCCTCCTGTTTCTCCTCTGCTTCCTCCAGCAGCTGCTCCAGGTAGGATTTCTTTGCATAGACCCCTTCATTTCCTCTTTCACACAAGTTTCACTTCTGCTCACAGATCCTTGTTCTTCATCTCGTCCTCTTTAGCCAACAGGACTTTCTGCTCTTGCTCCAGCTATGGTCACAGAAGCATAGAAGAAATTCAATACAGGAAGATTTACTGTGAAGAGCTTTTGGGTCACACCCAAAAAGTCAAGCTGCAGGAAGACAAAAAGTCTGAGGAGAAGAAGCAGCAGCAGGAGGAGACAAACCCCTGGTAAGCTCTGGCAACTCTGCTCACCTGCAGCCCACGTTTGTTGACTTGCCCATAACTCAGTGCAACAGCTCCACTGATGCCTCTCATCTTCACTGCTGCAACACGTAGATCAGCTATTTCTGCACTCAGCTGGCTCTGAGCCCCTGTCAGCTCTATTGACTGCTCTGCCTGGCGAGACACAAGAACAATGTGACCACAAAGGCACCAAAATCCCTGCTCTCAAGCAGAACTCCACAGCCCTGGTGTGTCTCTGATGTGCTCTCAGGTCAGTGCTCCCAAAAGGCTCGTGAGGACTAAACACCTCAAAGAGCCTATGTGACTATTTGTGATTGTTATTTTCTAATGAGGAGAACAACATTGTCCTCATCGACTACTGCCTGCATCAGCCTCTGGGGCAGTCTTGCTAGCACAACTCCCTCTCCCACAAGTGCTGCTTAGGAATAAGGTGACCGTACTTTTGCCACTGTGAGGGTAAACTCATCTGTCTCTTATTTTTCTCTCAGCTGATGCCTCTGAAGCTCTGCATCCTCCTGTGTCTCCTTCAGAACTACTAACTCCCTCTGTAACAGGGAATGTTTCCTCTCAAGGGCAGTTAAGTCCTTCAGTCTACAGGAAGGGCAAAGACAAAGAACTTTTTAAATACCAAAACAGTCTCATTTCCACAACCAGGACTGTGTGAGCTCACCATGTCCCAGATATGGTAGCTGGAGTGATTTCCAAGAACTCTCTACTTCCACCTAAAGAATGCTGGAATTTCCTGACTAGAGCTGCATCACTCTTTGCCCTTGGTGCAGGTGAAACACTAATCATTGAGAAAGTACAACAAACTTCCAGAAACCACAGAACCTTTCCAAAGCAATTTGGGTCTCAACTGAACAGCTTCCTGCCTGCTAAACATTGCGCTTCTTTTTTATACAGTGGACATGAGAATTTGTTCATAGATCAATACACGGAGGCTGCTTTGCTATATGTCAGTAAGCAGCCAGACCTGCCCACATGCTCCCTTCTTCCTTCTGTGCAACAAAGGAGGAGCATGTCAAGTGTGCTCTTGGGCAGTGGGTCTCCTAAAGTCCAGCCATGCCCACCTCTGCCCAGAGAAAGTGAGAAAGCTTAACATTCACAGGAGCTCCCGGGCATGGCGCACTCTATCCCTCCTCTCCTGCTGCTCTGTCTTTTCTGCCTAGGCTGAGGTGTCCTGGGCAGCCAGAACCTCTGTTGCCAGGGCCTGTGAGGAATGGGCAGGCCTGGAGCACAAACAATCAGTAAGGAGTGGGGAAGATGGTTCCCAGAAAGCGGGGGGAAGCAGCAAGCTGAGACACAGGCTCACCTGGAGGCAAAAGCTGTGACGAGGGGACTGTAGAGTTGGTATGTAAGACTATGTAAGAATGGCAGCAGGGAGCATTTCCCTTTTCTGATCTGTTCAACTGACTTCCCCTCTGGATTTCAAGCTTTTGGCAGTGGCCATTATGAGCTGTGTTCCAGCCCTGCACAGACCGATCTTCTCTCGACAATGCCAGAGCTGTGTAGACCTCTTCTCTCTCACCCAACCTGGGTCATGGCCCAGTTCGGGCTGTAGTCTAAGCTGTGCCTGTATCTACTTCTACAGTCTGTGGAGAGGGGCAGGCCCCTCTGGGGGACAGTGTCTCCTGTGTATCCTGCAAGGCTGTGAACGGTGTCACTGGACAGGTCTCTCCGCTGGTCACAGGGACCCTTGCACACAGTGCACAGTGTTGTGCCCTTTTAGACGGCTCGCATTTAAAGACAAAACACTACGCCTTCTCTGATATCAAGAGAGATTCACAGCTCCTGTCAGAATCCCACAAAACTGATGCCTAAACCTGAATGTTCTACCCCCTTTTTCCAGATGTCCATGGCTGGGGTGAAGCACTGTGTCATGACAGCAGTCCAATTCTGGGCATCTTCAGCCACGAACAGCAAGTGCTGTCTGGTCAGACGCTTGCAGCTCTGCATTGCACTAAAGACAGTGCCTACCAAAGTTGCCACTTACCCATTTGGGGTATCCACACCGTGGTGTGACAACAGGCAGAAATTGGTCGTCATTTTCCTTCTCTTGAGCTGCTTCTTCAGGAGCAGAGGGAGGCAGAGGAAATTCAGGTGCTGGTTTTCTGCCCTGTGGAAACAAAATAGCCCTGGGATGGAAAGGAACTAACCCAACATGTAGAAAAGTATTTGTATACCCAGCTGCATCAGGCAGCTTGTTGGCATCTTCCTCATCTTTAGCCTCTTTATCAAGAATGGAGGGAGCCACTGGAGCTTTAGATCCAGATTTTGTGCTCTGTGGACTGACAGTAGTGTAAGGGATTAGCTTAATCATTTAGAACCTCATTTTTATACCCAGGTCGATGCTCAGCTGTATCTGAGCTGTTCATTTAGCTACTTGAAATGGTGCGCGAAGAGGTGGAGGTCCCTCCAGGGGACAGAGACTCCTTTGTATCCTGCAAGGCTGTGAACTGTGTCACTGGTGGCATTTAAGGACAAACCGCTACCTCTTATCTGATGCCAAGAGAGATTCACAGTTCCTCTCCCCCAAAACTGATGCCTAAATGTGGAGGTTCAACCCCTTTTTCCAGGTGTCCATGGCTGGGATGGAGCACCGTTGTCATGGTTATTGGGAGTCCTGCCTTGAGCATCTTTTTAGCCATGAAAGGGGAAAGTGCTGCCTGGTCAGACACCTGCAGCTCTGCATTGCACTAAAGGCAGCGCCAACCAAAACTGACACTTACTGTTTTGGGCTGTTCACGCCCTGGTCTGACAACAGCTGGATGCGTGTTGTCATTGCCTTCTGCTTTATACTCCTCTGTGGGAAGAAAAGGAAATGGAAGACATTCTGATGGTTGTTTTTTTGTGCCCTGTGGACAGACAGCAGTGTGAGGGACAGGGGGTAACCCATCATTTACAACTGTACTTCTATTCAGCTGTATATCCAGCTGTACCAAGGAGAAGTCCTAAACATTCACAGAAATGGGATTGTAAATCACTCAGAATAAATCTAAAGGGGAGAATTAGATGGTACTGCACATTGCTCTGAATGTGGTATTCCACCTTCTGTCTGCAACACTTGGCTTTTCTCTGTTTCAAGGCTCTTCAAAAGGAAATTAGGAAACAGTCAGGGAGCCCTTTGCTACTGCTGCAGGCATGGAAGTGGACTTTCTTTCAGCCTACCAGGCTGGCACTCTACACTCTACTGCCACAGGCCAAGCCCACAGCTTGCTCCACAATACTTAAAAGGCAAGAATATCAAAGGGTCCTTTCCCACTCACCAAAGGATGGGCTTCTCTGTAGCCACAAGTGAAGTGACCTGCAGTGGGCAAGGGAAATTAAACCAGATGTTGTTAGAAAACTGCCTGCGGAGGGGAATCTCTCAGGACAAGTCAACCCCAACAGGGAGCTTTTTCCTTTCACAACATCCCCACAGGACAAACCATTCCTTTGCACAGCAAGCTAGGGAACAGAACAACTGTCTAGGTTGTGTCTACCTTTTGCCCTGTTTGGTGAGTAAATAAAGACACTTTGTCAAGAAAACGCACAGTATTCTGTTAACAGTCAGTGCTTCTCTTTCACCCAGCAGCTAAAGCAGCTTTTTCCTTTCTTTTTTTTTTTTTTTTTACTATACTTTACCATGTTTTGCATGCATTAATTCCCATTTTCCTGACCAAAACAATTCCCCAGAAAAGCTTCCCCACAGCCCCCCTCAGCCATGGCTGCTCTATTCTGAAATAGCACAGGAACACAGGAACCAATGCTATGTTCAGCAGCATACACTATCTGGTTTGGCGTTGGCACTTCATCACAAAGGGAATTGCGATTTTGGCACTCCATAAAAGTGCCAAATGAGACAGTCAACCCCTTTAAGAATGGAGTTTAGAAAACAAGATGCTTTCCCCCAGTTCTGGAGGGAGCTTTTAGAAGTACTTCTGAGAAGCTCTCCCAACCTGCAGTTTGGAAGTTGTTTTGGTTGAACCAGCAAACTAAGGAAATTACAGACTCCACTGCCGCTCACTGTCCCCTGGAGGGAAGGGAAGGCCCTGCAGGTTCCATTTCAAATGCTGTCTGCAACATGCTGGCTAGGGACACATCCTCTTTGTAGCTGGAGCTCCTGACAGAAGCTTTACCAAACAAAAGGCATTTTAATGGCATTTTTGTTTCCAAATCAACTCAGTCACTAAGGAGGATTGTAAAGTATATAGCCATATGAAAGCCAAGCTATGCTACACCCAGGAAAAACCTCTATTTATGGGCCAGATTGTGACACTGAAGGACTGTGAAAGTGATTGTGGTGCAAATATAAGGTTTCACAGGGAAGAGGGAAGTTTAACGAATGCTTTCTTTCCTGGCACATCTCTCAGTCTGAACTGCAGCTGGAAATGCTTTGCTTTAGCCAGGGACTCTCTCACAATATGCTCTATATCTCGTTGAGAAGGAAAGTGCAAATCACTAGCGGATGTGGTCTAGTTTAGAGACTGCAAAGGCACTATGAAGGCCAGCACTGGCTTTTTGTTCTAGGACTTTTTGTCTGCGAGCCGTTGCTGGATGTTTTGAAGGGGTTTGCAATCTGCGAGAGTGACAGAGTAGGATGGTCCACAGAACTTGAGGCAAAGTGCGTATGTCCGGGGAGTTTGATACAGTTCAGTGGGTGCGAGTTACACCGTGAGCAGCTGATCGCACAGAAGAGGCTCTAAAAGAAAGAGGCCGTACAGCAATTGCCATTTCTTTTGCAGCCTGTAAACTGCACAGCCAACAATGAAGCGATTCCTGTTGCTTCTCTGCTCGGTGCAAGATCACATTCTGTCAGTCTCCAAGAGCCAGGATCCCTTAACGGAGCTCTTCCATTAACTGCTCGCACACGAATGGGGCTGGCCCTGAAGAGCGCTTGGCTTTTTCCTGGGCACTGGCACTGCTCATCGACACAATGGCGCTGCCGACTTGCAAGTTAAGGAAGCGTGCCTCGCCCAGCTCGAAACCACCCCAAGTTCTCCAGTCAACTGCGCCAGGACAAAAAGATTTCACTCATCTTCCCCTTCCAAGTGCAAGCTCTTATTTACACCAAACTCAAACGGCAACACGAATTCCTTTGCCCTGACAAGTCTTTCCACTCTCGCAGCATGCGGCGGCAAACCTCACTAAGAGCACTAATCTCCCTAAAGATTATCCAACTCTTGTTAAAACCTTAGTAACATGACATGCAATTTAGTCCCCTAAAAGTGGATTTTAGTTCCCAAAACGTTCTTTCCTGCTCTTCTTTTTATTTATTCGCTTTCTCCAGCCACTGGCAGCCAACTCAGCTTTCAAAAACAGGTAATGTTTCCAGATTTCCTGCATTTTTGCTTGGAGAACTGTTATGTGCTCAGTGCGACTCAAATTTTGCAAGTCAGCTCCAAGTTAAACGATTTTTGTTAATTATTGCATTGCAGCATTTTCCAAGCCTTCTGAATTTTGACCAAGCAGGAGGTACTCAAATCTTAGTGATGTGCTTTGAAGTAGCAGGCAGCAAAGCTGAGAAACACAACAGCAGCTGCTGTTTCTTATGACAATCTTGACTGACACAAACACACTGAAACTCCTTCTTATAAGAAATACTAAGCATGTCCTGGTTCATTATGGCAAAACGGAAGGGGAAAATTTAAAGATCAATAATGTAAGGGGTTGAACAAGAAACTGAGAATGAGAAGTAAAACAGCAAGGAAGAAAAATTATCAGGATTTACAACAAAGCTAAGCAAACTGAGGATGGAGTGATTTTAGAGGAAAGAACTCCTCAAAACCAGAAAATTCGAAAAGCCTTTTTATAGTATATCACAAGACCATGCAATGCATATTTCAAAGAAAGTATTTACAGACTCGAAAACTTCATTTGCAAACTTTGGGCAAATGATTACCCTGTTCTTTTGGATCAGACTCCATTTCTCCACTTTGCCCGCATTTTCCTATGGGAAGGTAGACTGTTACAAAACAAAGCAACCTTCCCACCCAATCCAGAGTTTACCAGGAGCTGTCTCACTCTAACATGACAGAATCCATCCTCATGTAGCAGCTTGGCACACAGCTCTCTACACTATTGGTGCCCAGGTACAGCACCACAAACCAGGTCTGTAATGGGTCCTCTCTAATGCTGGCATGCTGGGAAAGAGAAACCCTGCACTGGAAACACTGGCCAGTTAGCTGTCGTGCACGTAGACTCAGATCTGTTCTGTGGATTTATGGGAACCAAAGTCCTACAGACCTAGAAGGTTGGCAAAAGTAGCAGACTGTGGCCCCACAATCCATCCCCAAAACTGGCAAGTGTATTACTGAAAGAGTGTGTGCATGAACATAAGGAGGTGAGGTAGGGACACACTTCCTGGACAGAGATCCATGAATAAGATCCAGTTGCTCAAGGTTCATATAGCCACAGCCTGCTCTACTCTCCAGCTGGATCGTGACAGCAGAGCACTTATTGCTTTAGAACCACAGCCATATATAAATTGCCTGTATCAGAAAATAAGGTGAAGAGGCACTGTTACGTGTTCGTTTAGGTGCCAATATTATCCACATCTTTCTAGTTATGGAGCTATACCTTTTTTAAAAGACTTTGCAAGACTGATTATTACGTCCTAGCTGCTGTTCACCTTTTATAATATTAATTTCAAATAAATTACATGGTACTTTTTAAAATAAATTGCATGCACTAACTTGATAAATTAGCTGAAAAGGCTACCCCACAAAAGTCTCATTTTTCCATTTCCTAGGCAGTTCACATCAACCAACCAACTGTAGGAGTTATGGAAGAATGACACTTAGCTGTTTTAGGGGTTTGTCTGTCATAATTTTTTTGTTGGCTCAGGCTCGGGGATGGGGAACACTAGCTGTGGGAGCACTGCCATTCTGTCTTTTTCGAGGGACTATGAGACATGACCTGCAGGGAGCATCCACCATCTTGCCTTTGGCTCAGGAGGTCATGTGGTACAACAAACAGGGAGAATTTGCCACCTTTTCTTGGTCTCAATGACCATATGGAACTAAGTCAAGGTGGTGAACATCTTTTGTGTGCAAAGAACCTCCTCTTTTTGTATACTTTTGTTATTGATATTGCTGCTGTTATTTCTTGGGCATTTCTTGCATTCCGTTACTGTTTGCTTTCAGTAAATTGTTATCTCAACCCATAGTATCTACTATTGTCCTTCTCTCACGGGAGCACGGTGAAGGAAAGGGGAGTGGCTTATTTAGAGTTTAAGCTCTGGCTAGTGTTAGACCACCACAGATATTCCCTCCCACGGGTGAATGGTGCCAGGAGAAAAAAGGAAATATAATTTCTTGTTTTCAGCTTCTCAATTTCCATGTCAGCCACACTTGGTCACCTGCATCACACCTCTGTGTCCGTGTGTCTTGTCCCTGCTCCTGTTGACTTGCCAATGCTTCCTGAGAGCATGGACTGTCTGTAGCTGGATATTGCCTCCTTTCCTCTTTGCCCTTCCCTGTGCAAGGGTGGGATTTGGAGCGCCATGGGTCAGTGGCCCATCCAGGGTAAAAGTCTCCCACCCCTGTGGGTCTTCCCCTCACTGCAGGGAAAAGCAAAAAGAGGCATTTTGCTACAACCCCATCTGCTCCCACTGGCATTTGCCTACAAAGCCAGGTTCCATTCCACTTCCCAAGTCTCCATGCTTTTGGAAGCCAAGTGCTCCTCAATATCATATGTAATGGAGCCTGGCCCAACATCTGCAGGAAGGAGCTGCTGGAGTTGCTATCCCTCCCGAGTAGGCCTTAGTTGATTATTTTGAGACCTGTCTGCTAAAGAGCTACTCTCTTTAGAGCTTGTAGTGCAAACAAACAAATTTTGGCTTCAAGTTCTCGGGAAGCCAGTGGATTTCATTAGGAACAATGTTGTCTTTTGCCTGATATAAGAGTGTTCTGCCCCAGATCCTGACGAAAGAATTATTGAAACCATCTCTGTACAAACACAGAGAAGGCGAGCACACCTTCTTGTTGTGTCTCTGCATCTTTTGATAGCTGTCATGAGCTAGCAGAGAAGGAAGGTGCAACAACAAACAATTACAGCTCATGCTGCTGAAAGCAACACATGTGAAAATAATGAGTTATGTTCCCCTCTTCCTACTATGCCTATTATAATTTTTAATACTCTACCAAGACATCAAACTCTTAAATTGCAATGAAGTAGGGTCATTACCATTGATTAAATTAAATCACTGTTAAGTGCTCATGGACACCAAACCAATTTCTATGAAATTACACCAGACTTTTGGTACCATAAACTAGAGTACAATTTTTCACCTGGTTGCTGGTTACCGAATCTCTTAACCAGCTCACAAACTGACTCGCATTGAAATGTCTCAACTGAGTATTACATGGAGAAATACAAAGAAATACCTGCCTATTACAAGGAATGAAAAGAAATCCTTCCCACAGAATGGATTGCACTTCCGCCAGGAAGAACATCAAGTAATGGTGACTCGGAGATATCCCAGGATCAGATCGCCCATTCTGAGGCACAGCAGTGCAGAATGACTTTTGAACCACCCCTTTCAAAACCAGGAATTACCAACCAAAACTGAGTTTCTCAAACTTCTACAGATTTACCTCTGCTTTATGAGCAGAGTTCCCTCATCGCTTTTTGATCAACACACAAATCTTCTCATTTCCCCTACTTTGTCCTTCAAGCATTAAAGTAAACCACTTGTTTTGGAAATGTAGCTCAAATGCAACTGTTTCAGCTATTTTGTATAACTTTTCTTGCAAGAGATGAAAATATTCAGCTTTGCTTTATAGCATACTTTGTAATTGTGGGATTGAAAAGAAGACCACAAAAAAGTATGTATAATAGAATTATAAAGATGCTCTGACATTATTCATGTTTTGCTTTATATATAACTTTATTAAATTTATATTTTAGAATAAATTTTACCTAGTGGGCTTTCAGCTCAGTTACAGCAATTGCTTTTCAGCAGCCTGGTTTTCCTGTAAGACTAGACAAGGAAAGTAATCACCTAGGAAAATGAGTTCTCCACATACATGTACAGTACTCTCATATCTGGCTTACTCTTGAGAAGGTCTGAAATGGCTCCATCTTGTTGACTGAGCCCATGAGAAACTTAATCTTTCTTGAAAACAAATTAATCTGATCCATTAAATTACAAAATGAGCTCTGAAACACCACTCCAAGGTACTATGTACTTCTAGGACTAATAGCTCCAGGGTAGATCCCTGCTGTGGATGGATTTCTCCAAATTAAGATCCATTATCCTGGGGACTCTGGAGTCTGACCCCAGGGATATCACGGTCAAAAGTCACACCGTGGCACATAGCTCTCATCAGTTTCAAAATAAAATAGAAGTCTTCCATATATGTGCAATTCACAGAAGAGGAGAGGGGTGGGAAATATGCTGGAAGATTCTGAGAGAAGGCAAAACCATTATAAAACTACTCATCCTTGTCCATTATTCCACCTGAGTGAACTCCTCACTGTTCAATAATTAGAGTTATATAACAAAATGATCAGTCACTGTATTAAAGTTTATAAGTTTAACAGTTATGTTCCCTCCTTCCAATACCACTGGTCTGGGGATGGGGGTACACTGTCACTCATTTCTAATGTAGTAGAGAAATATATTACTTCAAGTGGATTCTGTCCAAGAACACAGTGTGCACTATTCTAATTAGTAACTAAAGTTGCAAGAACTGAGAACTTTCTCAGAACCTATTTTTGCCATAGCTTTTTGATTCTTGGTCCAAACTTTCCTTTGACAAGCCAGATTTTACCTGGGACTAAATTTCAAGCATGCTCATGTTTCAGTATGTCCAGCTCTCTCAGTTGCTGAGGGACTTGGACATTTATAGATTCACTCAGACCCCTGGTGCTGGGGGACTGCCCCCAGCCACGTTCTGGAAGCAAGACCTGGGAAGGTGTCTGGGTGACCAAAAATCTTACTGTACTCTGTATCTATCTGTGCCCAAATACCATTACTGTCTGTTTAAGGCGCAGCAGAATCACGGGGCAGGCGGACCCAGAACCGCGAGGCGGGGGGGTGGTGCTGCTGCCTTTAACAAGATTGGAGCACCCAGGCAGAGTACCTGTTTTGCCTTTTGGCTTGCTCTCTCGCCTGTTGCCTCACTTGCTTCTTGGCTTTTGCCTTAGAGCTGAGGTAGCTTGTGTAGAGGCCTCTTTTCGGGGCTCTCTTTTGCCTGGTGTCCGTTTGCTCAAGGCAGAGGTTGTTTAGGGTGGGTTTTTCTGGACTCACAACAGTAGCAACTTGGTAAAACTGCATTTGGCAACCAGAAACTGCTTCACGGATGTTATAAGTTAAAATAGATTGACAAAAGTCAGGCCGATTAAAATAATTTGGTTTATTGAGCAAGCAGGCAGCACGCAAAACAGTACTAGGCTGCCGGGGAGTCTCTGCTCCACCACGGCCAGCGATTTACCCTCCCGCAGTCTCTGCTTTTATCCCCTTCTTCTTCCTCGTATACGTAGATCTTCCTGTAGTACTCTGCGTCTGTGCGGTCTGTTGCTA
Source organism: Acanthiza pusilla (assembly GCA_036630365.1). Lineage (NCBI taxonomy): Eukaryota > Metazoa > Chordata > Aves > Passeriformes > Acanthizidae > Acanthiza > Acanthiza pusilla. Next base: position 3,141,725 of record JAXCHO010000095.1, read on the forward strand.
GAGGGTCTTCTTTCTGCCTTTTGGTGGTCGTGAGGCTGAAGGCCGTCATCTTCCTCCAATGTTTTTTTCATAATCTTACACAATAGGGAGGGAGCTGTACTCCACCAAATAGGTGGTCCTGGCATTACTCAATTATCTGCTCCTCTGAGGGTCTTGTGGTTCTGACGTTTCTTAACCATCTGCTCCTTCTGACTTAGTTTAAGCAATCTCTGTTTCTTTTTGTGGCATTTATTAGGCAAGATTAGATCCTCTGGGCTTTTATTAGGCAGGGTTAGTTCCTCTTGGTTTTATCAGGCAAAAGTCATAAGCTTTCTCAAGCAAAGTTTGATTAACAAACACAAGGCTATTGATTACAATTTTAACAAGATTTGATTAACAAACTCAAAGCTGTTTATAACAATGGAGACCTTTGCAAATGCTGTGGTGAAGCTTGAGCCCTTCTGGGAGCCAGGCTACCCCATGTCGGGGCCAGCGTAGCCCTTCTTCTCCCCCAGCACAGGCGCCATGCAGGGTACAGCAGCACCAGCACTGGGGAGTCTGGCGGGTGGCAGTGCTGACCCCACATGCGCTGGCTCCTCTCATCTCCCACTAGAGCTACTCGGTAAGCTCCAACCTCCCTGGGAGGGTTTGCTGCCACGCTCTCCCTTTGTCTCTCAGACCATGCGGTCACCTATGAAGGCTGCTGTCTTGAGGGGCGGGTCAGACGCCCTTTTCCCTTTGTGTTCCCCTGGCAGGCGCCATCTTTGAAGGGGTATTGCCACCATTTTGCATTTCTCTTTGTTCTGAGGGAGTTTGTGAGATTTAGCAATTCTGTATCTAGTGGTTATTTACTGGGGATTTTTGCCTGTTGCAATTTTGCTTGGTAGTGAACTGCTATTTTTTCACTTGCATCTGCTTGTATTTGGTTTCCCGTTATTGGTGGAAAGGGATTGGTCAAAACAAAGGGGGAGAACTCATTTTAGAGTGTTCCCCTTAAATTGTCTTAAACCAAGACAGAAGGTGAGGCCAATTCCCGAAGATGCTGTGGCCCCTGGTGGCCCTAGGTTTCATCACTTCGTGTGAAGTGATGATGAGGGTGTCTGAGGGCTGCGGGGCTCACGCAGGTCCCTGCCTTGGCCTCTTGTTGGACCGAAGAGAATCCTGGGGACTAGGGGCCCAGCTCTGTGGAGCATGCTAGGCCGTGCTGGAGTGGAGTGGCTGTGGCTATAGCCCTGGGCAGAGGGACTTGCCTGCCTCAGGTCCTCCTGGGGTTGGTCCCACTCTGTGGGCACAGGCACAGATGGTGGGGAGCTGCAACCTCCATGGAGGGCAGCCTTCAATGTACCAGCTTCCTCCTCCACACTGGAGCTTGTAGGGCTGCTGGCAGAAATTCCCTTCTGGGAGGTGCTGGAGCTGGCAGACCTCATGCTGGCTGAAGGTCTATGGATCTCCTCCTCATCAGTGTGGGAGTGCAGCAGCCTCTGAGCCTCCTCGCTGCAGTGGCCCACAATGGCACTGATGAGGCCTCAAACCACTTGTGCTGTGCCTTCCCTGAGGTTGTTCTGCAGCCTCAGGACCAAGGTCTCCACATCCAGACCACAGACACAGAGATCACTCAGAATGTTGCTCTCTGCAGCCTGTACCAGCCACCACCTGCCCCAGAATATTCTCTCCAGCCTTTGACACAGCCAAGGCAGCACAAGGTCCAGAAGATGCTGTTGTCATTGGAAAAGTTCTGCCCACACCTCAGGCACGATGTGACTCACGGGCTCTGGCCCTGCAGATGCCTGCTGAGGTGGGGATAGTATCTCCTTTGGAGAAGATGGAGGGGACACCACAGGCTGATGGCAGCCTTTTTCCCCCATCACCAGTGCCTACTGCAGGATGCAGCCCAGGCAGGACTGGTGGTGGCAGGGCAGAGCAGAAACCATATCATTCTTCTGGCCCTGGCAGATGGGGCAGCTCCAGTTTGCCTCCATGGCCATTTCTGTGCCCTGCAGCACTCTGGGGAGAGCTGAGGACCAGGAGCTGCTCTCCCTTGTTGGTGTCATGCAGAGCAGTGCGTGACTATATGAGAGCCCTCCTGAGTGTCCCAAGGAGGGGAAGAAGAAACATAAAGCCCCATCAAGAAGGATAACATCCTGGTTCCCTGAAATCAATCACCTGCTCCACTCTAGGGGGACATTTTCCTGCACAGCCAGCCTTCACTGCTGCAAACACCCGTGAGAAACGACTGCTCATGTTTTAAAAATTTGAAGAATTTATTCAATAGACAATAGGGGAAGAACACGAAAAATCATCCATCAGAGCAGAAGGGTGGAGCACTGAGTGCTCTGCTACCTACCGAGGGTACAGTCAGAAGCACACCCCAGGGCCACTAGGGGAATGCTCTTTTTATTATCCTGACCCCACCCCCAACCCCGCCTCCATGGGGCATTCTCATTGGCTCGTTGTTTTTAGGGTCTTCTTACTGGCTCGTTTGTCTTCCAATGGTGATTGTCAATTATCCTTTTATGTTAATCAGGGCTCAGAGGTTGACACCCATTGCCCTCCCCCTTCTCAACATGAACTTTGACAGACACACGTAGCAAGAATACAAATCACAATTACCAAAGACACAAAACAATTAATAACAGATAACTGGCTCACTGGTACAATTAACTTACTCCCATTACGAAAGCCAGCCCACCATGAGTGCTTATAACACACCTGTGGTTCCCAGGTGACTGAGCCAGGCAGGGCCAGGGAAACAGTACTCCTTTCCCAGCCACAACAGCTCTCTCCACACAGACCCATTTTTAAGCTGCACCTTACCCTCAGACAGGTTTCCCTCTGGTAAGGATCTTCCCCTTCCACCATTTCTAGCCCCACGATCCCCAGTGACCAGATTTTCACTTTGGGGCCATCAGTTTCTCCTCTCACAACTTCCAGTGCCATCCAGCTAGGAGTGCCGATGCTTGAGCTGCGCTTGCCATGCTCAGGGGTGAGCTGAGCACAGAGGCCAAAGTCAGCTGAGGAGAAAAAAAAGCTGCTGTCACAGTCACCTACAAGTGGCAAACTGTCCTGCGGTGACATTATGAAGCCACTTTATTCATAATAAGGTTAAGCCGTCCGCTCAATGCCCACAGCTGCGGTCCCTTGAAGATGAACCCGGGGTGGGGCCGGAGCCAGTGTTGGTTGAAGGGCGGCTGAACTGACGCCGCATGTGGCTGCTCAGTTCTATAGGCGATGGACCCAGGGGGCAGGGCCGGAGCCAGAGCCAGGCTGTCAGCCACAGCCAGGCCTCTGCAGGGTGAGGTTTTTGGATGTCCCCTTCTCAAAGGCAATGGGCAAACCCCAAAGTCTACTTCGACAGCAGTTTGTGGCCAGATTCATGCTGCATTTTATTGGATTTTCTGCAAGATGACTGCAACAAAGTATTGACTGGCTTGCAAAGATACAGAAAGAGATCAGAGCTGGGCCCCAGAGCCTTGGTGCTTTCCTTCTCCTGTGTTCTCCTGGGCAAGGAAATCACCCTGGAGCTGGCACAGAAGTATGTGACTGGAAGCCCGGAGCGTTTGCCTTTTCTGGTCTGTTCAACTGACTTCCCCTCTGTATTTCAGGCTTTAGGGAGCAGCCTTTCAGAGCTGCGTTCCAGCCCTTCTGAGACCCACCTGCCCTTTACAACGTGGAGCTGTGTAGGATTCTTCTCAGCTAATCTGCTCTGCCCATGTCGAAGTGAAGTACAGTCTACATTGTGCCTGAAGCTAATCAGTCCATGGAGACGGGCAGGGCCCTTCCAGGGGCCAGTGTCTCCTGAGTATCCTGCAAGGCTGTGAACTGCATATTTGGACCACTCTGTCCACTGACCGCAGGGAGCCTGCACAGACACTGTGCACCAAGGGCCTTCCTTCTACACCAGGAATAATTTAAAGGCACAATGCTGCCTCTTGTCTGATACCAAGAGATATTCTTGGGCCCTCTCAGCATCCCAGCAATGTGATGCTCAAATGTGAAAGCTCAGAACCCATTTTCCAAGACGCACGGGCTTGTCTGAAGCAGCACTATGTCATGGCAGGCACACAGCCCCCAGTATCTTCTGCCACGAGCAGCAAGGGCTGTGTCATCAGAAACTCGAGGCTCTGCCCTGCACCAAAGGCCGTGCCAACCACGGGTGTCACTTACTGGCTCTGCATGTTGAGGCTGTTGAGGGACAACAGCTGGAGGCTTGCTGTCATTTTGCTCCTCTTCAGCCTCTTCCTCAGCAAGAGAGGGAGCCAGAGGAGATGCTGACCCTGCTGTTGAGCCCTGTGGACAGACAGCAGTGAGAGGGTCAGGGAACAGCCAGTCCTCTAGGAGATGGTTTCTATTCAACTCGATAAGCACCTGGAATAAGGGGAAATCATAAACTTCAATACAAGTGGGATTCTAAGTAATGAAAACCCTGTTAAGGTGGGCAGATTAGGTGGTACTCCATATTGCTCTGCATTTGATCTTTCACCCTGGCTAGAATCAGCAAGACAGATTTAGGCTGCCACACTTGGCTTTGATCTGTTGAAAGGCTCTTAAATGGAAAATTAGGAAAGAGCCAGTGATCCCTTTGCTACTGCTGGGGCCAATACCGAGTTGGGCTTGCTTTCAGCCTCCTAGGCTGGCACTTTACACTATTGCAAGAGGCCAAGCTCACAGCATGCTCCACGCCAGCAACGTCAGAGGTTCCTTTGCCACTCACCAAAGGATGGGCTTGTCTCCATCCATGTGTAAGGTGACCTGCAGCAGGCAAGGGAAAAGGAACCAGAGGCCACTAGAAAAGTGCCTGTGCTGGCCAGTTCCACAGGACAAGTCAATCCTAACAGGGAGCATTTTCCTTTTGCAACATCTCTCCAGAACAACAGCTCTTTACCACAGCAAGCAAGAGGACAATAAGGACACTATACTAAGCTGTTTACATTTGGCCCTCTTTTCCCAGAAGACAAATAGAAACGCGGTCACAGAAATGCCAGTTGTTCTTTAAGTCAGAGCTTCTGTTCTGCCCAACAGCTCAAGTAGCTTTTTCCTCCTCTCTTTCCTGCATGCAATGTTGGGCTTTTTAAAATAAATTGCATGCACTAATTCTGACCAATTAGCTAAAAATGACCCTAGAAAAGTCTCATTTTCCCTTTCCTAGACAGTTCACATCAACCAGACAGCTGTAGGGCTTGTGGAAGGAAGAATGACACCATAACATGGAAAGCTGAGTGTAGGCCCTCCGACCCCCTTGAGCAGAGTGCTTTGTTGTCCCAAAAGTACAAGAGAGGGAAGCCATTTTTAAGATGTGCTGTTTCAGCCCTCTTTTACTCTTTGATACCAAGTGACTGCCATGAAAGAGGGACAAGCAGGGCCAGGTCCCTCCTCCCGAGCTGCCGTGAGGAGCGGCTGGCGCTGGGGGATGCCAGGGCACGGGGGGGTGTTGTAATCGTAAAATAAATGAAGAGCCCAACGAGGTGAAGGGTTTGCGGGAGGGGTCCTCCCCTTGCTCTCCTTTATTTAGGGTTAGGGGTACATACGGTCGGGAGGGAGAGAAGGGAAGGACAAAAGCCCTACACCCGTGGAGGGTGCAGGGAAAGCCCCACCCCTGCCCAGTGACAGCCACTTATCTAGGGACAGGGGTGACCAAGCAGGGAAGAGATAAGAGGAGGAGATAAGGGTACATAACCAATAATAACAAAAGAGGGAGGGGTACAATTAAAGATACCCAATAATACAGATCATGGAACAGAACTCTCTGGAGAAGTGGGTGGATCCCGAGCCCTCAAACCCCCAAGGTCCTCCCTCAGAGGAGCTGGCACCAGCCTGGGAGGCAGAGGCAGCACAAGGGGCAGACCCTCTTGGGGGGGGCTGGGGGGCGCAATATCCCCGCAGGGTGGGCAGGGCTGCACCCCTCAGTGAGGGGGAAGAGCTTTGGGCCGCTCCGAAGCAGCGCAAAGCCACAATCCGACAGCCTGGCCAGAGTGCACAGCTTCGAAGGCACTGTCCAGCTTAAGCACTGCGTGTCAGGGAAGAGAACGTTCCAGTGCTCTGGAGGTTTTACAGAGTTTTTATTGCTAATCCTGCTGAAACCAAGGGCTCAAACAGAGGGTCTTGTGGCTACTTCAACATCTTCATCATTCTGTCCGCCAGGTGACCTGTTCAAGCTGACAGCTCGTAGCACGTGCATGGTCCAGTTCTGCTCAGTCCCAGCTTTTTCTCTGATAGCTTTAATTATTATGACAATTCATCTATTTCTACGTAAAGGATAACTTAGAGCTTCTCTGTGTTAACAACACTCTAAGCTAAACAATCCGCTCTTAATCAGGCCTTGAAAGTCACTATGTAATTTTCTCTAATTTTTTCAACTATGCTCTATTGAGACAAACTTAAGCACAGGTTTAAATTAAAAACTGCCAAGCTAAGAAAATCAAAACCCAGAAATTTCCTAACTACGCCACAGCTCCTTATAAAACTCAGGGGATTGCTGAATCTCTGCCTAAACATGATACATCCCCTTTTAACTATTCTGAGCTGGGGGAGCACAAAGCCCTCCTCACATGCAAGCGTTTCCTCTGCAGTCTTCCTGCACTTGCTTGGCTGACATAATCAGATCAGTCAGGCTGGAGGCAGGCTTGCCTGAGGTCACAAATGGATGCTGCCCAAAGGAAAAACAAAAAGGAAAGGAACCATTACTTTCCAAGCTCACGCCCTCACAGGCTCAAGCAGGATTCCTCTGGGTACCAGAAAGATGCACGGAGGACCAAGGGCACCACCTGCTCCTCTGCCTTCCTGTCCCTGGCCTGTCTCACCCATAATCCTCTTCATGCCTTTATGCAGGCATCCTCAGCTTGCTGGGCTCTTTGCTCTGTCAGTGCTTTGGGAATGCTGCTTGTTGTTCCAGGGCTTTGTTCCTTTCAAGTAATTCCACAGACTCCCTTAGGTTTCTCTTTTCTCAAGACATGGCTGTGCTAATAGCCAGAAAAGATGAGGTGCATAAGCCGGTGCTCAGCAAATGTCAACACCTCTAAGAAATGTTGCTCCCAGTAGGATTCAGGCTCATATCTTGTTCTGCAGAACACTGAGGCCAGGTTTTCAGCAGCAGGTCAAGGGCCAGCAGACAAGTGTTGGAGTGCTGATGGACTCAGATCTTGCTTGCAGCAAGAGCAGTGACCATCTTTCCACATGAAGCTCCTCCTCTGCTGGCTGGCAGCTTCCTTCATGGCAGGGACAGCCAAGGAAGTTGCACGATCTGCAGCTCCCTTTCTGCCTCAAAGTCCAGCAGCAAACCTGTAGCAATTCTCATTCATTTGACTGTAGACTTTATCATGCCTGGCTAACCCAGTGGCATTCTACAATGCAATGACTGCATCAGTGGAAAAGGAAGTCACAGATATCATCTGCCTGGACTTTTGCGAGGCTGTTGGCACAGTCTTCCACAGTATTCTTGCAGCTAAATTGGAGAGAGGTGAGTTTGGTGAATGAACTAGTCAACGGAGAAGTAATTGGCTGGATGGCCACATTGAAAAAGTCACAATTAATGTCTCAATGTACAAGTGGAGATCAGTAACATGATCTACATTCCTGTGAATAAGAAATAGGAAAATAAGGAGCATCCAGGACTCACTGGAAGATGTTAGAAAGAACCACTCTCTTAAAGCATGAAGTATTGATTTAAATGTGCTTTTGTCCTCAGCTTTCCAAATCACAAAATTTCTTGAGATTTAGCATCTGCACTCTACTAGTGTAAATAGAGTTGTAATACCAGTCTTTGAAAATGTAAAATCTAGTCTCTCACGAATTCTTTGGAGGTAACTGCCCTGGCCTGGTAAAGGGCCTCCACTTACAACATCTAAACTTTTATGGCTCAAGGCTGAAAATCTGGTTTTCATAAGCTCCTAAATTATTGCAAATATCACTAATTACTCTCTAGCTGCTAAGTTCAGTTGTTTCTTACCTGCTTAGTAGAGAAAAATTAGGCCAGGAAAAAAGCATAATTCATTGTTCTGCTGTTACACAGCTCCCAGCAGAAGTGCATAACTAGAGTTCACTTAGCCTGAGACTGAAAGTGCTACCATTTGTGTAAACAGACAGATGTCTTTTTAATGCACAGAGTTTTTCTACAAAACAAATTTTAATGATCTACATCAAGATTAGCCAAAGCAAAAGTTAATATATGCAGATCATAGATACAGAAAAATTGTGTAAAATTAAAAGAATTTGGGGCTTTTCAAAAAATGTTTCAGAAACAAAACAAAGCTGCTTTACATCACTGAACAATGGAGCCTGAGGTTAAAACCAAATGTGAAAAAGATAGATTATACTGAACTTTTATTCTGATTAGCAGAAATTTAGAATGGTTTATACAGCACTTAAGTAGGATTTCAATATCTGATTAGCATCGAGATTGCATGTTCATCTCAAAAGGAAAATTTGTAATTGATTTGGTTGGAAAGTACTGAAATACATTACTTTGGAATACTACTGGAATGATGTGAGTGACTATATCTGTTATACCCATCTGGAAGTGGGATCTCTCCCTCATGACCACCCGATAATATGGAACACCTTGGAAGGCTAAGACCAAACTTTTCCACCCAAAATGAAACACTTATTTGGATTTTCCAAATATTTCAATGTTGAAACAAAGTTCCTTTTTCCTCCAGAGGATGAGCAAAACAAGTTGTTGTAGGTGACTACTTCCTGAGGGGAAAGAAGGGCCCAGCATGGCAACTGGACCCATCCCAAATGGGAAATCTGCTGCCTCCCTGGGGCTCTGGTAAGGAATGAGTAATACCTGAGAAAATCCCAGGCATGAGAAAATCCCTGATCTGGTACAGCCCTCCGGTACAGGGGGTACCTGCTTGTACCTTGATCTGGTACAAGCCTCTATATTAGAGTTATTTCTTTCCATGTTTTCTTCTGCAATGATGTAGCCAGACTCTCTGCATCCATTTTCAAAGCATGTGGGTTTATTTCTTGGGTAGATGAAGTAGGGAAGTGAGACCGACCACGTGGCTGCTTCTCGCAGCCCCGTGGGGATCCCACATGAGGTAAGAGGGGAGAGGGAAGTTGCAAGAAGGGGGAAAGAAAAATGCAGTCTGAGCAAAAGCTTGCTTTGCTCGTACAGTTAACAGGTTTCATGATGAATATGCTAATTTCTACTAACCAATTTAGGAGGAGATACAAGTTTTACATCATTTCTATATAGCCTATGAGAGTTTTCAGATTACCATAGCTGCTCTACGTTTGGACCTTGCAAAACCGGTTTTTCTACTCCCGGATCTACCTTGGAGGAGCTGCCGTGAGAACAATAGGCTGCCAATCTTTCCCTGCAGCTATCTCCCGATAAGCATCCTGGAACCTCACTTCAGTTCTTTCTCCAAAGGTTTTAACATTCCTAGTATACTTTGTTAGGCAATAACTTCTATAAACTTTTCTATTTTTTCCTCTCCAACACCTCTATTATTTGTCTAAGTGATGAGATTAAAAGACAGTCAAAAGGACTTCGACGCACTGGGGGTTTTGTTCAAAAGAGTAGGTTTTATTCTCCTCCATTTCTTCAGTACCAGCAGCAAATACTGAAAGGAACAGGAAAAGCAGCCTGATTAATACACGGCTTAGAGGCTGCTGCCATAGGTGGAATTTTGGGGTTTATTACCATTGGGTGGATCAGCACCAGGCCTGCTGATGACACATGGGGTCTCAGAGAGGGAAAAGGATTATGGCCCATGAGTTGGCAGGGCTGATTGAGAGGGCTTTAAACTAGTTTTTAAGGGGAAAGGGGATACAGCACAGGCCAGCAGGACTAGGGAAGTGCTTGTCCCACTGTAGTAAATTCTGGTAAGGCCACACCTTGAGTTCTGTGCTCAGTTTTGGACCCCTCATTTCAACAAGGAAAAATGAAATGATGGAATGTTTCCAAATATGGGCAACAGAGCTGATGGAGACATGTCTTATGAGGAGATTGTAGTGCAGTGGGGGTTGTTCTCTTCTGTCATGTCTCAAGTGAAAGAACTAGAGGAAATGTCCTTAAGTTGCACCAGGGGATGTTCAGCTTAGACATTAGAAAATTTATTTTCACTGAAAGATGGCTCAGGCAGTGGAATAAGTTGCCCAGCAAGGTGGTGGAGTCACCTCTGGAAGTATTCAAGAGGCATCTGGATGGGGCACTTGGGGATATGATGTAGGGGGGATTATAGTGGTGCTGTGTTGATGATTAGATGATCTTGAAGGCCTATTCCAACCCTGATGATTCTGCATGATTCTCCATGGTTTATCAGAAAACTACATTTTCCATCAGAAAAAAACACTAGTGAGAAATACTTCATCTGTTCCAACAAGCCTTTCAGTTTATCAAGTGGAGAGTTGGTATAGAGTTCAGGCTAAGCACTCAAAGCCTTTGGGCCTTTGCATTCAAAGATGCCTTTTCTTGCTACAGCCAGCAGAGAGCACAAGGTCAGTTGGTGTCAGAGCAGAGCTGGGCTTTGGAGTGTGTTGCTCTCTCCTCTACTTTCTGGCACTTTGAGTTTTCCTGGGGTGAGAGCAACAGGTACCTTTTGGGTTGTACGCTTGCTCCCGTTCTCGCCTGAGTGAGGCTGTTGGCCAGGTGAGCTCACCTCCTCTGAAAACATGTTCTTGCCATCCAGGGCCTGTGGGCTGAGTCACACCTACAGGTGGCTCAGGTGTCTCTAGCAGAGTGACCCTGTGGGCTCACAGCAGCCCACTTGGTCAGTGAAGCCAACAAGAATCAATGACCGCAAGCATGCAGCACGACAGTCATGCCTGTTTAGTTATGGTGTTTGCTGCTTGCTAAAGAAAAGGTTGCAAAGCTACAACTTTTCCAGTGTATCCCATACACTAATATTCTCTGTGTTTGGAGTGATCTGTGGTATGTATTTTAATTAAATATCAAAACCAAAAATGACATGCTTAATATTTTGACTTTTCCTTTCCTTCTTCAACTGCCTTTTATAATTTTTTCCTGCTCTCTACACCAGTATTAACCGATATATAAACTGAATGTGTCTGAAAACAGTTTCCAAAGTTTTAAGGAATATTGAGTATAAACTTTTTTTCTGTGTTTTGTATTTTTTCTTTTTGGTTGAGTTTGGGTTTTGTTTCACTTTGGTTTCATTATGATTTTTGTTCATTTACTTGAAATACACCTGTAGTGTTAATATGAACAGTGCTTCTGGTATTACCTACTTTTCCTATCCATAATTTGCTATATCTTTCCCTTTTGTCCTTCTCTCCTTTTAGAATACTCATTTTTACATTAATGCATGGGGGCTTTTCCCCCTTTCCTGCTTAAACAGAACTCTAATTGCATTAAGGAAACTCTACTGTCTGACCATTCAGGAGCCACTCTGGCAGTCACATTCCCAGAGACTTTCACTTCTGGGATCAAAGCCCCTTTGCTGATAAGCAGAAATTGTATTAGGCATTACTGGAGTTTTCCTCATCTTACATGAGGAATGCCTAGTCAATCTTTCACTCAGGACTTGTCTATAAGCATGACTCTGGTGTTTTTTCAGAACTTCTTCCATTGTCCTGTCTGCATGAGAAAGCACTACTATAATAACTCTCATGGGACTTGCAGGGCTGGGGAGAGTCCAGGGGCTAGGGACCTCCTCTCTGGGGGATTACTGGGACACCCATGGAGAGCAACTTCTGACATGCTGTGTTGGTCTGAATATACCATGGAGGTGGCATCCCCTTGTGATGTTACAGAGCAGTGGGAGCTGATCACTGGCAGTGGACTGTGACATCACCATGTTGGATTGTCTCCTTGTGTGCCTTACTGCCTGTATTTGGGTGCTGCCATAGCCTGGCCTAGTCTGGATTATGCCTGGACTCCTGTTGAGCGTGTCCACAAGGTCTAGAGGTTCTAGCCAGGCTTGCTGGGTGCTGGCTCGGGCAGCTGGACAGTGCAGAAGTAAGTTGTAAAGGATGAGTGCTCAGGCTTGGGTAACTGGGAGAGCCCTTCTTGAGGGCCCGAACATTTCTTCCTTCCCCTACCTGGGACAGCTCATGACCACAGCATCTTCATTTTCCAGTAGGTGACACCTTTTGGGAGGGCCAGCGTCGACGATGGGGACCATCTTCTCATTCTTAACTCGACTCGGACTGACAAAAGGCATAGACAAGGCCACGGAAACAAAGTTGAATTGCACCATCTGCTGCGATGCTCAAGATGACCTCGCTTGTGTGATGCCCTGTCTCCACCAGTTCTGCCTGAGCTGCATTATGCGTTGGGCAGAAATGCAAACAGTGTGCCCACTCTGCAGAGAACCCATAAAGTCTGTTAGGTTTTCTGTAATGACAGATAGCTATATAGACTGTGTCTTCACAAGTTCTGGAGAGTCAGAAGATACCAGCAGCTGGGCCGGAATAACTTTAGGACAGCTGGTTAAACACAGTTTTGTGGACTCCCCTTCACATTGTCCACGGGGGATACTACACACAGCAGAGCAGCGGGTTGCACTAAGAGAGCCTGTGGGTGGCCTCCAGCCTAGTGTGTGGGCTGAACTTTTCCAAAGAAATGAGCATCTCCTTGATCCTGTGGTGCACTGGCTGCGCCAGGAGCTGGACGCAAGGTATAGGACTAGGTGGTGTACGGCAAGGACTGGAGAGAGGATAATCCTGCATGCTGTGTCCCTCTGTGGTCCAGATAGGAATGTCTTGGTCCATGTGCTGCAGGATTTCTTTGAGGAACATACAGAACCTCTAATCCATGGCATCATCGACATCATTGTGAGCCAGTGCAGAGAGGAGGCTCAAAGACTGCTACAGTCCCAAGAAGAGAACAATCCTCTGGCGATCTTTGGCAGATTTCAGGAGGCTGCTACTGCCTCCCACCCAACCCTCAACAACAGCTCTGCTGACTCCAGTGATGAGCACCAGCCCAGCACACCAGTAGCTGTCCACATCATCCACCAATCTGCTTCCACCCCTGCAGAGCAGGAGGAGCTGTGGGAGGAGATGGTGGCAGAGGAACCTGTCAGGGAAGAGGACAACAGCATTTCTGCCACCTCCATCAGCCGTCAGGAGGATAATCTTGCCCCACAGGCAGCCCCTGTCAGCAGCCCTGCAGGCCCCAGCATGGAGGACCAACCCAGCATATCAGAAGCTGTCCTCCACACCCTCCGCCCATCTACTCCCTTACCTGCAGAGCAGGAGGAGCCAGAGCCGGCAGCAGCGGCAGGTCCCTCTGCCCAAGGCAGAAGCCGCAGCACCTCCACTCCCAGCCGGGGCAGGGACTCCTTGCCCAGGAGGCCTCAACGTTCCACAAGGAGGAGGGCTGCCAGCTGCCTGGACTCTCCCCAGCCCCGTAAGAGGCCATCCAATCAGCAGCAGTAGCAGGGCTGCAGTAAGTCTTCATTAAAGAAAAAAGGAAATAAATTGCTATATCCCTGATGAAGTCTCTGGGTGTTGTTTTCTCTCCCTTCTCTTATTATCTTACCATGATCCCGTGCACCCTCATTGGCCACGGGCCCTGGAGACTTAGGGTGATATTGGTAGTGCTTCCTCCCACAGGAATTCCTACTGCAGCCACAGCAATGGAAGTGTTTCCAAAAATGCCTGGAAAAGGAGTGTTGCATTTGCAAAGGAGAATGTGCTAAATCAAGGCTACTTGTGCATGTGCCCAGATAGCATGACCATGCTGCTCCCTGCATTGCATTTCATCTGCAGCCAAGGGGACAGGAGGAGCCCTGTGGCCACCTGGTCAGAAAGGTTTCTGGGAAAACAGGCCAGGGAGCTTCAGAGCACAATTTCTCTGCATCCAAACACCAGTCTGTCGTGACAACCAGAGCTCCATATGAAACTTAGGGTTTTCTTTTAGACACTTAAATGTAGAGATTTTAGATAAAAGTTAGTTCTGTTAAAATCAATTAGAATAGAAAAAGATGCAGAACTCAGAAAGAAATTAATGACTAAATGCAGGGTAGCCCTTTGATTATTTGATATTTACTCAGCTGTGCTTAGAATAGACAATTAATAATCTTAAGAAAAGAGGTTAGAAGGAGAGCCTAGACAGTTACAAATTTTGCCCAGGTGCAACCTACTTAGAAGCAATAGAAGAGAGCATTGGGAGTTTTCCAGCGTCAAATGTATTGTCAAAAACCAACGAAGTAAGAAGGTCACACTGAGGAAGACTCATTTTACTTCTTCAAAAGCAGCCCTCAGACTCAAAAAAGACCACCGACCCAATTCCATTGCAGGAATTGCGCATGCTTAATGACTTTTTACTAATTTCCATATGAAGCAGGGAATGGGAGGCGCTTATGCTATGAATATGTATCTGTATTTTAAATATGCATTATTGTTATAGATAAATAAGTTTTGTGTTGCACTGTTACTTCTGGAGCTGTACCTTTGGGAGTTATCCTGTGGCAGGAGAAAATCCCGATCCTGCCCTCTCCAGGGCCAGCTCTGCCTCCTCGGGGGGTGCCACCCTGACAGGGGCTGGCACAGAGATCTGAGAACCGCCCCATGGGCGGGGAGGGAGCTGCCTATCATTCTAGCTCTGCCCCTTTTTCTAGACAGTTCTTGACCGCTATGTTTGTGATTGGTTGATTCAAATATGTATCTTATAAGGTTTGAGTTTATTGGTTCCGAGATGTGGACACCGCCCCTTCCCCACCCCTAAGCTTGCTCGCGATTGGCTAGTCGGCTGGGTATTTAAGAGCTTGCACAAGCGTTGTTTGTCAGTTGGTTCGGCTTTGCTACTCAGTGCCAACAGGGGCTGTTACTCTGTAACAATCCTGAGTTAGGTCTGGAGGGTTGCGATCCTAATAAAGGGTTTTGAGGAGAACGCCTCTCTCCAGCCTTTTGCTTCTCCCCTGCTCCCGTTTTTCATTGCCTCCCTACACAGAGATTCTCTTGCCTGGGGCTGTGCCACCAAAGGGGCGACTCCACCACCTGCCTGTTCCGCCTAGTGCCAGGCGCGTGTGCCCAGAAGTGAGCCTGCCTGGGAGGAGGAGGACAGTTCTCGCCGAGGACCGGTCACGCCACCAACATCTAAGGTGTGACTGTGACAAGTGGCGCACCAACAAGGGGCCAGACCTCACCTCTGTGGAGAGAGTCCGTGTTTTTTCCTCAGTGTCCACGTGTGCCCTGTGTGTAGCACGCCCCGTTTTAGGCAGCAGTGCTCCCAGGGTGGTTCGGACTCTGCCTTGTCGGTTCCTGAGATCCGTACCCCGAGGATTGGAGTCCCGGCCGGAGAAGACCTGGTGCTCCAGTTTTCGTTAGAAGAGCAAGCTCCGAGAGGAGTCCTTTGAGGAGAAGGAGCGGTGAATCTGCAGCTGCAGGGGAAGGGTAAGTGGGCTTTCATGAGTGGGAGAAAGGGCTGCCCTTCCTGCCTTGTCTCTTCCCCCTTATTTTTCAGTTTTACATTTTTCAGGCACCAGGGTAGGAAATCTTTTCCGTTGAGATGGGAGCTAAACTCTCCGCAGAAAAGAAGGAGTTTTATACCTCCCTAAAGAGTGCCCTGTTAGCCAACAACCTTCCGTTCTCCTGACCACGGCTGAGGGAGCTAGTCCATAGGGTGTTTATCGAGTTTCCAGAAACTCGTCCGGATTAAGCCCTCTCGTCGGGGTTGTGGAGGAGAGTGGAGGCGCGCTTTGCCGCTTTGCGGAGCAATGGCCATAGAACTGTGGAGAGGCATTTTTCCCTCCTGCCTATCTGCTGGAGCACTGCAAGGTTGAACAAACCGCAGGCTTCTCTTCCCGCCCCCACTTGCCTCAAATCCCCATCTCCTGCCAGGGTTATTGCGACGGATGCAAACAGCCAAGAGGCTCCAAGCTGCCACCTGCTCTCGGGCACCCCTCACAATTCCCCTTACCCCACTGTGAAGGGAAGCGCGCACCCTTCCAGCACCCCTCGTCGTGTTTCCTTCGCGTTACCCTCCCCAGTTCAGTCTCCTCTACCCTCCCGCCATGGAGTTTCACAAGATGGCTGACAAGGTCACCTTGTAGAACAAAACGGCGGAGGCCACGCAGCAACCTTCCCTCTTGCTTCTTCTTCCCCTAATCCCTTTCAGTGGGAGGCAGGAAATCCCTTCCTTCCGATCGGGACCCCTCCCCTCTACTTCCCTAACCCCTCCCCTGTGGCGGGACGCAGGGTGGTGGGTGGTACCCTTGACTCCTCCCCTCGGATAAATCCCTCCCTTTTCCTCGACCCTCCTACTTCCCACCCAAGTCCCTCCCCTTCTGCCCCAGACCCCGCCTTCCCAAGTAAACATCCATTTTTCAACGATGTCCCTTCTGGTTCCCACCCCTCGCTTCTGGGTTCCCACGCTCCCTCTATGGCTACTGAAATGGGGGGGGTGGGGGATGCAGGGGTGGGGTCAGGGAACAGGAATGGTACCCCTTTGCTGCGCCTGTTAGGATCTAGGATCCGAACCTCAATCCCACCTGGGAACCCTTTTCGTATTCCAACATTTGGGAACTGTGCAAGGCGGAGAAAGAATTTGGCAGAGATTCAAAATACTTTGAGTCGCTTCTCCATGCCACCTTGACGAGCAACCTTCTTGTCCCCCATGACATCAAAATGGTCATGGATTGTCTCCTTACACCAATGGAATACGAGGTGTGGGAGCGGGACTGGAAGGTACAAGTCAAGGAGCTTATTCAAACCTTGCCAGCTCTCCGAAACATGAGGGATTCCCCATTTGATTATTGGTGGGTGAAGGGAACTTTCAGAAGCTCCGGGTGCAGGCCCAAAGGACGTCTCAAGATGTCTCAAGACGTCCTCTGGGTGGTAGCAGGGGCCGCGGAGCAGGTTTATTTGGGAATGCCTCCCATTTCTACCCCCATGCTCCCCTATTTAGACACAATGCAAGGCCCCGATGAGCCGTTTGTCACCTTTGTGGATCGGCTCTGGGCGGCCATTGAAAAACAGGTTCCCGAAACTGGGATCAGGTTAACGATCCTTCGGGAACTGGCAAAATCAAGAGCATATAGGGCATGCAAGGAAATCATCCTCATCTCACCACACGATCCCCCACCTACAGTGGACCAAATGGCAAAAGCCTGCTGGTCCAGGCTAAGCCTGCTTTCTGCTCCCAATATCGCTCCGGCAGTACCTGAGGTTCAGGCCATCGATATTAGGGAAGCAAGGTGTTGGTTATGCGGTCAAAAGGGACACCTTGCCAGGTTCTGCCCAAATCAAGGAAAGGTGACATCAGGCAATTACCGCAGAGGTCCACCGCAAGGATGTAAACCCCCCACCCATCAACCTAACGTGTCCTCTTCCTCTTTCCCTACCCCTCCCCCGAGCGGTGCGGGAAACTAAGCGGGCAGCGTGGAGAGGTGGGACCACGTCACACGGCAGATACCACTGCTGAACCGCTTAGCTGGATGGTCACCGCCACAGAAAATCTGCTCGACTTCCTTCCTGTAACACCGAACGAAGACTATTACTTTACAGCACTGGACTTCTACGGATGTAAACTCCATGCACCTACATCATCGACGTATGCGCTGGTGGTTCTGGACGCGAGTGGACCCAGGGAATTGCAAATCGTCCCAACTATCGTTTCGGTAGGTGCGGACGGTTGCTTTTCACTGAAGTTGGCTTGTGTTCACCCGCCATTTTCTTTGTCTAGGGAACAGGTCCTGGCCAGAATTAAACCCCTGCCGCTCTCAACTATTCTCATGGACCACTCTCTCGTGTGTTGGTCTGAGGAGGTTCGTCACGGCAGACCAATCCTTGGGTGCTGGCTGTCGTATGGAGATGCGACCGTGTCCAGACTGGGCATGCTAGATACCAGGGCAGACGTCACGGTCATCACTAAATCTGACTGGCCATCGGCGTGGCCTGAGCAACCTGGAGGAGCCATCTTCGGCGTGGCGGGATACATCCCTGCATCGCGGAGCAAGGACCTGATTAAGGTAGAAGGACCTGAGGGACACGTTGCCACCATCCATCCATACATTTCTAACTCAGGGGTAACCCTGTGGGGGAGAGATGTGATGTCCCAATGGGGCACCCACCTCAAAATTGGCGAATTCGAGGTGCAGGGTTTTTAGCTGGGGTCACTGTGGAGCGCCCGACCCAAGCACTTAATTGGCGTACCAACACTCCAGTGTGGGTCGATCAGTGGCCCCTTTCCTGAGAAAAATTAAGTGCGCTCCATGAGCTTGTGGAACAGCAGTTGGAGCAAGGACACATTGTCCCCTCCACCAGCCCCTGGAACTCCCTGGTCTTTGTTATAAAAAAGACGGGGAGGAGAGGGTGGCGGCTGCTCCACAACCTCCGCAAAATTAATGAAGTGACTGAGGGCATGGGATCTCTCCAGCCAGGGCTACCATCCCCCTCTGTGCTCCCGCGTGGGTGGAAGATGGCAGTTATCGACATCAAAGACTGCTTCTTCCATATCCTGTTGCACCCTCATGACGCCCCCAGGTTCGCTTTTTCAGTGCTGTCCATCAATCGGCATGAGCCAATGCGGCGCTATCATTGGCAGGTATTGCCTATGGGCATGAAAAATTCCCCCACCATCTGCCAATGGTATGTCGCATGCATTCTGTCACCACTGCGGAGCTTAGTGTCCAAGGCAATCATTGTCCACTACATGGATGATGTATTGGTCTGCGCTGCGGATCAAAAATATCTTGACTGGTCTCTCTCCCAGGTTGTGGGGGCGCTGGAGAATTACGGGTTTGAGATTCAGTCAGCCAAAGACCAGCGCACAGAGCCATGGGACTATTTGGGAATGCAGATAAGGGAACAAACCATAGTACCCCAGGCAATCAAAATAATTGAAAATCCAAAAAATCTAAGGGAAATCTACCAATTATGCAGTGCGATAAATTGGACTCGACCATATCTGGGGATTTCAACTCAGGAACTGGCACCATTATTTAATCTCCTTAGAGGAGAAAAGGACCTGGCATCACCCTGAGAACTGAATCCAGAGGCGCGTGATGCATTATCAAAGGTCATGGCAGCTCTGACTGAGAAGCAATGGCCCTTCAACTTGGCGATTTTGGGCAAAATGCCACATTTTCATGGGCTCATCCACCAATGGGACAGGAACCAGAGGGATCCTCTCCTTATCATCGAGTGGGTCTTTCTGTTGGCTCATGTCCCTCAGGTTGTCCTGACACCACAGGTGTGCATGGCTCAGGTGATCAGGAAAGCGAGGTCCTGTCTGGCCACCCTGGCTGGATCTGACTTTACATGCATTTATCATCCCATCAAAGGGGATGCATTTGAATTCCTATACCAAAATAATGAGGAATTGCAATTCGCACTGGACTCATACACTGGTCAGGTTTCCAGTCATTATCCACAACACCAAATTTTCAATTGGAAGGTGAAACTTGCTCCCAAAACAATGCTGAGTTCTAAACCTCTCGAAGCTTTGACCCTTTTTGCAGACGGCTCCAGCTCTTCAGGCAAATTTGTCATTGCACGGCAGAATCCTTCCACGCAGGAATGGGACTCTGACGTGGAGGTGGTAAAGGGTTCTCCACAGGTGGCAGAACTGGCAGCTGTCGTCAGGGCTTTTGACACGTTTCCAGGACCCTTTAATTTGGTAACTGATTTGGCATATGTGGCGGGTGTAGTGTCCAGGGCTGAGGGCGCTTGGCTCTCTGGTTCCTCCAATCCAGATATTCAAAATTTGCTCTTGAAATTAATTGAAAAAATTTCCCATCGAGAGCACCCGTATTATATAATGCATGTGAGGTCTCATACCAACCTTCCAGGTTTCATCGTGGAAGGGAACAGGAAGGCAGACGCGCTTGCCACCACAGTGCGAGTGGCCAACGTGCCTGATAAATTCCAGCAGGCTAAGTTGAGCCACACGCTATTCCACCAGAACGTCCCTGCTCTTGTGAACATGTTTGACTTTAAGAAGGACCAAGCAAGAGCAATTGTAGCTACCTGCCCCAACTGCCAGCCACTATCACTTCCATCCTTGGGCAGCGGGGTAAACCCGAGGGGGCTAGGTAGTGGGGAACTGTGGCAAACGGATGTGACCCACGTGGCTGAATTTGGCCAACTAAAATATGTCCATGTAAGTGTGGACACCTTTTCAGGTGCCATCTACACCTCCGCGCACGCTGGGGAGAGGGCGAAGGATGTTATATCCCATCTCATCCTTGCCTTCTTGGTTCTGGGAATCCCTAGCCAAATTAAAATGGATAACGGTCCCACCTACATCTCGGGGGCCGTTAAGGAATTTTTCCAGGAGAGGGGGATATCCCATGTCACTGGGATTCCCCACTCCGCGACAGGTCAAGCCCTGGTGGAAAGGGCTCATCAGAGTATTAAGAGAATGCTCCAGCAACAGAAGGGAGGATTGGAGACAGAGACTCCGGCGATTCGGCTGGCCAGAGTTCTTTTTACCTTAAATTTCCTAAATTGCTCCGAAAAGGAGCCAGATCCTCTGGTGCTCAGGCACTTTCATAGCAGCACCCGGGCTCAGTTGAAGGAGCATCCCCTTTTGCTCACGAAAGAGCCCGATTCCCTGCAGATCACGGGTCCCTATCCGCTCCTCACTTGGGGGAGAGGATACGGATGCGTGCGGATACCAACTGGTCCCAAGTGGGTTCCGGCTAAATTCATCAAGCCTTTCCTGAAGAGCCCACAGCATTCGCCGCATCCCAAAGTGAAAGGCTCCGAAGACATCGCCTGGCGACATCAAAAAAAGACCTTGTCGCCAAAGAAGAAGCCTGGCAGCAGCACCAAGAACGAATCACCCACCAGTAGCACAGAGTCCAGCAGTGAGGAGGAAGTCGAGCAGGAGGTCGTCCACCTGCTATCCGCTCTTCCCTTCCCCGCCTTCCCTGACACGTCTTCGGGACCCCTTTGTTGTGTTGTCTTTCCATATTAATTGTGTTTGTGTTTGCTTTCAACTTAGAGAACCTGATGTCACCAGCCGCAATGATGCTCTGCTTTCTGCTAAGCAACTTCGCCAAGGACTTGGACTTTCAGACTGGAGAGCATCATTGGCGCGGGATGTTGGACTCTTAACTGTTTTCCTTTGTGCGTGTCTACTGCTATTCGTTTGGGTTAAACGATTTGTTTTCTCATTAGTAAAAAAGAAAGGGGGAGGTGTGGCGGGAGAAAATCCCGCTCCTGCCCTCTCCAGGGCCAGCTCTGCCTCCTCGAGGGGCGCCACCCTGACAGGGGCTGGCACAGAGATCTGAGAACTGCCCCGTGGGCGGGGAGGGAGCTGCTTATCATCCTAGCTCCGCCCCCTTTTCTAGACAGTTCTCGACCGCTATGTTTGTGATTGGTTGATTCAAATATGTATCTTACAAGGTTTGAGTTTATTGGTTCCGAGATGTGGACACCGCCCCTTCCCCACCCCTAAGCTTGCGCGCGATTGGCTAGTCGGTCAGGTATTTAACACCTTGCACAACTGTTGCTTGTCAGTTGGTTCGGCTTCACCAACAGGGGCTGTTACTCTGTAACAATCCTGAGTTAGGTCTGGAGGGTTGCGATCCTAATAAAGGGTTTTGAGGAGAACGCCTCTCTCCAGCCTTTTACTTCTCCCCTGCTCCCGTTTTTCATCGCCTCCCTGCACAGAAATTCTCTTACCTGGGGCCATGCCACCAAAGGGGTGACTCCACCCGCCTGTTCCGCCTAGTGCCAGGCACATGTGCCCAGAGGTGAGCCTGCCTGGGAAGAGGAGGACAGTTCTCGCCGAGGAGTGATCACGCCACTGACGTCGAAGGTCTGACTACAACATTATACCTGCAGCTCTCCAGCACTGAAATAAACATACACTTTGTAAACTTAACAAGTTAGAGAGTCTTTGTCTGTCTCAGGTGGGTATTAATATTAGATCTATATCTGCACTTTAGTAATTCACATAGCTGACAGCACTGTCTCAGAGAAGATTAGCTCTGGCAAAAGAAAATGGTGGTTTTGAGGCTCCTTGAGGAGCTGCACTTTTCATGAAGGAATGTGCTTCATTGAAGACTCTCCTCAGTTGAGCCTCTGACTGATCCTCAGGAACTGTCCAATGGCCTTCTTGGTAGAAAGTTTTTTCATTTAGGACAGAGAGAAAGTCTTGAAATAGAAAAAGGAGTTTTTTTGCCAGGTAAATTACAGCCACAGAAGAAGAAAACTGTTATCAGGAAGGGTATAGGAACACTAACAGAAGCATATACAACTAAGGCAGACTTGTCTAGCATGTCCGGTTACTATTGTCTCCAAAACAAAAATGATGCCTCTAATCTATTTTATGCACATAGTGAGGAACTAGAATACTCAGATACTGTAATCTCAGATACTGGAATACTGGCAGTGCTGCAGAACGGGTTAGATTTACAGAAACCCCAGGGGCTTATGTGAAAATCACCTAGGAAAGCAGGAAAAGGAAAGCTTTCATTTTGATGCAAATAGCTTAAAAAGAAACACAGATGAGGTAGTAAGCTTGAGATCAAGGAACTGTGTATATAAAGAGGTGTTTCGAATTCATGGTAGGGTGACAGCAATGAGTAGAGTAACATTTCAAGACAGTTAGACTAGACCATGAAAGAGCTGCTCCTAAACCCAGCTGTTCTGGCAGGCAGTCCACCCAATGGAGAAACTTCAGAGCAGGAAAGTTCCCTTCTGTGGGTAGTCAGTGGAAACAGGTGAGCAATTGCAGAAGGATGAAGTGCAGTGCAGAAAGAAAACAGCTTCTGCCTGCTGGCTACTTCACAGCTCCGGATATGCTCTTTGTTCAGAAGCATTCATGTGACCCAAAAGGACATATTTTCAAAGACACTTAGCATCTGTGTCATTAAAAATATGGTGTTCCAACCACGTGTTTAAATATCCTCAAAAAATGGGATCTTCAGTGAAAGTAGAACTTACTGATATTAAATTACTTCTTCTTGTATTTTATTTTCAGATTCTATTTAAAAGCATAGGTGGAAGCCCCAGATAAATATTATATTATCCCCACTGAATGGAAGTGTGTTTTGCCCACTCAAAGGCAACAGAACACCTTGATCCTACAGGAACAAGAAGCATGCAATTCCTCCTTGCTAGAGGAATGCAAACTGTCATCACCCCCTTCCTACCACAGCTGGCTAAAAGATTTCACAGGGTCTTACAGCCAGTGCTTTGAATGAACAAAAAAGGAACAACTGTAGTGCCCACTATGACTTTACAGAGGTCAAAATTATCTGCACATGAATAAAGTGGACAAATTCCTGCTCAGATGCAGTGTTTACAGAAAACAATGCAAAAATAATTACAGAAAATTCTCTCACAGCTGTAAGATTGCTTTTGATAATACTTTTTACTTAATAAAATTCCAAATTTTTGGATAGCATGTAAATGAATTCTTCACTGAATTTGAACATATATGTTTCTGTATGTTTAAGGAGAAATAAACACCGCTGCCATGGACTTTCAGTATTAAAACCACAAAAGTTGGTTTTCACTAGCCATACATCAACGTCTAAGTGATGATGACGCAAACAGACCAGCTGACAAGTCTAGTCAGAGTACACAGAATTACTAAGAGTGAATGGCTGTATTAGAAATATTTCTTCCCTCTGCTAGGGCAAGTATTTAAAAAATAAACCGGGATAAACCAGAGTAAAGAGTAACATTAAAGAGTTATGTCACGAACCACACAGACAGTGATAAAAGACAGCAAGTCAGTATAAATCTTAAATAACTTAACTTTAGTAGAAATGTAGGAATGGAAAAAACATGGTACTTTCACTGACTGGAAATTCCAATGGTTCACTTGGAGCAGCTGTATGAGCAGCAATATACTTACTCCCATAAAGACAAATCAGCTTATTTCTTGCAGCTCCATTTTTTCTTATGTATATGTATTTTGAGGCACAAGTATGAACTTTTCCCACCTGGGGAGCCACAGGCTGGAAAGCAGCACCACGGAAAGGCACCTGGGGGTCCTGGTCAATGATGAGTTGAACATGAGCCAGCAGTGCCCTGGCAGCCAGGAGGGCCAAGCATGTCCTGGGGGGCATCAGGCACAGCATCACCAGCTGGACAAGGGAGGGGATTGTCACACTCTGATCTGGGCTGGGGTGGCCTCACCTCAAGGCAGTTTTGGGCACCACAAAAAGACATTAAACTATTACAGAGTGTCCAAAGGAGGGCCACAAAGATGGTGAAGGGACTTAAGGAGAGGCCTTATGAGGAGTGGCTGAAGTCACTTGGTCTGTTCAGCCTGAAGGAGTCTGAGGGGAGACCTCAACACAATCTACGACTTTGCCATGAGGGGAAGAAAAAGGGCAGACAGTGATCTCTTCTCTGTGGAGACCACAGAGCCCAAGGGAATGGCCTGAAGATGTGTCAGGGGAGGTTTAGGTTATATATCAGAAAAAATTCTTCACCCACAGGATGGTTGGGCACTGAACAGGCCCTCCAGGGACAGAGATGGTCCTGACAGAGCTCAAGGAGCATTTGGACAATATATTCAAGCACATGGTATGACTCTTACAGATATCCTGTGCAAAGCCGTGAGTTGGACTCAATGATCCTTGTGAGTCCCTTCCAACTCAGGAGGGTCTGTGATTCTGTGATTTTTTTTTTTTTTTTAAATTGGTAAGGAGTGTTCTAAATCCTGAATATTTTGGTTAAAAAAAAAAATTAAATAAACAAAGCAAGAGATGCATCAAGGATGCAACTCCAAAAGTGGCTTCTGCTCCTTTCTCTCCCGAGGAGCAAGGGCTGTTATGTGAGCCAATGACCCTTTTTAATGTGCCTTATTTCCCTGAAGTACCAAAATCTGTATTTTTCGTATTTCTTCAAGCCATGTCCAGACAAGCCAAGAGGTGTAAAATTGCTTTGGCTGAGCAAGAGAGCTGAACACGCGGCTGAAATAAATTCCAGAGCCTCTTTCCTTAGTGTGCATCAAGTGGACAAGGACAGACCACGGTCGCGGCAAGATTTTCAAAGGGAAACACCACGCAACAGTACTGGGGGAGAGTGGGTAACGAGGCGGGGGGGGAGAGAGGAAAGATACGAAAACTACCGGGCAAAGATTCCTCTGCCCTTGACTCAGACAACATGGCATCGGCAAGCACCCAGACACGCTCACGCACATACAAGACACAGGTCGTGCTGTCTGCCAAACCTCGTCCTCTCGTCGGGCTGGGCGCCAACGACGCGAAATGCAATCCAGTGGCGTCCCCCACCCTCCTCCCAGTAAAGAGTTATTTTAAAACTTCAGGCATAGTGCTCGGTAGCAACAGTGACCAGGGATAAAAGGGCAGAGAAGGGCAAGGGAAGGAGCACAGTAACAAGAGCAGGGGTAAACCCCTCCAAGGCTGGTGCAAAACGGCTGTAGCAGCATCAGCGGGGAGATCCGGGACGGGAACGATGGCTCAGGGTCCAGGAGAGTCGGGGGCAGCGTCGGAGCTCCGCCGAGGCACCTTGCGCCGGGCTCGGCGCCGGCCGCGGAGCGCAGCGGAGCGGGGAGGGGAGGCGAAGCAAGGAGAGGAGGCGGCAGCGCCGCAGGAAGTCGGCTCCCGAGGGGCTGGCACGGGGGGGCGGCGGGGCGGCCCCGCCCGGCCCGGCCCGCCGTCCGCAGCGGCTGCTCGCTGAGAGCCGCCGCCGGCGCTCCCCGTGTCGCCGCCGATGGTGCTGCCGGGCTCCTGCTGCCCTCTCCAGGGACTCGTGCCGCTGCCCCAGGCGGCGGCGGGCTCGCTATCCGCCGCGGCCGCCGGCCTCTCGCCGCCGCCCCTCCGCCCGGGCGCGCCGCCGCGCCGCCGCCCGTGCCCCCCGGTCGCGCTGCCCAGCCGGCCGCTGCTCGGGCTGGGGCTGCTGCAGACCGGCCTGGGCTGCGCCCTGGTGGCGCTGAGCTTCGGGGCGCTGTGGCTGAGCAGCGCGCCGCAGGTGAAGAACGCCTGTCCCCTCTGGGCCGGCTCCTCGGTAAGTGACGGCCGCGGGCCGGGACACGCCATGCTGCGGTCCGGCCGTGCGGGCGGGGGCCCTGCGGGGTTGGCTGTCCCCGAGGGAGGCGTGATCCCGCTCCTCCGCGATCGCTTGGGAGCAGCCTGCGGGTGACGGCTTTGTGCTGGCAGTTCTGTAGGGTGTTTGCAGGACACCGACGGGATAACAGACGTAGAGACAAACAAGTTGGGGGTTTATTTCCTGGCGTGCATTTTTTGCAAAAAAACCCCAAGGTAGTCGGTTATTGTGCGCTGTCTGAAACAGGATTTTCTGAAGTCTTTGTGTACGTAGATGTGGCTTGTTGCTTTTGTGTTTTGTGCCTTTACTCGTACGCATAATAAATCAGCAATGTTCCTCAGGGAGAGAATGGATGGACTTAGGACAGTTTTGTAGAAAGTACTGAGATGAGTTATTCCATCTCCTGTTGGGCCCTGCTTTAAACCACAGCATTACGGAATATGTACGAGAGTTTGTGTTGTAAATTTAGTAGTAAGCAGAATTTACAGTAAGTATAGGAGAGTCAGATTGATTGGTCCCCGTTCGTGGACCCTCCAGCAGTCAGCAAGTCGTGTTCTGGGGTGGAACGCTCAGCTCCTGCTGTCTGTGTGGACAGCGTCGGCCTTTACCTCGCTTCAAACATTTAAATTAAATTGCTAGTGTTGCGCATCACCTGTGGAAATGTGCTCAATGCAGTAATTTGGGTATCAGGTAGTTCCTGTTTTAGCTGTAAAATGCAGTGTTCATCTCTGAAAGTACACAGTCCTTGGGGGGTGAGGGGGAATCCAGACCATCCGAATGTCTGTGTTTGATATCTCTCTTGTGATCTTTCATCTTTTTTTTTCTTTCTTACTCTAGGTTAAAAGAAGTTTAAATATATGTAACCTATGGACTTTCTTTGAATTCTGCACACAGAACCATGCTTATGCTTTTAAAATGCTTTAGAATTGCGCATGTAAGATAGAGGTATTCAGTATCTTTAATAATCCAGATGGGTGTTGGTTTTGTTTGGGGTATTTTTATAATAATTCTGAAACAATAGTACTCTGAGAAAAGTTACCGAAATACCTTTTGGGTGTAAAACTATAAGTGAACATTTTAGCCCAGAAGCAACCTGGAAAAGTAGATGCCCTTAAAAGCTAGGATGGATGTGTCTGGTTG
The DNA here is from genome assembly GCA_036630365.1 of Acanthiza pusilla. Lineage (NCBI taxonomy): Eukaryota > Metazoa > Chordata > Aves > Passeriformes > Acanthizidae > Acanthiza > Acanthiza pusilla. The sequence continues at coordinate 3,168,734 of JAXCHO010000095.1, forward strand.
GGTGCTTTTTGGTTTGGTTTTCTTTCCATTATGGATGCGACATGCTGACAGGGGGAAGTCAGGAAAACTTTGAGGAAAACTTTGAGGAAGACCACCTTTTCTTATCTTAAACTTGAACAGATGTAATGAAATAAATCTTTTAGTCCTTAAGGGAAAAGCAGAAATTTACATCAGTATTGATGTGCTTTGTTATAAGATCATGTGTCCGTTTTGCAGTCAGAGTATTCAAAAAATACTTCGTTATGAAACTGCAGAGTTATGTATGTGGTTTTGCAACACCAGTGATGATATCAGTAGGTGTTTTGGCCAAGTCATATACGTACGTTACGCTAGATTAGATTGATCATGTCAAGTGAATGAAGTTACAGAAGGGATTTATTAAAAATACTAGTGGAGAACTTCCTGCTTGTTCAAGTCTCCGTGTTTCTTTTTAGGATTGGAGCTTGGTGTCAACTGGCTTAATCACTAAGTCCAATGAGTTAGATATATATATATGGGATGTGCTGAGAAACTGCTTCCCTTTCTTTATAGGGTTCCCATTCTTCTGTGAGAGAGTATTTGGGCCTGCTGTTTGTTTGAGTTCTACAGCAACTTTAAGATAATTCTTTATCTTAATTGTTTTGCCTGTAAGATAAAGAAAGAATCACAGAGTTCGGTTCTGTGTATCAGCAAGTTTGCTTTTTGTTGCAGAAAGATGTGCTTTTATTTTAACTTCTTTCCTCCTGCTGATACTGGCATTCATCTGATTAAATAGCAAGTCATTTCAGGGAGATGGTGCTGGTGCTCTTTATTGATTGGTAGGGTTCATGCTTTGGGTTTTAGTTCAGAAGTCAGCAAAAGGGAAGAAAGAAATAGGCGCTTAATGAAGTGCTGAGATGGTGATTGAGGAGGGGGAGGAGAGAGACAGTTTTAGATTTGCTTAGCCATGTTGCAGAGAACAAATACCCAATTGGCTGAAGGCAATTATTTAAGGCAAACATGGCGGTTGGAGTTGCTGACATACTACTTGTCCCCATGCATGTTTTCTGGGAGGAAAAAATAAGAAAAGAGCAGATTTAAACATGGTTGTTATTTCACAGGATGCTCTTAGGAGTGGAGAACCTCATCAGCACAGGTATTCTCTGCTTTAAAGTGCATCTTCGTGTCTTCCTAGGATTGCTGTAGTGTTCCAAAGTACCATTTATCAGAACAGTAATAAAAAATGTGTAAATGGCATTTTGTGAACAGTTGTTTGCTTCTTGGTGACACTGTGTTTTTTGATGTTGTAGGCAATCTTGTGTGGAATCTTAGGGTTAACAACATGGAAGAGGCCAATGATGCTTTTGGTAAGTATGGATTAAAGTTTGTAAGGAAGTTACCAGAAAACCTAATTTAATAGTCTTTGGTAAAAAATTAATCACTCCTTTCTCCTTTAAAAAAAAAAAAAAGAGTCTATTTTCAAATTGTAGAATCCTAATTATTGAAAGAGGAATCAAAGACCATGAAAAGCCATATTCTTTCCTGCAGGGATGAAGTCTCCAGTGAAGACAAGCGTGGACCATTTCTGGAAGAATTGTCAATGTTATTTAAGGAGCACATTTTATGTTTTTGTATGTATAAGAAGGTGCTGGCTTGGAATAAATAAATTAGTTCTCTGAGGTAGCGCAGCTTTAATTGAAGTGAAGGAGATGTTTTTAAATCTTAACTTAGTTGTAGTGTTTCAGTTTTTGACTATGGGTTTGAAAGCTAACTGAACACCTTACAGTAGGATCCAGTGCTAGTTTCATATACAGTTGACATTACGTTGCTGTGAGAGTAGATTGATGTGCAGGGTGTGTAAGTTGTTTCCGCTTGTAAGTGAAATCTGAGGCTGTGTGGCTCTTAATGTCTCAGAGTTGGGATTTGGAAAAAAGTTTTGGAATTACTTTTGTTTTTGTGTGTGTTTAGGGAGTTTTTTAGGTCGGCTGATTGATTCGGGATTTTTTGTTTATTTGTTTGGAATTTTTTGCCTTTCTGTTGCTTCTGAAGACTTTCCAGGCCAAGGCAGTTCTTTCATTTTTATGCAGCACTATTTTGGGACCCGCATGGGTATTAGTGAGGAGTACCAAGGATTAGATGTGTGAGCTGTGGATAGAATCATAGATTCAGCAAGGTTGGAACAGAGATCTGAGATCATCAAGTCCAGCTGTCAACCCAGCACTGCCCTAAACCCCTAAACCACATCTCCCAATGCCAGATCTGGATGCCTCTTGAACAGCTCCAGTGATGGTGACTTCACCACCTCCCTGGGCACCTTATTTCATTGCATGAGCACCCTAACAGCGAGAAAGCTTTTTCTAGTATCTAATCTGAATCTTCCTTGTCTCAGCTTCAGGCCATTTCCTCTTGTCCTCTCACTGCAGGCGCAGTAGCAGAGAATGGCCCCACCTCACCACAGCCTCCTTCCAGGGAGTTGCAGAAAGCAATGAGATCACTCCTGAGCCTCCTCTTCTCGAGACTAAACAGCCCCACTCCCTCAGCTGTCCCTCATGAGAGATGTTCTTTAGTCCATTCACGAGCCTTGCTGCCCTGTGCTGGACACGCTCCAGCCCCTGAGCGTCCTTTTTAAAGTGAGGGGCCCAGAACTGAGCACACATTTGAGGTGTGGCCTCAGCAGTGCCCAGCACAGGGGTACGGTCACTGCCCTGCTCCTGCTGGCCACGCTGGTCTTGAGACAGGCCAGGTGCCATTGGTCTTCTTGGCCACCTGTTGCTGGCTTCTGTTCAGCTGGCTGTCCACCAGCACCCCCAACATGGATTGTTATTTTTCAGTGTGTGTCGGTTAATACAGGCAAATTTTTTAGGAGTTTTGTGGGTACAGAGAAGAGACCAGTGTTAGAGACCCCCACTCTGGAAGTGCCATATTTTCATCACAATAAATGTACATTCTATCAGTCTCAAACTGCCTAAGGCTTGCACAGTGCTCCTGTGTCTCTATTGCCTGTGTTCTGTGCTGTTTCTACACCATATTGTTGCTGTAGTTTCCTTTTGTCTATTGCTGCTCTTTCACTCTTTAACATTATCCTTTGTATAAACCTTATTTTTCTTTCCTAATTTTACTTAAATAGAAAGCACCAAACTCTTCTTGATCCTCTATTTTAAATCAAATGATCTTAAGGATGGTAACACGCTGTTGCCCTGGGATATTGTGCAGCAGATAGGAAAGTTTCTGACATGAAATTGGTTAAAGTTCTGAGCCCCCTGCCATGATTTCATAGCTGACCCTGCTTTTGAGCAGGAGCATACATAGGAGTCTTCCTGAGCTCTCTTACAGCCACAATTATTCTATGATTATGTGGTTCTATGAAACTGTTTGTGGTTTTTTGATGGCCAGATTAGATCAGCCTTGACACTGGGAAGCATTTCTGCTGAAAGAGCAGCCAAACCTTGGAGCAGGCTCCTAGAGAGGTGGTTGATGCCCCAAGCGATCACTGTTTAAGGGGAATTTGGACGCTGTTTTTTGATGAGCCCTGAAGGGGTCAGACAGTTGAAGTAGATGATTGCTTTACGTCCCTTCCAACTGAAATGTTATATTCTATGTGAAAAAAAAAGAAAAGAAAAAGGAAATTAACATTAAACTCTCCACAAGAGTAAGGAAATCAAGCCTTAAACTGCCTGCTGTCTGGATGGTCAAGGACAGATTGTTAGTTTCTGTGAGCATATTTACGTTGGGCTAAATATATTATGTCTACTCTCTAGTGACTTGAACATTTTGTATAGGGAATTAGGAAGAATGCGCAATTACATGAATTGTACAGGCAAGCTTCCTAAACGTCTCAGCGATGAGAATCCTTACACAGTCGTGACTTAGAACTATGACATTCATAAGACTGTAACACTCATTCAGAACTAAAACATGATTCTTTTTTTCAGTTGTGACTGTCCTCCACTTTTAACTCCTTGTGTAAGGCCTTAGCACTCCCAGTGATGGTTTCTCTCTATCAGTGTTTGGGTTTTTGTGAAGGGTCAGGCTGTCAGTGGTGGCTGCCACTTCAATCCAAGGCCTTGGTCGTGGGGAAGAATAACCAGACTGTTGTTTTTTTTCTGTGACAGCAAGATTCTGGTGCTGCTGATGCTTGCAGAAAGAACAGGGATGCAATGCTGTGAGAAGGGAGCTGGGGAGCGGCTGTGGTGTTTCAGCCACTTATGTTTTTCCCTTGGACGGGAAGAAAGGAAGGGAAGCACATTGGTTACAGATGTGGGCCTTTAATAGCACCATCTGTGAAAAAACAGCCATGGGGAGGGATGGCAGTGATCAGACCTGTTAGTAAATAAAATGGAGAGGCATATTTGGGTTTTGCCACCCCTGCTGTATTACAGCTGTATTACCAGTGTGGGACGATACTAGATAGATAATATATCTGTCAGACAGGGTACTGCAAAGCAAAATTAAGCTACAGTCATATCTTTTGAAGGACATTTTTGCAAGGGAGGCTTAGCCTTGAGCACTACAGCTGCTGAGAAGTCTGGGCTCTGAAATCCTTCCTGGGTTTTAGGTGTTTGAGGAATTTCTGTTCTGGGTGTCAGTTATCAATCAGCTTTGGAAGTCAGCTTGTAATGCTTCTGCTTTGAAGCTGATTTTTCTTTGAGGAGGTGCTGGGTTAACATTGGAATTGATGATCTTGAAGATGTTAACGATCCTGTGTTTCTTCTTCTTCAGAACTGTCCAAATGTATTTAATATGGAAAGAGAAATTTGCCACCACCACCTACCCCTCCTAGTTACTTGGGTATTGACTCTGAACCATTCTGGGCTCAGTGTTACCTTCAATGAATAGAATCTGGTTCCTTCCTCTCTCCTCCTAAAGTCCTTCCTTTCACACAGCTTCAAATCTTATTTTTTACTGAAGGAACCTAATTTTCAGAAAATACATCAGTTCTCCATTGTTAATTGGATCGTGTATTTTTTGAGGGCAGCTCACATCTTTTGACAGGTCATGCTTGCTGTTGCAGCCTCTGTCTGTCCTTGTATGCCAGTTTGGACTAATATAAGTTGCATTCCCAGGAGTTGCCAGGAGCTGTACCTGCTTTGCTGAATGGAGAAGCCCTTAGCTAATGAAGCAAGCTTTCCTTTTAGTTGCGTACCAATTAGTTGCAATCCTGTAGAGTGGTTGTGAGGTGACTCTCTGGTTGTGTTTGTTTCTGGATTTTTTTTTTCACCAACTGAAACAAAGACTTCAAGTTAAGCATCTCTCTGGTTTTTACTTGGTGCTTGAGTTCTGCTGCTAAAGAGGAGACTCAGCTGTGATTGAATGGAAGGGAAAGAAGTGCCAGCATGCAACAACAAACTAGCCTGTAAGCTGTGTAGAGTTTTACTGCTGCAGCTGCAAGTTGCTGGAGCATTTTGGTACCTGCAGAATACGTGGGATCAAGAAGCCAACAGAACACATGCAGGCTGGGTGAATGTGACTCTGGCTTTCAGCTACATCAAGTGCTGTATGCTTCTGTTTGCTAGTGTGGCAGGTTTTGTGTCCATACATGTCATCTGTTTTCATGTTAAGCTTTGAGGGGTTTGGCAGAAAAGTCAGGGTCGGATGTGCAACATGAGTCGTTCAATCTGGATTCTTCTCATGTTCTAGAGTGTGGTAGCATAAGGATTTGAGATTTTTATTAGAAACACTTCTTTTTAATTTAAAAGTGTTAATATTTTTGGTATATGACAAATATTTACAGATCTTACTTTGAAAACAGAAAATCTTATGGAATTAAGCCTTTATTTATAACTTTGAAAATTTTTGAAGAATTTATTTATGGCAAACTTGTATTTAGTTGAAAATGTTTATCCAGAGAAAAATATGTTCCAGAAGACTTTAAATAAAGATTTCGTAGGGCTGACTACTGCTGTGATATCTTCACCTTGACAGATTTTCATTAATTTAACCAAAATTTAATGTATATACCAAGATACTTTATTCCGGTGATGTTCTTAAATTTTAGCTCTGCTAATAACAGTGTAAATCATTTTGAATAAAAACTGCATGTCATGTCCCTAACCCTGAAAAACATTCTCTCCCTATCCATGTGCTTTATAATAAGCAGTCATTTGACTTGAGAGAATTATTGTAGTAGTACCTTTTTTCCCTGGATTTTAGAAGTAAAATAGCTTAATGTTAACCTCTTTGCTCACATGCAGGACTCCAGCATTAAGTCAAGAAGTGCTAATTATGCAAAATTTTAAAGTCAGTATAAGCAAATAGAAATATGCTTTTAAGTATGAAAGTATGAAAAGCCATTAGAGGCTTATAGCCATTTTTATGCTGCAAAAGCTCTTCTCTCATGGGGTGTTTTAATGCTGCATTTGAAATATGTGACTTTCTTAATTAAGTGAATTAATTTGTCTTTTCTTGTGGGACTTTCTTTTGTTGACAGTTGCGTTGTGGGTTTCCCTATAAATAGCTCTCACAACTGACAGAAATCTAGAAAGGTCCCGTGAGTTTTAATTATTGCTATTGTTGCTGTGCATATGGACAGTTCATAAACTGACTGACTTTTTTCTACAGGATGTTTATAAAGTATATATGTAGGCTGTGCTGTAAACAGATAGAAGAGTTGTTGACAGGCATAAGAGTTGATGATTGTGAAACAACTGTTTTTTCTTTCATTTAAGTGCCTGCTTGGGCTTCAGTCCTGTGTGTGCATATTCAAGTGAAAGTGTCTCTGGCATTGGGTATTTGCTTCAATGGCAGCAGCAGCAGGCCAGCAGGCAGCTTCTACATGCAGAATGAACGATAGGGTCAGAGCTTTACTATGCAAATTTATTCTTCCTTGGAGTCCTCAAAGGGTGTGAGGATACTGTTTTACCTGGAAGATATCATCCATGCAAGACATTAGCAAATACGAATAGAATACACTTCATTTTCATGTAGTTTAATTCATATGAAGGTTCCTCGTGACTTTCTGCAGCTGTTCACAGTCCATGTGCATCTAATGCTCTGAAGATGAAGCTGTGAGCCAAACTAAAGCCATAATTTCAGTTGCTTCCATTTTTATAACTGCAGTTAAGACCACTTACCTCTGGTTTGGCTTTTAAAATACCATGTTCGCCTTTCTCTGTTTTTTTCTAAATTGAGAAGTACTTCTCTCCTCTGGGTAGGATCTTCTGTCACTGGGATAAAGTGTAACACCTGTTTTCACTTGTAGGTGAGTAGTTATGGAGAAGATGTTTAAATTGCATCTGCAGGAGAATGTAAGTGACAAAATAAGCTGACAGAATACATGCTCGGTTGGACAGTGAGTGACTAAGTGGGCACAGAGGGCTGTGATCAGTGGCAAAAGCCAAGCTGTCAGCAGTGTTGAGCCCAGGGGTGGAAACGGGCCAGTATTACTTAAATCAGTGCTCTGCACAGTGCATCCGAGTGCGCTCTCAGCAAGTTCACAGGTGATGCAGAACTGGGAGGAATGGCTTATACACCAAATACTGCCATTTACAAGGACCTGGACAGGCTGAAGAAATGCACTGAGAGGAATGTCCTGAAGTTCAGCAATGGGGAATGCAAAGTCCTGCCTGTGCAGGCAAAATACTCTTGGGAACAGCTTGGTGGAAAGCAACTCTGCAGAGAAAAACCTGGGGATCCTGGTGGACAACGAGCTGTCCATGAGACAGTGACATGCTCTTGTGGCAAGGAAGGCTAGTGGTGTCCTGGGCTGGATTAGGCAGAGACTTGCCTAAAAGTCACGAGATGTGTTCTTTTCCTGCACCTTTAGAGGTGTGAGAGCTGTGGCTGTTCAGCCTGGAAAAGAGAAGGCTCGATGGGAATCTTCTGCATCCCTCTAAATAGCTGATGGGACGGAATGAAGAATAGGGAGCTGGACCTTTATTGGTAGTGCTCACTGACAGGACAAGAAGCTGTAAGCACAACAGAGAAAATAGGAAATTCCGTCTGAACAGAAAAGACTACTTTTTTTTGCTGTTGTGATGGTCAAAAACTGGTTTTGGTTACCTGTAGACACAGTCAAAACCAACTGGATATTATATTCGACATTCTGCTGTAGGTCGTAAAATCACAGAATGGTCTGGGTGGAAGGGATCTTAGTTTCAACCGCCACGTTGTGACAATTGCTTGAGCAGGATATTGGATTTAGGTGGTCTCAAGAGAGTCCTTCCAATTTCAGTGATTGTGTAAAAATACTGACCAATGAAGGAACAGAAAGTAAAAGGACTTCTTCTCTTGACAGTCAAGTACAATGTATTGTCCACTGTCAGATATGTAGTAAAGAATTTTGTGGTTATTGTTCCAATTATTTTCTGCTTATTTGGCAGGATTTTCTGAGTATTAGATTATTCAGTCAAAAGTACACTATGCATAAAATAAAAACCAGATCAAGATTATACTTACTCATGGTAGAATTTATTAGAACTTAGAATAGAATTAGAACTTCATATAGAATTTATTATTATTTATTAAATCCAGAAATTATCATCCTTGTTTCACGTATTTGTAATACGTTCCTTCTCTTCTTCTTTGTTCTTTGAAATCTAACATGTTTCTTTAGAAAAATATTTGCAGGAGTTTTTTTTTTCCAAAGTTTTGGATTGGAAGTCTGGATTCTAACTAACTTTTTGTAGACAGAACTGTTCCTATTGCAGCTTCTATACCAAAGGAGACAACTTAAATATGAATTTGCTTTTTAAAAAAAAATCTTTCTTTACTTTTCTCCAGTTCTTCATCAGTTCAAAGAGAAAAAATATACCTCTTGTTTTTCTTAATACCACTTCATGAGAGTTGTGCTATAAAGATGTTTTATGTTGAAACAGCTTCTATTTCACTTACAAAACTGGCAAATTCCTAATTCAGTGCCCTGTGTTGAACCTAGTTGAAAAATTTTCTTTATATGAAATACCTGTGTGTACCAATTTTCTTTTTCTCAGAGTAGTTTTTGTCAAAAGAGTAACTGAGATAATTTAGATAAAAGCATTAGAAATGGGTTTATGTGCTGAGCAGGGAGTTAATTTTAAAAAAAATTAGATTCTGTGTTTGTATGGAAAAACAAATGACACTCAGAGTGCTCTCTAGAACTAAAACCCTCCTGTCTGTGGTTTTGTAATTAGTACAAAGCTAGGAAAAAGTACTGTTCCTCTTAATAATTTATAAATTATTTTATTTTTAGTATGTTTAACACAAAGTAGTCCCAGTCCTCTTCAGAGATTTACTAATAACTGCTTCAGTTAATGGGGTTTTTAGGGTTAAAATCTACCTTATGGGATAATGTTATGGTCAAACTAGTAATGACTAGTAATGTTGTAATTGAAGAAATTAAGTTGCACGTCAAAGCTCTTTGGCTCTTGTCCATTCATGGGTGATTATTTCCTTGAACTTCAGAAAATGGGAACATAATTTGTACAACAGCTGTTACCTATTTCTGGTTCAGATTCTAGGTAGCTAACCATGGTACATCAGCTAAATTTATTTGGAAGGCCATGGTGTTCTTTGTGCATGGTTAGGAAGTCCTTGTTGCTGGGTCTCCTGTAGAGCTATCTGGAGCAGAACTGAACCCATGTCCTTCTCTTCCTCTGGTTTTACTTTTTCATGTCCTGCCTGTGTAATTTGGACCATTTTCACAGGAAGAAATCTGAGTGAGCAGATTGTTACTAGCAAGGCTTTCTTAGGACATTAAGAATGATACTTGCTTTGTAGGATTGAATGCTTAATGGAGGAATCTTATTTTGATTTGTCTTTAAAGTAGTAGTCGTACCCTGGTACTTTCTCCTGAAGTACAGAAAGATCTTGCCTGTGTAAATAAGGACAGGGGCGGTTCATTCATATGCTCAAAATCCATATCCCAAGTCATGTAAGCACAGATTGTAAGGGCATAGGTGAAAGCAAGACATAATTTTATCCACTGCTTTTGCCTGTTCTTTTTTCAGGTATTTTATTACTCTTGCCATGGCTTGATTTCAGGTGGTTTATAAATCTGAAAGCATTATCTGATTTATAAACGTTCTCAGTTTAGTAGCCAGAAGGAAATAAAATAATTTTACTGAAGTCTCTTAGGTGTCTCCATCCTCACTGTACTGGGAAAAATATTTTTCATTTATTTGTGCTGCAAAATAATTCTGGAAGTCCTGCGTAGAGTGAATATTGGCTTAAGATGTTTCTTTCTTTTCAGGTTTCTTGACTGTTCTGAATGTGTTGAGAGCTAACTTGGTGGGAGAGTATGACACACTGTGGAAGCTGGGCGGCTTGCAGATCATACTTTGCACGCCAGGAAAAACTTTAGTTGCTTTTACTATTACTGCTGACATTTTCAATAGTTGCATGTATTTTATTTCTGCGTAACCCTGCAGAATAAGGAGAGAGAAGACAAAGATTTTTTTTGAATAAGTTGGGACACCTTGGGGCAGTGAAGTCATGGGCGGTTTTGAAAAAGAAGCAAAGTGTCATTCCCAGCTTCAGGTCGTGACTGTGATTTGCACTTGATAGGTTCCTTGAGTTGTGTTCCTGTGCCCACTGAGCTAATTTTGTTTTGCTGTTCCAGGTTAACCTCTTTATTTTGCTGTCTATGATCTGTGTTCTGCTGAACTTGACTGGATTAATACTAGGATGTCAAGGCATTCAGTTTGTGTCCGGGGTACCCAGATGCAATTTGGTGAGCACACATACTGATTTACACTGATTTCTTCTCATTATGGCATATTAGCTTCTGTGCTGAGATCACTAAATGTCCTGATGGAGAGTTGCAAGTAATTTAAGAATTTAATTTAAGCATAAAGGATTTTTGTAGTAATGTAACAAATACAAACTGTTGAAAAAAGCCTGAGTATGGGTAATGGTGAGCTGCCTACAAAATGTTCTGTCTGTTGTAATCTGTAGGTGGGATTATTCTGCCTGTTTTGCCTCACGTGGTGAGGATCATTTGTGTTGATACCTTACAGCAGAAGCTATGAGGAAAAAAATAAGGTAGATCAAATCATACTAGCTTTATAGAACTCTTCTACTTGAGGAAGAAGCAATCTGTAGAAGACAGGACAGAATGTAAGAGATTTTGCTCAAGTGGTTGTAATGAGAAATAGAAGAATCACTGTTTATGAACCAGAAACTGGAATAATTGAAATTTAAGAATACAATACAGGGTCATTTGGTGATGAAGATGATTGTGTGTAAAAGCTTGAAGGACTTGGTGGGTTAACAGACAAATCTTTGAATATCTAATTTCATTCTTTTATTGCTTCAGGAAAGCTTTGGTGGTTCCTTGACATGCCAGTAGGTATATTGCAGTGAGAGTCCAAAATTATAAACCCTTGGCAATGTAGATTTACCCAGTATCACTGTACCAAAGCGACACTGAGAATTAATAATGTTATTCCAGATGAGGCAGTCAAATATTGCAGGAGTTTCTGAGCTCTCTGTGTTTGGAAGTATAGGGTACAGCAAAAAGACTTTCCTGAAATCATTAATTATTTTGTAGGGTGGCTTCTGTAGGTGAAAGAGTGTCAACATTGTGACTCTTGGATTTGACAGCTAAAAACCCAATTATTTCTAGATATGGGAACATTGCATTTCTACTTTGAAACAAAGATGACAAGATTAATTTGAAAGTGGAAGTTACAAATAACAGTGGTGTATAGTTATGGCTATTAATGATTTGAGTGGGTTGAAATTGTAGTTGTGGATTTCATTCCATCCATAGGAATTCTAGATACCTTCATGAACCAAAGAAAATGTGTACAGTTCATACAGAATAGTTTACACATCAGTCAGAGAAATGATTTCTAGGCTGCTATGCATTGGAATGAGCACAGATAATAAAATTGCTGAGTAATCAGTGCAGCTTTGATTACAACTAAGTTGTATTTAAACGTGTTAATGCATTATCCATAATGTTTTCTCTCAAATAAGAAGCGTATATGATACAGCTTTATAATGCAGAAATCATTGGCATACCAAAGTGTTCGGTTATATGGTCCTGTATTTGTAGTCACAGGTTTAGTGTAAGACATAGGATCTATATTGTGCAGGTAAAAATATTCCATAAAACAATTAAAAAATAGAGTTTTCTTTCTTAAAGATGGATTTGGATGAAAACAAGATTTGTTTCTGCTGTGAAGAACTTCATCTAACGAAATGCACAGAAGTAGAGGCTCTACTGAAGCTATACCATGTGAAGTCATGCAGTGCTGCTCACCTTCTTCTCAAGGTACCCTCCACACACATCAATAGGACTGCTTTTATGATGTCCATGTTCGTGCAGCAGTGCAGTGCTGAACTGATTGCTGTGTTTACAGGGAGAAATTCTGTTATTTTTCTGGTCTTCCACACTGGTCAGAAGCTCTTCATGGTTCTGTAACAAGTGGAGTGTTTTTTCATGTCTGGGTTTTGACCAGTGCATTGCTGAGCCAATAAGCAGCTCTTGCTCCTTTTTTGTGTTCTGTGCAACCAAAACTACAGTTGAATCCAGCCAATATTACAGGGGTAAATATGATGTAAATTTTAGTTAATGATTTGATGTGTTTATTGGTCTTTCGCAGTTCTCAGCCTTTCTTGGTTTAGAAACTGCTAAAATAAAACTCCTAACCAGCACTGTCTTCAAATATAGAAAAGATTTGAAACAGCTTTAATGGGAATCATCTTGAATCTGGATTTCTCACAGAAAAGTTATGAGGAAGGTTATAATTCTTGGATGAAGAGATGGATAAATCACATCTGAGCTGTATTAAACCCTTCTGGATCTCTCTGTCAGGACAATAAATAGCATAAAACAGGTTTTTGGAAATAACTCCAGTCTTGGAGATTGTGCTGAAGACTTCATCCCAGACATTTCTTAGAAGTACTTGCCGTGATCATCCCCATGTTTTCTGTATTTGTTTTAGTTTATTATTATTACTACTACTACTACTACTACTACTACTACTACTACTTCTACTATTATTATAATTTTTACTATTATTATTATTATTGTTTTGACATTTACAAATACCATGGTTTAATTTTTTAATTTCAATAATCTTCATGTTCTTCAGAAAGTTCTCTTGGCACTTAGTGCCCTGAATGCTGTCACCGCTACAGTTTGCTTGATAGCGGCTGCCCTGCATTACTTACAGATCTTTGCATCGAGAAGATCCTGCATAGTAAGTGAGCACAAGGCATTGCCTGCCATAAGGAGCGGTACTAACAGTATTACTAGATTACGCAGTTCAGCAGTAATTATAGCTCAGAAGGGTTTTAACAGAAGTTTTGTTTGATTAGGATGAATCTCACATTGAAGACCAAGATCACATTTTGGATCCTGATGATTTTATCCCACCTGTCCCACCTCCCTCCTATTTTGCAACTTTTAATTCTTGTACTCCACAAACACATCACAGGTAAAACTGTACACTCTCTTCCTTTCTTTTAGTGTCTTTCAAAACACAGCCTAATCTTTTTTTAACTGTTTTCTCCCTTGATGACTGAAAAAGATTTGTGATTTTAGGGGGATTTAAAAAAAAAGAAGAAAAAAAATGTCAGTTGGAGACAGCATAAATACAGTGTGGGTAAGAGATAAAATTTTGTGGGTTTGAGTTTAGATTCTGTAGGAGCTATTTCTGGGTAAGAGAAGTACTACTGTTTGACACAGCTGAAAACTTAGACGATGCTGTCAGGAGCCAGGTCAGGGCCATGATGGAAGGCCAGACACAGCCACTTGGCAAGCCAGAGACCCTGAATGGTGCTCCCCCAGGGAGCTTCTTGCCTGAGTGATTCCCCTGCTCCCTCTTGGGCTGTTAGGGCTGACTGAAGGGTATGTTTTGACTGCACTGTCTGGCCAAGTAATCCCTTACCTGGCAGGTGGTTATATGCTCTTCAGAGGCTCTTCAGAGTCACTTGCAGGTTGGCTTTATTAGATTGTGACTAAGGTGGGGGCTGCATTATTCTGTCCTGAGCATGCAATATTTATCCATAAAGTATTATGATGCTCAAGCAGACTGTATGACTCTACTTATGGTTAAAATTCCAATTGGCAGTGTGCAGGACTGTTTAGTTTATTTCCGTGTTTCATCAGGATTAGCATTCATGACTTTCAAGACTCTGTGTTCCTGGCAGACATAATTACAGATCCTGGGATTGTCAAGAAAATGATAACATGGCACAGCAATAGGCTTTAGAATGAACAGGTCCTCTGAAACACCAAGGACTAGAGTTGAATTCTAAACACTACTAAAAACCTCCTATGTAAGTCTTGGTTCAAGCTGCTTGTGAGAATAGAATGGTAGGTGTATTGATCTCTTTGGAAGAATATTTATTGAAACATGCTTTTGGGAGTTCCCCTGCTTTAAAATGGACCAGTTGGTCTTTTTCTGGCATATCATTCTAGATGGTTATCTCTTTCCCAGCAGCAGTATTTCTTCTTTTTTTTAAATTTTTTTTTTAGTACAGGAGGTGCTGCTGAACAGTATTTAAGGCTTCTGTGATCTAAAATTGAGTAGCTGCCTTGCCTGTGACTATGTTAAAACTTGTTGATAGTAACATTTACGTGATGATGAGATCTTTCTGAAGTCAGGCTACTTGTTTCAGGGTGTTCTGGGTAGTTATGCAGCAGCACAGAAGTTAAAGCAACAGACAGGCTTAATTTCTGTTTTTGGAAGATGAGTAATTATGACTCAGCCCTGGCTGGATCCCACAGAGTGGCTGCGATGGGCTGTGGCCATTTCTCAGTCAGCCTCCTCACACTTCTTCCTCCTGGACTGTACTCTGAATTTGGTGTAGCACCTGTGCCTGGGCTTTGTGGGCTGAGCTCCCGTGGTCCCTGCATCCCAAACCTTTGTGTGCAAGAGGGGTGTGACAGGAACCACATCCAGGGAAGTGAATCCCTATCCGCAGGCTCCACCTCGGGCTACTCCAAGACTCTGACATCCCCTGGAAAGGGAAACATCGCCGTCATGGGTATTTGTGCCAAGGGCGTGCTTGGAATGGATAGCCATTCTCTGCCACTCTTTAAATTGGAAAGTCAAAGGCCCAGCTATCAAAGACAATTGGTTTGCTTACTTGTTCATGGGAAACTTTTATATTTGTCTCATTTAATGGCAGACAAAAAGGAAACTAGCACTACAAGTGACTGGTCAGTTCCTACCTCTACTCTTGTTATTTCATACATTAAAAAATTGCAATCACGTTATTTTTCTGGGTTTTGGCACAACACAGACAGTTACACCTGAGTTTCCAGGTGAAAAACAAAATACAGAGTTGGCCAGGAGTTGGGCTTTGGTCCTTGTGCGTCCCTTCCAACTCAAGGTATTCTATGATTCTACAGAAATTTCACAAGACGTGAATTTAAGTGAAGAGGCGATGCATGTCGGGCAGCAGGCCGATTGCCTGGGGCCTAGAAAGCTGCCTCAGTTCCGTTTCAAGCATTGTTTGGATACCTCCTGGAAATGACTTTAATATTTAAGGGACTCAAGGGAATGCTTTTCTAGTTGTGTGTTCTGTAATAAGTTTTAACATGATATATTTGTTGGACATAGCATTAATTTTCAAGGTGTGAGTGAGCTGGGTAGGCCAGATCAGGCATATTTAAAAACAAAACTAAGATTCAAAATATGTATAATTTTGTGGCATCTACTGAGTGTAAGTTCAGCATGAACATACTAGGAAAACGTGAAGAAGTAGTGTCAATGGAGCATCTGTCTCCATTGTACTCCAAAATTATTCTGAAGCATTTTTGGAACAGATGAAATAAACTGAAATTAAAAAATATTTTAACATGTTGCATTTCCCCCATTTTCAAGACTAAAAAAACCAAATGACCAGCTATCAAAATACCTGCTTTCCTTTCTTCAAACTTCTCCATGCATTGTCTCCGTTGCCTTCACAGGAGCCTTCCATAAGAGGGCTTCCAGGTTCTCATTTTTGAAGTTTTACTCTTTTCTTGTCTGTGCAAGCAGTCTTCCATAGGCATTTCCATCACTCTGCCCTTCCTCTGAGCTTGCAAGAAAAAAATTCTCCTAGTCATCTTTGTTCCCTCCAGCCAGTGTCTAGAGAAGCCCTGAATTCTGGGAGGAAGGACTGGCTTTGTAAAGCGTTGCATCCACTAGCAATAGATGTAAACCTGGCCAAAGTCCAGGCATCAAAATGTGGGTTTCTATCTGTTACTTGAGGTTCTTGCTCAGCACCAAATCAGCAACTAAAATGTTTTAAAAAAAAAGCAGAGAAGAATTGAGATGCTTTCAGTCACAGACTTCTCTGAGGATTGTGTGGGGAAGGTCTTCTTGCCACCTCTGCTGTTGACCACCTGTTGTTACAGTGTTTAAATGTATGTTTATCAAAATTATGGTTTCTCCAGGCATTGTTCCCTTTTCTTCCCACTCAGAGCTACCTCCCTAAGAGAAGGATGTTGAAGTAAAAGGTCTTTGGGATTTGTGCTGTGTTTAAGGTTTCAGAGAGCTATTTGGAAACGAAGGAGTAAGGTTAGCCATGAGGTGCATTTGCCTCATAGAAGCCTTTGTGAATCGATCAGCCATAATATTCTTGCATCCTCACAAAAACAGCTTTTAGTTTGAATTTGGCTTCTTCTGCGCAGCTGTATCTGAACATAAAACACAAGATCAGAAGTATCTTGAATTTTGGTTATAACTAAGAACTCAGTAGTTCACAAAACTCAGAGCTAGGCTGTCACATTTTGAGTGACAACCTGTACTTTAGTCCTTTGTAACAAAACTGAATCTCAGAAGTAAAACTGGAATGTGTTCTTAGGTGCAGTACTGCCCAAAGATATTTGAAGTTCTGGGGAACACACTTGGAGACGCACCTCCTGAGGTGCAGCTCCCTGCCATCCTCTGAGACAGCATCTTGCAGATCTTGGCAAGTTCATTGTCTGTGACTTAGGTCCCAGAATCTGAGCTGGCACATGAAAGCCAGTGGAGTTTGGTAGCAGATGATGTTTTTCTGCAGCCGGAAAGCCATACTGACAAATTTGCTCTGTGTTATTTGTTGCAGGACACTTGTCCCTGATGTGATTTCACTGCCCTATATTTATGGAAAGCGAATCAAAGGGGTTGAAGTGTTCTGCCGTCTGGACCCACCTCCACCTTATGAAGCTGTGTGGAGCTCAAACGGCTCTGAGCAGGTTTGGGCCACAGGAATTTAAAGTCTGACTTGTTTTTTCCACTGTAGGGGGAGGTTGGCACTGAAGCATGGGTAAACTTAAGTCAGGAGGATACATTTGATTACAGATGTAAATTTCACTGAAGGTTTTAATTAATCACTTAACTTCTAGAACTGAAAAGTTTTATTCAGTTAAAAAACTCTGCCTAGGCATGGGAGAAAGAGCAAAAAAAAAGATAATGTGGAGCTCACCTGTTGCTGGTTATTCTAGCACACATCCTTGTTTTACTTCACTTATGTACCTGCAGTCCTCCCGTGAGGGACTAGGCCAAGGTTTTGCCATCTTTGGTGATCCGTTTTTACTGGTGTCTTCAAAAGATGTGCTTTTTCCCAGAAAATAACTGGATAGGATAAAATTGGCTGACTGGATGATGAACATGAATATTAGACATTTGCTGGCCTTGATATTGCCGTGGAATTATATCACACAGTCTCTATGCAGTTAAGAAAAAGTGTTCCATTTCTACATGGAATTAAACTCATACCACACAGCCTCTGTGCAGTTATGAAAAGGTGTTCACTTTCTAAGGTGGATGTTGCAGTTCTCAGGAAGTGCCAGAGAAGGATGGTGACTTGTGATTTTTCAACTTCTGCATTTTATTCCAGGGAGGTGCACTTCGAGTAAATGGCATGGAAGGTGTTGATTCAGGGGAAGTAAGTGACAGGCAATCCTCTCAAGGTAAAAAGTACATTTTAAAGTTTGTTCTATCCAACACATACAACTTAATGTAGCAGCAGCATTATTAGCTCTTTGAAAGAGAACCACCATACTGCAAGCCAGAGGTACAGAATCATGATTGTTTTGGGCAGTGAGAACAAGGACTATTATTTAAAATTTTGTTTATGTGCATAAAAGGTTGTTTTCACATAAGATACAAAAAGAAGGATATATTTCCTTTTTAGTAGCCTCCAACTTAGTTTTTGACACTATATCCATATATTGCAATAAATTATGTCCAACTCCAGTGTTTCCATTTGTTCAGAGTATGTGGTGGTGCCTGTTAACATTTTATTGCTGGTAAAAGCAGGAAAAGGATAAAATAGCTGTACTGTATGGAGCTAAACTGGGAGTAACTCCATTATGCAGCCTGAACTGGAAGAATTACTGAATTGTTTCTGCATCGTGGTACAGGACATAGGAAAACTACTCTTAGAGACCACTTTGCTCTGCACTGCTTTAGAAAACCATGCCAATGGTTCCAAGTTGTTTTTAGCCTAATCTTTTGTTGCAATGTATGCTTGTGGTTTAACAGTATTAGCTTCCAGCTTTTCCAGTATGGTGCATGAAAATGTGTTCCAACTTTTGAACTTGCCAATATGGCAAGATTGTCTCGTGCAATATTCACACCACAAGACAGTAAAGACTGGGACGGGGGGAAGCCCCAAATCTTTTATTTGATTGTGGCCTGTCTTCTCCCAACCTACTTATCAAACGATAAAAGAACTTTGGTTTGAACTGCATCAGTTGAAATTGTTCCTATTATGTGGAGTGACAGGAAAAAAAGAGTTTGTGTAAAACCATACTTTAGCCAAATGTCAGCTCTCCTTAAACTCTGACAACCTGCCTGAAACCTCTGAAAACAAGCACTCGTATGCTTCTGGTGTCTTACCAGTGCGATAAGCAGAATGAAACCTTTTGCTACAGCTCCTCTGGATTTCGTTCTCAAAATTTTGTTACTGGTAAAACTCCTGTTGCTTTCTCTGAGCTTCTTGAGCTCAAACAAGAACAGATTGTCAAACACAAGGCTACGCAATGATTTGCTTAAAGTTATGAGAATGGGCAAGAGGAAAAAATACCATAGAAAATGCACATGCAGTGAAGGACAGTCAGAAAAGTCTTTGTTTTGTTTTGTTTTGTTTTGTTTTGTTTTGTTTTGTTTTAAAAAAGGCTCTCATGAGACTTTACTTGAGGCATTTGTATTTAAAAGCTTTGTTTGCAAGAAGAAGCAGACCTATCTTGAGCACACATGGCAAAGTGTACCCTGTTCTCCATCATCTTAACTGGTTTGTTCAGTATTTTTTTTGATAAAGAGATCTGTAAAGAGATGTTTAATTATCAGCCTGCCTATTCAATTCAGATTTAAAAAGTGAGCATCTTAAGAAGGAAAATTAACACTCCTTCTTCTAGATGCCAAGGCTTTGTAGAATTTAAGAGAAAGAAATACACTGAGCAGTATCTCCTCCTTTATTTATATTTGGGGAGGTGTACTGCATCTGGCTGGAATGGAGTTAATTTTCTTCATGTTAGCCCATGGTGCTGGTTTGGATTTGTGACCTGGGGGGAGTTTTCCAGCATTGTCACTGTTCAGGGACTGGCTGGGCATCAGTTAGCTAGTGGTGAGTGATTGCTTTTGGATCACTTGTTTTCCTTTGGGTTTGTTGGGGTTTTTTCTCCCCGCCTCACTCCAGCTGTCTTTATCTCAGCCCGTGACTTCTGCCTCTTTTGTTCTTCCAGTTCTCCTCCCCATATCAGTGGGGGAGAATGAGTGAGTGACTGTGAGGGACTGAGCTGCCTGCGGGGGTTAAACACAGCGGGGGGGAAATATAAAACGGGGGCTTACGTTGGAATTGTGGCAGAGGAAGTCTGTGGACTGTCTGAGCAATGCAGTGGAGCAGTGGAGCAGTCTATAAATAAAACCTGAGCTTTCAGTTTATGCTGGCAGGCTGTCATGCCAGGACATTTGTGTATGATGCTGTGATTCCCTTGGCATCATCAGGGCTGATCAACTGAGCATAGCTCCCGATGGAAGTTAAAGCTGCACTCTGCTCTGCCAGCAGAGTAAGGGGAATCCATCCTTACGGCTGCAGGAGGAGCTCTAAGCTTCTATATGCCAGCTAAAATCATTTTACTGGCTTCATAATCACACCAGTCTCGAAGAATGGGACTTTTCCCTGCTGACTGTAGTAGGCAGGCATGCAACTTTCTTCTGGTGGCAGGAAATGCTTGGTAGGTGCTCTGTATCATCACATACTAGGTGTATGCATTTCCAGTACACACCACCTTAAGACCTCTCTGAAACATTAACAATTATTAACATTAACAATTAAAATAACATTACAAACATTAAAAATTATTAACAATTTACATTAGTAAGAATAATGACATCTGAAGCATTAATATTATTATCATAAGATCATGAAATTGGTTCATTAATCTGTTCAGAATTTAAAAAAACACCAAACAAACAACTTATCCAAAGTAACAGCACCATTGTACCTCCAGGACTTACTGCTAACACAACTCCACTGATGGATTCTGATGGTGATGGATTCTTTAATCCTGCATGACTCTTGGTCTGCCATATTTTTTTGCTGGGCCTTATCTTCTGATTTTCCAGGCTGGTACTTGCTTTATATGGGTTGTGTCACTCTTCCTTCTCTTTAGAGATTCTAAGTTGCATTTGTGTAGGAGATAAGGTGCTGTGCTCAATAAGTACATATCATTCAAGCCTGAATTTTCTTCAATGCTCCTGTGATTGGCACATATCTGTTAGAGTTGTGTGTTGGTTTTGCTCCCCTGTCTGGATGCAGAGGGCAGTGACAAAGTGACTGTGGTGGGTACCTGGCATCCAGCCAGGGTCAGCCACTACGAAGTTTTTAACTCCTGCACGAGCAAGAAAATTGTTTTCTGTAATACGCGTGGGGCTGCCAGATGGAGGTGCAGATCCAGGCTTAGTGAGAAATGTGCATAGACTCATCCGGTCCTGTTCATTAAATTGCAGCATATAATTTCACCCTTAGGAAAACGAGGCTTGGGAAGGATATAACATAGCACAAGAATCCAGGAAAATATTTAAGCAAAGAACCTCATGAAACAAAGTTTTAATTCCTTTACAAGGACTGGTGACTGATTTACAAGCTACCTAATTGCAAAAGATGGCTGACCTCTCTGACCTTATGCTGTCATATCTTGGTACAGCTGCTTACAAGCAGGAGGATTTGGGGCTCTGTGAAATTTAGTTCTTCTCCAATAAAGCTGTAGCTCCCTTCTCTTTGATCACCTTAAATCACTTTAAGGTGATTTTTGTACTAGACTTCTTTGTACTCTTTGTACTCTTTCGCTACTCCAATTGCGTAAGTCTGAACAGATTTTTGCAAATGTTTAAGCAGGCTTTAAACCAGTGTTACTGTGGGCCTCTGCACACATACATGCACCTCTAGACTTTCGTGTCCAGTCATTACAGATTTGCAGCTGGAATGGGGGAAGAATCAGTAATAGTCTCTAATAATGTCTTCTACAGAGTTGCTTTACTTTGACTAGTTTTACTTTTCTGTTCCTGATTATTCAGCTGAAGAAATTCAGGAGCCTTCCAGCAGAGTGAGCCTTTCCCCTTCAAATGCAGGCTGTGTGCCTGCAGGAGTGAACAGGAGAGCCTTCAAGCCCTTGCGGAAGCGGTCTAAAAGTGACCCTGTGCTCCTGCACTGCCAGTTGCCTCAAGGTGACTCTGTTTTCTCTTTCAGTGATTGTGTAATGGTTCTTTAAAAGAACAAATTTCTGAAGTTTGGTGTATTGAACCTAGTACCTGCAGGAATCAGCTACTGTCTCCCAACAGAGTATCTACATTACAGTAGTTTATACTTTGCCAAACTTTCTCCACCCAACTCCTTAGTCTTGCTGCTCTTTATGTTTTCATAGGAACACGGTCAGTAGTAGGGTCTGGGTGGGAGGGAGAGATGGTGGAAGGTGGGGAGGGAGAGCACACAGGATTTCTCAGTGCACTGGCATTTAAAATCTTAAAAGTGCAGTTGTCAATGTGAGGAATTTAAAGCAGACTTGGCTTGGCAATTTGGTCTTAGCCTGTAAATTTGCTCCCTCTTCCTTGATCCTCACACCATCAAAAAAACCCCCAGAAATCTCCATTCAACCCATGGTGGAGAGTTGATGAAACTGCTTTGGTGTCAGTGATCTAATTCTGTTGCTGTGGGAAACCTAATGTGACTACAAAGTCCGTGATACTGCTGACAGTCTTGAAAAACGCAGCACTTAGGAGTCCTGCTGTTTTTACCTGGGGATATTGGAATCCCCACAGTAGCTGCTGATACATATTAGTACTCAAAATGTGAGTGCCAATGGGGCGTGTTAGTAACAGCCATTTATTTTCTATATTGGGAACATGCCTATCTGGATTACACTTGCTGTTTTTGTGGAATGTTTTCATGCCTCTGCTGTATCATGTGCTTTCTCTTTTTCTCCTATCAGCTTCCACCACAGCAGCCCAGAGAATCTGCTGCTGAAGCAATAGCTACATGACACAGAGCCTATTCATAGCTGTGAAAGCAGAGTGTTTCTGCTGTAGAGAGGCTCCACGTCAGAAGCATTTGGAAGCTTTAGGCTCAGTGTTACTGTTAGGTCTGTTCAGCAGTGGATCTGAGAGTTAGTCACGAGTGCTGCAGAATGGGAACTCACTGCAACAGTGGAAGTTGCTTCAAGTTAGTGCTCTTCTTGCTCAGAAGTTTTGCATCTCCTCCTGGCATTTTTTGGTGTGAAGCCAATGTTAAAGAGTTTCTTAAAAAATCTGTAGGTGCACTTTTTTTTTCCTCCCTTTCAATGGGGTCAAAATTTGATAAACTGTTTACACCAAAGGCAGTGGATTTTTATTGGCGCCAAAAGCAATGAAATTGATTCTGTCTTGCTCTTTTAGTCCTTGCAAGGTAATTTTGAATGTTTTGATGTGGGTTTGGTTTTTTCCCCCCATTGAACTTCCACTTTGTAGTATTACTAGCTTCCAGCTTGACAAGTAGTTATTTTCAAATATTTTATAACTCATCCTCCTGACTGCTAATAACTAAAAGCTACAAGGAGTTTAGGAGAGATCATGAAAGCCTTCTAACTTTGCTTAACCTGCTTTGTGTAGCTGTATGTTTGCATTAACACTCAACACGCATTTCAGGTCTCTTCTGATCAGAAATGAGAGAAAAGAACCAATGTACACAAGATGACAAAAAGCTTTCCAAAGGGGAAGAGTCCTTCCAGACCCTTGGACATGTGATAGGCACTCAACCATAGCTATGTATGACTGTTTTACGGGCATTTTGTGTAAATCCAATAGAGTGAGCCTTCCGTACCACCCTGACCATGTCATACTGTTAAGTTTTACATGGTTAAACTGTGCACTGCATCTTCGTTGAATCAGGAGTGAAATCTCAGGGGATACTGTGAACCATGGGGATTATTTGCTTTGTTTCATCTTTGTCTTCAGGGGCAGTGCTCAACTGTGAAACTGCAACACTCGATGCAAATCAACTGAACGCTGTCACCTTGCGGAAGAGTTCAAGAGCAAGAGCTTTGAGGGGAAGACCCCAATCTCTGATAGACTATAAGTCATACATGGACACTAAACGGCGTGTGGCGTGGATCCTTGAGCAGTCCCCCTGCAGCATGAGCCCAGACATACATGACTTGGTGGAAAATATCAAGTCTGTTTTAAAATCAGATGAGAAACACATGGCAGAAGCTGTCACCAGTGCCACTTTCCTTGAGCAGGTAGTTTTATTACTTGTATTTATCAGGTGATGTGGAAATGCACTGCCCCTGGTTTGAAGTACAGGTTTACATTTGCCATTCTGTGTGTCAAAGTTTTTGGACCAAACTGGCTTCCTTCAGTGCTTTAGTTTGATGTAGAGAGTCTCTGAGAGGCACTGACGTTTCATGCTCTGTCAGCCAGAAGACTGAGTCTGTGTGTATTTAAAAACTGAGTCAGTCTTCTGTGGTAGAATCATGAACTGTAAATAACATGACAGTGTTTTATACTGAGTGTGGCAGGGAAGAGGGAGAAGATGTTATAAATAAGCATTTGCTATTACAAACCAGAAGGAATGGAGGCTGACAAGGAAATTTTTATGTAAATCCACTAGAAGCAACTTTTTGGTGATTGGCTCCCAGCATAAAAATAAGACCTAATACTAAAGAAAGAAAAGCAGAAAATAGAAAATACGTGCTTACATTAATGCAATGATTACTCAGAAGTTTGAGACACAGCAGACTTCATCAAACAAGTGTTTTGGTAACCTACAGACCATTTGGGTAGATGAATTGATTCATGCATAGCACAGTGATTTGCAATGACAACTGGTTTTGGTTTGGGTTCTCATGCAAAACGCATCAGTGTCATTTAGACTCTGCAAATATAGTAGGATTTCCTACTGCAGCCTTCAGGCAACGAAAGCCATGACAAATTTGACGGAAACAGCAGGGGAAAAAGATTCCTTATGAGAATTTATCACACTGGCCTGAAGGTTATTACAGTTCAGTGACTTTTGAAAGGAAGCAACATTTAGGCTCCCTTTAAATAATACTAGACATGTCATAGGCTGGAATGAGAGAATTCCTGTGCGCCTTTGAGGGGGACACCAAACCAACAAACCAAAAACCCCACAAACAACAACAAACCAAAAAATTACCCTGCTCCTTTTCCCAGCTAGGATTGGTTTTCCCATGCCTCCTTGGCAAATGCTAGGGTTTTATAGTTTTAAAAATTATTCTTTAAACATAACAGACAGCACTACTACAAGCTTCTTCCTAGTTGGGTAAAAAACTGTTTTAATGAAACTAGAACTTAAAAAGAAAACTGATTTAAATTTTGTTTCTTTTTAAAGGTGATGGCACCTGCCCAGCAAGCCATACCATTGAGAGTCCATGTATTACCTATTAGATTGCATCCTGGATTGCTGTACCTGGAGAGCTGTGGTGACCTGAGTACTTTCACCACAGAGGGAGAACAGCTAGCAGAGAGGAGAATCCAGAGAGCAGAACATGAACGGCCTCACAGTCTTATTGGTGTTGTCAGGGAAACTGTACTTTGAGCTGGCTTTTTGGTTATTCCTCAGCAGAGCACTTCTGTCAGACATACACATACTGCACAGGAAAATCATCTCTGGCAAGTGGGTGGATGAGTTTGTCAATAATCACCTTTTTTTAACATATTCTCAAGCACAGACTCTAAAGGGGAAGATCATTCTATGAAGACTATTAAGCAGATTGCAAGCTGACCTTTATTGGGCTCTCAGTTGCAACTCATCTGTTTGTGATACATTACGGTCCTGCATCTCTGCGGAATTTGGTAACATAGTTGTGAGGTATGATGATAATCCATCCTTGTGGAAGGAGCTGTCTATAGCAGTATTGAAGAACTTTGCAAGTTATCGGTACTTTGGTTTAAATTAAAATCTCCTGTCATAAAATGCAGACCTTCACATACAAAGTAAGTAGAGTAAAAAAATGGTGTTCAGAATTCTAAAACTATAAAAGGTTGTTGATTTGCACACTGTACTAAAAATAAAAACTGTCTTTAAAAAGTGTTCTTTTGGCTCAGTGCACTTCTCACTTAATAGCAGAACATTATTTTTGTCTTAATGATGGAACATCCAAAACCAGAAGCACACGTTTTGCAACAGGAGGTGCTGGCTTGTTACCATCCTAGGAAGAAAGGTACTCTCTGTGTAGTCTCATTTAAAATGTTGTTTATTAGAGCAGATGCTATAACAAAAGAAGCTGATACGCCTAATTTTATATTCCTTCAGGTGCTGGGAACCCCCGATTGTGCAGCATCAAGTGGGGCACAAGAAGTTGTGCCGATCCCATCCATTTTACCCCATTTAGTTAATACGAATTAAAAATTTCCTTAGAAGAAAACAACTCTATTCATCACTTTTACTCTCAAACAAAAGGGATGTTCACAGGGGATCTCACTGCTGCACTTCTAGACAAACACATGGACCACCTGTACTGCTGGGTGGTATTTGCCATTTTGAGTACCACTGGGGCTGCTTGCAGGTTCCTTTCTTAAAACCAACCATCTAAATTTATCCTGTGGCCAAAGGGCATCCCTAGAGGTCCATCTGTAGAAGCAGCACAAAGCAGCACAGCACAGGCCTAGCCCTACTCAGGTACAGGCACATGGATCACCAACTCTTCACCTACTGTGTTTAAAGGTCCGGATTGCTCCATGTGCTTCTGCACTGGACCTTTATTTAAATTACAATCCAGCCCTGTCACGGACACTGTCAGTCAATCCCCACAGGTCACCGGCACCACCTCTGCAGCCTGCAAGGCACTAAACAGTGCTGGAACTGGGGTGGGGTCTGCTTGTCCTGTGTGGATCCAAACCACTGAAGGTGAGGGCAAGAAGCATGTCCCCTGTGAATACAGCAAATCTGTGAAATTCGTACTGCTGAAGTGAAGGCTTATGTTCATCCACTGAAATGCAGAAGTTTGTTATGCAGAAATTGGTATGTACAGGTAATGGTAAGAATAAACAGGAGGATGGAGGGTGGCACTCAGGGAAACACAGAAAGTCAATATGTCTACTGCGCCCTTTACCAGGTTTCAGTCTATATGCAAATTCTTCAGTCTATATGCAAATAAGGTGAAATACTTCATTCTCTCATGTTGGTAGTATTTGTATTTCATGTTACGAACAGCACTAAGTGGCTGAAGGCCCATGTTTAGTTTTTTTTGGAATCAGCTCTGGTATGTATTTTCATTTCTGTAGTATCAAAGTACTCGTGACAACCTCTAAGGCACAGAAAATCCTATGAAGCCTCAACAAAAGAAACACTCCCTTGACTTTTTTGTTGACTTTCAAATAGAATAATATTTTTCATAACCAATCTTCCATTATACAAATACTTTTAACCTTAGCACAGGGCATTCCAGGATTAATTCTAAGGACAGACATATTACAATTCTACATTTTATTTATTCAAATGGTATTAGGTCTTTAATAGTAAACCATGCTGATGACATTTGAAGGAAAACAGTAATTTCAGAAATCATACTAAGTGTGAAGAATTTTAGATCCCCATTTATGAAAAAAGGCTACTTAAAGTTATATAGTCAATGAAACAGTATTTCTGTCACCATCACAGTGACATTTCACACAGTAGAAATTGGCATGCCATCTTAGATTAGGAATCAGCTTTGTTTCGGAGCACTAGTGTCATGTATTATCTGAAAAGAATGTTGTTTTAAAACTAAAGTTAACAGCATTGCTTCACACCTACAGAAATACATAGAGAATTACTCCAGACTAAGTGGCAAAAAAGAAGTTCAGACACCTTCCAATAATGTATGCATTCAGCATTGGCAAGTCTGCCTCTAGGTCAGTATGAGCAAATTCTCAGCCTTGTCTGAGGTATTTTTGTTTTGTAGTTTATTGTTGCAAATCTTACAGACATTAGCGCTCTGTTAAATAAAGGAATGTAGCACAGTAAATACATCACAACAAAATAACTGGCCAGAAACCCCCTATCCTGTCCCATCCAAAGCAAAAAGCCCACCCTTCTCCCCTCTGTCTCTCCCCCAAATCAAACCAGCACAACTTCATTAGAGAGGTCAGAGACTGGTGGCAGAAAACATCAGAATAATTACATTCAGTAGATGTGCAATATCAACATTCCAGGCTCACATATATTTATATATATATTTATATTTATATATAGAGATCATTAAATGTTTACAAAGAACAATATTGTTACAAATACAATACTATGCTTTTCCCAACGCTTTACAATAATTTCTATTCATCCTCTTTACAGAACAATAGTACAACTTCATAGTCTAGGTACTGCGCTAAATATATACAAGAGATCTAAACCACGTTGCTGTCTTGAGAAATAGTTTCTTTTAGAAAAGAAGGAAAGCTAGCAAACTTGGAAATCCGAACTGATACTCAAACAAGATTCAAAACAAACGTGTGAAACTTCTCACAAATAAAAAATACAAGGGATGTTTCATCCTTAATGTAAACACTGAAGAGTTAATTAGAGTGTATGAAGCAGCAAGGATGAAAGAAAAAGAATTCAGGTCTGTCACTGAAGAAGGAATGTAAACCTTTGAAGGAATGTTCCTTTGCATCTGTTAAAAATCCCCATATCTGATCTATCAAACTGCTGCAACACTCTCGAGAACAGCCAGCTTTCCCTTTTGAGTTCCATTTTCTTGAAACTCAGTTTACAGAGTAAAATGGGATTGTTTACAAGGCTGTTCTCAGAAGTGTGCACCCTCTAAGGACCTCCCAGTTTAGAAATCTTATGCACATACTGTAATTGGAAAAAATGAAATTTTTTTTTGCTCTGGTTCTGCAAGCATTCATATGCTTAATGTTCAGCACTTATTTAGGATGAACAGTAACTTCACAGACTCCTGGTTGCAAGATTTCCAAAGAAACAGTTGTTTCTTCTCTAAATACATTTGCCTGTTCAGGTCTTCATAATTTCCCAGTGAAGTGAGTTAAAGATTTCACCACGTGAGCTAGACAGAAGCACAGAAACAAGTGAAGTGGAGGGCATACACATAGCAGGAGCCAGGAGCATGATAACTGTGTCTTCGAGAGTTCACTAAGTTTCCTCAGGCAATGTATGGAAAGGCTGCACTGTATATAATCTTCTAAATTGTACATGGTTATATACCATATTTACATTTATTACTATATATATGGAAAGTTCTAGAAAAAAAAGGTTCAAATTACCATAAACCATATGTCTACAGTTAAACAATATACTCACAAGCCATTAATTATCTTGTTGCATCAATCAGGCAGCAGAGTTAAGTACTAACCTGGAATACTAAACACCATTCTCTTGTGCAATCTGCTATTCTGGAGCCTTGGATTAAATTATATAACAACAAGAAATGCAGTAAAATCAAGTCATTGTACATTAATCTCAACACTAAAACATATCCCCATACTACAACAGTTTATGCACCACTTCATAATGTCCTTTGAGTATCAGCTTCCCACAGAAATACAGTTTATCCTCTAACTCTGATCAGGCCATGGTTATCCATGATTTTAGAAAGCCAAAAAAGGACCTCTGACAAGAGTGCTCAGTGGTTCTCAGCAGTGTTTGCAACAAGTGCCCATGCACACACCCACTTCCATAAATCCCCATAGCAATGTCTAGGATCACCACTGGACTGCAAGCAACGCTTACATTGCACAGCTCACATCACAACAAGTGAGAAGCAAGTGACTATGAACAACACCGCATTTGCAAAGCAGAAGTGGTGTGTGGCTGTGTGTTGTCTGCTCTTGTTTTTGTCTCACTGAGCCTTTCCATTGCAGTAAAACACAGCACAAACTGTTTCTTTAAAAGAAATCAACATATGAGCCTGGACTAAACGCATAGTTCAACTTTAGTATAAACACCAGTATACAGTCCTGAAAAAAAGTAACTACAGAGAATGTAGAATTCTCCTCTCACTAGGAAGAAAAGCCACTTGCTTCTTTTTTATTTTTAACCCTCTTAAAAAACCAAAGAACCCAACCCAGCCCCCTTTCCCCCTTTTGTCTCTAGCATGCAACTTAGAGGCTAATCAAATACGAGATTTCATACATCCCTACAGTTTATCATCTTCATACAAGTGCATATAGTACACACATATCTCTTGTAAGTGCCATACATATGGGAAAAAATCACAAGCTAAGTTATATAACAAAATAAATAAGTTTATTCCTGCCTCATCCTTTCCACTACCTATATAATGAACTAAAGAGGAAGTCAATAAAATCAGACAGGTCTTTGGACAAAAATATATGTTAAAACTGGCTCAGAGAACAAAATTACTTAAACAGTCTGCAGATCTCTTATATTCAAACTTCATAAATAGGAAGCACAATTTTAAAAATGTCTATATACACTGGCACACATGGCTATGTGCACCAAGTTCGGAATTAAGAGCCTAGAAAAAGTGTAGCTATTCAGCAAATCCCCTCACTATTTTTCTTGTGGATATTTAAAGATCCTCCCCCCCACTTTAACCTCTAAAATCAGGAAGGGACTATAAAAGACGAAGCAGAAGAAAACTAGGATTTAGAAACCTGGGGGCAGAGAGGGGGAGGCAGCTGTAAAAAATGCCTCCCAAATTTCTTAGTGTAAGTAATGCAAGTATAACATGTTCCAGCAACTTATGGAGTATCTTTTGCGGTCCTACTATCATGAAGAACTGATGACAGAGGGGAATTAAAGGTGTGTATTTGGACGATTCATTTTACAACAGCAGCATTTACTGAGTCTTCATAAGCAGGCAATTTTTCCTGAGGGCAAAACAATCCTTTTGGTATTCTGCTTCCTCCATAGACACAAACCTTTAGTACTGAGGTTAGTGCCTGTGGGAAAATAGGGCAAGAAAAGCAAAGTCACATGCAGGATACCCAAGAAAACACTTTGTACCCTACACTTCTACCCATTTGGTAAAGACATCTTTCATTCAGCAATGTTTACTTTACTCAATTTGTAAAATTATAGCCACAAAAATAAAATTCATTATGAAGCATGAAACAGAGCCATTTGTGAATACTGTTGTAAACTATGCTGCTGTTATTTTCCTGTTTTGCATGTGGAACTGTATGAAGTTTCACTTGTAAAAAGATGCAACCAAAATAGTTCCATATATTTTGCCCCTTACCAAAATGCAGGAAAGTGGTGGGAATAAGAGGAAAAAGGGATGGAGGAGAGAGCAACAGTGTATTTGTGCCTGTGAAGGGGGGAGAGAGAAAGAAATGTCTCTGCAGACACAGAAATGCAGCACTAGAGAGACAAGCACTAATGAGGAAAAACATCTTTCATGCACACTGTGGTGGTGAGGTGTCGGCTTCAGATGTAAACTGGTTGCTCTTGTGCAGTCAACAGTCTGTACATGGCAGCTGGCATCGTCTTCATATGAATCTACAAGAAACAAGCCAAGTTAATCGATGTTCCTAAACTTGCATACCTTCTGTAGAGGACCCAGATAAGGTCATAAAAGGCAAAAAAAAAGGTAAGACTTGAGAGTTTTCATATCCTTATTAAAGTATTGCCCCTGATGATTTTATGAAACAGTATGTTTAGTACTGATGAACCATCTAAAATTTCAGACACTTCATATTTTCAGGGTAGGGTTCTTCTACAGCATAGAACTGTGGGCAAATAATGAAAGAAATAGTGTGCAGGCCTGCTCTCACTTCTGATTTTTGGATTTGACAAGCAACAGGCCAACAGAAGTAGAACCACAGAATTATGGAACAGTTTGAATTGAAAGGGACGTTTGAAGATCATCTAGTGCAAACAGCCTTGTTGCAGGCGTTGACATTTTCCACTAGACCAGGTTGCTCAGAGCCCCATGCAACCTGGTCTTGAACACTTCCAGGGATGGGATATCCACAGCTTCTCTGGACAACCTCTTCCAGTGCCTCATTAAAATGAGGAATTTCTTCCTACGCCTGGTCTAAATCTACCCTCTTTCAGTTTAAAACCATTGCCTATTGTTCTGCACTGGAGACTCTGGCAAAACGTCACTCTCCATTTTTCTTACAAGTCCCCTTCATACATTGAAAGGCTGCTGGCCAGGTCTCCCTGAAGCCTTCTCTTCTCCCGGCTGAACAACCTAGCCTCTCTCAGCTTCTTCTCACAGGAGAGGTGCTCCAGCCCTCTGACTCTTTTCATGGCCTTCATCTGCAACTACAAGCAGGTTCATGCCTTGTTCCCACTGAGGACCCCAGAACTGTACACAGCACTCCAGGTGGGGTATCACAAGAGCAGAAGTGAGAGGGAAAATCACCTCCCTCGCCCTGCTAGCGACACTGTTCTTGATGTAGCCCAGGATACAGCTGCCTTTTTGGGCTGCAAGTGCCATTCTTGGCTCATGCCCAACTTTTCTTCCACCAAGTTTCTCTCTGCAGGGCTGTTTTCAATCCCTTCACCCCCAGTCTCTATTGATGTTGGAGATTGTCCAGACCCAGATGGAGGACCTTGCACTTGGTCTTGTCAAACTTCACAAGGGTTACATGGACCACATGGGTCACTTTTCTGGCCTGATCATGTCCCTCTAATGGCATCCCTTTCCTTAAACACCACTGAGCTCAATGTCACCTTCAAACTTGCTGAGCGCACAACTCAATCCCACTGTCTACATCACTGAGAAAGGCACAACGAAGTATTGCACCCAGTGCGGTCCCTTGAGGAACGAACACTGCTTGTTACTGGTTTCCACTGGCTGTTACTGGTAACAGCAATGAACTGTGCTATATTGCCCAGACACATTGCTGCTTCTTACCTCACCCACAGCATTTGAGAGGATGTGAACAATTTTCTCGTGGGGTGTTGCTACAACGCTCTGCCCATTGATTTCAATGATCCGATGGCCAACACGCACACCTCCTCGCTCTGCTATGCCTCCTCTCATAAGGCTACAGATCTGGAAGGGAAAGAACAAATTTATCATGGGCTGGATAATGAACAGAGACTTTTGATTACGCATTTTTGCTTGCAAGCTATGAATCAACATTTAAACAAGGAGACATTCTAAGATGCAATCAATCACTGACTCAAAGTAAAATTTGTTAGTGACACGTAACTAATGGATATTCTCTTCAAAGAGCAGAACAAGCTGTCAGAAATGGCTGTTTGTGTTGTATATTACATGTCTTATGGCTTGGAAATTTATGAGGGTACGAAGGACCTCAGTTTAATGATGCTGATGAGGCAGATGCTTTATGACAAAAAGGATCAAGAACAGGCCTTTTCTTTTGAGATCGTGCAATGGCTTGCTTAAAGGCATGTATGATGCATGCTGAAAGTAGACTCTTCCACACATTTTTGGCTTTTTAAGCTGAAACAACATTTTTGTTCCTCTGGCTGACTCTAAGGTCATGAAGTAAGTAGAGTCAAAGACAAAAAATAACTCTTATTAATCCTATTTCTATATCTTAGACTTAACACTTGCAAAATCCTGCTTGCTGTAAGAGAGAAAATAGCAGTTTCCCTCTTCCCACACTGAAACTTACCCAGAAATGGAGAGGAAGTTTCATGTATGTTAAAGCTTGATCAGAAAGTGAGGCTACTTACAATCCCATTCTGCACACTGAAGCCCAACTGATATCTGAGGTCTGGTCTTCTGATCAAGACTGTGGTTACTGGAGGACATCTAACAATGTTCAGTTTGACCCGGGCCTGGTTTTTCAAACCCTGAAAAAAAATAGCAAATAGAGAGTTAAACATTTAACATAAGCACTCTACAAACGAAACCAAGCAACAAACCAACAACAAAAAAAAAAAACCCAAACCAAACCCAAAACAAAACAAAACCAAACCAAAAAAGTGTTAAAATATTGACATGGGAGCAACTCTGAATAAACAGATCTTTGTATGCATTGTACCAGAATTTCATCACTGAATGCCAGACACAAGCATCAGAATATTCAGTGAAATGAGTGATGAAACATCAGATTTTTCTTGCCAAAAAGCTGGCACAGTCGTTTTAGGAAAACTAGATTCCTGTTGAAAGTTTCTTCATTTGGTAAGAGAAACCATTCATAAAAGGAAAATTAAACAGTGTATGCAGCACATCAAAAAAGCCAACGAACTTTTAATTAAGAAGTAGCTAAGACAGTTACAAAAAGATGTCAGGGTAGTTAAAGTCCTGCACAAGAACTAGGGCCTGTATCTTTGAGGCTGCTCTGAGCTGCCCATAGAAGGCCTCATCCATATCCTCCCCACAACAGTGTCACCCTTACCCGTCTGCCCTTTTATCCTAATCCATAACCTCTCTACTCACTCATTTACCCCAAAAAAGAGCTTGATATATTCCAAGTACTCTTCCTCCCTTCTAGATAAGTTTTATCACATTCACCATAAACTCATTGCTACCAGAAGAAAATTGAAGGAGAAAAATTTGTTTTTACTGTCAGGGTGGTAAAACATATATTACCCAGAGAGGTTGGGGAGTATGCAGTCTTGGAATTACTTAAATCCTAGTGGGAACAGCCCTAAGAAGCCTGCTCTGCTTTGAACCAAAGTGTTGGTCCAGACCAGCTATAGGTGTGACTGCCAGACTGAGAGATTGTGCTTATAGGGCTCCCTGAAAACAAATGTAATAAACCACAAATAACTGCAATCTGACCCCTCGCACAACTTCAAGTATTCAGAGCTCTTGGAAATTGTAAAGAGGGATTTTTGAAATGCTTCATTCACACCAAGTATTAGCCATAAATCCATACATAAATAACATCCACATAAAGAATGAAATGCTTAAAAAAATACAGCAACTTTCAGCTCACTTAATTAAATGCCTGCCAGTTCCAGTATTTGCTTCCGAATTCCTTTTATATGTACAATTATAATCTAGGTCCCACTGCAATCAAGGTGTCAGACACTAACTTCAAATGACTAATTCTGAAAAATAATTCCCACTATAGCTAAAATGATACACTGAAGCCTCTACATACTACTGCTGCTGATTCTGTTGAGCTAAGCTCCAGCTTCAGCAGGGACTTGAGTAACTGAACTGGCATCCTGGCAGGATGAACTACTTTAAAGTCCATTTTCTTGTCAGTGCCTTAAATTGGGTGCAATCAACATTGGGTGAAAACAGCTGCCCTCACTTCCACACAGAGCTGAGCTCAGCTTGGCTCATTCTTGAAAGTAGCTCCAAGTGGCATGTATTTCAGAAGTGGCTAATTGTCAGTAGAATGCAGAATGGTAATATAAACAGACCAGAAACAAAACAACTGCATATTTTGACCACCTTTACTTGTTTATCTAGTTTCTGAGTATGCTTCTGATAGTAGCCAACACCAGACGCTTCTGAAAAGGATACAAGTAGCATAATCCTACTAGGGAATAGCCAGAGCGCATGGAAAGCTTCTTCCAAGCTCTGTCAGTTTGCAATTGGTTTATGGTAAATTAGGAGCAGAGATTACATCCATAATACTGAATTACCTAGTTTGAAGTGCTTTTGACATATGTTCATTCACATACCATTATCATCTTTTCACAGGAGTCCTTAGAGCATGATAAGGAAATCTGTAATCTGAAATTTCTACCACATTTAATGATCTGCATTTAGATCATTCATACATATGCTTGTTTCATATATACTTGTTTCCAAAAGTGCTATATGAACGACTCCAGATGTGTGGTTTTGAAGAACTGCAAACATACAGATTAACTTTCTTTAGAAAAAAAACCGAAAAGGTTAGCGGTTTCTGTGGAAACTGTGGTAAGTATTAGTGAAGAACAGGAAGGTCTGCAGAAGCTGTAAACAGCAAAACTGGTTGGTTCTGTATGGAGGAAGTATTGGTGAGCACAACAAAAACTCCATCTGGATAACTGAAGTATAAGTGAAGTATAACTTATCACAGTTTGAGAAATAAAACTGATGTGGGATAGGAAACAATCATGACAAGCCTAAATTTGCAGGAGCTTTGTTTTGATGATGCTGGCACAAAGGTATTTAATATGATTTTTTTTTCTTCCTTTCTTTACAGAGATAAGATTGGTTTTGCCATATTTTCAGTATGTCACACTTACAGCCTTTCATTTCTTCTCACTGAATCCAGAACAACTGGTTCAGTGATTTATGCATCTATTACTTTTCAAAACTCAAGATTAACATTTTGCGAAACTTGAATGGGAAGTCTTTATAACAAACATCTTAGTTCAACTATTAAGAGATAATCCATGAAGGAAAAGAAAATTACTTCATACTTTTTTCACTTGGCAATTTTACCTTGTAAATGGAAAATTTATTTTACAATTTAAAAAAATATTTTAAAAAGTCACACAGTATGACTTGTTACCAAAAAGTTGCCTAAATAAATAAGTCTAACAGATATATTCCTAAAAATCAGAGAAGAATGTCTGTATAATTTACTACCAGCATTACATTATGTGTCTGCATGAGATGATCTGCAGTGTTAGGCAGGACCATTTCAATAAACAACTAATTTCATACAGCTTTGTCTCAAACACTCACTAGTGATGTATCTTTCCTGTTCTTTAAGCTCTGATGTTCAAATACTTACTCCTGTTTATGATACAGCTACCCCAGACACTGTTCAGTTCCAGACGACCTGCAAGCTTTTCACAGTCATGTATTTTGCCAACAACTAGAAGAAAGCTCTTCCAATTAAAATATCCCATTTAACCAAATGAAGAGAAGCACCACACTTTCAAATAACTTGGACAAAGATGCCACAGAGGGTATGTCTTTAAGCCAAAGTTTTAAAGCTTTAAAAACAGGTATAAACAAACAAACAAAAAAGTATTTACCCTATTTCATCCGAATACTAAGAGGTATTTAACAACTAATATGGCCTATGACAATATTAGGCATCTGTGCCTCTATTTGTGACATAAAATTTCAAGTGTGTATCCGGCAATATCTTCCTTCTGAACAAACCATTGTGCACAGAGCCCTTGTCTACACAAGTAAATAGCCCAGCACTCTGGAATACCACTGGATGTCATCAGTCTGGACTTCACCAAGACTTTTGATACTGTCTCTCACGCTATCCTCATATCCAGGTTCAGGAAGTGGATGGTGAGGTGGATTGAGAACAGGCTGAATGGCTGAGCTCAGAGGGCTGAGATCAGTGGCACAGGGTCTATTTGGAGGTCTGTAACTAGCAGCGACCCCCAAGGTTCAGTACTGGGCCCAATCTTATTTAACCTATCAACAGGGATGGAGTGCCTCCTGAGCAAGTTTACTGATGACACAAAGCTGGGAGGAGTGGCTGACACCCCAGGTGCTGTGCAGCCCTTCAAAAGGACCTTGACAAGGAGCGATGGACACAGAGGAACCTTCTGAAATTCAAAAAGGGCAAATGCAGGAGCCTGCACCAGGACAGGAATAACCCCAGGCCCCAGCACCAGATGCCCAGCAGAGCCCCTGTAGCCAAGACGGCCAGGAACATCCTGGGGTGCATTAGGAAGAGCACGGCCAGTAGGATGAGGGAGGTGATCCTGCCCCTCCATTCAGCGCTGGTGGGGCACATCTGGAGTGTGGTGTCCAATTCTAGACTCCTCAGGACTAGAGAGGGACATGGAGCTCCCCAGAGCAAGCTGGTCCTGTGGCAGGCTATGAATATGATTAGGGGATTGAAGCACTTCACTTATGAGGAAGTTAACAATTGGACTCAATGATTTTAGAGGTCTTTTCCAACCTAAAAAATTCCACAATTCCATGGAAGGCTGAGGGAGCTAGCCCTGTTTTGAGAAGAGATGACTGAGAGGGAACCTCCTCAATGTATGTATCTGACAGGAGGATGTCAGGAAGACACAGTCAGGCTCTTCGTGGTTCAGAGCAATAGGATGAAAGGCAAAAGGCAGACACTGGAACACAGGAAGTTCCACCTGAACATTAGGAAGAATTTATTTCCTGTGAGAATGGCGGAGCATAGGACCAGATTTTCAGAAAGGTTTTAGAACCCCCTTCTCTGGAGATATTCAAAAGACATAGATACGCAATCCTGAGTAATGTGCTCTAGGGAACCCTGCTGGAGCAGGGAGGTTGCATTAGTTGACCTCCTTACAATATTATCCATTCTTGTGGTTCTGTGTGGAGTCAGAAAATTGGTGTAGCGTAATTCGCACTGTATTTTGTGATCATGAAATGGGAAATGCTATGCAAACATTTGTTAAGAATTTATTTAAGAGTTTCATACTTTCTGCTCTTCAATTATGTCACCCTTTTAAAATGTGTGGCTTCTAGAAACATTTTCCCTACCTTTATAATGCTCTGACATGTTGACAGTGGTAAACCAACCAAACTGGTCCCATTGATTGACATGATCTGGTCCCCTATGTTCAGCTTCCCAGACTTCTCTGCTGGTCCTCCATGCATCATGTTGGCTATGATGACTGTGGGCAAAATGGATCCCCAGCCAGACTCCACAATCACCACACCTAGGATTTCTCCCTTTTGCTTCTCAATGTAAACCTGTATAATAAGAAAAAGTGTTTAAAAAAAAGAGTTTATTTCACACTCGTGGAACTGATTGATATCACCTTCCCTCCAAACATTCACAAAACCAACAAACATACCCCTCCTTGTTTGCAACCTGCCTTCCTAATTCAAAGGCAAAACAAAATAGGGTACATGTTTTACTACCTTTGTTTTCAAACATTAAATGATCAACAGTACACAGTATAGACTTTACTTTGTGCACAACAGTCCTCAAAAATAATTTCTGTACATGAGCAGAAGAAATTGCCGTGAAAGAAACCCTGGTACCATGGGCTTTGGTGGACAAAGTTAATAGGAAGAGACTGTAAGAATTCA
Organism: Acanthiza pusilla; assembly: GCA_036630365.1. Lineage (NCBI taxonomy): Eukaryota > Metazoa > Chordata > Aves > Passeriformes > Acanthizidae > Acanthiza > Acanthiza pusilla. Next base: position 3,206,865 of record JAXCHO010000095.1, read on the forward strand.
CAACTGTGGACTGGAAAAGCATCACCTGTGTGTTCCAGTTGCACACTTGTTCATTTTTATTAAGCAAGCTGCAAAGCCTTCTCACACATACAATTATTTAAAATCTGATATTTGCCACTTTAATAAATACCCATGCCTCTACATATTTTATGTTGTTTACTGTAATCTTTTAAATTGTATTAATCTGTTAATCTGCTTTAAACTCACTTTCAAACATGTCTGAAAATTGCTTGGTAAAAAGAACACAAACAGATGGTAAATCACTTGACTGCTGATAAATTTGGGGTTCACTGCCTTTGAAGCCGAACCGATTACAGGGTGTCCTGTTAGGGAGGATATTCTAGACTGAGATAATTTATAGGAAGTATTAATGGCTTTTGGATTTGCTCAACGTAGGCCTGCAACTGATAAAGAGCAACTTAATACTGTAATGGGAAAAAAACCAAAAAACAGGAGACATACATCTTTGCAATTTTCAGATTTGGAGAAGTGAATCAGGTCATCATTGTACATGTCCTGGGTATTGAGCAAGTCACTGTATTCCTTCTGGCTAAGGTCTTCTGGGTTGATTCCATTTGCTCTCAGAAACTCTTGGTAGGCCACACTAAATGCTTGACCTATGGACTGTGCAATCAGCTGCGCCTGTAGCAGTTCCCAGAGAAGGGAAAAGAAAAGAGTGAAACATCCTGATGATCATGTCCACTGACACTTTGTCTGTTACAATCCCACTGTAAAATGGATCATCAAGTTGACAAACCTACAAGTTACTGCAATCCAGTCTAAAAAATATCTGTGCTTTACAAATTAATTTAAAAGACCCACAGAATGTCCATTCACTCACCTCTGCCATGAATCTAGCTCAGTAAGCAGCTAGAAATTACAAACATGAGAAAGAAAGCCAGCCTTTCCTACGTAAGAACTACTAATATAAGTGTAAAGGTATAGTCACTGCAGTGACTGTGGCTTGCTTCTACAATTCTAACCACACATGCAGCTCCCAGATGGCTCTCCCTTCCAGCAGAGGCAATGCCATTATCTGAATAGCCATCAGTGAAAATGAAAATGTCTACTAGAAAACACACAACCGCATTTAAAGTTGGTATTTCCAACTTTTCTTACCATCCTTTAGAACCATCACATTGATAGTGACTACTCCTACCTCAGCCTCAGTCAAAAAAGGAAAAGGACAGCAACTAGTGATCAAGCCCTTGAAGGAACTGGAAATGGTCATATGCATGTCCTTCTTCACCCTGCTACCACTGCCAGCCTCTCTCCCCTACACTTACTTCCCTCCTTCCAACTCACATGATCTTCCCAGTTCACTGCCTCTTTCCTACTCATTCTGTCCTTTGTAGGAACCCTCTTGCACCTGCAGCTTCCCATAGTCTTCTCTGCACCCAAAGCCACCAAACGCACCGCTCACTACACAACATTGCTCCCACCCTGAGCTGTTTTACTTCTGCAGCTGTGAGAGAGAAAATGGGCATCAGGCAGAAGAGGAAAGCTCTGTGCCAAGCAAGGCCAGACGGATGCCTGCCTTTGAGTCAGTAATCACGGTTAGGCAAGTAATGGGCAGGAGAGGAAAGCACAGCATGGTGCAGAGTACTGCTGTGCACAGGTGGAGCAATTCCTGCAGTGAGCACTGTGTAGTGCACAGGAGTTGGCCATGATGTGCACTGAAACAGCTCTGGCTTTGGTAAAGGCAGGGAGGAGACAGGGAGAGCTCCACAGCTGACAAGGGAGGCCTGGCAGAGTGCCGGTAATGAAAGAATGCTGCTCAGGTATGCTTTTATACAGTCTGCTGGTCATATTTAAAGTCTAGTTTGGTCACTAAGAAAGGAAAGATTCCCAAACCCAAAATAAAAATTTTAATGTATCATAAGCAGCTCAAACTAGCACTATACCTGCTGATGAGAACAGCATTATTGCTGGTTCTGAAAAGACCAGTATGTAGACTGGCAGTATATTAGCAAAGCTCAACCTAATTCTGACACCAAGAACAAGACAGCAAGAAAATGGGAAAACTGCACCTCCATAACCCAGGAAAGTAAGAGAGGAGTGCACACTTTACATTCATATATATGTGTATATGTATCTTCACACCAAGAAGAGATCAGCTCCCATTTAGACACCCAGCATTTGGATACATCACTAAGGTTCAACTCATTTAAAGGTACTGCTTTAATACAGTTGAAAATCTGGTGCTGTCCTCCATACACAAAGACTCATCCAAGCAGAGACATGTTCAGGCCAACACCCACTTGCAGGCTTACAGCTTCTGTTTCACTTACTGTGTAGATTCTGTCAAGTACCCAGCTGTCCCAGAAGAAGAAAAGACAAGTTTTACAATATAAACAGGCTGCATTACTTCATAGGAGGTATAAAATCTTTGAAGCTGCCAAAAAAATTTGAAGCTTCCTTGTTAGCAGCAGCTACCTTGCTGCTTACAAGGTGCTACAATGCTTACATTCTGACTGTTAAGTTACTTGGGTATTTGAACAAATTTTGCAAGTTACTTGTGAGCTACATACCATGACTAAGGAGAGTCCATACAATCTGCAGTTTCTCAGCATATTTTCCCCATCAATAAACAATGCTTTTACTTGATCTACAGACATTTTGCAGGCCAGTGTCATGTGGCATATTGAGGATCACATATGACACAAATAGGGGCTGATCCAAACAAACCATAGATTGGGAAGCTCAAATTTTAGCTAGTCAAAGTATTAAAAGCAGCCCAGGAAATAGATCCAGGAAGTACGGATCATCCAAGGGGTCAGACCACCACATGGTGAAGTAAAATAAGCCCCAACCTCTGACACCTGACAGTTTGATTTTTTCTTTTTCAATTGGCCAGTAAAATAGCAAGCAGTGTCCAAACTTGTGACTAGAAATATAGGAATAACAGCCTCAAAATGGGCAGCATATCAAATGACATTAAGCAAAAAATACATTAGCTACTCTATTTCACACCAGATTCTTAAAAGGCTTTGCAAAACAGGTTTACATGTTATTTTATGGCAAAAATCCACAATTTTTATACTCTGTTAGTTTTGGTACAGGATTACTTCTATCAGTGCTCATCCTTTTTAACTTCAGCAGTGGGTTCTGCAATCAGATAATATATTCAGACATTGGTTTAAAACAGATTCATCATTATATAAAATCATCTCCATACTCAAGATAACCTTCCCATCTCAAAGTCCTTGCTGTTATACTGTAATTGGAAGACATATGAGTATTTTATAAGAAACCAATGTTTTCACTTACTTCTCCTAAGTATTTTATTTTCCTAAATAATTAGGGCTAACTTGACTATGATCCTGAAAACTACGTATCTAACCACTTCAATCTGTTTGATTTTACCTTTTACTTACTGAGTTTTAAATTTTAAAAGTACATAAAATCAGCAAGCTATGCACACTGATTGGGAAGACAGGATATAAAATCCTGTGTAAGATAATGTAGTAACCTGCACTGTAGGTTAAAATTTAGTCATTCTTGTCTCTATTCAGCATATTTTGGGATTGATGAAATGACCAACTTTCTTTACTGGCTTTTTGATATGATGACAGCAACCACACCCCCAACACAAACCTCCTGAAAAAAGAAAAAGTCACCTTTCTGGTATGTATTAGTGATTGATCATCAATACGAAACTTGGGATTAGAATTTCCCTACGAAAATAAGCATCTCTGATAGACTTGCCCTCTCTTATGCAGAATCTGAGCTGGTATTTGTAGCCTGCAGCAACTGGACCCTCCTATCACTGTTACTGGAAAGCACTCAAGAAGCTTAAAAATGGTAACAACTTCTACGCACACCAATTTCCTGCATCATGTCAGGTCCAAACATATAAACAGCAGGCAAGTTCCTCTGCTTAGATGAAACATTGGTTGCAGTCAAAAAGCAAACAGGACCACTCACAAAGGACTCGGGGCCTATCAAAATGTGCTTACTTTTCCACTCCTAGAAAATTACAAGACAGTGTAATTGCTTACATCCTCAGACTCAAAGACATGACAAATCATTTTGTACTGCCTCTTTCCATCTTGAGAGGGGTGAGATGCTTCCACATTATCCTGGGAGTTAGAGCGTGGCATTCGCCTACGAGCCATCAAAACAACTATGTTTCCTATATCAGCAATGTAAGAAATGGTCCGCAGGGGATGATCCATCATGGTTTCCTGGGGAACAAGAAAACCAACATAAGCAGCTACTTCAACTAAGTTCTTATTGCAGACCTAGTATTATCAAAACACACAAATAGCTGTAAGACCTCTGTTAAGTGATGTCTGCAACAACTGTCGTGTATTAAGAGAGACACCAATAGAAACCAAGAGTTTCGGTTTCCAGAACTAAAACAAAGAGAAAGTCCGGTAATTTTTTTTTCAGTGGAAAAGCACATGAAGACCTCAATCACCTGCAAGAACCTGCATGTGCTGGGCATGTATGTGTAAAGGACTGTGAACAAGTTTTGGGCTACTCTGGCCATAATCAATACTTGACACATCATGGCTCACAAGACACGAGCTGACTGCAATTATCTTACCCACAAATAGAAAAATTATTTCTGCAGTCATACACAACCATGTCATATAATTGCCTGTATGACATGGTTCTTGACCATGGATTTCTGGCTAGAGGGAAAGAAATACAAGAGCCAGCACACTCTGAAGACAAATTTTAACATGTAGGTGAAAGTCAATTCAAGTAGTCTACTCCAAAAATACTGACAAAGGTGTCTATGTCTATACCTGTGTATCTGCATTCAGTACTTTTATTCTCTGTGTAGAAATGAAGAGGTCCACTTCAGTCATGGGTTGAGATTCACCCTCTGGAGCCTGCAAATAAATGGATTAGAGTCAAATAAACACATTAGACAACATACTTACTAATAATGATGTTAGTTCACGAACAGGGGTGCACTAAGACACAATCACCAGAACAGCAATGCAGGATAGAGTATTAGACTGCAGAAGCAAAAGATAAACACAAAGATGCGGAAACTATATCATATATGTGAAAGTGAATTGGGTATTGTTTGAAAAAGAAGTAAACCTCATAAAAGCTTGACTGATATTTTTCCTGAGTCAGTAGAATTATACCTGACTGCAACATGAACTATATAAAGATTTCTTGAAAAGCAGTATGATTCTACCACTTTTTGCACACTATGAATCCCACTTCAAAGAAGGTTTTTGTACAAGCCATAGAAAGGCCTAACAGCATCTCTTGCCTGAGGAATTTCTATATGGGTTAACAGTGGCTGCCAAGACCAATGGAAAAACCACAGCTAGTACTGGTTGAGCTATTCATGATGCAGTTCTGGTAAGAAGATCTTCACCATCAGACAACATACTTTTCAAGCAGTTACCCACTTTAGGAGTCATATTTTGTTAATAGAAAGCAAACATTTGTAGAATTTTTTAAATTACATTTGTTAAAAGATAATTAGAAGTTCCACAAACAAAACTTATTACAAAGATGAGTCAATCTCAGTGTATTACTGTATGTATAGACACAAACTTTTTTCTTTTTTGCATCCAGCAATTTGACACTTCTGTGAGTCAAACAAAGCACTCTTACAGAAAGATAAAATTTTTAAAAATGTAAAAAACCCAAACCCACACTTCATTTCAATCCATCATTTTACAAAGATAAAACCTTTGCCATGTAAGTCCTGATTCTTAAATATGTATTTTGGGCACTGCCTGTAATCGTTTGAGAAATCCAATCTTTATTCTATTTCTAACATGAAATGGCTAATGATAAGCAACAAAAAATCAGGCAACTGATTTCTGAGATATGTCAACTTGTATGGTAGCTCAGAAATAAATCTGAAAAAACTTTGCTGGATGCAGAAAATAAAACCACAAAATAAAAAGAAAGGAAAAAACCCTCCCAGAAAACAAAAGAACAAGCATAACATCAAGCTGATGGAGTTTGTACTGCACCTTCTTCCTGCTTTTGGCTAATTTCTGGGCCATCTGCTTAGCATGGAACAAACAGAGACAGGAGAACAGTTAGAGAAGAACTTACAGAGACTCCAAGTCAAGCAGGAATCTACATACTAATGTCAGGGCTCACAGACGTGTGCCCAGACAGCTGGTCTAAATTAGTCCCTGCTTAGATTAAATTTCCTCCTTTTCTTTTTAGTTTAAAAAAATTACAAAATTTCATGTTTAGCACAATTAGTTACAGAAATTAAAAGAAACAGCACCAAAAGAGTCAGGAAGAGCACAAAAGAATTTCTTTTCTAACTAAAATGTTACTTGTAACAAACAAGGTTATTTTGTGCACATTTGCTTTTGAGGTTTTTCAGGTTTTTTTTTAAGAAACAGAACAGAGCTTCCCCTCACTTACACCAGTGTAAACTACAAGGTTATTTCTTTTGAAGGAACGCCAATGCAAAAGGTGAAACAAAAATTTTAAACCTTAAACAGATCTCATACTTCAACAGACTTCAAAAAAATAACCTCCCTAACACTATGCTACTTCTTCCTGTAAAAATAAAATGACAGAAGGTAACTGTCATCTTCATTTTCTCCTCCTTCTGAGCAAATAAATCCATACCAATGTTCACATTGTGTCTCTGGTCAACAAATTTTCCTATGACACCTACACAAAGATATGTCCACACTATCACATTTTCTCAAGGAAGCAATGGAGCATGTATTTCAGCTCCAGAAACACCTTAAAAGAGGTTTCTACAAACAATCCAAACAAACATAATTTTTACAGTCTTGCCATCCTGAATTCAAACCAATGGTGAACTGAACTTACAGACCTGCTCACTGACGGAACACAATACTCACCAGGCTGGCAGTTATCCCCTTACTTCCAACAATAACAGACTCTTTGCTAATTAAATTTAATTATGTTTACAGGTGTGCTTGTGGTGGAGAGGAGGCTTATTGTTACAAGCTCCATACAGATTCAGCACTAACTACTTTTATGAAGAGAAAACAGGAGGCCTGAATCACAAGACATGTCAAACATTTTATACTGATGCTCACAAAATGCTTAAATCTGTCATGCTTTGTCTAAACAAGTCAGAAAGCAGCTACTCAAAGTTTAGACCATGCTGCTTATTTACAAATAGAAACATTCTCACACTAGCTTTTAGTCATCTTTTTCAAATGAAGAAGTATTTTATAGCCTGGTGATTTCAAACTATTGCAAAAGCATCTAAAACTGCCTTACCTGGCAGGCTCTCCATTACGTTACTCTTTATTTAAATTAATGCTCAGAAATAATATCTTGAATAACAGCTGCCTTTCATACACTGGGCAAGGAGGAGATTCTCCTGAGACAGAGCATTTAAACTGCTTTCCAAAATCAAGCTTTTCTTTCTCGCCCTCCCCAAACTTTAGAGTGATGGACCTCCCAAAAGAAGAAAAGCACAGGCCAAAAAGGAGAAAAAGCGGGGGGAAATCCTTGAGCTACAGCTTTGTAATGCAGAATCAACAATTTACCAAAATACACTATGATTCAATATATTGAAATTTCTGTTCTTCAAATGGAAGCATATTGAAGAACTACTTTCAAATATTTCATAAAAGCAAGGCAATGACATGGAACAAGCACTTTTAATAAGTGATTTAACACTGCACAGGAATGTCAGAAAAGAAGTTATGGTCCATGAACAACAAAAAAATTAGGATAATTCTACGCAAGACACTTTATTAGACAAACCCTCTTTATGGCCATATTATTTTGCTAACTCAAATCAAAGATTCTTTCCATACTCCTAGAAGAAAAAACAAATGGAAAATACCTGATCTACATAATTTTTTTAATATACAGAACTCAGGATTTTCATTTAAGGTAAATGAAAAGTATCTATTTATATAGATGCAATTTCCAAAATTACAAACCAATAAAACCCTAGAAGCTTCTGCTTTTTCTACAGAGATGCCTTAAGTTTATTCAATCCATTTAGCCCCTACAAAAAATGTACCACAACTCAGTGAGCATTGAGAGGACACTGAGTGTGTGAAAATGTTTGAAATACTAAACTATTTCCACATATGGGTTCTATCTTAAATTACACTCAGAAATTAAACCAGGTGTTACCTAGAAATGTTCAAACCTGCCACACAGAAAGCTAGAAGTGTCACCTAGTGAAATATTCCTAACTACACTTGATGAATACCTTCAAAGCACTGTATCTGTCTTAGGTTAGTTGGGCTTCACAGAGATGAAGGCCCAAGCAGGGAAACACCCAACTCTTGTACTTTTAACTGAAAAGATACTTCTTTAAAGAAGAAGCATGGAGAATTGTTTTCATAGTCTTCATATTCTAAATGAATGAATATGTGGTCTGAAGGCTCGGCTGAAAGGAAGCACTATAGGGCTATAGGGATTATTAAATTCAAAAGGTATACACTTATGTGAATGTATGTGTATGTAGCAAAGAGCCTTAAACTAAGGCTCTTCACCCCTTTTTAATACTCAGTTTTGAGTATGCGTATTTTAAAAGCTCATTCTTAATTCAAAAGCTTTGTTTTCTTTAACCATGGAGAAATGGCTGACATGCAACAAGTATGGCACTTTGTAAACAAACATGAGTAGGGCACAACCTTCACAGTCACTGCAAGCCATAATTTACACATCTGGGATAAAGAGTATCTGGTGCACTGATGAATCTGGCAGCAGGAATTCCATCTGTCATAGTGAGTTTCTCCCTCCAAACATTTAGCTTTAATGGCAACCGGCAACAAAACCAGCCCGAGCCGACCGCCAGAGACCCAAAAGTGCACAGAGGCTGCCTGAGCTTCATTTAGAAGCAGAAAGCGGTAACTGTCCAAGAAGTGTTCAAGGGTATTGTGTATAATTCAATACAAGCCAATAATTTTCTGAAATACGTTGAGTTTCAGAAAATTAAACATACCAGCTGGGGTTTTACCAGGTCAACAATACAATTACTTGGGACTCAAGTCTGAGACAAATACTATAAGCAAGGATATGCATGCCTGCTGATTTATATAGACACATAAATTATGAGGTTTATGAGTGAAATGCATTAAATAGATTTCTCCTGTTCTGAGGCACAGAAGTGCTAAGGAGTAACAGAAACCTCAAAAAGAATGGTATTTTGCTAACGAATGTCTACAAAATACATTTAGTATCAGAAAAAGATTTTACATTCTTACATCTCATAGGCTCAGTTTGAATCAATTCTGTTTTATTTTTCTCTACCATATCCCTTCAATCTTTTTCTACTGTATTCTTACACAAGCTTTACCTTTTAGGTGCAAACTCCCTGCACAGCCCTAGGTTCAAGTTCCAGTCCTGATTACCTGTTTCCTATGATAGCAGATGCTAGTCTTTCACCCTCCAGTGATGTGTCCCTCCTAGATCCAGCCTCACCAAACCCCTTTTTTCTCTCCCTTCTCTTCCTTACTTTTAGTTTCCTGTCAACTCAGATCAGACAAGTTTTCTACGTCACAGCCAAGCATCAGGGAGGAACACAAAGGGACTACTAAACAGAAGGGCACAGCCTTATTTGCTGTGGGAAAAAACAGACTCTGTAAGCGAAACTCTTCACTGCAGGTTTGGGAAGAATCCATCAAGATCTACCATGATTGAAAAAGCTGTTTGAAACATATTTTTAAAGAATGTCACTGAATCCAGAGTCTCCAATGAACAAAGATAAAACACTCTTTTGGAAAAGGTTCAGTAGTTTAAATTAGTGAAGACTTCTACAGAGAGCGTGGAGGATAATCTGTAACAGGAAGGCTACATACCTGCCTCTTCTAAAATGTGTGTTAATGATTTTTAGAGACAAGGCTACAAGTACTTATGCATTTGAACACCAGCAAAATTATTATTTTTGGAAGTGTCTCAATCATTTTAGCTGGAGCTTCTGTGTCAAAGTTACATATACAGATTAAACTGAATACCTGTCATGGAAAACACTGGAAGGAATAACAAGAGTAGGAAGCACCAGCTGACCTTAGCAGACAATACTATTGGCCTTGCTGATAACCTTCTCTCCTCCTTCTCTCCCTTTTATACAATTGCACACTAAATTCGAGCTGGAACCCAAAATAAACTATACAAAAGAAGAACACATATGTATTAAAAACAGAAAAATTACCAGAGGAGGTTGTGTTGATTGGCTGAATCAGCAGATATAGCTGTGTGCCTACTAGCCAGTCATGTGTGGGTAATGTGAATATTGCAGCATCCTGTACAACCATGCAATACTTCATACTTAATTTCAGCTGACAATGTCATAATTGTAACTTATAATACAGCAGCATTCCCATTGCTTGTCATGGCCTGTACAGAAATCAGCTGGCATTTCTCTTTTTCAAAACAACATTTTTCAGATTCCAGAACAAATTATTTTTTCCATACATCTCTGTACCATCACAGGCTGTTTTTTTTAAAAAAATCAGCTCATAGCTGTTATGTGTGGAGAAACAAGTATCCACAGCAGTGTCAAAAATAACTGCAGTCATTACCACAGTCGCAGTTCTCTTGAGTGGCAAGCCAGAAGCAGCTGCAATACTTACTAGTTATACCCTTAACCTGTTTTCCCTCCACACCCAGATAATGTATGACTCTGACCACCACTCACTTCAGATTCTGGTTTAGTGTACATGGTGCAAGTATTACCATAGGGATTATTATTACCAGGGATTACCTGGGAGCTTCCCCTTATCAGACTTGTTCCAAAAGCAGCATTAAATGTACTATTTATTTTGCAGAAAGAAAGTTGAGGCACTTTTCCTTCTGAAACTACAGATAATCCCATATGAAAAAATTACTGCATAAGTAACAAGTTCATACCCACAACCATAAAGCAGCCATACAAAAAGCAGCAGGAATTACTCCTCACCTTGATCCTACTGACAGCTTCCTGAGCCTGCATCATTCTCACGTTCTTGGACGGAGTTTTATCAGAAAGGAGTTGAGTTGAACCAAGGTAATTGGCAGCAAAAATGATTCCATCAATTAAGTCTTCAGGATCACAGGGTCCAGGAACTGTAACACAGGAAAGCAATCATTGAAGACAGTCATGGTGAAACAAAGCAAAACAGCAGAACTCTGACAACTTGAGCCTGCACCAGATGGCTGCAAATCCTCCTCGAAATACTTCAGTTTAGAAGGACAAAAAGGCAACCAGTACTTTCAAAGGCACAAAACACCAAACAAATGTGTTTGTGGTGGCCTGGCCCTACCCACCAAAGCCCTTCTATCACTCCCTTCCCCAGGAAGGCAGGGGAGAGAAAATAAAACAGAAGTCTCATGGGGCAAGACAAGGACAGGGAGAGATCACTCATCACTTACTGTCATGGGCAAAAGAAACTCCACTTGTGGAAACTTGTTTAGTCTATTACTAATCAAATCAGAGTAGAATAATGAAAAATAGAAACAGATGCTCCAACACCTTCCCCCATCCCTCCCTTCTTCCTGGACTCACTTTTACTCTCAGTTTTCTCTGTCTCCAGCACCCAGAGACACAGGAGAATGGGGGCTCTGGTCAGTTCACCACATGCTGTCTCTGATGCTCCTTCTTCCTCATGGGGAAGAGCCCTCACATTCTTCTCCTGCTCTAGAATGGTGTACCTCCCATGGGAGACAATCATTCAGAAGAGATTGCCCTGGTGTGGGTTCCCTATGGGGTCACAAGTCCTGCCAGCAAACCTGCTCCAGGTGGTCTCCTCTCTCCACAGGGCCACATATCCTGCAAGGAGCCCACTCCAGCCTGGGATTTCCATGGGGTCACAGCCTGCTTTTTTTAGGCATCCACATGATCTAGCATGGGGTACTGTGGGGGCTGCATGTGGATATGTGTTCTACTGAGGACCTCCACTGGCTGGAGGGGCACAGCTGCCTCACCATGGTCTTCACCATGGGCTGCATGGGAATCTCCGCTCTGGCACCTGGAGCACCTCCGGTCCTTCCTTCTCCACTGACCTTGTCTTCAGAGATGTTTCCCTTATATATTCTCAGACCTTTCTTCTCTGACTGCAATTGCTGTGGTGCAGAGTTTTTTCCCCATTCTTAAATATAATACTCCAGAGGTACTACCACTGTCACTGATGGACTCAGCCTTGGCCAGTGGTGGGTCTGTCTTGGAGCCAGCTGGCACTGACTCTATCAGACAGAAACTTCCAGCAGCTTCTCGCAGAAGACACCCTTGTAGCCACCTCACTATCAAAACCTTGCTATGCAAACCCAGTACAACATATCTCCAGCAAAAGCTGTAATTGTTAATCCAGCCTGTTTCTCACAACAGCTCAATTTTTGTGAGTAGGGATCAGCTTGGAGGAAAATACGCTGTGACTTTTCGCAGTGATGAAGGGACAGACACAGTTACTCAGCTTGCTCCTCACCCACCAAAGCCAGCCGTGCAATTCTAAGATCAATAGTCACAAGCAGAAAGAAGAAAGGTGCAGTTTGATAGCAGCCATCAGTCTCTTTCTTGCTTGTGCATTAACCACACTAGGTGCAACAGGCAAAGCAACCTCACCAGGAATGCTCTACACGTACCACATGTCTTCCCTTAACGAGAAGACTGATTGCCTAATTAAGTAAAATATTTTTATGAGCTTTAAAATCATAGTCTTATCAAGGATATTGTGGTAAAGTACAGAGTTAAATAAAAATGTTGTAAAATACAGAGACCACAGGTTCTCTTGATGGCAAAGCAACTCTCTTAATCCACAGATTCTTAGTGATCTGACACCCATCATCTTCTGTGGAATGCAAAGGGAGTAAAGTGTTCGTTATCTTGCAATGCAAATCCTTACAAAACAGCATTTATGATTTGTAAGATTTTTGGTGTTAGGCAACTTTATCTAAAAATGTTATACATGAAAATGTTCCATTTTGACACCATGTTAAAATTATGATCCAAAAGCAAGGCTGGTTAACCTAAGAAATTTCTTATTCTTAGAAGTAAGGAAAAAAATTGTTGTTCAAGACAAGTGAGAATACAGATCATATTAAAGAATGCTCACAGTAAACATGTTCACATTTTTTGACAAAACACCCCCTGTGTTTAGGCTTGTCCTTTTTCTCCCCCCCCAAAAAAAATGGGAGGTATCTTGAGATATAACGTGATGGGGCTTTAAGTTTCAAATTACTTAGAATGCCAATTTTATTCTAATTACAATATATGAGACTAATAACCCCTCAGAATGAGCATGGGAAGGTTTGGCCCCAAGGAAAAGCAAGTCATTATGATTAAAATAACAGGGAAAGAGCTGGAGATAAATATCACACTGAAATTACAGACAGAAGCAGCTGTATAAATCTTGTGAGCATGCTTGTCTTTTTTACCATTTCTTTAAATACAAAAATCTATGACTAGCAATTTTAAAATGTTCATCTCCATTGTGCAGAGTTTGTTCACGCAGTATGTATCTGGAAAATTCTCAAAATGAACAAGTCACTTGCAAGCACGTGACCTAAAGACACGGAGCTCTTTCCTCAGGGAAATTCATGCATTTGGAAGTACTACATATTTACACACTTTTCCAGTCCAGAAATCATACATCATTTTAAGTGTTCCTATTTATTACTCTACACATCAAGGCCTTTTCACCACTTCCACCACTCTACTCCAAAGCATGCTAAACCCTTTACAGTACAATTTCTGATCAATATGGAAAAAAAAAAAGGGCAAAGGTAGAGGTAAGACTCCAAGAAACAGGCATATTAAAACCAATAAAAGGTATGTGCTCCAATTGCATCAGTGGTGAACACACAGACAGGACTGTTTTTTAGAAGACCTCCTCCGTTTATTATCTGACATCCATTATCTCAATGAAAGCATAGCATAGGTACTGGCAAATTTTTCCTTGGACTGCTGGTGCATAAATACGGAACATTTATACTTTTAAGGAATGTTGTGCTGGACCAAGAACCAAGAAAATTTTATTTTACAATTTTTTTTTTCCCTAAGGAGGAGATGGTTATTTTTAAAAGCCCTGGATAGGCAGGACTGCCAACAGGAGACGAATCCAAATTCTAAGAAAAATGAATTCACTGTTGCAATATTCCAGTGCTTAGCTATGGACTAACTGACATTCTGGCCAGAGACTCCAAAACATGCACCTTATACATTGAAGATGAAAACAATGATCAATTTGCAGTCTAAAGAAAATGATCACATAATCAATTAAACACAGCACACTGTAAAGAAATCCAAGGAGTTAAAAGGCAGTCCAAATAAAGTGTTACTTCAACTGTATTTCTAACATTTCATCAAGTATATGGAAAAACCACTGTCAAGGGAAAAGTTAAAAAAAACCCAACAACAAATGAAACTTCTATTTTCTGCTTCTAGCATAACTGGCTGTTACAACTTGCATTGTTCCTGCAGTATACACAGGATGCAGACTCATACAAAAGGTAACAGCACTTCATGTAGCAGGTATTGCTTTTTCACATTAACTCTAAGATGGGAAGCAGCCTTTAACTAGAGACAGGTAGCTGTTAAGCAGAGCAGATTTTCGCTGGCAGGCCTGCCAATTAATCTGAGATTGGATTGAGCCTGCCAATTGAAATCAATGCTGGACAGAACACTACAGTCTTCTTGCTTAGTCTATTTTTCTTGTCCACACATATTCATATATGCTGTGTTAATACCGTAAAAAAGTAGTGTTTTAAGTGATACTGAGGGAAAAACCCAGCAGAATTTGCACAGAAACTATGAATGAGACACTAAAAAACTCAAAGCTCCCTGTTTCTAAATTTCTCAAAGAGTACAGTAGGATTTAGATCAGGTTCTAGATTAGACACAATTTAATCTAAATCAGGACACCCAACCCTAATAACTTTTCTATTCAGCAAATAAAAATTTTATACATTATAAATACAGGTGGGTTTTTTGATATGGAAAAACATTTAGAAATTGTAGAACTATCTTACCTTCAACATACGTTGGAAATGAAGCCAAGCTTTTTCTGGACTGTAATTAAGACAAAAAGGATTTCAAACAGAACATAGCATGCACAAATATGCATTAAAAATTTCTCCATGCCAAAAAAAAAAAAATTAAATTAGCCATAGTTATTAGTAAAGGTAGAACACCACTTATTATTATTTATATTTAGCATTTTCAAAATCTAAGCACCTCCTAGAGTAAATTCAATGTATTCCATTTGTGTCTATCTAGTAGACAATATGCTAAGACCAGACTTTACTTACTTGTTGGTATTCACTAGTGCAGTAATTGTTTACCAGTAGGTGCTCTACTTTTAATAATCAAGAAATATGTAGGAAAGAACATAATACCTCAAGGACACTGGATCTTCCAACTACGAATAAATACATGCAGGAATATAAAAGTTGCACTATACTGTTCTAATTCATGACTGAAACCATCATTAACAAAACGCAGTTATTCATTAGGACTGGTTTTCAGATGTATCTCTCACATTAACTGAGCCTACAAAAAGCTTTCTAAATTTTAACAGGTTAAGTAGCAACCTGCATTCTGTGGGATAACTGAATTCACTATGACCTCACCACCAACTGTGCTTATACTGTATCAATCACAAAAACACATTTGGGAGCTCAAATTACACAAACAGTGAAGAAATAAATAGAATCTTGACTTGTGCATGTAAATGCACTGAAGCAACCTTACATCCTATTGGTATTTTATGTGAAAGACTCCAAGACTAACACTTCAGACATCTTAAGGCGACAACTTTCAGTAAGACTCACCACTTTGTTATTATCAATAACGTAATCCACATACAAAAAGGTATCAAACAAAATTCTGTGTGGCACTACGTAGTTGGTAATGGATATACTGAAATACCTGCTGCTGTTATAGGCAGGCAAGACTTCTGGATAGTTAATGAATCTATAACTGACAGTAACTCCTCCAATGACTGCTTAATATAATTTTATTAAAAGAAAATCTATACATATGATCAGAATAATGCATATTATCTTCAATAATTTTCAGTATATTTCCAGATGGTATATATGGAAATATATGCCAAATTATTTTTCTTTACGACACGCAACTTACCAGGTTCTGTGTATGAGTGGAAAAAACCAGGTAAAACTAGAACGGTAACAGTTACATAACAGGTTGACTGACTAACCCCAAGGAATCTTTTCCTTTGTAAGAAACGGAAAATTGATGTAACAAGCAATATTTTTCAATCAACGATGCACGTCTTGCTATAAAATAAAATTCGTGAATTAAAAACAAAAAAGGCATGTGACACAGACAGCTGAGCCTGTGCAGCTCTAAGTTGTTTTCACTCCCTATGAAAGTTACTAAGTTGTGCTGTGAATCCAAGAATCCTGTCCATCAGATACTGTACCAACATCAATAAAGATGTCAATAATCAATGATCTGCTGCTGCCAAAGCATTTAAGTTGCTGTGAGGACACTGATATATCTTTTCAGATCTGTGGTTCTTCCACATCTTCAGATGAATGTTCCTACTGAACCACCTGTCCATACAGACTCCAACAACTGTTCGTAATAGTTGCTAGTGTAGTGCTAAAGGGAAGATTCAAACATTGGGTTCTGACGGGCAGAGAGGACAAACCCCCTAGCAGCTCACATATATAAATGCTTTACAAAGTATTTATTTCTTTTTAAGCTGTGAACAAAGACTATGATACAGATTTGGCAACTATTCAGCCATCTAACTAGCAACTTATTTTTAGGATAGAGTGGTGCAAACCATCATCATATATGTCTTTATTCTCGCAAAGTTCATTTTTCTTGTTCACTACCCCAGTTGAAAGGCATTCTACTAAGAACACCAGAATAGTAAAGTAACAGGTAAAGTTACCAAGAGGTGGAATCCTACACCTTTTAATCTTACATATCCATGAATAATGAAATATCGAGGTCATTAATATTTCATTACTTTCAATAATCTTTTTGTTATGCAGCATAATAAAATTTATATTGAATTAAAATGTTTCTCTAAGACCTAAAAATCAAAAAATTGTGAGGCTGTTTTATCATTTTTATTCTCCCATTAAAAGTACTAAAACAGGAATTATTCCCCATCTGAGGGAAACTAATAGTCCAACACATCCTACAGTAAAAACTGGTTTACCACCTCTGTCACTATGTGTAAGCATATACTAACAATCAAAATCAGTAGTGTTTTGTTTTCTTCCTTTCAGTAAATTTACTGATATCTAAAAATTGCTGAAATACAGCATATATAGTGACAAAGTCTGTACTGAAAAATGCTTAAGACATAAGCTAACAGTAAAGCAGATGAAAACTTAATGGGATGATCTTTAGTTGAAAACTTCAGAACATGAAAAACTATGGCTTTCTTCAGTCTTTTGAAATTTTTAATTATTTTCTAAATGCAAATATAGACTGACACATAGACACATGATACAGACAACTATATAGCCTTCTTATCCCTTGATAATTGCAAAAGTGAAAAAGAAAGAATAGATTATTTAATTAGTACTTCAATTTTAATCCACTTATAGTAGATGAGGTTTTTAATTTTGGAAGATAACTCATGCATTGCTAACAGTAACAATATGGTGTTTTGCTATGTTAGCTTCTAGATAATTTTCAAGTATATAAAAAAAAGAAGCAAATAAACCTTATTTACATTATTTAAATACTTACAATTTTTTTGTTTACAAACAACTTGCCATTCTATACTAATACAAACACTTCTTATGTCAAGTGATTTTCTTTTCATACTATGAGCAGCTCTATTCACACTCACTCTGTTTTAGTGGTACTGCAGTCTAAAGCACTACCAGGTGAGGGGAAAAACCCCGAAGTACGTAGCTTTATTTTGAGGAGCCTGGAGTCAGGAATTGAATTCTGACTATGAAACACTGGCAGGCCAATTTCTACAATGACAAAATATTAAACAGCATAATTTAGTATGTAATTAAATTTAATTTAAGTGCTTTTTAATCTGGCTGAGAAATACCCTCTCTGTGCGGGAAAAAAAGGAAAGGGCTTCTTTGTTTTGCCTCTGCTACAGAGTGGATGTTAGCTGTTTGGTAAATCAGTACTCTGCAGCCTGATAAATAAATCTAGTGACAGCTGAACACAGAGTCAGAAATGCCATGATAAAGAGTCTTAAGTATGTTAGAAATTCAGTCAGATAGCCAGGCAAACATAAGGTACAGAAGCATAATGGAAAAAAAAGAAGAAAACAGACTGCACAGATACAAGGGAGCCAGGAAAATTAAATGCATAAGCAGCACGAACAAGACTGCAACTTTTAAAAAACTTTCACTCTACCTCTTTATTAGTGGAAGCCTCTGCTGGACTGCAGACATCCTGGTGATGTTGCCTACTTGATGATTCAGCACCTCGAGGTGAAGAGGAATCTGGAGATGGAGACTAGACATGACAAGAAAATCAAATAATATTATGAGTGCCTGATGTAAAAATTATTCTTTCATGTTCTACATCCTATGCTCTGACAGTCTAAGAAAGAAAAGGTAAAGTCACTTAGGCGTAAGCTGTGATGGGAGACAAGTGAATTGACCTTAAGCAGAACACAGGAATTCAGCTGAAGTTTACCTAGCTGTCAAATTGGGAAAGTGAAGAAAAGACTGAAATTTCTGCATAAGCACACATACCCTCAGGTATAATTAATCTGAGGTGCTAAACTAAAATAACCTGAGCAGAGAAAGGCCGCAGTGGCTGTCCACAAATGTTATTCCAACATTTTAGAAAACAACTTCTATAAACTGTGCAGAGTAACATTGACGTGTTCAAGAGTTTATTAATACGTTCAATGACAATTCAACACCAGTGCAATCAAGGACTGGGATTCCTCATTCTAGATACAGCAAGAACTTGAAAAATATTCAACAGTTCATGTTCTGAGCTCAGTACCTGCTCTTTAGATCGGATTTCCAAATTTTTCTCCTTTATCCATAAACAATTCAGTGGAGCAACTGTCTATGTGATTCATCAGCAAGTATCTTGATAAAGGGGAAGAACGCTCTGGGAGAGGATACTCTAATCATAGACAATTCCTAATGAATGCTGGTGATGCGAGAAAGCTGTAGCATGGTATCTGAAGTACAGAGCAGGAGGCCCTGGTATGAGGGTGTGACACAAGAATGCAGAATGTGGTATTAATGAAGGCGACTGAAATGAAAGAGAATACAAGCTTTAATCCAGCAGGCATTTTTAGAGGCAGATTTTAAGGAGAGACCTACAACACATGTCTGCACAAGCCAAAATGTGAATTCTCAAATGGGAAGCTTTGCATGTAGCTAAAGCTGGGTATTTAGCCCAATAGTCCTGGCATTCTACACTCTCCTTTGACATAGGAAGAGTGCTGCCCTAGCTTTGCCAGCTCAACAGTTCATTGCTGATGGCAAAACAGTCAAATGCTTTTCTGATCTTTTCATAAACCATATGACACAGCTTTTCTCTGAGCCAATGAGTCTTAGAGAAAAGGGCTATATTTACAGTGGTCTGAGCTGGCAGCTGCACCACCCTCGTGCTCTACATCTACCACAGCTGAAAAACTGAGTTCTATGGAATACTCTGCAAAAAACCCACAAAAGCAAAAACAAACCCCAAACAACAACTAAAAGAAAAAGAGTCTAAGTTTCTCTGAGATTCCCTTAGATATGAAACAAGAAAACAAAACTCCCTTCTCCACTTCTTTCTCTTTACACTTGTTCCTCTAAAATCTCTATCTCAGACAATAACTAAGTATTAAAATTATAGTTAACTCATAAAGGCTTCCAAAGAGCTAAGAAGCAATTCTTTACAGATATTATCTCCTGGGTAAAAGAGCAGTCCCTGCATCTCCCTGTATTTTGCAAGACAAAAGAAGATGCAGCTGTGAAACAATCCCTAAAAGGCTGGCATGTGTTTGCACCATCAGACTGCAGAATTGCTCGCTGCAGAGAGCCCTCGAGCAGAGGCTGTGGGAGAGATATAGGCTCCCTTAACTTGCTGTTTAATTACCAGTCAACAGCGCCACAGTGATGCAACTGAACAAATGGCAACTCCTATTTACGTAAGGAAGAGTTTTCGTAGTGCTCACATTCTTACAGTTACGCAGAATTTCTGTATTAGGAACAAATTTAAAAGGTGTATAATACTATCAACCCAATAATGACATCTAGACACTGAAATATTGAGCTTGAAACAACAGACAAATCAATTTAAGCATCAAATGTGTACGTGCACACACAAAAAAGTGCTCTTTACAATGGCTGAAAACTTTCATACACACACTGAAGGATAAAGACTAATGATTTCATTTAAACCAGACAATTAGCATTACACAAATCATTTGAAATGTATTAACAGTAACTCCAGTAGCACTGTAAGTACCTTTACTCAGAACTAAATTATTACATGGCTTTCTGTGTGCTCTGTTAATGTCTACTGAAATATTTTTTGGGGAAAAAAACCCCAAACAACAGTAACAGCAACAACAACCACCACCACCAAAAAACCTCCTCTCCAGAAAAAAACAAATCAAGAACCAAAACTACCAACCCCAAATATCAAAACATCCTACAAAGTTGGCTGCATGACATGACATGACATGAAAGCTGCCCTTGAAAACATTTGTACAGGAAAGTCCAGTCTTTGAAGAATAAACACACGGTTCTCTTTGACATCAAAATGCATTTTTAGAGGTACCGTCTATAATGTCCAAGGAAAGAATGCAGTCACAGCAATAACAAGAAATACTTTGATGGATCATAGTGGATAGATAATTTGCACAGCTGTTCTAAACAAGAAGTATTTTGATGGATCATAGCGGACAGATACTTTGCATAGCTGCTCTATACATAATTTAAAATAAAGGTTTAGTGACTGTTTTGTTGTCATTTGTCATTAACAAAACAAGTTTTAGAAGCCTAACAAAGTTGTCAGAACAAACACAGTAAGGTCACATGAAGCATGCTGTTATTAGGTACAGAGGTCTATCAATGGAATTTTCTTAAGTGCAGCAATAAAAAAGTGATAGCCACCCCCTTTTTCTCTTGAATATCTACTTACATTTTTCTTACGATACTCAACCTGGTACATCAAAAAATTCTCCATCTCAGTTTTGGCGTTGTTTGACTCTAACTAACGTGCAACCCACTCCAGCTGAGAAACCTTCCTTGCTATTGTGCAGAGGGATTTAGTAACAGAACTTGTAAAAGGAGAGGATTGTGTTGCATCTAACCTACCCAGGTCAATCCAGCTGTTTCCTATACAGCTCATGAAGAGACATGTAACTGACACTGAAACATTTTCAGATACAATCACTTGCCCTAGCTTTATAAAAGCAGTATTGGTTTATGTGCTTTTAGCAGCAGATGATTTGAACAGAGTATAGCTTGCGGGTCCCATAGTCACACAAGACTAGGAGAGAGGGGATGAAATCATAGAATCATAGAGTCATAGAATATTTTAAGTTGGAAGGGACCTTAAGATCATCTAAATTCTACTGCCCCTGCCGTGCACTGGGACACTTTCCACTAGACGAGGTTGCCCAATGCCCCATCCAGCCTGGTCTTGAACACTTCCAGGGATGGGGTACCTGGGTAAACTGTGCCAGTGCCTCACCAACCCCACAGTAAAGAATTTTTCCTTGTATCAAATCAAAACCTACTTTCTGTCCATTTGAAGCTGTTCTCCCTTGTCCTATCACTACGTGCCCTTGTAAAAGGTTCACTGACCAGTATCCCCAAGTCCTTATCTGCAGAACAGATCAGTGACTCCTCTGCCAGTTTGTGTTTGGGATTGCCCTGGTCTACCTGCAGGACCTTGCACTTGGCCTTGTTGAATTTCATGAAGTTCTCACAGGTTGGGTCCTCTTCTCAAGCCTATCCATGTCCCTCTGGATAGTGTCCCTTCCCTCCAGCATGTTGACCACATCACTCAGCTTGGTGTTGCTGGCAAACTTGCCAAGGGTGCACTCAATCCCACTGTCTCATGTTGCTGACAGAGATATAAACATCATTGGTCATTTTTTGTTTAGAAAAAAGGTAGTTTATTTGGAGCTTTTGTATAGTTTCACACGTGTGGACAAATCAACAAATGTTTCAGCAATTCGAGATTCGCTTAGACAACAGGGCATAACTTATTTGACACTAATGTCTACCTGCAGGTATTCTGGCAAAGGAATGGCAAGGTCTCCTTGTACATTAGCTCAGAAGACAACCAGATAAAACAAGGATTTGATTTTTTAAAGATTTTTTAGTTTAGAGATAATTAAGTCTTCCTAAAAGGACCCATTCACATTAGGAAAAAGTCAAGGCACTATGGAATCTTCAGGTCCAACATGCTAGTCAGATGCATTCTAACACAAGAACTGCCCTTATCAGTAAAACTATGGCAGGAAATCTCCTAGGTTTTAGAACAACTGTGTGGTGGGAGTGTCCTGTGTGATTTAAACAGCTCAAATTCTGTTCACTAAAACATAGACTGAGACCACCGGTTTTAGTTGGCATAAATACTAATAAAGAATGCAGCTGAAAGCTAATGCATATTGGTTGTCTTTCCCAAAAATTTGCTTTAAGTATGGTGCCAAAAATGATGGGCTTGAAAAAATAATACCAACTTAGTACTGTACACATGCTTGCGTACTATGGCACAATCCATACAATTTAATTTATAATTCTGACATATGGATGAAACTTAACTTTGTACTGTAGCTCTAGTATAACTGCCTCTGCACGCACCCTGTGCACTTACCCATCAGTTTGCTGGGTGGTCCAGGACCTGCCCCTTCCCAGTTTGTGCATACATGACAGGACAAGGTGACCCGGGACAAGGTTATTAACTGAACTGCTCATTCAGAACAACATCTTAACTGCTATAGGATCCCTCCAGACACGAATTTTAGGCAGCCTAAAGAGATTCCCACAACAGGCTCCTCCTGTGCACAAGACAACCAATAAGTATCATTTATCATGTTAACTACCACCCTGGCTAGTTAGCACCTGAAATGATGGGCTCTCTCAACAGGCAGCTCTCTCAACTGAGAGACGGGCTCTCCCAACAGGACTCAGACTGATCCAACAGCTCGCTCATGCGGTTTCTGGTGGAGAAATGACCAATTAGTTTATGGGTAAGACACTGGTAGTCAAGAGAAATTATTCCTGCCTATGCAGGTAACGTCATGTACAACAGTCTTATCTACACATTTAACATAGGAGGTGTTTTGTACATAACTTAAAGTAAACAACAGCAATGGATCACCCATGCGGGAGTGATCACATAGGATCACAGACCAACTATATCTAAGAACAAATGCAGTTTGGGAAGTCCTGGTTTGGGGAATCTCCCCTGATCCAGCTGATAATGTCCTGCAAAGATAGAGCCTCCTATCACTTGCCACCACCTGGACAAGGACAAACAATCCCATTTGAGATATCTGACTCAGTGCTGGCTGCTTCTCTGAGCATGGACCTCCTTAGCCAAACTTTCACATCAACTTCCAGTAAAAATTAAGTTTTATGTGTCAGTGTGAAAAAATTACTGTGGATTCCTCCTGTGTTTTCAAAAGATTTTAACTATAGCAAGCGTTGTTTCAGTTTTCAACAGCACAGAAAAATCACTTGAAGTTACTTTCATCTTTCAGTAATTTAAAAATTTAATAAAACAAAAAAATATTCAAGGGATTACGTATCCAGAGCTCACCACAATTTAAAAGCCAGTAAATCATCCAGGAGTGTTAGTCCTCAAGCAGACTAATTAATAAATTTAAACTTTCTTCTGTGTGATTGATGAATAAAATGCTTTTTGTTTTGGTTTGCTTTGGTTTTTTAGTGATTTTTGGTTTGGGGCATTTGGGGCTTTTTTTTCCTTCATAAACTTAAGTCTGTGGTCTCTTATAAATGATGGAATGCTGACCTGTAGTCTGTGTGCTCACCCAACAGTTTTAAAAAGTCTGCTCAAAAAAAACCTCAACAATATACTATCGATAAAAATTCCTCTTCATTTCAATTCTTTCCTTTCTCTCTTTTCCCCCCTTAGTTCATTTATTACTGAAGACTGCTTAATAATTTAAAAGACTTCTCTATTGCCTTTTAATAATACATTATTCCTGCTGTGGAAAAAGTGAAGCGAATTCATCTCCATGAAAACACTGTGGTATCAGAATTGAGAAAATCCTGCAACTGAGAATGCAAGGGTTGAAATAAAATATACATAACCAAAAACAACAGAGAAGCAAAACAATGTAACTCAATTCTGCTCTACCTGGAAGACTTATCTTCAGCTCTGAATATCTACTTCACAAATATAAACCACCCATATACGTGCGCTTACTTTATATTAGGGTTTCTTCTAACATCACACCACCTCAAGTGTCTGCAGAGGGACAGAGACTATGAACATCAGTGACAGGGTTTTGCAAAAACAAAGTCTTGGCATGCAGGAACAAACTATGTCCTGCAGGTCAACAAAACTTGGCTTTCACATCTATACCCCCATGGAATAACTGAACAGATCTCAGAGAAAGGTAATGGTAATTCTTAAATGGAGAATTTCTATCTCCAAACCATTGTTTTCTCCTGATTACAGCAGAACTGAAGCAGGTGATTCTGCTTCTACTCTGTTTAATTCACATCCTCAAAAATTGTACTTGATTTTTTGAGCCTTTCAGTGCTTTTCTCTGTAGGTTTCTGTACTCAGAAACCTTGCCAAAACTCAGCAAGTCACTCTTCTCAAAGCTTTGTAATGAATGTGCTTTTTTCCATACAATTTAAATACCAGGATATTTCATTGCATTTTGAATTATCTACTACACAAAATTATTATCCTTTTCATTTGAATATGTGGATGAACTTTCATCCTCAAATCCAGACCCATGCACTGCCTTCTATTTATACCTTTAAAAAACACAAGTTCTGTGCTTGGCTAGGCACATTCACAGCAGGTTTCCAGTGGAGAACTTGACAGGTAAGAACAAGAACAAGAGCTACCTAAATGGGATATGGGCCTACTCTTCCAGTGAGGTAACTGTGTGCATCTAGAACACATCTTTCTGAAGGGTCTCCCGCTCCACTGCCCTTAGGCACGTGTGTACCACAATGTCCATACTTAAATTTCTTCATAGCTCCAGCTACAAAATTTATTCAATACGATAGAAAGGCTGAGAAAGGCGGGATTGTTCAGCCTGGAACTGAGAAGGCGTCAGAGTGACCTAACTGCAGCCTTCCAGTACCTTAAGGGAGCCTAAATGACAGCTGGAGAGAGAGCATGTAATGACAGGAGAAGGGGGAGTGGCTTCATGCTGAAAGAGGGCAGGCAGAAATTAGATATTAGGAAGAAGTTCTTTACTGTGAGAGTGGTGAGACACTGAACAGGTTGCCCAGACGAGCTGTGGATGCCCCATCCCAGGAAGTGTTCACGGCCACACTGGCTGGAGCTCTGAGCAACCTGGTCTAGTAGAAAGTGTCCCAGCCCATGGCAGTGGGGTTGGGACTCAATGATCTTTAAGGTCTCTTCTAATTTACTGCATGATTCCATGATTTTATGGGTGAACAAAATCACCCCAATTCACACACAGAAAAAACAATCTAACTACAGTTACACAGCCTTTTCCATCATGGGTCAGTTTCCTGATGTCACACTTCTTGCAGTTGTGCAGCTCTAACTGCTATTTTGTTTGAAAAAGAGATCCTCATGAGGCCATATCCAAGTTATGGCCTGAGTTGGTTTACAAGATTTCTGATAAACAGACTTTGGAAGTATATGTCAACTGTATAGATCTCATATGTGTGGCAAATGTTAAAAAATACTCTAACTGCCTTTATTCAGAAGACATTGAGGATTTTTCAGTTTTTATCAAATACACAACACCTTCCCCACAAACTCACTGTCCAGACCACTTCTGATTCAAGTGAAAGCATGGATCATTAAACCCGGGTGCATAAAGCACATGGCAGCTAATACTCTCCATTGTTAAATATTAAACAGGTACCTCTTTAAACTATTTATTTATTCACAGAAGGCTGCTACCTGCCTCCTATACCACAGGAATACCAGAGTTTACCCCAACAGAATCGTCCATGGGCAGTGAGCTTTTTTCATACACCTTACCAAACATTTCTTTTGAGGAGAAATAGCCAGGAATGACTGATAATCCTGGTACATTAACCTGTGAATAAAACTGGACTTAGGACATCTCAAGTACATGCAGATACAGTGATCTGTATCTTTCTCACCATCACAGTCACTGCATGTCTTTCTTAACTGTCCCAAACTATGCCCAGCTGCAGGTTAGCTGAATACTTCTGAATTGTTAGCTTCTTAAAACAGTCTCTGCACACTTCCAAATAGCATCCTACCAAACATTCCGCTGGAATGTATCACCCAAATGCTCAGCACTGGGGAGAAACAGTCACTTTTTTGAGAAAAAAAGGCAAAGGAGGCTGTTGTATTTAATGAGTCTCAACTGCAAATCATTCTTCTGACTCCCTGGCGTCACTGGTCTCCAGTGGACAGCTACTAACTAAATAAAAAGTGACTGTTGTTTGTATCTAATGAAGTCTTACAAATTTCAATATCACATGATTAAGAACACAATATTAATACAAACATTTTCAGGTAAGTTCTATCTCTAAGAAAAAGAAAGAAACAAAAGAAAATTGTTTTGCTAAAAGAAAAACTTGAGGACAATTTTCAAAGCAGACCTGAAAAATAACTGAAGGCAGAAAAGCACCCAATTTGCATTATTTATCTGCAGCAACTTGATACTTCTGGGGCAAGAAAATGGTGTCTGCCTGAAGGTAAAAACACTCTTATTTCCAGGTCAATGCTATAAATCAAAGTGAAAAACATCCCTGGCATACAGTGAAAAGCCCCCATCTGAAATCCTGCTTCTTTCTCGAGGGAGACAGAAGAACAATTTACAATTAGATTAAGGCTTCAGCTATATTTTTATTACGTTGACCACTCATGGTCACTTAGCCAACACAAGCTATTCTTGCCCAACTTACAGCTAAGCCATTCTAGGAATGCTTCATTGAAAAAAGCAGACTATTTTTGAGTTGCCACCTGAATTAAAGAATCCAGTAAAGCAAATACTTTCTTCAGGAAAAAACAAAATTTGTACTCAGTCCCAAGTCCTTTCTACAGTAAGTGTTCTCCTCAATATTCTATAGGTCTTCTAAATTATTTGTATGATTTACTTCTTTCTTCCAAGAACACAGACTGTACATCTACAACCATCGTTTATCTCTTTCTTCACTAAGCTACACTAACTGTCATTTTAAATCAGTGTTTTGATTTCAGCGAGCCCTGAAAATTTCAGTCAGGTTCTTACCTGACACGGTATGAAAAATATTGAATGAGAAATCAAATTTTGGTGCAAAATGGGAACTTCTATGTACTTCAACATGTAATGTTTGCAGAGACCAATAAAAACACCTGTTTTGTTCACTATATGAGCATACTAGGCTGAGTCATATCAGCACACCTCAGAAAAGCTGAATTCTGCAAGATACACCTGATTTTGGAGAGCAGGTGAAGCACCGTAGGAAAGACTTGGTGCTCTCAGGATTCAGTCTAATAGCACTTAAGACCATGACAGTACTCAGTGTTACAGTCAGTCATGAAGCAACAGGAAGTTCTTTGATCTCCAAGCAAAAACAGTACTTGCAGACAATATGGCAAACAAAATACATAGCAAAAGAGTAATTTGATCTACTTGAAAATGGGGACAGAAATAATTTCAGTTTTGTAAATTTTTTAAGATGTTAAAAATAATTGTTTCCCACATAAAATAATCTGGGAAGATTTCTTCACCCTCATGTGACTGCAAATCAGGTCTGTAACAAACATAATTTAAAAAACATTTGTAGAAGCAACTTTTGCAATACAGTGTTGCTTCAGGGATTTTTTAAGGTTCAACTAGGTTTTCTATTAAGAATCAAGAAAAAAATTCAAACATACTCAACACTGTGCTTCCAACAGTTTTGCAGGAAAAATAAAATCTGGAAGTTATGTCTCAATCAGCATGTTTTTTCAGCACCTCAAACAATATGCTCCAAAAATCTCTTCCCATTTGCAGAATACTATTGTAGAATACTAGCCTTCCTCATTTTGAAAGCAGATAAATAAATCAGATGCCTGTCATAGATCTACATGTGATCTTTTTTCACCATCTGAATTCCCTTTGCAGTAGCTGAAGTGTCTTGAATAGCTCTGATGCGTTCCTAGAATATTACAATAATTCAGCTTAAAACACCAAATAACAAACAAGAAGTCCTACTTCTGCTTTTCTTCAAAAAAACCCCCAAACAAACCAACCCCCCAAAAAAAACCAAACAAAACAAGAAAACCCCAAAACAACAAAAAAAGCGCCAAAAACCAAACAAAAAAAACCAAACCAAAACAACCCAAACCAAAGGTCACAAAAACCATTCCACAGCAATAAAGAGGATGAAACAAACATTTGCAGGGCACTTGCTCTTGAAGTAATAACGTGGAAACATGAAATAGACTATTTTTGGTCAATAAATTTAGTGTACCATCTCATTTAGTATCAGGCATAAATTTAGCCCATTTAGCAGTCGTTTATGAGCTTATTTTATGAAAAAATGCAGAAAACTCATAAAACTTAGAGTAAATATTATCTTACACATAGCTGGAATGACAACCTGGTAAATAATCCTGATCCAAGTTAAATCTCATGCCAAAAGTACAGGATTTCAGAAATGTTGATGCTGTAAATCTGAACAATGACCTTCAATACTCAGGTTGCTGTAAATACACTTTACAGTGATAGCGTAATACACTGAGGTTCATAACTGATTTCTAGACCCTGCAAATAAGGGGACATGCAACTTTTCTAGAACATGAATCTGATCTATGATACCATGATAAAGAATATTAACAGATTTCTAACAGAACTGTTTGGATTGTTATGTGACAGGAAATGAAACATAGAAACCTAGAATCAACAAAACACAAGGATAGATAGTAGAACAGAAAGTGTTTGGTCACTATTCTAAAATATATTATGGCAGTAAAAAGTGTAACAGCATTTGTTTCAGAAAATACAAGTACAGAGCTTCATGTTACCAATTCTTGTACAGCATACTTGGGGTCGACAGTGTTTCATAAAGAAAAATTTGGCTACCTGATAATGCATGTTTACTTCTCTTAAGCTCTCTGGAGCATGAATTTAAAACAAAGCATTTTTGCAAGAATGAAACACAGAACAAGAATAAAATGCACCCTCCTTCACTGCATTAATTAAAAGAAGGAGACATAGATAACCTGAGAGGCAAAAGCTTTGTGTACTCACATCTCCATCTAGTGGCCTCTGGTCGTCAGAATCCCTGGATGGACTGATGTCCTGCCGCATCACCCAGATAGGCTCCTTAGGTTCATCAGGGGTGTAAGGAGAACGGATGGTCCTTGTCTTCACTTCCTCAATAGCCTCTTTAATATCCTTGATGGCCAGTGAAATTGCATCTCTTTTTTCCTTGCTGTACCTCTGTACAGATTCTCCTGAGCTGGACGTAACTCGAGAACCAGATGTGAGCTGGCCATTACTTTCATGCCCACCACTGACAAGAGCCTGACCATGCTCCAAACTCTGCTCTGATTCTGGCATGTCTTCAGCTGCCTTGTCTAAGCTCTGGGAGCTCATGCTCTGCTTCACCTCTGCTACAATCTGATCAATGTCCTCCTCTTGTTCGTAACTATCCATTCTCGGGTAGGGGGCAAACTCTGCTTCCTTTTCAGGGCTGTCAGACTCTCCATCAGACCGTTCATCATAATGGTGAAGGCGGGCACCAAGTGCCTCCTTGCGGTAATTGTCGGCTTCCTCCCTCTCCCGCTCATACTGCTGGATGCCCTCCCTAACATCGAGATCTGGTGTGTCTCCTATTTCCTCATACACGTGCTCCTGCAGTCCATAGTCAGCGTAAGCCTCGGCATACTGTTCATCCTCTCCTCGGTGGAAGAGGCGATGTGTGTAGACATAACCCGAGTAGGCCGCATTCATGGCTTCCTCATGCTCGATGGAATGGAAATGTAAGTGATTGGGCAATGTTCGGTTATGAATGGCCTCGCCATGCTCAGCCTCAGCATTCTCTGTGTACTCCTCAGACTCAGGCCTGTACTGCACTGCATATGCACTCTCATCCTCATTTTCCTGCCCCCTCTCAATGTCGTAACTGTCCTCCACCGTGGCTATCACATCCCCTTCTGCAGTATCTGTGTGATTGTGGAAACCACTCTCAGTGCTGGCTGACCGAGCTAACATGCCTTCCTCCTCCTGCCCAGACAGGCCCACGTGGCTGCTGTTGGTATGCCTTGGGTAGCGAGCCGCATACCTCTGCTCCTCTTCCACCTTTGAGTGCTCCAGGTCAGCCTCCACTGACTCATTCACTGCTCCGTTCGCTGGCTCTTCACTGATCTCCCCCTCAGGTGGTCCAACCAAATGGTTCATGGCAAGTTTTGGAGAGTAGGTCACTTATTCTGTTGACATTTTGTCTATCACAGCTGCAAAGAAATTAAAAAAGGCTTGTTGATGTTACTTCTAATAAAAAAAAAAGTGGAGTCAATAAAGATAAGCAGCAAAATGAACCCTTCCTTCCCAACAGACAAACATTTGACTCAGCTCTGCAGTCAGGTAATAGCACAACAGTATGATCTCCCATGCAAATTATCTCCAACAGCAGCAAGTAACAACACCCTTGGGGACTGCACTTCTCACTTCCATGGACAAATTCTTTGTGGAAGAATAATTTCCAAACCATCCCTTGGAGATGCCTGTATGGATTGCAGGAGCATTGCAATGATACTGGCGTATTAGAAAAGCTAATTTTTGCCAGGAGCTGAACCACGGCAGAGATAACAGAAATATTTCACCTTTGCTCCAGCACTCTCCCTTAAAGCTCACTAACTCAGAGCAAAGGAAGGATGCTGTAATGTAAAACAGCCGATTTAGTCATGTCACAGGAGTCTGTGGTTGCTCAGATACATGACAGCTATGCATTCAACACTTTTTCAGTATGACATCTTCAGCTGGGCTAGTCACCCTATGTATTTTTAAAAAATCAGTAGAAATGAAAATGCACTCTCAGGCTATCTGAAGCATCTGTTTCTTCTCCCTAGAGAAGGACATGACAAGTACACAGAACACAGTTATCTTTCTGGAATCAATCTATAATTAGTTAAGATGGCTTCCTTCCTAAAACATGGAGAAGACATCACTAATATTCATAACAGTGACCACATTGAGGCTAGTGGGGCATCTCAGCCTTGCTGACTTTGAGTAGAAAATCTCAAAAGATTATATAATTATTAGATAGGTCTACCAATAATAGTAAATATGCAGGGAACAGAAACAGGCCTATCCAGCTCATAAGGTTTCATTTTTATAGAACAGCTTCAGCTATCTGGAACCTTGCCCAATGTTTTTAAGATGAAGTGTCATGAAGATAACATGTTACATCTTTTTAGGTACTTAAATCAATGCACAAATAAAATACAGCTCCATAAATACCCATAAGTAAAATACTTCTCTAGCTTGTGACTTATTGATAAGTACTAAAAGAAAAGGCACCAATTGGCAGACTTCTAACTTGAAGGATCTATAAAAGCATGTGTCAATTACCAACTGAAAAAAATTAATGTGAATGTGAAATAGAACTTGGATCAAATCTAGTAAACTGAGGCAGGGAGGCACAGGTGGTATTTTGCTGACTTAATGAGCTCTGTGCAGAAGAGCAGAGGGAATAACTTCCTGTGATGAGAAAGCAACAGCAATTTCATTGCTCTTTATTAGAAAGGCTGACAGGCAGGCAAGCCAAGGTGTGAGTCACTTGCACCCTACTTCCACAGGAAATTTAGAGGGTGAAGCTTCCAGCTCAGTGAACACTCCTTCTTTTTGTTACACCTAATGTTTTAGGACTTTAAACATAGGAGTCCTTTTAAAAAATTACAGTTGTAAAATAATAGCTAATAAATCATATTAGCTGGACCTATGAGGATGTTGTACACAAACTCATCTTTTTTCAAAATAACAATGAAAAAATTCTGTTTTTTCCAGCTAAGAAAGGTGTGTTGGTAAGGCAACAACAAGATAAGGTCTTTTCCAGCAAAGACTTTCAAGAAATCAGGAAAAAATGGGCCAAATACAAGTGTATATGCTGGCATGCATCAGAACTAATAAACCAAACACCCTCCCCTGACACAGCATATGATACGCTAAGTAAGCAAGAACAACAACATTGGAGAGCTTTCCTCTTTGAGCCCACAAAAAGGGTGAAGATGCCAAGGTGCTACAACTCTTTGAAAAGTCTCTCCCACGGAGGATCAGTGCAGGTAGCTACATTTGCAGCCTGCAGCGTGAGCTGCAGATTTAGCTCTGTGTGGCAGGAGCCCCAGGCAAGAGGTTGGGAAGTGCCAACCCTTTGCATAACACAGGATGTGAAGACGGTGGTGTCGACCAAGTGGATGAACAGGATGGACACTGAGAGACACGTCCAGAGACAAAGACTCGGAAGGGTAAGCGAGGCTTTGGCGCACTTGGACTGTGAGGGGATAAAAGCCCAACAGTTCCTTTGTTAGGGCTCCCTCCTCACAGGCTCAGAGCTTAAGCTGTTTCTATGTTACCGCACTATGAATAAATGGCTTTATGGAAAGAGACATCTAAGCCTCTGCTGCAGGAAACCTGGGATCAAATCAGCCAGGAAACCTGGGCTGACCCCGTTGGAATGCGAAGGAGTGAGGTGGGGATCTGTCAGATCACTGGAGCGGCTGCAGTGAAGGGGCTTTGGTCCCACCAGTGACAGTCTCACATGATGGCAGTGTGACTGCCAGAGTCCCCTGAATGGTCAGGCTGGGAAGGTTCTCTACTATTGCCTGCTTTCATTGAAGTTAATTATAAAATGTCCACTCTTTTTCACACAGACAGAATTAGGCTAAAATAGCTGGTTAAAAACTCTTAAATTTGTCACATTCAAAGCAGCCCCTGGTTTGTGGCTCAGTGCCATTGGTCACCCCTGGAAAAAGGGTAGTGCTAGTCAAAAGAAATTAAATCACACATAAACACAGGATAATTATCAACTTCCTGAAATTTTATCACATGTATGCTGACACATCTTTAACTTAATTATGTTTTTAGAAAAGAAAGCAAAAAATCATCTACATGAAGGTTACTCAAGTCAAGTAAGATATCAAATTCCACAATGTTTATGACAATAACAGTTCTGATAATTGCTGAAAATATGTTATCCTGTTTTAGAACTCTTAATACAAGCTTGCAACATAATGAATTCTAGGACAGACAGCATCACTGACATATAGCTGTGAGAAACAAATTACAGAGATTACAAACCATATAAAATATGGCTAAAAAACACCTGAGAGACCCATCATTTTCCTTCGGCAAAGCTAAAGTTTCTGAAGTTACACCTGTAAAATTTTTCTCATTTCAAGAATTCTCTGAGCTTGATTTCAACTACTGATGCCCAAAAATTTTCAAGGTTGTGTCTTTTGATGAGATGGAGAGGAAACGTTAACCTTTATTAAACATTTTTTACTGAAAAACATTCCCCTCTGTTTGCTTTTCCTCCTATAAATTCAACTTAACTTTTTAATTTTGAAAATAATAAATTATTTTGAAACCTAAAAAAAATTTCAGTTGTTTGAAAGTAAGTTGATTTGAAATCTGATCTGAACAAATGTCCTTAGGCTACCTCAGTAACCATAAACAAAAAAAAAGTTTTTGAGTCAAGAGCATTCATTTTACTATTTAAGAATCAGTCCTTAGGATAGTAAATTAAAGAACACCTATTAAGATTGGGTGTTACAAGTTACTAAATACCTTTTCATACATGGTATCTGGAAGACTACTAAATCACCCATTCTTTATCCTTAGCAGCATTTTCCTCAAGCAATTACAAGGTCTGCCTGGTCTTTCCCACCAGACTTGCAAAAAGCACTTTATTTCCTGCAAGCAAACAAAAATCAATAACCAACATAAAATGCCATAGACAGAAGAGACTATAAGCAAGAGAGCTTATCTGACCTTGGAGACATAGACACAGCACCCATCTGAATGATATTATAGTCTCATATTAATTACCCAGAACAGCATCTGTGCTCTGGTAATCAAATATATATGGGAAAGTGCTCTGTAAGCACTCTTAGCTTTGTACAGAGGACTTGATGGATGAATCTGTCTCCACAATAGAGAAATCAGAGGTTGATTACTACTGCAACTAACTCTTTGCTGAAGGTTAAACTAGCTTCCTGTCTGTAAAGAAGAAAAAAATTAATATATCCATATATTTCTTAAGCAACATAAAGTTGAAAGTTTAAGAATTTTTCTGTACTACTTTAAAACACCATCAAAGGGCAGACTATCATCTCAGAGCATGACCACAACATGCATGCCCAGTTCTACCTCAGGAAAGACATGCAGTAAGAAAAGGCAAAAGTGTGGGTATTCAGATTACCAGGTTTGTTATTTCTTACCCAAGCCCACACGAATAACTTTTTGATTTCTTGTATATGCAGGCAGAAATGAAGTGATTATTATTATTATTATTATTTCTCCAAATATGACTTTAAGAGCTTATTTTACAAGAGCATTATGCATCATATTTCCATAGTTTAATCTTGACTAGAATAAAAGCTCACACTCTTGATATGTCTGTATACTATAGTTACTGACTCAAAACAAAGCCGTGTGCCACATGGAACCAAGACTACACACACACACATATACACCTTTTTTTCTGTCACATAGATGATGACAAGGTAACTCAGGAAGGTACCACAGTCTAAACCCTGTCCAAAGCACAGCCAGCTTTGAGCTAAGACCAGGTTTCTAAGAGCCTTATCCAGCTGGGGTTTGATGACCTGCAAGGCTGGTGATGGCAGCAGTTTGTCTGGACCCCACCTCCAGTGCTGGGCTGTCCTTCTGGAAAAAAACCTGTTTCTTACAGTCAGTTTCAATTTCCCTGGTTTCAGCATGTCCCAGCTGCCTCTAAGCCTTCATCACACCACACACCACTTTGAGGAACCTGCCTGCATCTCCTCCATCCCATGGGCTGTTGACATTGAAGCCATCCCTCCTCCCAGCTCAACCAGCCCTGCTCCCGCAGCTTCTCCTGCATCTCTGTGGCTTCCCATCATTTCCCACCAGGATCATCCCAGTATCAGGGCCTCAGAAGGGAGGCAGTACCCACATGGGTTCTGGCAGGCACTGGGCAGAGAGGGTGGTTGCTGCCCTACCCTGGCTTTCAGGATCGTGTCTGTCTTACACTGCCCCAGAGGCTGCTGGCCCTTATTGTGCTACGCAGACCTTGCCCATAATGCTACTGGTCCCCACCAGTCCCAGCCTCTATCATCAGGAGGGGTATTTACAAACATATGTATTAATTTTTTGTTATCAGTTATTTCATTTATAAGAAGCATAACTGTTTCCTCTTATTTTGCAGTTGAGTGTCCGAACAAAATAGTTTTGTCTTCTTTAAAATACTTCAGCCATGTTTACCCATGTCTTCCATGAAAAATAGCTATTCTTTTAACATACTTACACATAACTCCAAATCACACTAGGAATACAGAGACCTCTGACTGACTTTCCAAAGGCATCCCACCTCAAGAGCAAGTGTTCTTGGCATACTCTCTGAGCAATTTCAGAAAGCACCTCTGTTTTTCCTGACTTCAGCAATGCACCATTGTTTCACTTCTACAGATCTTGACAAGACATACAAAAACAAGCTACCTCTCAAGAAAACAACATAGCCTTTTAGCAAACATATGTCTTTAAGAACCATCTTAATTTTTTTTTCTTGAAAGACCCCCTATGGTAGGAGATTCCTGAGCATTTAACGACATATACAATGCCCACTTTGAGGAAGTTCTCCTCCTGTGTTAGACAACTCTCTTTTCTGAACTGCAACCTGCCTGGAAAACCTCATTGCTTCTGCTGCCATGTGCTAAGTAAGCTCATCCAAAACAGCTTTAAATAAAAAAGCGGTGAAATTTGTATTTCTTGCCAGTCAGCAAAAACAGCACCTGGAAAGTGACATTAACATCCCATCACATGCACACACATACACATATTGGTTCATTATAAAGAGGCTGAACAACTATGAACACTAATAGTAAAGGTAAAGCAGAAAAGCTGCATGCCCAATATTGCTCTGCACACAAGAACCCACAACTTCTGTTGATAGT
Organism: Acanthiza pusilla; assembly: GCA_036630365.1. Lineage (NCBI taxonomy): Eukaryota > Metazoa > Chordata > Aves > Passeriformes > Acanthizidae > Acanthiza > Acanthiza pusilla. The sequence goes on from JAXCHO010000095.1 coordinate 3,242,998, forward strand.
AGAAGATCTAGAATTACCACCATTAAGAGTTCTCAAAACACATTAAACTTTTCTCCCCTTTCAATTCACATCTTATCCAAAGCTAAAATATACTCCTGAGCAAGAAACACCAGTCAGTAATCTTCAGTGCAGGCCAGGTCTCATAAATACTTCAGGGCACTAGAGATGGGGAGTGCTCTGATTAGAAAAAGAACAGATCCTTCTCACCACCTAACACTGAAGTCCTGCCCGCACAAGAAATAGAGGCAATAGACAGATGGAAGCCATCCATCTGCTGCCAGAGGAAGGTCAGCAGATATTACAGCCCAAACAGACGAGATTAACCAAAAGCACTAGAGAAAAATCTTGACAAGGAGCCACAGGCAACCAGTGCAGTGAAGTGCAACAATTAGACATGCAAGACCAAAAACACCTTAAAAAATAAATCACAAATCCCAGACAATAATTGGTTGAGGGAATAAAACTGACTAGTCTCACCACCAAAATGATTAAGCTTCCTAAATAAAAGCCCTGTTAACAGCTAAGCTAAGGAAATTGGGGGTCTCTTTCACTCTGGTGTCATTTTCTGACAGGTTACTGCTGGTTTTATTCCTGGGCATTAGGTATTGCATCTCTAATTAGAGGACAGATAGTCTAAAACTTCGAATGCTGGAATTGTTACTCTGGCATTCAAACCACGGTTACAAATAAAATCAATTTTCAAAGGAGAAAGAAAAATTGAAATAGTACATAAGCAATGTCAGAGTATCACAGCATTTAAAATCAACATTACAGTGTGAGAATAGTGTCAATCTCCATTATAAGTACAACTACGAAAAGTGAATCTATACTAAATCTATGGTCACGGTTGTTCGTAACTCACCACTTTTTCTCCTCTGTGTAAAAGGGCAGAACTGTCCTAGGGAACACAGTGGAAGATGCTGACTTCCCTGTGATGAATTCCAAATTCAAATATGTTATCTTTACACTAGTGGCATTTTTATAGCAATAAAAACTATATTTTTCTCTCTATTTAAACAAAGAGGGATTAGATCTAACCTACCAAAAGGGAAAAAGAAAAAAATCAATCCAGCAAGCCCAATACTCCTTCCAAACCCTTAGGAGTCATTATTAGTGCAATATCGAACAAATGTGGACAGAACTAAATTATATGATCCAGTAAACTGCAGGGCATGGCTACCTTCAGGGTGAATAAGAAAGCCTCAGGCCTCATTTACAGAATAAGAACATGTATGTCCAAAAAACCCTTGGATTTTCCTCTTCTGGCTACACATAAAGACTTGGTCCAACCTTTCCAGCTGTAAGTCTTACTCAAGGGCAGTCTCAGGGAGTGTTGCACAGTCTTGATACAACTACCTCAGATACAAGCAAGACAGAGGATTCATTGAGTTACCCCTCAACTTTCCCTCCTCAAAATACCAATTTTGTTACTGTAAGCAAAGTTTTCAAGTAAGTTAAATTCTAGCTTTTAAAATTTGTTTATGAAATCAACACACAGGTTGTATCAGGTACACAGAAACATTTGGATGGTGTTGAGTCCACTTCAAGAAAAGATGAAGAGCTCGCTAGAATGGGACAGAAGGCTTTTCAGCAAATACACAGCTTTCAGGAATACCAAGCAAAACAAGAGACAGTGAAGTCCAGCTAGTTAGTCTGTCAGCCTCATCAACTTCTTTCAGCTGAGACAAGTGAATCACAGAACACTGTTTCAACTCACAGAAATGGTACAGAAATAATGCTGAAACCCTAATAACTTCCATCACACAACCAGTAAATGCATCTGTTCTGAAGCACTCATTTCCTGAGAGTTTCAAGCTAAGGATATTTCCTCATGAAAAGCAATCATGCTTCAGACAACACTGTATTAAAAGAACTGATCCTCTTTTAATTCATTTTATTTCACAAGTTCCAAAGGAGCTATACATAAATTAAACTGGAAAAGTGGGATAGATACAGAACTTGCTCGTCCTTCATGTACTTAAAAATGTACCACTGCCTGGCAACTGTTAACATGTAATTATTGAAAACATTGGATTATACAAACCCAAACCCAACCCTCCACCCTACCTCTACACTAGAAAAAGGAAACACTTCAAAGTAGACAACTATTATTTCAATTTTTATTTTTATTAGACTTACACCTTACTACATGGTTTCTGACAATAACTTCTTCATGTCTTTCTCTGAGAGAGTCAAAGACAACATGTAAGATGTGGAGATATTATTCAGAGTGGGGAAGTACAAGCCAGACAGAGAGATGAGATAACTAAAATTCCCAAGTATTTGGTCATGAGCAGGCAAGCTCTTTTCCATCCACTTCTCGCCAATCAAAACAACTGAGCGAATACTTTCTAGCTACCATACAATAGGCTTCTTTTCAAGGACCTGATGTGTATCTGGACCACACTATTGAGAAGAAGGTTCTAAGTACTAGCTAGTTTCTCTAGTACTTATTTCTGAGTGACAGCAAGACATCAGCATCTGCTTCCATGCACAGAAATCAGGTAAGCAAGAGCATGTAAGGGCTGCAGGCTAGCAAAAACTCATGAAGGAACAGTGAAATCCCACTGACAAAGGTATTTCATTTAAAGGTTATAGTCCAAACTGATGTTATGGGAGGGAAGGAGGGAGGGAGAGAGGGAGAGAGGGAGGGAGGGAGGGAGGGAGAAGGAGAGAGGGAGAAGGAGAGAGAAAGAAAGAGAGAAGGAGAGGGAGGAAGGAAGGAAGGAAGGAAGAGAGAGAGAGAGAGAGAGAGAGAAAGAGAGAAAGAGAGAAAGAGAGAAAGAGAGAGAGAAGAGAGAGAGAAAGAGAGAGAGAAAGAGAGAGAGAGAGAGAGAGAGAGAGAGAGAAAGAGAGAAAGAGAGAAAGAGAGAAAGAGAGAAAGAGAGAAAGAGAGAAAGAGAGAAAGAGAGAAAGAGAGAAAGAGAGAAAGAGAGAAAGAGAGAAAGAGAGAAAGAGAGAAAGAGAGAAAGAGAGAAAGAAAGAGAGAGAGAAAGAGAGAAAGAGGGAAAGAAGGAAAGAAGGAAAGAAGGAAAGAAGGAAAGAAGGAAAGAAGGAAAGAAGGAAAGAAGGAAAGAAGGAAAGAAGGAAAGAAGGAAAGAAGGAAAGAAGGAAAGAAGGAAAGAAGGAAAGAAGGAAAGAAGGAAAGAAGGAAAGAAGGAAAGAAGGAAAGAAGGAAAGAAGGAAAGAAGGAAAGAAAGAAAGAAAGAAAAAGAAATCAAACCTTGTGGTTTCAAACTGCAATATTCCTGGAATTAAATGCTGCTTCTATAGATTCAGTCCTGTAGGTATATAGCATATAGCAGGGTAAAAAAAAAAGCCACAAGAAACAAGCACTACGGCACAAAATAACAGATGCAAAGGAGGAAGTAGGAATGCATAGATGTAGGTTACAGGAGACTAAATTAACTTTTTCCTCCTCCCAATATGGACAGCCTTCTCTTCTACTCTATCTTCTGTTACCATTTTAGCCCACATAATAAGCCCAATGTCATCTCTAACCATCAGCTTCTACAAATGCAGATCATTTTACTACTTCTATTTCCAGGAGAAGCTGCTGATTCAGCCCACATTAAAAAAAGAAAATCAATGCTACACAGTCCATCTTACAAGTTTCCAAAGGCTTGAAGGAAAACTGATCTGCCACTTGTATTTTCTCAGACTGGCAGCTGAGTTACCATGCCTTACCATACAGATAGCCCCACAGTCATCTCCAAAACCATATGGGAAGATGTCATGTATTTACTTCCAAGCATAGTCCTGAGTGATGAGGCAAAAAAACTCTCAAGCACATCTTCCACTGTTACAACCTTTCTGAAATGCTGTGGCAACTCATCAGCACAAAAGCAGATACACCAAAAGGCACTACACAGCAGATTTTCATTAGCAGGAGACCTGTGTGCCTACACTAGCACCTACCTGCATTTGACTGGCCTCACCACACATCTGCCTGCTCCAGGCTCCAAACAAATTTTTTTCCTAGCTTGTAACATCAGCAGTTTCTGTGCCTTCCATGAGTTTCAAAGCAAGATACAGCCTGTGCTGCTCCCCAGAGCTGATGACAGAAGGGTTACTCATCCACAGAGGGAGGACATTAACATCACTCGTTCCTCTGCACTGAGGAAGATCTTGACTGAGACCTACTTTTTCAGCACAAGCACATTCCTGTTACTGGAAATAGCTTCACCAAGGCGACTACACATGAAATCTGTTCCCCAGACATAATTAAACCCTAATGAAGGCTGGCATTTCTCCACATCTGTAGCTCACAACAGAACTTGAGGAGTATTAGCAATTGCACTGTACACAGCTTAGGGTACTCAGATGTGCAGCTTGCTCAGAAATTACAGTCTGAGCAGGAAATGGGAGTGATGTCTGGCTGCAGCCACTGGGGTCCCATCAGGTTAAGGAAAAAAAAAATTTGTTGATGCTAATCAAGTTAACTACATCACACACACCACTGCCAGATCATGCAAATCAAAAGCAGATGCATTCCGTAAAAGGCACAACACTTTCTACACGCTTGCCAGTCTCTACCTGCTAAGGAAACAAGCAGACCAGAATACAGCTACACAGGAGAGAGTTTGGAAGAAAACAAAGAAAACTGAGGAGAGTCATCCAAGCACACTTTTCACCTCCCTATGCCGTAACTACAGCTAGAACCCCCACACAGACCACTCCCTGTCAAGACATACAGACAATAGGTAAAAGGATATAGTGTAACAGCATTTAAAGATGGAGTCATAAACAAAACAGAACATAAATTAAGAATTTTCTAAACACACATAATGTGGCAGTTGCCTAGTTTTAAAAATTATTTATACCCTGCCCCTCAGTGCTTTTGTTTACCTTCCAAAGAGAAATAATACCTAAAAGAATTCAGATGGCTCGTATTTCTATGAAAGTATGTTATTTTTTCTTCTCTTTTTACATAGCAATATTTAGATTTTAGTAGAAGAGTGTATTTGACTTAAAATATTTTATTATGCATTCTTAACATTATAAAATCCTTTGATGCTATTAACACATCCAACTACATTGGGATTACAGTAGAGAAAAGTGGCAGCTAAAAGGGAGATTCTAAGGTAAAACATATTTAACATGAATAAAGATAAAGGAAGAACAGTACAATCCTGAAATATTTCAATATTTGAAGTACTTAAAATATTTAGGTATTCATCTGTTAATATTTTTCTCCTTTGTGACTGCAGACACTCTGACTGTCAATGGCTCCTTTCACTTATCCTCAGAAGTTATTATTAAGGCAATGTATTTCAAAGGCACTCATAACCCTTTCTGTACAGGAAATAGAAGCCCTAATTATTTTGCTTTATTATATTTTATGAAGAGAAGAGAAGGTATCTCTTAAATGTTCCATTAAACCTAGATAAGGGGGAGTCTGCAATTCCAGGGAATGGTATATTTGAAATTATTCTGGTTTATTTTTGTATTCCTTTTCAAGGAAGAACCATTCCTCCTACAACAGAAGGTCTTTCTCTTCTGAGATCCAAGCTTAACTGGTATTCTAGACTCTACTCTTTAGTGGTACTTAACTCAAATTAAGAGCCATGCTCTGGTCTCTGCTATCCATAAGGCAAAGGAATGGTCTGACCTCTCTTCAAACACCTGAGATTTGTGTGAGTGACCTGAGAAGAATGCACATGCTAATTTCCCTTCTCTTTGCTATACTACAGTATCCTTTCATTTTTAATTTCTTGAATACAGGACAAAAAATACTAAGGATGTGATCTCTCTCATGGAAACACACTTTAAAACAAAGGTAGGAAGTCACCGCATTAACTTTAACATGGAAGTAGATCTTAAAAGCAATGAAAATAAATATCTATTTCTCATAGCTTTGTAGGTTGCTACAGGATCATGTTAAGATTACCACTTTACTACGGAAATCAACACCATGTTTCAAAGCAGTCAGGCAGGTGGCTACTGCTGGTATTAAGTTACATTAACTTCTCTGGACAAAGTAAACTTTTAGCGCTATAGCAGTTGTAAAACCCATGATGATCAGTAAATCCTACCTCTTAAAACCACAGTCCATTATGATCCCCTAAGTTCTTGCTTGCTTGAACTGCAGCATACTCCATTTAGAAAGGCCTCCAATTTTCAAGGTTTTCCAACCCACAGCATCCATTCCATTATCCTACAGGGGACTTACATTAAGCTGCCACGCTACAAGTTTTAGACATTCACTTAACTTTTTAAAATATTAATGCAGCATACTCTTTCTTACAGCCTTCTGAGACTCTGCCATATGGGTTACTAAAAACTAGGAGTCCACAGTGTTCTTCTGCCACATACTTCTAAATATATTAAATCAGTCACCTGAACAGAACGTCTTTTATGTACAAATGCAGCCGGAATTTTACACAATAAAGTTTCAAGACTTTCAAACAGGCCAGTTTTCAAACTGGTGATAGTTATTCATACAGATCCTGAGCTCAAATACACATCATCCAAGCTCTGGAACTAAAAGTGACTAGAAGCTGACCGTTTCAAAGATTTGATTAAAGCCACGATTAAAAAAATTACAATTAGTCCTGGGAAAACAATAATGGCGCTTTCAGGCCTATGACTAGGGTTTGGCTTTTCTGAAAGTCTCTGAACTTCTAACTCACATCAGTTCTAGGGAAAAAAGAAGTCTGGGAAAAAGGAAACAGCAAGGAAGGTAAAGAGCACAGAAAAAAAATCTGCAGTTTGCAAGAGTAAATAGACTGTCTTTTACACTTGTGAGAGACAGTTTCTCAGAGTGGGTCTACCTATGCATTTTAGCTTAGATCTGAAGGACACTTTTGAAGGCAATTTCTGATGGTCCCCACAGGCTGCACCTCAATACACATTGTGGATTAGACTTAGAGATCACATAACAGATTTCTTCCAAACATCCATCAATTGGCAGAAGAGAGGTTTTGAGCTTAGAAATGCACATGGTTAACTGCAAAATAGATAAACCTAACATAATAGCAAAAACCTAACAGAAAAAGAAATCACTGTAACGACAGAAAAAATTATATACTATTAAAAAAACCCCAAAACAGAATATCCCTTTCCTTCCTGAAGGCTCAAAAGAACCCAAATCCAATGCAAACAAAGAGAGAAAAAAAAACCCCAAGAATAAAAAAAAACCAAACCAACCAACCAAAAAAAAAAAAAAAAAACCAAAACACCACACAAGTAATTCTTTGTATTACATTATTTAATTCTGCATGGTTTGGGAATCAAAATAACAACCATAGCTCAGCTAACCATGCAAGCTGAGAAGTCAAATACAGATTTGTTTTACAGCTTATAGGACTAACAGCATGCAGACAAATACTCAGAGGGCTCATTCAGGAAACCTGAATATTACAATGAAAAGAAAATTTTACAAAATTAGCAAAATGAGATATTCTAGTCAAGGTGTAACAAAGAAAGAAAAGTCAACAAGCTCAAAATCAGTAATGCACACCTACTGCAAAGAACTAAGCCACCAAAATACACTAAAGGAAAACAAACAAGAGAGTGTTAGCTGGTACCCCAGAAAAGTGTAACAACAGCACCTGAGTGACTACAAAACAGAGCAGCCAAAGGCTGCCAAGCAGCAACATCTCCCTTGGCTCCCAGCAATGGCAAATGCAGCCAAGTCCCATCCCCATATTTACCATGCCCCAGAGATGCTGGCCTCTGTACCATCATGCTTCAGGTTTTCCTCAGCTCAAACTCATTTCTGCATAATAGAAAATGCAGCCGTGGCTCTAACTCTTTGCTGTGAGTTTTGCCCAGAGGAATATGAATTCCTCAAATTAAAAGAATTAAAGAAATACAGAAACAAACTGTTTCTGTTCCCACCCAGCCTCACCCCACAAATAACTCTTCTTGTCATACGCTGGGCGATTCCTCCTATGCATATACATGTATGGGGGAAGATTCTGTGAGAGCTCAGCTGGTAGCGGGGACAGCAGACTCCATGTCCGGACCAAGACTTGCAGCACCAGCTGGTGTTGGGGCTTTGCCAACCACATACCTAAGCACTTGGATGACGGTATCAAAGGACCATCTGCAAGCACATTACTTTCCCTAGATTCCTTACCAAGGTGGGGGGCTTGCTACATTTTTTTCAATAAATCACGCTTTTTGCCATTTTAGTACCAAGGCCTGCATTTCTCCTGTCACTCCACAAAAAGACCCTGCCAGAGTAACAGACAGTTGCACTGGTCTCTTCTACCAAACCCCAAAATTTCCCACTCTGAGTCCCCTAAGTGAACCCAAGGCTACCCAGAGCTGTTCTGTTGCACACTGCCATAACTCATTCCAGGCTCTAAGCGTCCCGCTACAAACACCTGCCAAACCTGAGTCATAATTTAAGAAGGAATTACCTCCCTTTTCCCTCCTGAGCTGTAGCTGCTCTATCTGGGATGCAGTGATGAGGCAGGGTGCAGTGCCCTACCCCAGGAAAGAGGAGGTAGAAGAGTCAGAAATGAAGGAGTAAAGTTGAGCATGGGAATAGGTGAGGGGGAAGGGCAAGGAGAGTGATTTTATGTTTCGTGCTTGTTTCTCACCATGCAACTCTATTTTAATTGGCAATAAATAAATTTTTCCTAAATCAATAGTCTACTTTACTCGTGACAGCAACTGGAAATATACCTCTTTATTTCAATTTACAAGCCTTTCCATCTTATTTTCTCCTCAGAATCCTATTGAGGAAGGGGAGTGAGAGAGGGGTGAGGGGATGGCAGACAGCCAAGGTCAATCCACCACAAGCTCACTGAAAGAAAAGAATTATTATGCAAACAGTATTGACAGATATTCAACTCTCTTTAATTTAACGCAAATATGGGGAAAACTGACTTCACCGGAGTAGATTACCAGATTTACCCCAGGAGGGTTTGCAGCCATTCTTTTTTCCTTTGCCTCCTGGGCAGCACGGTCGCCTGGGCAGCGCCATGCGGGGGGGAGAGAGCTGGCACCATTGTCCCTTTGTGTCCCTGTGGCAGGCATCATCTTGGAAGGGGTATTTCCACCATTTTGGGTTTCTCTTTGTTCTTGGGACTTTGTGAGATTCAGCAATTCTGTATCTAGTGATTGTTTACTGGGGATTTTTTTCTGTTGCAATTTTGCTTGGTAGTACAGCTTTGATGCACATGTACTAGTATTTCTCCTTATTGGTGGAAAGGGATTGGTTCAAACTAAGGGATTGGTTGAAACTAACTCATTTTAGACTGTCCATCTCCTTGTTTTAAACCAAGACAGAGAGACATGTTGTTGGTACTTTTCTCAATCCTCCACTCTTGGCACTGAAAAGTCCATTTTACAGAGCACTCTGCAGTAATAAATCAAAAAACCCTCTGAAATCACCTTGCCTGGCTTCTTATACTACAGCAACATCAGTGATTTAAATATGCAAAATTCTTATCTACACTCTTGTCTATTTTACCAAGTGTTGTCTTAAATACAATCTAAATGGAGAACACTTTGTTTGTACTTTTGTAGACTTTCAGCTCTAAATAGAGCTTCTGTCACAAGACACTCACACATTAAGAGTGACACATTTCTACCCAATGTACAGCTACGAAATAGGTAAAACCATTGTGCCTTCAATAAATAATACATTAAAAAATAGTATAGATGAGCCACCATAAACTCTTGTGGTTCTTGCAAGTTCCATAATTACAGCTATGTAGGATACTTTGCATTTTTTAAAAGTAAGTTTCTTTGGATTTTTTTGATGCAGTAAAACACAAATACCATGATCTTTAGTACTCCCAAAATCTTTTAGAGCTGCTCTACGGCACTTGTTACCTTTGGCTGCCTTGGAGGACAAGATGTTGCCTGAATAGAATTACAAAAAGAAGTCCAATTCTACCTTAATAGAATTACAAAGAAGTCCAAAAGTCAGAATTAACCTTCAGAATTCAAACCCAAATAATTTTGAGCCCCCATTTATTTTATCCTTTCCTTCTGTGAGATTTGCAATGTTTTGTATTACTTAAGGGTACCGCTGAACTGCAGGCTAAAAACAGACATCAGCAGAATAGATAACACTTACTACTACTAATATAATATTTATATTATTAATTATAGCAGTTGTTATTATATTACCCCTTATATATTATTGATTTTATTTCATGTATACTTACATAACATAAAGAATATAATAATACCACACTTACTAACTTTTACTGATAGAATTTTTTTAAAATAGACTGTATCAGAATAGATAGACTGAGAATACCTGGCTGCATCAGTGATAATATTACAGACACTATTTCTAACTATGTCCCAAGAAGTTAATACTGGTAAAATGAACAATTTACATTGATGTTAACATACTGATTACTGAGTAAAAGTTTCTTGACATCCTCTGGAGCTAGGTGTAGAATTCCACGTAAGTCCAAAATCCTGAGTTTAGTTCAGCTTTTCTCGTAAGGAAAATCAGACTATAGAAAATGCTAAGCTGATGTCCATATCTGATGAACTGTTCAACAATTTCTCAGTTAAACTAAATACTGTACTATATCTGACTTGTTACAAAAAACATCCTTTTTTAAAATAAACCAATTTACAGTTTGCAACACATTTATTAAGAATTATTTTCATGTAAATTTTTAGGTTATGTTTGGAATGTGTTTTCATTAACAAGATAATGAATCACTGGTGCAACTTGCAAATTGTTGATATATTCATGCAACTGGAGCAGACTAACAGTCTCCTTGACTGAAACCCACTGATTTGTTCTTATTCCAGTACGTGGTATCTGGTGCACTGGGGTTAAGTCACTATACTAAATTTTCAGAAATAAACCAGTTACCCAGTTTGCCAGAGGAAATATGCTTCCCCTTCAAATGCATTACTAAACAGTTCAATGATTCTGCTTTTCTTTAAACAACAAGAGGGACTTACTTTGCAACTATGCATTAATTCAGAAAAAGGAAAATCAAATTACAAAACCAACCAACCAACCAAAGCACTTCCTAAAAGCTTCAGCTGGTAAAGAATAGTTTCTAGTACACGTAAGAGTAACATGTCAGTAACTCTTGCTCCAAATAGACTGACAGATCCAAGCATACAATTCTGTCTGCAAATATATCATTACAGAAATGTGTCTCAAATCTGCAATCCAAGCAGGCAGACAAAAAAGCCAAAAAATGCAGCAACCACCCAATTAGACCCACATCTGTAAAAACCTTTTGGCCCTATGCTTGTACAGTGGTGATTTGCAGATTTCACAGAACCAAGCTTTTCTTTCTTATTAAAAAATTTGTAGGCATCTCTACAGCAAGAAAACCAAGAGTTTCATCTCTATATCTTTCACTGAGATACCACATGATTTCCTAGAAAAATGAACAGAAAGACTTCAGTAAGAAATAGATGGTATGTAAAGGAAATTGGGAGTAAGAAGTGAATGTAGAGTACATGGCCTCACAACAGCTGAGGCCCTAATATGGACCCATGACAGCCCACAGCAAAAGTGTGAAAAACAGGTTACCCTGCTGCTCTGGCACAAGGTCCAGCACAGACGGAAAGAACCCCATCATGAGGAATTGGATCTAAGTAGAGATCTCACAGAGAAAAATTCTGTGCAGTAATTGAAAAATGTAAACTAAATCCAAACACTCCAAGCTGGTAATAATACATTAATTTTGGGCTGACAAGCCACCCACACTGAAGCAATACTATTGATAATATTGCATAAGGCTTCTGTTGCCCATAGAACAACATGAATTACGAAATCTGAGTATGGATGTAGCAAAACTGGGATCAATGACAAAAAAGTAATTACGAGGAGGCTACTTTCTTGTGAAAAGCTTTGGCAGAGACAAGGAGGTACAAGGTTAATGAAAAGCTCAGCCCAAACTGAGAAAAAAACATAGACTAACATAGCAAATACAGAATAAATTGCCAAATCAAGGGCTGAAAAAGGATTGGGGTCTTTCGTTGGTGGGTGTGTGGATGCCTCCAAATGGTAGTCATGCTGACACGTGGATTAAAGTCCACAAGGAGAATGGAAGAAAACCCTTTGGATGACATGATGGACTCTGAACCATGGTTTTGTTCTTAATGTTTTTGTTCCAATTTTCTTTTTCTTGGGGGTGGGGGGAGGAGGGCATCTGTGGAGGTAAGAAATGGATTTACACCTCAGTATCTAGAAAACTGTAATTCAGTAGTAATCACATATGCGATTCCTCAAAATCTGCCCTCTGTATCATTATGGACTGGTATATTTGATTGCATAGAGTACAGTTTATTTTGCACACACAGTTTTGCTTATCTGTTTACTCTTCAAGTGTTCATTAATCAATAAACATCTTAGTAGTTCACACCAGCTAAGTATCAAGTCTAAAGATGGGAGTGTCAAATCTTGGCAGGAACAGGAAAGTATTCACATAACAATTTTTTCTGATATTCTTCTAGTATGTATGAGTGAGTCTGGGTGATAAAATCTGAGGGCACCAACAGCCTCACCTTCCTCAGACTGCCCATTCCAGCATGATCTATTTCCTTCTAACAACATAGTACTAAACCAGACAAACCTGATATGCAAGCAGTGCATTGTACTCCTACGAAGCTGAATCAAAATCAGGTTGACTTATATTACTATGGGTTAAAAAATTAAGTAAAGAACACACTAACAAATAGGGAGCAATGTAAGAATCCAATTTTCTCCAGGAAGCCTAACAAAGAAATACGTAGCTGCAATGCTTAGGTGATTTCTATTATAAAGTTTGTGCCCCTGCTTCAAGCTTGTACAGTTTTCGTTATTTTTGCACTGAGGCAGAAAAAGATGCTTCAAGAACATAGACAGCAGTCAAAAATTCTTGATTTCTATCTAATTCCTTCCTTCCTGACAGTGGGCAAGTCACAGAAAAATCTCTCCCTTAGTGGAAAGAGCATGACTCAGAAACTTTATCAGACTACTAGACTGCAGTGAAAAATAATCAGTGCTTCTTTGTAGTGAATTCTGAAAATGAAAAGGATAATCTGAATCAGTAACGGTTTCTGAACACAGCACTGGCAACATGAAATACGGTGGGAAGAGGAAGAGACAATTTTTTTGAAATGCAGTTTCTATAACTAAGCATTGGGAACAGTTACTCTATTTCCTTCACCTGTTTTATTTTTATAGCAGGGACAAAAATAAACTTAAAAAAAGGTCAGTCTTCTTAAAACATTGAGTTTATAAATACAGAAACTATGTCATCCTGAACCAAATCTCCTTAAGATAATCATCTGGGAGAATTTATGAGAAATGTGTACTTAGTACACAAATGCACACAACAGCAGTAATTAAATTAAACACATCGTTCAAGCATGTTAATTATATGTGATGTGAATTTTTCATTTCCAGTTAAATCAGGCATACAGAGGTAGACTGAGATTTAAGTATATATAAATACAGTTCATGAATTTAACTATAAACTGTATTACCAAATTCTCTCCATCCCCGAAGGGAAATGCAGGAAGCTAGGAATATAATTGATTTGTTGTCTTTAAATCAAACTGGGTAGCACTTGAAATAAGGTATGTGTACAAGAGACTGAAGAGATGACACAAATGGAATGAGTGAGTTGAGTTACTCTTCATGATGCAAGATCATAATGTCCTCCAAATATTAAATAGCTGGTGGCAAGCTAAGCAGTGCACATCTTTGTTTGAAATTGATGCTTAATTTTTCAGCAAAAGTGCAGAAATTCTCAGTTTATATGTTTAGGACTACTTGGGCAATTCTATTTGCTGCAGTCTTGCCAAAGCAAATGGGCATCAGGAAGAGGTCATGTTCTTTGTAAATGTTTCTACATATTACAGGAAGCACTTCTAATGGCAGAGATCAATTCAGCAGTTTCACAGCACAGCAGTCCCACTCACTGCAGGGCACATCCAGATTCTTTTGAGAAGGATCACAGACCAAAACACAGACTGATACCTTTAATCCATGTATGCTTCTTATCTAATCTTGAAATTACTTTGCAAGGAAAACTGGCAGTGGTGTCAACAAGAACTCCAGGAGTGGCCACAGGCTTCGTCATCTGCGACAAAATATTTAACATTCCAGCTCCCTTTCCTTCATAAATTGTTTGAAAAATTTACTTGAATTTGGCAAATCTGACTCCTGTTAGAATTCAATAACAGCACTTTATTAAGTCCACTCAACTCAGCAGAGTGGGTTATCAATAAGAACGGCTGAAAAACTTCCCAACATAAGTTTTGCATAAACAATGTTATCATGCAACTCATTAAAAGACCACATAGTTTTTGAGATACAGGATTTAAAAAAAAACTATCACCTCACTGAGATGATGTCTCATCTTGAGACACTGGGCTCAAAACAATTGCTAAATTAAACTTTTTTGAATTTTACCAGGGGTTAAAGTTACCTGCTATAAGCAATTAATTTTCTTATTCCACAGATAGTTGGGGAGGCAAGCTCCCAGGACAGTTTGCTCCTGGAAAAAAGGACCAGATCTTTCCCTCCGAGCAGTAATCCCAGAAATCAGTCCCAGCCTCTCAGCTAGCCATGTAATCCCAAGGGATTGACCTCTGGTGGAACCATAATGGGCAACATAGCAGTCGGCTTCCTGAAACACAGAGTGCTATTTCATAAGGCAAACTTGAGTACTGTCCCCAGAGATGCCACATGACTATCCAAGGTACAAACAACAGACTGTCACGCACACATTTGCTTTCTCAGTAGAGAGACCCAGATCTGAATGCACATGGAAATTTGAAATGCAGTTTATATTTTAACCATTCAGGATCAAAAGCTGCTGCCAGACTGGCAGGCAGCATGACCACAGTGTATAAATAACCACCCTGTATGGAAAAGTGCATCCATTTCACATTTCTCAAATGCAGCTGAGTGACAAAACAACCTCGATCTACAAACTCCCCAGTGACATCAGCCACGCAAGTGGACCCTTCAGCCCATGCTACAAACAAGTGAATCTCCATCTACGCATGGAGGGATCTGCTTTTGTAGTCCTTTGATCCAAGCGTCCAACAAACTATGAACCTTACATTGCAAAGCATCCATCTTGACACAAGACAAAAATGAGTTGGGGTTTTTTCAGCTAATTTTAAGTATGTCTTCACAACATACTTTTCACAGGTGTCCTGGGAAGGCTGAAAAGGTACTTTAACACCAGGGGTTTTGTCTGAAATACTTTTAATGTGAAGCAGCTTAAATACAGCACTGTGAAAAATGCTGTCAAAGTTCCTTGTTTTCTCCTCCTTGGCTCTCACATCAGAAATACACTGAGGACTGTTTTTCTGAATGCAATGTTTTCCCATTCTGTTCTATATTTTATGTACAAGTTCAGCACTGCACACAAAACCACAGACAATCGGAACTGAAATTTCAGATAAAGGTTACTAGGCATGAAGAGAAGTACAGAATTTGCAAAAGGATTAATGAAATGTGAAAACCTATAAGGACCCATAAGGGCAGGACAATGACAGTAAAGATACAACTTAGTGGAATTAAATACCTACCTGCATTGATTTTATTATTTTGGCTTCTTTTCTGCATGTTTTAAAATACCTGATACCCTCTAGACTAGTGCATCTTGGAATTCACTGCTTAAGAACTAGACATCAGTTTTAAAGGCTGTAAACACATCTTCATGGACAACAAAGGCAGAGAATACATTCTGCTACATGCTACTCAAAGGGAAAGAGCAACGTATGTTCAATACTGAATGCTCTATCAGTCTGTGTAACCCAAGACCCGAACAAGAATAATTCCTGATCGTTTACTTTTAACACTTGTTTACTTTGCACTATTTAACATATTATTGTTTTGCTTTTGTGCTCTAAAAGGAACTTAATTCCAATTTGAAACCTTCCATAAATTTAATTATACTGTTCCATCTGAAAGCTCTACAAACACTATACCACACAAGCAGCCATATGTGCCAAGGTAAAATCTGGATGTAAATTCAACAAACAGAAATGCTGAGATAGACTGATTATATTAGCCCTTCGTTTATACTGAGACCCCGTAATAACTACAGAGAGACATAATGTAAGAATCAGAGCAGAATGGATTTGTGTATTGTATTAGTACCCAACATGTTGCAGTTCACTCTCCCTTCCTGCATAAGCAATTTTCATATCTGGTCTCTCAGGCACACCACTCTATTTGTGACATGAATCAAATTATATTGCTATTCTCAATTACTTAGATATAGGACAGTATTTTGCACTAAACCAATCTCCTTCAAATTTCTTCACTTCCCCTGGGAATTATGTTGGACATTATCCCTAATGTAGAACGACTCAGCAGAAAGAGAAAGCAGAGCTCATTTTAGAGACAAACACTCAGGAAAACTGAGGAACAGCAACATCAGCCTGCAGGACTGATTACTGAAGGCTTGAGTTGTGGTTTTGATTTTATTAATTTGCAAATATCAACTCTCCTTTTAAATTACTTCACAGAGCTTGCATTCAAAGGAAACAAGGAAACAGGCAAAAAAGAACCCATAATCAGAGCCCAGAGCGTAAATGTGTTCTAATCCAATTCATGCTCCATCATAAGTCAAAGCTTCTCAACCATACAGGATGCATGTCAGGTGAAAATACTTAACTTGTATAGGCAAATGTAGAGGCTTCCGATTCTGACAGAGAGAGGATCAGCCAATCTGAGCTTTCTGGGATTTCCCATCTACTTGAAAAGCAAGAATGCCAGACTCCTTCCACTCCACCTACATCATCTGTGTAGAGTATGCTCAGATGTGATACAATTGTTAACTAATGTGGGAGACAGCTAGCATTCAATAAAGAATAAAAATGAACAGGTTTAAACCACCAGTACACAAGCAACTATTACATTGTGTTTACAGCTCTCACTTAAAACCACAAACTGTAAATAGACCCCCTTTACAGATACCTCCTGGGTATGTCATAACATTTCAGCTCAGCACCTAAATTACATATTTGAAATCACTGGTTACAATATTGACAAAGCCATTGGTATTTTCTACATGGTTATTTTATCTGCTACAGATTACATATAAAATCTAATCAGTAAAACGGGAAAAATAATGGATGAAGAACTATTAAGTTAGTCATAAATATATACATATATACATGAGTGCTATGATAGAGGCACTTTTTTCGTGAACACTTGGGTTTACCGCTTCATAAACTAAAACCATTCCATAGCTCAGACAACTCAAACTCAAATCCCTGTGTCTGGCTATTCTTTGTCTTCTAAACCATCTTCTATTATTACAAAACCAAGATTAATTCTAACACCTGAAGAAATCCTGATCGGACAAGAAACAGGACCATGTCATTATAGAATATGCTGAATTGGAAGGACCCATCAGAGTCACGGGATGCAACTCCTGGCCCTGCACAGGACATCCCAAGAGTCACACCATGTGCCTGAGAGCATTGTCCAACTGACTCTTGAACTCTGTCAGGCAGGTGCTGTGAGCACTTCCCTGGGGAGGCTGCTCCAGCAGAGCAGAGCAGAGCAGGACAATTCCCTCCCTCGCCCAGCTGGCAATGCTGTGCCTGATGCACTCCAGGGCACAGTTGGCCCTCACAACCTACAACAGATCCAGAGCTACAATAGCAATGGTGGCTCAATACACACAACTGCCTTGGCAACTGCCAGGTTCAGTTTGTCTTCTTTTCAGAGGAGAAAGTCAATACATTTTCACATTATCTCATCAGCAGTTTCATTAAAAATGAATGGTGTTATTTATTTTTGAGGTCTCTTCTTCCACATTGGTCTGGAACTAACCAGCAAGAATTCTGCTTGGAGAACAAAAGAGGAAAATAGAGGCTTTACAACACCAAGTGGGAGGGGGGGAAAGGTGGCTCCCAGTGGATTGATTTTACCCCGCTGCCTACAAAACCAATTGAACTGCAGTTCTGTGACAGCATACCAAAAACTCAGCAATCACTGAGTCATATCTTGAGATGATATCTGACACAACCATATCAATGTCCCTGTCACTGAAGTCAGCATCAGTGACACTGATGACATTTCTGACATTTCTGATACGTGTATTTATACATGGTTACTTGGTCGGATTTGAGTGTTTCAATATTTTTGCTGCGGGCAGTTTTTCCAAGCTCTCATCCAACTCTTCACCATTTCAGTGGAAGCTGGTTAGTTATACCCACTCCTGCCAAACCAAGAACATATTGCTTTCTGCCTCTTTCTTCACTGCAGATATTTTCAGTGCTCTGTAATCACCATCCCTTCTTTGGTCTAAACAATCCCCACTTGTTGTAAGCGGTAAAATACGAGAAGACGACGGCGGTTGTGGGTGCCGGGGGGAGGACTCCTCCCCGAGCTCTCCTTTATTCAGGGTAGCAGGGCTTGGGTGGTCGGGAAGGGAGAGCAGGGGAAGGAGGACCAGTTGTGCCTGGTTGTCATGAGGACCGCATGGCCCAACATGGCGACAACTGGCACCTGGCAGCAACTGGCACTGAGTGCCTGGAGGCACACGGTTAAGTATGGGAAGGATAGCCCAATGAGGGAAGAGGGAAAGGGCGGTGCAGGGATACATAAACCAATGGTTACAAAGGTGGGAGGAGTACAATACGAATGGTCCAATCCTACATATAACAATGTAGAAGTTGCTGGATATGTGGGCGGATCCTGAGCCCTGGGCACGCCTCATCCCTCGATCCAGGGGCGGGCCCAAAGGCTTCTCCCCGAGGTCCTCCCACAGCAGGCAGAGCCAGGCTGGGAGGCGGGAGCAGCATAGGGGCGGATCCTCTTCTTGCTCCACATCAGCCCTTCTTGCTGCGGAGGTGGGAAATCCACCTCCGCACCTCCCCCTTTTTTCTTTATTAAATTAAACAAAATAAAGGTCTCCCGATATCTTCCGCAACTGCATGACATGCGGTCCTGCTAGATTAAACCCGACCGCAAGGGAAAGGGAGCCCGACGGAACACTCCGCGGCGCAAGGGGAATAACCGACGCCCCGCCCGACGCAAGACCCCCCGACGCACAGGCCCTCTTGCCCTGGCCCCAGGTACCCCAGCCCCGGTCTCCAGGCGGTCACGACACCCAAAACTACAAGTGTGGGCAGGACATCCCATCTACTGCCCCACACTGGCCACCTTGGCCTAAGCGTCCGGTCCCTCACAACACGCGACGCCTCAGTGTGTGTGTCCGACCCCGAGTCACACGGCAGCTGTGGTCCTTGGCGTTCGTGGGTGATCATGCTCGGCTTGATTCTAAAGCGCGTTCTCGGAGGTTCGTGGCGTCCATCCCATGCACGATGGTCGGTGCAGGATCCGCTACCTCGGGCTGATGCTCCCTGGAGTTCCACCTCTACCAGGAAGTCATCGCCCTCGGAATCCTCGATGCAGTGCGGGAAAGACCTTCTTTAACATAAGCAAACAATTAAAGCATTGGGGGAAGAGGTATAGGGAAGAATCTGGAGGGATGGGTGGATCCAGAGCCCTAAGCACGTCTCAGAGCCCGCCCAGGCAAGGCCCTCCTCCCTAGGGGGTGGGAGGAGAAAGCATCAGCCTGGAAGGCAGAGGGCGGACCCAACTCCCGCCCAGGCGAGGCCCTCCAAGCCGCAAAGGCATCGCCTGGGAGGCAGAGAGGCAATCCTCCGCATCTCCCTCTTTCGTCTTAGGGACGCAACTAAAGTTCACGGTTTTCCCCCAATCCCCCCACCGTGAGTCCCAGGCCCTAAGTCCCCGGCCCGCAGACCCCCTTCTCCGAATCTCCCAGGTGAGACCCCGGCGTGGTTACGGCACCGAGGCGTCGCCTGCGAGGCGGAGGGGTAGCCCAAGGCCGTAGGCCTAGACCCGGAAAACCGGAAGGGAATCGTGGGAACCGGAAGCTCCTCCCACGGGGGAGGGGCCAGGACCGGAAGAGACGAAGGCCCAAAGCCCGCCCAGGAGCCCACCCCCCTCAGGACCGGAAGAGGTGGAGGCCTCCCACAAGCGTTCACCCCCCCCATCCCGGAAGGGTGGAGACCCAAGCTTCGCCTGGAAGTTCGCCACTCCCATCCTGGGCCCGCCCCAGGGGGAGGGGACAGGGAAGGAAAGAAGGGTAGGATTATGGGGAAAAGGAGTGGGGGAAGGGAAAGCCATGTGGCCGACGCCATTTTGCAAAAGACAAAACGACGACGAACCGGGGTAGACTGGGGAAGGACAACGGAAAGTACAAACAAAATGCAGCTTACTAGTGTAAGCTTCTAACATAAGACATAACTCAAATCAATAGTTTAAACCAAAATCAGGGTGTGGTACAAACAAAATGCGTCCTGTTAGTCCCAGGACTCCAACATAAAATTAAACTGCAAACTGAAATGGGGGACAAACTGGGGAGGGGGGCCGCAGGGAGTTACCCCTGGGATATACTCCCCCCTTTTTTCAATAAACGACAAAACTGGGGAAGGGGCCACAGGGAACTGCAACTTGGAAGGGAACTCCCCCCCTTTTTCCAAAAAGGACCGTAGCCCCTGTTTGGGCCCTTTTCAGAAAAGAAACACCCAGCCGAACAACTGAAGGGCAAACTTAAAGTAAAAAGGGGAGGAAGGGCAGGCGCCGCTGCTCTCACCCGATCGTTCGTCCCTGGGGTCTTGAGCAGGAAGGCCACCGCTCCTCGGCGTCCAGCTCCGGGAACCTGCCTCTCCTCAACGAAACCACCGTTGTCCGGTCCTCGCCGTGCTCTCCCGGATCGGTCCCGATGATCTTCCTTCGGGCTGCCCCTCCGATCCGGCGCTTACAGCAACAGTGGGGCAATTCGGGTCCAGGTTCAGCGGAACCTCTTCGGGCGCCATTTGTTGTAAGCGGTAAAATACGAGAAGACGACGGCGGTTGTGGGTGCCGGGGGGAGGACTCCTCCCCGAGCTCTCCTTTATTCAGGGTAGCAGGGCTTGGGTGGTCGGGAAGGGAGAGCAGGGGAAGGAGGACCAGTTGTGCCTGGTTGTCATGAGGACCGCATGGCCCAACATGGCGACAACTGGCACCTGGCAGCAACTGGCACTGAGTGCCTGGAGGCACACGGTTAAGTATGGGAAGGATAGCCCAATGAGGGAAGAGGGAAAGGGCGGTGCAGGGATACATAAACCAATGGTTACAAAGGTGGGAGGAGTACAATACGAATGGTCCAATCCTACATATAACAATGTAGAAGTTGCTGGATATGTGGGCGGATCCTGAGCCCTGGGCACGCCTCATCCCTCGATCCAGGGGCGGGCCCAAAGGCTTCTCCCCGAGGTCCTCCCACAGCAGGCAGAGCCAGGCTGGGAGGCGGGAGCAGCATAGGGGCGGATCCTCTTCTTGCTCCACATCAGCCCTTCTTGCTGCGGAGGTGGGAAATCCACCTCCGCACCCACTTACTAGTGGGGATTCCCTCGTCACTCAGTCTGTCCTCTAGAGACTTTCACTACTCTCCTTCAAACTTACCAGCTCTCTCCAGCACAACATGCCCAACAGGATACACCATCTGAGCCCACTCTGAGCATCCTTTGTGCCTCTCCTAAGGTTATATTCCTCTTCCCTCAGTACAGCACCAGCCTTCAGTAACAATATTTCACAGCCAACTTAGCTGCAAACCCCGCAGAGGTTTTGGCAGCCCTGCTACTTATCCAGCTGCTCCCTCCCCATAATTCCATGCACCTTGCTCTGGCACCTCCTGAAGGGCACCTCCCACCCTCTCTGAACACTCACTGCAGTTGTTTTCTTGTCCTCCTACACCCTGGTGGATCCCCTTCAAGACTTCTGCCTCTCCACTCAGGTTTTCAAACCTGTAATGAAAATTTTGAGTACTACTGTCAAAACCCTGCAAATTACACCTTGATGCAGGTCTCCATCTCAATAATGAGACTCCTCTCAGTGGTTTGCATGTCTTACAGATGAGATGATAATGAATCTCAAAGGAAGCACAACATGGAATCCATTCAGACTCTCCCCACTGCCACTGAAACGAATAAATAAATAAATTTAGACCAGACGCTTATCAGGTAACCTCGTACAAAGTGAAGTAAAATTTTAAATTTAAGATTTTTAAAAATTATCACCAAAATAAAAGTTGACTCGACTCATAGTAAGAGGATACCTTTGTAGCTCACCTTTACCAAAATTTAAAAAAAAATAAAAATTGAAACATGCCGAAATAATCAACCATCAAAATAAATCACAGCCTTTGAAGAATTCTCCCTCAAGAAATAATATTAAAAATGTAGAAGTCGACAGAATAATAAAATCATACATTGGTAAAACAAACCCTATCTTTCAAATTCTTTAAAAAGGAAAAAAGAGTAACTCACTACAATTAGATTCATTCTAACATCTTTAACCTGCTTTTAATGGAAATCTTGTGATTCAGTGGTGACAAAGAATACTTTGTCTGTCAATCACCTGTCAATTCAGATAATAATATCCAAGACAGAAAACAAAATAAAAACCAGAAACCTAAATGCCAACCCCTTCCACTAAGATGTGCTAATATACCAATTTTAATGGCCTAAATTCTACTTTATAGCAGTGAAAAGGTTATTCATGGAATCAGCCTACTGTCTTGAAAATCTATTTCTAACTGATGAGTTTTCCTGTCTATAACCCATTATTTTTCATTGTATAGCAGTGGCACAATAGTGATAATGATAGCAGGGATCCAAAATTATTTCAAATATTTACTGAAAAATGCCAAGGAAACAGTTCAAAAAAGAAAAGTTCTGATTTTCACAAAGTTCTGTATTTCCTCTAAAGTAACTGAAACTACTCTCTTGAAGAACTCATTCACTTGTAAAAATATTGTTTGTGCAAATAATAATACTATTAGCTGCACGACCTTTTTATGAAAGACCACTGCAACTGCAAAATGACAAGTGCTGAAACTAAGAACAGCCATCCAAGGATTCTAATAATCTCCTTTAGTAATATTTTATTCAATTAATCATAACTCAAGTCCCAGTGAGATAGAAAAAAGGAAGTAAAAAAAGGAAAATTATGTAATCATGGTCTGACATTTAGCTTATTGAGAATTATATGGGGGTTTTTACATCAAAACATTTAAATTCTATTTTTAGAAACATGAATTGAAACTCTGTATTTCATACAGCATCAACTCTTTAAAGATCCATGGAGAATCCTAACACCAAATCACCAAACACATAAGCAAGAATGAACTTATAAAGCAAAAACAATAGAATAATTATCTGTACATAAGCAGTTTTGTGGAGAGCCAATTATATACATGAAGTATACATAATGTTTTTATACAAGTTGACATTACTCAAACAAAAATGCAGACATAATTAAAGCTTCATTAAAGATTTAAGATATTCTGTCGCTGACTTTCACTTACCGTTTACCAAAAAGAAAACAAAGAGCCACTCAAGCTTTTAAGATTACAACCTATGAATAACATTATACTGTAAAAAAACCACCCTATGATTAAAGAGCCTGGAAGGTAGGCTCTTTGCTAATCCACAAACAATACTTTTAAGTGATTAAACATTTCTTTATTTCTCACACTTAAATTTTTTAGCCACTGGCCAATTTTTATGAGTCTCAAAGAGAATAGACTCTCTTAGAGTTTCACTAGCAATCTCAGTTCATTGTACCAGTAGGGGAAGACTGAAAAGTCCAGCAGCAGCCAGCAGACCAGTCCACACAGACCAGTTCACTGCAGCTCAGCAGGTCTTTGGCCTGACACTATCCTCATGCTCCTCTCCTTCATGACCAAATTCTTGGCCTTCTAGGGAGACGTGTAGTGAGGATATGGAGAATGGGACAAGAAAACGACAGACCAGTATAAGAGCAGTAGACTTATGAAACCCTTATGAAATCTTACAAAAATCAGGTCCCATGTGTCTTTGTGTAATTTCTTACGAATTTTCTCCTCCAAGGCATGGGAGGAATCACAGTCCCATGCCTGTCTTTAGCGCATCACACAGATCCCCAATGCCAGCCTCCCTTCATTTCACCAGTCCTGGCTTTGGACCAGACACATCTCCCGGATCCTCTCATGGAAGCTCTTCCCCATAGCAGCACTTTGCTTTCTATAATGCACTAGCCGCTCTTGTGTCACATTTCCTAATATCACTTTCAATCATCTCCAAACATAAACTAACTGTACTGTGAAAGCAAGTAGTCCAGACAGCCTGCTGCTTTTAATTATGCAAGATACACGTGGGGCTGACACAGTTCTGCACCACTGTGGCAGGGATCAGAAGGTGCCCTACCTTTCCTGCCAGATGCTGATGCAGGGGCAGAGGAGGAGGCAGGCAATGTGGTTACAAGTGATATATGGGAAGATGCGTGGTTTGCCTGTTTTAACATTTTCAACTGCAGATCTAATTTATGAGCTTCTAAACCATTTCCAAAACATCCAAATTTCCAAACAACACACTACCCAAAAGTTCAGCTCCTTCCCTGTGTACAGAATCCATCTACTTAGTAATCACTTCTTTGATAAATGATGCTCCTGCTTGGCTTTACTCCAGGACTGATTTCTTTTAAGTTTTGCAACCTGCCAATTGGAATTTCCTGAGTTCTGACAGGACCATAAAAAAGGAGCAAGCTACAACAGAAAACAAAAGATGAAGCACAAGAGGAACTGCACACGAGCACAACTCAAGTACAGAAACACAGTCATGTAAATTCACAGAAAGATCATTTTCCCATCCACCTAATACTTCCCACGAGAAGCTAAAAAGAGAACCAGAAAATAAGGCTGAAGAGTGCCTCTTCCATCCCAAAAGTTCAAGCAGGATTTCATTGCTGCCTTTTGTATTACCCTATACATTCTGTCCCTATAGACAAACCACTAACAAATCCTGCACAAGGTAGTGTGCCAAAAACAGTGATTAAATTATGTAGAAACTTAGAAATAAACAATCAAAATAGTAATTAATAGCTTTTGAAAGTTTCTACATTTTCTAAAGAAAGACAGCCATACTGTTAAACATCTTTTTTAAAGTTTAAAACATCTTTTATGTGGAAACTATTACATGACTATTGTTTTAGAAACTTTTTTCAATCTATCTATCTATCTTCTCATAAATATGATCTGGATAAAAGATTTTTTTAAAAATTCTCTCAAGCTTCATAAACCTGTACAGTTTTATGATGGAGAGGAGAACAACTAAATTGCCTTGAAACAGCTGCCCAGAGTCCAAATTTATTAGCTTCTGTGGTTTGGTGGGGGTTCTGTTTGTGGTGGGTTTTGATTGATTGGCTGATTTTACTATATTGCCTGAATTTTTTTAATTAAAAAAATAAACAAATTAAATAAACCTAACTAAGCAAATTCCTACAGCAAGAACAGAATCAAAACTTCCAACAAGAGGAAAAGAGACAGAAGACCAATAATGTCATTTTGCCTAAAAAAAATTTTTATAAGAGCAGCATTTAAGAAGCAGTCTACTTGTTCAACATATCTGTTCTCCTAAAGACTTCTTTCTTTGTATTTTTCCCACATCTACAAAGAAGTGCACAAAGTTTTTAAAAGTTTCTTCATTTTTGAGCTCATCAAGAATTTTTAAAAATCATAAATCAACTGAGCCATTATGATGTTAGGACAGTGCAAGCATAACAAGAGTATGGCCTACATGCAGCTTACATGGGGGGGAAAAAAGTTACTTACGCAGATTACTTTTTAGAGAGCAGCACAAAAACCAACAGCAACAAAACAAAACGAAAAAAAAATCCAAAAGCAGAAGTGTTGAAACTCACATGGCAAAACTGCTTTCAAACAGACTATGGGCACAGTCTCCTAAGGTGTCCACAACATCTCTGTGGCACCCCAGCTCAGTTTCCAAGCAAGCCTTCAACACTGAAAGTAACAAACATGCATTACACAGTAAGGGGAGACCTCCAGTTTACTGTAAATAAAAGTAACTCCACAAAATTGAATACAGTTTTGTGTTACTGGCAGGATTAGAGCAAAGCTTCAGAGATTTAAATCAGATGCCTCCAGATTGTTTCTTCTTCATTAACAACTTCATTGCTTCTTCTAGATTCCTGGAGCAAGTAAAAATCCTTGTCCTTGGGACTTGGCTAGTTTTGCTAGAAGCAGATCAGCGAGACCTGTTAAGTCAAAAAATCTTTAAGACTCTCAGACATTTGTATTTCCTACTTTTTAAAATATCTAAGGATTTGCAATCCTGGGATCCCCAGGAAGAAAATCTTACTTAGGTAAGATATAGCTAAGCTCAGAAAATATGCTGTTGATAATACCTTTCACTCTCACTAATTTCCACCTCAGAGATTTTGTATGTTTGAAGCTCAGAAGCATAGCCTCAGCTATTATCCAGGGCTTCCACAATGCTGTGCTCAGCTAGCCTATTCACTGCTTGGAAAAAGGCTTTACAGGGCTTTACTAGAAGCTATTCAAGAGCAAGCAGTTAGTGAAAATGTAAACAGAAGCATTCAATGTAATAACTACTATCAAAATAAACTAAGTGCTGCTTTAAATTAAAAAGGTCATCTCCCACACAGAGAGGATTATCAATTCATTACTTCTATCCTTACTCCCTCAACACTGAAACAGCAATGTCACCTCCACTGCTTTTTTTTGTTGCTCTACCCAGAAAGGAAACAAAAAAAAAATCATTTTTCAGGTATCTTTACCATTTTTCACATAATACACATTCAAGTTAAACCTTTACACGAGCTTTAGGGAATTTCACCAAAAGTCATGGAGGACTGTGAAATCTCTTAATAATAAGCTCCAGACATCAGTTGTTTAATTACATGTCCGTATTTACTGCAAAGATAAAGCTAATGTTATTAGTAGGCTGGTTGGAGTCACAAACTCTGCACTTGAGCTGCCCTACCATTTCACCACTCTCTCAGTGACTTCTGATCTGGGTTACATATGCAGCAACAACATCAGCAACTTACTGTCAAACTTAGAACCAAAACCAAAAATTGACAGTTCCTGGCAGATTTTCTGGTGTGCCTTCAAACTCCTCACACAGCACAGCAAAAGTAGAGCAGACATAAAGCACCACTAGCAGGCAGGCCACCAGGACAGCAGGTGACTCCTCCGTTTCACTGAAGAGGCTTCCACATCACAAACCAGAGCTGCAGCAGGTCTTTTGGGGCACCCTGCCAGAGCCAGCAACCCACAGAGGCATGTGGCTATGGGGACCACACAACTTTCTGCATGCTACTTCACCATTGCTCCAATTTCAAAGATCTGGAAAGGTCTGTCAAATAAATGGATTTCATACAGCTTTCAAAAACAGGAAAAATATTTTAAAATTATACAATTAATCAGTAACAGCTGTATACATGTTATAAAAGGTGCTTTATTGAAAACTGTATAGTTTTTCAACTCTGACTCCAAACCTTTGTTAGAAAAGCTGGGGAGTAAGGGAAGAAGAAACAACATGTACAACCTGTTAGACTGCTAATAGTCGCAAGCAAAATACATCTAAGGAATCGGCTAATTCAATGACATGCTATACAGTGATTTCCTAAATTCTGAATAGCACTGAAGCCACAAAACCAGTTTTATGCAGCTGCAGTCACAACACATGCAATCAAAACTTCAGCACTCACTGAATGGAGACAGCCTTAATACCCGATTATTGCCTTTTGGTCCGCTGCAAGATGTGACTGCACAACAGGCAGCTTTGTACACTGAGGGTATTACAGTGATGGGTAACGTGTGAAATGGAAGTCAGGATGATTACAGAAACAGCAATGATCCACAGAAATAATGTTAAATAATTCTTCTACTACTAACGAACATACCCTACAATGATGGATTTTAAGAGCATGGGAAAAAGATTTGGAGAGAAGAAATAATAAGAATCCTCAGGGCTACAGTAGCACTGCTTCAACCTCCTACAGGGAAGCAAGGAGAAAAGTTCTTAAATAGCTCAAGGCATCTTGCAACCAAAATATCTGCTTCACCTTTTCATAAATACAACATCTGTGTACAAACACACAGCACCTTCTTTTGCTAGGTAGCTGTGACAGTCAAAGATACTTCACTACATTCTTCCTGGAAAGAAAATCTAACAATCAGGAGCTAAAAGATTTTTTGTCCAACTATATTAACGCCCAAATCCCATAAAGAATTTTCCAAACCTATTCTCTAGCATGCTTCTGCTAAGGAATGATATTTCTGTTAATTCATCACTACTATTACAGTTTCTCACAACATTTACAATTATTTTTTCCAATACTTTTAACTCCAAAATATCCATCTCTGTTTTAGCACTTCCAAAAAAATTAATTAATCCCCTTCCAATGATGGACATTATTTCATTGAGGGAACTTACCCAATTTTACTATTTTTGCTTCATCCCTTTTTACTCAGCATTTGATTTCTCTCCCTCTGCCACTCACTGTGAGTCTATCTGATCATTACATATGAAAGTTGATTTTTCTACAGGTTTTACGCTCCCTGTATTATTGGAGGAAAGGCAAGTAGCACAAATTGCAGTGGTAATGTTTGAAATTACATAAAAAATAGACCCATTGGTACAGGGCACCCTTGCTAAAAGCATTCCAATCAATTGTAAAGGAATATTAAAAATTGCTACAAAGCATGACCATACGTAATTACATTACAATCACCTGTTCTTCCTTTGCAAGACCAAACAGAAAAGGTACATTCCCAACACGTACTGCGTATTACTCACACTTGAAAATCAGCCTAAAGAAGTTGACCACTGAAAGAGTCATCGACTGCTGCTTCAAGGACAAAACTAAAGTTCAAAATAATTTACCACATCACCAAATTGTTATTCTCATGGAAGAAAACAGTATCAGAAAACTACATCTGGTGACAAACAAAAGAAGAAAAGAAGAGCTGCTTACATCAGTTTCAAGGATAAATTCATCCTGGATTGTGAAAAGCAAAACTACGTGAAAATCCCTCTGAAAGAGATTGTTCAAGCTGAGGATTGCTCCCTACGGTATTGTTGAGGCCCTTGCACCACTGAGTATTCACTTCTCCAAGAATGTATCTTCCCTCACTCCCTGGGAGACTGTTTCACTGTCTGGCAGACAGCAGTGTTGAGATGCTTTTCCCAATGCTTAGCTCTTTCTCATCTCACTATATCATTCACAGTTAAATCCTCCTTACCATACATAGTTTTGTTTCCGACTGTTTCTACCACAGCTTTTTTTTTGTTACAAGGTAAGATTATTCCTCTTTATTAACAAAAGGGAAATAACATTTTGTTCCTCTCAAATTATTAAGCATCGTTTGTGCCCTGTGCACACCTTTGTGTTATTTGTATAAGACAAGCAACCCAAGCTGTAAAATGCACACAACTTAGGCAGAGATCTAAAGTCTGTAAGAGCATTTAAAGAAAAGAGCTTCAACAGAAAGTCATGCTTCCATATTGGAAACTTGCTATCAAGATGCTAACAGTACTTTTAAATCAGTTACTGTACTCCTCGCTCTTTCTCTTCAATAGGTAAAAATTTTGCAGAGTGAAACCTTTTCCTCACAAGAGACATTAAAAACCTTGGACTTCCGTCATGCCTCAGATGTAAAAAAGCTCTTGTTATTTAGAAACAAAATGCCATTTTCACAGGGTAGACTAATGACCCAGTTTTTGCCAAAAATTACCGTAGCTCTTTATTTGACAGCATAAGGTTTACCAGGAAAAATGGAGAAAGAATCCAGGAGTGTGTTTGTTCCTAAGGAACTGAAAAAAACATACAAACCCTCATCTGAAGCAGTGTACAATCACAGCAGCAACAACAGCATAACTTCTTTTACTAATCAGACACTACAGAAGCGCCATGCACATGATATGCAGAAAACAACAGGAGAAAATGTGTCCATGCCTGGCACAATGGGGTCTTCTATTCCTGTAATTCACTGACCACCTTTATAAGCAAGGCAGAAGAAAACTAAACACCATCTTATTCATGTACCTACAGATAGCATCCCAACAATATATTTAGCATTAATAGAAAGAGGCAAATGTAAAATTGATAAAAATTTCCTTCTTTGATCTTAAATTCGCAAGGCCATAAAAAAAGGAAAGATTTTCCCTGAGTCTGAAATATCAGAGCTATGTATAATGGTCACCACCCACTGCCAAGTCTTCAGCATTATGTGACAAAGATTAATTTAAATGCTCTGGGCCAGTGGGTCCAAATTGTAGACTGTAAAGCTGTTTCTGTGTTCAGAACAGTCATGCATCTGTCAATTTTTAGGCTCTGAGGTACTCCCATTAATCCCATCTATGACTACCCAGTAATTTTTAAGAGCTAAATGCAGGTTTTTTTTCTGAAAAATATGTTTTTAGATTAAATGCAGTTCTCTCCCCATGTGTCCAATACAGGTTCACTAGATCCTTTGCAAAGACCTTTTCCTAACCTTGATCTCTTGCATACAAAAATCCACTGTATTACATCACTGTTCTTTCTTGGGAAATACATCACACATACTGTAGAGTCATGAATAAGGCTACATTTAGAGCCAGAAGAATTAGTCTCCTCAGGACAAAGAAGAACAAACAGAAAACATTATGATGTTACTTACAAACCAGATACAGATGGGAGAGAAGAGAACAAATAAGAGTGTTAAATGTCCACCACATACAATTCAAAGCCATGTAAAATACAAAGTTCCCACAGCAAAACTACACACATAGATAACAATACATACCAGATGCAAAATAAAATATGTACATGAGGTTATGTTCCACAAGGACCTTGTAACAAGTGCCATGCAGAGAGAGCTGATTCAATTTTCACAAGCTACATTTAGGGACAGGAAAAATAAAATTGTAACTAGCATAGAGGAAGGTTTCCTCTGAGGTACATGGGGCTGAGACTGAAGAATTTGTGATCATAGATAATTCTGGAAACAAAAAGGAAAGCACTGCTACCACCCTGAATCCCCAGATTAAAACCTGAACAATACTGCCACCATCTCATAAAACACATATCAAAAATTGGCATATTTTCACTCCATGTTTGCTTCTGACACTTAAATGCCTCCTCACAACAGAAAGCATCAAAAATCTCATCAGTTCCCAGTGTCAGCACTTACTTGGCAGGCTATGAACATCAGCAAGAGCAGACGGGAGCCACTGCAAGAGAATTCAGAAACTACTGCCTGTGGGGAAAGCCTATCACAGCTGATGAGCAACAGAACAAAAGCCTAGACTTCTAAGGCATTAGTGTCTCCTCAGCAGAAAATAGTTCCCAGATTTACACCCCTGAAGCTTAGTATGTTGATCCGCCCATCTTCTCTTTAGGCAGGACTGCAGCCAGAAGATTTGCTCTTTGGATAAAGAAAGCATGGCAGAGACCTTCCAGGAGATTCTGCTCCCTTGGTAAAAGAAGCTCCTATTTCATAAATGTTGTTTTAGAAAGCTGTGGTCATTGGATCTTCAAGTGTCTTCAAAAGATTCATTTAACAAACAAGTGTGAAAGAATAAACAGACTTCAGAAATTACAGCAGTCTGAATACGTAATTCAGGCACAACAGCAGGTGCTTTTTATATTGTATGCTAAGTCCTTGTTACATATTTGGCATTGCCTTGGTTACAGCAAGTAACAACGCACTAACAGGCTGTGTCATCAAAATGCACCAGATGGATGCTCCAGTTACACAAATCTCTTCCCCTCCCCGCTCCTCTCCTCCAAATAGGATGTAACTCTTAAAGAGCAGTGACAGGCACCAATATGAAAAACCTGTGCTGATCATTACTTCCCTGCCAAAGTGTAATCACTGCATCAATTACTTTAGCCAAAATTTATGCTAAAATTTGGACTTGATCTTGAAAACCATATTGCCACAGTGCTTCCAAGGCTTCAGGAAATTTGACCAGGGAAATACAAAACTATGCACAACTGAAAGTCAAGTTTGATTTTTTTTTTCCTTAATAATCTGCTCCTGCCACCAACCTCATGCTCATGTCAAGCTCCCTTGACACTGCCAGAAGAGGCAACTGGTGCTTTTTGCACGTTCAACATCCCATTTTGTCTCCTTAGAGTGAAAAATCAACTAGACTCCTGTTTCCCATGTTTTCTCCACTGTGAACTCATGCTTCCTATTGACTGATGTCTGAACAGACCAGTCGTAACAACAGCGCAAGGCTTCTTCCTCATTGGGTGGCACCAGTGGAAAAGAGGTGGGTTTTCCACGAGGCTGCAGAACAGACTGCTACTTCACACTGAGCAACTTTTCTCTGCAAACACAATCCTCCTTCTTAAGACCCACCGGCACTACAGGCTGTTCAAACTAAATACAAGTAACTATAGGTGACTTCACAGCACAATACCTCATATTTCAAAGATGTGGCAGCTTTTCATTAGCAACAATGTCTTCCCGTCTGAGCATAAATCCCCACAGGTGGCAGGTAAAGACCGAAGAAACCTACCCAAAGGTGAGCTTTATCCAGATTACACTCACTGTTCAGTACCTCACTACACCTGAAAAGTCAACACAAAAAAGGAGGCCATCAAGGTTTGTACACTACTACACCATAGTAACTATGTGAGATATCACAAAAAGCCATGAAGCCACAGGATTCGTGTCACACACTGGAGAGAGGGAAAATCTTCAACAAGTAGAGCATATAAAGTGCCTGTGGATTTGTCCCTCACTGGAGGACGTCAGTCTTTAAGGGGGGGGGTATGCCTGATTTTTTGATACACTAAGCGTAATAATGGAGACATAGAATATTATAAAAACAGAAGGAGAGCAGGGGGTTCTGTGTACTGCCCTTCAATCCTTACAGTTAGTATGATTACTAAACTCTCAGATTGATTTTGGAATTATTTTAACTGACTGAAAAAAACATGATCCTCTCTCTTCCACCACAAGAAACTCTGAATTAGTCAATCCCACTCTGTGAATTCCTTCCTGGTAATTTCATCATCTGGTTTCCGGTGGAAGATGCCCACAAAAGTACAGCACATGACCCTTAGTGTTTCCAGTGTCCAATGGCCCTAAAATGACTGTTTTGCACACTGCCATTTGAAAACACAAGGCTCTTGGGCAAGCAGCTAAAATACTTCCTTTTCAATACAAATGAAGAAATTCAGTTTCTTAACAGAAAAGAGGAACCTTACTGCTATTTGTGGTATTCTGTTATCCAGAGAATACCTGGTGTACGTACATGAACTTGCACTACAGTGCCTGTGGATGCCACTGCTTACAAGATCATAACACAGACTTCAATTTTGAAGCTCAAAACAGAGTTGTGAACTGCCCAGGAGACAACAGTTACATACTGGGATGAAAAAAAGAAAATAACCTCTAGCCATTATCTTCACTGATAAAGAGGCTAAAGGTATCTTCAATAAAATACAAATTTACACACCAGAAATGTGACATATAAAATTGCCTTTGCTCCATGCACAAAAACGTTGTTCACTCCATTTTTAATTCCTAGAGAATCACCAAAAGTCAATCAGTTTTGAAGCAGGGATCTTTCAGCTTTTCTGAAAGTTGACCATATGAATGTTAACTGAATAAAACCTGCAACTGTGCTTTTAGTATTTACTTTTCATGCAACTATATTTCCATGCTGACACTCAGCTTAAACTGCTTCTATTGGCTATCAGAAGACAATTTATCCTGAGGGGGGGTGTGACACAGAGAATCAGATCTCCTTTAAGAAATGTTTTGTTGTCCTTGGTCAATAGCTAACAACAGGATCCCAGTGGTACAGGCACTGTCATAACCAGAGCAACAGATGACATGAGGTGATGCTTGCTGTCACCTGTGATAACTAATATAACCCAAAGAGTCACTAGATACATTACTGAGACTACTTTTTATGTAAAAAAACAATGCTACAGGCAGCTTACACACATCTTAATCAATATATTCTTTGCTTCTCTTTCCAGCTTACTTACTTGGTTTTCTTTGAGACAAAGATTTTGTTCAAGAGGCTGGGTTATCTTGGCTCCAAACCCAGAAATAACCAAGTCAGTAGCTAATGAGAAATACTAGCTCTTTTTTTTAAAAATAATGTAGTTTGATTTTAATCCAAAATATGTTCGATCTTCAGATTGAAGCATTAAGTCTGTGTAATTCTTAAAATATGTGTTTCATGTAGCTTTTAAATTTGCACTGAAAAGCAGCTTGACCTAAGCTGAAATAAAGACATTCAGTCTTTACAGTCTACCTAGGTAAAGAAATAAAAAGGTATTTGAGCGTGTGTTAAGTCCACACTCAACTTTAACTACAACTAAAATTACAGATTCCAAGATCACTGTGGGCCAAGGGTGCAGCACCGAAAATACAATGCATTAAAACTGCCTGACAAGACTTTAAAGTAGGGCTAAGCAATCAGACTAATCATCATGAAGCTGTAGCTAGAAGACTAAAGCCTGGATATTGGAGTTAATGCAGAGACAATATTACGAAGTACAGCCCCTCAGGCTGATGCCCATCTCCTTGCCAAGAAGGCATCAAGCTCAAACATCTCCTTTCCATGCGCCTTGCAGCCCTAGCATGGTCCTACATGAGGAAGATTTTGAGGACTTTGGGATTTTCTCATTGTTATGAAAAAAAATTAAGATGCCAAAATCTGAATGATGTTGCGGCAATCTCGTAAGTGGATTACATTAATCATTTATCAGCAAGGAATGATAATTGTTAAGCAAGAGCAGAACACTGAGTTCATCCTTATTTATCACTCTGAGACAAAAGGTATAATAGCTGTATCAGAAATACACATGAAGTTTGTGAAAAGGTTACATAAAATGTCCACTGAAAATGCAATGGAATTACAAAGCTGAAGGCTGGTTTTGCACCGACTCTTATTTAATACAAATTCCTGTCAGCTCACCACAGCATTACTGGAAGAGATTTTCTCATTAAGTTAAATATGACTGCATTGCACAGAAACACTGGGAATCCTTAAAAATAGTGCTATAATTGCACTATAATGCAAAATAATTGAACACCAAGAAAATAGTTTTCTAAACTTCTGGGAGGTATTCTCCTCACTCCTGACCATCTTAAAAATCCAATTAAAAAAATAAATTTCAGGTCACTGAATTGGTTAATACAGCAAATACACCTGTATTTCAGTCCTTTCCTACAGGGAGTGGCTGTGGTAAAGACTTAAAAAGCAGCACCCATCAGCAGGAGATCACCACTTCCTTCACATGGTACATGCCCTTCACTCCAACACTTCCATTGCCAAAGCAGGACAGCTTCTTCAGCAGCGGATGAGGAGGGCAGGCTGGAGGAAAGTCTCTCTTCCGGAAGTCATATCCCATCCCATCCCACTGGGACTGTAGCAAAACTTGCTGCATGCTCTGGTGTTTGACACTCATGGGAGGCACAGCACTGCACCTTCAGAGCTTCACTGCTTGGTTAAGCCAAGGGCTACAAACACGGCATGTGCAGCCCTTGTCTCAGTCACCTGATTTGAGCAGAGCTTAAATCAGATGGCATCCAGGGATCCTTTCCAATTCAAATTACTCTGTGATCATAAAAAAGCTGGTGTGAGAAACCTGCTAAGAAAAGAGAAGGAAAAAACCCTCAGCTCCCCACACACATCATACAAAAATGTACCAATTTCCTCTTCCAGCAGTGGAGGCTGTACCCACCCTTCTAAGATTTATCTGGGACAGAAACATAAAAAAACCTACTGGTTTTGCCTGTTCTTTGGATTTGCAGAGTGCTGGTTTAAGCATTCTGCTGATGTTAGCCTGGGAAAGACGTGGAGCAAGAGCTGCTTCATCCGACTTTGGTGAGAGCTTTTTTAGTCTCAGCTGCACTTTTAAAAATGTTTTTCCTAATTTAATTTTATTTAGTCAAAAGAGTTACATTTGAGACTTCCATAGAACCAGGATTTCAAACATGATCAAAGTCCCATCAGAATAGACACTACATAAATACATGGTAACACTAACACTGGTGGCAAGAAATGCAACTCAGGTATGAGAATAAATAAATAAAATCTTAAAAATCCACAAATAAAACTTAAGCATATATTAGGAAAACTAAGTCATAGTCATGTATGTTTAAAATCTTGTTATTATGTTCTGCTTTTTTCCTCCTCCTGTTTAAAAAAGACTCTTCTTTTATCCAGACCGTAAGCTCTTGTCCACCCAAGTTTCGAGAAGATGTTTATTTAAAAAAAAATAAATCAGAATGACCACCACAAAAGTAATTATAAGAAAGCTATGGTCTCATGTACAAAAGCAAAAATTCTTGCAAACAAAACTATTTAACCAAATCAATATAGCACATGAAACCTATACAGATATTGAACCAGAATCTTAACCATATACACACAGAAAGGCATTTCTTACCTTAATATGTATCCCCAAAATGGAAAAAATAAAGCAAAACTGAGTTAATGTAGGGTAGTCATTCAAATGATCTTTGCTAAGATGGCCAAGTTTTGCAGCCTCCATGGCTCTGCTCTTCTGGTGTTTTCCTGACCTGTGTTCATCTTTTGGAGTTCAAAGTTTGAAAAATAAATTCAGCAGGCATGACCCTCATGCACAAAAAAGGTTTAAAATAGTTTAATTAGTTGAAAAAAGAAGCTACCATTAAAAGGATTCGGCCTAAATTCCAAGGATGTGACTAACTCACAGACTTTCAGTAAAGTCTCTCATTCCCTGTGCGCACATTTTTCTCAGATGGGTGACAAGGTGGTCATCTTCTTAAGGAAAGTAACATTTACAGAAGTGCTCATCAGAAAGAAAGAAGCATGTAATGCCTAACTGCTGGCTTATGAGCAAGATTTCAGGGACCGAACAGTCCAAGAACAGGCTGGACAGCACAGGGGAAGGTACATGGCTAAAAAAAAAAATTAAACATTCTAAATTTTTGTTTTTAATTGGCTAAACATAGAAGAACATCTCCATCTTTTGCTATGCAATGGGAAAAACAGAGGCTCCCAGTGAGGTTTACCTCATGTACACTAGGCACTATTTTAAATACTTCTAATACATTTCTTTCAGTTTCTCGAGGATGTACAAAACCCCACTGCTTATCCACAGTTACTTACGCAGGCTCATGGGTGATGGAAACTTCTCCCAGTAAGTATTTGTAATTAGACAGAAATCACCACAGGAGACATGATGGACCAGGTGAGATGCCACCTGCCTAGCAGTATCTCCATAGAAACAGAACTCCCTAGAAACAGAATTGCACTTCCATTCCTCCTCTCATATCAATATGGATGGTCTCTAGCAGAAGAGATGTCTCTGCCATCCACAGCTGTAATGTACCCATTGTACTGCTTCTGTATTTATTTCTTCAGAATTAGGACAGACATTATCATCATGTGCCTGCATACGTGAAAGCAGCAAATAAAGATGTTTCCCTAGGCCCCATCAGTAAAACAACAAACATGCAGCTTTTTAGAAGAACATCAATGCATGCAGTGGAAACAGAAAAATACTATCACACTGCTCTTAGTAGCTGACTTAACAAATCAATCATTACTATGAAGCAAAACCAATCAATCTGTTTCTCAGAAACCTTTAACCCCTATGCAATATATATTACTGCCAATCTATTAGAGATAAATGAGCAGACGGTTGTTTGCTAGATCTCTCATTAAGCAGGAATCTTCACCTTCTAGGAAACCAGAAAATAACATTTTGAAATGCATTACTGGCACATCAAGGCTTCACTTAAATCTATGGTAATAGGATCTTGTTCAAAGTTAAGCTTTAATTAATCAAACTGCATTGCCTATGGACATGTATTAAAACTATCTGAAGCACCTCTAATATTTTTAATTAGCTTTTTTTTGCGCTTAAGAGAAAAGTTCTGTTTATTTTAATTCATAATCTCATGTAAATCCAGAGCAGCTATGATCAATAACAGACAATTCATGTGCCAAGGGAAAAAATGCTGAATCTAAAGTATCTAGGCCATGAGATGCAAGTGAAAAGTTTTAGCACTCTGCTTGATTTTTTCTTCATTTTGTCCATTTGAAGACTCTGAAGTAATTCCTTTTTTTAGCATGTTCATTAGTTTTGCTTACTAACCCTGAACTCACACACAAATGGCAACATGGTGTTTTTTCCCAGCCACATTTTCTGGCTTTAGTATTAGTTTTTCCTGATTTTGCTTGCCATAAACATTACCATACACTGACTCAACCTAAAGCCAACAAACAAAACCTCTGCAAATTACTACCCACACTGGCCTGTTAAAAATACAAAACAGGCAGCTGAACAGGAGATTCTATTTCTTTTTAACCTCATGACTTTTATGCTGGCTGTAGTGCCGATAAGCCCTGCTCACAAAAGGAAATGTTAACTGCATTTCAAAGACGCACAGGGTGCTCATACTGCAGGCTTTTAAAGAATGTAACCATTGCATATGACTGTGGCTTCAAAGAATCAGATGCCAGCCAGAATTTGATACTTTGTGGTATCAAAGAAGTCAGAAGCCAGCTCCTGGTCCAATTAAAATCCATTCAAATTTCACACGCAAAGAGTTCTGGTTTTTCATTAGTGTTGGTATTTAGACAGATGACACAAACTTTCACCTCAAAATTAGCAGTTCCTTTCTTCAAAGTGTTATGGAGTACTTACATTGACACAGAGCAAACAAATGTTCAGATTAAGATATCTGTATCTTCAAAAATCCACACCCAATTCCCCTGCCCCAAAACAAAAAGGGCATGATAGACTACAAGACTGTCATCTTTGGCAACCATGATGCCACCACATCCAGCATCACAAAATCTTTTCAAAAGCATTAGCTCCTGTGTTTTAAATTCATGAAGGCAATTCTAACAAATTTTGAAAAAAAACCCCAATACAATTATACCATTCCCAACAGATTAGAAATTACAAACTTATCATAAACAAAAGACTGAGAATTAAATTAGCAACTCAGGAAATTGTGAAAAGGAGTTTATACTAAGTAAAGAAAAAGGGTTATACTAAAAAGCTTTGGCATGTATCACTCTTCACACACCAAAACTATCTTTTGCACCTACCTAGATGTACCAAATCACCTTCCCAGCATTCTTAATTTTGTATCTGAAGAGAAAATCTGTAAACACTTTTATTTTGATAGCCTTCCAATAGGCGGGCCTTGCATCTCTTAAGACAGCATAGTAGCCAGAATGTTTGCTACTTTAAGTGAAGATAATTCGCTAATGTAAGATAGAAGTACCATTTTAAGCTACAACTATAAAACGTCCAAGAAAACTTAGAGCAATGAATTACATGATTCACAGTACACAGCCAACCTTGAACCATCATTACTTTGTAGAAATCAGTTTGGCCTGAAAGCTCATTGATATCTCAATCTCAGATCACACTTTCCAGGGAAGGCAAGCTGTCTTTCACTAAGGTTTATATTTCATTCATTAAACATCCACAACATTCATGCAAGGTGCATTACAACAGTATATGTTCTGCTTTTGCAGAGTTTCCTGTGATCTTCCATTATTATTCACTAGACACTTAATTTTGCTGTACAAAGATTAACAAATGCACAGATTTCAAGAGTAAGTCTTCTCCTTCCCTCCTGAACAGCACTTCTGGGCAGCTTACCCTGTCCCTTCCCCCCACAGCATTAGAGTCAAAGGTAAACATGCACCTCGATTTTGGTTTGGCAGCACACAGAGAGTAAATACATTCTGTGTCACCAACACCTTTTAGGAAGAACAGACATCATGTGCTCCCAGCCAGGAGCTGCAAAGGCAGGTGCAGCTGGTCCAGATTTAACAGCAATGCAGCAGAACCTGGAGTACTATGACTGGAACATTTTGCAGGGCAAGTTGGTTGGGACCCCATGGGCCGCAGCTGCGGAGCAGACACAAAACTACAGCCACCTGGGTGTACTCTTATCAGCTGGTGTAACATGACGCATGTCAAAGACAAGAGAAATGCTACATGGCTGATCTGCCCTACACCCACATTAGCTCACTCTTAATGTATGCAGAGTCAGGCAAACATCTCTGCCTTCTAGTTCCTCAGTAGCAATGAAAACAGACAGATCTGCAATGCACTCTCTAAAGCAAACTGCAGTTCCACAGCTCAAAAAAATCTACAACAGGCCAAAGCAGAAAGATGTTGTAGTTTTCCATCCTAGACCCACAGCCCCATCTCTCTTAAAGAGCAGATTTATGATGGCAGTAAAACAAGTCTTGCTAGACTGCTCCTATTGACTCTGATTCTTACAGAAAGCAGGATTTAGTGCATACGGCTGCACTGACCACAACTGTGATTCAGGCAATCATTGTTACCAAATTGCTTTTCCGGGGGAAAAAAAACCCGAGACGCCTTCGTTTTTCTGAAACCAGAATGTGATGGTAGCAGATGTCACCTTCCCCCCAGCCCAGGAATGGAGAGCACGCTCCACGGGGAGGATGGGGAGATCCAGGCCCCGTTGTGTTCCCTGCTGCAAACCGGGACGCGGCGGCAGATTCCGGCAGCATCTCCCGACGGAACGGGCTGCTGCGACCGTCCTGCTGCGACGGCGACCACTCGATCGCTGGATGCGAAATTCCCACATTCCCCCCATTTCTCCTTTCCCTTTTCACCACAGAAAAGGTGCGGGTGGGGGAAAAAAATCCCTTAAAAAACCCCCCAAAACCAGCAAACCGGTGCACTGGGGAAAGCACGGCTCCACGCAGCATTATTCTACACACATCCCACCCACACCAAATAAAAGAATGGAATAAATAAACGGAGGGGAAGCACGCAATGCCCCACCGGAGGCTGGGATGGAGGCGGTCATGGCCGCGCTGGCGCCGCTCCCTGCAGCCCGGGGCAGGTGCAGAGCTGCCCCGCTGGCTCGGAGATGCGCGCACGCCCACGCAGCCGGACCGGGGCCGCCGCAGCGCCCACGCCCCGCTGCCGGCAGGAGCCGCCGGGCGGGACGGAGCCGGCATCCCGCGCCGGGCACCCACCCCCGGGCCCGCCGCCTCCCCGACGCCCGGCGCCGCGGGGGGGGGTGCGGCCGGACCCCGCTCCCGCTCCCGGCCGCGTCCCCACCGCACCTGGTGCGGGTCCGCGCCGCCTCCTCAGCAGGCAGGGCGGCTCCGGCGGGGGCGGCGGTGCAGCTCAGGGCGGAAAGCCCAGCAGCCGGCCGCTCCTCCCGCGGCCACCATCTTCATCCTCCTCCTCCTCCTCCTGCTGCCGCCAGCACCGCCCGGGCCGGCCCCTCCCGCCGCACCGCCCTCACGCGTCAGCGCGCCCGCCCGCCCGTCCGCCCGCTCCCTCCCTTCCTCCCTCCCCCCATTCCTCTGCCTCCCGCCGGGAGCGGGGCCCGACGGGCGCGGGCGGCGCAGCCCCGGAGCCGCGGCGGGGCCGGGGGTGGGCGCGGCCCGTTCGTACCCGGGGGCCTCCCGGCGCCGCGGAGCGCGGCCCTGCGGGCGGGGCGGCCCCGGACCCTCGCCGGTCACATGCCCGGCGCTCTCCGGAGCGGCTGCCAGCGCCTGAGCAGCTCGGAGCGAGGCAGGCCCTGCAGGGGAGCGACCCGCCCGTCTCACCTTCCGCGCACGGTGCCGCAGCCTGGGCTTGCCCCGCGAGGGGGCAGGCTCCCAGCGCCGAGAAGGAGGTGTGAGCGCGGGTGTGCCGAGGCAGGCTGTCCTCATGGCAGCTGCCGGCAGGCCCTGCGCGTCCTCCGCACCTGGGAGGAAGCTGCCAAGACCGTGGTGCAGCACACGGAACCAAACTGTGCACGCATCCTGCAGGGGGGCTTACTAGCCTGCTAGAACGGGTTTGCCAGGGCCTCTTTCCCAAAAGACTCACTTGCCTGTTCGCATACAGTAGCGCAGCGTTCGACCCTAGCTTGCATCTATAGCCCGGCTCAAAACTGTCTCCTATCTTCTCCAAGCTGCTGCTGCCTCTGCTTAAGTGCCTCAGTGATTCCACACATGTAAACAAAATCCTAAATTCCTCGAGATAATATCTTGCATTTTACGGTATTTAAACAAACTATGAGAAGAAATACACAGTTTTGATGGTTTTTTGTTTTTTTGGGTTTTTTTTCACAGCCAGATTGATACCTAATAAGTTTTTCATTTTCAAAGAGGTCAGGGGACTTTAAAAAGCCCGATGACAGATGCAAAATTGCAGTATTGGCAACCAAAATTGGAACATTTTGACAGTATTGTTAATTTATCTTTTCAGAGAATGTGATAAACATCTGTGAAATGTTTAGGCAAATGCCACTGCAAACTATCATAAGTAATCTACGTAAAAGCTTCTAACTAATTATTATGATAACTTGGTGTTAGTTTGGAATTTAATTCCGTTTTCCCTCTTCTCGTGGAAAGAGGCTTTTTGGTTCTTGATAGCAGGGTAGTACCTATTCACCAGTTATAATATAATTTGGTCACTCAGTATTGCACAGATACACCTTTAAATGCCCCATGCCAAAATGCACAGCATTCTCCAAATGAAGACTTCAAAAATAAGAGTATGAAAAAATACTCAAAAGAGTGAAGAAATGAACGAAATACAAGTGATTAATTCTTTAGACAACTGCTGCCAAAATCCTTTCCTCTGTTTTTAATACATTGCAACACCTCATTTCTTTCCCTCCTGTACTAATAGTTTCTATTCATCACCATTTTTCTATCCTGTCCTGGAGGAACCTTCCAGCCTGATAACGTTTGTAGCAAAAATAAATAAACCTGGAGGAGGTGTCTGTTCCCTTCTTCTTTTCTGTGTCCTGAATATATGGCCCAGTGCAGTCCCATGTTACCATGACTGAAGGTGTATAGAATGTGCATGACAGATTTCCAAAAATATTGATTCCTGGAGAGTTATATTAGATAAAACACTCTAATTGCAATCGAGTTCCTTCCCCTTATTCTTCCTCTCAAAATACTAAAGCAGTTGGGCGTGAATGTGATCCAAATTTGCCCTTCTTTAAGAGAGAGGTTTGCCCAGGTGACCTCTAGGGGTCCCTCCCGGCCTGCGTTTTTCTGTTATATTCTTATAATTTAAAGAGATTAACAATAGCAGTCTCACTAAGTGCTAAATTATATCCTAGAAAAGTTTCGTGTTTTTTTCCCAGAGCTCCACCTTGCCGCATGTGTTTCACAGCTCAGGATGACAGGTCTTCTAGCACATAAGTTGTATGTGAACCTGAAGAGACAAGACGCTGCTAGAATGCAACAGTATTAGTATTGGTAATTCGGCATTAGCATTGACCTTCAGGCTCTTACTTGTTTTCATGATCATTATTAATTAGTCAAATTTCAATATAGTAAATTAAAACAGACTTAAAAACCAGTAGGAAAAGCAGCAAGACTAATCTGTAGCATTTATAAAATTAAGTAGCACTGCGGATGAATCAATACAGTCTGCTGGATATTAAATTATAACCTTCTGAGGGCAACAGTTTTCTAGGTTGCTGTGGTAATCAGTAACAAATATGTATCAGCCAGCTCCTG
Organism: Acanthiza pusilla; assembly: GCA_036630365.1. Lineage (NCBI taxonomy): Eukaryota > Metazoa > Chordata > Aves > Passeriformes > Acanthizidae > Acanthiza > Acanthiza pusilla. The sequence continues at coordinate 3,286,267 of JAXCHO010000095.1, forward strand.
GCATTTTCAGACACTCTTGCTAGGTAAAAAATGCTATTTACACTGAACCAATATTTTCATTGCATATGGGGGCATGGGGAGCATTGGTATTTATATACCCATTAGCCTAAATAAAAGCTTTAGCCCTGGCAGTTCAGACACTTTTTTTCCTACATTACTCTTCTAATCTAGTCAGTTTCTATGTATTTTCAGGAACTGGACATTGCAATGATCTTAGGTGTGTGTGACTTGTTATTTTCCGGCTTGGGCCAAAAGCAAGATGGCTCTCGCAGGCTGAAAAGACCAGTGCAAGCTTGACATTTTTAAGCTTGGGACTACAGCCTTCATATCTCAAAAAGCATTCATCGCATGCTTCTAGAATGCACGCGTTTCTAGAAGACGGTAGGCTGTTTCAGGGGTGCTTGCTGGTACTGAAATAGGTGTGTTTCAGAAATCAAAATGTTTTCAAATTCTGATACTGGACCAATGAACTAAAGGAAGGCTGTTTTATGAATAATATCTCCCAGACTCAACCATCTTGTCTTCTTTATGAGCTTCTTGGTCTGAAATAGCTAAGTCAGTAGCATGGAATCAGATCTATGGTTTTCAAGCATAAAAGTCCAATTTTGTCCAGTATTCTGAATTCCCATATAACACACACATAAAATTTCACTGTCTCTTCATCCTTTCTGTCTGTAACTCCTTAGCAGCATAAGAAACACTTAGGTTCCACAAGCAGTTTCCTTCATGAAGTGATTTTCCATGTTCCTTAACATACCTCCAAGCACTTCTGCCATCTACAGATGTGTGTAAGGAGGATGCTCTTCTTTATCACTACTTTAAGGTAGTTGTTGGAGACTGAAATGTTATAATTTACAGCTTAAACACCCTCATGAAGGACTTTTGCCAATCATAGCAAAACTGTGTAACAGAAGCAGCAGAGAAGCCCCCAACGCCCTGACGAAGAACCTACACTGCTCACTGCCCGCTGATGAAGATAAGGTGAACTCAGAGCTGGGAGAAAAGAATACATTCACAGAGGGATCACACTTAGCATTTTCGGGGTGGAGACCTGTCTTGGATTAGAGACAAATATCCTAGGTAGAAAGCACTCTGAACAGGTGCCTCCCCCACAAAGGTTTCTGGCACCTCTTCCCCCCACAACAACAGAATATCTCAGCCTAAAGTGGAAAGAACTGTTTAATTAACAGACCACACAGTGGAAGGGGAAAGGGGAAAAGAGGTCATTAAACCTGAAGAAACAGTTGATGAACTTTAGTGTCCTTTTTCCTCAGGCGTAGCTTCCCCTTTCCGGGGTCCCCGGGGGGCGGGGGGGCGGGTGGTGTTCCTCTGGTGGCTCCCTGGACGATTCTCGTCCGCTGTCCTCCGGGGCTCCTCAGGTTCTCGGATGAGAAAGCAAGTTGAAGAAAAGGGTCCAAAAACGATGGAAAAAAAACAATCCCAGGGGGAAAAAAGGAGGAAAAAAAAAAAACAAAAAGAAAACCCAAGCAGCAGCCACACCAGTAGCACCAGCAACCAGCAGCAGCAACTGACTGAGGGAAAAAAAAAAAGTAAAAACAGTGTCCCTTCCTCCTTCTCACTCCCCCGTAGCAGAGCCGGAGAAAAAGTTTCAAAAGATGCCGCGCTGGCAGAGCTTTCTCCCAGCTGCGGGACACAGTTAAAGCTACAGGACCATATTTCTGCTCAAGTATACAAACCATAGGGAATACAAAATATCATTATGCCACCCCAGGACAAGACCACAACCCCACGGATATCAGCTGCCAGGCTTGAACAAACCCGCCACACCAAAGGGTGGAAAAGAGTGTAGTGGAAAGGCCTCTGGTCAGAGGCAGAGAAGAGTGAAGAGGCAGCCTCTGCTGTGCAGAGGAGGCCCTGCACCCCAGGAAAAGCTTATCCACATGAAGGATAGCGAAGAGGTGTCATGGCCAATGAAAGGCCCCCCAAAGCGTTCCCCAGACCCTACACCAGGGATGATGCAACAGATCCATGCTGTTGCAAGGGACAGTGTCAAAACCCAGCCCCCTGCAGGTCATATGTGGGTGTTCCCCCCTGCCCAGAACATCTATTAATCCACTGGATTCTGTACTTTTTGGTGTGGTTGCACCAGGGGACGGTCAACACCCAGATGCTCAGATGGAGGGAAGCCATAAGATGTCGTTGGGACCCCCAGAATATATGTTTCTATCTAACCCCTGTCACTCTCTCCCTGTGCCCCCACCTCCCAAGCACAACTCCTTTTCTATTTCTTTCTTTTCCCTTCCTTTCTCTTTGCTCTTTTACTATTAAATAAAATAGATCAACTTTTTGGCACCAGCATCTAACCTTGTTCTGTTTCAATCATGTTTTTTGGGTATATTTCAAACCTCTCTGGGTTCAATTCCCTTTATTCGCAGATGACTTCATTTTCTCTGCTCTGTGTTTAAACCTGTTCATAACAGTAGTAGTGGAAGAAATCTAAGACATTATTTTGTAAATGCTTCTTCTGCTTTATCTTTGGTTGTATTTTATGACAGATAAGCCATATAGCTTCTAATTAATTGGGATTCAATACCACTTAAAGTCGTCCTGTGCCGTTTCAAACACTAGTCACTGTTCCCAAAAAGTTTAATTCGCAGTTCTGATTTTTTTTTTCCCCCCTGAGGATTCTCATCACCTCATTGGCCAAACTTTGGAGCAGGCATCCCATATGTTAGAATAGAACACTTCTGTTGGATGGCAATTATTGTATCCTGACTAGCCACAGCTTGTAAAAATACTGTCCATTTTCTAATCTGAGGGTACAGTGTATTACTAGTTATGTTTTGAGGCACTTATTTGCCTGAAGAACCATATATTAAATATTTAATACATTGATACATCTTTTGAGGGAAGAAGTGTTAGAAGAGGCACAGTGAACTGGGTGATTTTGCCAATAGCTTCACCTGCATCTTCCCACTACAGGACAGTTTCAGAGGTGTCTCAGGGAGGGCAATGTAAGTTTCAAGCCTGATTTTGAGATGACAGCAGTGGCATGTGGTTTGCAAGGTTGAAAGAAGCACAGGACTTGGCAGGGTCAGTACATGTTCAGTCTGTTGGTGAGGTAGGTGATGCCCCTTGTCAGAGATGCTTGCAGGGGGCAGGGGCAGTAGGGGTACTTGCTTTACAGAATGTGTAAAAAACTAAAGTAATTCTATAGTTAATGAAGTGAATAGATTTTTTTCTGGTAAGGATAATTCATCACTTCAGCAACAAGCCAAATGGTGTCCTCACTGGAGGGCTCGTTCCTGGAGTCTGGTACTTCTAGAACTGAAGGCAGTGCCATAGAAATCAGTCATGTCCATCAGCCGAACTGCTTGGCACAACCAAGCCAGAATTAGGCTCAGGTCCATTTTCTTAATCCATAGTGTCATGGTTTAGGAATGGTATTCCCCAATTTAGTGTTGGCAGTGGAACGTTACAAACTGTGCACCACCCACTCCCCTGCCCCCTCTCTCTCCCCCTCACCCCTGCAGCAGGCTGGAGAGCAGAATTGGAGGTACAAAAGGCAAGGATCACGGGTTGAGAAAAGAACAATTTACTGGAAAAAGCAATAAAATAATAAATGAACAGTAACAGCAACAATATTAAGAACAAAGAGTACAACAAGAGAGGCGAAGGATTCACACCTGCTCATCACACAGACACATTACCCTTGACCTATCCTTGACCACTTGCTTCCCACTACCTGACTGGAAGGGACCCCTTCCCCCTGCCCCTGCATATGGAAGGGACCCCTTCTCCCTGCCCCTGTGCACAGCCTCAGGTGGTATAGAATAACCTATAGGTCCTGGTCATGCCCTTCCTGGCTGCTACAAAAATTAACCCTGTCCTGGCTGGAACCAAGACACACAGCCTCCTGCATGTAATTTCACATTTTAAATTAATGATTTGGCACTACTGTCCTGATTTTGGATTTCAGCAAGTGGGAAGAACCTCAGTTGAGGCACTTCCACTGTTGACCTCAAGAGGAACAAGAGAGAGCAAATGGAGACACACCCAGCCAAGGATCCTCAGAAGCATAAGCTCTCTTCCGCTAGCAAAGGGAATCCAGCATCACCTGCACATGGGGACTTCCAGAACGTGCTGCAAGTCTTGTTATTTCAAGGTGAGGTTTGTGACAGATACCAGGTGTGATCTTTTACCATTAGTTCTTTGAAGCACCTAAATGTCACAGTGGTAGCCATACTGTGCAAAAAATATGTCCATTATATCACACCTGCTGTTTGAACACTTTACAACTTACACCTTAAGCCTTACCACACTGCCTGGCAGTATGGAAGTGCTCCTTTCCAAACCATTTGAATGAGAAGTGCCAGTGAAACTGATTTTTTTTTTTTTATTTTTCGTTTTCAAGTGGACAGTAATTGTATTTGATCCCTTTTCACATGTCAGTCTCATAACCTGTGATACCTTGGTAATGAGAATGCTGCAGAAACATAACACAAGCCTGAGGTAGTCAGTGTCTTGGTCAAAGCTCAGTGGATACAAAAAACCAAAACAAAAAACCCAACCCAGCTTGACTTACCCCAAATCAATGAGAAAATCATCCAGCTAGCAACCTCTATTCAGACCACAGGAGCAAATGTAAGAATAAAAAAAAGTCATGAGTTTTTACACAAATACAAAGTAATTGAAATAAAGAAGGTTTAGCAGAGCCAACACAAGAGATGCTGTCAGAGAAGTCAGAGATATTTGTGTGGTTTTAATGATGAGTAAAATTGGATAATAAAGCCTTGTGGAAAATTGAAATAACCTTCATGTTCTCTGAAAAATACAGGAATAGACTAAATGAAAACAATGGTCTGTCTAGGCTTGTGTACACAATTGTATTTGCTTTCATTGAAATAAGAAGAGCTACTAATATATCTGAAGTCTGGTTTTAAGGCAATGGTGTAGCACAGCAATAAATGGACTTCTATATGTTGAGCGTGTTACTCTGAATGCTGAAAATGGAGCCTCCTCCTTGTCAAAATAAATTAGCCCAGGAGGGGAGCTTGTTTAGACCAAATTCAGATGCATCTGTTATGTTCAGTACAGAATTATACCCTTTTATTTGGAAAAACTTTACCTAGTGGGGGAACTACGATTTGTCACTATATGGTAGATGGCAGCAACAAATGAGATGCAAAGTGAATTTGAAGGAAAATGTATTTCATCCACTAACATGTTTTGCTCTTGCAAGGTAAGATTGCTGGGTCAGATTGAAGAATGACTGTCATTTGGAGAGGTGAAAAGAGAGGGCAGTGCACATAACAGAAAGGTGTCAGTGAATGGCTAGTTGAGAAATGTTCTGGCATTATCACATGAACCAAGTTAAGGTGAAAGGCAGCCTTCTGGCTTTTGCTAGAGAAATGGGATCTTTGATTATCTTGCTGAGGAAATTGCAGCCTTGCTCAAAGTACATATATGGGTGTGTTCATATATAACCATTTTGTCTTCAAAGAAGGAAAACAGAAGAAAGATAAGATCCTAGGTCTACATATTTGTCAGTCTTAGAGGAGTTATGGGAGTACAGGCAAATTTAAATTGTTGACAGCATAGTACCTTTAAATAGTCTGCTATCTGTGCTGTTAAGATGTAGCAAACTCCTATGATTACATGCAATCTCTTAATTTTTCCTCAGTTTAATTTTAGATGAAGGTAGACTGATATTTTAAGACATCTCTTGAGATTTTTTTTTTGTTGCCATGGTTTTACTACATATCACCATTAGGATAAATTGAAGTATGTTATCAGTGTGAAGGAAGTGGGGGTTTTGCCCTAATAACTCTTGTTAAAATGGAGCCTGGATTTATTTATAGTTTTATTTCTTTATATTGATCTGTACTGACATTCATACTTCATAGATACTTAATGCACATCAAGATGCCACTAATTGTAAAGAATTTGTCATTTGTTACTTTGTAACTAACTACATGAAAAGGGAAATTGTGAAATCAGAAACTGTAATGTTAGAGACCTTCTTGAGCAATGGCTGCTGTGAAAACAGTGTGTGCAGAAATTAGTTTCAATAACAGCTTTTTAAATGAATTGTGGGAGGCAGGAGTATAAACAGTTAACCTGTGAATGTTTTTTCTATATTAAATATGTTCACGGAAAAGTTACCAATAGTAAGACTGAATACTGTGGCTTATATGTCTGTATCACAAAAATGCCACAGATTCTTTGCTGCATTTACAACATTGCAATATTAGTAAATAGTATGCCTGCTACTCATTAAGCAAATACTTTCCAGCTACTGGCTTTGTGGAATTTAGAAACTGCAGTCACAAAATACACATATATACATGCATACATATTCTTATACTGTTGAAAAACATGAGTACAAAGATCACTCAAAGTGCAATAAAAAGTTTCCATACAGAATTTCTCTCCTTTGAGTGCATGACCAATGTCCTATGGAGGCCAAGAGGCAGACCAGAGAGCCATGTCCCTGACACCTCCTCGAGAGGATTCATGTATGACGATGCATTAACGAATTTACATGTTGCTCAATACATGCTCACTGAGTATTCCTTGTTTTTTGGCTCCCTAGTAGGACCTGTGGTGCACTGTGCAGTGCTGAGCACTGCCAGTGAAACTGAAATGGTCTACTTTAGTAGAACTAGCAAGCCCTTTCACAACACATGACATGACTTAAACTCTACAGAACAAAGTCACAGGAGTCAGGTGCTAAACACAAAAGCACAGCTAAATCCTGTCCTGCTCCTACAGATTCATCAAAACAAAACAACAACAAATCACTCTTGTTTTGTGCCATGCCATGCTGCTTAGCATATTTAACAGTATGTTAATGTTAATTAATGTATCATATTCAAATATGTTTGCTCTCATGGCCTGAGTGGGGACATACTCCGTATCCTTCCTATCAAACCTTTCGCACTACCAAAAAAAAAAAAAAAAAAAAAAAAAAGCCCCAAACAAACATAATCACTAATTCAGAAAATAAAAAATGAAGATAAAAAGACGTATGAGACGTATGACAATATCTGGCAAGCTAGTTACCATACAGACAGATGTAGAAAGGCTCAACTTCACTGACATAGCCAGACTCCCAGAAGCCATAAAGTAGCTTTTGTTTTTCACAAAAGGGACATATCAGCCTTGAGATTTCCAGACATGCAGGTCCACCTGCCTGTTCTGTGCAGTGGTAAAGCAGGTCTCTTATGCTGTGTGGTTACTCTCCTTTGGAGTGGTGAGCCCGTATTACTTTCAGTGTACATTTAGTAGGCTTCTCATCCCTTCCTCTGCCCTCCAAGTTTAAAAAAAATATATGCTTTATATTTCTGCTTCCTTTATGGAAACCCCTAATCAGAGAGGAACAGAGATATGCATCTTTCCTTGTCTCCCCTCAATGTCCAGATTCATCAACAGAAAGTTCCAGTGCTACTTTCTACAAGTCTCATAGGCAATCTGATAGTTTAACCCATAAGCTGGTAAATTTGCAGTGGTTAGTTCTGCTAGCAAGAACAGCAAAGAATTGACATTTTCTCAGTTCATTTTCATGTTCCTAATTATGACTCAGCACAGCCAGCTTTGACCTTCTGTTTGTCAGTAAGCATTTAAGTCTGCACCCCTATTTTTAACCCAGTGGCACCACTTCAACGCAAGAATGTTTTCTTCATAATTGAAGACCTACTGCTGACTGAGACCACCTGAAGTCCTTCTAAACAAAAAGGGAATTTATCTCTTGATATTTCATATTGTTCCCTTTCCATCCTCATTACAGTCCCTTAGAAACTACTTCTCACCTCTGCCATCCTCCCCTCCAATTACTCAGTTCAAGCAGCAGTTGCAGTTTTCCCTTCGTTTTTGTGGTTGCACTAACTTACAGGGAAAATTGCAACTATTGCTGGAATCTCATGAGCAGGTGGAAGCAAATTCTAATTTCTGTATTAATTCAGTTCAAGCACTACCTGACTAAATTGCATGAGTTTCACAGGACTATAGAACTAATAAATCAATTCATTTGAAGACTTTCTGAAAGCTTTTACATTTCCAGTCAAACTGAAAAGGCTTCAGAAAGTAAAGAATAAAGCTATTATGGGATAAAAAGACCTACACTGAAGTGAGGTTTTCAGCTTCCCTGAGAACAGGCAAACCTGTTTGTGCAAGGGTACGTAGAGGGAGAGACTCTCTGCTTCCTTCCGGGTCTCTGGTCTTTCCAATACCAAAGAACATAATGAGGAAAGGGGAAGCCACAAACAACAGCACACAGAGACACAAACCCAGCAGATGAACTAACAGAGGCAAACACCAGAAACAATCCTAAATTATGGGTTATTAGAAAAACAGGCAAATTGGGTAAGTTGCAACTGATGAGGATACAAATCTGAGGGTCCGGGATGTCCAAGGAGTTGGTGTAGCTGTGCAGACATGAGAAGGATGTGCAGGAGTGGGGATGGGGAGGTAGTGGTGGACAATGGTAGACAGCAAGGGATACAAAAGGCTGGTTACTTGCAAAACACAGCAAGACAGCACCTTGTAAAGACAGCAGTTATGCACGGAGTGGAAGGTTCCTCTTCCCCTTTTCCTAAGAAAAAGCCATATTGTCCTTCAGTAGTGAAGCTACCCCAATGAGGAATGAAATTTAATCATCAATGGCTATTAAATTTTCATGGCTTCATCTGCTTGTCTGATGTGCTGATAAATCTCCCTGGGTTAAAGCAGTCACGTCCCATACAGCTAAAGATGCATACACAGACATGCTAACCTGAAGTGACACTACAGAGCTGTGGTATCTTTCAGTTTTATTTTGCTTCATGCCTGTATGTGTTTGAAGATGTGAGCTTTTAGATTTAGAGTGGATAATGATAATGCCCAGACTGATCTTTCTCATCCTATCTTCTGTTTGACTCCACTTGGTAATCACTAATTGCCATGGAAACTACTAAGTGCACCTTCCATTGTGTCACTTTTCCCAATCAGAAGTGTCAGGCAGATTAACACTTTTGTTTAAACAAGCAAGCTTATATGGGGAAAGAAAGCAAGACCTTTGAAACTCTACAGGTTCTGCACCTAAAAATCTTTGTTATCCTTGTCTTTTGAACTGTGAGACACCAGAAAAATGTACTTCAGCATTAAAAAAAAAAAAGTTATTCTAGAAGGTATGTCAGAGTTGAGAACATATTCAAGATTTAAAAAAAAAACCCCAAACTGTCTCACATTAAATAGAAAACTTTACACTTCCGTTGTGAACACTCCACTTCAGAATCTGAAAAATACTTGCCCTCCAAAGGCTGTCATCCTAGGAATTGCTCCCCTAAGAACTGCTTTCCTAGCTTGTCAGCATGTCAGACACAGCTCACGCAGGTAATAGCAAGACTCAGCCAAAAATCTAAACTGCTTCCATTATGCTTTTTTCCACACTGTGCCCCACAAACTTATCCCTCTCTACTGATACTTCTTGACATAACATTTCCACTTCTTTTCTTTTTTTACATCTTTACCAGACACTGCAGAAAAGTAGTACTCTAAGCGCTTCAAATGATGATTTACAAAGGAAGTGGTGAATCCATGGTTTGATTTCAAAGGTGTAGAAACCCCAAACAGGCTACAGTTAACAGCAAGATAGCCCCACTTCTGGAAAAACAGATAAAAAACAACCACCACCACCTTCTGGTATCCAGCAAAGGAATTCTAAAGGTCTTCATAGGCTTATTAGTAGCAACGGAAGATTTAAATTTACTGGAACTAGAAAACAGTGGAAGATTTTATGCCCTGTGCCAGAAGAAATAATTATTACAAACAGAAGAGAATGATAATGCAGACATTTTTCCCTTCTTTACCTGTGCACCTGAACAAGATACCAAGATGACAAAACAATCCTAGAAACACTTAAGTAAATTTGAGAAATACTGGACCTACAATTCCAGTCACACCCTATAATATACATGAAATACAAAACTCTCCAAGGAGTTTTTACATATGCCATTACATTTAAATATCCCAATTCCACTGCTTATAAAATAAAAATCCAACCCCAACCACACACTCTGATATTTTTGTATTAATATTAAACACATATTAAAAACATATTCAAATGAACCTCAGTATTATTTGGATAACAGCCTGGAATGAAAGCTCTTTATGGAGCTACTGATTGCCCTGATATACAAAGACTGGAAGCAAATTTTCTACAGCATTCAGTCAAGTCTATGAAAGATATTAAAAATCTAAATCAGTTTTGACAAAAAAATTAACAAATTTCCATAAATGAAATCACAGAACTATACATGAAGAATACTATTTGAAGAGTTTAACTGCAGATCTAAAACATCAACACTATGGATCCAGCTGTTAATGCATATGTATTGGCATAATTAGAAAGTTTACAAAAATAATGTGCATACCTCAAGCATCTTTTCATCCAGTTCAGATCAGGAGTCAGATTAGGCAGGATTCTTCTTCAGGTAGTCTCATAAAATTCATACAGCAAAACTTATGTTCTAAAGGCAGTCAACTAGAATCAAAGTACCACGCTTCTATATTACATCTATCTTTAATATGAATTAAAGAAGATATACTTTTTTAACACAAGAGGTCAATTACCTGCTTTTGATATCTGTGAAATGTTTTCCCTTCAATTTTAAACAGCACAGAAATTGTATGGAACCTGAAGAAGCTAGCAAAAGCTATTCTGGTTGATTCCAGATTTTAAAAAAGGCAAGTACATCACAGAACATCATGCTGAAATTTTACAAAGTTACAGAAACAGAAGCAGGAATCAGCTGTCCAAGTTCTGCAACTCTAGACAGTATAGCCAGATGTCTATGGCCAGAAAGAAATTTCTCACTAAGAACTAACTGCTATTCATCTCCATTCTTTTAGAAACTAAGCTTCAACAAAGACCTAGGAAAACATCTGTCAAAGGCCTAAGTGTCAATGTTTAAAAGAACCAAAAGTAAGTCTGCTGCCACCATCTAATTCACAAGAGAGGATGCAGCTCCTTCAAAGGATGCATATCACTGAAAAGAGATTAGCAATAATTAGAAAGGGTGTCTGTTGCACAAACAAAACTGGAGTTCAGTGTCTTCAGAAAACAAAGGTTTTTTAGGAGATGAAAAGTTTATTTATAAACTGCCAACATTTAACAAAAACAATATTACACTATTTTCCATTTTCTACAGAAATACAATAACTTACAGCAGTGCTTAGTCCATTTTGTCACTAATACATATAAAAACAAGTCTGCTGATAAATAAGTGAAAAAAAAATCTGTTTACCAACCACCACCACTAAAATTGTACCTGTAAATTTTGGAAGACATCTGCATAGAATAGTTAGAACTGTAAGGGTGCTCTTTTTTATTTTGTAAGTCATTTCGTACTACTAGGATATGCAAAAATTTAATTAACATGCAATACAAAATATTTGAGATAAACAAGGTAAAACTCAGTGTGCACAACTGGAAAACAGTGCTAAGATGTCCTTCTATGTTTCTAACTAGACATCAGGAAAATACATGTTCTATATGGTGGAATTTCAACTTCCCTTCACAGCAAAACCAGATTTGTAACCATGAAAATCTGTATTTGGCCAGGCTCCACTGAAGAGGGACTAAAGGTGTGAAAGTTATCTAGTACTAGATAACAAGTAATTGTAGAACATCTCAAATTAACATTATGTAGATGTATTTTACAAAACAGATTAGCTGTTAGCTAGTGGTAAGCATTTGTGAGAGGGAAGGGTGATAAACAAGCAGTTTATTGTTGACCATAAATGTAGACAGCACGCCTGGAGAGCAGCAACTCTCAGGCCATCCACTGTTTATTAAGACGTTCCCCACTCAATATTGCATCAGTTATCACACAACACTTAAAATCTCACCAGTCATCCCTAAATATCTTGCATGAACCTCGAACACTGGTATGTATTTGCTACTGATATACAATACTTCCGAAACTGAAGTATGACCCTGGTTTGCACACAGGTATATTGTATGAAACCTCCTGCCACTAGCAAAGATGAAAAATCATGGAGGCAGGGGATAGAATGTGGGGTATTGAGCTGGGCGCGCACTGGGGGAAAGAGGGAGAGAGAAGGGGAGGGGAGAATAGAGGGGGGAAAACGAAGCTTTCCTAGCTACTAATACTCAGTAGTACCCTTAGTTTTTCTCTAGCTGCCCTTTGAAACCTCTAGTATTCCATAACCTTCATAGCTCCTTCTCCACAGTGCTAACTGGGTTTCTTTTTATTGAAGCCGTAAATACGACTATCTGTGAAAGACAAACAACTCCCTTACAATTCATCACACTAAATATGTAATGGTTATCAGGTAGTGACTGATACTCTCTCCACAGCATGGCCTGATCTTATGTCAATGAAGCTGGTGGGAATTTTGAAACTCATTTCAACAGATGTAAAAATAAAGCATTCAGACCACAAACAAATAACCAGATCCTGCAAGGATACGAGGACCCTGGTGAGTTTATTACTTGCTCCTTTCTGATTTAATGAACACCCAAATAAGTAAGCCAAGATTGCTCATATCGACTATGAGTTCCCTTACATATTCTTTCTACCTAGCAGCTAGTAAGAAAAAATGAAAAAAAAGAAAACAAAAAGTACATGAGAGAAGCTTTTTTAAGCTTTGCATTTAGGATGATGAGCAATACTTTCAGTAACACCCTGTGATTTCAGGTGCTCATTTTAGAACACTTGGAATGAATCACAATGTCTCAGAGGAAACAGGAAAGGTGCTAGCATTTTCCAATAAAGTTGATTCCTTTAAGGAAAGCTCTCAAATCCAGTAATAAAAAATCAGAAGACAATCAAAATTAGACTAATTCTGAAAATATTTTTATGTGATTTATTTTTACAAAAAGAACGTGAGAAAAATACTGAAAATAAAGTACCGAAAAGACTACTTGTTGTTTGTATTTGAATACCAATTTAAGTTGCTAGTTTGTGTCTGACATACTTTTCTCATTCTCCTGTGATGTTAAAGCACTCATCCAAAACACGCCTGTCAATTTCCTTTCTGGAGGACTCGTGAAAAGCATCCCTCGGGTAAGCACCTTCAAATCTTCCCAATTTGCAAGACCTTACGAACTTTTTCACAGTCTAAAATACTGTCTATAAGCACTTTGAATAAACACCACCACTAACGGTGGTGTGTGCACGCATTTGCCCAAGTATCGTGAAAATCAGGCAAACCAAGACAAAGAGGGGAAGCAATGGATCTCACTGCTTTCAGCAAACCTGGCACTGATCCCGCAAAACTCAGACTAAGGACAGGTCATCCATGGAAAAGTCTGTTAGCAGATCCGTGCTATAAAAATAGCCAAATGTGGGTGATTTTTGCAGTGCTCACAGGACATAAATACAATTCCACCATCCATCCATTCAAACATACATGCACACTTATTGTGGGAGAATAAATACAGATAATTTATTCACAGATAAGCTCTCTACTGATTACAAAAAAAAAAAAGAAAATAATCCCCATCTGACAGGAATTCATCCTATAACAAAGTGAGACCAGTGAAAAACAAACTTAATGCTTTACATTCACTATCCTGTAGAACACTGGTCATTTAGCAGATTACTTTCCAGTGTCTTACTGTCCTGTCATAATTTTATTCTTTCTGCTACAAAATTTACGATTTATCTAATTTATCTTGGAAATCTACATAAAATTTACAATGGTCACAACTGTGCATCTGAGAATTTTTCATAGAAAAAATATTGCAAAATATTATGTTTAAAACTAGTTGTATATCCCGCTAATAAGAAAGCTATGAGAATGAAATATTTTTGCACATATCTTGATAAAATAAACATTTCCCTACATAAAATTGTACTTTGATGAACATGATGGTGTTACAAAATTAGTGTTTAATGGCTCACTTGAACACTGTAGTGCTGTCACTACCATGGATCTTAATGCTACTTAAAAACATTTAAGACACCTACTATTTCGATTATATGAAAGTAAAGAGATTATATGAAGTAAAGTGTGTTCCCAAGCACACTTTTCAAGATGACTACCCAGTTTTAAAGGTAGCCATTTCAAAAAAGAAGAATTGGTACAAAAGGGAAGGAACACAGTACATATAAATATATTTTGCCTTCTAAAAACAAATTCTGGTACCTCGTATCATTTATGTGATTTTTTTAATATTAGGTTAAAAAAACCACAATCCTTAAATCTACGTGTTACATGCAGCCACTCAGGAAATCTTACTGTATTAGCAATGTACCAATTTCATAACTTTATTCACAATGAACATACAGGTGTACCTCATCCAAGGAAAGCTCTTTCTTTCACCATAATTATATTCTGTTCAGAAAATGTCCCATGAAGGAAATATGCACCTCACTGTGGGTTCTCCCCATCTCTGCCTATACCCTAGGATGTACTGCGGGTTCCAGATGGTGCAGATAAAGATGTTTAATAAACCAGACTTCAGTTAAGAGTTCCGTTTTTCAGAGGAACTCCATTGCATGTAAGAGTTTGATAGCTATCAAAAAAGATTCAGCATTCAGAATCCTAACAAAAGGTTTTTAAATATTAAATCTAAGTTCTATGGTGCATCAACACAGATGCTATAAAAAGCTTCCCCATCAATACAACATACTTTGACATACTAACTACTCTACTGAATACTACTAGGAAACTCAAGAGAAGAAATCCAAATCAGGAGCTTCCTGCAAGACTGCAACAGCAATTCAAGGTACAGAATAACAATATGAAGCAGATGAGATGGTAAGGTCTACTGTAAATCACTGGGTACAGTGTAAGTATGTGGGTAGACTATAAAATACTATGCTAGACAAAAGAATAAATAAAAGCCAGTTATTGTATGTTTAGCTTTTTTTTTTTTTTTAAATCAGTAATTATAAACTGTAAAAATGTGCCCTAATTCACTACATTAGACTATGCCCTGAGAAGTAACATTACACACTAAGCAAAAGCCACTAGAAAGTGTCAGGTCTGTAGTTCAACAGCATAATATATGGAATTCCGTGGAAGCATATTTCCTCCATTTTTTGACAATACAGTTGCTTCTTCAGAGAAAAAAACTAATGCAATTTTAAGCTAATTCTAGTTTTTCCAACTTTAACGACAAGATTTTTTTTCTTTCTCCTTCAAACTCTCCCTGGGAAACTTGATGGATTCACAGATAAAGCTCTTGCTTTTCACATCTGAAAGAGGATATAGGCCTGGCATGAGGTTCTGAAAAAGCTGAGCCTGATGAACTCCATTTAAGGACATCAGTCAAAGAACTTTTTGGGAGGTAGTCAGAGTTACTCAAACACAAAATTACGCCACCTCACCAATGCTTTGCTACATTCTTCTTTGCTGGTTGGAAGAACAGAGAAGAGGTTCAGAAGAAAACATACCTCTGAGTACATGGGGAAAATTATCTTAGACAGGGACTCTGAACTTCCTTTGAAATGAACTTGAATGTTAAATGAATTTGAGAATTGGTGAGTTACACCCTTTCCTTCGTATCTGACACTGATAACACAGTAAGATCTAATTATAAATAACTCTCATCCCCAGTGAGTACAAAGATTCATTTAGGAGTGACATCTACATTTCAGTGTCAGTTCACTGCTTTCGCCAAAATTGCTCCAGAAGATACAATTCAGCAGTTGTGGGTTTTTCTCCCCACACACTGTAAGTGCAATGGTTCACCTCCTACTAGATTAAAAAAAATCCCAAAGAGCACTCTAACCTTACAGAAGGCAAAACAAAACTAAGCTAACAACAACTTGTCCAAAAATTCAATAATCAAATCTCTAAAGACTCACAACTTATATTATTCTCTGGTAGTCACATTTTGCTCTGTGTATTATATGTCTTTCTAAAAGTATGCTTTTTGAGTCTGATTTTGCAGACAAACATTTCCAAAACCCTTTGTTTCTGTTAATCAATATTATACAGTACTGTTTTAAAAATTCATTAACTATCTACTTAGGAAAAAACTCACTGCTATCCATAAGGTCTAGCTACACATTCTAATTAAGCAGCACTAGCACAAAACTGGAAATGCCAGAAATTTTGATTGTAAGACACAAGTCTAAGCTTTCTCACTATATTATCACTTGGCTTATTTGTCTTAAAGCAAATTACATACAAGGTAATTAATCAAATAGTATAAACTGACAAGTTAATTTATCCCCTATTTAAATGACACATGGATTTTGTTGTATAAAGAATATGTAAGCAATCAATAAACCACAAATGTGCAGACATGAGTACATTAACAAATATTAGTAAGAGCAGCTATAACAATTCGTTCCTATAACTTCATACAAGTTTGTTATTGTAGCTATCTTTAATGCTGTGTTTCTCCAGTGACTAACACACAAGACAAACAAAATGCCAGTGAAATAACAGTTACTGTATTTAGCAGCTGAGAATTTAACCACTTAAAAACATGATTCCTTCTATTCCAATGTCTGTATTTTCAAATTACATTTGTTCCTCGAAACCCTTTTTTCTAGTACAAACAAATCTCTACAAAGACTAATCCAGTGAACAAAAAGAATCTGCAGCAATTCAAATGACACATACTACAGCAGAAGACAATATTAGGAAAGATACTGAACTTTATATGAAGATGTTTACAGATTTACAGTCTGATTTTATATTTGAACAGACTTCAAAGAGTAAGAGCCTTGTATTCTGCAGCTTCTGCTGAACATCTTCTCTGCAAGAATGTTCACTAACTACATTCTTACTCTCCGATCTCTGAAACACAAAACACCTGAAATACCTTATGTAAAGTAGCCATGCTCAGTAAGTTAACTACCAATGGCCTAAAGCCACTTCCTTTTTTTTCACGCAGTGCCCAAACGGGACTCGGCAGTAATAACAAGTTGTATGACAGGTATGCTGCAAAGATCATAGTTCCAGAACTTCACAGAAATTCTGAGCTTAATGCAGTATATTAGAAGTATCTCTTCAATCATTTCATCTATGAGGCTTCAGGACACTGACAGTTTGAAGCAATCTAGATATTTTCTTCTTTCATATAACTTATATTGTTACCATGACAAAATTAAAGCTCAAATTTAACAGCTTACTGTTTGCATTTCCTTCAAACAGAAAGATAGGACTTGTTTCAATTTCACTGTTACTGTTTCATTTTCTGGTCTGAAAACATTTCTAAATATAACTCTTCTAACCGGATTTAAAAAATAAAGTGTGGGGGAGTATTTCCATCAGGGGCAGACTTAAAAAACCCACACTTAGGAGTCACTGGTGTTTTGCAAAAGTAGTAAGAATATCAGGACCATCTCTAATCAGAGTTCTCAGAACATTTTCCAATTCCAACTAAAATTCAATGCAACTCTATTCAGTTACATAGGACTAAATCTTGTCTTCCTACAAGAATGCATCACTTGAATAGGAACTACACATATGTATATGAGGGCATCAAGTTCAATAGCACAGAACTTCTACAGTACACCTCTAAGAATGCTAACTAAGACTCCAAATTATAGTCTGGAAGAACTATATAATCGGTTTCGAGTCAGATTCTAATATTAATATTTTCTTCTGAAAGCCTCAATCATTCTAGTGGAAGAAGAGAGGCTCTCTTCCCTTCCACAGTTCAAGAAATGTTTCTTATCATGCTCCCACTTCCAAGATTGCACCTATTACTAACATTTTTCTCATGAGCAGGTAATTTTTGCCAAGGTAAACAGAACACACAATTACATTACTACGTAATCTAGGACCAAGAACCTGATCTTTAATACACTGCCCCCTTGACTTCACACTTTCCAGGTTCATACAAGTCATTAACAGGATATTGTTAATCAAGCTGACCCAAGCTACCACACATACTTTAATGGATCATCCATAGTCAATAAACATCGGGTCTTCTGGCACATGTAAACGTTCTTGTTCAAGTTCTAAAGTTCAGACTCCTGTTTATACTTGAACCTACCCATTTGTCAGTGATCCTTGAAGCAACATCTTACTACAAAACTATCCTCTCAAGCCAATCCCACACTTCCTTCAGACAACGATTATGTTCTTCTGCAATTAAAACCCATCAACCAAACCAAGACAGCATCCCACAGCACCTCAAAACAAATGACCGTGTAATGCACCCCTGCCTATGGAGAGGCAGGTGTGGATGCCCTCTGAGACAAAGCTTTGACACAGAGATGCTCAAGCCTAGATCAGTCTTATCTAGGTACTGTAAACAGAACAGTGTACATTTAGAAATGTCATTGTTAGCTACTTTGTGCCTGAAATGAATCATGAACATACTCTCAAAGACTGCAGGTGGTCTGTTTTCATTTTGAAATGCAAGACTAAACTCCATCAAACTACTTAGAAGTGCTGGAATTTCACATTTTGAGTGCTTTTTTGATTCAAAGTGGTACCTTTCGAGCAGGCTACTTGTGTTTTTTCTCCCTCATTGTTTCTCTGCCCAACAGAAACAGCATCTTGAAACCTATGGTCAAGAGACATTTGGGGCAGGTGATAAACACAGCAATTCTGGCAAGGACACTAACTTGAAAATCTAATCCCCCCCAGAGAATAGTCTGCTTTTAAAAGAGGCAATGCTGCCATTGTACAGACTTCTACAATGGTAGAACGCCTCCCCTGGGTCTGTGGACCAGCACAATTCTACTAGTGTAAAAAATCCCTTTTACAGACAAGTTCTAAGGAAATGACAAAATACACCATTCATATTTGATCTCAAATTCCCTTAAAATTTACAGTTATGTAAACAGAGATGTATGGTTTGAGAAGAGCTCTTAAAAAACTCCCAAAGACTGAAGCTCTGCAAAAGAACAAAAGGGAGGAGTTAGCACCCTCCATGCTGTCACTGTTTTTTTTAACTGTATAGTCTCAATGACCAGTTGGAAAAGTTACTTTTTACTCCATCCAATATTGGACTTGCAGGGTCTTGGTTAAGTACAAGTTGCCAATATGTGATTTAGCAGGGTGAGAATCTGTAGTGTAAAGAATACATTCAGAAATGTGTACCAAGTGTGATCAATTCTGGATTGTTGAGATAAAATAAACACCAAATAAGAAAGGAAGGTAAAGTCATCTGTTTTAAGAAAAGTATTTCCAAATACACCTCTGACTGTGAGTGTCTGAACATATGATTGAACTATTTTGTGTCACGTTTTCCTGTATCTACCTCTCAGGATTTCAACCTCACACACTTTATATCAAGCTAACCTCACAATTACTTATACGAAAGCAATGGCACTCACCAAATACAGTCTGGATCCAATAAGGTATTAGCATGATGTCACACAGGAACAATCCGGAAACAGGTTTAGCTGATACTGACAGATTCTCCCATTCTTTTTTCAGACACTTGTTTCACAAGCATTTCAAACTTTTTTTACCTTTTTTTTTTTTTTTTAAAGTCAAATGATTCAGAGTCCACCTTAAGGAAGACGTTAAAAAATAAGAAAATGTCATGGTAGGAAGCCGACAAGAGTGATTTCTCAAAAAGATTAAGGAACAAACTACATTTGCTTAAGAAAAAGGTATGCCAGTTTTTAATAAAGTGACAGACTTCTACTCTGAAATTCAACTTTAGGACTGACCATCAAAAGAGAGAGAAACACAGAGTAAGCTAACACTTGCAACCAAGACATGCATTTGTGTCTGAAAAGAGAATATTGCACTAAGAGAAGAACCCTGAAAGCTTTAAATGCTTCCTTCACTGACCTAAAAAAGTCACTAACCATTTTCTATAAGCAGTAGCAAACCTGGCTTGGTCCACATCCCTACAAGTTGATAATACTTTATCAACAAACCGGTATTCCATTTCTGGACCAAGAGAGTCCTGCATGGGAGCACGCTTCAGGCGTTTTGTTTCTTGGGTATAACCTTGTTTGCTGCTGGATTCATTCAAACCATCAACATCCATAGCTTGTGCCATGTGACTTGTTGCAGGACTGTGGTGGGAATTATTCAGAGTTTCATCACTGCTGTCCACAGAAGATACCACTGCACTCAGAAGAGGAAGTTTGTTGCTTAAGTGCTGTTGAAGGTAGAATACACACCTTCTTCAAAGGAAAAGAAAATAAGAAAGAAAAAAAGAAAAAAGTCATGCACTGAAAATAACCTGCTGTTGCCGCTGAATTGCTTCAATTCATTTGCCATCCCACCAGATTCCCTCAAAGACACAAAATCTGCTGTCTCTGCCCACACTCTACTAGAAGCGGCTCTGTGTCACTTTGGCAAACCTACTGTTACCTAGTCAGGATCCTACACGCAGCTAGTAAAGCAGAGGTTTTCTGAAGCAAATTTTCTGTCTACATTTTGCCCATTTCTTGTTGTTTAAAGTGTGAAGAGGCTTATTAATAGCATTTTGTGTCTCTTGCACAAACTATAGGGACAAGCAGAGCTTACATCAACAAGATATTTAAGTCAAATCAAATTTCCCAAGCAATAGTTCTGATTATGCTCTTGAACATTTTCCAAAGGCTTAATACATAGTAGCTTAACAATCTTTTATTAAAGAGTGGTACTTTCTAAAAACAGAACAATTTGTTTGGAAATATCACAAATCAGAAGGAAACTCTTTTGACCAAGTCCTCTTACCTATGACACCATAAAGTTTCATGCCCTGGGTAATTATCAATCAGTTCAGTGCAGAGCTCCATCTCTTCATCTAAACGGCGGGGGAGATCCACACTTTGCTCCTCAGCACAGGCAGCTTCTGTCCCTGCACTCTCTTCCTCCTTCTGAAGGCTAGGGTTTTGTTCATTTACGACTTGATTTTGTGCCAGAATGTTATTGTCAGTCACCGTTCTGCATATCAAGGAATTGAGTAAGAACTGGCGGTAATGAAATCCACTATGGTCCGAGACATGCATGGACACCCAATATTTAGTGGATGAAAGTTCATCAAGGAGAACCTGAAACAAAATGCAGGGACAGTGATCAACCAGCATAAAGGAGGAATTTACCACCACTGTTTGTGTATTAAGGTAACCTCTTCTTTGGGGATTTCAGCCACTATGGTAATGGTTTAAGAACCCACAGAAAAATGAACCTTTTTCACTGTGTGCTGAAAAGCATCTTGGCATCCTTGCAGAAAACAAATTAATACTTCTTCAAAACTCTGAGAAGGCAGGTTTTTCAGAAACCTGTCCACAGGCTGAGTGGGAAAAAAACCCAAACCACTCATGACACGAAATAAGCAGTGGTTTAAGCATCTCAAAAT
Organism: Acanthiza pusilla; assembly: GCA_036630365.1. Classification (NCBI taxonomy): domain Eukaryota; kingdom Metazoa; phylum Chordata; class Aves; order Passeriformes; family Acanthizidae; genus Acanthiza; species Acanthiza pusilla. The sequence continues at coordinate 3,307,457 of JAXCHO010000095.1, forward strand.
AGTTAGCAATAAATACGGTTTAGAGAAGGCACAAACTACACTGCTATTAGATTTAAGAATTTTATTTTTTATCCAGTAGATTGTGGGTGTCAGAGGGTTGGTGAGTTGCTTAAAAAGAAAAAAAACCCCTGAATTTACACCTTCATTTTCCATGAGAGAATCTCAACCATAACATTATGTTTAAAGTCCTAGAGCCTGTGAAATACAAAACTATTTCTCCATAATCATGTTGCTTGATTTTACTACTAAGAACCCCTAGAAAGGCTTTCACAGCAACTCTGGTAAATACTTACATTGCTGACTGTAGCTCTGTTTTTAACACTGCTGGCTCCTATGAATTTTCTCTTAATTCTGAGTGCTTTTAAACCTTCAAAATTCATTTCTGGAGAGAAATGCAAGTTCGGCTACCAGGTAAAGCTTCTTTCACTTTGCTCTCTCTGAGCCAGTGGTTTTATTTTTTTACAGGACTTAAACTCTTTCCTCATACTGCTTCTCCTCTGGAGCTGAAACCTTCTACAGAGATCAAACCTACCTTTTCCATTCATTTCTAAAGACCTTGAATATAATCTTAGTGGTATACTCTTGCTTTTAATCTCTTTCTCCTAAGCTACCTACATCACTTAACAGGACCAGCTGATGCAAAGCAGCTTTCATAGGTAGAAGTCTTTTTGATACTGCAGCACAAAAGCCACAGCTTCCCACAAAGAAAACCATGGAAACGCACAAGGCTAGCCATAGAGCTTTTGTTGGGGCATCTGTTCTAAAAGAAATTGGAGCAAATACAACGCAAACAGTGTCTTCTACCCAAGACACTCAAGATGTTTTGCTAAATCTTGACAATAGATACCAGCACCACCTTCCTTTTATGGATCAGCAAACTGAAGGGCAGTATTAAGTAACAGTCCACACATGAAGCTCTTAAGGGGGCTAGAACTCCCCATGTCCCAATCTGCACTTTAAACCATAAGAACAGCTTTTCCGTTCTCAGTAAAACTGAGCTTAGTATTTTAAACATCTGAACTTTAAGATTTAGAAGTCTATTAAGAACAACATAAGGCTCACAAAAATCAGACCAGCCTTTATTCAGCTGTGATTGATACTACACACATTTATGTTCAACTGAGACCCTGGAAGAATCCAATTCATTTATCTGAAACATTTATAAGCTACAAATTTACATGGGAACATTTTAATTACGCATTTTAACTCCCTGTACAAAGAGAACAAAATTATTCCCAGCATCACTCCTTACCTGAACTAGAACAACCCTTCCAAAAAAGCAACACAGAAGATTGCCATTAAAACTTCTTGAGCTCCACAAGAAACAGAGCCTCTCATCTGGGAACCTCAGAGTACCAGTGGAAGATGCTTCAAACAACTGGAAGTAAAAGCCAGCTGATGTCTGAATTCCAAGAGGTTCTTTCTCACAAAGCCAGCTTTCTCCATTTCCATCTCTATCAGTACCAGCCCTTATACAAGCCCTTTGTCACCATTCTCCGAAGCAAAGAGGAAACTACATAAAAACACCTCCCTCCCCACTCTTGACAGCCTCTTCTCTACCTCTGGCAGTGAGCTGACTACCATGGAACTGGTATCCACCCCCAGAATAGGACATGTATGCTCGGTGACCTTTGTCTTAACCTCTGTGTCCGCACTGCCGCTGCACTACCCTCCCTGACCCTGTGCTTGCTCACTTTAGAGCACTTTTCCAACCATAAACTGCAGATCAAAACTTCCTCCCTTCTTGGGGGTACTGGGGAAATGAAAAGGAACTGTACCTGGGGAAACAAACTTTTTGGGATAACCATATATATATAAAAAAAAAAAAAAAATATATATATATATATATATATATATATATATATATATATATATATATATATATATGTAGCAATGCCCACTCATAGAAGCTTGTACCTTTGGACACCCACTCATCTAAGACAAAGCCAAGGCCTTTCTGCAAATGGCTACAAGAATTACTTTGTGTCTCATGCACATGGTTTTGTCTTCTGGGCATCACACAAGAGAAGCGTTTTCTCATGACAATTACCCCACAATTTGTTTGCTTGCTTGTTTTATTCTAGGGTTTAGTGTAGGGATAAGTCAATCTCCATCCTGTAATTACAAAATTGAGTATTCCAATCTAAGGAAAACAAAAAAGTTTGTCAATCCTTGCTGAACTACATCTATTCTTCTACTTACATGATTTCAGTGAAGCAACATGATGTGCATGAATTTTAACAGACTATACCCCTACTACTCTATTACTCCAGTTCTCTAATTATGAACCCACCTTTTCGTAGGTATCTGAAGCCTATGATCTTACCCCACTAGCTTACCGTACAGGCATGCGAAACAGCTGAAATTAGGCTTTCCAAGGCAAGTACTCCAATACCAGAAAGATTAGATTTATTTCAAACAATCTATTCTTGACAAATCCTTGACTGATATTAATGAACACTATTCAAACACTACATAAACTTGCTAATGCCGTTCAAATTCTGCAGCTAGAATAAACCGAGATTTCTATACTGAAAGAAGATAATGCTTTTGACATTCTAGTGTAAGAAAGAAATATCTATATCCTGTGAGAAAATCCTCCTACCAGGCCAAAACTTTCTCCTCTAGCATTTTCAATCTTTTTCCTAGAGCTTGAGCTGAGATGCAGTCTGCAGTAACATTAGGATTATCAAACCAAAGGAAAAAAACCAACCAAAATCCTATTAAACAGCCCTGAAATCCTCCAAAGCAGGCCAAGAGCTTCATTAATGATAAACCTATTTTGAGAAGTCATATTTTAATGATAATGCAACATACAATTAATGTTTCTGGGCCTCTGCTTCCTTGTACACTTCAAACTATGGCAAAGTTTGTATTATAGCAGAAATACCACATACTCCTTAATTTCAGGCAACCTTGCAAGAACAAAGTGGCTGTAGAATCAGTGACTGTTTTATCTGCCAATTTCTCAGAATGGGTTCCAGTCTTGTATCTTGGTGAAATCTATCATACTTTTCAGATATTCAAACAGAGAAATTACGGCAGGTAAAACATGAGACACCAAGCCAGTAAACAACCTATATAAAATGTGGAGGGATGGGGTTAGGAAAGCCAAGGCAAAATTGGAACAGGACTTGGTAAGAGGCGCAAACAATAACCAGACGGGATTTTTTAAGGACACAGATCAGAAAAAAAAGACCAAGGAGAGTGTATGCTCCCTGATAAGCAAGAAGGGTGAATTGGTGGCAACTGATACGGAGAAGGATGAAGTACTTACTGAGCTCTTTGCCTCAGTTTTCACTGGCAGTCAGGCCTCCCACCTCTCTCAAGTCCCTGATCCTCTAGATTCGTGTGTGGGGGAGTGAAGTCCTTCCCAGTATAAGCAAAGAGCAGGGTCAGAACCACTTGAGGAAGCTGGACAGCCACAAGCCCGTGGGATCTGAAGATCCACATTACAGAGTTCTGAGGGAACTGGTTGATGTTGTCAAGCCACATATCTAAATCATATCTGAGGTCATGGCAGTTAGGGGAAGTCCCCAGTGAGTGGAAAAAGGGAAACACTGCTTGCATTTTTCAAAAGGAGAGAAAGGGAACCAGGAAGCCTCACCTCTATGCCTGGAAAGATCATAGTGCAGATCCTTCCAGAAGACATGCTAAGGGCACATACAAGACAAGGAGGTGATATGAGGCAGCCAGCAGTTGTGTTTGACCAATCTGGTGGCCTTCAGTGATGGAGTGACAGCAGAGGTCATCAAGACCAACAGACGTCATCCATCTAGACTTCTGTATGGCCTTCGATAAGGGTTCCACATGACATCCCTATCTCCAAATCTTGAGACAGATGGAAGGCCTATTCAGCGCAGAAAGAACTGGCTGGATGGATGCAGCCAGAGAGGTGTGGTTAATGGCTCTATGTCCAGGTGAACACTGGTGATGAGTCCCTCAGGGCTCCGTCTTGGGACTGCTGCTCTTGAGTATCTATCAATGACACAGACAGTGGGATCAAGCGCATCCTCAGCACATTTGCAGATGACATGATGTTGAGCTGTACAGTTGACACAACAGAGGGATGGGATGCCAGACATGGAGATCTGGACAAACTGGAGAAATGGGCCCATGAGTTCAATGAATCCAAGCACAAGTTGCTGCACCTGGGCTGGAGTAATCCCCGACATGAGCACAGACTGAAATTCAATGAGAAGAGTCCTGCGCAAAATGACTTAGGTGTTCTCATGGAGGAAAAGTTGGACAGGAGCCAGCAATGTGCACTTGTAGCCCAGGAAACCAACTGCATCTTGAGTTGCAACAAAAGCAGCATAGCCAGCAAGAGGGGATTCTGCCCCTCTGCTCCACTCTGGTGAGACACTACCTGGAGTGTTGCATGCAGGTTTATGGTTACCAGCATAAGGATGCAGACCTGTTGGACTGGGTCCACAGAAAAGTGACAAAGATGCTCCGAGGACTGGAGCACCTCTCCTATTAGGACAGGCTGAGAGAGGTGGGGTTGCTCAGCCTGGAGAAGAAAAGGCACTGTGGCCTTTCAGTACCTTACGCGGACATATAGAAAGGAGGGAGAGGGACTTTTTACATGAGTATATGGTGACTGAACAAGGGGCAATGGTTAATGAAAAACGGCAGGTTTAGATTAGATATTAGTAAGAAATCCTTTACTGTGAGGATGATAAGGCACTGAAACAGGTTGCCCAGGAGAGGCTGTGGCATCCCCATCCATTGAAGTATTCAAGGCCAGAATGGATGGCATCCTGAGCAACCTGATCTAGTGAGTGGCATCCTTGCACATGGCAGGCTGGCTGGAATGAGATGGAGGTCCCTCCCAAGCCAAACCATTTTGTGATTCTATGAACCTGCATATTATTGTGAAAATCATTAATGCCTGCTTTTCCCTGCTCTCCTTATTTGCTTTTTTCCTTGCATTGCATCTCGCAAATAATCATCATATAATTCTGCCTTTTAAAGTAACCTAGACACAAATTTTATCTCTAGTTTCTTGCTGTCTTTTATGTTCCACACTTTTTCCTAATTTTCCTGTATCCCAAACACCTCCTGCTAGGCAATCTGAAGAGATGCACTGGTGGTGTTTTCCCACGCATTCATTAGCAACGAGTACTAAGAGAGGAATAGAACTTTGCACACAGGCAAGAAAAATGTGTTATTTTGGCTGAGCAGAACCTGCTTACACTGAAAATAAAAATGCAAAACATACTGCAATATTTTGCCCACTTTCTTAAAACATTCTTAGCCACCTGTGATAACTTCATTTGATACCCTTCATTTGTGTCATGTGATCTGCTTAGCAAATCAGTGTTTGGAGTTTTTGGACAAGAAAATGTAGGAATTTATTCACTATTTTATTATACCTTGACAGTGAGCTTTGCCAAATGCTGTAAAACCCAGATGCGATGGGACCAGGCATTGTAGTTGCTTGGATATCTCCCAGCAGCTTCGGAACAGACATTCATTTCCTCCTGCACTAGTCGGTGAATTCTCTCCACAGGTGCTGCTCCCAAGTTTCCTTTAGTCGCAAGACTGGGCAAGGAGTTTTCCTGAATTAGTTGTTGCAGCACCCATCGTCTGGTTAAATGATGTAAAGTGTTAAAGGTGAGAGAGAAATTTTAGGAGAAAAAAAAAGTCTTTTCATTTACATGACTCAAATCTTTCCAATATTTCTATTCTCTGAACTCCACTGTAGCTAGAGTGAAAAGTAAGCAACCATCTGAACGCTTGCCATACCAAAAGCTATGACATGGTGATCACACTCCAACACAGCTGTATCAATTTGCTCACTGAAAGTGATTGTGTCCACTTACAGCATACTAAAATAAAACAAAAGGAAAAAGCAAATTTATGAAAAAGTGCAAATGGTGTGTGCATGAGATTTCTAATAAGCTCCTCTTTCAAAGTCTAGCATAGCACTAAAATGAAGTATCCAAAGTGATATAGAAGAAAAGTGATTCAATAAAAAATTAACTCTGCTTTGAAGTATCTTTTACATCTGACAGTACTGCATACAGCAATTCAAATTAATTTCTGTACATCAACAGCAGTAGCAAAGTCCAAAAGGCTTATGGTTTCAAGGGCTATAAGCAAAACAAATGTTTTTGCTGATGGACTACACATATTTGATTTCATGTCACTGAGATAAGCACAGATTCCTACATGTTTTGGTTTTTCATTTTACTTTGGACAGAGTTTTAGTATTTTTAGAGGCAACCTTAGTGCTGCATCTGCAGCCCCTACACAAAAGGGTCATACAAAAATGGACTACATATGTGTAAATTTCCACAAAGCAACACATGTCAATAGAATTGCAATGGCCCAACATGGAATGCTCTGGAGAGCTGGACATCCTCTAGTCTGTGACACACAGGTTTTCCTGTTTTGTACTGGCTCACATCAGTTCCAAAACCAATGATTTGCTACTTTCAGGAAGGTGTCACTCCTGGTTAAAAGAAATCAATAAACAAAAATAATAAATTCATTTTCTTTAAAGAGATAATTCTATTCTGCAAGCCACATGTAAAATTATATCTCTATATACATATATATATATATAGAGAGAGAAATAGATAAAACAACCATTGTATAAAAAACAAATTGTTAATTCATCTGCTTTTTCTCTCATTTGAAAGCATTTATAATATACTTGTTCACTGGTAGTTTTTACATACATTGTATCTTTTTCTCTCAGTTACCAAAAAAGCACTAAGTATTGGAAGACAATATTAAGGACAATTTGTAATTTTAATAATGCAACTTTAAACTGACCGTTTCTCAGCAGAAAATTACAAGCAGCGTATGAACACTTTCTTCCTATACATCATCTGTTTTAAATAAAGATGTACAGCCAAATTAACCATGCTCTGACTGTTGTGTAATGGTATTTTATGAAACGTAATTTTGAAGACGATTTTTGATTTTTAAAAATGTCTTTGATCCAAACATCACCTTTCAGTATTTTTTTACTTCACTCCACAGATAAGCAAGCAATGGAAAATTCAAACACAGTCTTGGCAAAGAAAACTAAATGAACATAGAGTCACTCTTTTAACAAAAGATATATATTATTTCATTAACATCAACTTCTGAGTAAAACCACAAAGGCAAATGATTTCAACTCAATAATTATTTCAGTTTCTGAAAATGAGCACGTTTTATAAAATAAGGAATTGTGATGAATTATACAGGTAGGAGAGAGTGAAAAAATACCAACCCTATGGTCTCTGCGGCTACAACATTTTAAAAAAAAATTGAGCTACTTTCTAGACAAGGCAATCACAACTTCAGAAGATTTAGAATATATTTTTGGAACCTGTTGAATATCATTTGGTTTTAAGAAGAATTTCCTCCAATTAATTTGGAGTCACTCTCACTTTTGTTTGTTCCTACTACGCTTACAGTTCCTGGAATTACTACAAACACAGGATTGTTAAGTGACAACCACACGATCAATAGATATACTGACTGTATATGCACAAAATTTATCTGAACCCCCAAAATATACAGCAGAAGGTCATCTGACAAAATGAATGGCTGATATTTTGACATCTTTAGTGAGTGTATCTGCCATGCGTAAGAAAAAACAATTCGGATATGTTTTACTGTTTTATTTGTAGGTCCATTATAGGTTTTTGCATCTTCTGAGATTTAGTACCATGAGAGAACAGAAAACCCAAAAATTAATCATTATGCTTATGCAGAAAAAGATCTTGGCGAATCTTATTTTCTAACATCTATCAATCATGGTCAGCATATCCAAATCCAAGCCAAACAGTCATACAATCATCCTCAAATATACTTTTCTGATGTAGGCAAATAAGAGAAAGAACAACAAATTATGACACTATTAAAATACTTCTAATCTAAGTTTCCATGGAAATTATAGATAGAGTTTTTTATTATTTCTAAAATGTAAATAAATATAAAGAACCTAACATTCTGACTTATTCGATAAACACATATTGATCATCATAATGATATGGATAGCACCACATTCAGAATGATTAACACGCAAAAAATCTTATTTTTCCAGTGTTAGCTATCATGTAGAAAAGGTTAAACTACGATAAATGGCAAGATTTCTTTCCCAGTGTAACTACATACTTTTGCTTCGAAGCCATCAAGCAGCACAAGTCATTAGCACAGAGATGATAAAAAGAAGCTGACCAACAAAATTAAAAACCAGTGCTGCAGAAACTCATTGGTGTTGTTGTATCAATGCTGTTGCTGTATCAACGAAACACTTTCGAATATTTCATGTATTGTATTCTAGATTAACTTTGAGAATTTTAAGCCCATGCACTGACAAAGCACAGTTTATCAACAACATCCACTTCCAAAAATTCCCATGTAGTCAGTAAGTTTTGTTATGTTTTTTGCAGAGTATGAATCCCCTAATGTGGTATCAACTTTACAGTTGCCCTAATGCTGGACATGTTAAACACAAACATTGCAAACTGCTTCCTAATGTGTTGCACTTAAGGCTGTCTATAAAAGGATGACCTATCTTTTTATTTCTATCATGAAAAATATCACACACATAGAAAGGTTTGTTTGTTTGTTTGTTAAAGTTGAGCAATGGATCTAAACTTCACTTGGCTGTGCTACAGGCATGTTATGAATGGTCAGTCATGACTGTGATAGTTAGCCTTGTGCACTTAAGTAATTCTGCAGTTAAATTTTCCAAACACGTGATCTGTTATTTTAATAACCAATAGTCGTGACTTAATGATTTGGCTTAAGTAAGAAATTGTAAAAATTTAAATTCACCAAACCAAGAAGACCAGAATTGAAATGGGAAAGAACCCAGCTTTGGTTATAAAGTTTGGCTTTTACAGAGTCTTCACTTTCTGAAATGCCTGTAGACAGGCAATATAGCAGTAAGCCAGAGGGGAAGAAGGAGAAACCTACAGTGCTCAAATATTTACTATTGATGGAATTAGAATTTTCAGGCTGAGAATTTTAGGTGCTGCAAGACATGATAAACCTCTAGGGAAATTTGCAGCAGAAAAGGTACATATGATTTCAATTCTAATTGTAAAATATAGACAGGTAGCTTCAAAAGCCAAAGCATGATATCTGCAATGACTGGTTCAAAGAATCTGCTGTATTTCTAGATGTTCTCCTGCATCTATGGCTCTCCGTAACCCAAGAACAGGAAACAAAAAAACCCTAGGAAAAATGTTTGAGGAGTCAATAGAAGGCAAGGGAAACAAACCTATGAATCCATGTTTCTGGACTCTTTGGAAACTTGGTTAACGCCAGTTTTCCAAGATGCAAATCTTTAAGTGGATTTAAAGTGCCAGACAGTATTAATTCTTTCCTACAAAAGATAAAATAAATCTGTGTGAATAGAAGTAGTAACCCGAAAACAGAACACAAATCCCAATAATAAAGTGCATTTCCTTTGTATTGTAACAGAACTTCACTGTCAAACTACAAGAGTTTAAAAACCCTTTGGTGGATTAACCCTGTCTACTGTACTATACATATGCGCACAAAGAATTTTATCTTAATTTGAACGCGCAGAACCCATTAGTTCTCAAACCTACTCAGGAATCACTGAGTCAACTGCCAGTATGGTTACACAGATGTATAAACATTCCTTTTTGAAATTAAGCCCTTAGATCATTGTGTATATCTGAAAATACCCTTACACTAGCACTCCTCCACACTCACTTTACCTTTTCAAATATTGTTCAAGATACAGTGTCAAGATTCCCCAAATTTATAAAGAAAAGAGAAATATACTCTGTGTGTAGAATGTTTCACAAACGTAACAAAAAGACTGAAATGGCTAACTTTACTTAACTGTAAAACAATCTTTGGTTTAAGAAAAAAAATTGCCCTGACAAAACTTAATGTTCATCCAACACAACCTTCCCACAGTACCTCCAACACAGACAGAGCAAAATGAAAGTACATCCTTGACCTTCTCACCTTCTTTGCACAGAATTCCCTGCCCCTCACACTCTTCTTTCTAGCTTTATAACTCTTACTGCCTGTCCTGAGTATGTTTGTAGACATCACCCCATCACTGGTTACTCCAAAGGCGTTAGTCTTCATATCCTATTCTCTAATCTGGTAGGTAGCAGCTTTGAAGTAAAGATAGAGTAAGTTCCAAAGTTACCATCTGCAGAAAGAAAACACACATTTCCCACAGCCTGCAGAAGTCACAACTGAAAACTGAGAGTGCAAGACGCAGAAGCAATTTTGGCATGGGTTTGGTTTTTCTAATAATTTCTGATTCATCATAATCATAGGCATGGCACTAACAAGCGAGGAGCAGATGATCAACTTTCTGACTAAAAGACCCCAGTGGGACGGGAGGAAATCTATTCTGGAAAGATCTGCTATCAAAAAAGAAAGCAAAACGTCTCTGCAGTCTGACACAGAACACATAATGCTGTCCCTAAAGTTATGGCCTGAGTCTCGCAAACAAATTGACATGTTTCCTTACTGTGAGTACATATTCTCATTTTCTGTCTGACTTGGAAGTTTTCAGTAAGAAACTGACTCCATCTGGTACTCTGCCTTTGTGTTGCTGTAAATGAACTTTATAGCCACAATTAGAAGCTAATGGTTGTACCATTAACAGTGGGCAATTGAAGAAATTGAAGAAAAGTGGGAAAATGTATAAATCCTTACAGAAGTTTGGCTTCTGATAGCTACTGGGACATTTGTTTTTATCTTAACTGAGTTTCAGTGTGCTTCAGATTGGATGCTTTTAGCCAATTTTTAACAGGCAGCTCAGATATACCAAACAGAAGTGGCAGACTGACCAGACCATTCTGTGCCAGTGCACTCACTTTTGGCAAGCAGACAAAAGAAAGATTCAGAGTCAGCTCTGGAGCAGGTGAAACAATTGCCTCATTACTGCAATGCAAAAGGTGACATTTTGGTAAAAATTACTTACCACACACAGAGAATGAAAATACAGCCTCGATCAGTCTGACACTTAAAACAAATACACGGACATATTTAACAAATATTTAGATTACCAGGCCACTTACCTCCCAAAACCTAAACTTTCAATGATGAAATTGCTCCTTCTATATTAAAACATTAACTGTAATTAAATAGGCTCACATTTATACACTTTTAAAGTAAATTTCCTCTTTTGCAAAGTTGAGGAACAGTACAGACAAGATCCACCTTCACTACTGTAGTAGAAAAGCTGGGTTTAGGTTTATTTATTTTCAAAGGAGAGATTCTCCCATTTGCAAAGGACTGCAAGCGCAAACATGACTGAAGTACCACACACTCCCACATAAACCTCTTCCATGGTCTTTCAGCTAATGTCCAACTTGGGATATATTAATTTCTACCTCACTTTCTTGCCACGTGGATTATAGATTATTTTTCAGCCTTAAGGATTATAGTTCCCATAGAATATAATCTGGAATCATTTTGCCTTATGCTAACACCTTTGAAGTCATTCATATCTGATAGCAAAATGTTTGACTTTTCAGAGCATCTTGTTATCTAATGTCTTTTGATCAATTGTACATGCCAGGAAGTATAACAGGAAGAACAAAGGCATTTATGACAATTCCTTTACAATCCACTTACATAAAAATTTTGGTCATTTTAACTTGCAAGACTTTTCAACTTCTAAAAACACAGGATAACTGACTTTATGATTAACAGCTGGAGATATCACTTATCCCATTCAGTATAACAGGGGTTTCTCTATCAGCTCTTGGAAGTGAGACATCTCCTGCACTTTAGCATGTCTTCCTCTGCCATACAATTACATCTTGCTCAGGACTCAGGGTTTAGGTTATAGTCCCTGAACTTCCATAACTTCCCAGTTACTTCTAATTTAAATAAATCAGTAAACCACAATGTAGGTAGTAGCAAGTACATTACAATTGTTTAGAATAGGTCCAAAGTCAAAGTAGACCATCTATTCCTAACTAGCTTAGATAACATGCTTAAAGTTCTGTGTTCTCCGGTGCTTCATTAACCAGATAGAACTTTCTGGGATTGTCAGCTGAACTGAAATGCTCATTTGTCTTCCATAACCCCACCTTAGTCTTCTGACTTGGCTCTGCCAAGTCCTGAGTCCTTTCCTAGGAAGGGATTTCCTTTTCTCTCTCTCCTTCTATCTTCAAGTTCAGTGCTACTAAGTCAACCACTACCTCTGAAGCTCTCAGCAGAATTCAATATATGAGAAAGGGATTATCCCAGCCTAAAACAAAAGAGTCAGTAAATTATAAGAAACACACTTTGTGGGCAGGGCTGCTATTCAGTAAACAACTAGAACATTTTTTATTTTTTAGGCTACTTAGAGTCTATGATGCTTTTTTTCCTTTAAAATAAAGCAGTGAATTTGCATATGGAGAATGCAAGATGAGCCTGGCAATGACACACATCCTCTGCGTGAGATTAAACTAATCATGCCACAAGGGATCCCTCATGCTCTGCAAGCAGAGTGCCGATCTCATACAATTAGTTCCCAGCTCGGATTACCTCAGGATAAGGATTTATCACCAGCATCGGTACAGAGCACAGTCTGTCCTCTACTCTGTGCCTGATTATGCCACACATCTGGCTAGCTTGACCTGTAATTTCATGGAGAAGCTGAAATGTATGTCAACATAACAAAAATGCCTGCCCTTCAAAAGAGCAAACTCCCAGCAGGAGCTTAAAACAGTGTAGGGTCAGGTTCAGCAAAGCAGCTAGAGCAGGCTTGCTGGTAACCTCCACAGACACCAACTGGCTTCTGTAACAACAATTTCTCTCGGGATACTAAACAAAGCTTCACAGAGAACGGCAACCAGATCACTGGCCATAAATTTGGGAAGTAAGGCTACCTTCTGTAGTAGTTTGTATATTTTGGTAAGTCATAAACATAATACAAGAGAGAACAATCCTCATCCATATTCTTTAACATTTTTAATTCCACTTACAACTTTGAACTACTCTTCTCATGCACATAAAAGCTAACTCTTTCAGCCGTCAGGCAGAAAAAGAAAATCAGACTGACAAGGACGAACACATCTGCAATAAAAAAAATTCCACAAAGCATAACCCAAAACCCAATCATAAGTACTGTAACATCAGATTACTGTAACAGCTCTAATAGTTATACTAGCTCCTAATGCCATTTGATCACTTGAAAGCTACTCAAGCTACACATTTTCATGTCAGCAAACCCTTTGCTATCACATTCTTCCCCATTTTTTTCGACCTGAGATTTTAGAAAGATACAGAGCACAGCAGAATCCTTCAGAACTACATAAGCAGTAAAAGAAGAAAAAGCTGAATTTGCCATAACTAGGGCTGACAACTATACACAGTCATCATCTTCCGAGGTAATTTTGTTAATGCACTAACTGCAATAGTGGACCTTAACTACAGAAGTCCTGTTTTTCATGTTTTCCTAAAGACTATCACAATTTTGTCAGCCCTCCAGCCCTTCTGAAACTATAGCTTTAAGACTGCCTCCAGTCTTACCTAGGCAGCAGAAAGAGAATATCCCTCCAACTCAGAGATTTACAGAAAAATCGAAAGATTACGAAGTAGTAAGGAGCTGTTGTTTCTGCACTTCCTCAAGAGCAAGGAGGCAAATTCCTGCTCCTCCTCCACCATGACTCCTGGACAAGTTCTGTAGCAGGACCAATGGTGAAGCTATACTAAACCAAACAGGTACAAGATAGGATAGGGGAGGGGGGAAATGTGTTTGAAATAAAGGGTACACACCTTCCCCCCTTAGCTTGCAGTGTATCTACTGAGGTCTATTCAGCCTTGATACTGACAGCGGCAATGGCAGTGGCAGCAAACTGAGCTGGGATCTCAAAAGAACTCAGAGAGGAGTAAACATGAAAACTGAATACACCAGGCAGACATTAGTTGAGCACTACCCTCATTAACTGCAGGACGAAAGAGAAGTGGTAGCTCAATAGGACTTATACACCCTGAAAATGTAGTGCAAACGTGCCTTCATATGCAGCACTGTAATCTTTAGCCTGCACTACAGAAACGAATAAACAAACAAAAACAACAACACACACACACAAAAACCCCAAAACCAGAAAAAGGCAGTCTCAAACTATCTGCGATATACAGGACAGAAGTTTTTTAACATTCCTTCAGTACTACCTAACTGAGAAGTTCTTGCTTTGTCATTAACTACCACTTGAAACAAAGCTTTCAGCTGACTCATGTACAGCCCAGGTCCTTCTGATGGCATTTTCTGAGTGCAACATACCTCACATTCCAAGCAGTGGTGAAGTCGGGGTTCAGCAGTAGCAGGGTACATGTGATATCTATCAGCTCTAAAACAATGGAACAAGAGACATTAAGATTAGTAATGATTTGTACACAGCACTGATGTCTCTGCAGTCCCTTACTCCCTCTTATTCCTCAGAGTCTCTCTACCATGTACTGCTGTATCTGTCGATGACCACCTCTGTAAAATATTGCTCTGACTCATTCCAGAAAAAATGCTAGCTTAATTTAAGAGGCAGTAAAATCTGCCATATCCTCCCTTTTCATTTTTTAAAATAATTAACTGAGTATGTCCTCAGTAAGGAAAAATCATTATATGGAATCCTTGAGTATTCAGAGATTTTAATTGCACACACACCACATATGAGAAACAGAGAATCCTTCAAAGAAAATCCAAAGAGTTTTAAAATACTATAGTAGAAGTAAAAACATACCCTACTATTTCAGTACAAGCCTGAGCTGCAGGTGGCTGCCATATACCATACTGTTACAAAAAATACACATACTATAAAAAACCTATAGCTAAAAAAAGGAAACACCACAGCCATGAATTAGGATTGCAGAATTACTCTGCTATTGAACTGTACAGAAAACAATTTAAATACATTGTGAAGTGCTTCAGGCTGAACTTTTAAGATTAATTCAATTAAAAACCCCAAGCAAAACCCAGAACATTTGTTTGTATCCCTGCATTTAAGCACTATAAACTGTAGATTTACGTATTACACTTACTTTAAACTATGTCATAAAAACTGAATGCGACTATCCAAGCTTTTATTGTCAATTAAATTTGGCTACATTCTCCCCTAATCACCCTGCATTTAACATACTAATTAGATTGTACTTCAGATGATTTCCAGCAAGATATTTCATTACTTGAAGGAAAAAGAGAAAGATGGTATCTCATGGAAACAGATCTCCGGATAGCGCAGTTAATATGACTATAAAATGAAATGTTAAGAAGTCATTGACAAAATTCAACAGTTATAGAACATAAATTAATTCAAAATGCAAAGAGACACGACTTCATGTATCTTTGAAACAAGACTCAATACTCAAGTAGACCAAAAAGTGAAAATCTTTGTATTTTAGCATATGACTGATTGATCATCCACATCTAACAAAGGAATTTTGCATTTTCCATTATGTTCTGACTTGTAAGCAACGTGTTAAGCCATCATAAAATGCAAAGGCTGATGGGTGGTGTGGCGTGGAATTCTTTAGTGTACTTGCACTAAGCTGTGATATTTTGAAGACTGTCTCAAGAAACAAACTTAACCTTCTCCTTTCACAAGTTTTAGTTAAACCCCTCTTTCCTTCTAAGGAATAAATATTTCTCACATGCACAAAGCTTCTTCCTAATTTGCTGACTGAATGTACAAATATTTTCCCTTGGTTTACCCAGTTCCAGAACCAGCAAAGTATTTCAATACCCATTTCATTTTATGCAGGTGAATATCCCAATTCAAATAACCACTATTACTTACATACATAAAATTAAATATACACAAAATTAAATATCTGCTAAATGTTTTGTGGCTACTGTTTCAATTTTATGTTCAAAAACTAGTTTGGCAACATTTGGCAAACATCAGTTTTACAAGGATGTATAGTTAAAACTGTGAGCTGTGATTGTTTCACATACCGTTTCCATTTTACCTACAATAATGGTCTTAGTAATTATTAGGTACTACCACTGTACATGTTATGTACACATCAAGTAAAAGTTTATTACAGCCTATTTCAGTCTTTTGAATACTTTTTAGAAAAGATTTTCAAAGTTTACTTAGAACAATACAGTTTATTTATCCCATTAAGTCATACGTGTTAATATATGTTAATATGACTATTGTGGTAATGTCAGAGATCTGTAATAGCACCCAATAAAGTCCAACTTAAACAGAATTTGTTAACATTTTGTCCACTTTCCCATTACAGAGGTTCACTGCATCCTGAACATTATCAAAGGAAAGATGCAGATAAAAGGAAACTCTCCCCGTAATGCCCAGTTCTTTCATGTCAATATTCTTTGATGTAAGTCACAGATTAAGATTCATGAAGTGTGGATTCTGAGCCAGAGATGTGAAATGACACAATTTAGTAACCTCTGAGCCACTTTTCAGCAGAAAGTCTTATGACAGATCTGGCACACAATGATAGTCATTGCCAGCTATCTCCCTGTGTCAGTAACAAAACCCAACATATTTTCCTTACAATTTAAAATTACTTTCAACTAGATACATTTTAGGCAAATTATAGCATTAGATGTGCTCACACTGAACATGCTCTTTTGTACATTGAAGTCTCCCAAACTGCAAAAGGACAAATAAAACAATAGGATTTTAGATCACTTTTTAAATACAGCTGTATCCAGTTTTTTAGATATCCTGGAAGTAGTTTGTAACAATTTCAGAAAACCATCTTGACATAATACAAACAGTATGCATGCATAAATTTTTAAAATACTGGAAAATGGCTCAAAAATTGTAAAATTCAGATTTTTAAACTGAAATAATAGCAAGAGGAGCAGTCATGATTCTGGATTCCAAGTATCTAAAAGAAACTGTAACTGTATTAAACATCTGTGTCACTAACCTATCAGTGAATGACTATAAAACACCTGCTTCTTCCAGGATCCTGTCAGAAAATACATCAGACACCACATCTGAAAACAGGCACTTAAATCAGCACCCTGTTTTTGTCCTCTATTTTAAACAGCTTACAGTGATTCAAGCAAAACAGAAGAGGTAACTAGATACTGCATCTGCAATCACTGTTTATTACAAGCATCAACAGAATATACAGTTGAGCTCTGAAGCAGAAAAAGACAAATCTATCCCTTTACTAGATGCAAAAGAAAACAACTACCCTGCCAAAATCCAAGAATGCACTTTTGTCTACAAAAGCAATCTGGAGCCAAATTCTGGAGAATATTTAAGAGAAAAATGTAACATCTCTTGATAGAGTATACATACTTATGACACATTAGAGACAAATCTCTAAGTCCACCTGGGAAGGACTTCGGCCTTCATTATATCCACCACTGCAATTCCGTTTCTGCTAAAACTTTCTATCAAATGTGAAACATAATTATGGTAAAACATGCTGAAGTCCTTTACAAACAGATTATTACCATGAAGGCCCTGGTTGTGTTTGACAGTGGTGACAGAAAACCTCAGCAGACATGAAAATGCTGTAGATCACCTCACTCTTTTGAAACTGACTTTTGTAACTGAAGAGACAAAGAAGAATGGAGTTTCATTTTCAAAAGAAAGCCAAACAAGTTGCAGGCACTAGTCTAAAATTCATGCTACTGCAGTACTCAGGGACAGAGTTTTCTGGGCTGATTTTGAGAGGAAGGGTTCTGCAAGGTTTCACCCATGAGGGAATCAGAGGCCTGCAGACACCATCCCTGGGGCACTGGCGGGCTTGATGTGTCACCACAACAAAGCACCTGCACTGGTGTGACTGGAGCAGGGTGCTCGCACACAGGTAATGGCTGTTAACCACCTTCAGACATTCAAAAACATGACACAAATCTCAATGTTTGTAGTTTGGCTTGAAACAATAAGTTTCTCTCTGTGTGGAAACATCAATGGGGAGACTTTATCATAACACTTGAGACCAAAATGAAGCCTCCCTGCTGAATAACAATACATATCACAAACTCCTACCTCAGATGTCAAAAGCACTGCAGTGTGAACCAGTGGTCTTACTAAGACTGCCTGTGTTAGTAGGCTCATCTTTTTAAATGCTAAAGTTTCTATGTGGCTATGTGTCAGAGTAAATATTAGTTATATTCTCTATATTAAAGCTCTTTACATTGATCTTGTAATTGTCTGCATTATAAATCTCAAAACTGGAATGATGTCACAATCACCAGTTTCTATCAGAACTGAATAAATGAGCAGCAGCTTGGTGGTAGTTATCAAAAAGCTCCTGGTCTTAATAGGTCCAACCATAAACCACAGACACCAAGAAGAAATGGGAGTTACTTATGTTAGCAATACACTTCCCCTAGGAACAGAGTCTTTTAGAGATGTCTGTAATGACAAAAAATACTAATGAAAATAAATTATGTGAAAATAAAAAATAAAGGGCAATGTAAAATGTATAAAATCCATAAAATACATCAATTTCATGACATGACATCACCCTCTGGGAGAAGTGTGGGAAACACAATGACACAAACATACATGAAAAATCTGTTAGACAAAAATAAAATACAATCAACAGCTCAGCCATACCCAGCAACACATGAAAACACCAACTTCCTTAAGCTACTCTTCTGAAGGGTAATTAGTTGTAAGGATGGAGCCAAAGCACTGTTACTCTAACACCACCCAAGGTACACAGTTAGAACTGGAAGACTCTATGTTGCCAGTAGAATGGGTTCCTCCGTGTCATGATCTGCCTTGCCTGCCATTTCATGCTACTCTTTCCAAAATGGTCACATTATTCATCCATCTGTTTGTAACAATAAATCAAGAGTGTTTGGCAAATCAAGGTGTGTTTAACGAATCTAGACCCTGCCATCAGGTAGCAAAAGTAGGCAACACCCACTGCCTTAAAAATGCTCCCACTCCAGAATTCACTAAACACCTCAATCTTCTTTCTCTGTATAATCCCCGAACGCAAAGGAAGCTCAAGTGCACATTACAAACTTGACCAACACCATCTGACTGCGCCTTACACTGCTCTTTAATGAGGATCAATGCACACCTGGCTCCATCCACTTAAAGTGGAACTGACTTCAGCAATAAAATACCAAAGAAGAAAAAAGCAGATATCGAAAGAGAGATGCTACTGACCTGATCTACACAGACCTACTCTCAAACCCCACCTACTCAAAGTAGTACACGGTGTTAGTTACAACTAGGGGCTAGTCTGCACGAGATGTACACTACCATCCTTCTATTTAAAACATAATCCTTTAATTCACTATTTCATAAAGCAGCCATGGAGATCTCCTTTGCTGTAACTGCAACCAACACAACCGAATGAACGGTGGCCGTTTGGCATGGCTCAGGAGGGGAAGACAATCCCACACATTTTAAAGCACAGTGGATGCAGTCAGTGCTTTATGGCCAGGTTACATGTAAACAGAAAAAAAATTAAAATATGGTAACAGTTCCAAACTGAAACCCAGCTGCATGTGAGATACTAAAGATAGGAACTCCGTGAGTGGCCATAGGGTGCTTTTCAACAGAACAGATATCCCTCTTTCTGGGACACAAAAATGTGAAAAATACCATAGCTGGTAAAAGATACTAGAAAGAAATCCCTAAATTATTTAAGACACCAGAAATAAGCCTACCTTATAGCCTAACTATAACCAGATGAGCCTAGCACAAGAATATTCTTTATTCCAACTGCCACTTAGAAGATACTGCAACATTAAACACAAAATTCGTTTCCTAAACTAGTTACTCTTTTTCATTCTCACTCTGAACAGGACACCTTATAAGCAGTCAAATACCTCCTATGTCACACCTGTTCATAATTATTTTTAATTTTATTAAGGAACATATACCAAAGATTTTTTCATGCAAGTTAAAACAAAAAACCAAACCAAAGAGACGAGAAAGTATATAATAAAACTTCACAATTACCAGCCTGTAGAGACTGATGATTTCTTGTACCTCTACATCTGAATCACACTGCATTAATTTCTTACTTTAGATACATACATCACCACATTTTCCTTCTGACTCAGGAAAAAATGAAAAAATTCCTTCTGTATCAACTAACATCACTTCCCTAAATAACTCGCTGAAGTAAGTTGTCTCTCTCTAACCTTTCCAGTCTGGGCAAGAGAGAAAGAAATTATATTTTCAACTAAATGATCCTGCTTGTTTAAGTTGATAAGATGCACAATCCAAAACCTGCTATCCTCAGTAACCATAATTTCTTCCATCATTTGGCCATCATTTCCACCAGTTTAGTGGTGGACTTGACAGTGTCAGGTTTACATCTGGACTCAGTGATCTTAAAGCTCTTTTCCAAACTAAATGATTCTACAATAAATAAAAAATGTGTAGTAAGAATCACATAATATACTGTCCTCCAACTCAGAACTTACCATCTTTATTCAGCCACTGTTTTCTTTGTCTGTAGAGGAGAAGTTTATTGTGGACATATGGCAAAAGAAACTTCACGCACCAGCTCTCCACACCAAGTTTGTTTTCTACCAGGACAATAGGGCTCCGGTTATACCTGGCTTCAGGGCACGGTATTAATCCAATTTCATCTCTTAAAAAACAAAAAGAAATATAATTGAACTCATTTCCAGTGGGTGACAATTATTTTCTCCATAGAGCATGGAGGCAATGCTTCCCAACCACATTCCATCATTTTTTCCCTTGTCTTTGCTGAAATCTGTAATCTGAAAAATTCTAGTCAATTTTTACAAAGATCTTAGATGAAGAAGACCCCTTTTTTCCCTGTTTTTATATTATCATCTAAGCAGTTTAACTCAGTTGACTCAACACAAGCACCCCTGACTTTGCAATAAGCATGTGATGGAGCTGTAACCACTGCTTCTGCAAGGCAAACAAAACATGCTAACTAATACAGACACCTGACTGACCAAAAGCTACCCAGGTGTGCCCTGCAGCAGCATGACCAGGTGCTCTGAAACTAAAGATGACACAGGAGAAAATCGCATAGACAGCCATATGCTCACTTCCACGTGTCCCATTTTTCACTGTCCTATGCAAGGCAGCATGATCAACAGAGGGAAGATTTGAGACACAGAGGCCAGTTTGATTAAATGACAACTCTGTACGAGAAACTTCCATCAAGCCTCTAAAAAACCAGTGACAAACACAAGCATTTGTACCAGCAAACAAAGCAGAAGAGACTCAACTGCTCAATTTCAAGTTTCCGTATTTTACTTTTTCCCTCGGGTTTTTCTAGCATGTTGGAATGGCAGCTTCAGGAGCTTCTTAAAAATAAACACAGCTCGTCAAGGATTCACACTTGTTTGGACAGAAAGTAATGTTATTTCATATTTTCCATAATGCACCGTTTTTCCACCAACTCCCCTTCAGTGGAAAAATCTGTTGCTAAAGAGGGAAAACCTCAGATTTCAGGCAAGATAAAAACGATTTCTTGTGATCTCAGAAAGTAAATTCTCCATCTTAAATCTCCTCAATACAAGATCTACAGATAAATGTCAAGTGTCAGCCCCTCAACCTCAACTCAATTATCTTAAATAAATTTTGTTACTGGGTACTCTGAGCATGCTGATTTTCTTCTGTGTCCTCACTGGATTATTATAAAGGAATCAAAAGTGGCACAGTGTGCTTGTTTAAGAATATATTTGCTTATTTAGAAAACAGATTTAATCTTCCATACATCACAACATACATCACCAAGAACACAGGTAAGGTGAACTCAAGGTCAGACACTTGCAAATCATGTGGCTCTGCTCCAAACACACTCAGGGTCCTTTAGCTTCCCTGGTCAGCTGAGAACAGAGAGAAGAAAAAAGCACTCTCCTACCCCACCAATAGCAAGCAATGGGTATCAAACCAAGATCCTCATCTGTGCTGCTCCATTTAACACAAGCTAAGCTCTTCAAGACCAAACCTGAAATGACATTCCAGTCTGCGTCTTTCAACACAGTACCTTAATAGCCTGAGGTCTGTACTTATTGCTGGGTCTCTCTTCTATGAACATTGAACCCAGACCTTGGCCAGACTTTGCACAGCGTTGCATATAGGGACATGAAAGTCTCCAAAAGCAATGAAGATGCAGTCATGCACAGTTTGGCTAATTAACTCTGTGAATTACTACAAGAACTGACCACCTATAACCTACAAACAGTACACCAAAGATAAACAGCAAGGAGAGAACAAAATCCACAAAATACACATCTCACACCTTTACTGCTCCTGCAAAAAGTCTGACATAGGTGAGCTAAGTTTCACAACCCTGCTTTGAACAAATGACAACTGACAGACAGGTACAGTTTGTACAAAGCTGACAAGTGAGCCTGAAATATTCCAACTCCAGAATGCACTCTGGTACCCAAAATCTAAGAGTGCTAGACCCACTGCACAGTGAAATGCACTACGACATAGTGTGTAGCTTGTAGTGAGCTAACTTGCAGTGGGAACTGTTAGTTTGCCGCAGTTCACAGGCATCAATTCTAGCTCAAAACAAGCAAGAACCATAAACCACAACAATAAGAGACTCGCAGCTGGCGTTACTGTAAGATGCTGCTCTAACTATAGGTAGCCAATGACTGGGGGGTGGTGAATTGGGAGCCAATGGATATGTGACATGAATGTTAGAAATAGTGTAAAAGAGGCCTTGTAAAATAAAGAGCAGTTCCTTTCTTTGACCGGAAGCTGTTGTGGTGAGTCTTTATGCATCGTGTCCATCTCAACAACAATGACTGTGCAATACAAAAAAATGGTTTATTTGGTAACTGCTCAGTTTTTGCAAAGATGCAAACCAGGATTCGTCGTCTGGTAACATTTTGGTATTGTTTTTGATGATTCATGAGGTTCAGTAATCACGCTGCATTCAGTTCCTGAAAAGCAACAGAATTCACAATGCAAAATACCAGGGACACAGATTTATCTTAGGTGGGGTGTCTATCTCATAAAACAATTTATTCAAGGCACCATCTATTTCTCCTCCTGAAGGTCCCTCAGATCTGCAGAAGGAGCAAGTAAGAGA
Organism: Acanthiza pusilla; assembly: GCA_036630365.1. Classification (NCBI taxonomy): domain Eukaryota; kingdom Metazoa; phylum Chordata; class Aves; order Passeriformes; family Acanthizidae; genus Acanthiza; species Acanthiza pusilla. The sequence goes on from JAXCHO010000095.1 coordinate 3,330,401, forward strand.
GCAAGTCTACCAAGAGACACTACTAAAGATTGCCTGCAGTGTCTGCTCCATCATGTATTCAAAGAAAGCTTCTGCAGCAGGACTCACATGCAGACACTGCTGAACTAGTGCTTATGAAATGAAGTGACTGACCATGCGAAACGCCCCCAGCCACATGATGGAAGTTGTGCCTGTTCATATGACATAACTGCCCAAAGTCACCGCAGAATGGTCAATGCCTGCATTTAGGTCAAGTGACAGGTGCAAAATGCTCACAATAGTGAAGACACCAACTGAGGGCTACTGTTCATTGGTCTTTTACTGCTAGTCTAGAGTAAGATTCAGTTTCTCTCCCCAGATTTCCCAGTTTTCTTATACTGTGTCTTGAAGTTTAGAAGTAATTTGGTGCTTTTATTTTCCTCAATGCAGGCATCAGTCACATTCCAAAAATTTCACAAATTATGCCTGTATTCACAGGATACTACATTAGTCCTGAAATACACTATGGAAACAGCCAGAAACCAGTGGAAGGTTTTAGGTGAGTTGTCATGAGGTTTTCAGCCATGACAGAGCTTCTTCACCTGAGCAGAGACTGGAGAAGGTGTGCAGAATGACATCTGGGAGACCCTGGAGTTGCAAAATCCAGACCAGGTCCCCAGTGCAAACCTTAGCCATGACAGAAAAGTACTGACAAACCATTGCAGGACCTGCTTCAAGAGTCCCAGTCTGTTGACTCAGCCATTCAAATGCCCCTCCCCGTAATAAACCCTAGCCAATCTGCTTTAAACTTTTAAAGCCATGATAATATAGAAAAAGTTCCCTCTGTCACAAAATCATAATACCATGGTAGCATTAGGGATGGAAGCATTTTGTGTGACACTACCACAATGGGTCTTTCAGCTTTCGGTACTCCATGTAGAAGGACCTACTCTGATTTCTTTTCTGGAAAATCATCTTTAAAATAACCCAACCTCTTCAGGCGAAATATAAGTAGTATCCTCAGATTTTGTATACAAATGCTGGGCTACCATCTAAGAGTTCATCCTGCCAGTTAAGCCCAACAAATTCATGTACTTTTTTGACAAGCTCATCTATTTCTGCTTCACTTTACATGTAAAACAACAGCAAAGTTCAAAGAGAAAGTATACACTGATCTGCTCACTGTTGGTGATCTGTTCAGGTCCACCAGGATAGCTCACATACATGACTTTATCAAGAGCTATGCTTGGAAGACTGGATAGAAACACTTCCCCAAAAATTTAAAAGAAGCCTTACAAATTGAACACTAGCATGCTGATACAGTTACCCAGCTGAAAATAAGTGAGCTATCAGAGAGGAAAGGCAAAATTTTGCATTTTATATATTTAGTTAGAAGCTCATCTTAAAAAAATAGTCTGGTTGCAATTTTAATATAAAGCGAAAAAAAGAGAAACATCAATCCCATGTTGTATTTCATCTATAACAGTATTGTTACATGCTTTTTAGTACTGATCCCATTGAAAAACTTACGAAACTATGAACCCACCAAAACAAGACACCGATTCTGACAGATTCTACGTGAGTAAGTGTACAAGCAGTCAGTGAATGCTGCAAAAGAAGTAAGCAGGGGACAAAAGTACAGTAAGTGAATAGGACCATCATGCATGTAGCAGATTCCTTACTTTCAGGGAAGCTGCGCAGTGCCCATGTAAAAGAATTCAAAGCTGAATCTGTAACATGCTGAATTCAGGAGGATACCACCTGTCAGGAACTGCAACTGGCCAGCAGCAGGAGGACAAGATGCAGACACACAAAAACATCTGGCCAGCACGGCTGCAGCCTGGTGTTCCCGAGGCACAGAGGCAGCACAGCAAAGGGCCCACAACCTATGCTGCACAGTCCATTTCAAGTAGTTCCAACCACTTCAGAGATGGAGACTAGCAGACAGAATTATCACTTCTACTTTGAGGGATAAACTAGCAGTAGCTTGTGCTTTCTCACTTGAATCCCATCACAGTGCATCAGTCTCAGCACACACAACTCTTGCAGCCTACTTTCATCTCTGAGATTACATCTATGAGAGAAGACCGCAATAGCAGCATTTTCTTCCAAAATACAATCTCAAAGTTTGCTACCAATAACGAATTCTGGCAGAGAAGTGGGAACTATGAAAAAATCAGAACATTCATTCATAAATACTGGCCATTTACAGTGCATTATGCTTCACATCCTAAAAATGAAGCTTCAAGGCAAAACGCAGCCTTTTTTTAAACAGCATCCATATGCTGCATTTTAAAACCTGGCCGCCCACCCAAATTGCTTACTACATTTAGAGAAACATGAAGGTATTTATTCTAATCTTCTCTTTAAAGCAAAGGGATAAATTAAGAGCCCTAAAATTTTCCTACGCAATTGTTTAGCTTATCACTTTCTGGAACAAATTAATAGGCCACCACCTCAGAGACTGCAGAGTTTCAAACTGACACAAATACAACCTCACTTCAGTTATGAAGTTGTTATTCACTATGTGCTACCTTTTCTGCTATAACCAACATGGAGCTTGCATAAGTAGGTTGAAAGATACTTCCCTTAACACTTTGTATTTTAAAACAAAAACTGGGAAAACATGTTCTGGGAACCAGAAATACGGGAGGCACTTAAAACACGGTCTCAAGGCTGGTCAACAAACGGAACTGCAAATAAAACACACCATCTGCCCCCCAGATTGCTGGATAAATCTGATTGTCACAAGACAGCAATTACTGTAGTTTGCATTTTCATAGGCACTCTGTCTCCCTCAAAACAACACACGGCGAAAAGCACTGGCATCTTTTCCAACAGATACAGATTTGAAGGTGGCATTCAGCACACTGCTCCATTTGTGCAAGGGTGCCATTCAAGAGGCTCCAATCCCGAGCTTTGTTCCCAGCAGCGGCAGAGCTCTGCTCCAAGCACACAGACCGCGCTGCCTCCCGCGGGGCTCGGCAGGGCTGGCCCACCCGCCGGGACAGCTCAGCCCCATCCCGACCGCGCGGTGAGCGCAGCCAAGCACCGAGTTCAGACAGAGGTCACTTAAGAACTTTTCCGTGAAAATACATTCATTTCTTGCCGACTGCGGAGCCCTCGCTGGTTGACTCGGTACGTTTTAGCGGCGAGGCGGTTCTGGCCGCCGGGCCGTGGCCGCACGGACCTGCAGCGGCTCAGGCTCCCGGAGCGAGTCCGCGGCGGTGTCCAGGAGAAGCTGCGGCGGCAGGAGAGCACCGAGGACAGGGACACCGCGCCCTGACCTAGCGAGGCGCAGGTGCCACCGCAGCCGTCCGAGGCCCGCCTTCCCCGCTCGGCGAAGACCCGGCCGGTCCCCGCGGCCGCTCACGGCGTGACCTTGGGCCCGCGCCCGGGCCCGGCGCCGGCCGGCCCCGCCGCGGCACCCCCGGGACCCGCACCCCGCCCGCCGGCGGCCGCGGAGCGCGAGGGCCGGAGGGCGGGCAGCGCTCCCTCGGCGCCGCCCGGCCCCGGGCGCACTCACATGTGTGGGTTGCGCTGGAAGGCGTTGCGAATGTCCTTCACGACCCGCTGCACCAGCACCGCCACCTCCTCCGGCGACTCGGCCATGTTCCCGCAGGCGGCGGCGGGAGCGCTTCCGGGGCAGCGCGGCCGCGGCGGGCGCGGGGCGGTGCCGGGGCGCGGCTGGCGGGGCACGGACGGGAGCGGCGGCCGATAATCCGCACGGCTTTTTATCAGTAAGGACGCGTATTGTGTCAGTAGTCGCGCCAGACCGCGTAGCTTTAAAAGATAAGCACGGGTGTATAGCTTCTCTTGACTCCCAAGAGACATTGCAGCTCTTATCGTGAAGGCTGAAGGCGAAGAGGAGGTTGTAATTCTAAACCTTCTGTATTTGCTTGTCATTTAGAAATTATTGTGCCAAAACAAGTTGTTTTACAAAGCCTTAACCGTGCGTAGCTGAATCGTCTCTAATCTGAAAGCTTGCGATGTCATCGTCGTCTGCTTCATCGTTACCTTCCCCCCCCCGCCCCCCGGAGGCCTGGTAGACCCTTCCATACATTCTCCTTAAAAAAAAAAAAAAAAAAAAAAATCTGGAGAAGAAGACTCCATCAGTGATATGTATGAAAGAACAAATAAAGAAGTCCCTTAGAGGAACACTGAGTATGTTCTTACATGCTGAAGTTGCCAGCTTGATGCTGCATTTTTAAATAAACTAACCTTAAAGCTGAGATATATCTCACGTTGGTTCTTGCCTTTCTGTTAGTTGAATTTTGTCATATTTCACTGATTGCTGAGAGATAACATTTCTCTCCTTGATTGTTTATCATATGTTTCTGAAAATGTATTTTTAAGTATTTATGAATGCCCCTTTAAGCTATAAATTGATATTTTTCTACACACATTCTTTATTTACTGTTTTCACAGTATGTTTTGGTTTTGTTTTGTTTAGACTCACTTTCCTCTGCTTAAAGGTTATGTAGAGCACATACCCGGGAACTAGAAACCAGGATTTCCTGCATTCCCAGTTCCAGTGACTTTTTTCTCTTCCCCATTAGAACACTACTTTTTGGACTGTGGACTGGCTACTTTGTTAAAATGCTAATTTCAGTAGCTAGCCTGAGGATCTCCATGCTCACAGAAGTCATTCCACCCTAATTGCAGGATTCTGAACTGAGTGCCTTTGCAAGCCAAAGACAGGCAGGACATGTTGTGTTAGCATGTCCAGTGCAGCCTACTTGCCAAAACATTTTTAGGAATTTGAGAAACTGATTTGTTACAATTACTACATAAATAATAAATTCAAGAAGACTTTTTGTTTCTTTCCTTTCAGTAGTTCTTTTTACTCCCACCAATGCCCAGGAAAAAGAGTATGTGATAGTGTGAGGTAGATCTAAATTACCATCTTCAAAGTACCAAACAACTGGTCTGATCTGTTCCATTTGCTGAGAAAATAAATGGTGCTTTAATTTTGGTTTTGGCCTTCAACTCAGTAATTTTTATATACAAATAATAAGAAGACAAGAGCTTGAAAAGTCATATGGCACTTTAAATGTGATATTAAGAGATTCTTGTCTTTCACAAATTTGGGCCTCTACAAAATTTTTTCAGGTTCGGTGTGTTAAACTCCAAATTAGGAAACTAATTACATATGGGACATTTTGTGGGATCTTCTTAATAGCCCCTGCATTAAGTGGAAAATTTAGACTAAATAATGCTGGCTTCAGATAATTGTATTATATGTCTGTGTTACAAGGTTTTCGTTCACCTTGTAGAAGGTACAGATACAAAACAGTATGTTATGTGGTGTCTGAAATTATTGAAGCAAACTGATATATTCTGGATGTCAAATAAGCAAAAATAGAAATATGAGGAAAGGTATTGCAACACTTGGTGAGCACTGGGATTTCTTTTTAGATGAAAAATGTAAACTGTTTTTTCAAAATAGCTTAGATTGCTGTGTTCAGCAGATTTTTAATTTATGCCTATTTGCCTTGCTGAAAAGGACCAAGTCAGCTTTATGTAATTGACAGTGTACCTTTTCTGGCTCACTGCCTTCTCACTTTGTCCTGTGCGATTTGTTTGTGTACAGGTTTGATTCCCGTTAGTTAAAACCATCAAATTGAAGTTCAGTCAAGGAATACAGGGACCGCAATCATCCTAGATATGTATGAGGTTGGTTTGGGTTGGTTTTTTGCTGTTGGAATTCTGTAAAGAAGTTTTGGTAAATTAGACCTAAATGAAACACTTTTAAGATGTCAGTAATTACGATAAAAATATGGATTAAATGTCTAATTTTGGGGTTTGGGATGGGTTGGGTTTTCAGTATTGGGTACAAGCGAAAATTAGTTATAACAATGCAAAGTTCTGAAACTACTGAAAATTGATAAAAAACTACTAAGGTACTTGCAAGTTGCGAAAGTAATTATTTAGAATAGTGTAATCAGCTGACAATATGCTGTTTATGACTTCATGTATACCTTTTGAAGAGGACTGAATATTAGATTGCTATTATTATTTAAATGTCATAATAAAAGATAATTAAATTGTACATCTTAGCAATTATTACATTGTCAAAGTCTGTAGGATGGGCACTGGTATTAATCTTCCACATGATACTTTATGGTAGCTTTTAGGAGTGATTATTGAGTTGTCAGCCAAGAATGCTTCCTTGCTGTAATTTTGGGGAAATTACAATAATTTATTTCAGAAAATATTCTTTTGTTAAATTTCACAGGGGGCATAAACTTTAGAAAAGACACCATAATTAAATAGTCAAGAATTATCTCTCAGTTACACACAGAAAATAAACTTCCATGAGTAATCCATTCCTATGTCATCTGGGGCAGTCTCAAAAGTACTGGAAACAATTTTCTTGAGGACTTCTCTCATCAGTACAGAATAATATATCCTTGTAGCTATCAAAAATGCTATAACAAACTCGTGGTACATTAAACTTCCCTTAATAAATTCTTAAAATATTAAAATCTTGCAGTTTAGAGCCAGTTCACCAGGTGTGAAATGTAATTGTTAATTTCTTCATGGCCACCTTTGCAAAACATCTGTGATGATCTTGAATTGTTTTGGTGCCCCTCAGCTAATGTAATTTGTTACAGCTTTATGGACAAGTCCAACTTGCTGTTGATTTCAGTATCACTTTTTTTTTGTGAAAATGTGGTACTAGTTGTCCCCCACTTTGTGAGGGTGAAAACAAGAGCATGGGGAAATGGGCACATCAATCTTAGTGATTTCCCATGGCCTAATATTTTTCTAAGCAGATCACATTTCATGGCCAACACAAGGCAAAGTGCATCACCACTGTCCTTGCTTTGCTATTTATTATGAAGATTTTTCTGCAATTTGACAGCTATGGTACAAATGCAGGAAGTCACAGCACATATTTTCATATAATGAAAAGCATGAGTCTTCAGATTTTCCAGTGATGGTTCTTTAACACCAGAGAATGGGGGGGGGAGGGGGGGGGATGTATATAGTTGTATACTCAGTTGTGCATGTATTTGCTTTTCAGGTCAGCAAACAGATTGTTTGAAAGGTGGTTGCTGTTTGAGACAGGCACACCCAGAGTGACTGAATTAACAGTACTTTGGTTCAGGCCACACAGAGCTGACTCCTCTCAGTACTTGTCCTGCAACTCTGTCACAGCAGTGTTCAGACATTGTCAGGTACTTCTGGCTATGCTCCAAGGAAGCTGGTTAATGTGAAAAATTCATTGTATCTTATTATTATATCAAAATTTAGTATTCTAATATAACAGTTTTAATGACAAATTGTGCAATAAATTCTGCAATATATAATGTTTTATGACAAAGGTTGCCTACCGTTGTAAGGAGTGTGGTGTGGCTTAGTTCATCATGTGGTCAATAAGCATCAGTGGGCTTGTGGAAACAGCATCGTTGACAGGCAGTGCAAACATGGCCCTCCAATGGATGAAAGATAAAAGGAATGGAAGCAAACATCAGTCTAAAATACGCTGGATTTTTGTGGATAAAAGTTTTTTGAGAAATACTCCATGTGCTTTGCAGTTTGGGTATAATGGACATAATTTGTGGATATAAGTTTGTGTTTCTCCAAATTCTTCACTTCTTATTTAGAAAAATTGCAGTTGAGGTGCCAAAAAGAAATAATCTCACATACACTGAATTCCTTGTTCTCTTGAATGGAAAACGTGTTAAATTAATAAAAACTTCTTTTGTTTTAGAAATAAATTTTTAATATTGTGAACATTTTCCTGACATGTTAACTAATGTCAAATTTTTTCTTAAAAACAAACTGTATATTCATTTTCAATAAGACCTGCATGTGACTGGAAGAAGTTTCAGCAGTACTTTTATATTTATGCTGCCAGGTGCTTTGAGTACACCTGCGCAGCCTACACAGTGAGATGGCTTTTTAGGAGCAAATGTTGGCCACACACACTCGAATCAGCAAATCATGCATAATCAATTATTGTAAGTCTGTCACCTAATTTTTCCTCTTTTTCTCCCTTTCAAAATGTAATATAATTTTATTAAAATCCATCTAAAAGGAAAAATAATTGATTTTAATGCTAGATGCATACTGTCAGTCCAATGTTAGCTAAGACAAAGTTGAGATTTCTTTACAATTTCCATATCAGGAAACTCATGTTGAAACTCTTTCCCTATATAAATGTAGTTTCAGTATGATTTTAGTTACAGTCATTAAGGAGTGATTCAGAGAAGAAATAAGTACGACTATTTCATTTTCCTTCCTACTGTAGCAGAGCATGGGATGATTGTTTTTGTAAATTAATATGTTTTGTGTTGTGTTTAGAATGTTTTGAATTTTGTGCTTACTGCTAAATGCCACATAAGACACTTTTGAGAATGCTTTCTCATTTTCCAGTGAAGAGCAAAGTTCAGTCTCAAGAATTTTTCTTTATATGTAAGAGAACTGATTTTATATATAATAGCATTGATTTTGATTTACAATAAGAATGGTAGAGAATGAAATTTTGTGACAACATAAATTCCTTACGGTATATATTTACGTATTCGAGCTAATTCTTCTTCACAGTGGTCTTGCAATATAAACAAGTAACAGATTTTTTTTAAGCACTCGCTCATGCCCACCCTCCCTCCCTCCTCTCAGGCTGAGATTGAAACTTTTAAAATTATAATGACTTGATAGAAGGGAACAACTTTGTTTAAGGGCAATGCATGCAAGCTTCCATTAGTTTAGTCAAGCTAGATAATGTAAAAGCACTTATAAGCAGCAGAAGGCTACTGAGAATAACAGCTGCCACCTCTGAAGCCTTCAGATCCTGCAACACTCAGCCCTGGTACTTGTAGCTTAACATGCTCTATCACATTATGCAGATATTAACAGGCATTGCTAGAGAGAATCAGGGACTTGTTTGTTCCTCCATTCTGTAAGTGATGAAATCACTTTTTAAATTAAGATTATTTTTCATGTTTTTAATTAAGACAATGGCAAAATACATGTGGAGCCATAGGATGAAGTGTCATCTTTATTTTAAAGTGTGGGAAGCAAATAGAGGGAGTCTCAGAATATGTTTGCGGTTTCAGTATCTGCACCTGCTCACACAGTTTTCATCTTTCAGTGATATTTCTGTGGAGTTGTTAATGACTCACATTCTGAATATGTCATATTAAGATAAAATATCTTTGAGGTGGTGAATAGGAGAGGGCAGTTGTTGATCTGGAGAAGGTTTAAAGGGCTGCTAGGGAGGAAATCTACTAGGTGCACATTAATGCAGGTAATAAAGAGTTATGATAGTTGTGGACATGTGCTACAGCTGCATACATCTCAGCTAGTTTTGTTGCTATTTAGTTTAGTATCAGTTAGTGATCAGGAAACAAATTTGACCTTTTTTATTCTTTAATGCTCAAAGTACCATTTGTCAGAAGACTTTTAGCCCTGAAAGGGAGGCATAGATTTTACTTGCCATCTTTCAAGTGTAATGAGATACAATTGCAAACATTATATGAGTTAAAGGTGGTAGTGGAGAGGGTAGGAAAATAGTATTAAAAATAGTACCGTTTCTTAACCTTTGTCCTGAAACTGGAGAATGTCTCACTCTGACTTTCCAAAAATGTGACTTGTACTTTTTTTCCCTTTCTCCTTGCCTTGCCGTGGCACTAAGAGGATGATCTCAAAAGACTAGGATATAATTCCTTTGAATTTATTTGATACAAGGAACTACAGAAGAAGCAAGTAAGTGACCTCATTTGTTATAGCTCAGAAATTTAAGTGCACACATTTGTGAGGTCTGTTTGTAGCTTTAATTAACAAAACATGAATCTTCATGTCCTTTAGGTTTAGTTTATTCAGCAAACATAGGATTTAAATGTGCACTTTCCATTGAGAAGGTTAAATGCAAATTCACTTCAATTAAGCTAGGTAGCTTTTACTCTTTGTCTAAAAGGCTAAAGATACATTCAGTCTGTGAATAGTCTTTTTTTTTATGTACAGAAAACAAATAAGGTTTTTCAAATCTAGTAGGCATGGTTTTGTTTACTAGGTCAGATCTGGTGGCTCGTAGCAATATCATTAAGGCAAAATGAGGAGTAGATCTGTATCACTCCATGCTGGCTGAGGATACTGATCTACTCATAGGATATATTATAGAGAGATAAATAATGTAGTTATGCCAAACAAAAGTATTCGTATAGAAATCTTTCTCCAAGAACTGCAGTTGGCTGGGCTGCAGTTTCCAAGACAACTCCCTGAGACCATCTCTGGGTTTTTTTCTTCTGAGTTACTTTGTGGATCTCCTAAGATGAGTGAATTAAGGTACCACCTTTTTAATAAAGAATCTAAATCAGTTCAGCAGCCTATGTCTAAAGTAAGACACACTTTGATTCATTATTAATTATGCATTTTACATTTCTTGCTAGAAAACTTAAGATAAACTAGCTATCCTTTTTATTCAGTTGACTACAAATGTGTGTTCTGTGATAATGTTCTTATTTTTAGAAACATTCATATATCTGAAACACAGTAATTCAAAAGTGTCAGGCTTCTACAATTTCTGAGGTGTTTTCTGTGAAAAACCAAGATCGAAGAGAATTTTTTAGAACAGAATCAAGAAGAGATTACAGTTTTACATCAGCAGTGTGGGGGACTTCATAATCCTTCCCCCAACTTGTCTTCAGAAACCTAGTTCAATTAAACCTCACATGGACAGTAATTGAATTCAGCTCCATCTGAGAATATGTCCTGACCCATGTTTTATTTTGAAGTCATGTTATTTTCTGTGTTTGGTTTTGCTTATGTTTATCTAAGTGTTAAAGCTGTCACATGGACTAGTAATATAGTAAATATGTAGACTATTAGTGAATCTGCAGTAGGTGCAATAGGTTTCCCAAGTGACAGATTCCATGTTGCACGGAACCTGTGTAACGAATGTAAAACACAGCTACTGTTACTTAATGTGAAATTATTTCACACATTAAAAAACAATGCTGTGAATGTCTGCTTAAAATAATGAACAATACGTAAACCCACTCCTTATCAACACTGTCATTCTTTACTGAGGACAAGTGTTTAAACCAAAAAATTATGGAAGGATGTTATTTTTACTTAGACTTATTGATCTGACACACTTACTGTCACTTAATTCAATTAATACAGTGGTTCTTAATGGCAAAACTTCTTATAAAACACCTTACTGCTCCTGAGTGCTAGAAAAATGTGCTAGAAATATGTGAGTGGTGGTAAAGTGTGATCTGGGAGCCCTTTTATTTTGTTTCGTCGTTAATTGAGATGACATCACAGTTGTTTTCACTTCACTTCTCTGATAGGGCCATTTCATATTTAATTATCTGACTCATAGAAAGAATCAACACTCATTGCAGAAAGGAGAGATTAGAAGTATCTCAAGTCCAGAACAAACAGAGAAAGCACACGTATTTCTGGTGTGTAGTATTTCCTGCATTCCTTTTGTGTTAAATCACAGCAATAACTGCCTTTTCTAAATGCGAAGAAGAAGAAAACAGGTAGGTATGTTCTGCTGGAACAGCAGTTCTTGTTGCTTTTGTAGAAAATCGATTTGTATTAGAACCTAACCTCATTGTTCAAACCTTTTAGGACTGGGCTTAACAGTATTTCGAGGTTGTGGTTTCAGGGTAACTTCTCACTGCTTACTTTGAGCAGCAGTCACTCAGGGCTTCAATCTGACAGGGAAGGTACTAAACGGCATTTTAACGTAATCTGGGCAAAAAAGGGTTAAAAATAAAAATTCTTTTATGGTAAAAAGTACTTGCACTTCGTATGTTTTGTTTTAGTGTGCTGAGTTCGGCTGTAGCTGCAGGGAAATGATTGGATGTAAAGACGGGAACAAGTGACAGGATCATCGCTGGAGCGGCTGCTGGAGCCTGCCGGGGGACACCAGGGGGCGCAGTGACACCTTCTCCTGGGGTTGCCGGGACGGGACCCTCCGGGGAGCGCAGGGATGGGAGAGGGAGGGAGGGAGGGAGTGAGGGAGAGACGGACGATGGATGGATGGATGGATGGATGGATGGATGGATGGATGGATGGATGGATGGATGGACGGATGGACGGACGGACGGACGGACGGATGGATGGATGGGTAAATGTATTTATAAAATACAAAATTTCTCCATGTATTTTATATTGGATTTATTTTATTTAATATATTTGATACATTTTTAAATTGTATCTATTTATGTATTTATAAAATACATTTAATTCAGGAATGGAGGGAGGGAAGGAGGGAGGGAGGGAGAGAAGGATGGAGGGATGGATGGAGGGGTGGACGGACAGACGGACGGACGGACGGACGGACGGACGGATGGATGGATGGATGGATGGATGGATGGATTCCCTCTGTGCCAAGAAAATGCCAAGAAGTGGGCAATGGCATGTATTTTAGGGACTGTTGTGGTACTGCTGCATGGTCTAGAACCTTCTGGTGGAAAATTTCATTTACAGCATTTCAGAAAGTAGTGTTACCATTGTACTACGGCTAAAATAAACTCAGGCATTCCTTGTAAAGAAGTATAGATTTTGTTCAAGAAAGGTGGTACAATTACAAAAAAAATTCTAGATGTAAATGTTACAGCATTTTCCATTAAAATTCCACCAGATTTTGCATTACTGTGCCAGAAGATAACCGTGAGTGTTTCCTTCTGCTTCCTTGCAGACTTGAATTATCACTTATCGAAGCTCATCAAAGCTCATTTTCTCGACACTTTTGTCATTATGTAATATAAGGAAATTGTATTTAAGAGTTGTAGAAGTCCACAGAATGGAAGAAGGACTCCATGCATTATTTCTGGTAGCATAATGAGCATTTATCATTGTGTGTGATACAGAATTCTGAACTGGATGTCTGAAATAATAACTTGTAGCACAATGAACTGGAACAGCCCCTTCAATCTAATATTTGAAGGACTTCATGTTTAGGGCTTTCCCCTGGTCAATCCAGCCCTTTAATCCCTGACCTAAAGCCATGCTGGTAGAGGGGGCCTGATGTGGAAGAGAATGTATATGGCCTGAAAATATGTATAACACTACATGATGCAAGTATGGTTAATATTTAATGTGTGTTTCAAATAAAAAGTTTTCTCTATATATAGCAGTTGAGAGGAGGGAGAGTTGAAAAACAAGTATTTAAATAATAAATGAGATAATGCATGCTGGAGATGGTACTGCTTAATTTGTTTTGCAGATTTTTATACCATTTTTGACTGTGAAAAGCTGGAGGAGCAATATTTTGTGACAGATTTGTATTACTAAGTTTTCAGCAACAACCTTCTCTGCAGGAAATACTGTGAACCTCTAACAAATTACTGTAAGACTGTTTGATTCATATCTGTTTTCTATCGTTTAGTGTTTATTATTTAAACATTTCTTCATACCAGATGGAATGCAGTAAGTCTGGAATCTCAAACTAATAGTGATTGATATTCAGCAAAGTGGTAGAATGTCTTTTACACTCTCTAGCTGTTTTCTCAGGCTATCATCCAGATCACTTTAAAATATTAATGATTCTACTTTTTAGTATTTCAGGTAAAGAACATTACAGCTCTGTATGGTGTAAGATATCCAGAGCAGAGGGAAAAGTCTGGGAAGACTGTAACCAACTTCAACACAGTGTAGTTCAGAACTGCTTTTTGTTCTGCTCTTGATTGTCAGTATGTCAGGTTTCCCTTCCAGGACTGGAAATAAAGCAGTAAAAGAATGTTGACCTTCAAACTGATTGCCCCTGATACTTATGCTAGAAAAGCATTGGTGAAATGTAGAGACTGTTTAAATGAAAACTCAGATGCTAGAGGACAGTGTAACTGGCAGAGGGAAGGCCTGTGTATGTTTTTTACTCCTTTGTTTTCTCCTCCTTTGATCTTTTGATGTAGATATAGCTGAGGACAGCCAAACTCCACAAGTGGATGTCAGCCATCAGATGTTCTGGTGCAATTCTTGACAGAGATGACTTAGTGCCTCATATTTCATTATAAATTAAAAAAAAAAAAAAGAAGAAAAAAGTGATTAATTTTTCTTCTTTGCCTTGAAACCATTGTCATTCAGGTAAAGAGTTCTGAACATGCTATTTTCAAATCTGCTGGTTGCATAATACAATACTTAAATATGATTATATACACATGCCAGGAAAAACTTCTGCAGGTCTAAATGTATCTAAACATTTACTATTGTGACAGTGTAAAAATAAAGCTTTAATAAATGTAGAATGTAGCCATAACAAAAAAAAATATTACTGTCTGTAAGCTTGCAAATACTGTAATGACTTTGAAATTAAGAACATTAATGTGGAAGACTGTTTAACTCCTGGTAGAAAATCCCGGATTTATAAGCTATTTAGGGGCATTTTACATGCCGGATTCTTTAAATTTTTGATGGGAGACATGCACACATTTAAACTCCTGAGAAGTAATTAGTTATGGATTAGGATTTTTTTTTAACATTTTGTTCTTTTCCCCAAATCCAGAAATGCCATTTTTAACATTGTACCGTGGTGAGGGATAGCCTGCTTTGAGAGCAGAAGCACTCTGTGTGTCAGTGTGTTTGCTCACAAGACCAATTCTGTGCAGCTCCGTGCCTCTGTGGTATCACTGATGTAGGCAACGTAAAGTTTTACCATTTTAAACTACCAGTGACCTTTTATTTAACATGTATACATCTCTTACCAAACTAAGTCATTTAGGGGATTCTTGAGCTAAAACACGTAAGCCAGCTTACTCAATTTTGAAAGGATTTTGTGTTATACACCCTTTTTTGCACAGATCAGGTGCCTGCACTGCAGAGTTTTTAATCCCCCTTTCTGCCATGGGTGAGGCCATATTGGTATCTCATCTGTCATACTTTACTTCTTTTTTGCTCCTTCTTTCCTTTCCCACCTCTGCCACCTCCAAGTGGTACATACTTGAAGAAATCCAGAAAAAAAAAGTTAATGTTATTGCTTAAATTCATCCTGACAGTGCATCCAAACATGATTTCTCTTTCAAAGAATAGTCTTTGATTTCTAAAAATGCCCACTGCCTTCCAAGAGATTGCCCTACTAATTTGCCTCTGATAAATGAGGTTGTGCAGAAAACCTTCAAAAATAAATTGTTTATCACCATCCTAATATAAGTTAGAAAGAATAGAATTTTGTTGTAATAACAAAAGAGTATATGTCCCCCAAATTCTGTAGTTGATGAAACAGACTCATCACCACTACTTTCCCACTTTCCCAAGTGTAGAAATCTTATCTTAATTTTATTGAATCAATTTTGTGTAGTGATTGATGTCCAGGTAAAGAGAAGTGGATAATAAATCCAACACTGAGCTGTAGAAATAGAACATTGTGGGACCTGCAGTCCCTTGGGACTTAAATTGGATGTTTGTGGCAAATCTTGCATAGGCAACCTTTTTCCACACAGTTCATCAGCTACAGTGTCTCTCAGACTGGGAAACAGAAATTAAAGTCAGCTTTAGTATGCACAATTATTGCTTAGCTATATTTTGTGTATTGAAGTGCATGCTGTAATGAGTGTGATTACATTTTCCTGTGTGCATGAAGACATGAGTGACCAGTGGATCCCTGTGCAGTTGAAACACTGAGTGAATTAAGAACTGCATCCCATTTGTCCTCCTGTTTTGTGATTTTTCAGTAGGCAAATGTTGGAGGACAGTTTTCCATCATCTCTGGAAATGCACTTAAAATACAGGACTTTGAAAAAGGCTGATAGGATTGAAAATGTGCCGTCTCTTGCATAATCTTAGATAAAGCAGTTCATTCTGGTAAATCAGGTGGTAGTAAATATGTGTTAGTGCCCCCAGAATCAAAGAGTTTGACTCTAATTAAGAATAAGAACTTGTCCTCAGTAATATTCCAGAGTAACACTCCATTTAACAACACCCATTTCTCTGACCCATACAAGCATTATGGCTGCCCACATTTTTCACTAGATTTTCAGCCTTTCTTGTAAATCTCTTTACAGAATTTCAAGGGTAGGAGCTGAACTGAGGAGCTGAATAAGTTCTTACCACAGTTAAACACAAATCAGTTTAAGATTCCTTTGACAATTATATTTAGACCACCAAGTTAAATTTGAGGGATGTATATCTGATGCAAGTATTGACAGCTAAATCGTAAAACCATTATGACATATTGACAGAGTGTCTTCAAATGCCTTACAAGTAATTTCACTGAAGCCAACAGAGACACAATGGTTCTTACTAACTGCAAATCTACAGATGTAACAGCTGTTCTTATTTGACTGTTGTCAAAATTTCATGCTCTTGTTAATTGGAAGGTGGTCAAACTGGAACGTTGTGATCATTAGAAAACTTCAGAAAACTGTAGAAAATACAAAACCTGTTGCTGTTATCTAAATGGAAAATTACCTAAATGGGTACCCCTGAGTCTGGTGTGTGCCAGACTCCATACAGCTGTAAAAGCCAGCAAGAACATGTCTTGTAATGTTTCTCCAGCTCCAGGCAGCCACAATTCTTGGCTTATTAGGAAAGAATTTTCAAAACGCATTTTTCTGAAATTATGTAGTCTAGCTTTTGCTTCTTTTATTTTTCCAATGTTTGGTTTGTTGGTTTTTTTCTTTACAGCTATAGTGAGTATAACATCATAAAACCAGATGTGTTACAAAAGCCAGATAATTTTGCCCTTTTTTTTTCCCCACTCTCTCATTTCAGAACCAAATGGAGTGTGTTGAGTCAAGGTGATAAACAGTAAAATAATTCTCATCTGGTCCCCAGCAAATGGAGTCTTCTCAGGACCTTTTAGGAAGGTATTTTCTCAATATTTTTAGTGATTTTAATATGCAGATGGCCTAAGCTCAATTCTATGGAATTAAAATAACTATAGCCCTCATCCCTGAAACTATCCACTATGAGTTACAATTTGTTGGTTTTATTTTGGGACATTGGCCCAAACACTGACCCCTCTGAGTTACAAATTGTAAGTTTTATTGGGGAATTTTCATATAAACATTTTATGGTCCTATTAATTTTTTAGTTTCTTTCCCTGCAATTGAAACCTCAAAGAAGATAAATTATTCTGCCATTAATAATAAGGTAGAACCTAATCTTCTTAATGTATGTCTGAAGATGTGAAAGCCCACTAAATGTTCTTTTCTTCTTTTGTTTTTCATTGCAGTACTTTGTATATGAAGCCACCACATAGCAGTGCACTTGTATGAAATTTTGAGAGCTCTAAATGTGATTGGGTAAAGTCATTGGAGCTGTTCCAAACATGGCTTAAGCTCCCACAAAAACACTGTAATGTTTGAAGCTGAAGATTTTTAATCGATCCTCCTCCTGGATATTGTCTGTACAGTTAGCATCAAATACTCCATGTATTAAATATTTGCTTCCATTGAGTATGAACCCAGCAAAACCCAGAGTAACATTTAATTTTAAACATCTTATTCATATTAATTTGTTTGGGATTTGTTGTAGTTGAAATAGTCACGGTGGTAGTCATGTTTAGTAAAAGAGTGGAAGCTACCTTGCAGAGGATTACATAATATATTACAGTGTCAAAACAAAGTTTTCAGGCACAGGAAGTCTGATAAAGAAGTAACAAATTCCTTGCTAAAATAACTTAGGACAGCGCTTGGGATCTGTTTTCATTATCTGTTTAGGCCCATTTATGACTGTATGTCTTCTAGGGCAGGTATTCCTTCTGTATATAACTATGGATTTAGATGGTGAAATTAAGTTACTAATTATATTCATCAGCTAGACAGATTTCAGTGAAGAAGTTTAAACAAAAAGAAACAGAGAAGTCAGCAGAGGTTTGGGAAAGATTGTAAAATATAAAATTCAGTCTTCACTGCACTGGTGTATTTGATTTCAGCAGAAGTGTGGATTTTGTTTACAGGATCATCTTTTTTATATGTCTTTGGTGAAAATCAAGTTTAGACATAAAAATAAAATGCCACTTTCGAGAGAATATTGCCCAGGATTGAGATATAATTTTCTTAGTCTTCCTCTAGATTGTCTATGAAGTTCCTAAAGGTACTGTAGTTGCAGATTTCCTACCATTGTTACATCATAGGTTTAATTTCCCTTTCGTGTAGAAAACTTAACCACATCCGAATATTCTTGCCAGAATATCAGTTCATTGCTCTTTAAGTTACTATTTCATTAACGACAGTTAAATCACTTATGGTACAAGCTGGTATGATAAATTAGTTTGTAATAGGTATAAAAATTAAGCAATGTTAAAGCTAATAATTTGTAGTAACTATTAGTTGCACAGCTTGATTTTCATTGAATTTCCAGAAATATTTCATATTTTAATCTAGTGCAAACAGCAAATTATTTAGTTTCTTAATCCTGTTCTGATCAACAAAGCTGCTACAAGGGTAGTTTACTATTGCTGTGAAAATAAATTTATTTGTTGCTATCACAGAGCACATTTTTCTAGAGTTTAGCTGTGCATTGACTGCTACTGTCCTCCAAAAGCACAAAATTATTATACCAATAGGTGGATTTTAAAAGTTTTTTCCAACCTAAGTAATGCTATGATTCTAAAATGAAAAGGCAGCTGACAGCTGAAGTGGCATCCTGGAATCATATGTGTTGGGATATACTTCTACTCAGCACCCGACTGGTGGTGAATGGAGAATTCAAAGCTGGTAACGGGTTACTTTTCAGTATTTATGCGGACCTCTCTCACTCTTTTTGCTTTCCCCTTCTTCCCCTGCCCCAATCTTGCACAGATTTAAAAGGAAAAACACGAGAGAAAGCTTACATTTGTCTGTAAATATTCAGTGATACCACAATTAACTCAGATAATTTTTGTGTGTCAGCTTAGAAAAGGTAGAGAGAGCATTGTTATTGAAATCAGAGGTGTTTGAGAGAAGAATTTTTAAATGAGACCAAGTAAATGCAAAAAGGAAGTGGATTGCTGAAATTGTAAGCTTTCTTTAACTAAAATTTAGCTCTGTCTCTTCCAATACACAAGTAATGACGACACTTTTAAGAAACTAATATTTTATCCAAGCTATTTTCATGAACAAGTGCTACATTTGATTTAAGAAGCAGGGATAATTTATCATTTTAGGCCTGTATGTTGTATATTTCACTATTTTTTTTTAATTTGTTTTTTTAAGTTGGAACAGTGGAAAAAATGTTACAGGTATGTACTCCTGGAATCATAGAAGATCCTGAGTTGGAAGGGACACGCTAGGATCGTCAAAGTCCTGGCTCTGCACAAGACAGTCCCAAAAATCACACCATGCGTCTGAGAGCACTGTCCACAACATTCTAGCTGTAGTTGTCACAAATGAAAATCCACAGTAGAAACAACTACTCATTGTCTATTTTGACATTTATTTTGCTCTCTTGTGCTAATTAACGTGAGCAGTTGGAACAATTCCTACGAAACTAGGAAGCAGTAATTCCATTTTAGCCAATCTAAACACAGGTAAGATGACACAAAACATGTTTCAAGCTAGAACAGTTTTTGTTTCTCTGTTCCTTACTCATTGCAAGTAGCAGAGAATGACTTTTATCCCTAGCCATCCCTGAGTCCTGGTTCCGCTGACAGCCCATGGAGGAGCAGCTCTTCCAGAAGAGATGTAGGCAGAGGGAAGGTCTCAAAGCCATCTTTGTGTCCATTCTCCCCATTCTGTTCTGTTCTACTGGGCTCTTCCTTTTTCACATTTCATCAATAACTGCAACTAAAATATGGATGGCAAAGGCATATAAAACAAAGCAAAACATGTAGGTGTCGGAGGTGAGTAGATAGCAAAACATGTTTTATGTATATACTGAGTTTTTGCAATCTGGTAATCTTGGGGACAGCAAATCCCCAACCTGCTGTCAGTTTTTACTCTAGAAAGTTTAAAAATGAAAGCGTTTCTCTCAAAGGGATATGCTAGAGTTGTTAAGCTACATTGCTCTTACACAATACAAAAAGTGCAGAGCAAATCAAATCAAGAGTGAAAGATTTACACCTCCCCTCTTTTGTTTCCTCATTTCTTTTCCTCCTAATTCAAGAGGTGTTGAAGGAAAGTGGAAGTGGTTGTTACTTCAGTACCCTCTTTTAAAAACAACTGAAGACTAGGTTTTAATTTGCTGGGGAAACTAGAACAAAGTAGCAAACCTTAAACACATATTTTTAGTTTTAGCATGATATGTCTGTGAAGGCCTTTTCCATTGTTCTGATGGTTTACTGGGTCATGCCTGAGCTTTTAAAAGTCTTGTAGATATGGTCTGTTAGCTGGAGCCTCAAGTACAATTAGAAACACATAAACACTTACTAAATGTACGAATTATCTGCTAGCAGGACTCATCTGAAATCCCAGACCACAGGAACGTGAATTGAGACATTTATATGGGTCACCATAACCTTGCTGCAGGCATCTAGATACCACTAGCATCTAGGTTAATAATTCCTTTGACATCTGGCAATAATGACAAATAAAACTTTCAAAATACTGATATCTGATACTCTGAACAGCTGTGTCAAGTGGTGTAATAGAGCTGGAATCTCTCTTCTGGTGACTACCATGGCTGCTGGCTCAGCTGGCTCCTTATGGGTCTCTTGAGATGCTGGCCCAGGAGACACTTTCTCTTTTCAGGCTCTTGTGTGGGCACAGTCAAGGCTGTGATGCAGCAGCATGGGCTGCAAGAAGGCACTCTGCAGTTACACTGGCATTGTACCTGGAGTTGTACGTAAAATAGAGAAGCACTAATGAGATCTGAACCTACGTAGGAGAAAAAAGAGTGGTGTAGCCAGGCTGCCTTTTTTTTTGCTGGAGCCATTATTTACAAGAGTGAGGTGTTTTCGCAGCCAAGGGTTGTTCAACATGGACCAGTTTTTCTGGTGCATGTTGATAATTTAGGTTTTGTTGAGGAAATTCAGGAGGAAGGGCTTCTCCCTCTGGTGGGACATGGGCCCACAGCACATCCTTCTGCCCCGCTGTCATCTCCATGCTCTCAGGCACTTGATGGCCCAGTGGGGCTGTTACACAGAGAAGGCTTTGTGACTCCAGGGGAGTGGTGTTTGATGAGGCTGCATCTTTGATATGCTTCACTGGTTTGGGCTGTAGGAGCCTGTTTCTCCATTCGTTGTATAGACAAAGCTCTGTGTGTGAAAGATGGGTTTGCTCCCTCTTTCTCCTTTGATTCATCTGTGCTTCTTCTAATGCTAAGTGTCACCTTCAGGTGTTTCATAAGATTTTTACAGAGGCTGTCCTAATATTTTCAGAAGGTTTCTCATGACCTAGTGGTAACTTTCTAATGAAAAATGTTGCCCATGTTGTGACCTGTTATATGGAGGAAGAACTATTTCCAATAAATCCTGTCTACTAAATCTTCTATTTATTTTGTAAGAATTCCTCTTCTGTTTGGGACACAGGAATCAGAATTGTCTCAATCACTGTCTGAAGAGGCAGAGTAAACCATGAAAAGTGGCTGTTCCTCGTCAGAAATAAATCCATAATTGATTCTGATTATAGTATAGGACTGTGGAAGCCACCCAAGAAGAAAGACAGATGGCTCCCAAGCCTGGAGATCATAGCCTAATGGCCACAAATTCTAGGTTTCGAGTGGAAACTTGAGCATCAAGAAGAAATAAGCCACTTGGGGACCTAGTTATAGAGTGCACTAGTATAGAAAAAACAAAAGCACATAGAGGAACTTCTTTGACATGATTTCCTCTGCCCTTGGAGAGTACATGGGAGTAAGTAGACAGTTTATTGTAATAACTGCTTTGCTGAAGGACCTTTTCCTGTGGTTCATCACTCAGGATGTACTTGTGCTGCTGTGCTCTGACGTGGGGCCAGGGAAACTGGGGCAGATCTGTCTGGGTGTTTCAATACACAGGTGTTTGCAAACAGCGCAAACACACGCTGCACTGTGTGTGGCTTCTCTCACCACATGCAGCCACAGGAGGCTGATGCATTCATGGCCTGTCCTAGGATGGGCAAAATACATCGGTAGCATGATGTTTCAGTAATACTGCATGGCAGGGTGTTCACTACGCCTTTTGGTTTTGTGCACAATTTGCCACTAAAAAGTGTCCAGAACAGGGTGGGATCTCCACCTATCCCCAGTTACCCTCTCTGTATGGGCGATGAAGCTGATGGTGCTAATGGTCACCTAAGGAATACAAAGAGACTAAGTATTTGAACAGTTAATTGAAGAAATATTATAAGCTTTCTTAATTTGTTTGTTGATATTGCTGTTAAGGAAAAAGAAAATCACAAATCTGGCTGCTCTTTCAGTTAATATGAACCATCTGTCTGGTTAGGTCTACTTTTCTGGCATAACTTCTACTTTTGTGGTTCCTTTTCTTTTCTTTCTGATTATGAAACAGTCCCCAGTGGAGTGTCAAAAATCACCATTATAAATGCTGACAATTGTTCTGGGTTAGCATTAAAGGCTTTAAAACCCACGAAGTTAAATCTGTGTCTGAAGCTGTGTTTGTAGTCATTGGCTTCAAGTGCAAGTTGCCCTCCACTGCGAACACGCTACAAATTCTTTTAACACAGAAACACTTGCCAAGTCCAAATTCGAACTTGGTCTTTGGACACCACTCCTAAGGGGAAGGGGAGTTTGCCAAGAAACCAGTTGAATAGAGGGGGAGGGCTGGAGGTCCACAATCTCAGCTGGTGAAGACAGAGGAGGGCAAAGGTTCTTTGTACCAACAAAGCTTTGCCCTGAAGATAAGGAGGGACAGAAATAGTAAATGACTGTCACAGCTGTGCACAAACTGGTTGAAAAGGAAAAAGTGTGCAAGGTTGTTTTGCAGAGAGATCAGTGCTCCTGCCTAAAGGACCTGGCTTCTTTTGCACATCATTCTGCCTGCCTTGATATCGCGAGTGTTTGCTGACTTTTATGCCTGATTGGATGAGACTAGGATTTGATCCATTGCCTCTTATGTGCACCTTTCAGTCACAAAGAAAACTAAAAAGGTGTGTAAAGGAACAAGCAGTGGTTTAAATTTGCATCCATTGAAATAGCAGCTGCTTTGCCTACAGCTGAACTGGTGTTTGAACATGAATCTGCATACTGTGGCAAGAGAAAGGATGAGGATGTTTAATCTAGTGTTCTGGGGAGTTTTGGAGTATATTATAAAATTTGAATCTCAAACATATATAGGAAAAAATGCACACAGAGGCAAAGAAAATAAGCTGTTCATACACTAATTAATTTTTAAAAGTACTGGTTTGTTATTCTTCTGAAAGTAGAAATCTTGACTTTCTACTGCGATGTGCAGAATGAGCTGGGGTGAGACGCTTTTCATAACCATTATGGATTTATTCCCTGTTTGTCCTTTGCATTTTTCTTGCAGAAAATTCCCAACCATGCTGCTCAGATGATGCTTAAAATCACATGTTAGAACCATTGTTGCTTTTTAGAATCATGTGATCAATCATAAAATTGTTTCGGTTGGAAATAACCTTTAAGATCATCAAGTCCAGTTGTAAACCTAATACTGCCAACTCCACCATTAAAGCACATCTCCAACTGCTCTGTCTATACACCTTTTAAATGTCTCCAAGGATGGTGATTCCACCAACATCCCTGGGCAGCTTGTTCCTGTGCTCGGTGAACCTATTGCTGAAGAATTTTTTCATAATGTCCGGTCCAAACCTTCCTGGTGCAATTTGAGGCCATTTCCTCTCTTCCTATTGCTTATTACCTGGGACAAGAGACTGACACCCACCTCTTTGAGGCAGTTGTAGGGAGCGATGAGGTCTCCCAGAGCCTCCCTTTCTCCAGGCTAAACACCCCCAGCTCTCTCAGCTGCTCCTCACAGGACTTGTGCTCCAGACCCTTCCCCAGCTCCATTGCCCTTTTCTGGACTGGCTCCAGCCCCTCAATGTCCTTCTTGTAGTGAGGGGCCCAAAACTGACCACAAGACTCAAGGTGTGGCCTCACCAGTGCCCAGTATAGGGGGACAGTCACTGCCCTGGCCTGCTGGCCGCAGTGTTCCTGCCACTGGCCAGGATTGGATTGGCCATTGGGCACACCCTGGCTCATGTTCTGCTGACTGATGTCCATCACCCCCAGGTCTTTCCCACTGTACAGCTTTCCAGATACTCTGTTCCTATCCTATAGCGCTGCAGGGGACTGTTATGGCCCAACTTCTCAGTATCATCTCCACTGGATGCCAGAGAAAAGAATTAATAAATACTTCTAGTACTGTGTTTGGGGATCCTAGCTTTTTGCTGCTGTTGTGGCTATCTTTCTATTTCTAAGGCCAAATAACACTGAACAAAGTAAAATAAAATTTAGTGTTCTCTTTTTCTCCAACACAATGTTCAAGGATCTTTTCAGTTTGCAGCATCTCTAGGTGACTGAAGACCTTTACCTATTTCCATTAATAGCAAGTGAAAGTCTTTTTCTTCCTTCAGTGGGAGCACAGTTGAGTCATTACATGCAGTTTCTTGAAAGCAATGTCTGATCTGTTTTCTTTCCCTTTTTACCTTTTCCTCCTCATGTCTCTTATAGAAATTAATATATATTAATATTTTATTGTTCTCTAACCTTGTACTATATTCCTTTTCTATTTTCAAAATTCAATGTGTTGTTTTGGCACACAAGAACTGTCAGTGGAAAGACTTAGTTACTAACATTCAGAGAATATTCCAAACAAAACCAAGGAAATACATCACTATGAGACAGGTTGAAGTAAGCTGAGTATTCGATTCTGCCTGTGCCAGCATTTTCATCAAGATATTTTGAATCTTCATTGAAATCTACATGAAGGGTTAATTCTATTTTTTAAAGCAGGAGATTGTGTAAAATGTTGATATTGAACAGAGTGCATGACCACAGCAAAGTCAAACATGAGTGGGCTCTCTAGTGCTTGACATAGTGTAACAGGGTTTCTGTTATTTGTGCATGTCAAAATTCAGCTTCCAACACTAACAAACTGATGTCATCCTAGTTCTGGTTTGAATTAGCAAAAATCAGAGCTTTTCTTTCTACTCTCATTTTGTAATAACACTGCCAATTAAGAAATAAGACACCAGCCACAAACAGAGAAGCAGTTCCTACTCTAATGAGTTTGTGGTCTGAATTCAACAGGCCTGATGGTCACCAGCTGTTTTACAACATCAAACTTGTATTTCCGTCTTAAATCGGATGTCCTCATGAAATGCAGCTCCACTGGCTCAAGGAGTCTTTCTCCTCATGTTCATGAATATACTGGAGGTTAGAATTACGATTTATATAATGATACAAATGTCTGAAGAATCATTTACTATATGTCTGTCTTCAAAACCAAATGTTTTCAGTTCTTTTGCTCACAGAAGCCTCCACTTCTGGTGGTGTTTGGGAATTTCTTTATTTGAAGAAAACTGCCACAGGTAGTTCTTAAGCACAAAGCATTTCAATGAAGAATTTTGTAATTTTTTTCTGAATAATGCCTTTCATACAAAAATGTTATTTTTGCTACCTATGATAGGTACCTCATTTCCTCACAGGTCTGCAGGAAGGAATTGCTGCTTTCATACTCGTGTTTTGTATGAAGCTGTCTGCAGCAATTATGAAAAGCTCTTGGCAGGACTCAGCCAGGGGTTTCCAAGTAGGAAGACTTTGTTGATCATGGCATACCTTTTTGGCATAGACTTTCACACGTCTTTTCCATCAAATTTATGGTCTCTTCAAAAGAGACAGTCTCAGCAGAAATACACTCACTTGGCACACACACTGTCGATTTTATTTACCATTTTACTTCATTGCTGCCACATCCATGCCAAGTACTAAGTTGGCCATAATATTTTCAGCTGAGGTCAGATTTGTCAGCATCTTTGCATAGCATTACACCTTTAAGCATGGCTCCTTTTTATTTTAGCACACTCCATCATTTGGGATACTGATATTTTATCTCTATTTCTACATGTTTTATACTTATTATGACCAAAACTTCAAGTGTTTACAGTGCCTAATGCTTGGTGAACCACTGTCTTCCCTTCAATATACTTACCCATAGCACCATAGGGAATCACAATGCACAGTCAGGCCACGAATAGAACATCTCATTGTAGGGATGGAAAATGCAGCATCTTCAGAGCTCGATATAAAACCAAGACAAGCATCATGTTTTCAATCACTGTGTGCTGTATGATTCCTGCTGGGTTGAACAGGTAACCTTTAGCAGAGACAACGGTACATGGAAGTACTGCAACTGCATTGGGAGCTCTGCGGAGCAGGAATTAACAAAACATGTTTTGTTTCATGGTGGGTTTTGTGGCGTTTAGCCTCATGAAGTTCAACAAGGAGAAGTACAACATCATGCACGAGGGTAGGAACAGCCCCAGGTGCCAGGACACTCTGGAGGCCGCCCAGCTGGGAAGCAGCTTCACAGAGAGCACCTGGTGGTCCCAGCAGTCACCAAACGGACCGTGAGCCGGCAGGCTGCCCTTGTGGCAAAAACCCCACCAACAGCATCCTGGGCTGCATGAGGAGCAGTGTTCCCAGCAGGGGAGAGAAGTGGTCCTGCCCCTCTGCTCAGCACTGGTGACACCAGACGTGGGTGCTGGGTGCAGTTCTGGGCTCCCCAGTACACGAGAGACATACTGGAGAAAGTCTGACAAAGGCTGCAGAGATGATGAAGGGATGAGAGCATCTCTCCTTTGAGGAGAGTCTGAGAGTGCTGGAGCTGTTCAGCCTTGGGCTCTGAGAAGGCTTGGGGGGATCTTATTAAGGTGTACAAATACCTGAAGGGAGTGCACACAGAGGATGCAGTCAGACTCTTTCCAGACATGCCCAGTGGCAGGGCCAGAGGCGATGGGCACACACTGAAACACAGATGACTCCTTACAAACAGCAGGAAACACGTTTTCTCTGTGAGGGTGACTGAGCATTGGCACAGGTTGCCCAGGGAGGCTCTGGGGTCAATATTCAAAAGTCATCTGGGTATGGTCCTGTGCACCTGGCTCTGGGTGGCCCTGACTGGGCAGGGGATTGGACAGCATGGCCTACAGAAGTCCCTTTCAGCCTCAGTCAGTCTATGGTTCTGTCATTCTGTGTATACCTTTCCTAGAGTCTTCAATTAAACAGAGCTCAAATCATTCATGTTTTGTTTTATAGACAGGTTTTTACATTATAGAGGTATCCATAACTGACATATAAAATTTTGATGTGGTATCATAATGTATTATGAAATAGATAAGACAAGTTTTCAAGTGAAAAGTATAGAGATATCAAATTTAAAATTAACAGTAGCAGAAAAGGAAACAATAGCAAATAAACTGAATTGTCAGGTGAGTTGATTGCAACTCTTGTATGGATTAAGGAGCTGTAAACAAGAATTTACTGAATTATAAAAATAACTAGGGTCTATAGATCTTTAAAACTGGGCATTATTAAATGGCCCCTATGGTCATCCAAGATCGTTTAACTTCTAACATGGTTGAATGGAGGAAACTTGTCATTCAGCATTACTCTCCATCTGTTTTTGCTCACACTTGCTACTGCTGTGGCAAAAGTTCGTCTTGCAAGCTGCAAATTTTCTGTTACAACAGAAACATATTAATTTCATATTTGTTCAAAAGACAATCTGGGTTTTTTTTGTAAACATCCCAATGTGCCAGTTGATATAACAAGGGAAAATGAGGCTGCTGCCCGTGATTATAACTCATGAAAAATAGCTGCAGTACATGCTTGGATTTCTCTGTTCTTGCAGCCAGTGTTATCTTCCTCCTCTGGCTCCTCTGCCATCCTGTTGAGGTTAGACCTCCTTGCCCACCCTACTACTTTGTATTTCTCCTTTTTCTAACAGTTTTTCTTCACTCTGGCTGTTTTCTTACAGTCTTACAGAATCACTGACCAATATATGGTAACACCACAGAGGTGTTCAAAATGCCTGGTCAGCACAGATGTGTGCTGTTTTTCCCACCTCCCAAAAGCAGCTCAGCTCATCCCTTTGCCCTCAGTGATGACATCTCTAGTCCACACGGTAAAGGGTTTGTGACATGATCCAGTGTCAGTGTGTCTATGTCACCATCCCTTTGGGGCACTTCAGCTTGCAGTACCGGGACAAGCTGTCAAGGTCCTGAAGTTCTTCCTGGGTTTACAACTGTTTCACAAACAAGCACTGAGTTTCCTTTCTCTCTGCCTTTTTCTGACTGGCACCAAAACAGAAGTCAGACATAATGTATTATTTTAAAGTTACTTAAAACCAAAACAAAGTGATTTCCACAAAAGGATCTACTAGGGAAAATTAAAGAAGTAATTGGTTGTGGTGCTCAATTACTCTCTTGCATTCTTTGCTGTTTGCATCTAAAACCTAGTGCTTCCACAGGTCTTCGGATTAAGCTGGAGGAACGATCACAACTGTTTGTTTCTTGGTTACAGTATTTTTACTCCTAAAGGACTGTAAACCAGAGGATGAAATAGAGGTTAAAATGAATTTCTTCCTGCCACCCCCTCCCCGCTTTGGAATTCATAATTGTTGAGGTGAGTCAGACCTGGGCTGCCTCTGCCCCCCTGGGCAGACTCTCTGCATTACGACTCCGCCCCGGGATTGCGGGAGGGCGTGCCCAGGACCCTGACTCTGCCCTCACTTCCACACCCTTCTTTTCAGTCATGTATCTTATTGGTTTATTTGAATTGTACCCCCTCCCCTTTATGTACTGATTGGTTCTGTATGCTTGTACCGCCCTCTCCCTCTTTCCTCATTGGCTGTTCCTTTCCCTATTTAACCGGCTGCTCTCAGGCAGTCGGGGCCATTTTGTTGATACACCAATGCTGCAGACGTGGCCCTCCTTCCCCTGCTCTCCCTCCCGACCACCACGAACCTTCTACCTCAATAAAGGAGAGCTTGGGAAGGAGCAATCCTCCCACCACCCTTCGTCTCGTCGTCGTCTTCTTTCGTTTTCGTCTACAACACATAATTTAGGCTGCAAGCACCAACTACCATTTAATTATCTATTTCAGCCACCAACTACCATTTATTTGGAGAGCAAACAGGAGGAATTAGAGATCTGTGTACATTTGCAGGGTTACAGTCTCACTGTAATCATCTTGGTATACCAGGATAGCTCCCATGGCTGGAGTGCTGTGATGGATGGAAACAGATTCATTAGGAAAGCCTGGCTGGGAGAGTGAGGAGATGGAGTTGCCCTTCATACAAGACAACAGCAGGAGGGCATGAAGCACTATCTTGGGATGGCAGATGCACGTGAGTGGGGTTGGGAAATGTGTCTTCTAAAGAAGAACTTAGAAAGCTGAGGAAAAAGAAGGTCTACTTCAGATGAGATCTGAGGATCTTCAGATAAAATCTTCAGACAGCTGGAAGAAACTTCACTTTCACCTGCCCTGGCCCTTATGGGGATCTTCAGCCACCCTGGTATCTGCTGCAGAGTTAATGCATTAGAGTACAAGTAATTCAGAAATTTTCTGGACTCTACTGATGATGATATCCTGTCATGGGTGACTGAAGAGCCAGAGAAGCTCTGTTTCTGTTAACTTCACAGAAAAATGGAGAATGTGAGTGTTGGGAGCAGCCATGACTGTGGTTATCATGAGACAGTGTAGCTCAGTGTGTACAAATACCTGTTGGGGGAATAAAGAAGATGAAGCCAGATTCTTCTAGTGGTTTCCAGTGACAGGACAAGAGGCAGCAAATGCAAACAGAGAAGAAAAGGTTTTTATTGTTTGGACAATTAGACAGTGCATCAAGCTTCTTCAGATGGTGGAGTCTCCATTCTTAGAGATATTAGAAATGCAACGGAACAACCATCCTGATAAATTTGCTGTAGCTGACACTGCCTGAGCAAGGATTTGGACTAAATGACTTCCAGAGATGCCTGCCAACCTCTGAGATTCTGTGACGTGAATCTGTGATAAAAATATATTCCAAAGCACATTCCATGGTAAATTTTAGAAAAGCTTATTCAAAAAGAAATTACAGGGAGGAATCCCAGCTGACAAACCAGTTCTAAAGGGTACTTCATTTAAAGTTACAGGAGCATCAGCTTTCTTTTGCCTGTTATGCATGGTGCCATACAAATCGCAGCAGTACATGGTCCTGTTTTCTCTCCCATGCACTTCCACGGCCCTTTCAGCCCACAGCTTCACTGCTGGACAGAAGGTGAGCTGAGTGTCACAGTAAGCTGTCATATAACCGGGACTAATGTGGACCATGAACTAATACTGTTATTCACAAGCCGTCAGTTGGGGTGATGATTTCCACACCATCAGCCCAGTATAAAGGGACACCAATAGAAAGTTAATTAGGAGATGATGTGTTGACAATGCCCAGCTCTCCCTTTTCATAATGCTAGATCTGGACAAAGAACGAGTACCCTGGTGCTTCGGGAAGGTGGCACAGTGATGAGCAGTCTGAGGACGCTGATGAAGTTGTTGCTATGTCATGGTGACAGTTGTAAGATCTGTGTAGGAGCCCTGCTCTGGAGTCCTGCAGCAGGCCAGTTCTTGTTGGCCCACCTGGAACTGAGTACCTCGACACTTATTCTGGTTTGCGCTCTGGGTGGCTATAGATGTAGGCACAATATAATCATAGACCTCTCTGTGAGATTTTGCCTTGGCAAAAAACAGTTAAGGTGCACCTGCATGTCTCAGAACAAGTTACAATCAAAGTCTAGAAACTGACAGAAATAGGGGATCTGGCAGCTTGCTGGTTATTGAGCTCATCTTGCCATGATGCTAGAGCTAAAAATGAAGTACTCCTAACCAGATGAGACAACAACTTAAAGACATATACATGTATTGTGTAAGTCCATGACAGCACATTGTTGTGGAAACCTCATACCCAGAGTCATTAATTATTAGTCATTTCCCCCCTCGGACCTTGCCATGTACTGTAATCCCCACTCACTGCTTTTGTCTCTGGTTGCAAGAAAGCCACAGAACTGTAACTTTGTTGACAACTGAAATTTTCTTGCTTACCACAATGTGCAGCTTTTGGTGCAAAGACCACTACTTGATCATCTGCCAATTTTGCCCTGGTGTGACATGGCCAAAGTGGACACACAAATTGTCGGACGCATTGATCAGATCATCTGACAGGGCAAAACCACAGCCACCAGAAAGGGTGTAATTTTGGCTTTTCTTTTTTTGTCTAAATAAAAAACTTTAGAAGAAATAGCCTCATCTGTTTGTTAGCTTTAAAAACAGGAAGAAGAACTTCTAAAGTTTCTAGATTTACTTTTTTTGTTTAGAGATGATCAGTGTGAGTCAGTCATTCCTTCTGCCAAGCTGGAAGCATTCATAATCTCCAACAGTCCCTAATAATTCCGAGGGAACAAATATTTTAACCTGTGGAAGAAATTTTTGTCCTTGCAGATTTTCCAGTTGGCAAGGCTTTTTGGTTGGAAAGCAAATCAGGAACGACAAAGTGATACTGTCTTTTTCATGAAAATCATCTTTTAAAGAACAGAATATGTAGGGATTTTTCTGTACCTCCCAGGTTTGAGATCTTTATGTCCGTTATTTGGGTCCTATGCTCCATTTAACTTGGGCTACATGACATTGGAGTTTGAGAAGCCTTACTCTTTTCACACCAGTCACAGGGTAAACCAGGAAGAAGTGGACTAAAGCATAAAACTGGGATATGAAATGCCAATCAGGCCGTAAGCGTTTAAACAACACTAAATATATAAACATCTGAGCTTATTAGCATGCTGCCTTCTTGCAGAGGAATGAAATTGATAATTCCAAACAATAAACGAACATCATGTTCATCTCTCTCCGTTCTTCTTCCAATGATTTCCTTTCTCATTCCATTGTAATAAATGCCACACTAAAGATTTTCAACAACCGCTTGAGTGTCACAAAATTTGCAGATAAGAACAAATTGGTGTAGCAGGGAAAAAGAAGGCCAGTTTTCCCCGTGAAACAGGGTGAAAGTCAGATCAATCGGCTACACAGGAACACTGTGGAGCTGCCATTCAGGTTTTTCATCAGGTAGCTAACAAGTTGTGACCTGTAATCAAAGTAAGCAATACATTACAGAGATTTTTCTTTGTTGCATGTAATCTGTTGAAAGGCTGGCATTTAACATGAACAGGCTGGGGGGAACCCTGTGGCAATACCTGCCTGTACAGCTTTAAATAAATATTTACCTCATGGCCCATATATTTATGCCATACATCAAACTGAAAAACAAAGAGCAGCTGGACTGCCCCTTTGGAGGGTTGTAGAAGTGAAGCTATACTTTTTGTGGTACTCAGCAATCTATAGTGTTGAGTGAGCATCCCGATTTCCATTGCAGTTGTTGTGAAATAAAGAGTATTCTTCACTGTGTTATGAATTTCTAAAACTGCAACCATTGCTCCTTCAGGCAAAAGTGCCATATGTATGTCAGCTCCCCTGTTTTTGCGGTGGTGGGTTGGCTGTTTTTTGGTTGTTTTTTTTTAAATCTCATACACTTCCTATTTGATGTTGCAACTGGAACCACTCTTGCTGTAAACATGTCTTTCCTTTATGTGCATATGTACATATCCTTGCTCTATTCAGCATGTTTCAACAGAAGAGATGGTTCCAGTGCTGGCAAAGAGAAAGGTCTGACAAAGGCAGGAGGAGATACCCAGCTAAGAGCTGGATTACTGCATGACTTCAAGCCACACAAAATCCCAGCCCAGCAGCCAGGTGAGTGCATTAACTTCCCATGGTAAGACTCCAAACCCCAAGGATACAATGCAGACACGGTGTCTGCCAGTTATTTTCTGACTCATGGGTCAGAAAATTTCCTGACACAGCTGAACTAGCTCTGTGATAGGAGGTCCCCCTTAAAGAGGGCAACCCTTCACTGCAGGATTTCACTGCTTTTTTGGGCAGAAATTTTGCCCCTACCAGGGAGGTTTATTACCCTACTTTGGTCTGAAGAAGCCTCTGGAAAGCTTCTTTCAGCAAGGTGAGGCACATTCAGGTCCACTTCACTCAATTCATAAAAATAGGCACTAATGATTTTCAGCAGAACTGAACAGATCTTCCTTTACTTGTCTCACTTCCTTTTTCCCCCCTGTTTTCCATCTCTGGACATATCGTCATATTTGGCTTTGTCCTCTGTTTTCTGCAAAGTTCTGCAAAAGTAATGTCATCTGAGGGAGACACTGTCTGCAGGGCATTTATTTGTACACAAATAATATTTTACCATGGCAACCCTAATTTTTTTCAATATGCAGTCCTCTGGAACATGAAATAGCTTTTGAACAGCTGGGCATTCCCCTGCTTCTTCTGCAGCTGATATCTCAAAGAAATCTTAAAAATAGATTGTTGCAGGCACAGAACCAATAAAGAAAAGGGACACCATTCACAGAAAAGGTTTTCTGCAGTTGTCAATGGCTTTTGTTCACAGCAATAAGTAAGAGTTACATATTTTAAAACAATCAGTGATGTTATTTTGCTCTTAATAGGCCTAATTATATTGACTTTTATATCTTTACTGCAGCATCTGGTACAGATTTCTGTCCCCAGTGTTTTGTTATTTCTGGGTTATAACACATTTTTGCTTACAGTTTTTTCTCCTACCTGATTCATTCTGTAATCTCCAAAGAGGATAATGGCACTTGAATGCTTTTTGAACAACAAAAACACCTTTTCTATTTTCACAGCTAAGATTTGCAGCAGAATATAGGTAGCCTATGTCGGAAAGAACAACACAGGCTTTGGTCAATTGGACATTGCTGCAATGTGGTCACAGACAACTAGCACAGACTCTAACTTTACAACTAGCTGTCCCTGCAGGAGATAAGGCCTGCTCATGATTCCAGATGTGCACTGATTTACAGCTTTGTCCTGAGCCCAGCTGTCAGGCCAGATCTTTGGGCTGAACAAGGGCTGAACAAATGCTGGCATTTAAACTCTGGGGTCTTTGATCTTCCTAGCCCTAAACCAAATCCTATTTCTAGCCTTCTGCAGAGTAGAGGATAAACCCCTCCAGCTCAAAATATATGATGTCCTTCTACTCCATCCTGTGCCCACCTGGATTTTCCTAGAATTTTGTCTTCATGAGAAAACTTTGCAGTTTACAACCTAGAGTTACACTGGCAATCACTGTATAACTGCCTGCTCTAGTGCATCTTGTCTCAGTGCCCTTTGAATCCCATTTTGAATTAAAAATATACTTGTTGAAATTAATATTTAGACTATATTTTTGCAAGTAGTCCCTCTTCCATATTTCACAGAATCACAGAATATGCTGAGTTGGAAGCGACCCACTAGGATCATAGAGTCCAGCTCCTAACCTGGCACAGGACACCCCAGGAGTCACACCAGGTGCCTGTATTTGTTTGAATTCATACTTTCATGTACAACTGCAAAGGCTGTTTTTAAAATTTTGATATAACTAACTTTCAGTAACTGGACACTCACAGTAAAGCTTTAATTTGAAGCATTTTTATTTGTTCTCACCTGAGTAGCTGAATATTCAGTAAAATGCCTGAACCTTATAGTAATTCTGTGGGTTTGTGCAGGAACCAAAACCTCCTTGAATAATGATCCTCAAAAGCCAAAATATGGAATATTAATATTTCTTTCTTCTTCTCCCCGAGTTAATTTCCTAACTACTCATCTCCAGCAGAGCATCTGGGGAGTTCCAGCACAGAAGGGCTCAGGTCTGCCTTGTGAGGTCTTCTCTTGTGGTGATTCCTGTCCTTGCTAGTGAAGCAACACGCCGTAGCTTGGATTTATGCAAAGAAACACCCTTTCATGCATACATGTGGAAAGGCTACTTTTCACTGCTACTTTTAAATCTGCAGTTTTCATGCTTAGGAGATTGCCCATCTCACTTTGGCTCTCCTGCTTTGCCAAGGATGGTGCTACTCCAGCTCCTACCTACTGGCTTCCTTTTCTGTGCAAGGCTGACCAGCCTGGGGTGTGAGGATGAAGAAGGGACTCTTACAGAGCAGCATTCTCGAGGGTGGATCAAGCATGGGTATTCTCTTGGCACTCCTCATCACTTACCCCAGCTGCAAAATCACAGTGACTTGCACACTCTCTGTTGACGGAAAAGGACAGAATTTGCAGGTAAAAGCAATATCCAGTGGCCTTCAGAGGCCATTACCCGGCCAGCAGGCCAAAACTCAGCCTTGTAGCCAACGTTAAGATACCTTACAGTCCAGCCACAGAATAATAGAATAGTTTTGGTTGGAAAAGGCCTTTATGACCATCCAGCCATCAACCTAACACTGCCAGGTCCTTGACCAAACCATGTCCCTAAGAGCCACATCTATGTCTTTTAAATTTCTCCAGGGATGATGAATTGGCCATTTCCAATTATCTGCAAGCTGTCTGATTTTTTTTAAAAAACCCCCGTAGAACTCAGATCTGATAACTTGAAAAACACTCATTAGCTGTTAAACTGAGCATTTTGTACTAGCTATTTCTCCAGCACCTGAATGGTGTTTTGTTTTTTGAAAGAGGAAGTTGCAGTTTGCTGTTGCCAGCACAATTTTTACAAACAAAGCAACAGATCACTGGGATTTAACTTGTTTATAATTTCACATGCAGGTGTTATTCTTGACTGTTCTTTTTATTCTTCTTCATGAAACCACAATGCTGTACAGCAAGACCCTGCTTCATTCAAGCAGCTTACTTCCCTTTACAAGGAATTAAACAAGGTCTGAAAAATATACTCATAATAATATAATCATTATAAAAAGCAGCCTGATACTTTTAATATAAGAGAATATTTTTAATGTATTTAATGTAAGAAAGGAGTCCTGTAGCCTTTTTGCTGCCCCTCACAAAGAGTCAGGTTTACTGAGCAGTGACTTCATGCCCAGCTTTAACTTTTATGAGACTGGCCTCCTGGTCTTTTCCCTACTATGAGTAGCCTGCATATTGCAGAATGATTACATTTTTTAAAAGGATTTTTCAGTTCAGCCACTAACTGAATTCCTACCTGGAAGTACAGCCATACCTACAGATATACATGTATCCCACATATATATATTAATACAGCAAATACAGACTTGACATACAAAACAGATCAACCCCCTCCTTTCTGTTGTTGTAGCTCTGTATCACAACCCTCAGCAAGAGGCAATCTTGCCAAGCTTAGCCATAGCAGGGTTCTCTTCACTGAGCCTCAACAGATGAATCAGCACCAGACTGATTGCAATTTCCATTAATAAAGTCAGGTGCCCCTTAAGATCAGCCACCAACCCTCAGCAAACTGGAAGCAGTGGAGAGCTCCATGGGTCTCCATGTGTGGTTTTCAGAGCATCAATTTGCAGAGGCAACTTCAGTCCACAGAAGAGTAAACACATTGAATCAAGACACAATGTTTGGGGACAACGTGACAAACACATGCACTTTGTTAGGACTAAACCAGGTTGGGCTGTTCAGAGCAGGGCATTCCAAAGCATTATACAGAATCAGCTCAACGGAATGTGACCAAATTTCCCCTCTGAGCCATCCCCAAAAGCACACAGATGTACCTGCCATGCTGATGCACACATGTGGCTCATACTGTAGACAGCAGTAAAAGAGCTTTCCCCAGTACTTCAGCTGGCAGTTTGCTGCTAACAGTACAGTGTGATAGCAACCAGAAAAATCAAATAATACTGCCAGGACTACTTTCTGCTCATCCCATGGTCACCTTTCTTCTCTTACCTCACCCTCAAATGGTAAACCATATGGGAGCAGAAATGCCCAGCATAGCCACTGGCTGCTAGTACCTTCTACCTTACCAGTGGAAGTATCCCTCCAGCATGACGTACTTCCAGAGAATGGAGAAGACAGCAGCTGCAGAAACTGGCTCATAGGCAAGATCAGAATCAGGTGGAATTGTGAAGCACAGGATACAACGGGCAAAGGACATAAGAACTATGGATA
Organism: Acanthiza pusilla; assembly: GCA_036630365.1. Taxonomy (NCBI): domain Eukaryota; kingdom Metazoa; phylum Chordata; class Aves; order Passeriformes; family Acanthizidae; genus Acanthiza; species Acanthiza pusilla. Next base: position 3,367,112 of record JAXCHO010000095.1, read on the forward strand.
TACCAAAGCAAATTTAGATTAGATGACCTCAGATCAAATTATTTGTATTTTTCTTGTTGAAGATAAATATAAAATGAAACAGATGCCAGGACATCTGCATAAGTAGACTTGTAAAGTGTCATGCATGATTACAGTACCACTAAAGCATATAAGGCATAAAATAATAACATTAACACATGTATATGAGAAGACTGATGTTTGAACGCTGAAAGGTACTGCAAGACCTCATTTCCTTTTCCAGTCCTTATGTCCTTTTCCAAATGAGAACAGAACTGGTGCCCAGTGTCAGAGAACAAGTGGAAAGTTTGGATGTGCCTGGGCATGCAAACAGGTCTTTTTACTAAGTGTACTTTCCAGGATTTCAAAGCAAACACTGGAGAGGACAGTATCTGTAGCTGTGGAGAGAATTTGGAAAAGCTCAGACTTTAATTGTTGCTCATCTTCTTCTCTGGTGTTGCAGTTAATCTGCAAAAATGAAAGGGGTCAAATTAATATAAATCAGATGGCAGCCTGTGGATTAGCTTTGTACTTAAAGCAAGCTCACTCAGTAATAGGAATCAACAGGAGGTGTAATTGGCCTTCTGCCTTATCCTAGATCTCTTCATTCCCTGTCTTAAAAGGCAGTAAGGAGAAATGTGGCTTACCCATTTCCTGTCTGGTCAGGAACAAACTGGGCAAGTGCTTATGGAATTAAACTCCGCCATCTGCAGAAGGCCCTTGTACCTCTCAAACACTCCTCTATAACGATTAACGACGCTTCTGACATTTGTTTTCCCTTGTGAGATAGCCTGGTTACCATGTGCTTGATTATGTTACTCCTTGATATGAAGCGGACAACTTAATTAAATCAGCAGCAGGAAAGGACAGGGTGAGATTTCAGGAAACATGAGTTAACAAGGTGCAAAATGCTTTTATACATTCGTTACTAAGAAAAATGTCTTCTACACATGTCTTGGAAAATGGTGTAGTGGGCCACTCTGAGATTTTACATTAGTTTCAGGAATTTTAATGTCATCTCATTCACATGCATATCTCTTCTTTGGCTCTTGAGAGGTTGCAGCAACCTGGGGGTGCCAGTTTGAAAACCAGTTTAACAGATGGTGATGTAAACTTTGGTGGTGGGCATGTGCAGCTAAGCCATCTCTGCTAAGAGATGGAATGTCTTGAATATCAACAAGGAAAAAGGTGAGGGCATTAGCCACTTCAGCTGTTCTTAGGGTGTGTTCATATTGGTGAGTCATCAGTATCAGTTGGCTATTTGGGCCATCAGCTCTTCAAAAGTGCTGTATACTGTATAATGCATTACACTCAATTCTCTGTGTACACATTGTGTAAAAATGGGTGTTTGTCAAAGCTGCTGGAGAAATTTAGCTGATCAACTGCCTTAGTGCTGAAATCAATTGATAGTGATTCTGAAATTGGTGTGAATAAACTTTCTAATACAATTCGAAGGATTAGAAAGCAGGCATTATTTATCTGTGCAGGACACACAGAGGATGTCTTCTCTTTCTGTGTATGAGGTGAGACTTTACAACAGCATTTTTATCCATCGTAATCATACATATTCATTTAAATGTGTTTCTTAAATGCATAAACATCACTTCCCTAGAAGGAATCTGCTGGAAGTGCTTTTATGGTTTGGAGAGTAATAAAAGGGGTCTCTGGTGGCCATGATCACTGATACTTTGATATTAAAGTATGGTATTAAAAGGAATGTCTGTATTTTAAATACTACTGTGTCCCACCAGTCAGATCTGGCAAGTATGCTATGTCTGCAGCCCTGATAGCCAAACAATTCAGAATTTCAGTATTTGCAATGTAATAAATTAAGTGATCTTGATCTCCTTGTTAGATGCAAATGGAGGGAAGGCCAGTGAGATAGTGGGCTTGGAGACCCTGTCTTGTAAGGAGAGGCTCCAGGAGCAGGTCTGGTTCAGCTGGGACGAGAGATGACTTTCAGCAACACCCAACAGCAGTCCTGGTATGGACAGGACAGGGGAAATGCAGTGTCACAACTCACCAGAGTGGTGCATGGCTGGAGAGTGAGATGGAGTAGCACAGCTGAAACAGTGGAAATTCAGAGCATTCACAAGGAAGAAACATTTTCCCCACAAGAATAGCCTAGCACTGGAGCTGGGGCCCAGGCAGGCTGTGCCATCATCAGCCTTGGAGGTTCTCAAACCCCAGCTAAGCAACCTGGTCTAAGCTCAAAGTTGGCTCTGCTTTGGGCAGAATTTGGACTGGACATATCTTGTGGTCCATTCCTACCTGAGTTATTCTGTATCTATGAACTACAGCCCTTGGAGCATCTCAGCAGCTGCTGCACCATTCTTAGCTAAAAGTGCAAGGGTATCCTGCCATAGTCCTCTGGCAGGGCAGCCTTAGCGGCTGGGAAGAACTGAAAAGCAAATTGTGGTAACACAGGATCTCTGGTTGGGTGGGAGCCCCTTTGTCCCCAGCAGATGGGATTGAGTGGACACCTTACAGTTGTGTACAAACACCTGACAGGGAGTACATCAGCCAGAGCCAAGCCCTCCGAGTGGCACCTAGTGACGGTACCCAGTGGCACGAGCAAAGCATTATGTACAAGCTGAAATCCACATAAACACAAGAAAGCACACTGTCACTGCGCGGGGGGGGATATCCTTCGGCAGGTTGCCCGGAGAAGAGGCAGCACACCCCGCTCCGCAGAGCGCTCCAGCCTCAGCCACTCCGGCCCCGACCGACCGCCCGGGGCCGACCCCGCTCCGCGGCGGGAGTGGGCCGGGCCGCCCACCCGCGGTGTCCGCGGGCCCTCCCCGTCCCTCCCCTGCCTCCCCGGCCGCGCTGCCCTCCCAGCGCCCCGGCGGGGTGCGAGCGGCCGCGCTCAGCCGCGCTCAGCCGCGCCGCACACCGCGCCCCGGGCCGGCCGCGCTCGGCCCCGCGCTCAGCCCCGCCGCCAGCCGCGGCTCCGGCGCGGAAGATGCTGCGGCTCTGCCTGCTCGCCGCGCACGGTAAGCGGGGAGGGGACGCCTCCCGCCCGCCCGGGACGCGCCTGGGGCTGCTCCGGGGGTGGCGGCGGCCCCCAGCCCGCTGCCCCCGGGCCGGGCGCGCCGTGACCGGGGCTCGCTTTGTCCTTGCAGCCCTCCGGCTCGCCGGGGCCGCCTTGCTCTCGCCCGGATCGTGCACCTTCGAGGACAGCGCCTGCGGCTACCAGTGGGACTACGCGCATCTGCCCTGGACGCTGCACGGCGAAGGTGAGAGCGCTGCCGCCCGCGGGCGCGGCTCCCCCGCGCTCGGCATCTCGGGCTGCCAGCGGTGCCGCGCCGGGAGCCTTGCCCGGGGAACAGCGCCGTCGAGTCCCTCCCGTGTGGGTGTCAGTCCCCTGACAGCTGGTGATGGGCAGGCCCCGCGGGGAGGCATCTGCACACCCCCGGCACAGGTATCTCCGCAGCTTTCTGCAGGATGCCTCAGGAATCTCCTCTTGTTCTCTTTCACTTTCTGTTGGGAAAAGGTGTCTTTTATCAAATCCTCTTTCTAAAAAAAACCACTCAATATCTGTCACATTCCTATTAAGCTGCATTATTTTTTTTTCTAACTATATTTTGGGTTCTACTCCAAAAGAGGATGCATTTCCAGGACAAGAGACAATCTTTGGCAAGAGTGTCTTTACAACATGTTCAATTAAGACTTTTCTCCATTTTATGGTACCTCCAGTTCAACAGGAAAAAGTCAAGTCTTTCATTAAGTTGTAGTAGACTTCGCAAGACTTGATGTTATTGAAAAGAGACCAAAATCCAATCCAGGCACAGAGTTTCCATGCAACTGTAACTATTTCTTGGTAAGTTTTCAATGTAGGCTCCAATTTTTGACAGAATCTGCATGAACACATCAAAAGACTGAATAAAAATATATACAATGCAGTTATAACTGGGTAATATAATGATTTAATTCTGATTGTATTTTCACCAAATTGTCATTCATGAAGTGAATGTTGTGCTCACACAGAAAAAGGGACTATGTGTTTTTTAAGTTTTCAAGCCCTAAAACAGGTGCCAAGAATAATGAAGAGGTGACTATAAATACAAGCGGGGGACAAACCCTCAGTATCCTTTAATCAGTGCTCATTCAAAAGCAGCTGGTCCAGATTTGTATTCCACTTGTCACTCAGTTGAGAGTTGACAAAAAAGGTGGTGTTTCTTTTTTCCTGATTTGTACCCAGTTCTCACCTGTGCAAGATAAGCCAACCTTCATTGATACTTTTTAGATTAGTCAGTAAGCTTTGAGAATGTACCAAAGAAGCTAACTTAGAAAAGCCTGCAAGGATGTAGTAATTGAAATACTTGCTTTTTCTCATATTTATTTATTCACTATTTATTTCTTAGCTTGTTTATTTAAGTATACAAAGATTTTTCTGTGTTTTTGAAGATACCAGTGGAAATTTAGTAACTGTCTTTGCTATCCCAGCTATGCCTCCTAATGTCATGCCCTCTTTGTCTACCTGTCTGCAAAGCAGCGCTTACTTACTCCTGTGATTTACAGGGAGCCACATGGTAGTGGTTATTGGTTCAGCACCAAGGGACTGTGAGGTGCTGGGAGCTATACCTGCAGAAATGGGTGTGCACCGTGTTGTGCTCATCTATACTACAATGCTTTAAGAAGTAAGGACATTTGACCAGAGGTTTGGATCAGCAGAAGCCTGCTTTTTTTGGTTCACAGATCACAATTTTTGTTGCTGTAGTTTGATTTTTCTGTATGAGCATAAACATACCAGTGGCTGCACAGCTTCTGTTACTGCACATCTTATTTTCAGAGATACATAACTGAACTGTTATACTCTGGGAGGATATGTGGTATACCAGCTCTTGTAATAGGCATAGTTCTGTCAGCATTTCCATTATGAACAGTTTTTCTGCAGTCTGTAATTTGATCATAGCAAGAGATTCTGTGCAGAGATTTGGCACACAAAGTATTATATTAGTCTCTTCAGAAACACATTCATAGAATCACAACTAAGTCTAGCTGAAAATAATTCATTCAACTCTTCTGAGCAAGTGCGCAAAATGTGTCTTCCTTAGGCACTCTTTCATTCTTTTATCTCATAAAACCATGCTCCTTTTGGCAGCACTGTGTCCTGGTATTTGCTGGTCACTGTATGTACATGTGACAATTCACTGGGACAACAGAGGAAGTTAAGAATGGGAGAGGCACCTTAGCTTTGAATTGTTCCACTTCTCCTTGCATTGCTTCAAAGTTGCTTTATTATTTTAAAATATTATTTGTACTATAGAACTACATTCAGCAGGTCTCTTATAGGGATTATCTGACTTGCAGTGCAAGTTCTTTCATCTTATAAATCTCTCAATAGTGTGGTCTTGTGCCAAACTGTCAAGGTGATGTAAATAAAACTAAAACAGTGCCCAGAAATTTCCACTCCATCCTTGAAAGTATTTTGCCCAGTTGCCAAGGAAGCCAGTATCATCTGATGGGCCAGGCACACAGAAAGGAAGTGTGAGAATAAGTTTGGCTTTTGTTTACAGCTGCGCAGTCCCACTTAAATGAATATGTTTCTAAGCTTCAGCTGCTTTTAAAAATTATTTTGGCTTCTCTTTAGTTGTTGGGGGTTTTTTTGTTTTTTGTTTGGTTTGTTTGGTTTTTTTTTAGCTAAAGTTTTGATACCTGTAACTGATATTTTAGGGCCCATTTTAATCAAGAACAAATCAGAAGAAAATACTTGATGCTACAATGGATAGCTCTTTCACTCCTAAGTGCCTTACTCAAGACTGGCAAATCAGGCCCTAGTGAAGTGGCTGTTTGTAGGAACAGCTACGCAAGAGACAATTCAGTCATCAGTCCAGTGCTCCCATAAAACCTCTCCTTTAGTGAAACCCTCTGTAAGCCTCAAGCTCTCTCACATGACTATAAATTCAGGAATAGGACCTTCAGGTATATCAAGGTGCTTTTTTAAATGGTCAGTCACTGCTTTTTTCAGTCACTGGCTAGCTTGGTGTTTGCATTTTAGAACTATAATGATTTTAGCAGACCAACACCATGCAAGAAAAAATATAAAATACAGAAAAAGCTGAGGATATAAATGTCTGGTGAGCCTAGTTATGGCTGAGAAGCACACCCAACTGAGGTCATGGCCCAGGCTGGGTAAGTACAGCATCAGCATGTTCCTTAATGAGCCAGTTCTGTTTTCAGTGTAAGCTGGGAAATTCCATGCCACATTTTGTGCTTCATGTGTTTGTAGGATACTGGCTACACAAGAAACACAGTAATGTTATTGCTCAGGAAAAGATCATCATAATGTAATCCTGGTTCTGAAATGAGCAACAGACTAATTTGTGTGGTATTAGTGATAAGATCTGAAAGCTTTAAGTGAGTTGCTCCTATACATAAACAAAGGGAACAATGGTCCATTCTAATTTCAGAGGTGTAGGCATGCCCTCAAAAATGTTCTTGTGTTCATGATACCTCTGAACAGATAACTTATTTTTAAATTCAGAATATAAGACAAAGATGAAACTCTCAGACTCAGCCAATGGATAGTAAATTTAGAAATCACATCTATATTCATCACTACTATGGTAACTAGAGCTAGTTGAAAAGTTTGAATACAATATTGCTTCTACTAACACCTGCAGGCATAGAGAGCGGGAGTTCATGTGCAGTTATTTTGGGGCATAAAGCTTTGCAGATGCATAGTGGCTGATTTCCACAGGAATATACTTCTTTGTCAGGAGTGTATGTGTGGCAAGGGAGATACCTATTTAATTCTAAAACGTACTGTCAAACTGTGTAGGGTAAGATTCATTAAATAATATTGACATTTTCTTTAACCAAAATGCACAGTTATTTTAGAGGACAGACATTCTTTGTGAATGTAAAATGGCTTTGAAACAAAGGAAGATGCTGTATGTAATAGGCAGTAGAGTAGAGCAATAAATAAAACTATGCAGACCTACTTAAAACAGCAGTAGGAAACACAGCCTTAGGTCAATTGCAGCCATTCTGAAGCGTTAGATTTGGGCATTTTTTTTAAATTTTGCATTCCTCTTAGCCCTGACCAGCACAGAGCTGGCCATAACCTGGTTGTAAGAACATTCTGCTCACAGCATTATTACAGATAAATTTCATTAGACACAATAATTATGGCATGTCTTTTCTGTGACTCTGGGCAACGTTTACATTTTTGCTTAGAATATCTGTGCAGCACTTTGTGTGAACTGCTGTGGGTATGTTTTGTTTTCCATTGCCCTTCACTCTAACGGAGACCAATTTAATAGTGCTAAAAATAATGTGCATTTTGGCTGTCAGCTAAAATCTGCCCTAACGGACTTTGCTGTGCTGCATCTGCTTGCCTGGATTTAAGCACTGGATAAGAAACTTGTCTACTGCCACAGCAACCTATAGGGAAGAGAGATCGTTTATATTAGCAACGTGCTCCAAAAATCAAGTGATCATTGTTAAATGTGCCTGTGCACTGCCTAATGAGGTTTGTACACTGGAGCTGTAGCTGGCAGGTGATACAGGTGCTGTATGCACCTGGCTCTCATAGGATAATTAACAGCTTCAGATACATATTTTTGTGTGTGTTGCTTTCCTTCTAAAATTCTGGAAGTGTGTGTTTTTTCCTATGTCATATCACCAAGGATGTATTTTAACAGCACATATTTCAGGGGGTTTAATAATGTTTTCTCTTTCTGCACTATTTTGAGGGAAATCTTCATTCAGGGGAGTGATGTAATAGATTACATTACATACAAATATGGCCTTATTTTCTTATCCTTAAAGCACACATCTATTTTTGCCACATTATTCCAAGACGCTGTTCCTATGATACGCACTAAACAGGCATCCATCAGGTAAAAATTTATGGAAAGCAGGTGATCAAGAAATATCACTAACAACAGTTTCAGGAAACTGAAGTTTTTCTTTTGGGACATACTTATCACATAGCTACACTTCAAAATACATGGAAAATAATTTCAAAAGACAGGGCAGCTATTCCAGGCCATCAGATAAGTCAGGCGTGAGAGCAGCAGCATAAGGAATCTCAAATCTAAACATTGCCTGCATACCATTTAAATAGCTTGTATTTACAGCTGTGCCATATGACTTAAACCTGACCTCTTTTGATCTAAGCTCTCTGATCTTGAATGTCACATCGTGTGGTTGTAACATGCAGAGTAATGAAGCAGGTGATAATTGGTGATCCTAGACGTTGTGGCACAGCAAGCGCAGTCCATATCTGCTGTGTGCTCTGTCGTGCTGCGTTACAAACCTACTGGCAAATAAATTAGCACATTTGAAGTCTTGGGTTTTTTTCCATCTATCTGCACTGCTTTCCTGTACATAGGGAAGTACATAATTTGAAAATGTAAAAAAGTTTTAACATTGCTGGCTTTGTGCAACTCTTGAGATGAGACAAGTGGTCTCACATGTTTGTGATAGCTGTGTAGTTGGGAGTCAAGGAGACTTGCACCAGCTTGTACCTGGCTGCAGCAGAACCAGGCTGGCATACCACAGTGCTTGTTTACTGGCAAGTTCTCTGCTGATAAATTCACCCTGCCATGGCAGCTTATTGGTTTGGGTCTTCCAAAACTGTAGCTGGGGCATCTCTGCGCTGAGTGCTGTCTCATGGAGGGTAGAAGCCCTTAGATTGCCACTCGGTCTGTTTTGTCTTGACCTCATAGTTAGAATGTTCCTGGCCAAAGTAATTGAATTTGGAGTGACAACTATCCTTTCTAGTCACTCCTGGGGAGGGGAGAAGAAAGACTGACACACTTCTTTTAGAATCTCATGTTCTTATTTTCTTTCACTTCTGGTGCCATTCCTCCTCCTGTACACTTGACTTTGGCTACTCAGCTAACACTCTTGTGTTAGCAGCTTGTTTCCTCTTGCTATTTTCCTGTTCAGTCTGTCACTGGCAGCTTAATAGTAGCACCATGTGTGAGTAGCATTCCATCTTGTTCCAGCCTATCCCTTGTCTTGCCGATCCTGGTATGAAATCCGGTATTTTGCTTGCCCAGGTATAACTTCCATCCTAGGCGTCTGGGTAATAGCGTTTTTATTGGACTATGCCCACATTACAGTTATTAACATATTTTTTCCCCATCTTCAGAGGCAGGTCTTGTGCCAAAAAAAAAAAAAAAAAGGCCAAGAGCACTTTATGTCCCTCGAGGGCTTCAGCAGCAGTTGCCTGTGCATGATGACACTTGTGATAAGTCTTGCCTTTCCATTTGCAGAAGGGGAACAAACGAAGCCTAAATTATTATCAGTGAGTCACTGCATGAGAGATGAGTTTCAAAGCATTCCTCTTCAGAGAATAGTAACGTTCTTGTAAGTGTATTTTCACATACAGCTGTTACGGATTCAGTGCTTACCAAGTCAACAACTGCTGTAGTGCATTTTACACAGAGCCATGGAATTTGGCCACAGGAGAGGGGCAATGACTCTTTGAGGTCTTCCAACCTCAAGTATTCTGTGATTCTGTGGTATCTTCATATCTTTGACTGAAAGTTTGAAAATCCATGTTTACTGAATATACTTTTCACTTCTGACAATAGGGTGGATTTTTTTGCATGAAAAATACTGAAAATAGGTAATTTACCACTTGAATTAAAAAACAAAACAAACAAAAAAACAACTCTAGGAGGTCAAAAGAGTATTTGGGAGAGGTAATGGAGGTGAAATCATCCCAGTCGAAAAAATAATTTGCATGTAACCCCTGGCCTTGCAGGCGTTGTTGAAGTTTGCTAAAATTCAAGTACAGACATGTAAATCACTTGCTGAAAACTGCTAGAAATATTTTCAGCTTTCTGAAAAAGAATGAAAGATGCAAATTAACTGAAGTGAAATTTCTTTCAGGAATTTCAAGATGCAGGCATGGTGTGAGTTTTTTATCAGTAAAAGTGCTGTCAGGCGGTACTTTGTGGTTGTTGCGCCTATTGCACTACATGGATACTCGTCTCGAAAAATGAAGAGGAAAGCAAATCATTTGCCATTTCATGTTTTGGAGGGAAGGGAAGGTATTTTCAGTAGAAATTTTGGTCAAGATCTTACTATATAGGGTGCTATCTAGTAGAAATATTTGGAAGATTACTGAAAAAGTAAGTCCAAAGCAGTTACAACTAGTTGGTTTTCTTCCCTTTTTTCTGAGTTCTCCCTTCTTTACATTACCTTCTGAAATGTTTCATCCCCAGCCACTGTGTGCAAGAGCAGCACAAGCAAAGCTATAATTACTTGACTGATTAAACATACCAAATAGGGTCAAATTGTCTATGGTTGCATCTCAAAAAATATATTAAAAAAAACCCCAAAGATTTTCCTTTAATGTTTGAGTTTGTACTGTCTTAATAATACTTTTTAGCGGTAATGCTACAGAAGGCCAGATAAAAGGCCACAGTCATTCACGTAACTTTAAATAATGCTTTGATTGCTTAGACTCCTTTGTATACTTTATATAAAGAATTTGTATAAAGAATTTTATTACTCTCATTGAAAAGAGTAGGCATCTTTAGCCCCATCCTTCCCTGCGTTTCTAGACAGCCAAAGATTCAAGTGGCATTATTGTAGTCCTTCACATGATAATCAAGCCAAAGGTTCCTACAATTTTATGTAACAATATAGTGCTATTTGATTAACAGAATGTGTCTTCTACACTGCATGGCTGATCCTCCAACACATTTTCTTCTGCCAAAAGTGGCTCAAGATCAATATTTAAGACTGCTCTAGAGTGTGATTAATTGTGTTGGTGTACTGTGAATGCTATTTGAAATAGATATATTCTCTGATAAAGTATGAGCTACACGTTACTAGCACTTTGCTCTGTTCTGAAAACCTTGTGAGTCTAGTATGAAAATAACCATGAATCATGGTAATTAGATCTCCATTTGAAACATTTGCCAAAGTCTTTTAGGAAACAGAGTCTTCAAAGTTTTCAATTAGCAAACCATTAAAATGTTTAAAGAGACGCTGTTGTGGCTTGAGAAGTTTCTTCAAATTTGCTGGCCCAAGAAATGTATTTGATATCAAAAATGCATAAAGAGCTACAGAAATGGAAGGGCAGGTTACAGCTGTATATAGTTGTGTACAAAAACATAATGAGATGCCAAGTTATTGAAGGAAGTAATTTTCCATCTTCCAGATTCCCTTAATTTTTGGATGTTACCTCATTACCAGTTGATCAATACTGTTAAGACTGTTGCCTTGTCTATTGCTTGTGGTTCAAAAAGGCTGGAGCAGGCTTCTGCATGACAGTGGTATCTAGGAAAATGTTAATTTGTGGCAAAATGTTATGCCTGGAGGGCAAGGAAGCCAGGCAATCATACCTGATCTGTGAATAAGCAGAAGATTTCCCTGTTTCCTAATAAAAATGTTAAAGATCATGTTCTAATGCACTAAACAAAATTTTGATTTACTCTGTGAACACCTCTCTTCAGTAAAATTCCATGTGTTCCACAAAGCACTTTCGACTTGCAGTAGACTTCCTCAGCTTATGCATAGATGGGGAGCCTTAACTGTCCAATGTACTTCCTAATTCATTTGTAGGTCTGGCAATGCAAATATGTCTCCTTTCACAGGCCTCTTATACATTTGCTAAACAGTGTTAATTCTGGCATGGAACATAGTTTCTGTCTTTTCACCATGAACAGTTGAATTATCATGAACACAACTTGAGAAGGCCCTTGAAGGAGGCTGGTGTCAGCAGGTGGGATAGGTGGTCTCTCTGGGTTGGAGAGCTGCGGAATGCAGCAAACACCACTTTAACATCTGTCTCTTCATTCCAGGGCTAGATGATGAGCTTGGTGCTTGGCAATGAGAATCCAGCCAGCCTCATAGACTTACAGGTACCTGTAAGTCACTTCTGAGTTAAAATCTTTATGGGTGCTGCAACACTGGAGGTTCTTTCAGGAGAACATTCCGTGTTTTTTATGTTGTGGCAAACTGAAGTGCCTAGTTAGAAACAGCTTGGCACAAAAGGCCCTGGGGGCCGTGGTGGACACTGAGTTGGACACGAGCGAGCGATGTGCCCTTGCAGCAAAGGCAACTAATGGTGTCCTGGGCTGCACTAGCAGTGCTGCCAGCGTTTCAAATGTGGCCCTTCCCCTCTGTTCAGCACTGCTGAAGTTCTGTCCTGTCTGGAGTTCTAGCCAGTTCTGGCCATCTCAGTACAAGAGAGACATGGCCATACTGGAGAGAGCCCAACAAAGGATCGTGAAGATGATGAAGAGAGTGGAACCTCTCTCATATGAGAAAAGTCTGCAAGAGCTGGGACTGTTTGGCCTGGAGAAAAGAAGGCTTGAGAGTGAAGCCCCATTAAGTTTATATTATAAATAAATAGAAGTACCCGAAGGGAGGATGCAAAGCACGCAGAGCCAGGCTCTTTCCAGTGGTAGCCAGTGACAGGACCTGAGGCAGTGGGCACACACTGAAATACAGAAGGTTCCCACTGAACATCGGGAAGCACTTTTTCACTGTGAGGGTGGCTGGGAGGCTGTGGAGTCTCCATCCCTGCAGATATGAGAAAGCTGTCTGGACATGGTCCTCAGCAATGGGCTGTAAGTGGCCCTGCCTGAGCAGGAGAGTGAGAACAGATGACTTCTGGAGGTGTCTTCCAACCTCAACTCTTTTGTGATTCTGTGGTATCTTCATATTTTTGACTGAAAGTTTAAAAGGTCCTGTGCAGTGGTCTTTCAGAGATATCTCTACCCGCAGTAAAGGAGCACAAGAATTCCTGGTTCCTTTTAAAGTAAGAATTAAACACAATACTCACATCTTATGTGTACATGCCTAATCCATCTAGATCTATGTATACATGGAAATTTTGCACCCTCATTCAAGAGAAGAAGTGACAGATAGATCCCCTGTCAGATGAATGATCTCTTAGTTGTTGGCAGGATATGGAAAACTTGCTTCTTACTGGTATCTTTGGGGCTTGATTGTCATGTAGCTGATGTTTCTAATGCTCATGGCTGCAGCATTTCGTGGTATGTTAAAGTGTAGAGCACTCTGATGTGTTTTGTGACAGGATCTGTTCTTCATAACTTCCTACTTTTTCAGTAAACTCCATTTGAAAGCTTTTCTTTTGGTGTGTTCTGTTTTAGACATGGTTGTTATCCTAAGGATGCTTTAGCAAAATAGTTGTGCTCCATCTAATCACTCTTGGCAGATCATTCTGCACATGAACTTCCTTGACTGAGACTACAGTTTTGCAGCTGTTTGGCCAAAGCGAGTTGAGTTCATTTTAGGCTGTATGAGAGAGTTGACAGTAATTGGCATCATTGTTTATTGGAGCCAGCAGGGAGGCAGATGAATGAATGGATATTGACTCTGAGTTGCTCTCAGCTCATCAGACTAGGTTCAGGCAAGTGATGAAACAGATGTGGATGTCTGTGCTGTCTCCCTTGCATCTGTTTGGGAGATAGACTCCTTAATTCTCCCAAGCCATGTATCCTGAAGCTGACCTGCAGTTCATTATCAGTATTTATTGCTGTCATCTGCTCCTAGCAAATCCCTTCCTCTCTCCTTCCTGAGTGCCAGATCCCTGGTGCACAGCCAAGTGTATTCCCTGCCTAGACATGCAAACACTTAGTGGCAAACAATCATAATAATTTTTAAGCTGTAGGTAAGAGCTGGAACCAGCAGACCAGATACCCGGTGACACATTTCTTCATGCTTCACAATCTTCCTGAGATATTTGTTATCCCAGGAGAACCATACTTGTGTGCCCAAGGGTCAGGTGTTAGTCAATTTTGCCCTGTATGATTACAATAGAACAGCTGTGAGAATCTCCAGCAGAACTGGAGTAAGGCAGTTGTTTTATAGTTTGCCTCAACTCTACAATAAATAGTTTTCCATTATAAGGCCCAACAGTTTGGTATCATCCTTAACAGTTCAGTCCAGAAAATTTACTCAATAACAGACTGCAAGAAAATTAGGAACTCTTAAGTACTGCTCTGGCTTTAAACTATAGCTTAGTTTACTCCCATACCTGTGAACAAATTTGGATATGATTTTCCATAGTGTAAACTACTTTTTGATTGTGTAAATTTTTAAGTTCTTCAGGGAAGTAAACTCTGCCTTGAGTGCTAGAGTACACAGACATATACAAATGCAAACTGCAAATCTATCCTGGTACCTGGATTTTTAAAGTGTATCAAATATAGCAATAATGTTTTTAAAGAAAAGTGGATTTACTATATATTTTCTTCCTTTAGAGGAAGGCCTTAGAGACATGATAATATTCTGGGCACAAACAATGATAAAATCCATCAGTATACAGAAAAAGGTCTGTTTTCTAGTCTGTGTCAATACACTGGTCTGCTTAATGTCTGTATCTGCAGCTTAATACTGAGCTTCACAGTACTTACTGTCAGTTATTAACATCTCCATAGACAGCCTTGAAAACTTACATGTAGCTTACATGAATGCTTCATTTTAAGATGTTGTTTGTAGCATTTCAAGTAGGGTGACCTTTAACATTTTAACTATGCACCCATATATCTAGGCAGTGCTAATCTAAGCTGTGCTTTGTAGAAGCTTAGTTGAAGCTCACTAATAAGCAGGAGGACTTCAGATGGATGGATTTTTTCCTAGTTCCTATGCAGTCATTGCCTTGCATTTTAATTCTTAGAAGACATTTTACAGAGGGATTCCTCTCCTGGCCGAGGATATTCTTTTGTGCTTGAGTGGAAATGTGGGAGGCTTTATACCAATACCAGATTGCTCTCTAAATATAGCCACTTCTAGTGGTTATTTTAAACTAAGTGTCAGACTGGAGAGTTATTAGGGCAGTAACTGTAGTTTGTTTGAAAAAGAAGAGAGAACTTTGTACAGTGAAGTTGTCTTATATGGAAATAAGATGAGTGGTATGCGTAGTTTGGACTACCACATGTAGGCAAAAAACAGAGAGCTGTAATCAGTGTTTGTTTTTATATAAATTTGGAGTAGACTTCACAGCTGATGGGTGTGGAAGCCAAAAATAAGGTTACATGATCAATCATCCCTTACTAACATAGGAATGAGTATCTTTTCCTGTGCTGGGTCAGCTACATATTTTTCTGTTAGTTAAAAGGTTCTCTTTACATGGTTCCTTAGATTTTGTGCTGGTATTTTAAAATTTTTATTTTCAGAGAGACCATTTTGTGTTTTCTGTTAGTTATGAAGGGAGTTTCATTGCTATGCCTATAGTTGACCTGCAGGTTAGTCCACTTTGAGAGAGAGAGAGAAAGCTGAAGCCCAGAGCAATAAGAAGTCTGAACAGAAGTCCGCAGCCTGAAAATATTTAAACAATTCTGTGAAAAGACAAAAAAACTACTTCACCTTTGAAACTTGCTGGGAAATGGAATTGTTGCCTGCTGGACATCTGTGCTAGCTGAGCGAGACCTTTTCTAATTCAGTGGTTGTACCATCCAATTTGGTATGGTGTGTGTGTGACCTGTTTTGTACTGCAGTGTACCCCGTGGCAGGGAAGGGTGGCAGACAGAATGTGTTGCTCCAGCCTGGCAGAAGAAGGCAGTCTGTAAGGTCCTTTGGGGAGAGATGTTTGCAGGCTGTACCTGCCCAGGAGGTCTGTGCATTTTATTCACACATTGCTGAGGAGGCTGCATGGTGTGCGCAGGGAATCTGCTGCAGGGTTTCCATTAGTGCTCCTGTGGTCACTGTTGTCCCCTGGGCTACCTGAAGGTGACAAGGGACAGCCCTGCAAACGCGTGGATGAGAGTTTAGAGTGGTAGATTGTCCAAAGCCATGAAGGCATTGGATAGTTAGACCACAGTAAGTCTGTTGAATAGGGTGCTGAAGAGTCCAGGTCTAAGAGGAATTGATATGCAGCATGGAATTTTTAAATTTAACTGGGAGTCATGGCTCTGCTTTTCAATCACTTTAGCTCTTCCAACTTTTTATAGTGGTAAATTACCACACAGTAAATTTAATTTTTTCCAGAAAGCTGAGAGCATTATAAAAATTATGAAATATCGAGCTCTCTATCAGGTCTCTATCAACCACTTCTGCTGCCCATCATCTCCAGCTGGTAACAAGAGTCTTATGGCAGCAACATTTCTGCAAGCATCCACAACCAAAGAGCCATAAGCTATGAGTGAGGAAGGACCAGTACTGTGACAACTTCAGTGAGCATCAGAAATGAGCATGAGATGGATTGTTCAGCTCCAAACTTTTATTCTTCATTAAGTTATTGCCTGGTCAGATTAAAATCAAAGTGATTACATACATAATACTCCAAATCCTTGGTTTTCATTTTTATTCTGGTTATGACATATTTTTAATTTTCAATGGACATTAATTAAATTAATTGCTTTAAAAATACCAACTGTAATGACCTACTCTATACTTATTGCTTTATTCTCCTATCTCACCAACTTATTGCACAATTGCACTAATATTTAATAATAGTAATGTGGAGATAAGCACAACACAGTACAGTGCAGCACAGAAATGAGGCCAAGAAATGGGTGTGGACTGTAGAGAGGAATCAAGACCACCAAAAACTCCTGGAGCCCTCTGAACCATTTCCATAAAGGTTTATAAGAATGGACTGTGCATGGTAACTGATTTGCATAGAAGGTGAGAAACTCATCTTCAGGGCAGGGAAAACTTACCTGGAAAAAGGTAACTCCACAAGGCCTGTGTGCATGGACACCTCTGGGACCCTGGACCCCCCAGCTGAATCAATATTAGAGCCAGGACTGGTGACATCTTTTTCTTTCTTCCTTTCTGTCTCTCTCTCTCCCTCTTTAATTAACATCTCTGTCCCTCTCCCCTTCCACCCTACCCCTTTATTGAAAACCCACTGCTGTGTGCTTATATAGGAGGTCAGAGACAAACACGCCAATTTCCTTGCCAAGGGTGTAATTTACTAACAAAACTCATTAAGCTTTTGCAGATCCTCTGACTTCTGTCATTCCTTTCGACCGGGAGCATCTGTGAATCTTTCATGCTCCTTTCCCCTGAAGGATGGGATGCCACACTTACAGAGGGAGTTACAAAGAAGTAACTACATGTTTATTCTCTAATCAGAGATTGAGCTGTCCAGTTAGATCTGTTTTCTGTAAACTCTGTGGGTTTAATTTTCTCCTGACTGGGCTTCATGTGGCGTGGAGATGTGGAGGAGGAAAGCAAGTTTAAAATTTGTTGATGCCTCCCCTGCTGAAGTTGGTCTATATTCTCCTGAAGCAGCGTGGTTCATAGGTCTGAGAACAGCTGGGAAGCAGGGACATTTTCCTCCACAGAGGATTGCAAGGACAACCATGGGCATTTCTTGAGGCCGGTTTCCTGGCTGCTAATACTCCTGTAATTCGCCTCAAGAGTTGGAAATATAACAAAGAACCAATTCCTTTATTTGCAAAAGATAATTGATATAGAAGACTTTGATTTCTTTTTTAAAGCAGATTTTTAAAAAGCCAACATGGGAAAAAAGGAACCCAAAACCCCCCAAAAAACCCCACCTTCTCTATAAAATAAAATAGAGCAGTTTTAAAGACAAGGAGGTAACCATGCATATGAGTATCTGTCCTTTGTTGCTTTCTTTGTAGTGCATGTTGCATCTCTTGCTTAGTAAAGCATTGTGTGCTTTTTTGCTTCTTAAAAATTAGCAGAAAATTTTGTTACTTATTTACATGATGTATTTTATTGATCCCCCATTGTAATTTTTTAAAATTAAAATTAAAATACATACAGCAAAGTTCCTTGCAGCATTCTTGTGTCATTACATTTTCCTAAATTCAGAATGTGAAGATTTTTTTGCCTTAGATGATTATTGTATACTAGGTCAGCTTGTATCAGCTTCTTGGTAGCATTAGAGACCAGGCTTTCAAAGAGTGGTATGTGAGCCTTTGTGCTTTCTTTCCTTCCTCAGAGCACTGCACTTGTAGGAACACTGGTTCAC
The DNA here is from genome assembly GCA_036630365.1 of Acanthiza pusilla. NCBI lineage: Eukaryota > Metazoa > Chordata > Aves > Passeriformes > Acanthizidae > Acanthiza > Acanthiza pusilla. The sequence continues at coordinate 3,385,002 of JAXCHO010000095.1, forward strand.
TACTTCGGGTTATTTCAGTATCATGCACTGAAAAGTTGTCTTTTTGGTTTTTTCCAAGTTCCCAATGGTTATAAATATTCCCCTTGTTTTCTAAGATAAAACTTTGCAAGCACCTACTCTTGTGGCCTAGTTTACTCTCAGTTTCTGAGGTGTGGAGGAGAAACAGCTCTGGGAATTTCCCCCTTTGTGTGCTCTGGAAGTGCGTCTTTCTCTTGCTTCCCATCAGAGGGAGAGGCTGGGGACCATGTGAGAAAGTTGCACTGATACCACATTTTGTGTCTCTTTTGTGTGTGTTTTTGTGTTGTGAAGCAGCTGTTGATGCTATTTGAGTCTGTAGCTTGGGAGCCGAGGCTGGAAAAGGCATTCCCACACCGTCACTTTTAAGAGTCGAGCAGCCTATGTATGAAGTTTGGACTCAAAATAATGGTTGTGCAGCTCATCTAATTGCTCATTGACATTTAATAAGGAATTAATTGTCTCTGTATTCCCAGAGATGTCCATTGATACTTCTTGGACGAGCACAACTGCAGATTTCTTCAGTAAACAATGAGCTTTCTCGGCAAGCAGCAGAAGTTTCTGACTCCACAGGGTAACAGGCGAAACTGGTGGGATCAGCTGCAGGGACAGACTTGAAAATCTGTTTCTTGAATTGTTTCATTAGAAACAAAGCAGTGAGTCACTGCCGGTGACCAGCCAGGCACGCCAGCACTCCTGTCGGCACTGTGAGCAGCGTATGGGAGCACTCACATGCGCCCGGCGCGAGATCCTGGCTCCCATTTCCCCTCAAGGGACGCAAGTTTGCAGAAAATACTTTTCCAGCAGAGAATTCACTCTTCCTGGGGAAGCTGTAAACACGGAGAAAATGTGTTGGGATCAGCACTGAATGTGTTTGTTGATGCTGTGTGAACTTTGCTAACACCTTCAAGCAATCCAGCATTTGCCTTGTCTCAACTTCCGAGCGATACTTTATGGCAAATATGACACTAAAAGGCATTCCCAGAAAAAGTGGACTAAGGACTGTTTTTAGAAAGACCACACAAAGCTTGGCAGACAGAGTAAAGTTATTTCTGCAGGGTTTATTTTCTGTTTAGTTTGTTTTTATTCAGAATAAATGCGAGGCACATACAGCTTAGTTGTGCTCATGTTTTGATACAGTTGATACCACAACCAGCACAAGCAGTCCTCTGCACCAAAAAATGGCAGCGGGAACTGGGAGGGAACAAGAGGGCAGTGTCATAGCGTGCTTGTTCTACACTTTATTCATACCTGAGCATCCATCTGTGACCTCCTCAGACTGACAGATTTTTTTCAATGACTCGTTTATATCTCAGGTTTTACTTCACTCTTGATAAACATGTCTTACAGCTCAAGTGGGGTATGCTGAATTCCTTTGTGAGCAATTGCCCAACAATAATACTGAATATCTACTGGAATGGCGTTGCAGAAAGTGCTAAAATTCGCCAGCATTCTCATGAGCTTTTCACTTCAAAAGTAATCTAGAGAAAAAATGGAAATATTTGAGGCTTGTTACAAATGAAGTCTTAGGATTGGTGATGACAAGTGTCCAGGGCAGCTGCGGAGCATTTGAAGGGGATGCCTAAAGGAATTCATTTGTTGACTGTTGCCTAGTGAGGAGAAGCAAAAAGGCCACCATGACGTGACAGACGTGAAGACTGGACTGGGACAGACAGATGGCAAAGCCCTGTGCCTATGCCGGGTCACATCCAATGGCCTGAGGTCAATTCAGATGTGTTAGGTGGTTCACTGACTTGGACAAAGAAGAATTTGACTAGCTATTGCAATTAAAACAAAACTCAGGGAAGCTAAAATATATCAAAACCCAGCTGCTTATAATCAGCAGAGAGATACCCTGTAGAAAGCCAAATACTGCTTCCTAAATCTCCTAAATGACTAAACATTCATAACATTGATTGGCATCTATCTCTTTCTGTTCCATATATTGGAGTATGTGCAAGGAGTTGTCTTTTGCATTTGATCCTAAGTGATCCTCACTAGTTGAGGATCTGAATTGGATAGTTCAATTATCTTGCTTGGAGCAGAAGCTCCACAACTGCATCAGCCCCTCTCCACAGAGGCCCAGGGCATCCTGTAAATACTTCATTAAGTTTGTGGATATTGAGACCATCAGTAAAATCACCACTGTGTATGTGAGATATTCCAGAGTTTACAGTTACATATCTTGGGGCTATTTTGATAAACCCTTCTCCAGTTTTGTGGATTTTGGCTCAGTCTGTGTGTACACCTCACCTACACCCTCAGTTGCTACCAGCCCCTGCCAGCCAGGAATGATGTAGAGTACTGCAAGCCTAGAAGCATCCCTAATAAACTGAAGCCAGTCTTTGAAACAGTTAATTGATAGATGCAATTGTGCAGAACTCCAGGAAATATTAGTCATGGGTTAGATGGCTTTGATATTCAACATCAATAGATGTGCTTCTTGACTGAAGGTTTTGTGGTTGTGCATGCTGAATCTTCACCACTGCATGTTCCTGGTCCAGGATGAAGCTTGCTGGGGCAGAAGATGAGTCACTGCAGCTGCTTCCTTGCTTAGGGTCAGTTAGTCAAGAGTGGCCATTGAGTGACCAAAGCAGGAGCTAAGGGGCTGCTCAGCAGCAGCCAGCGATAAACTCGATAAACTGATTACAAGACAGTGATCTGCAGCAGTTTTTGGAAACTGATGGCGTGGCTAGGTCAGTCCCTCAGGTGAACTTTGAACAGGTTACTGCCAGCACTTGTCACAATCTGATTAGCTCACCTGTAAGCTCTTTCTGTAGCCTGCTGTTTCAGGTCTTATATATAAATATGTACCTCACCTCTCTGCAGTTCTGTTTGCATTTTATCATGTGAGATCCTTGATCAGCCCACCCCACCATGAGCCTGCCGGCTATGCCAATGATTCTGGTATGAAAAAGGATGTGAAACCACTGAGCTTATATAAAGCAGGAAACTGAACTCATGGGAGTTCAACTTCTGATGCCAGTGAAACCAAATAAATATTTCAAACATTTTTTTCCACCTGTGTAGGATCTGGGGCCCAGCCAAGTATCAGAATAAATGTAATCTCTGCAACCAAAAGGTGGACAAAGGTTACATTTGAGTTGATCGGATGTAGCTGAGAGAAACAAGTGTTTAGGCAGATGAGCTGGTTTTTGGGGTAATGCAGTAGCCATTTGCAGATGCTGAGAGAACAGATCCAGGCAGCAGAAGAGTTTAGCTTTTATAATCTTTCTTTCAGTGTATCCCCATAGTTTGCAGATGCAACCAGTTGAAGTTTTTTAATTTTCCCAAGGGAAAACCTGGTCCAGAACTTCCACACATGGTGTGACCCTACTCTGACCCTGCCTGATGGGCAGACTTTTGTTCCCTGCTCATGTGAAGTCTAGAGCTGGTTTGTCCTCTCCCTCCAAGGCCACTGCTTCCTGTGACCAGAGTCTTCCTGCTTCCCTGACTAAATCCAGGTTTTTTTCTGGGCTTGGCTTAGATGGTGAGTACCATGAGCTTTTAGTTTAACCGCTTTGGAGTACACCAAGGACGTTACTCAGTCGAGAAGTCTTTACTTTTGAAGTACAAAAGCCTGATCTTCCAGATATTGGAAATCCAGACATGCAGCAACCAAAACACGGTTGGTTGGGCTGGAGTATCTCTTTCTTATCTTTCTTAGACTCTTACTCCCCATGGCTGTTCTTGTGACCGATCCAAGGAGAAGTGTGGCCCTACAAATGCCCCTTTTAAAACACGAGTCCCTTGTTTCATTGTCTGGCTCATCAGACTCCTTATGTTGGCTCCCTGTGGGGTGCTGGCCAAAGTTTGATGTGGATTGCAGGTTTGATAGATTTTTCTTCAACAATGTGCCACCAAAACTGTGCGGAATACAGTGGGCATGTTTGCCTTGGCCAGGCTGAGATGTGCTCGGCACGCAATACAGAGCAGAGCTGGTAATATGTTACAGGCATACTCCACCACGTTGCACCACATGCAGCTGTGCAAGCAAATAAAAGGAGTGATGAGCAAACTAAATACACAATGTAATGCAAAGGAATACTGTAGGAGTGAAATTTTGTACTTTTCTGCTGAAGGAAGGCAGCCTTGTGATACACTCCACCAGGGCAAGCAGCTGTGCTGGAACAGCCGTCACAGTGCATTCCCCTGTGTGCTTGATCCTGGTGGAAACACGATTCAGCAAAGAGACAGAGCTGGTAACAAGATAGATGAGAGCTATGAACAAATAGATGCCTGATGATTTCAACTGTATCTGCCTTTTATCTTTAATATCCCCAGTGCACTGTGCGCAATGGAAACTGATTTAGGATGCCAAAGAATAAAGAAAAAGCTTTCCTTAATTATTTCCCATTCAGAAATTCACAGCCAAGAATCTTGTGTCTCCAAATATAACCTATGTTCTGTTGAAGTATACCAGCTAACAGAAGTCATGGAGATGTCTTTTGGAAAGAGCTGTTTCAAGGAAAATCAGAGATACCAAACAAAAACTTGGCAGCCTTTGTGTCAGCAGATGAAAAGTTGTCGAAATTATGTAATGAACAGCATGAAAATGAAAACTGAGTAGTGTGAACAGCAGATTACTGGTCCTGATGGGTTGGTTGGAAAAACAGAAACAAAATTTGAAAGTGTATAAGAATTGTTGAGGTCGTTGCGAGAAGAAAAAATTCCCATATGCTTGTGCTTGGAACAAACAAGAGATCTGGTATAATTGGTGCATGATGTAAGGACCTTGGGACTTGGAGGAGAACAAGAAGGGGAAGCATCCCCAGTACAGTGGAGCAACTCCTCTAAATCAGAAGCAGAAAACGGCAGCTCAGGCTGGAGCCTTGCCAGACCTTCACAGGCGAGCTGACGGATGGAGCCTGGAAGACTTTTCCAGAGTGGTGGTAGCTGCAAGCAGATGCTGCAGTCACAGAGTGTTTCAGAGCTAATTGTATTAGTTTTGACAGGCTTGCTAACAGCTGTATTTCCGAACTTCCTGGGGGAGCAAAGGACAGGGTAGGAGGTGGACCTGGTAGTTAATTCATAAAGCCATCCTTCGGGAAAGGAGCCTTGGAATAAGGGTAGCCTCTGCCTTGAGCCAGAGCTTGGAGGCAAGAGAGCTCTGCTTGGGTGACCTTGGTTTGGAATGACCTGGCACCTGCTGGCCCCGGGGTGCCATTTGCCTCCTCACTGGCAGGTCTTAGAGAGACAGTAACAATTTTGGACACAGATAGATGTGGAATAAAAAACCATTTTGGGCTACCTGTGACACTGTTGCTGCACCTTCCTACCTGCTGGATCTGGCTGGGGAGGAGAGCATGGGGCAGAGCCCCCGAGGGCCTGGGTGATGAGCAGACATCCTCCTGGGGCCAGGCAGTGATGGTGAGAGGTGATGGTTGCTCCAGCGGGCTGGGACACACTGCTGCTCCTGAGAGACCTTGCTCACACAAGAGGTCTTGGTGGCTCTTGATGCGTGTCAGGTTTGGTGACACTGTGATCAAGACTGCCCGGAGGGGACCTGCCCTATGGCAGGCAGACAAGGGCAGCGAGGAGAAGCGTGCAGGCAGCTGGGAGCTGGCTGCAGCACCCTGCCAGAGCTGCACCAGCAGGCGTGGGGGGAGCTGGGCCAGGGCTCAGTGCCCTGTGGCCTGATGCTGCCTCGCTTCTAGGGAGCCTGCATGGACTGAAACTTGCTGCAAAGACCTCCAGCTCCAATAACAGCCCTGCTTGAGGATTGAAAGATATTAAAATGTTTCAAACTTTCTACTGAAAAGAAAATTAACGAGAAGCAGAGTGTTGAGCCTGAAGCTTTCCTATCCAGTGCCACAAGCCTTTTCCTAGATTCACCCAAAATCCCACATGAAGTAGCTGGTCTTCTTTGCTCTCAACTCAAACTCTGGACCTTCATCCAAACCTCATCTGTGCATGGGGACAGCTTCCATGCGCAAACTTCATTTGCAAAATTTTGTCCCCCTGGCTCTATTGTTAATATCTTTAACTAACATTTTCCGGAGATGTAAGAAGACTTAATAGGTCTTAGAAATGTACTGCTTTGGTACCCTTTTTTTTTTCTTTTTTAGCAATAGAATATAAAAAGAAATCCCAAAACTAAAGCCCAGACCCAATATTGAGACTCTGAGATTCCACAGAAGGCATCAGTAGATTAGCTTTTGTCCTAAGGAACCCTGGGAATATTCTTTCCGGTTTCTATATGGGAAATACAGAGAAAATCAAAACGGGACTCAAACATTTCTTGCAGTTTTTCTGCAAGAGTGCCTAAATGAATGCCTAATCAAATGTAAATTCCCAAACTTCAACTGCTTCATATTTCCTTATTATTGTTTCTCTTGGACCTTGCTGCTTATATTCAGTTTTTCTTGTAAAGCTGCACTGTGGCCGACCTAAGTGAACAGCTGTGTCAGACATAAACCCCACAAAGAGCCAGAACATGTCTGTCTGTGGTTACCCTTCCAAATTTTTACAGAGGAAATATATCATTGAAAAGCTAACTGGTAATTTTATTTATCTCAGTGGTTGTGTGGGGTTTTTTTCCATTTTTCTCAATGCAATTTGTTTTAGTTTATTAGCCAGCATCTGGCTTTTTGTCTTGTTTGTGTTATTTACAGAGAAAGCAATCAGTGTAGATTCTGTGCTCTTTGTTGGAAAAAGCACTGTTTCCAATCTCAGCAGCCACTGCTGACTGATCTATTGATGCCCATTTAGTAAGTACATTAAAATATTTTTTATATATATTTTTGGAAAACTTGAGTGAATGAGTCACAGAGTTAATGTATCACCAACTGTAATTGAGAGAGGCTCTGTACAGAACTGCTTATTAGAACAGAGAGATGACAGACATTGATACAGGAGGATTTTAAGGACCTCCTTTTGTCAGTCTTACTGCTGCAGTGTATAGTTGCATTGAGGAGGGATAGGTTTGAAACACAGTATCCTAATTCCACCTGGGCAGTATTTTGCTTGGACATGGAGGAATGCAAAGTGAACACATGCTTGGTCCTGTAAAGTTTGATTCAGCTGTCAAGCAGAAGACAGTCAAGTTACATGGTAGGTAAAAAGTCATTCTAGAAATGGAAGTAGAAAGTGCATTACTCACTAGCCTGAGTAGTGAGAGAGCGGAGAGGGAAATATATCTGAGTCCCCTTTCTCCTATCTCTTGTCCTGGCTGGAGGGGTTTGCCTTCACCAGGCATCTGCTGGCTGTTAGCCATCAGAGTTAGTTAGCAATCCCTGGCTTTTGTCATCTGTGCAGAAGCTCATCTGCAGGAGCTAGCAGGGCTCCTTGATAAAGCTTTAAACTACAAGTGCCTGGGAAGGGGACAATGTCCGGCTTGCCCTTTACAAGCTGTGGGGTGACATACCAAGGTTAGAGGGACCGGGTGCAGGTGAGGGCCCTCAGCCAGTGGACCTGAGATGTGCTGGCCACACTGGAGCACATTCAACATCTTATGGAGACAAGCCAGGGGCTCCTGAGGTAACAGAAGCTAAGGAACACCAGTGGAATATCTCAATGAAATTGAGGGTTGTTCCTCCAAGAAGGCAACATGAGCTGACAGCTCACCTGAGTGTCTTTACACCAGTGTATGCAGTGTGGGCAACAAACAGGAGGAGATGGAAGCCACTGTGCTGCTGAGAAATTATGAACTCATTGCTGTTACTGAAATTTGGTGGGACAAATCCCACAACTGGATTTCAACTATGGATGGCTGCAGGCTGTTCAAGGAAGGTAAGGGTGGAGGGATTTTCCTCATATCAGGAGGTGGATTGAGAGTGAAGTGCTGTCTCTGAAGAATGGACATGAGCAGGTTGAAATCCTGTGGGTAAGGATCAGATGCTGAGACAACAAAGAGCCCCATGGCTGACACATACTGCAGGCTGCTCAGCCAAGGGGAGCCTCTTGACATAAACCTTCTTGCTCCAGCTGCAGGAGGCATTTTGCTCACAGGCTCTTGCCCTGCTGAAGGCCTTCGACCACCCCGACAGGGCTGGGCAAGTAACATGGCAAGCTGCAGGCAGTCCAGGAGACTCCTCTAATGCATGGAGGTAACTTGTTAAGCCAGGTAATAAACAGCTCTACCAGAGGGGATGTGATACTGGACCTGTTGGTCACCAACACAGGTTAATTGGGGCCATCAAGACTGGAGGCAGCCTGGATGGCGGTGATCATGCACTGGTAGAGTTTGCAGTCCTGAGAGATGTGGGTCAGGCAAAGAGTAAAATCAGAATCATGAATTTTAGGAAAGCAGGCTTCCAAGTCATCAAGGATGTAGTTAATAGGGAAACTACTGGGAAACTGCTCTGAGGAAGCAAGGGAGCAAAAGAAGTCTGGCAGATCTCTAAGGACGCTTTCTGTAGAGCACAAGAACTGGCAATCCCCAGGAGGAAAAGGTCAGGCAAGGAGGGCAAGAGACTAGCATGACTTAGTCAAGACCTGCTGGTCAAACTAAAGGGCAAGAAAGAAATCCACAGCCAGTGGACACAAGGACAGGTATCAAGGAAGATTAAAGGGTCACAGTCCAGTTGTGTAGGAATGGAGTGAGGAAAGCAAAGACAAAGCTGGAGCTGAACTTCACAAAGCTCACAAAAAACAACTTTGTTGTTCTACAGGTGTGTCAGCCAGAAAAGGAAGGTCAAAGAAAGCTTTTACCCCTTTGATAAGCAAGGCTGGCAAACTGGTAACTAGGATGAGGAGAAGGCTGAAATGCTGAAAAACTTTTTGCCCCAGCCCTCACTGGCAACCTCCCTTCCCACACCTCTCGAGTGGGTGGACTGTAAACTCTGTCTGTGGGAGCCAGGTCCCTCAGACAGAATCAGGTTTGTGACCACCTGAGGAACCTGAGCATATGTAAGTCTATGGGACCTGTGATGCATCCCAGAGTCCTGAGGGAATTGACTGATGTAGTTGCCAAGCTGATCTCCATGACATTCAAAAAGTCTTAGTCAGAAAATGAAAAAGAAAGTTCAGCTTTCCTGTATTTACACAGCCCCTTACACTGCTTAGGGGCGCATCTACCCCTGAGCAAGTAATTGCTGGAAATTGCATGCTTATGTTTCTGTGTCATCAGGCTTTTCCCAGAGTTTTGTGACTGCTCTCTTCTGCCTTCCTGTGAATTTGAAGAGTAGCCCTTTCTTGATAACTCCTGAATGACTGCTCTAAATTAACTGTCATGGGCATTTGCAGGAGGATTGAGGCATGCTACACAATGGAGCTGCATGTTACATTTTTGAGAGGCTACACCACTGTGCATTCATCAAATTCTCCACTGACTGGAAAATAATCTTCTATTACTCCCACAAACAAGAGTGGAAAGTTGTCTGCTGCTTTACTCCAAGAAACCCCCGCCTCGCCTTGCTTTGCTCTCACAATTGCTCTGTGTCAGTCCTTGTGAGACCTTCCTTTCTGCATCAATGGCATGTCACTGCTGTTACTGAAGTACAGTTTAGGGTAAAGGCCATTTAGTCAATGCTGGCATTCATTTGGAAGAAGTTTAATGTTGGCATTTTCTGTGCTTGGTGCTGCCAAGTGCCATGCTCCCTGATCCTGATTAGCAAAGCATTTAAGCTTACGCATAAAGCTCTCTATCAGTGCTCACATTGATTTCAATGGAGCCAACTGCACATTTAAACTTTCAGAAGAAGCTACAATTATTAGGCTGGAAGTGAGAGCACTCTGTTTCAGGAGAGTGAATGAATATGTAAAATTAATCTTCTTAGAAAAAGTAACAACCCTACCCCCAATTAAAAAGGGAGTTCATGATCTTTTTTCTCGTACCTGTGCTGACTCAGACAAACTGGGAGCAAGTGTACAACACACAGAGAGCAGAGTCAAATTTACAGTGACATAATCATCCCAGCTGGAAATTATAAGAGGTTTTCTTTTAAACCACTATTTTTGTAGAAGAACCTTAGACTACTTACAATTAAGTTTTAAAACTAGGCAGCCATTTAAGCCTCATAGCTGGTAATTTGAGGTCTTCATGTGAATGTATTTTCCTATGTCCATGCTAATTTATTTTAGGGGAAAAAAAAAAGAAAAAAGAAAGAAAATTACTATTATAAGAAGGATCTGTTTTCTATGGGGTTTGTCTTGAAGTGCAGACAAAAATAGGGCTGAAATCTAAACTGAAATTGCCAGGCATGGATTCTGAATTGTAGGTTTCTTTGTAAATAAAATGATCCAAATTCAGACTAGCCTAAAAACATAGATTCTTCATCTGAATTGGATAATTTCACTTACCTCAGTTAAGACCAAATGTGCAAGAAGCATTTGACTTCTGATGGAGCCTTGGTGGTTTCCCTCTGCCTTCCTGTGTAAAAAACATGCATACCTTGGGCAGGCATATGCCAGCAAATAAATGCTGTGTGTGCTAACTTGTGTTAGCAAAATGGACTCACATTTTATGTAGTGGCAGATTAAGTATTTGACATGCACATTAGGTGCCTATTTTTAAATATTTATTCCTGTGTTTATTTTTCTTTCAAATGCCACTGCAGTAACAAGTTACTTGTACTTAACCAGTGCTTTTGTATCTTCCCCCAGTAGACTAAAACCAGACAGTAGATATAAAAAGAAATTATGATAAGAGGCAAAAAAAATTCCATTCCCTAAAAAGGGAAAGAAAATGCAGCTTTTCTGTATTTGCACAGCCCCTTACGCTGCTTAGGACTGCAGCTATCTCCTAGCAATCCTTTGTCTTACATCGGTTAAACAAAACGTACAGTACAAATGTGTTGCTGGGCACTGTGTCTGCAGGCGAGAGAGGGAGCAGATGCAGGGGGATGCTGTAACACTCACTACCCAAAGAATCAGGTGTTGTCAGAGTGACTGTGTGCTCCTGGCATCGTCCTGGGGGTCTGTGGGAGAGGACTTTGGGAACCTCATAAAGCAGATCTATACCTGCTCTTTGCCTTGAGGGCGTGGTAACTGTCCATGCAGATGATTTTTTTCCACTGGAGAGAATACTTTTGAAAAGGCAACAAGGGAGCTTCTGGGAAGCAACCCCAGGCTGTCTTGGTAGAGTGGGAGGGGTCAGGCAGGATTTGGGAGGGGAGGGCCTCAAAGGCAAGCAATGTATTTAGCATCAGTTCAGCTGCTGAAGTTTCTGAGTTATCCAAGTATTTACATATGCATGGGAGCTGACAAGCTCTGTAGTCAAGTGAGATGAGATTAAAGAACAAGTATAATGCTGGAATGGAGATTCTAATATGGATTCTAATGGAGATTCTAAAAAGGATAAGAGTGATGTGCTGCCGGGTAAAGGGCTAGCTTGACACAGGCCCTGACAGCACTTATGACTCATACTGGGTGATGAGAATTGGTATCAGAAATGAGATTTGTCTCACGTACATTGACACTAGGTTAGAAGAATCATTTTTCTGATTGTCTATGGGATAAGGTTTCAGACATGGGTGTCCTAGTTTGTCTACTTATTTTGTTTTGTGGTGTTTTGGGTTTTTAACATTTATTTTTATTTTTAAATTTTCATTTTCGTGTCACTTGTTTCTGGCATTGCATTTCAGGTTTCTGTGGCTCCTGTATTCCATTTTACTCCTCTGATCTTGGTTCTGATATCTGATAGTAGAGCCTCCAGAACCATCCTTATGTTTCACTGTAATTTATTTACTGTTGCCTCCTTTTTGTATGTTGTTTCTTTTGCACTTTTTTTGTGCACTTTCAGCTTGTCATTGTACCCTTTCATTTTTATAAAGAAGGCTGTTTTAGGCCATGCTCCAGAGAGTAATTTTAACATTATCTGGGACTGCTGGTATGTTTAAATGTTGCTTTATATTTAGCAAGTTTTTGAATCAGCAGACTTGTAAATGTTAGTTTTACTACTTAAGAGTGTCTTTCTAGTTTTATTCTTTGAAATCAGAAGTGCTTTGGAAGTTTTTCGCTGCAAGGTCTCCTTTTATGTATGTTTTTGAATCTAAATGAAAATAAAAAGTTTTGGTCTACAAAACAGCTCAATATTCCTGCAAAATCTTTCTGTGTGTGCAAATTATTCTCTCAATCAAATTGCCTATCTACAGCTATCAGTTCCAGAGGGTACTACTTAATAACCTGCTTTACACTGATAAAACATTTTGTCTTAAAATTCCCAATAATTTAAAAATTGAGATTAAAAACAGTGGGAGACATATGACGTCACATTTGTGTGAGTACAGTGGAATATCAAAAGGTTAAATAATTTACCAGATGAATAGCGGTCTCAGCCTCCTGACCTAGTCCCAGAATTACCATTCCTTCCTAAATAAGTATTTTTTCGAGGGATGCAAAAGCAAAGCCTCTGACATTTGTTATTCTGACATATGTCTGTTCCCAGGGCATTACATTTCTGTGGATACATCTTACGAGGGTGAGAAAGCAGTGCTGTCCAGCCCTGATCTGTACTCCGAGGAATGGAGCTGTGTCAGACTGATCTATCAGATAGCGACAACTTCAGACACCTCACCTGATCCTGCCAGGCTCAACCTGTACCTGCGGCAGGAGGGAGAAAGTTTTGATCGTTTGCTGTGGTCAACCAAGGAGCAATCCGATAGCTGGCTCATAGCTAGCTTAGATTTAATGAACAGCACAAAGAAGTACAAGGTAAGCCCAGTTTCAGAAGATGCCACAGGCTTTCTGGTGCGTATGTTGTGGTGTACAAACTGCTTTTTTTAAGACAAGCAAACTTATTTTGAGCCCTGTTCTTGGCTTTCACTTCCAAGGCTGGCAGCACGAGCCAGCTGAGCCTCCTGTCGCTAGCGTCCGTGGGCAGAGCTGGCAGGAGGCAGTGCTCTGAGCCGCAGCTGCATGGAGCCCCTCACAGGGACACATGGCCAGCTGAGCACCGTGGTGAGGATGCCTCACCTGGTATCCCTGGTATACTCCTGGTATCCCTGCCGGGCTGCTTGTGCCACGTGGCAGATATGGGAACTCCCAGGTCCTGGGTCGGCAGCTGCACTCACTTATTCCTGCTCTCTGTGCCTTTCTGTAAGAAGTCAAATGCTGACAGAAGGGTATTTCTATCCAGAAACCACTATCTTGCATCACTCACAATAACATCTTGCATAACCACAGCTGAGGAGTATGGAATTCCATACTCTTAAATGAAGTGTGGGAATTTTTGCCTTGTCTCATTGTCCTTCAGTGTGTCTTCTGTGCTTGAGGAAGAGCCCTGGCTCCAACTTTAATGCATTCTGCCAAACTCTTTCAGCAAAAGCACATCTGACTGTAAGGATGATGGTTCCCCAAGATACATTTAATTTGTTCTCCTGTTCATCCTGTTTCAATATTCAAGGTACTAATGAAACTCTAAAACTGACAGTTTGGTTTATGTTGTCCAGCTTGTACTGGAAGGTGAAATGGGACAAGATAAATCCGCCAGTATAGCAGTTTTTGAAATCAAAATAACTTCTGGATATTGTATTGGTAAGTACTTTCTGCTCAACCCTCATATTCTCTGCATAGAAAAAAAGCCTTGTTGGCACTATTAAAACTGGATGGAAGGTTTTGGGTAAAAAAAAAGGTAATGGTTTTTTCCTAACTGAAAGGTACACTGCCATATTCAATACAGATAATTTTTAAGCTAAGATTGCACACAGTAGTAAGTGGAGTTTTTTCACCTATCTCTATGATTTATATAGACATACTATATATGCTCATTAATTCAAAAGATATTTATTGTTCAAGCAGGAACAAGTGTTATATTTTTAAAAAAAACTTTGTACTGCTTCAAATTCCAGACATGACAGCTGCAACATTATTTCTGCTCTCTGCCTGCTCATGGCTTCCTTACAGTGGCATCTTGAGGCTGCAGAGTCAAAACTCTGCTGATATATATTTACGCTATTTCCTCATGACATTTGCTAAAGACTGCTAATGAAGTTCAAAAATTCCGATGTCTAGGAGGCTGGGAGATCTTCCCATTTCTGGAGAGCTCTGGTGGAGTCCAACCAAGTTGTCACAGTTCTTTGGCTCTGTGAAGGAAACAAGGCGGTTGCATTATTGTTACGAAATACTAATCCTGCTTTGCTTCTGGCCATCCCAGATTTACAAGTGAAAGTTCTGCTTTGACTATTTAATTTAAAATCTGCTTTATTTGGTTCTAAATTACAGCAGTCCTATACTGGCAAATGATAAAAAGACAGATTGGTCCAAAGAGGATGGAAATGAAAATTTTACCAAAAATTTATCAAAAATTGTGTTTAGGTTTGCTCCTATTTATTATGAGCTATTAAGCGCTGTGTCCAGTTTTTTAACACAGGTGTTACCTGCACTGCTATACGTGAAGCGAGGCCAGGGCTTAGCAGCTTGCTCTTCCTATTTCTGCAATGAAAATGTGTGCATTCAGCTGGTGGTGTCTGCAATTGCAGAATGTGACTTTGAAGAAAACCATCTTTGTGGCTATGTGAACCGCTGGAATCCTAACGTCAACTGGTTTGTTGGTGGAGGGAACATTCGGAATTCTCAAGCTATCCTTCCCAAAGACCACACACTTAACAGTGCACTGGGTAAGCAACAAATGTAGAGCAGAAATATAGTGGAAAAATCTGAGTCTGTGATTCACGTATGACTCGCATGCTGCAAGTTGTTATTATTATGCGAGTTCTTTCCATTGTGGGGTTGGGGTGGGGATGGTAAGAATGATTTATGGGAAAGAAAAAGGATTAGAAGAGTTCGGAGGATTTTGCAGGAGTTCACGCAAAATTGCTTGTAATTTTTATAATAAAGGTTGTTATGCTCTTTGCTAGGATTCAAAAGTACACAGAGGTAAGGGTAATATTTTGGATGGGAGAGGTAGAAAATTCAACTTTCTGTGTATTCTAAAAGTGTGGGTCACAATAAGTTTTAGATTCTTGTAACACTGCTTTGTACATTTGGCAGGGGTTTTCCTTCCAGTGGCTATTGAGAAAATTGAGTAGGAAAACAAAGGTATTAAAACTTGCTTGCAGAATCTTGGGTTGAACTGTAGTTTAGAAGTTTTGTTTCTTTCAGTCAAATGTGGTGCTGTTAATACAGCCCCTCAGAGGCATAATGCTGGAAAGAATTATTGGAATTTCAGCACTTGCTCATCCTAGACACCTTGCTGTGGGAAGTTTATTGCACAGCCATGAAGAAGGATTGGGGAATAACTTCACCACTTCACCTTTGCACAAAGTACCACAGCAGGTGATGGTCAGGACATCTGCTGCTGCACTCTGTGTGTCTTGGACAGCATGAGGCTTGTGGCAGTGCAAGGAATCCCATCATGACAAGCAGGGTTGATCCTCTTTCCTTAACTCATGCCGCTGTGCCTTCTTATTTATTTCACAATTGTGTGAGTTGAGTACCGAGTGTCACTCCATCACTGTATCACCCCCCAGCACTGAAATGCTGATAAAATTTTGATGGAAGTTAAACTCACCACAACTTCAACAGGAGACAGTGGATCAACCTATTAAATATGTACTGTGACAGGAAATGTTCCCAGCTGGGAGAGATCTCTTTTCTTGTAGCCACAGCATTTCTATCTCACACCAAGCCCTTACTGCTGACCATTTACTGAGAAGACCTCAAGAAGCCTAAAGTCACGGAAGAGCCTTCTTTTTGCAAGAATTGGGCTGTGAAGATGCACCATCCAGGGAGATTGTAGCTAAGCTATGAAATGTGCTAAAACTGCAGAACAAAAGTGAAGCTGAGAACTTCGCAGGCAAGTGTTGCAGAAGTCGCCAGTCCCCAGCAGTGCGCAAGGTGGAGGAGACCCACAGCCAAGCAAGTCCTGTCCCCTCCTTCTGCTGGAATGAAGTGAGAAGTGACATCTAGAGGTCTGAGACCACTGTGTGCTAATTAACATAGTGGTGTCCATTCAAACCTAACGGCACAATTTGCAGTGTTCAAGCTGAAGCACTCCTCCAGTCTGACGTTTCAATCTCCTCCAAACTTTCTGCTTGTGAAGGAACATTTTTTTGTTCTTCATATACTGTTTTATGCTGTGTTTCTGGGGGTGCAGAAGAAGAAAAACTACAGATGCATAGCATGTTCGTGAACATGGATGTGTCCTGTTTAAATTGGGATAGTATTTCCAAAATCGAAGTATTAGAAGCTGTACCCTTTGAAAATCCTGCAGTTCATATTGACTCATATGCATGATGGGAAGGTACTCTTCTCATGTGTGATGCATTTTTCTGTTTGTTAACATCTCCCAAAAGTCTTTGTTAAGGATTTTACAAAAAACCTCCAGTCTATGCAGTAGAAATAATATTTATAAACCAAATCCTAGATAGACTGAGCAGAAATGTCATTAAAAGCTATTTGACAATAATTTGATATATTAAATGAACTGCTTTGTAAAACATGAGGAAACACTTGGCTTATAACTTTGTTCATTTACTTGGGCCGCTTCAGTGAAAGTTGCACTTGAAAAAAGACTAAATACGAAACTGAGCTGTTGGGAAGCAGGAAATTTACACAGTTCTTGCACAATTTCCATTTATGAATGGCTTCTAAAATTTAGAGTTTATTACTTTTCAAATATAAATAAATATATTATTTATTATTATAATAAAGACTTAAGAAAGAACTGACACTGACTCTTTTGCCGGTGGTATCTTAGCCAAAGATTTTTGGGTTGCATATAGGAGGAAAGGAGAGGAAAAAAACAACCTTTTAGAATTACTAAAATTTCCTAGGAAGCAACTATTGTTGGCCAGGTCATAAATATATATGTCTAGGCCCTGTTCATCTCCTGATACATCTTGTAGGTGATGTTCTTTAAAGAGTCTCCTTATACCAAGTGTTTTGTGCTTCTCATAGGTCACTACATGTACGTGGACTCCGTTTATGTCAAACATTTCCAGGAAGTAGCCCAGCTAATCTCACCAAGGACCACGGCCCCAATATCTGGCTGTTTATCTTTTTATTATAAACTTAAGCAGGAAAGCAGCATTGTTTTTACTGTTTATTTAAGAGACATGAGTGGCTTTTATGAAGAGATCTGGAAAACAGACAGCGCGCTGAATGCAGACTGGGCATTAGCAGAAGTTGACTTCAATGCGCCGTATCCCATGGAGGTAAAGCAATCCTTCCTGTACAGTCCAGCTGTGACTTCCAGAGTGCCCCAGACAGTGCTAACTCAGGCTAATCCAGGAACATGACAGGGACCATCCAGTATCGGAAAGATGCTGTAAAGATGGTGGTGATCTGTGGTTTCCTTCGCCCTTCGCATAAGGGTCAAGGAAAGATCACTTTCCACACATGTGCTTGATTTTGAAGCCAGGTGGTGAAGTGCTTGCTCAGAGTCCCTTGGGAGCTTGTAGTAGAGTCTGAATAATACGAGGTTTTTCAGTTGCGACTGAATATCAGTGTTCTCTCAGTTCCCTATTTCTGTGACTCCATTTTTGAGTATCATAAAATAATGCTCGCTTCTCACTGCAGATGAAAAATTTTAAAAAATATTTGAGGTCCATTCTCCACCTTACTAAGATCTTTCAGTTCATGAGAGAAAGTCCAAACTTGGGTCCTAAGTGTACAGTAGTCCTTAGATGCGAAAGACAGCTCTTGATGGTTATTATAATTACTTTCAAGGGTATCAGAAAAAATTGAATTTTTTCCCTAGTGTTTACTAAAAAAATACCCAAAACTTAGAAGATTGAAATAAACAGTGTATGTGTATTATATACACATATATATATGTGTGTGTTTACATGTATATTTTACACATATATATGTAAATTTTTATATATGTATACACATAGATATACAGTGTCTCTAGATACATGTACTTCTAATACTAGGATTACAAATAAATTCACCTTGCTTTAATTCTATCTAAGTTGTTTGCTAATTTCACCATAAGCCTGCAGATTTCCAGAAATTATTAGAGGTAAAGCTAATTTTCATGAGATGTTACATTGCCCTTTTATACTCTATAAAGTCAGTTATCATCCATTTAAATCATCAGACTTCAAGGGAAAGGAAGGTGGCTCTGATAAGGCTTCATAATACTGAATGGTAAGTGAATTACTGATTCAATAAATACAAACTAAAAGGGGAAAATCAGTCCTAGCACTATGGATGGAAATTAATTAATGATCACTTAGAGCTTGGCAATATTGTGGTTAGTTTTGTGAAAATATCCTCTCATTTCTAGGTGGCATTCAAAAATCCATACAGAATGTTGAAAACTATACTGGAATAAACAGCAAAACACAGGATGTTGTACGACTGGGTGAATGCACAGGGTACCCTTGCGTTCAGCAGGGTACGAAACTTCAGCACTCTCAGTTAAAAAAAGATGCTAAAAATTTTTTTAAAGATTTTTAAAAATCATTCAAGAGGGAGTTGCAGAGAATTAAATGTATGGAGAAGTTGTATTAATGAAATAACAGTTTTTAGCCCTTATAAAAAAAAGATTGACGTAAAATATGGTAGAGGTTCTTAAGAGTCTGTGTCATGAAGGACACAGAAAAGATTCCCTTTTTCTCAAAATTTACGTTGCTTTTCCAAATCCTTGGTTACCATCTAACAGCTTTAAAATAAAATAAACTGAGGGTTTTTGCATTTATGACACAACTGTAGAGTTCACTTCCACAAAGTACTGTAGATACCATTATTAAGATCAGTTAAAAAACTGATTAGAAAAATTATTGGGAAAGAAAGAATCCACCAGGAATATAATGCAAGGGAAGAACTGAAAGCTTGTCATTGTCTTCAGTTCTCTCTGTAGGTTCCCTCTGCTGGAAAAAAGACACTGGGCTGGACAGGCCTTTAATCTGCTCAATGAATTTTTATGTAATCCAACACAGTAATTATTTTAGAGACCATTTTATAGAAAGAATATTAAAACTTGCATGTTAATTCTTCAGTTGTTTCAAGACATCTTCCTCTCTTTCATGTGGCTAAAGGAGATTGGTCAGGATTCTTTCACTAACTCTCCTAGTTTGCCTCCCATCCTTAGACAAAATATCAGAGACATTGCTTTCACTGAAAAGAATCTCGCTCTGAAAGCATTTGTCCTTATTTCCTTGTTTTGTCCCTGGGGTTTGGTTTGTGACTCAGCCCTCTTCTCAAAGTTTTCCTGTATCTCAGAGCTTTGATACTTAAGAGAAATTTTAAGACACTTCCTCAAGAGTTATAGATTGTCCTCCACTTACTTGAGGAAATTACGTCCCCTGGGAATGGCTAAGTACAAACATTGTTTGATCTTTGTGGTAAACAAAACATAGGAATAGCTTTTCTTGTTCTTAAATAAATTCTGTACAGGAAATCTTCCCTGACAGCTAATGCTGAGTTACAGGTTTTAGTGTCTGAGGATGTTTACAGAAAACTGTAAAATTTAATATTTTAATAGCAGAGTAAGGAACACAGGGGGCTTTTAGCTCTTGAGCCAGACAGATCCTAGATAAAATTGAGGTTCTAGTCAGTACAGACTAATGACTGTGAATAGTGGCTTTGTATAATACAATGGTAGAAGCCTTACTTGCACCTTTAAAACGGGTGCTTCATAAATCAGAAGAACAGTTATGTTCCCTTTGGTTTTTCCTTGACCTTGAGCGAGCAAAGATCTAGTGCCAAGGTCAGGCTCCGATTTATATCCCTAATAAGTGATATAGTTTAATTTCTTCCAACACTTGCAACACTATATGAGATGTGCTGGAGTCTGTCTGGGACATCCAATCAGAATTCTGTATTTCAAGGATGTGTACCAAAATTATTGCTGAGTATATGGCAGATGAATAACAACTTATTATAATTTCTAGGTAACATTTGAAGTTGCTTTCAATAGCGCTAAGGGAGGTTATGTTGCCCTTGATGACATTTCTTTCTCCCCGGTTTACTGCAGCAATCAGACAGGTATGATGAACTCTTACTGCTGTTTACCTCCCTTGTTTTCCCCCTTTGCCTTACCCCTCAGAGCTGTCTGTCAGTATTTGCAATATTTGGTGCAGCCTTCTCAATTGACCAGCACCATTGGGCTCCTCTTCCTTCAGAACACATAACAGCAGACAACACCAATTACATTAATTTTTTTCGAAAGAAGTCCTTAATGCTTCCTTTCCAAAGACCTTGCCTCAGGGTTCTGCAGCTGGAGTGCTGGACTGAATGCTGTACGTGCATCACTGTGGGTGTTGAGAAATTACTACTTGCAGGCCTGTCACAGAAGGAGAGGGTGGATTTTCCCAGGTGTGATGGTATGAGGAAGAAAATGCTCTGGGCTTTTCATTAATGCCAGTGTAGGCATTCTTCATGCCACACGCCCTGAAGCCCTTCTGTTTCTTTGGAGCCAAAACATGAGCCTTGCCTTCCTGTCTTCATACTTCCAGAAGGCATTACTCATCTCAGAGAGTGGTGCGTCTGCTGGGTATGTGTTAGTTTTTCACAACAGACACCACCTGAATCCATGTGACCCCTGCTGTAGGGGCACTTGAGATAAAGGACTTTGTCATTTGTGAATGCAGCCTCTTAAGTAGCTGTGTACTGGTTTGGTGAGGTTTTACTGTGGCACTAAACACTAGTCAGAAGTGGATTTGTGGTTTCCCCCTATGCCATCTCTATTCCTTTGGTCATAAGTTTGAATTTTTTGGCTAATTCTTTGAAGTGATCAAGGAAAAAGAGGCTGTTTTCCCCGCTTTTTATGTCATAGTATATGCTAGCTCTGCCTCCACTGCTGAAGTATCACTGCTGCAGGGAGGTAGATTCCAGATATATTAGTAATCCACATCTCCTGGCAGAGTAAATCCACTGTTTCATTATCTCCTCAATACCTTTTTAGTATTTGCTTCATTTTGCAACAAAAATCCAAGTTATGTTTGCAGTTTTCAAGGGGTTGGAGCTCTGTGCTTATCTGTGTTTTCCATTTTAATTTTCAGGAAACTTATATGTGTTGAGGAATGGGAGAAATGTTATAGCATTTTCTGCCCCAATTGTTGAAGTTCAGATCTAATCTGAATGGTTCAGATTCTGTTCTGAATATGATAGGTTCATCTAGAGGTCTGCCTACTAACTTTGATTTTGAAGGTTGGTTTTGTGGTTGTTTTGGGGTTTTTTTGGTTTGAGAAGTGAAAGTAAATAATTTGCTTTATACTTTATTGAAATACAACATACACTGCTTGATCCTTCAGACTTACTATCATCTTCAGTTCTTCTGAGCAGAGATGTTAAAAAGCAAGAGATCTTCATTCTCCTTGTATTCAGCCATAGCAGTATATATAATAGCATGAAGTTTTTTCCTTATTTTTTGTGGGAATTTTTGTTCAACAAAAGTCTTGATGTTAGCCAAATGAAGGAAAAGGTACCAGAGTGCATTAAACTTGCTCAGCAAAGGATGAATCAGAATATGGGTTTAATGCTACATGGTAGTGCTCCACCTGTGTTTTCTGTAATTAGGAAAGCAGCCATGAGTTGGTACATGAACTAAAAACTATTTTATTTACATACTTACAGCATGCATATGCACACATTACACATAACTACAAAAGGATTTTTAAGAAGTGCTCTTTAAAAAAACATTAAATGTTGATGTTCAGTGAACATGCAGGCACACACACACAAATTTTGCCCTAAGAACTTTTGAATGAAGGAGCAGATGAAAACAAATGGTCTGAATGTCTTTGTGAATTATGTCTTGAAGGAAGAATCTTGTTTTAAAATCTGTGGCTTATTTGTGTTTTAGAGGGGCTATGAAGCAGGTTTTCGCCTTACTCCAGCAAAAATGTAAGACTGCAAGACCAACTTGCAACAGAAATTTGATGGTTTGATTTCATCATGACTATGCACTATATATTTGTAACATCTTTGCACATGCTTATCTTCTGTAAAGAAAAGAAAAATGAACCAAAGCATACTTTGGCATCCTTCTGCTCCAAATACTTACGCTTATCACACTGTACTCAACCTAACAGAATTTATGCATCTTTCCTTTAGGAATACCTTTCAGTCCTGCCAGTGCAGGCTGCAGTTTTGAGGAAGATCTGTGTAATTTTTACCAAGATGAAAAAGATGGCCCAGGATGGAGCAGAGTGAAAGTGAAGCGTAATGTGTATAGAGCAGGAGACCACACTACTGGGTTTGGTAAATCAAAACTGCTTTTTCCTAGAAGAGTCAAACTATATATAAATGCTATATAAAAGGTTACATAAAGGTCAGCCTGTTGTGTAACTGATCACTCTGTTAAGTAATACCACTGGCACAATGGTTAGCTTGCCTCACTGCAACTCTCTGCCCTGAAAAGTCAGTGTTCACAGCCTTGCCCTATCTGGATCTCTGGCTGTGCCTCTCCATGTGTGAAGGGGAAAGGTCACCTATTGAATAGTCAGGCAGGGCCATAAATCAGAGTATCTTCACTATACTGCTCTGTAGTGGCTTGAGGGATGAATCCACAAAAATATGCAAGTAAATATAATAATAGCTTCATGCATTGTTTTTACTATAAAGGAAACATGGCCTCTTAGCTCTTCTAGGTTTAGGATAGTTGGCATGTTTATGGGAAAACAGAAATATTTGTAGTGAAACCACATGGTGAAAGGACTGTTAATAAGTTCTGAAATTCAGACTTTTTTTTTGTAGAGTATTCATGATTATTAATCATATGTGCTAAAGTCTTACCTCTTTATACTTGATGCAGGGTATAATAGACCTTGTACCTTACCCTCCATTTTTCTGTCTCACAGTGGTAAACTTGAAACAGCCAGTTTTCCAGTGGGGCCAGCAGGCCAGGGAATTTTTCAGGGTGAATTTGATAAGTGCTTATTTCTGGCAACATAGCCATGTGCCAATTTAGCTAGAAGCAGACAAGATGCTTTTGGAAAAAATTGTTATTTCCTGTCAAAGTGTGATAATCTGTTTCTTGCCAGTTGGAACTGTTTTTATAATCGAAGTCTGATGCAATAACAGAAGCTGCTTTAATAGCAAATCAGCTGTGCTAATAGCATATTAAATACAATAATTATGCTGTCTTACAGGTTATTATTTGTTGGCAAACACAAAGTTTACATCACAGCCTGGGTACATTGGACGTCTGTATGGCCCGACCCTGCCAGGAAACTTGCAGTTTTGTCTGCGTTTTTATTATGCCTTATATGGGTTTTTCAAGATGAGTGGCACTCTTGCAGTTTATCTCTTTGAGGAGAATCATGTCGTTCAAGAGAAAATCTGGTCTGTCTTGGACTCTCCAAAGGGAGTTTGGACTCAAGCTGAAATCTCCTTCAAAAAGCCTATGCCGTGCAAGGTAAGAGCCAAGTCTTCACATTTGCTGAATTCTGAGAGGAGATTTTCCTTGCCTTCTCTTCTCACGGTTCTTTGTTATACAGGGATTAATCCTAAGTGAGCTATACCTGCAGAGTGAATTAGTACTCCCCAGGCAGAACAGTGGTGTGTAGAAAGTTTCCTTGCAGCCTGGCTCCCATGGGGACCCTGATACAGGGGCTTTGTACCAGGACAGGGTAGCACCGCCCTGGTGTCCTGAACTCTAGTCACAGGATTGCTGGAGATTTCACCGGAGAAGCTCTGACAAAAGGCAGTCATGTCTTTGTTTCTCAGCATGCTCCACATACACTCATTTTTGTTTGCGTGTTTCCTATATGAATCACATAATCGTCATACTCAATTACAGATTTTAATTAATCTAATAAGTACTGGTAAGTTCTGGTCAAAATGGGGAGCTGATCCTGCTTCCCTAAACTCAACTGTTCGGTTACAATGTGAAACCAGAAGTGTAAGTGATAGCAAGGGACTTGAAGAACTTGCAGTGTCTCATTGGAGAGGTTATTATGTTATCTCAGCAAGTTAATTACACATTGGTATTTGACATCATCTCCTGAGTAGGTCCTTAAGCCATTGTAATTCCTCATCTCCACTCTTTTTACAAAGACTGACTTTCTATAAGCTTTCTATAGCTTTCCATCAGTGCTACTTCTGTAGTTAACCTGATTTCTGTAAGAGATTTTCACTATCTGTGAGTCATTTGAGGAGGACCAGATGGGTCACTTCATGTTGACCAGAAGTGGTAACATGATGAATATATGAATGGAAGCTTGTCTTGCAACTCTTAAGTATTTCTGAATTAAAGACAAACATCTTAAGCATTTTGTCCACTACAAACTAGTTTTTGAAATAACAATAGTTAGTGAACATAAAATTTCACCAAAACCCAGCTGCCTGTGTTGAGAGGCAAATTCATGTATAAAATTTCAGTCCTACTTGTTGGCTGGTGTTTTCTGTCAGATACCTGATACCTTAAAGTTTCAAGGGGATTTTTATGTACTTCATGCGTAACAGAACTTATAATTCCTTTTTGGCTGTTTAGAATTATACTACTTCCCAACAAGTGCATGCTAGAAAAGTTTCTCATAGTATCATCCCAAGATATTTGCAGAAAAATTAAAATGGCAAGCTTATAATTCACTTTTGTAATCTCCTTTTTAGGTATTTTTTTATTGCTTCTGGAAGCAAAATTACGCTTGTGTAGCATAATCAACTGTATGAGTAGTGATGACATTTGAGCATGACTGTTAAAACTGGTTGACAGCCTTGGAGGTGGCAGATTTTTTAACATCAGACATTTACATGGAAAATCCTTTCCAACATGAATTTGCAAAGAACAATTTTTGTTTTCCTAGAAGTCAGTATATCTAAAACAGTTGTGAAGAAGCTTGCCTCACTGCTTCTGAGCCAGAAGATATGTGGGAGGGGGAGGTTTACTGGCCTCTGGCAATTCTCGAAAACCTTCACTGAGTGCTTCAGGTCTTGTGAAAGAAAGTCTTCTTTCCCATGGAAACAAGTTGCAAAATGTTTCTGTTGAGGAGACATTCCTCAAATCTCACAAAATGTGAGATATATTTGAATTTACAGAAGTCAGCATGTGTTAAGCATATCATAGTTCAGGCACCCCGTAGCCAAATAACTAATTACCTAGCAAGGGTTCTGTTTATAAAGTTTTCCATAGACAAATAGAAGAAAGTGGGTGAAATTCTGAAACAAGTTAATATGGAAAAGTATATGACGATATGTTTACAGATGGGAAGGCAGCATAAAACAAACATTGCCAAAGTTTAAGCATGTCTTCTTAAGGCAGAGCATGAAAACCTAGCGTAGTTACAGGCTGTTTGTCTTCTTGTAATGTTCAGAAGCAGGCTCGAATGAAGTTGCACAGTGAACTTAATTCTGGCTTTTCCTTGCAATCCCATCCCCAGCTCTTAGACCTTAATACTTTTAAAAGTATTTTCATGCTTTATTTTGTTTGTTTCTTCTTTTCTAAGCCAACAGAAGGAAACAAAGTATTACTGTGTGGCACTGTATAAACACTCAGGTTAGTTATCTGTGAAGATGTGTTTGCCTAGTTCCTAGTGAAACAGCTGGCAAGAAACACTCATTTCAATGTAGGGCAGCAGTGGAGGTGCATCAGAGCATGTTTTGCCTGATAGAACGGAGTGGTGGGAACCAGCAAGTCAGGGATTACACCTCAGGCTCTGGAGGAAGACAGTACTGACAGACATGACCTCTCTTGTCCTGTCGCCTGCAGCTTGATCTTGTATCTCTTGCATCCTCACTGAGGCGCCTTTATTTTATGTAACCTGTCCCATAGGCACCAAACTATGCCTCTACACCCCACCCCAGTCCTCATCTTAATCCCAGCTCTGGACAGACTAATTTTTTTCCCTGTGATACTGTTCATGTTCCACTCTGTTTGCTCTGCTTGTCCCAGTTCTTAAAAACTGTAGTTTTTAAAAAACTAAAGACTTGACAGAAAGTATAGTTCTGGCATAAAGACCAGACTCAGACACTTTTCTGTTCCTACTCCAAAGCCTAGGAGTGCTTAAGCTTTTCACAGATTTTTTTTTTTTTAACTTTTTTTTAATAGGGGCAAAGTAAACCCTTTTTCATAGCCTTGTTCTCAGAAATGATGGAACTGTTTTGGATTAAATCTTCCAAAACAAGGCGGTAGCAAAGACCTAGCATGGAAAATCTGAGCTGAAATCATTGTGTCTTGGCAATGTTATATGCAAGTGAAAAACAGTCTTTTAGCAGAGAGAGATGGTCTCAAAATAAGATAGGGCTGCCACCTTTCCTCTAATACAGATGTGGTGACTGATGTGCCTATTGTATTGTTTTCTGAGATGCATCATATGTAGACTTGGATGGCAAGGCATGCACAGTAGTTTGGCTGAGCAGCTTCTTGGTTACCAGGTGTGACTTTTGGATCAGGTCAGCACCTGTGGAAACAGTAAACAGTCTCCTGGCAGTTCCTTAACAGCCAGTCAAGTCAGTGAGGCAATCGTGTGTCCCTGAAGGTCATAATGATTTCTCAACCAGAGAACAATTACTCTAAAATAACTGATTACCCACATCCTTCATCTTTCTTCAACCACATATACTACTCCCAAAGCTTTGAAAACAATGTAAAATCCATCTAATGTGTTTTAATTTTGATAGCATATTTGTTTGCATCAGGACAATACAAAGATTCAGATTTTCATCTCCTGGTTTTTGTAATGGTTTTTGCAAGTTCTTTTTGCATTAGCTAACTGCAGTCTGGCACAAGTCGATGGCTTGAGTTCTGTGAGCAGGAAATGTGAAGCTGGCCAGCTGGCTTTAATCTGACACTTTGAAAATGAAATGTTTTAAAGGCTAGGCAGGTATGATCCAGCTAAGCAAGTAATAAATGTCTATACATACATACATACCTACATACATATACATATGTGTGTGTGTGTCTGTGTGCATACCGCAAGCACATATGCTGATAATACTAGTGAGAAGGCAGGAAATCTAAAATCCTGATATTTCAGTTTGTACTTGCGTCACTGTCTCTTCTAGTTGGTGTGAGTACCTATGATCCTGTACACATACAGTGTATATTGATTTATACTGTGCCCAGGGAGTAAGTGTGAGAAGGAAGAAATGAAAAAATATTATAATATTTTTTAAATTCAGTTAAACCATTCATGTTTATTGTATAAGCCTCTCGAAGGGCAGCATGAAAACCTAAATCTGAAATAAGTGGATCATTTTCATTTCATTGAATGTACTGAAATTGATCTTTCATGCCAGTACATGTCACAAAAATATAAGAGCGAACTGAAAGAAAATTTCACGTCATTGGCATCCTTGAAAAGCTCAGATGAACTGTGAAGCAAGAATCTACATTTTTGTACATTTTTATATTGTGCTTGTGTGTGTATGTGGGTATACACCACCATGGAAAAATATTTCTTTCATGCAACTTCACAACGAAGTCCAAATGCCTAGAGTAAAATGAAGGTTTGAGTTTAGTGGGATCTGCTTATATCAATTCTCATTCTGCTAGATTTGGGTTACCATTCTGAAGCTCAGATTTTCAAAAGCAAACATCTTGTGTTCTTTATCCATTTTTGCAGTGTTACCTGATAATGTAGTGCATTAATACCTCCCACAGAGTTCAAAATCAAATCCTCAGAAAGGTAACTGGCATAACAGTCCATCCTGCTTTCATCAGAGTAGCTGCGGCTGCATTTTTGGGTTTTCATTCCTTAAGTATACTTTCTTCCTCTCTGTTGTTTTTTTCCTCACTCTCTTCACTTGAGTTCATCTGTTTGCTTTCACTCATCCTCCATAACTAATTTTAGTTGCAATTGCGAGAAAGGAAAATCAAGTGACTGAGTGCTGCACTTGAATATTTACATGTTTTAAAACAAAGAGAAGAGAGGACTTTCTCAGAACAACTGAACACCAAGAAACTTTGCTGCAAGATGCTATGGAGGCCGGTAGTGTACATACCTTTTAAAAAGCATTAAACAAATTTATGGAAAATAGACCTCACAGTGACTGTAAACACAGTGGTTCAGTTGTGACCTCCAGTTCAGCAAGTTCTTCAGCTTTTTTGGGTTGGACATAATATAAGAGCTTTAGGGCTGGTTTGTTTCTTGTACTGTTTTCCCTAAACATCTATTATTACCCCGCTGCCTTCCTAGTACTTGATCTGATTGTCTTTGGACCTTTCTTCTCACATCATCACTGTGGTGATGCTCAATATTAAATAATTATAGCATTTCTCTTCACTGCTGAGAAATCTGCGTTTCCTGCTTGTCCACCAAAGTCATAGGTAAATGACTAAATTAATTTTGGATAAATGATGAAGTCCTAGATCCCTGTGATCAAGTCACTAATATGAAAAACACAATTCTCCAGTCAGGTGCCAACTGACATCCTTGTCCTCACGTCCTCCTCCTTCTTTAAAAAAGTCACATTTGTGTCAAATAAAAGAGCTTTTTGGTGCTGTTCCCATAAAACTTTTATCAGTCTTCTCACAATAAGGTATGCACCCTAAAGAGGCTGGAATGTGCTACAGTTTTATAGAACAGTCCTTCTGTCCTTCCTTCTTTTACCTCTAAGAAACTTCTTGAAGAACAGTCACTAGAAATGCCTGTGTAAAATAAAAATTGTAGGGTCTGGAAAGAGTAGGATAGTGCTTGTGAAGTGTGAACCTCAGTTCCTGTGGTGCTTGATATATGGTTATGGAAACAGGATACTGGAAACTGAAAAAGTTACTCAGGTTAGGAAAGCACACAGTGCCTAAGTGGCTTGCATCTTCACAGCAGCTAAGCAAGGTAATAAGTTGCATGAAATATTACATATCTCCTTCTGGTATCTGTGATACTTAACAGACACTTTCCTTTCTTTGCTCAGTTTTTGTTCTGGGCATTTCATATTACAATACTACATTGCTACCTCATCTGACAAGACTGACTCCTTGGTCTAAAGGCAAGAACCTTTCCCTCTCATGAACAGAGCCAAGGAAACTGTTTGACTGGAATGAGGATAGAGCCCTTTCAGTAGATTTGTGGAAATCTAGGAGGGTGGTGGAGAATGGATGAGAATATCAGTGTCCTGTATACATTTGTGTGCAAAGCAGTGTTGTCTACTAGGCTGTGCAATCCAGCAAGAAGACATGTAGGATAAACAGCCTGTGGCACTAGATTATTCTGTTAGCTTTATGTTTCTCTTTCATTGTTTGTTTCTGCCCTTGGACAGGAAAGATTTTCAAAAATATTTGTTCAATTGTCACAAGTTTATTATTAGTGTTATCCAATTATTTATGTAGAAGATTTCATATTACATTATTTTTCCCACAGAAACTCATTGTATTTACATGGCACGAAACTGAACTTGCCTGGCGAGTGCCATTTTACATCAACTTATTTTAAATAACAGAAGCTTGCAGATATTCTCATTTTGGCTTATAGCTTACTTGTGTTCTTGATAAATGAGTTTCTGAGTGTTTGAGCCAAAGAAATACAAGCCATTTAAAATCTAGTTTAATTAAGCTAGTTATGAGTAATTTTGTCTACACTTTTAACATCTGTATTGAACAGCCCTGAGACAGGCAGAAAGGTTTTCCCATCCCCTGTGCTGGTGGTCAGTCCCCGGCTTATGTGCTTATATGGCTGTTTATTTGCTTAACTGTCTGAAAAGTCAGGCTCCCTGTCCTGTGGAAACATCTTGACTGCTTCTTTGTGTTATGTCACACTTTCGTTTCTGGTGTTCAAATTATTTTTTAATTTTGTAATACTGAGTTTTGTGTCACTGTGAGGAAGTTACAACAGTAGATTCTCAGAAAAAATCACTTCAGACTCCGCTATAACTGTTCTTCTTCTTTAAGAAATTGAACTTTAAATGTGTCTAAGTGACAGACCAAGTTTTGTGTCTACACGAATTTACAGTGTGTCATTTAAACCTAGGAATATTAATTAGGATGGAGTAAGATAAATTACCTTGCTGCAGAGGCATAGCTTTCTTTAAAGTGACCAGATTGGGCCATTTTCATGTTTTTCTTCTGTCTGGCTGATCTGTCTCTAATTGAGCAAGATGTATAGTTTCTGGGATAAACAAAGAGGAAAGAAAATACACAGGACATATAGGGATCCAGGGGAACCCTCTCTCCTTTTCTCCTGTTCTCAGTCCAGCTCCCTCCAAACCTCCTCTAACAAGCTTCTCCATTAATCCTTCCTTACCCTCGAGGTACCTTACTGCATGGCCTACTATTTCTTCTCCTCTAAAAGCAGATGAACTTTGTATGCATGTGAATTTTAACTCACATTCTGCTTGCAGAGATGTAGAGTGCTGAGGATGAGAAGTCCCTTCTACCTCACACAGTAATCCGCAGCACAACCCAACATGGTGTCTTGGCAGAAGCTTGCTCGACCAGCCATTCTCATCTGGCATTGATCATACCTGATACCATCCAGCATAAGTGCTGAGAAAGGATTATTGATACTTTGAGACTGAAGGCCATGACCATTGATTAAACACTGCAAAACAAACAAACCTGCTTCCATAAACTGGGCAATGGTTTGGAACGAAACTGATGCCCTAGCTGTGTCCTGTCATTGGAACAAAAAGAGACATGAGAAATATGTTTTATTTTTCAGTAATACAGGCAACAACTGCCTGCAGTGGATAATGTTTTTATTTTAGCCTCCAAAATAACATGCAAGTCCAGGAATACCTGTTACCTAGCTTGAAACAATTAGTATGTTGTTCATCTGCCATGCTTTATAAAGAAAAAAGCTGAGCACAAAGAATCCCCTATTCTCTTCTCCAAGGCATGAGATAAAGTCATAAAATTTTATTTTGGAAAAACTGGCCTAGCAAATATTTTAATTCAAAACAATAACAAATGCAAAGCGTCATGAGATTATTGAGACTGTAGGAAGGATTTAAAGATCTGACACAGGATGAAAATAAGTATTTGAGTAAATCCAAGTTGATACCATTTCAGTAGGTAAAATTCAAATATTCAAATATTTCCCTTTATGACAGTAAAGGATATTTAAAACAGAAGTAGAGTGAATAAGTTTGACCCGTGAATAAAAATCTTGTAGTCCATTGCCTAAAACCAAATCAAGAATTTAACAACAAAATAAGTTGAGGGGACTATAACAATTTCAGTACATGTGCTATAACAAATACTGAAAAATCCACATTCCCAAGTAGAAGCTCCCCCACCCCATCACTGTGAAATTACAAAGTGTGCTCATGGCAGCATGTTACTCAACACCACAAAAATCTAGTGAAAAATGAGTGAAGCATAAGCTACAGATGGCAAAGGTGAACAAGTTTACAAGTGTCACTGAATCAGATCAGTCCTTTGGTTGTACACAGACTACTGGTTCAATGGCCTTTGAGAGACCACAGTTATTGCTGTGATGCTTTTGAAATGAAGGGCTTTCTGCACGATCCAATGGGTAATTACATACCTTGGATGGAAAAAATTACTGCAATCTAAGAATAAGGAACTTAATCCTGGTCCCAGTGATGTCAATAGGAAAGCATTGCTTAAAACATGATTCCATGGTGTGGAAATGTTGTTTCACAAATGGGGACTGACTTCACCCTTACATGTGTGGTTTTCTGAAGATTTATGGAATTATGACTATAATATGTCTTTAGTTTATTACAAATGTTCACCAGAATGCATTTATTAAAATTCTGGTGGTGTTACCCCAATGTCAGTATCTCATTTTACGCTTTATTGCAAGAGATGCTACCATTTTTAAAAGACTGGCCCTGTGTCCTGACAATGACCTTACAAAGTATGAAAATGTTTTTGTCCTATTAAACTTTGAGGCTAAGAGACAGTTCTACAGTGGGAAGGAAAAAAAAAAAAAAAAAAGGAAAAAAAAGGGGTGGGATTTAGACCACTATGCACTAAGCAGCTTTGCATTCTGTGCAGGGGCACTCCTCATACCAGTTGCAGTTTACAATACAGATAATCAATAATAATCAGGATTGGTAGCACTGAACGGAAGAATTTCAAAAATGGCTCCACCCTGGGCAGCATAATGCATACATGCTTCAAAGTTTTTGGTGTAGTTATGTCCCAGGCTGTTT
This sequence comes from Acanthiza pusilla, assembly GCA_036630365.1. Taxonomy (NCBI): domain Eukaryota; kingdom Metazoa; phylum Chordata; class Aves; order Passeriformes; family Acanthizidae; genus Acanthiza; species Acanthiza pusilla. The sequence goes on from JAXCHO010000095.1 coordinate 3,416,847, forward strand.
TATAAGCAGATGGGTTAATAAATACTACATAGCAAAGCAAACTAGCAAAATCCCATGTAATTACCATATTGAAGGTGCTACCAAGCCTACTAGAAGAGAACATACTAAATAATGCTCTAATAACTTTTACAAGCCTTTTTGTATCCACACAAAACTTGTCAATCAGCATTTAACCTCAAATACGTAACTGAGGTGTTCACAGTTGTTCCAGAATATTAAATGGTTAGAAGTGACATCCATCTCCAATCACTAGCATAGACCTCAACACAAAGGAATTCTTTTGAAAAGCTCCTCCCAAATGATGGTCATAACCCCAATGGTCAGACAGATGGTTTGGAGTAGTTAGGCCAAGAAAACCGCCAGAAGTATTTTCACAAAATAATTCTTAATGTGTCTTCTGTAGCTCAAACAGATCTGTGTCAACCTTGGCAGAAGGCAACTGAGAGTCCTACAGTTTCTTTACATTTTATTTTGTTATCTCATGATTCACTTGTATTTTCCATGACAGAATTAATGTTTACTCAAAGCAAAGATCTTGTATGTTTTTATTAATCTTCACAAACTCAGATGAACCACTGTGACTTATGCATAGCATTTCCAGTCTCCTGCTCTATGATATCATGGCACTGAGTCATTTATAAATAATCCCATTTTGTGCAGTAGTTTCAGTTGATCTCTATTATTCTTTGCTTTTTGCCATGGACATTTCTCTTGCCCATTACTTGCATTATGCTTTCAAATTTATTCTTCCATGGATAAAACCGCCTGGTTTTCAGGATAAGGTAGCTGAGGATATTTGAGCTGTTCACGTTGGGTATTGGGCAAGAGAAAACCACAACAACCTCAGTGAGTCATGTTTTCTCATAGACAAAAAATACTCTAGTAAAATGGGAATTACATAGAGAGATACATAATTTGCCTGTAAAAGTGAGAAAATATTTTCTGTTGATTGAAAACATGTATCTAGTCCCCACTGGAATCGACATTTCAGTCATTGGCAGTATGTGCCAAGACAGAGTGGATTCATTATTCTTGTTCTGTAGCTTTCAAAATGGTTTGTGCATTTGGAGAAAAACACTAAAATTCAGATTCTTAACAGTGCCAGGCTTTGTATCTGAAAATTCCTTCCTGTATCGCAGGTTGTCTTTGTCAGCTGGTGTAAAAGCTTCTGGGACTGTGGACTTGTGGCACTGGATGACGTATCGTTGAGCCTGGGAAGCTGCCAGGCTGCTGGTAAGACCATGTATTTTTGTCATCCAACAGCTGCTATCATTTTGAGTAAGAGTTCATCATACACCTTCATTTTCCAAGCCTATCCTACAGCTGCCTTCATCCCATTGTGGTTTCTTGTCTTCTTCTCCAATAAGTGTGCATAAATCCTATTTTTGCAAAGTAGCAAACATACAGCGAGGACCAGGGGTACCAACTAACTCCTAATAAATTTCACTTACTCCAGAGCAGTTGTATGTAGGTGAATGGTCCTTTGAGGGCATTAAAATTTAAAACAAATCAACAGTCCAACTGAGTGAAAAGTAGTTTTCAAATGGCCTATAAGAAGCCAGCAAAGGACCCACAGCAGTATTTTCAATACACAGCATTTTTTTTTTTTAGTCCAGAAGTACAGTTGTGCAAAGTCAAGTCCCTTACCTGAGCTGCAGTTCTTTAACAAAGACAGAGAAGAGCAGTCCAAGACTCCCTCTGTAGTGTGAGGAATTGAATGGTTTTCAGCAAGACTTTACCCTCCGACATGCTGTATTGGGTCTGACTGAGGTAAAGCTCACAGCCCTCCCAGTGCTGTGCTTTGTATTAGTAGCTGGAAGGGTGTTGATAACAGCAGTGTTTTGGCTACTGCTGAGCAGTGCTGTCCCTCTGACATTCCTTGCCCCATCAAAGGGATGGGAGCGGGCACACAACAGCTGCCCCAAAGCAAACAAAGTGATATTCTACACCATATGACATCAGCTCAGATATGTAAAGCTAAGGGAGAGAGGAGGAAGGGGAGGACCCATTACAGGTGCCGATGCCCTGCTTTCCAGGAGGTGTCCAACCATTGCATGCTGATGAGAAGTAGAGATCGGGATTTTTTTTCTTAGCTTATGTGTGGGCATACTTTTGCTTATTTCGTTCTTTCACTGTAATAAAATTGCCTTATCTCACTTGGCAGTTGTTTTCCCATCTTATTCTCTCCCTGTCCCATTGGGAAGGGGAGTGATAGAACTGTTTAGTGGGTACTTGGCACCCAGCCAAGGTTCAACCCACTATACATGCATAGACTAACCTCTCTGAACTCACCAGACTCCCTCTTCTCTGGCTTTTTGAGGTTTGACAATACAACAATTGTATCCTAATTTAGAAGACAATCTCATGAGGCACGCACGATCGACAATCCTGTTCTTCTTTGGAATAAAGCCATGCTTTTGCAACGGTCCTAATAGCTTTTTTATGACCTCTTTTGATTGGCTTTCATGCATTCAGGCTTACAAAACAGAGAGAAGTCGCATGTGTGAAACAAGATGTCATTTTTCTAAAGTATTTCAAACAGTTGTCTCTTTTGCCTTGCTGTAATTCCTATGTAATTGGAACAAAAAAATTGTAACCAAAGGTGCAGAACTGGAATCTGCGTGTATACTCATGCCATGGTTTGTGTCTGATGGCAACAAAACAAATGCCTGAAAAAATGCCCCAGAGGTAACAAGGCTTCCTCCTCTTTGAAAGGTAGAGGCAATTCGGAGTGTCTACTTCTGAATGACAAATTCAGATTACAGCAGAAGGCCTAACAGAAGCTTCCTGACACACATCTGAATTACATCACCTTTTGTATGATCTAATAAAATTGAAATAATGAAAATACTCTAGTAATTGCAGCTCTCTGGTCTATGGTAGGCTGCAGTAGAATCTGGTGCTAAAGAAACATTGGAGAGCCAAATGTTACTTGATTTCAGTTCACAGAAACTCCAGTCTTTGACAAGGGTCATTTATTTTGCATGTTATATATGCTGGAGCTCATTAACCTGCTTGGGGTGCCACAACAGTGAAGAAAATTTCATTGGTAATTCTATAATAGAATACCTAACATTAGAAAAGACCTTTAAGATCATTAAAACCAGAAGGCCTTATAATATCATCTAGTCCAAAACATTATTGTGAACAGTAATAAACTGTTGTATGAGATGTTTGAAAGAATCCTAGTACATGTTACTGAGCTAGACTACAGCGCAGATTTTCCCAAAGATGCGAAGAAAATGAAATTAAATTTTGTATGACAGTTTGAAGGTAGCTTGTATAAGCTTGTGGCTATTGTAAGCATTGCTAGGGAGCTATAATGGATGTCTGCAGGTGAGGAAATACAATACATTTCTTGTGTAATCTCTCCATATGTGTCTAATGTATTTGAAGTTTTAAACTATGTCCTTCCTCTCCTTACAGATTTATTGCTGCCCCGTCCTGGAGAATGCACTTTTGAAAAAGATGAGTGTGTGTTTACCCAGAAGAAGAGAGGTCGTGGGAGCTGGCACAGGAAGAGGGGTCCAACTCCTACTTCTTACACTGGACCGAAAGGAGACCACACTACTGGGGTAGGTGAGTTAAGTTCCACATCGAACTTTCAGAACAGAGATTGACAGTTAACAAAAAATAATAATCAAATATTTAAAATTATATCCTAGAATATAGGCAAAATTTTTACTTTTCTGTTCAGGAAAGTTACTAATCAAATGAAGTAAGCACATTCTGCAGAGACTCAGGAGTGGTTTTGAGAATGTGACATTTAATCTGAATTATCTGCAAGCCATGTGGATAATTTGGTTGTCATGTCCTAAAGCAGCCCTTTCCTTGGGAGATAAAAGAAGAGGATAACTCTCCAGAAAAAGCTCCTTCCAGATTCCCATCTTATGTGAATATTCCCTGAAACTGACTTTAGACCTATTTTCAGTCTATGTGGATCATTAAGTAGTCTGAGATGTGAGGCTGATAGCTTGACTTTAGAACTGAGAGCCTTTTAAAGCTGGTCTGGGACAATGATTATTCCTTAGTTCATCTCTTAGCAGCAAGCTGTGCAAGTGGTTGGGGTCTCTTCTTCATGAACACCTTCGGGTTCAAACTTAAAAAACTCATGAAGAATAAAAGCGATCCCACAAGCCCTTTGTTCTGAAAATCCGCTCCACAAGCTCACTGGCGTAATTTCAAGTATTTAGGCAGGTGGGGCCCCCATTAGCATGAGTGCACAGAAAAATGCATCACCACCAACCATCGCCTAAAGTGTACCCTCAGATGTACATGCAGCTGTCTTGGAATTCCAATGAATCAGTCTCTATCAGAGTGCAATCCTAGCTTAAGAGCAGCTACGCTATATTCTTCCTTTGTAATCTTTTCTGTGGCTACATAGTTGAACAGATACAACCAAATTTTTAAGGGTTTCCAGCCACTAATTGGTGGAAGGCAAATTCATATGCCCCTCAATCCACCATTCAGTTATCACCAGCTAGAGCAAATTGAGGTGTATCAGAAGACTGAGGAGCATCCTCACATTCCACCTGCTGCACAAAGCAGCTGTTCTATGTTTTGAGATGCATGTTCTGCCAGCAGACATAAAACTCAGATAATGTGGCAATTCTTCATGCAGTCGCATTGCTCCCTTTTTGTGGTCTTATGTGCCTGTCTGTCACCACAAGTCCTGGGAGTGAGATTGCCTTCAGAGGGAGAGGGAATTCAGTGGGACAGGAGGAATGCTGAGAGCAGCAATAGCAGCCAGTGGATGCTTGAGAGTCTCTTGTGATACTCAAGAGCCCTACTTTCTGCACAAACCCCTAGTGAAGACATCGTCTCTAAGCCAGCTTGTAGTTTGGTGATAAGCAGCTGTCAAGAGAAAGGGTGAGAAGAAAGATTACCTACAGCTGTAGGTCCATAAAGAAAAGATAATTTTGTGCAGTGTATTGGAAAATTCCCAAATTGTACCAAATCTAGTGTAATGCATTGCAAAGACTTTGTAGTTCACTATGTTTAAAAGTTCCTTGAAAGTAAAAAATCAAAACCTACAGCTCATATTACAGCATAATAAAATGACTTGCCTTTAGCTGTAAAGATTGAATCATACTATAAACTTGTTAGAAAGACTAGATCATCTCTTGGCTTCATGAATTCAAATCCATCATTATTACAGTACACAATTATTACAATATCACAAATATTACAGTTTACCAATCCAGCAGTCTATGACTTAAAAGTCTTTATCAAAATAGTTTCAATCATAAGGGTTTTTTATATAATGAGCATGTTGAGCATAATGAACATAACAACATAATGTATCTTGCTTATATATCTTTTTAAGGATACTACATGTATATAGAGGCATCTAACATGGTCTATGGACAGAGAGCCTACCTGGTTTCAAGGTCACTAAGAGGAACATCTGGAAAACAGTGCCTGACATTTTTCTATCATATGTATGGAGCTGGGACTGGATTATTAAGTGTTTATCTAAAAAAGGAAGGGGATGATGAAGAGATTCCTTTGTGGAGGAGGACAGGGGAACAAAGCATCTCATGGCTAAGGGGACTGATAGAATATGAAAGTGATACAAACTACCAGGTAAGAAAAACAAGCAAGAAGCCATCAAATTGGAATATTGAAGTGAACTATGTGCTGGAATCCAAGTTTTGCATTGTTAAAAAAAAACAAAACTAAAATGTTAAAACATAGATGGCATTGAATGGACACCTGAAGAATATGAAGTAACGTAATTTTTTACAAAGGAAGTTAGGGAGGGATTTATTAAAGATGTGAATAGGTTGCAAGTAGGAAAACAGTTATGAATTCAAAATATTTTTTAAAGTATTTAAATATTTAAATTTTAACACCATCATTTTTTGTCAGTAGTGGTAGGGGTTTTTCAAGATCATTTGTGCGATTTCTTTTCCTTCAGCTGTCTGTAGCCCTGTCTAGATTTGACACAGCCACTGAACTGTGATATAATGGCATCTTCTTGTACGGTGGTCTTTCTAACGGGGTACCAAAGAGAAGGGATGATGCAAAGCCGGAGTTCTAAGGAAAGGGAAAGACAAAGGGAGAGGAGAGGACAGAAGAGAACAGGAGAGAGGGAAATGGGTTGCATGGGTGGGATTAATGAAAAGCTGTATCTTACCTTTACAGATTATTTTTGAGGCAATCCGTGGTGTGTCAATACGAAGTGACACTGCTATTGATGATATTCTGTTCCAGGCAGGACCCTGTTTGGGTAAGTCCTTTGTAGGAGGCACTGGGCAATTTACAGTGATTGTTGTAATTAGGTGGGTGATACTTCCTCTTCAGTCCCCATTTAGTTGGTTTGAATTTAGTATCAGGCTGCTGGGTTAGTGCAGAACTTTTACTTTCCAATGTGATGTGAGATCATCCTCAGAATCTCAACCAGTGAAGTGGGTGTAACATTTCTTAAAAATCGTATGACAGTCCCATTTAAATCCAGCATGGTAATTACATTCCGCTGTAAGTATTCTTAGGTATGACAAAAATACAAATAATTACAGTATTTCTTCCTTCTTTGTATTCCAGAAGTGGAAGAAATTCAATTCTCATCAGGCTATCCTGACAGCTTAAACGAAATTGAGTATTAAATACAGTCTGCTGGAAGGAATGAAGCACATAGAAGAATAGTATGTGAGAAACTGCACAAACTGCCTATTTTAAAATACATTTTAAGTAAATACTGGACTGGTTTGAATACATGCCAATACATAGGAAGAACTTGGAGCACTCATGTTCCTCACCTCTTCAACGAAATTACTGACTCAGGGCTTCTTAGACCATGATTTTTTTATATTATTTCCTCTTTTGCATGAGGTATCAGTTATTACATAAAGGCTTCCCATTTTGCACAGATCATTAATTTCTAATTTTTTTAACCTTTCTGGTATGTAAGTAAAAAGAGGAAATTCAAGTTGCACAATTGAAGTCCAATATTGTGTTATCTTAAATCTGCATTCAGTGAATGTTTTGTGTTGGGGATAGATGGATTTTTGTTAAGAAAATTATAAATGTTTTGAAATAACAAAGAAAATAGCATTAGCTACTAGTAATATCCTACAGGTTAAGTGCAATTATTCACAGTGACAAATCTCTCTGGGAAACTTAATACTCTGCTGGCTATTTTTTGTGATAATGTATTATTTTACTATAAAAATATATTTGTCATCTTTGCCAATAATAAACTCACTTCTAGTGTTCAGTATAATTCAGCATAACCTGCTGCCCTGTGGAACTATATGAAAAGAAAGCCATACGATTCCTTGGAGGAAAGTCTAGTTGTTCGTTTTTTTATGAAATAAGTTTGTACACTCACGGAGAATGCACTTACACTTTACCCAACCACAGATGTTTTGCATTTATATTATTAGGAAACTGAATTCACACATTTTGTTATTTTTTAAGATTTTATGTATTTGTGTGTAAGGTTTTGGTTTTTTTAAATTACGACAACTTCCTAATAAAATGTAACTTTGAGTATCATCTTATTGCTCTGCTCTAGATTTTATACTAATCAGTGTAAGGAGAAAGACCTGAACCTAATAAAGTAGCCTGAATTCAGGATTTTGAACATGAAAAGAATGAAATGTCTGGGTCTCATCACTTCAGAAAGCTGACAGAAAGCCATCTGAACTGCTGCAAGAAGCCATGTGGTGGTCACTACTGAGTGGTAGAAATTATTGTTACAGCCACCATATTCTGCTCCTTTCAGAACTAAGCATATACTTTTCCTAACAGCCTGTAAGGATCAACAGCACCTGGGATGATCTAGGCCCTTGCATCATTTTGGTGAAAAAAACAATTGAAGGGATTGCTCAATGCAATACATTCAATACTCATGTATTTATTTAACCACACTGAAGCCATTTATGGTTTCCCGGAGACTGAGGAAGAGCCAAAAGGAACTGTTATCTTATCTGTCTATTCTAGCTACCTACAGTCTCCCTTGTCAGCTGCTTATGAACATATCACTCTTGCTATTATTCAAAAATGAAAGCAAACTGAAATAATGGACTGTTTCATATGAATCAGTTCAGTTTTACAGTTGTTCTGTGAAGTGCATGCTTCGGTATCAATATTCAGCTCAAATTACCTAAGCAGGAAACAGGTGAAGTTGTTAAAATAATCAGGCGTGGTGGTTCTCCATATGTAAATAAAATGAAGCATGAAGTAGAAATTAGACTCCTGTCTCTAAAGATTTATGCAACTCTGCTTCTCTCCATCAAAGTAATCAGTTTAGGCTGATAGAATAAAAACATAAGTGTAGGACCCTAATGTGCTCTCCACAGTGTTTTCTAGGGACCTTACTGCTACAATGATTTTATCAGTATCACTGAGGGAAGTATTTATCCACAAAGTGTGATGTATTGTTCTGATGCGGGGGAAGGGGGGGGAGTGGGAGAGGAAAAAAAAGGGGGAAAAAGGGGGGGGAAGGGGAAGAGGGGGAGGAAAAAAGAAAAATTAAAAAACCACCTAAATTCTTCCTTAAGTAAGGAACATCACCTTTCCAATCATTTTTGTTGCAGGAATTAAAGAACAGAGGGAGAATTTGCAAGGCGGCTTTAATTTACTTCAGTGTCTACTGAGTATCAGTTTATAGAATAGGAAATTCACAGACCAGTGAAAGAATGGCCGTAAAATAATTGAAAACTGGGGAGGGTGCATTAAGATTTCTCCACTGGCAAACTTCAGTTTTATGGTAAGATAAAATATTCAATCAGCTCCGCCAAATAGGAAACTCTTCATGCAATTAATTTCTGCCATGGATCCATTTTTATTTCCTATTTTGTCTTGTCTTCACTGCTGCAGTAGCAGTACCAGGACCACAGCAGGGCAAAGAACAGTTCTGCGACTTGCCATACCAGGCCTATTTAAAGTCTGAAAATTTGTTCAAAAGCTACGGAAGAACTTACAAGTAATTTCTTTGATCCCAATTGTGTCTCAATCTGTAAAATGGAAATGAAAAAGAAATCTTGAAAAGCAACTGTAACACCCCAAGCAGTAATGTGCTTGCATCTGATTGCTGTAAATGTAGCTTTGTGCTGGAGTGGAACTCAACTTGTCCTGAGATCAGTGGAAAGCCCTTTTATTGTCCTCCTGTTTAATACTGTCCTCTTGTTTAATATTGTTTTTATTCTTTATTGTCCTGATGCCTTCAGGTATTTCTAGTTTTTTACTCTTCACGTAGCTGTAACTTGCTGTAGTTCTGTGCTTCTTACAAAGTGCTAAAATCCCCTGTTCCCAGCACCTTTAGCCAAAACAAGGCTCTCTGAGTAGAGATTCAAGGACATGTTTGTTGCCTTAGGGCCCAAAAATGTGTAAACAACTGTGAGATGGGGGGAGCAGGCCTGGGGTGGTTAACATCATCACCTGAGGGTACGATTGGAGAATTAAGGGCCAATATGCTAATGAAACAGAACTTATAAAAGGTGAAGAGCTCGTGACCCAGTGTCCATTTTGGGTGTCGTTCCCGACGGGGGGCTTTGTTTGCCTGAATGTACCTTTAAGGCCTCTGCAGGCCTTAAATAAATTGTCTGCTTTTTATATTCCTAATTTGTCTTGGCCTCTGTTACAGGTAGCCTGTCTTTTAGGCAACAGTTTTTGGCACCCCAGATGGGATGAGAAGGTCTCTGCAAACCCCTCTGGGCCCAGTGCAACACCTGCATTATCACTCCATCAACATCTACCGGGGCGGTGGCAGCCTAGAAGGTATTGGAGATCAAGGACCCTACAGAGGCACATGAGTAGGTGTATAAAACAGTACTTTGTGGTACAATTTGTTTGTGTAGAAGGAGACGTCCTTCTGAGAGAGGGCTAGGGCTAGTACTGCAGTGGCAAAGTCCTCTATGTGTGTTACTTCTGTGATCTTTCCTGTTTGTAAGTGTATGCAATGGGGGGCGTCTTCTCATGTGATGAAAATGGGAAGAAAAACACCCCTTTTAGTCCAAGGGAAAGTAAAGAAGTGAAAATGGATTTGACAATACCTTGTTTGAGGGTGGGGCCCGTGATGGGCCCTCACCCACCGCCGCTGTTGGGCGGCTATGGCCCGGCCTGCTCGCTGCCACCGCTGGGCGCGGGGATGGGGCGGCCGGTTTGCCCGCTGGCTCTGGCCCAAAAGGGGGTGGGGAGGCGGGGCCCGAGGGTGGCAATGTCATTGCCTTGGGCAGTGCCGCTCCTGCTGCCGCGATGGGCGGGGGCAGGGGCGGGGTTCAGCCGATTGGAGAAGCTCATATCGATGTCCCCGGGCTGAGGGGTGCCGCTCCTGCTGCTGCGATGGGCGGGGGCAGGGGTGGGGTTCAGCCAATCGAGAAAGCTGATGTCGCCCGTGGGGGCGAGAACACAGCGTCTAGGGACCGCAGGATCGCGGTTCCCACGGTAACCACATTTGTTTCAGAGCAGTCTGTAAGCGGCTGCAAGCGGCGGGGAGCGAACACAGGGGAGGCGGTCGCGCCGGGGGTGTCCCCGGGGGTGTCCCCGGGTGTGTGTGTTTCCTGCCCTGCCGCGCAGGTCTGCGAGAGTGGGGCTGCTCTGGCTGCCCCCCTCCTCCGGGGAAGCGCTGGGTCCAAGGAAGGGGAAGCCATCTGCCAAGCTCCTTCGGAGCCAGTCGTAGGCAAGGGAAATCCTAATTCAACAAATATCTTGAAAGGAAGACTGAGTCCGAGTACTGTAAGACCTGTCAGTGCCACAGGAGTAAGAAAAGTAAGACCTTTTTCCCAGCCCTTGAGGGATGAATTGAAAAAGCACAGGGTGGTTTGTCAGTTTCTCTATTTGCCAAATTCTCCTAAAAAAGATTTATGGAAATTTTGGAAAAGGAAGAAAAAAACACATAGTTTAAGATGGTTTGCTAAATTAAATTCTAAAAATACTTTCTCCTACATCCCGGTGAACAAAGAAGAACTCTTTGCTATTATGTGGAAGAATCCTGAAACACAGAAAAGAGGCCAGCTCCTTGAAACAGTCTCACCTGAGAGTTTAATGAACAACCCAACTAACTGGCAGCCAAAAGAAACTGAATCTAAGAGTTGTCTCACTGTAAGTTGGTTCTGCGAACACCGCCAACAGGTACCTCATGCCATGCTATTGGAACAGAGTAATGCTATTCTGAAAACATTTATTGCCAATCCTGGTATGTCTCTGTGCTCAGTGTTAACTGATAACATGTTTGAGTGTGGCTGTTTGCAGACCGTGAAAGAGGCCTATTCCAGCAAGCCAGCCCTGAAGGAGGACATCCCTCAAGGAGACTCAGACTGGGACCCCCACGCAGACAAGAACAACTTTATGACAAGTTATGCAGTCACAACTACCAACCAGGTAAACCAAGCAAAAACCTTGCTATCAGATGTAACATCACAAAGAGCTGAGCTGATTCCATCAGTGAAAGATCTAGAACTGAGTAAAGCCATCTGGAAAGAGAGAAAACTGGTAACAGTTCAAAGTAATGGAACTGAACACGTGACTGAACAGGTACATGTGCTGCTGCAGAGTATTTGGGAGTCTAGAGAAGCAGCCTTTATGCGTTGCAAAGCCCATCAGGATGGGAAGACAACCCCCAAATTAGAGAATCATCTTGCTGATAAAACAGTAAAAGGGGCAGAAAAGGGCATCTTAATAGTGATGCCACAAAAAGAAACTAATCTGTCACAGTTCGCCCAAATTATGATCAGAAAAATCATCACTTTTCTGGCACAGAAGCTGAAACCATAGAAAATCAATGGACTATTACACCAGAGGGACAGATTGTAGTCCCACCTCAACGAGAACATGAAAGCACTTATAAGGGAACAAAAGCCTTTTAGAACACCTGAAGAAAGTAATAACAGAAAAGAAAATTACTGATATTGTGCTATTTATAACAAGCAAATATGAAATCTGCTATAGTTACAACCAGAGCAAAAGTGCTGTGTTAGAAATAGAGGCAGAGAATTTTCCTAGAGAATATTGGCAAATAGATTCTGCTGAGTTACCAAGTAAAAAAGGCACAAGTATATACTGGTGTCGGATTGACACTTTTAGTGGGTGGTCTGAAACTTACCCCTGTCACACTAACGCAGCAAGAAAAGTAAAGGAAATTTTGCTCAATCATATAATTCCAAGAGTTGAGGTCCTTTTGAGAATGTCATCAGATAGAGGACAATGTTTTTTTGCAACAGCAGTCAAAAAAATTAGCAAGGTTCTAAAGTTTATTTGGGATCTGCGAGTCCCAAAAAAAATACATATGAGGGGGAGGCTTGATTTGCAGAGATATCTAACAGCTTTAAGTTCCACTTTGCAGAAACTCCAGAATTACATTGTGTTATCCAGACCCATAGGGCTGGACACACTGAGACATCCCTTCCAACCTGAAAACCAAATCTATGTTAAGGGGGGGGAGACAGACGACAGTGATCCTTCACAGACCAAGTGGAGAAGACCGTCCCAAGTCCTGCTGACTAAACGGCAGTCAAACTTGCTAGCAGAGGACCCTAGATTTGCTACTCACGAGTTAAGAAGACTTCTACTCTTGAAACAACTGAGAATTAGAGACTGATGCAAGCAGAGATAATGTTATTTAAAGAGTTCTTTTCAGTGTTTGTTATCTGCGCAGTTAGTAACCATGATTCAGGGTTGGAATCAAGATTTACATATGATTGGGGTCCAAAGCGCATCCAAAGATCAAATTTTACATCAAATAGCATTCAAGACATTGTGTACTAAACCTTGAATATTTCTTCCACATCTTCATGTCATGGTTACCAAACTGGCCTGGAATTAAAAACTATTCATACTAATTGTAATCATAATTTTCATGTAATAGCTGGCTGTATAAAATATTTTACTATGAGACACTATTGTTAGAAATATATACTGCTATTAAATGCATACTATTAGTGGGTATCTAGAATCTAGTGGGTATCTTGTCAGGCCTCTAAAGGGGGGAATGATGCCTTCAGGTATTTCTAGTTTTTTACTCTTCATGTAGCTGTAACTTGCTGTAGTTCTGTGCTTCTTACAAAGTGCTAAAATCCCCTGTTCCCAGCACCTTTAGCCAAAACAAGGCTCTCTGAGTAGAGATTCAAGGACATGTTTGTTGCCTTAGGGCCCAAAAATGTGTAAACAACTGTGAGATGGGGGGAGCAGGCCTGGGGTGGTTAACATCATCACCTGAGGGTACGATTGGAGAATTAAGGGCCAATATGCTAATGAAACAGAACTTATAAAAGGTGAAGAGCTCGTGACCCAGTGTCCATTTTGGGTGTCGTTCCCGACGGGGGGCTTTGTTTGCCTGAATGTACCTTTAAGGCCTCTGCAGGCCTTAAATAAATTGTCTGCTTTTTATACTCCTAATTTGTCTTGGCCTCTGTTACAGGTAGCCTGTCTTTTAAGCAACAGTCCCATTAGTTTCCATTTTATCATTACTGTTATAAATTTCCAAAAAGAAGGCCAAATTCAGATCTCAGTTACATCAACATAAATCCGGAATAACAACATAAAAGATCACTGTTATTCTGTCGTTATAAAGTATATGAAACAGTATTCTGTCTATGGTGTCACACCAAAATAAACCTAACATAAATTTAACCTTACAATTGTGAAGCTTCACTAAGGCAGCTTAAGTCAAGTGCTAAAAGACCTGGCGTTTTATCCACCTGGATCTGGACACAGCTTGTCAGTGTGACTGCCCTCACTAGGCAAAACCACTGCTCCAAAAGAGCCAGCAGTGTAAAGGCAAAGGCTGGAGAGAGCACGCTTGTCCTGCAACACGACAGACACAGCGAGGCCAAACATTCTACCCCTCACATTCTGAAAAAGAGAAAATCTGACTCTCATCCCTCCTCAAACAAAACACGAGGTGCCTGTTGTGGTGCATTCTCCTGCCACACACCTTGGTCTGGGCCACTCTGCTTAGGCCTCAGCCTGGATTCATGGTTCCTGGGAGTTAAGCTTATCCTTGAGCTTACCAGAAACACCATCTGTTCCCGGGGAATTCTGCTGCCAAACCAGCTCCTGTTGTCTGGTAGGCAGTCTTGGAATGTTATTTACCTGAACCATTAGCCTGGATCATAGAATCACAGAACTGTTAGGGTTGGAAGGGAGCTCTGGAGATTATCTACTCCAACCAGCCATGCCAAGGCAGGGTCACCTAGAGCAGGTGACACAGGAATACGTCCAGGCGTGTTTTGAATGTCTCCAGACAGGGAGACCCCACGACCTCCAGGGGAAGCCTGTTCCAGTGCTCTGCCACCCTCAATGTAAAGAAATTCTTCCTCATGTTGAGGTGGAACCCGCTGAGTTGTTAATTTAAGGCCATTGCTCCTTGTCTTGTCACTGCGAACCACTGAAAACGGACTGCCACCATGCTCTTGGCACCCGCCTTTGAGACAGTTGTACGCATTAATGAGATTTCCTCTCGACCTTCTCCAATCCACGAGCCCAACCGCTCATAACGTAAACGCACGCAGGAAATGTAGCGGCGAACGGAAGGTACGGGCTGCGGAACGCGGCGCTCGGCACCAGCCCAACCCGGCCCCATCCGGGGCGGCGCCGCTGCGGCCGCAACGCCCCGTCCCGCGCCGCCGCAACGCCCCGTCCCGCGCCGCGCCCGCCAGCCAATGAGCGCCGGCGCCGCGCGCTTCGCCAGTGAAATGCTTCAGGGCGGCGCGGGCTCGCCGCCTCCGGAAAGGGGCGCGCGGGCCGGGGCGGAACATGGAGGAGGCGCGGGCAAGGCGGAAAGCGGCCGGGAAGAGTGTGAAGGGTGGCGAGACCCACTGCCCCTTCGTCCTGGGCTCCATCGTAAGGATCTTCATGGAGAACTTCCTGTGAGTGAGCGGGAGGCATTTTCTCCTCCTTTGAGCGGCCGCGGCCTGCCCCTTCTGCCCCGCCGTAGAGGGGCCGAAGCAGCGGAGCGGGGTCGCCGCGGGTAGCGGGGGTTGTGGGGTCTGGAGGAGGGAGTGCGGTAAGCGGTACTCCCTATAAGGTGGTGCCTTGCTCGGAGTGGGGGGCTCGGAGACGCTGCTGTGTGTGTTACAAGCCCCAGGGGTTGTCTGCGCCGTGTCGCTCCCCCGGAAGCGCGTTCCCCGCTGCCGGCCCGCCTTCCCCAGAGGTGATGGTTCCTGTTGCCCGTGCAGCCTCTGCGTGCCCTTTGTCTCTCAGGTCGTTGGTTGCAAAGCAGGGGAGAGAGCAGAAGATGCTCATAGGGCAGTGGGGACAGGCCTTGAGGACCATTAAGATGAAGTGTCTGTGGTCTTTTGCACGATTTTTTCCCAACTGCTAAGTAATGCGAATACCATTCTATTTGGACGTATTGTGGTTACCAGTAGAAGTTGTCAGGCCGTTTTCTTATGACTCCATGCCAGCCTTGAAAACCTTCAGTAATGTAGTGCATGGGTGATGTATTAGATGTTAATTGAATCTTTAAAGGGAGTAGTTTAAATTCTCATTAAGGATTCAGATACCTTCTCTTTCACAAGTATATGGTTTATAATATTGTGTTGACATTTACTTCTTTAGTCACTGATTTTAAAGAAAGTTGTAGTGAGTAAGCTGGCTGGTAGGAATGTATTTCATAGTGTTTCACTGAAATGTTAGTTTTCACTCTTGAGATTTTCTTACAAAACAGTGTTTCAGGATTGAGCCTACATGAGGTAATTTTATCTGTTTAATACAATCGTGAAATATTTCTAAGCAAGTTCTTTTTTTTTAAAGATAATATAGTGTTTTAAAATTAAAAAACTTGCTGTGTTTTCCAGAACATACAATGTCTGTGAAGTATATCCAGGGCCCAACCTGAACGTGGTTCTAGGTGCCAATGGCACAGGCAAGTCAAGCATTGTTTGTGCCATCTGCCTGGGACTGGCTGGAAAACCTTCTTTCCTCGGACGAGCTGATAAGGTAACTATGAGCTTTTGTGATTTTCATGTTTAATCTGAATTTCATTTGGAGCGCTGTCCAGCAGAGGGGGGAAAGACTGTCTTCCTTGCTTTGCTTTACTTTTATAAAAAGTAAGGTGTTTGAATTGAAGACCTGGTTCAGAGACAAAGAGGGGTTGTCTTAATTAACTACTTGCTGTCTTGGATAAATGATGAAATGTACACCTGAATTGTACTGCAGCCTGAGTGGACTAGAAATTTTATTGCAAGATGGCTAAGTATCCATAGTGGGGTAGAAAAATGCCACTTAATGGCCTAAACATTTGATAAGAAGTACCAACTAAGGGAGTAGTAGACAAGGTCTAAAATTCCCAAATACATAGTACCTGTAGAAATAATATACTCCTAATGTGTCTTGAGAATTCACCTAGAAGTATGGAGGCACTGATCTTCGATTTGAATGGAATTTGGATTGCTCTACTCTGTTTTCACTTTTTACTCTGAAGATACCATTCATTGATACTATAGTAGGAAGTTTGTATTTTGAAATTTAAAAAGTTTTGCACTTGCTTTCTTGGGTATGCTCACTCAATGCAATTTATTTGCATGCCTACAGGATTGTACATATTCTCTTGTAGTTAATCAGTCATAAGCAAATGTGAATATGGGAATTGACTGCATGGCAGTACTGTGTGTTGGTATTTCTTTTTGCTTTTCATGATTTATTTTCATACTATTAGAATTGGCAGTTCTAGGGCAGATTTTTGGCAGGGTCATTTCACTTGTCTTGCCTTTGTTCCCAAATTCGTGAGAACTTCTTGGTTGTAGATCTGCAGATTATAATTTGTTCAGTTTTGGAGGCTGAACTTGATCAGAAATTGTTAACTTGTGGAGGAAGTTCTAATGCTGCTGGTGGAGGATAGTAGTGTCTTCCTTTATTTTTAGTTAGTGCTTTTTTTGCTTTTAATTGTAAGTTTTCAGTAAAACATCCTGTTAGAGCAGCTCTGTTACACAAATGCATATTCTTGTAAGATATTATATTTTAATGCACTGTTATTTTGCAATAACACCTTCTAATTTAATTTTGTAGGTTGGGCTCTTTGTGAAGCAGGGTTACATGAAAGGCAAAGTAGAGATTGAACTGTAAGTAGTAAAACTATATTTTGTCGTGCACTTGTAATTGGATAATTTCCCCACACAGTTGTTCACAAAGTTGTGAAAAAAATTCTGGTATACAAAGGTCTGTCTTTGAGCTGGGGCTTTAATTTCTCCTTTTTTTAATTCCCCCAGGCTTCAGAATATTGAGTTTAAATAATTATCACACAAGAAATAAGCGGTGATGGCTACTCTTGATTTCTCTTTCTGAATAATTTCACCTTGTCTTTATGTACAAAAAATGTATAGGAAAAGATCGTTGTGTATGGTGTGTTTGACTTTTGATGACATTTAGGTATCAGGTGATTCAAATTTAGTCAGTAGTGCCATCGTTAGGTGGTGGTTGAAATTCTTTTTACCGGAAAAAAAAGGACAAAAGTCTAACTTTTGAAACAGATAGTTCTGCCTTATATTGGTAGTGCTGGTATGAGGGAACTCCCTATATTCTCCCTGAAGACATCACATACTCACATAAAAGAAGTAAAACAAAAAAATCAGACTAATTCCATGTAATGCAGTCTTAGAAGTAAGCTGCTGCAAAACGGAGCAACTGGAAGTCATTTGGACTGTAAAATTCCATTAGTAGCTTCTGTCATAGGGCTATATTGCATGCTTCATTTTTTGTGGATGCTACAGCACAGGTGATTTTAATAGGCCTTAGCCTGGTCTGTTTGCCTGAATAAAACAGAAAATGGAGGTGGTCAACTGATGCATAGCCTGTGTTAATTTGCATAACAGTTGGCCATCCTGATCAGATTCTCTAAAAAGAAAATTTTGGTGGATTAAAGTCAAAAAGATGTTTATTTGACACACAAGGTGCCTGCATAACATGGGAGAAAATGAGTAACTGTTAGATATTGAACCGTCAGGACTTTACCCCCCCCACACACACACCCACAGCAGAACAAGCAAACCCAAAATGTCTGGGGAAGGGGAAAAAACCCCAAAACTCCTCCAGCCTCATGCTAGGGAAAAACAAAAAGGCAGATGGAGACAAATGTCGGGGGAGGGAAGAAGAGTCCACACAGTATCTCAGGGAAGAGAAAAACAGATGGGAACCTGGTGAAACTCTGATGTTGGTCCTTGCTGCAGATGAGCTGGTGGATTGCAGAGGTAGAGTGGACTGGCTGGACTTCTCCTCAGGTCCGGGGCCAGGTGGAGTTGCTGTGGTGGCTCCGCTTGGGTGGCCAACCATCTCCCTGGGGATTGTCTGATCTCTGGCTAAAAATAAACCAAGTCAAATAGTTTCCAGAAAAAAGCAACCGAAGCCACCTAAGAATTGCTGCTGCAGTCCAGGGAAAAACTTCTTGCGTAAGCTAATGAAAAGAAAGCTAGCTAAGCAACAATTTGGCCTCTGATCTGCATGCCAAGCTGAGCACATGAGAATGAGAGCTTGGACCAAACTCGTGCCACAGTTTCCCTGGCTCCCGCTCCTCTCCTGGACCCCAAATCTACAGGACCATTTCTGGGCATAAAGCAGATGGTCAGTATAATCATAAAATCACCCCAAGACAGCACTGAGCTCTACTTTATTTCTGCTGAGGTATGTCTGCTCTACAAGCCTGTAGTCTCTATCCTTAACAGTGCTTAATGGGCATTAGACAATTTCTAAGTCAAAACAGTAAACCAAAATTCCAGGAATTTGACGTATTTGTTACTGCTGTGTCTTAACCAGACTAAATTTTTGAAAATAGGTATTCAGTTAGAGAACTAAATAACAAGCAATGTATCTTTACTGGTTTTTAAAAGCAGAAAATGAAAATAAATTTGCATTTTTGTGCTGTATGCTATTTTTATTCTCGGATTGAATATATATACACAACTTGTTTTGTGGCGGCCCCACCCCTCTGCCTCCTAAGCTGATGCCTTTGGCAGAACGGGCCTTGCTTGGGCGGGAGAGATTCTGGGTGTGCCTCCACCTCCCAGGCCAGCTCGGCCCTGGGGGTGTGGAGTCGGGCTTGCTCCGGGCTCTGGGTCTGCCCATCCCTCCAGGCTTTTCTGTTGTGATATGTATCTGATTAGTTCATTTGAATTGTACCCCACCCCTTTATGTTACCTTTGGTTCTGTATGCTTGACCCGCCCTCTCCCTCCTCCCCGATGAGTCATCCCTTGCTGTACTTAACGAGCTGCAGCCCTGCCCCTCTCTCTCTGGCTCTCTCGGCTCCCGGCACCCCTCGTGGGTGCTGGGGGGGCTGGGGGAAGCAATAAACTCCTGCCACCCTTTACCTCATCGGCCTAATCTATCATCATGCGTCTACAGCACTTACTTATGCATTTCTGTACACTAATACTTAATTTAAAGACATACTGTACCTCCTTCACACCAATTTTAAAATTTAGTAAATCTCACACAAATTACACTTTTATAGAAACTGTTCACATTTGTAACAACTTCCAAGTGTTTCATACTTTGAACATGAGACTCTCATTTATGTAGCTTCTTCTGAGTTAAGATTTGCAGGTATTCTTGATGTTTCCCATGTGAGTTTAATTCATCAGTACTGACAGACTGGATGTTTTCTGAAGCATGAAAATGAGAATTAAATATTTAGCTATCTATAAATTGTGTTAATACTTTGACACTTGGTAATCTTTGAAGTGTAACACTTTTCACATATTCTTGAAAATGTAAACGCTTCTTTCTATTAATCAGGTTTAAGTCACCGGAGAATTTGACTATCACACGTGAGATTTATGTGGTGAGCAATTCATCGGAGTGGTTTATCAATGGAAAGCCAGCAATGCTGAAAACAGTAGAAGAACAGATTGCAGCCCTAAACATACAGGTGGATAATTTGTGCCAGTTTCTTCCTCAGGTATGAATTAATTTTGAAAGACAGTGGGTGCAAATGGAGTACTGTGCTTTCAGAGAATTTTGTTGCTGGTTGGCTTTAGTAACACTTCAGCTGATTCAATGGGACACCACAAAGAACAAGAGGGATGAGGCAGCCATGCTGGTGTGACAGTGAAAGAAAAGAGGAGCTGTGTGACCTTTTAAGCTCACTAGTTGGACAGTTTTGTACATGTTGACTCTGAAAGCAAAGATGCTGGTGTTCCCCCAAGTAACAGCACTTGCTAATAGAGCATTTTTGGTAACGTCAGCAGTTTCTTGAGCGTAGATCAAATTATGTAGGAGTCAAACGATCCTAATAGAAAATAAGTCTTAAAGGAGAGAAAAGATTAAAGAATACTACTGTTAGTTTCTGTATTTGAATCCATGCTCAAGCAGGGCAGGATTCCTGTGAAGGTACCTAAGTTACCTCCTAAGCATTGCACCTTAAAGTTGTGACAGGTTCCTTCCCACTTCATGTGAATCATTGGAAATGGTAGAAAAAGAGCCTAGCCATGGACCTGTTGTTGAATTCAAGGTGACATGCAGAAAAGCATAAAAGTTTAGAAAGCTAATACTGCAGAAACAAAAATACACCAGGTGTTTGGTGGTTCATTTTCACTTACATGCAGTATTTGTTCAGAGCTTTCAGCATACTCTAGTAACGTGATGTGGTGTTTAAAACAACTTTTTCTCTTCAGTACATAAATGTCAGTTCAGCCAATATTACTGTGTTGGTAGTTTTGGTTTATTTGTTCTCTCCCAATATATCAACAGCAAGCGCACCTTTTCCACCCATCTCGGTTTTGAGCTGTTCTTCTGCCTTCAACAGCAATACTTCCTAATAGTCTCGGCTGCCTGCTTTAGTAATTTCTACATGGCTTAACTTTGAAGTTAGTCATAATATTTGTACTGCAAGGGTGTAGCTTCAGTAGCCTGAGAACAAATACCTCTGGAAAGTTTGTTTGGTACTCTGAGATGCTCATTAACTA
Organism: Acanthiza pusilla; assembly: GCA_036630365.1. NCBI lineage: Eukaryota > Metazoa > Chordata > Aves > Passeriformes > Acanthizidae > Acanthiza > Acanthiza pusilla. The sequence goes on from JAXCHO010000095.1 coordinate 3,437,688, forward strand.
TGCTAGAGCTAAAGAACTGCAAGTCAGGTGATATTCATGAGAAGTATGTTGCGGTGTATAAATCCAGTATTACTGTATTGCACTGTTCCAGCTAATCCTGTACTTTTGTAACTTCTTAAAATTTTGTAGGACAAAGTTGGAGAATTTACAAGACTGAGTAAGACTGACTTGCTTGAAGCCACTGAAAAATCAGTTGGTTCTCCGGAAATGTACCAGTTTCATTGTGAACTGAAAAACTTCAGGGAAAAGGAAAGAGAACTGGAGGTAAATATGTACTTTAGAAAGCAATGATTGTAAGAAAAGTAAAATAAATTTTACCCAGAGATGTTAGAGAATTAGAAGGTGGTGTTTACATACAAAGTTTGTGGTAAGTTGATTTTACCAAATAATGCTCATCTTCTCTCAGAACTCATTCACTCTGATGGTCACATGCTTTTAAGCACAAAGACAAGTGCAAATGGTCTAGACACAAAAGATAAGGGATGCCTGTTGTCAAGTACTTCTCATTCTCTGGGATTCTTGACTGGTAACAACTTTCTAGACAGGTCTTTCACATCTTCTGTAAGTCGTCGGCTATGATAGCATGGTCCTTTGCTTTAGTAGCTCTCCCTTCCTTGAAAATGAAGACAAAGAGGAAAAGGAGCAGTGTTCTGGGAACAGTGTCTGTCATTAGCCATACAGGCCATTCTTTTAATTCTTTATTCTCCTGTTTTTGTCTTTTTGGATGGTTCCCCTCTAATTACTGCTGTACTGAAATGTCTCCTCTAGTGTTAAATTTCTACTTCAATACGCAGGTGATATGTGGGCTATTTTCTGAGAAGTGTTTTCACAAAGTAGATACTGTAAAACATGAAAATATCTTACAGAACTTGTGCAGAGAAAAAGCCACTTCATTGGAGAAAATGAAACAGAGGGTTGAAAGGTACAAGCAAGATGTTGAAAGATACCATGAATACAAGCGCCATGTGGACTTAATAGAGATGCTTGAGAGGAAAAGGCCATGGGTGGTAAGTTTCATTTCCAGTGTTTTTCTTGCCTAACCCATTTTCTGTAAGACTGTGAAATTAGAAATAGGCCAAAAGTTGCTTTAGAAGAAATGTAACTGGAGTAATTTGAATATCATTATAATTGCTCAGTACAAACAGCCCAGGTCTTGAAATACTGTTCTTGGCCTCACTGTGATGTTTGATTACATACCTAGCTACACTGAATAAGTTGCTTCAGAAGTAATTCAAGTAGTTATTGCACACTTGGGAAAGCCAGCAGTATTCCTTTTATTCTGTGCAGAGAAAACTGGTTTAAATGCTAGCCAGCTGTACTTACTTCTTCAGCTGTAGGTTTTTTTGCTTTTTTTTTGTTAACTTTTTCTGACAAGGTTGTGTTCTTAATTTATTATTGTTGTTGTAATATTATTATTAATGTTGAATCTTGGTGTGTGTGACCTACAAGTCAGTGAATTTAAGTTGCCAATCTCGAAAATATTAGCATTTAGACAGAGAAATTTTAAAACAAATTTGAAAGAACCTAGAGTAAAGGACAGGTCTTTTACACAAAGCAAACTAAGTCATTCTGAGGAGCACTTAAATACTAGTTTAGTTCAGTGTTAAATGGCCAGTCAGATTAAATTATTCTAAGCAGTTCAAGCTGATGGGGATTTCAGTTTACTGAAACAATATATTTGCCTTGTTTGCAGGCATTATTGAGCTCATTAAATACAGATACAGAACTTTCAGAAAACGTGATTTACTATTTGTGAAGAAAGTAGAAAACTTATTTTTTGCAATTTTGCATATAACAAAGCCTCACATGGCTATGCAAAGAACTTTATGGCCTTTGCATCTTGAGCAAGTGGGTTCAAGGGATCCCATAATTGCTTTCAAATCTTGCTAACAGCAGAGGGATTTAGGAGTGGCAATTGAAATGGGTGGTGGTAGGTGCTAAGGAAGTAGGATATACATTCTGTGATGTTAGTACTTAGCTGAAGGGTGGAATTTTTCTTACTACACATGTGTAAACCTGGTGTTGCATAGTTAAGGTAGACTGATACTGATTGTTCTCTACTGTAAGATAACTTACATGTGCAGAACTCTAAAGGCTAGTTGAAAACTGACATAGGAAAATTAATTTAAGAATTTATCTGCTGTCAGTTAAATTGCCTTCCATAAGTGAGAGAACTTTGCTGTTAGTTACATGTTACTTAAGCAGTTACATGTTACTTAAGCAAGTTTAGTCAGACCTTGTCCTCACACCTTAGACTGCTGTCTTCTAGGCAGTTTGTGTTGGTCAGTATGTTAAAGGCTTTTAGTGGGTGCACTCAATTAAATGTAACTTTTTGGCCACTGAATCCATAGAAACAACAGTGTGCTTTGACACCTAGGTGGAGTTCAGATTAGTAGTGTATATTAGAGTCAGGGAAAAGAAAAGAGAACTGTAGGTAAATATGCACTTTAGAAATGCAGAGCAGCAACTGTAGGGAAATTATAAGAAATTCTAACATGAGATCTTCCGTGTGCATGATTTACAGTTGGCATCAAAAATCATCAACGTAATCGTTTTAGTAGGTAGAGGATATTTGAACTATGGGCTGTAACAAAATTTCACGTTCTATTGCTATTTTGTGGTTTGTCAAACTGTGGCAGAACTTTTGGTATTCTCCTGCATTGCAAAATACCAGACTCCTTGTAAAAGAAAAAATACGTTGTTCTACAAGGGCATGGGGTTTTTTTGTTGTTTTGACCTAGCACTGTTTAGTGCTAAGAGTAAATAATTTCTTGCCTTAAAATGGGATTTCCCAAAGCTGGGAATAGTTTGGGAGTTTATTCCTCCTTCTGTGGATGTTTTGTCTGCTCCATCCTCCCGAAAACACAGGTATCAACTTGAAGACTTAATGCACCTAGCTGTTCAATTTATCTCTGTCACAAAGGGGAGTAGCTGCAGGTGAACTTCCAAGTCAGCTGGAAGGCAGATGTATAAACACTGTATTGTGTTATGAAATAGAGAAAACAGGCAGCCTGAAAATGTTAACTCAAATATAACATTAGACTAGTGGAAAAGAGGAAGTCCAGTGGTGAGCTTGTTCATGTTCTGACAGCTTCGAAGTACATCTTGATTCTGAAAACTACTGCTTTTCATCTGAGGAACATTTTTATGGTCAAGCGCTTTTTTTCTAGACAGTGACAATTGCTTCTCCACATGGAGAATTGTACACCATTTTCATATATGTCTATGTCTAATAAGGTTTCGAACATATGCCTTAAATTCCACAGAATTCCATAGTTCCTGGAATCATGTAATTTTGAAAATCTGTTTTGGTCAAGCTATGTCCATTCTTCTTTTCCTCCTCTGACATTTACAATTAAGAAAAACACTGCTTTAAGATGTGAATGTGTTTTGGGAGAGCTGAAATGCTTTGGAAATTCTGCAGGTCTTCAGCAGAGTGCATAATTACAAGCATCGAAGTTATTTGCATACAGATTACCAAAATACAGAGTTCTTGTGGAAGTCAGATTTTCTTAAAGTGTTAAAGGGATCTGCTGTGTAAAAACCATGTTATGACAATTCTATGGAACTTGTTTGTCATTGGATCTTGAGAATCTCAGGTGTGTATGTGTGTGCATTTACTTTAATCTTGAAACAAAATGCCTTAATTAGAGCAGAGCTAAATTTTGAGTTTAATCTTTCAACTGAGTGAAAATATAATCCATTTGCCTCTAACTTTGTAACAATGGCTACTGATTGTACTTCACAGAATTACAGCAGTTTTTTTCAAATATGTTTTGACTTTATGAAAAAGATACTGTGAAGAAAGACCTTGTATTTTATAGCTTGGGTTGATTTATCTGTGATTAATCAGGTTAGTTAAGTAACTATGAAAAAGTGGTAGCAGATAAAGCCAAGTCATCTGTTACAGATAGATCTTCCAGGGTGTCATTATTATTGTAGTTGTTGTTGTTATTATTATTATTATTATTTTAATGCTCCAAGTCTTGGAGTAAGCCAGGCATATGCTGTGAGTTAGGGGCCTTCTTTAGCGCATACAAAATCAAGCAGCTTTCCCTTCCTCTGTCTCCCTGCATACAAGAATCTGCTCCTCTCTCTAGTCCTCTGAGCGTCTTGCTTTTTTTCTCATGAACCCTTTACAGTCATGGAGCATAATATGCTTTTATGTTTCTTTGTTTGGGATGGCTGGGGGAGGTTCCCCTTTTCTTTCGTTCTTTTTCTTTTTTTTCTCTCCAGAGGAAAAAGAATCACTAATAATGACTCCTTCAGCTTAAACTACTTTCTCCACAAAATTCCCAGCTTCTTGAAGTGGAGGTTCTTGGTCACCATGCTCCTTTCTCATCTCTTTCATCTCAGGAATGTATCTGCAGTTAAACTTCTAGATAGTCCTGGCTTTGGTGTTTGTGATATGTGGAATTTTTTTTGTTTCCCAGAAGTCTCTTCCACTCTGTCCACTTGGTTTGCTTCAGCAGTGGTGCTGAAGTACTTGCGCTGATGATATATCCAGCTCCTTTCCTTTTCTTTCTCCCAAAATTGTCTATGGTTATTTGCCGCTTAGCTTTTAGACTTCTGCCTAAGTAGTCTCAAACTATGGACAGAGAGGGGCTAAGGAGTTTTTTCCACAGCAATCCCAGACGGACTTAGAGGCAAAGTAATTGCAGGCAAATGGGTTGTTTCTTCTACTACTTGAATTGCTTATTATTTAAGACACATTAATTATGTGTCCTTGCTCACCAGGGACTGAATGATCCCTACGACTCCTGATCATTGGAGCTAGTGACAGTATTACTTAAGTAGCTGCTCTAATACTAGTTTCTGAAAGAGATTTTTCTTCTAAAATTCATGAGCAATTAAAGAAAATGTTTGGACAGTATAAAATACTGGGAGAGAAGACAGCTGTTTTTTATTGTTTTACTTTCAACTCCTTCAAGGAATATGAAAATGTTCGTGAGCAGCATGAAGAAGTGAAACAAAGCCGAAACCAAGTTAAGAAAGAACTGAAGTGTCTGAAAGAAGCACAGGCCCCACAGACAAAAAAAATCCAAGAAGCTGAAGAAAATTTAAAGGATCTGGATATGAAAACCAGAAATAATGTAGGTATTGAAGTTCATGTTTAACACAGGTAATATTTCAGGTGCTCTATGTACAACTTTGTAAAATGTAAAGTAATACCCTTTTTCTCTACTGTCATAATGATGTTTCAGCTGCAGTTTTTCTGAAATACCTGTGCCCTTGGTTCTCAGTGCCTTCTCCACATTTATTCAAGGAATATATTCCTTAGTAGACCTTTAGTAGCAATTCTTCAGTCTGCTCTTGGTTTCATAAAAGCAAATTTTGTAATTCTCTTCATAGTACCTTAAAAATCTTCAGAGATAAAATGTTAATAATTTCTTCAAGTTAGGTACTTCTGTTGCATTAGATGCCTGTTTCCATCTGTTCTGTAGTTGGGGTTTGTGGATGCTCTTTTTATCTTCTTAAAATGTGGTTTATTTAAGCTAAATTACAACTTTACTGGCATAAAACTGTTTCTCTAATATTGAACATAATTCCACAAGTAAGACCTCATTTTTTGCTTAGTAATCTTCTATCAGTTGTGACTATTTTTATGAAGGAAATTTAATGGTAAACCTACCTGTGGTTACAGTTCACATAAGTTTTTGGAACAGTTGTGTTTTCTGGGTTAATGGAAAAATACTATTTCCATACGAAAATAAGAGTACTGTAATTCTCTGCAGGATTTTGGCTATTATTTACATTCAGACTGCAGAAGTCATTGCTGCACGTGCTGCACATACGTGCACATAAGTAGTTGGGCTGTTGAAATGTCCTTGAAAGGAAAATCAGTGCTGGCTGCACTGTCAGGACATAGTTTTGATCTAATGTGAAAGTGCAAGACTTTTCAGTACCTTCAAGTGGCTTGAGTTGCCGCTTCTTTATTGATTCCTCACCTTTTCATAGACTGCTTGAATTTCTTGTAACTTACGATTCCATCTTATTATAAATGCAGACATTTGGTGAGAACTTCACAGTATTACAGAATTATTCTATAAGCCAGAAGGAGTTGATTAGTTTCAGTTTGGCATTAAGGGAAAGCAGTTTAGTATTTTAAGTCTGCTCTATTCTGGACACACAGGCCTGTTGCGAATATAATTCTCTTCAGACCCTTTGCTCCAAGCTTACATCCATCATCCAATGACTTTAATTGTGATTGCTTCTTGAGATCTTTCTCTTGGCATGAGGATGCATATGTGAGAGCAGAGGTAAACCACCTCTTCATTTTGTCTTTGTTGTATTTTGTTGGCAAAAAGCCCAGTATGGAGCTGTAGTTTTCCCTGGAAGGAGCTTAAAGGCAAGGAAAGGTGGAGTTAAATCTGGGTAGAACTGAATGTATGCAGACACTACATGACTTTTTCTGCTGTCTCTTTGTGTTAAAACCATTTCAATTTCTAGGTTATGTTAAAAATTGCTTGTAACACTTGGTGGTTTGGGTGGTAGGATGTGTAGAATGTGGAAAAAAAGAATGGACCTATTTTGTAGGAAGAGTTTGGTAAAACAGTGTATTTTCAGAACAGTTTCTTCAGGCTCTTTAAAGGCATTTGAACAGAGTTAACTATGCAATGGAATTTTTTTAGCCATATTTAATAGTATAAAGCAGTCTGTTGTGGTTGTACCATGAAAATCATAAAGACAATTCGAGTTGTTAAATCTGTTCTGTAGGTAGGACTGTATATAAACACATAATAACTGAAAATACGATGATAACTGAAAAATGGACTTCCAGTTCCTTACTAGTGTCCTGAGTTCGAGAGCCTTCAAAATTGTTTTGTGAACATTGTGCATCAGTTTCCTGGGAGAGGGCTTCTTCTCAGACTGCTGCCTTGAGCTCTTTGGAAAAAGCATCACAGCAGTTAGCTGCAAGACCCAGATGTATTTGTTCTGTGTTGTCTTTATGCAAACACCTGCACGAGTCTTAAAATTTTTGTGTGTTTCTGAGGTTGTGGTAGGGAAAAGATTCTGCATAGTTTTATTTTCTCCATTTTTGATGCATCTTAGTGTTTTCAGTATGACCGTGTAGGAAGACATTTCTTGCAGTGAGAGTGGTTGTGTTTGTTTCAGTGTCTGCACTGGAATTTACTTACAGTCCTTCCATCCTTCTGCAGTATTCCAGTATTCTCTTTGCAGTGCTTCAGCCTTGAGGGTTTCTGGGGAGGAGGAATTCAGTTTGCAGAGAAATCGTAGTGTACTTCCCCTGTGTTCAGAATTTGGCTGTGTAAGTGCCTGGGCAGCTTGACCTAATAAAACATGCTCTGAAAGAGGAATGAGGCTGGGTGATACCAAGAAGTTCCTTTTAACCTATATTATTCTTCCACTTTATAGAAGCTGAGGATAGAGAAGGAGCAGAGACATGGATGCCTACACATGAGCCAACAAATTGTCAAGCTCAGCTGTGTAGGATCTAGCTCTAGCAAAATGCACTTCAGTTTGGTCAAAACCTGGTTTGGTCATCCTATGCCTAGGAACTTAAGCCTTGCTAGCTCTTTTGTATCACCTTTCTTTCAAAGTTGGTTTGGAGAAAGAGGCAAGAACATTTTATAATTTTAGGCATCTGAATGTGACATTTGTATTGAAATCAAGGATGGAGTTACTTCAAGATTAGGAGGCTTCCTCTATATGTCATGGCTGAATTTGCAGACATGTAGCTGAATGGTTGTGAACAGTACAAATGCCATTATACAAGTGTTCACAAATTACTGAAATTATACATGCTACAGATTCCGTTAAGAATAAGACATGAGGGAGTATGACTTTGTCAGTAGTAAAATGCAGAGTAAATACTTTGTTATGCATATACAAGATGTTGTTCAAAATTGGACTACTTTTTACAAATATAACTGAATTTATGACATAATTTAAATATCATGCTGTATGCAGATTGCTGAACTCAGAAACATTTCCCAGAAATGTAAAGAGAAGCGAGATGCTTTGGAGATGAAAGATAAGCAGGTAAGAGTCTTGCTATCTGACACTTTTCTTGGTGTTTTTTGGGGTTTTTTGTCTGCTCTTCTGTTAGCAGAGAGGCAAACTTCTGTGAAGATACTGCAAGTGCTTCCACTCTTTACTTCCTCCAGGACACAATGAATCTTTAGAACTCTGTTAGTCGAACAGGAATTACTAAGGGAGAGGTGTATACTGCATGAAAGAAGTTCCCTTATGGAATAGACAGTGTGTTGGTATATATAGATAGATACATACACACACACACTATTTGTGATAGACTTTCCTTGAAAAGCTATAGCTTCTGTTGTGGTTCACTCCACACTAAACATGTCCTCTACATGAGAGGCTAGGGTTATTGCTTCTGTTATGTATATACATCCAGGATCTTGTAAAAAGAAACATCATTACAAGGATGTGTTGAAAAACAGAGTCTCATCTAAGCACTTGGTCAAGAAATGTATAAAATGTATAAGGGTGCAGAGTCAAATCTTCGAAATTGTATTTGGGTGATAGATTTTACTTAATCACAGACTAAACCTCAGTTGTGTTAAGCAGCTCTTAAGCAATTTATTAATCTTTCAAGCTTCTGCTTCTGTGAAGATGAAGGAACTTCAAAAATTGGTTTATAGGCTTGATTGTATTTTTGCTTATGTTCTTCAACTGCCACAGTGGTATTGGAACTGTGTCCTAGAACGGTTGGAACTGTAACGGACTGTTGGGAATTTGGTGCATGGTTATGTCAGCATATAATAGCAGTTGCACAGGTATCCTAGGTATTTGTCATAGGTTCTGTATACTAAACTCCTTTCTTGTTGGAAATACTCAAAATTTTTAGATTGAGGAAATTAATCAAGCATTCAGAATGAAAAAAGATGAAGAAACAAACAGGCAGAAGAAAATAAACCAAACTCAAAAAATAATAGAAGAGTGGAAGAATGAGCTGGATACAATGGCAGTCTGTGAGAATCTTCAGCCACAAATTGATGCTGTTAATATTGAGCTGAAAAAATTACAAGAAGAAAGGGCAAATATTGATAATGATGTCAGTGATCTAAGAGCAGAAAAAAACAACCAAGAGCGGGAAGAGAAAAGTAAGTTACTTGAGACTTTTTGGTCAATTTATTTTACTGTTTTAATAACTCTACAGAATCTACTTGTCCAGCTGTAGTGAAATAATTCAAGGTGTTTACCTCAAGCCTCTTAGTTGGCTTACATGTATGGCAGTCCTCTTTTCCTGTTACCAGTTTTATTAGAAGTAACAACCACTTTCTAAATTGAGCAAGAAGATTCAAAGTAACAATTGACCTTAAAACTATCCTTCAAAGAATCAGTATTTCAGATTTCTGGGTAAGGAGACTCCTTTGCCAGTTTGGGCCTTTTGGGGGATTTTCATGTTATAAAGGAAGGTGTGTAGTTAGCACGTTGGGAAAAACAATCCCAAACTGAATGGAGAAAGCAGTTTGCTTTGAAGATGCAGTATTTTAGCTACTTCATATATTATGTGCAGTATATTAGCTGCTGCTGCTGCATTTGTCCTTCCTAGACCATAATTCCAGAGTTTCTTTACACTAGTCAGGGATTTGCAATTAGTCCTTTCTAAGAAATGAAATTAAATTAAAAAATTGAAGCTTGACAGGTGGAGAGGGTGTTGTACATACATTCTTCGGTGAATGTTGCTCATTTGCGCATACCTGTCTGTCTGGCACTTAACTTGCCATAGAATCAAAGAAGAAACTGATGTTACAGTGTCCAGATGACCTGGGAAAGGAGACATTGTGTCTTTTATCTTGACAAAAATAGCACAAAAATCTCTGGCTTTAATCTCTGTCTCTTCTGAATAACAAATACTTTCATGCACAGTCTCTTGTCACACATTTTGGCTTTTGCCAGCAGGAAATAACACAGATATTTCACATTACTAGTCCTACTGTCTCTTTCTTCTGGGCATGTTTTTAAGTACAAAGGTAGAACAAGTCTTGAAGAAACATACTTTTAGGGCAAAATTCCTGTATTTTTACTGTGTCTACCACATTTTGTTATTCTGTGGGTAAGTTTTTAATTCTATTTTAGATTTTAAGGTTTAATAGTTGTTAAGATTTCTTCAGAAGTAGCAGCGTCTCAATTCTGGAAAGAGAAACGTAGTTCTTATAATTTACTAACAACCTCATTTTTGGAGGAGTGTAGTCAATAGATACCAGAAAATGCTGGTTATAATGTGTGCTTTTTTTGGACTATGTTTAAGAAACTACCTTAAATTACAGGAATAACTGATCGCCTTGGACAACTTAATAATATAACGCATATGAAGGAAGAGAACCTTAAAGTGAGATTGCGAGACACACACACTGCTCTTATGTGGCTAAGAAAGAACAAAGACAAGTTTAAAAAAAAGGCTTTTGAACCCATGATGCTTGAAGTAAGAAGATTTACTTGCATACCACTCTGTTAATGGTTCGATTACTTATGTCTTGCAAGACTTTGAGAATGACTTGAAGACTTTAAAGACACACCTTAGAATGTCCTGCCAAGTACATGCAGAATACTCAGAATTCCATAGGCAACGTATTAGTTGAGTTAGGTGGGATGGCTCCTTTCCTCCTCAAGAAGATGCCAATTGCAGGTTTCCTCTAAGGTGCAACCAGTTATTATCCAGTCTTACTACTTAAATAGTCCTTAGTTGCTGCTTAAAAAAGCGATGGTAGTTGCCAATTGAGTGTCTCCCCTTACAGCACAATCTGCTCAGCTGTGGTTACTTCTCTTAGTGATCTCTGGGTGTTTTTTTGGTTTGGTCTACCCAGCCATCTAGAGACACAGAAATCCATCCCAAGTTCTGTTTTGGTTTTGTTTGATAGCTGCTGTACTAGCTAGGAATAGCAGCACTAAATTTTTTAAGAGGATATTTTCTTTTTCTAGTGCATTCCTCCTCTTGCAATATATGCTCCATGCAATAAGAAGAGGATAAATCTCCAGTTGCATTTCTTTTCAGAATTGCAAACTTACTTAATAATGTATTTCTACAATTTATATTAGAATATCTATATACAAATTCTTATACTTTGTAAATGTGCTAGGACTTCTCAAAATCACTTTTGTTTAGAATAAAATCCCAAGTATTTCTTGTTATTACCAGAACTTTGAATTCTTCCTGAAAGACCACATCAAGATAATTTTAGAAATGCCCGGATAAGGATGCCTTTACTTAAAGCCTCATTAACCTCTGTAACATCAATTGATGTCTGAATTTGTTTTCTCTCCAAAAACAAGTTGTGTTACCGCGACCAGGAGTCAAGCCCCGGGCAGCTGCTCACGCACTGCCCTACCCACAGAATTGGGTAGAGAATCAAACAAGTAGGAGTTTAGACTACTCATGGGGTGAGATAAAGACAATTTCATAGGGAAAGCAAAAGCCATGCTCATGAGGAAAGCAAAATAAGGAATTAAGTCACTGTTTCCCATGGGCAGACAGGTGTTCAGCCATCTCCTGGAGAGCAGGGCCCCATCACCTGTGACCCTGACTTTGTGTCATGGTTTCAGCCAAGGACAAGGTTACATTTTTTGAGTACTCTAGGGGATGATGTGGGACTGAGAGGGTGTGGCCAGACACAAATTTGTTCCATATCGCCTTACCTCATTGCTAGGGGTGGGGGAAAGGGACTCTTTCTTTTGAGAAGGGCATCCCTTTCAGGTTGGAAGAAGTCATGGTGGGGAAGAGGCAGTCAGCATTTTTTGGGGGCTTTTGGTGTAAGTTCTTAGTCTTTCAGCTTTTGTTATTAAAATTGTTGCAGTTACTGGTTGCTTTCTTATTGCTGTTTCCAGTTTGTTGTTCTTATCTCAACTCATGATTTTCACCTTTTTTACCTCCAGTTCTCAACTCCATTCTGCTGGAGCAGGAAGCAGGGAGGAGACATGGGGCGCAAGCAGTGGCATGGTTTTTTAGTGGGCCTTCTAAATTGAAGAATACCAGTACAAAACTATGACATTTGGGAAGGCATCAATGCAAATGTCCTCCCTTCCTTCTCTTTCCCATCATATTTTATACTGAGCATGATGGTATAGAATATCCCTTTGGTCCGTTTGGGTCACCTATTCTGGCTGTGTCTCTGCCCAGTCTCCTATGCCACCCCTACCTTAGCACTGTGGCAGCACAAAGAGCAGTAAAGGCCTTGGCTCTGTGTAAGCTCTGCTCAGAAATAACAACCATGTCTGTCTTATGAGCCCTTTGTTCAGCACAAATCCAAAACAGCCCCATACTAGCCACTGTGGAGAAAATGACCTCAGCCAAAACCAGTACACTTTGGTATCATGTAAATTTGTCTCATGTGCTTAAAAATTACAGCTTTCAAATTGCTGTTAACTGTACCCAGCCTTTGGCCAATTTGTGATTATTAAATTGTGTAGTTCTCTGTAATTTTGCTTTTTTGTGCCATGTATAGTGACATAGTGTCTAATTACTAGTGAAAGTTAACTGAAAAACACGAACATTAACATTTCATTCAGATTTGAAAAGCTTCATCCATTTTAAGTATCTGGGGTTTTTTTCTTAGGAATTCAAAGATGCCTCAATTTTGAGGAGTGTGATGTTTCCTCCTGAAAAACGTTTACTAGTGCTGGAACAGAGCCATGAGGTGGGAGTGGTTGCAATTGTAAGGTCAGGATGGAGCAGAAGCGGGAGAGGTGGTATGATTAGAGACGGTGATAACTTTGGGAGTGCTGGAAAAGGCTATGGGTAGCTAAAAACTAAGCACAATGACCTGTGACTTACAATAGGTTTCCTCACAAGAAAATTGGTTGCAAAAGAGACAGGGAATATGTTTTTAAGGACTTTATTCTTGTTTTCATTAAATGTAGGGTTGGATAGCATCTTGACTATTTAATATGTTTTTGGGGGTGGTAAGTCCAATTTTGTTAAATCACTTGCTTGTTACTTTTCTTTATTAGATCAATGTGAAAGACAGTAGACATGCTAAATACATTGAGAATCACATTTCGTCCGAAGATATGAAGGCTTTTGTTTTTGAGAGTCAAGAAGATATGGAAACATTTCTGGCGGAGGTAAGTTGGCACCAATTTTAAAAATTTATTAAGTACTGAAGTAGGAGCCCTGAACTTGAAAGTCTGTGAACTGAAAGTGTATCACAACAGTAGATAATGGAAAATATTCAAAGATTTTCTTCAGAATTAAGATTTTCTTAAAGTTCAGACTAGCTGGAGGGATGCAGGAATATTAAGAAAATGTGGTTTTTTAGATTGTCTTCCTTGACAAGGCAGTAATCACTTAAGTAGAAAATATGTGTACAAGGGAAAGGCTAGAGTGGAAATCCACAAGTTTAGTACCAAAATTTTTCAGTGTACTTTGACTTGAGGCAAGAGAGCGTCTTTCGTGACACGCAGTGGTCGAAGCACTGAATCAAGCTTGTATTTTTTTAATACAGCTGTTTTCTGAATCAGTGAGAAGATTGTTCCTTTTGAAAGTCAGGCAGATGATGCAGGAGCAAAAAGCCAGAAGATATGGTGTATGAATGATCGCAGTGCTTCCCAACTACAGCCCACAGAACAGTCTTATTTAGTGACAAACTGTCCTGCAATTTTTGAAGACTCATATGTGCCAGAGAAGTGAATTATTTTTGTATATCTGAACAACAGGGGTGTCTCGGGTTCTGGGGGCTTACCTTGCTTGTGGGGTTGTGGAACTCAGTTCAAGGCTGCTTTAACCAGCTAAATTGATTTTTCATTTATATGATTAGCTCTTCAGACTGAGCACCTGGTTTTGATTGTTTTTATTTTCTCTAGTGCATAGTGCTTTCAGACACATTAGTAGAGTTTGATTTTAGAGAACTTGGTTATTCCTGAGCCAGAGTCAATTTGTTGAGTTCTTCCAGAGGTCGTCAGTTTAAAAGAATTCTGAGTCTGTGAATCAATAATAAATACTTTATTTGCATATAGTGAATTTTTCTGGTCTTTACTAAATAATCTAATATAATCTAAATATAGGTGTGTGATCATCAGGAACTAAGAGTGAATGCTGTATGCGCACCTTCTGAATCATGTGCCAAAAATTTACCTTCAAGGCCTATTGAAGAATTACGGTAGGTATCTAATTGTATTGGGGAAATGATTTTAAATGCAGTGGATTTGTTTTGCTGTTATATATTGAAATTTTCTATGCAAATACAATTTTCACCAGTTCAGTTCTGGGTTAGTGGAACCTCTTTCTGACCCTTCAGTAACTTCAGCTTCCTTACCTGCTGAATTTGATTTGTGATGCTTGTTGGTTTTTCTTCTACTTCAGCCAATATGGATTTTACTCATATTTACGAGAGTTATTTGATGCTCCTCATCCCGTGATGAGCTACCTTTGTTCCCAATACCGTGTTCATGATGTTCCTGTGGGAACAGAGAGGACCAGAGACATGATTGAAAGGGTAAGGTATCTGAAGAAGCACAAAGGCATCTGTGGTGTGAATAATTTTTATTTTGGAAGTTACTTGACGAGTAAATGTGGAGAGTGTAAAAAATTGCTTTATCAGTTCTATTTGCTCTTTTTATTTGCCCTTTAGAAGTGGGAACAGTTCTAACAAATTCAATCACCCTAGTGCAGTACTTCACAGAAAGTTAAATGTGTCTTTCACCTGTACAGAGTCTTGAGTCAGTGTCCTTGTTTTGGCCAAGGACAGGGTTGATTTTTTTGCAGTAGCCCAGAAGGAGAGTGGCTGAATAATCAATGTGCCAGGTCTCCTTGTATTTATATATTAACCATTGCCCCCCATACCACAGTGAGGCCAGCTTGATTGCAGTGCATGTTTCACAATTAAGGATAATCTGGGAAATAGTGTCCCTGGTTAGTTCCACCCCTTGATCACAAGCCCATCTGTATGTTGCCATTTCCTCCCTGATGATCTGAGGCTGTCATGGGACATGTCCCCTCTCAGCTACTGCAAGAAATTGACACTGTCCTTGGTCGAAACTGGGACAGTTGTGAACTACAGTCTGAGCTGTAAAGTAAACACTGTTTACTAAAGCTAATTGACAATATAGCTGATGCTGCGTATATAAACCAAATAACATTTTTAGTCAAGTGTACCTTATCCTGTGGAGGCTTTTTGCTGTTTCTGGTTTACTGGACATTTTTTCTCTTTATGTATCTTGAACTATGGTAAATCTTTGGTTATTTTTGTAATATCCTTTTTGACATGAGTCATTTAAAACTAGCGATTCTGGTGTTTTTATACCTTCTTTTTTCTTAAAGATGCATTTGCTTGTCTAATACATTACAGCTGACTATATGGGTTCATCTGTTAATTCTTGAGTACTTTGTTTCTTTGTTACACAGGCTATATGTTTAGCATATTTAATATCTGAAGCAAATACGATCCTTGTTCATAGTGCAGTACAAATATTAACAGTTTTTTATTAGTTTCTGTAATATCGTAACATCAGAACCTGATTAATTGGCTGTGGTAACATTCTCTGTTACCACAGTATCTCAACAGTTCTTTGCTGACCAGTCTGAATTACAAGTGTAATGCTGCATTAAACTTAACTTCTTTTTGCAGAGGTCGTTTATAAGTCAGTCTCGCATAAGTTGAAGTTTTTCTGCTGTGGATTTTAGCATGCTTATTCCTTGTTCTGAAAAGAATTGCCTTAAGGAATGCTTTTGTCAGATTAATATTTTTCTGTATTTCTTAGGTCTTGCAGGAAACAGATCTGAGGAGCATTTACACAGCAAAAGAAAGATATAATGTTAAAATATCTAAGTATACAAAACAAAAACTCACTAGTAACATATGCTTGAAGGAGGCACGGTTTCTCACTAGTTCAGTGGATACAGATGAAAGAGGACAGTTGGAAAACCAACGACAGGTAGGAATGTATTTTTGTGCTGTATATGTTGTGTACTGCTACTCCTGTTATGCATTAAGCAGAGCCTACTTGCATGTGTTAGTATGGTATAAAGTAAGAATGCTAGTGGAGTGTGTTCCTTTATTTCAGGACATCAATGACAGGTTAAAGTCATTGGATGCACGTTTGACTGCACTGTTCAAGAGGCAGAAATATCTGGAACACGAAGACAATAAGCTCAGGCAAGAGAAGAAGGAACTTTTAGAGAGAGGAAACCGAAGGAGACAGTTGGAATCAAAAATTGCTGTGAAGTATGATAGGTAGGAAACAAGCTATGTTGTCTATGACAAGTGAACCATTTTAAAAGCAAAGGTATTTTTTACTTCTCTTACTGCAGTGTGCTTTTACCCTTAAAAAGTGACAGTAGTTGAGCATCAGATACAGGTGATAATCAAGACAAGGAAGGTGTTTAGAAATTAAAACAGTGTTCCAGGTGGTTTTCTGTAATAAAGTCGTAGGATTCCAGTTAGAGATCACTGCATGTATTTACTCAAATATTACGATATTGTTCTGATTTTATAGCACATATCTAGATGATACCATAATGTGCATAAGTGCTACCAAGTAAGCATGTCAGGTATTGAGTTAGACCCCAGTTGTCCATAGTATTTTTCATTACATGTTTTTTGGCTTTTTGGGCCTCTGCAATTAGTTTTTCTGTTAGTCTGTGTCATAAGGCAGAATCTGGGCATGATTCAAGAGGTATTTCATTTAAACTCACGCTGCCAGAAGGCAATGTAGACAATATTAACATCCAGTCTCATCTTCCCTGTTTCAAGTTACTGGTACTATCTGTCAATTCTTCTTCTGTGCACTTCATACAAGAACTTGGTTCCATCCTGTCAGTGGTTTCCATGGTGGAATGATACAGGGCTGTTGTTATTAGGTGTTACTAGGTGCCCCTAAGCTGTGTCTTGTCTATCATGAGCAAACAGAGCATGCTCATCCTGTTCTTGCAGAGCCTGTGCTATAGCCCTTGACCATTTTGATTGCTCTCTAAGTTTGTTCCAAGCTGTTGAAGTTTGGCACAGTGGTCCAAACTCTGTGCAGTGCTGAACAGACAGGAAAAATCACTCATCCTGTCTGTGCTTCCACTCATACATGCATGGACTGTGTTTGCTGCCATGGCATACTGCTTGCTTGTGCACAGCTCGCTGTTCACCAATACCTCAAGTCCTTCACTGCAGAGCTTTGCTGCAGCCAGTCTGTCCCGAGCTTTTATCACTGCCAGACCCACTATCTTCCCAGGACAGGACTCTGCATTTGTCCTTGCTGAATTTCATGAACCTTCTGTCAACCCCTTTTCCAGCTTCACCAGACCCCTCTGAGCCTCAGGCCTATTGCTCCTCGTAGCTCAGTGTCTGAAAACTTGGCAGAGCCCTGTCTCTGTTCTTCCATGTCACTGACAGGAGTGTTAAACAGGACAGATCCCTCAACATAATCCTGTGGTTTCTTGGTACTGACTTCCAGGCAAGATAAAACAAACCAAGAGTGACCATAGAGCCACATTTTTTTATCTATCTAGTCTTTGATTAATCCAGACTGTATTCTTCAAATTTGAATGCATAAATAGTGTGGGACACAGCACTGAAAAAATTAGAGAAATTACTCTGGATTCAGCAGACTGAGAGGAAGATGGAGCTGATGCATATTAATGCTCCTACGTGTATACAATAGTGAGCCTGTTATCGTCTTGTTCTTAAAATTATTTTAAATGCCTCTGCCTGAATTCAGGTGCAAATGAGACTGTACGCCAAAGTCGGTAGTGTGGGTTTTATTAATAGTAAATACGAGAAAGAGAGAGGAAGAGAAGGAAATAGAAAAGAGGTGGGGGACAGAAAGACAGATGAAGGAAAATATCACCCCTCTGTGGATCCCACCAGTGTCCCAGTGATCCTCTCCAGCTGGTCTTCTTGGTTGTGAGGGTCCCCTGGAAAACACAGAATCCAATGAATTAATATATGCTCAGGCCAGGTGAGAATGCCCAGCTACCTCCCTCAGGGGGAAGGCAAGTTGGACACAGTCTCTTGCAGCAGACTCTGGGTCTGTTGCATCACCTTGTATCACATGCAGTCCTCTGGTGCAGTGCCTCTGGGGAGTGCATTGGGGCGTCTTTGATGGATTATGACACCCCCTCAACTGCCTCTCAGGTAAATGTCCTGTTGATATGGCATGTGGGGTTGGGGGTTTGTGTAACAGCTGGGCCCATTTGTGTAAGGGAGGATGAGTCTTCACTGCCTCTGATCAGAGGTTATGCTGTACCAAAATTCTCCTCCTTCCCACTTCATTTGCGGGGGTGGAGAGTTTGTGTAAATCTGGTCTCTGTGGGTTATGGCCTCCCCCAGCCCAGACCCAGCCGGGTATGATTTTCTGCTGGGTTTGGATTTCTTGTGGATGCATTTTTTTTTCTCAGCCTTGTTTACTTCTCCCTAGACCTGAGATGATTGAACAATAGTGTCTCTTTTTATCTTATCTAGGCTGCTTAAGTGGCAATCCAAAGTTCCAGTCACGTATCTTCAGGGAGGGGAGGGCTTTGATTGTCACATCTTCTTTAAACAGTTTTGCCATAACAGGCAAAAAGTTCATAACAACGTTTAAGCCATGAACCATAAGATTGCAGTGTCTGACAGAGGCTAAGCCTGCCTTCCCACTAGGCACACTGAGAGCACATCTTAACAGCATATGTGTATGTAGTTGCACGTAGCACAGTGGACACAGAGGGGAATTGTGCCAGTGCAAGCACCAGTGGCTGCCTCATGTTTGTACTCTGTCTGAGCAGGATGGGGTTACTCTGGTGCAGTCTGTGTACACTTATGGGCAATTGACAGCTGGTTCCAGACACTCTGAAGTTGCACAGTAACTACCCCCAGATCTCAGTCTCCTGAATTGCTGGTACCTGGAAATGCAAACTCCTGACGCTGTAGCCCTGCTTCTGTTTGACCTGTACAGACTGCCTCCCTCTTCCAGGTGTGCCTGCCTGCTGAACTGGCTGTGACTCCCTAGTTTCCCAGTAGCTCATTGTCTCAGAGATACAGAGGTAATACATATGTACAGAGGCGGCCATGACTCCCCCAGTCCCCACCCCATAGCCAGTACCCCTGTCATCTTACCCACAAATACACACATATGGCAGCAGTTTGTGTCAGCCAGGCTGGTCCCTCCAACAGCCATTTCTGTGGTGTCACCCTTAGTGACCCGCATATCCTCTTGGCTCTGAGGCCACTCACTGTCTAGTATGTCTTGGTCTTTGTTAGGGATCAAACACTCTCTTGCACACTTTTACCATGGTGGCACCATGGATGATTGCATCATCCCACTCGAGTGGCTGTCACTCAGGTACACTCACTCTGGTCCCTCCAGCCAGGTGCAGCCATCACAGACAATTAGGTCCTCCCTCTGACATGAGATTTGCCTACAACTGCTTGCACGTAGATTTGATGCAAACAAATGGTGAATAGAGTCCCTTATTTAAGAAAAGAGGGAAGAAGAGAGTTGAGTAAAAAGAGAATGTGCCAATTGGGCATGGCTGGACAAGGGTAGCAATGAGCTATTTATATCTAACTGTCCCTCTTATCCTCTTGTTCCTGTTTTCCTATATATGTTACTCTGAGTTACTTGGTTCCTCCCTTTCCTCACATTCTTTTGCTCCCTTGAATATGTAAGTCCTGTGCAGTCACAAAACGCTTTTCTGCTACATCCTGTAATGTCTATTCTGTCATACAATGTCCAGCATTACACTGTTCCACAGGAGGTGCAAAGGACTCTGTTGGGGGCTGAACAGCTTGGGGGGAGTCTCCATAATGGCAGTCAGTAGTGGCTTTTTGACTGCAGAGGTTAAAGCACTCTGTTCAGTCAAGGACACCAATCTTACCCACAGTAGACTGAGGTTTCTTTTGATACTAAATTGGTGACTAGTGAAGCTGGAGGACTTGGCGTTTAGGAGCAGAGGTTCAGGGCAGTCTCCACTGAGACAATAGCAAATTTGTCAGATACAAGACCACTCATTATGTTGCATAATTACCTTTCATTTAGATATCTTCTATATTGTAAGTAGGAACACTGTTTAGTCTCCTCTATGTAATTTTTACACTCTGCTGCTTCAAAAAGATATGCTTGTGTTCATGGGGTACAGTGAGCAACTGGTAACCCTGGTGAACCTTTGCAGTACTTGCCCAGCAGTGAGGCTACTCAGGCACACTGAGAAATTTGGGTCACTCAAAGTGCTCCACAAATATACTGCAGCATGTTTGCTACATTCACAGTACTGCTAATGCAGACAGAAATGCCCACTAAAATGTGAAAGAGTCATGAAACCACAGGGTTTCCAGGTAACCTGCAGTCAGTGGAGAATAACTGGTGTGTTACAGAGGGGGGAAGGTGGAATGACTCTCCCTTTGCCAGGAGAGCTGTCACTATAGGTTGTACCACCACTTTAATTAGGGTTGGGCACTCCTGTTCAGTCTTACAGATGGAGTCACAGACAGACATGCTCACTCATCTTGAAGCTGCATGTGGTATCCTGTAGCCTTACTTGACAATCATATTTTCAGATACTACTTTTGCCTTTCAGAGCCTGAAATTATGTGACAGCTGTATCACTGCCTGGCAGAGTGACTTTTTGTTTTATTTCAGTTGCTTTTTTGGTTTGTAACATGGCATGTAGATGCGGCTCTTAGGGACATAGTTTAGTCAAGGACCTGGCAGTGTTAGGTTAGTGGTTGGACTCAATGACCTTAAGATCTTTTCCAACCGAAATGAATCTCTGGTTCAATTACACTGCAATAAAGGAACCCCCCAAGTCCAAATGGTGCCTTGATGTTGATTACCTTGTTGGTTTTCACACATGGATGCTGGTCCTAAGGCTGTCCTGGGACTGGGTGTCTCTTTCTCTACTCCTGTGGCCCTGTGGTCCCCTGGGCTTGTGGAAATGGGCATTTTATGGACTGATGGCTCCTGTGGTGGGCCTGGGTGTAGCCAAGATACAGGGTATTATTTGGGCTTCTGCCAGCTGCTGTTATCTCTCCTTTGTATGTGTGCAGGTGAGCTTTTATCAGGTACCCTATCAGAAAGCTAAAATTGATCTAAGTGGCAACCACTTGATCTGACACCTTTTTGTTCTACAGTTGGGTTCATGAGGTGTGGCATGCCCTTTGTAAATGCTTGCTGTGTCTCCATGATCACCTTCTCTGTTATGCCCCTAGAATTGCTTTCGGAGGGGACTTGCTCCACAATTTTTCCAGGGATCAAAGTCAGAATGATCCGTTTCATGTATCATCCTCTTGCCCTGTCAGCAGTTTTAGAAGATCTCCAAATGCTTTGCAGCTCACTAACATCATGGTTCCTTTTACATGTTCTGGAGGTCTAAAGTGAGAGTTCTGTTTTTCTGTGCTGAGGATAGACTTCTTTTTCCGTAGAATAGGTAACAAGAATTAAGTAAACTTCCTGAACTCTCCTGTGTTGTATTGTTGCAAAGACCTACCACAAGAAGAAAAATATCGTTCCTTACACTGATTTTCTTTTCTCTAATTTGAAATTTACAGAATAAAAGGCCTATGTTGAGTGATGCTGTTGGTAGCCAAAAACAGAGTTTCTTTAATTCTTATTTTTTGTCTTTTGTATTTCTTCGGTTTAAAGTGCATAGTTTGGGAATGCCTCTGATGTGTTTGAACTGTTTAGGATTACGAATTCCTGTTCTTGCTAATTTTTGGCTTGTCATCAAGTTTAAGAATTTTTGTATTTTTAGAACAATTTACTTTTAATCACAGCTAATCAAATATTGATTGCTCCCATAGTTTAAGACAGCTCGAACAAGATGCTATTGACCTAGAGAAGGAATTTAAACTTGCAAATGTGAAGATCAAAGAAATAAATAAACAGAAAGGAGAACTTATTACTGAATTGATGCATCTCATGAGGGTATGTATTTTTAACTTGGTATGTGCTCCACTTTCATGAAAAGTCCAATTCTTGTAATTTAAGTAGGAGGCATGCAACATTTGGATGGCTTACTGTAAATGATTTCAAGCTAGCTTTCTTGAATTATTGAATAATCTTAACTTTTTCCGTTTTTCATCTCCTTTTAAATTTTTTTTTTCAGTTTGCATTTCTGATAATTATTTTTAAGCTGCTTAAGAGAATTGGAAAAAACCAAACTTTTTCCTGTGTCCAAGTTCACAGTGTGAAAATTGCTTGTTGAAATGACAAATGGTAAAGATCTCAGACTGTGGCTCACCACTGTGTTCAGATGCTAGCACTCCCAAAATTTTATTTTGTAGGTCCCCTAAGTCTACAGTTGAAACCTTACCCTCTCTTTCATTAAGGGAGAGGACTCATTTGTATTTATATGCTGATCATAAAAACCGTGGTAAACAGTTGCTTTCAGTGCCCCATAATTGTAGCTGCCATTTAGACTGTAAAGAATCTGTTGCTGGTTTCAAAGCCTCTAGTCTGTTCCTGAGACTGATTCTGGAAGAAAAAAAAAAACCAAACCTTTTCAGTGTTGTCGGATGAGGTTCTAGTGATCACTAAAGCCTGTTATGTAACTTCCCAAACAGAGCCTCCTTTTGTTGTCATATGCTGTTCCAGTTAAGACAACAGTAAGAGTTGCTGTCATTTGGTCGATCAGCTTGCGTTGTCATTTCAAGATTCATATGTCTCTTGTGTTTATTTTTTGACCTTTTTCCATCTCTGTGTGTGACATATGACATCCACTGATATCCACCTTTGGATTCTTCTCTCTGAGAAAAAAAAATTGCGATGGCCTTGGCTTTTCTGATATTTCACATGTTGGTATATAGCAAAGGGAAAGAGAATTGGGGGAGGAAGGGTTGGTATGAAAATTGTGGATTGAAAGTGTGTGTGTGTATATATATCTACGTATATATATTTATAGATATTGAAATTATATGTATATGTATAGATACCCACCTAAAAGAGAAAAGTACATGAGGACTATGCATCTTGGAGAACTTGGGTCCCCACTTTTTCAAAACCTCTGCTCTGTTTTCCTGTAGGGGACCATATTACTGAGTGTCTCTAAAGTAAGTTTGGCTCTTCAGACATCCACAGTGACTGCTGAGAAGAACAGACTACAGTCAGTGTACAAAGAGGAAAGTGTACAACTAAGAGCTGTACAGGTAACTGTGTATGAATACTGGGATATCTGCTATGAAAACATCTTACTTGCAAACCTTTATGGTGTTGAAAAGGATGCTTCTGCATCTTTGTTTAGAAGTAGGGGTTGGTACTGCTAAATATTTAACTTTGATTTCAGTAGTAGTTGAAATAGTTTTGAAGTTCAGTAGATTTGAAGTAATTTGACTTCAGCCTTTTCATTTAAAGCTGAATAGTAGCTTTGCCACCCTCAATTAACACAGCTAAGCTGCTGTGAAAATGTGCCGAACTGTCATCTTACCCTAGATCTTTTTATTTTAATGCATAGTGTATGTAAAAAGGCCAGCTGTTACTCAAAGGATTCCTTTTCTTCTGAGTCTGTCCATAAACAAGTAGCTCCAACCCACACGGGAAATACAAGCTCAAGATGAACCAGAAAGTGCAGTGGCATAACAGAGCTGTTTTACCTTTCTTTCATAACTCATTTCTTCATACTATGATTAAGCGCCTCTTTCAGAAGACAGAAAAGAGGCTGAATGGTCCTTCTCTTTGTAGATCATATTAGGAAGCTATGCTGTGTTCAGCTTAAAAGTCCGAGGAGTTAGTTCCACAGCAACTACACGTTTTGAGGAGTAGAGGATGCTGTGGTCGCTCATGGATTGCTGCAGAGGTCAATTTTTGCATTTGTGTAGTAGTACAATCTTTCAGTGCACTGGGAAATAAACTGTTAAAGTAAAGGGCAATAGGTTGGGGGTTCTTTCCTCGTCTTGCAAGGAAAGTCCAGACAACTATAACCTCCTCGTTCAATTTGATCATAAAGATAAAAATAAAAATTGTAAAGCAGCTTGAAAGATAGGAGATTTTTTTTTGCATGGACAAGGACTTCCAAAAAGAATGGCCTTGGCATGTAGTTAGAAAACCACTTGAGGTTATAGCTACCATCCTTACAGGAAACTTAGGCAGAGGAGAACTTTCTAAGAGGAGCAGAAAGTAACTTCAAGACAGAGACAAGTCCAATATGTTACTTAGAAAACCTCTGTTGCGTCAGTTCCGACACGTGATGCATATGTTACTCAGTTTATCAGAGTTCACTGAAAATCACTTAATTGCCAAAGCTCAGTAAGGAGTAGGAATGTATTACAAAGTCATGAACCTCATGTCAGTAATGTGTATTGTCACTGGGAAATTTAATGCTTTTAGTTGTCTCTTCACACATGTTCATCATTTAGGGAGTAGCTTGAGTTGGTGCATACTTACATGTCTGATCAGATCTGTAGACAGGATTTGTGATTCTGATAATTCTTTAAAAATTGCCTCCTTCCTAGTAAAGGATATGTATAAGTTAAGTGGAGTCCCTCTGAGGCCCCCTCAGGAAATCAACGGGGACATTGCCATGTACTTTCTAATATATAGAAGGAATAAGGTATCAAAACTTGTGTATTTTTATTAATATTTATCTAAATTTTATTTTGCATGTAGCCATTGACAGTAAACTGGTGAAGTTGAGTGAAAAGTGCTACTTAGCTTGTTGAATTGTCAGTGCATTTTTACAAGTACATACTTGATAGCCACATCAAATACCTATAGCTTTCTAGTCTTTCTGTTGCATACTGAAGTTTCTCTTGCCAAACAGGCATTTTCCTATTCACTGAAGAATTTTACTTAGCTTGGATCAGGCATATTCAGTTATTGAATCTGTTTCAGATTGTAAGTGCCTACAGATAAAGTTGATATCTTGTTTCATGCAGCTCTGCAGAGCTCCCTTCAACTGGGAGCTTTATGTACAGTTGAGAATTGAGAATCCCTACTTCAGATGATTCAGAATTGATTTGGGCTCTGGAAATGATCTAACACATACTTATAAAATTTATGCTTCTTGTATAAAAAAAATACGGGTGCCTCTCACTGGATCTTTTGCCTTCATTATCATGTCAAAACATTTCAGATGAAGCCAGTTGACTTTTAACTTTTTGGGATCCAATATACTATTACAGGGCATATTCAGATATTCAGTGCAACATAACCATTGTGCTGTACAGATGTATTTTTGCTAATTCAGTGTAATTTGAGATCTTGGCTGTAAAGAAAAGGAGGGACGTCCTCCTTTTACTGTTTTATCTATACAGCTCTAATGCCAATCCTTGCAACCCATGTGACCATTTCCCTCCTCTACAATAGACTTCATGAAGTGGAGGAGGTGATTTAAAAATGCCTGTTCTAAAAATTTTTCCAACCTTTCTGAGAACAGCAATGCAGTATAAAAAATACTTTTACAGTATGTGGAGATTGTGAAGTGCTTATCTGTAATGCAGAGATCTATTTTGTAGTGCTTGATGGAGAGAGAAGGAGGAGCAGGTTTTTTGAGTTGGTACATGCTGAGAACAGCAGCCCTAACTCTTGTGAGTGTGAGATGATCACTAATGATCATATCTGTTACTACTGCTTCGATTGTATTTAGTAAATAAAGATCAATTACATTTCCAGAAAGTAATGAGAATGACTGTCAGTGTCTGTGTCCTGTATTTTACAACTGTGGAACAAGCATTTCTCTAACTGTATGATTTCCAAATGAAAACTGAATTTTTTTCACCACTGGAGGGCTCCTATATTTAGCTGAAGTACACAACAAAATTTGGAAGATAAAACCCTTGAATCTGCATGGACACTTGTTAAGTTGAGAGAAGTAAATTTAACTGTTTCAGAAGAACTTGCTTATGAGCAGATTACCTTGGCATCTGTTGACTTGATGAGCAGAGAGGTATAATGACATACGTTAATTGAAGTAAATGTTGTGAATATTTTAGCAGTCGGGTTTCACCTACTTTTTCTGCTTCAGATGAGGTTTGTTGCTCATGTGCTAGCGTTACCTCTGGAAATTCACAATAATGTTAAAAAAAAACCCAAATGGTGGTGGGTTTTTAAAATATCTTTTAATATTTCTAACAGCAACGTTTTCATGAACTGGATAATAGGAAGCAACTTCTTTATGAGAAGTGCATGGAATTGATGAAACAAGCTCGACAGGTCTGCAGATTGAGTCCAGATCAAGATTTTCCAGAAGAATTTCAAGTTGTATGTACAAAAAGAAATTTCCACATCTCTTGAATTTCTAACTTCTCCTGCGAAGAGTATAGTATAATTTTTTATTAGAAGGCTCCCAGTAAAGGATCATGTGTACTTCTGTTACTGTTATTAGCCTTTTAAAGCACCTTTGAAATAGTGCTGAGATACCTTTTGACTACCACTTTGTTTTGTGCACACAAGAGAGAAAATTTGATCTGCGATTTCAATTGAAATCCACAGTCTTGTGTTCATAGAAATAAATTGAGGCCATATTTTTCTAGTCTCCTAGTCTAATAGAGCAGCACAAAAGAACTGAAGTCTGGGCTGGCCTATGTCCCTGGAGATCTTCCCAGCTTTAGCTAGCATAGTCCATGTCTTATACCAAATATCTGTGCCTGCACAAAGTAGGCAACCAAGGAGCAACTGATTGTGTATCTTAGTTATGTAATAGCATTTCCAGCCTTATTTCTCTGTCCACAATAGTTTGTGAGGGGATCTTGCTGTGTTAATTTTTGAGTATGTGACACCTTGATTTAAAGTAGCAGAATGTTTTACGGTTTGTTCTTTTTTCTTTCTTTCTTTTTTTCTTTTTTAACTGGAGTCCTTCATTAGTATTGCTTTGTAACACGTACATCCTTTGCCTTGTAGGCTTTTCAGACTCTTCCAAACACACTGGATGAAATTGATGCTTTTCTGAATGAAGAGAGATCCAGGGCTTCCTGTTTCACAGGCCTCAGTGCTTCAGTATGTTCACTGCTTTCCCTCCACCCTCTCTCCCTCCCCCTCTACCTATATTGTACTTGCTTCGCACTCTGTGCTAGACCTCTTGATATAATAAGCTAGACAGCAGGAACAATGTGCTGTAAATGCCAGCTTCTGCATCCATTCAAATTTCAAGTAGGTTCTTTAAAAATGTGCCTTTAAAAGAAAAGAATTGCAATAATCTGAGAGAAACAAAGCTTTGCGGTTTCCTTGCTTTAAAGCTAGAAATCTATCTTGTTTAGTGTGCAGTGCAGTAGTCTGTAGTGGTGTTTGATCAGTATTGGTGCAGTGTGGTATTTTTACAGTCAGGATTAGAATTGGCAAATATTTTGCTTACTGCTTGTTTTTTATTCTGGCAGGTTGTTGAAGAATACAATAAGCAAACACAAGAAATACAGCGGTTGACAGAATATCTTGAGGAAAAGAAAACTGAGTTGAATAACTATAAGCAAAACATTTCACAGGTAATACTTCAAGCTACCGCTTCTGTATCATTGTTATAATCGTACATCATTGTAGGAATGTGTGTACAGAAACAAAGGGTAACATTTCAGATTGTCTTGAGTGTAAACTGAGATGTTAGCTTCCCTAGTAATTATGTTTTTTCAATTTAAATACTATCTCCGAGGGAAAATTCACTTTTTAAATTGATTTTACGTGGGTATGTCTTACTTTTAGGTCAAAGAAAGATGGCTAAACCTCTTGAAAGTGATGATTGAACAAATTAATGGAAAGTTCAGTAACTTCTTTAGTTCTATGCAGTGTGTTGGTGAAGTTGATCTTCATGTGGAAAATGAGGTATGATTGTTTTTTTTTTTTTGTATAGAAGAAAAGCTTCCATATTTTCATGCATAATGTTTTGCTCATATATTGCTAGAGAAAAGGAACAAGTTGTGATGTGGAGATGTTATTTTTAAAAAAAACACTGAACTTTTACTCAACACTTTTGGTGTACTAGAACTGACTTATCAGTCCAATTGAAGGTAAGTGAGTCTATCCAGACACATAGGACTTCACATCCTGACTTTTGGAATAGGCCTGCAACTTACAGAGATTGGTTAAAAACATTGTACTTACTTAGCTGTTAATCAGATTTATGCAGTTCATGATTTAATTCTGCATTTTTAGCTAATTTGTGTTGTCTATTGTCACCTAAGTCTTCTTTTGTTAGGTGTAGAATTGATTTGGTTCTACATGTAGTTTCTACCGGAGTCTGGGGGCATTTTGTCTGTTCTGAAAACAGCTGTTATTTGGCCCATCCTGTTACCGTCTCAGTAAACTTTATAGATAGGCTTTACCTCTGGTGAAGAGTTTAAAGCTACAGTAGAACTTGGGGAGAAATATATAGTACAATGAACAGAAGAGAGAAGTTTGATTTTTTTTTTAATTGCTGAAATGATGATTTCAAGACTTTCATATGTTAACGCATACATTACGCAATTGTCAAACATAATTTTTTTCTGTTTTTTTTGCTGTTGAAAATGACTCAAAAAGCTTCTTAAAATAGCAGTGGCAGTTATTACTCACGGCAGAAGAGTGACTGTTAAAGCTCTCTGTATGAGCTGCACAAAAAAATGTTTATTTGGAGACTGTTAATATGAAACAGTAGAGCATTAAAATGTAGACTTTCCAGGTCTTTTGATAATTACCTAGACGGATCTATAGTACACAAAAACTATCTTTTAGATAAAAGTATCTTGGGAGAGAGAACACAGAAGGAACGATAAAGCCGTTTAAAAGCAAAAGGGATCTGGAACACCTTTCTAAATTTCTTCTTTGGAAGGTCTTGCTTTTCTATAGCAAAGATGTCACAAATAGTTTGAGAGATTAGCTATTAGTACTATGCCAGTGAGTAAAACTTTTTTTCTCTAGGGATCAATGACTGCAATTCAAAGGTGGATAATCTGTTCTCACATTTGTATTCGTTGCCCTTCTGTGCAGGAGAATCTTTTGCCTCACCTGTAGATATGAAGAGAGAGACTCTTGAGGTAGAATTACTTTTTATTAGAAATATTTCTGTGACACTGAAGTTCAAGCCTCTTAGTCCGCCTTCTAGGAATCTTGAGATCTGTGGATGTCCTTGGTGTCACTGCCTGCTGTCACCATTGTATAATAGGAGGAACTGGACATTAGGAGGAATTTCTCTACAGGAAGAGTGATTAAACATAGAATGGACTGAGGAGGGAGGTGATGGAGTCACCATCCCTGGAGGTTTATGGAATGACTGGACAGGGCACTCAGTGCCATGGTCTATTTGACAGGTTTGTGTTTGGTCATAGATCTCTGATCTCAGAGGCCTATTCCAGCCTAATTGATTGTGATACAGTGTGAAACACTTCACTGGGTTCTTCCTTAACATCCTAACAGAAGCCTCTGTGAACATTGTGACTTTCCTTGGTAACACTTAGTAGCCAGAATTTGGAGTGCTAACCGTGATAACCCTCATATTCCTTGATTCACCACAAGGAGTTTTTAGCATCACTTTTGTCAGGTGTTGGGACATCTTTCCAACAATACGAACTGGCATTCCAAATAGTCTGGCAATAGTCAAAGACTGACTTTGATGCCATCACAGCTGTGTTGGATGTGAATCTTTTTTATTTGGTTTTGTCAGCCTGTATCTTGTTCACTTTTCCAAACCTAGTTTCAGTCTGTGCCAATGAATCTGAAATTACAGTGGACCTAGAGATCTTAGATTCTGGGTTTTATTTCTCTTTACGTGAAGTCGTAATCAGAACAACAGAATCACATTCTAATATATTCTAAATTAGAAGGACACACAAGGATCATCAAGTCCAGCTCTTAAGTAAATGGCCCAAACAGGAATTGAATCCACAACCTTGGTGGTGTTAGCATCGTGCTCTGACCAGCTGAGCTAACTCAGTGGCCACTGAATATAACTTCAGGAATAATAGAGTACTCCAAAGATTTCTTTCTAGTCATAAGTGTGAATGCGTTTCCTTGCATGATCCTTCTTTTGAACCACATCTGTTATCCTGATACCTTGCATCATTGGCTGAGCTGCTGACAAGTGTTGCTTTACTGTTAAAGAGAAGACAGGGTTGGAATCCTTTTGTGTGGTTTTCCTGTTGAAGTATGAAAAGGAAATGGCTGTTGTGGTGGACTTCGGGGTGCTTGCACTTGAAGAGGTTCAGGTTGACACTCAACCTACACCCACACACCATTAATCCACTGTTCAAGTTGATAGTATCATGTATCCGAATGCATTTTTTTTTCTGATGAATGGGATTTATAGGGGCATTGCTTTCTCCTTTTTCTAGCCAAGATTTTTATTTTCCTATTGATGTGTATGAAGCCTTTCTGAAGAGGGATTCAGCAATTAACAAACAGGCATGGAGAAGAAATGGTATTGAAAGTTCTCTAACAAAAGTAGATGAGAGTTAAGGAAAATAGATGAAACAGAATGAAACAGAATTAATACTTTGCTTTTAAGTTGAACCTGAGTAGTTGGTAGACCCCTGTAGTACATTTGTATAAATGTCCTTTAGTTCGTATGTCATCATAAAATAATCTGTAGTACCAAAAAAATGAATATAACACGTACTGGCTTTCACAGGAGGAGTACGAGAAGTATGGGATTCGCATTAGAGTCAAATTCCACAGTAGCACTGAACTTCATGAATTGACTCCATATCATCACAGTGGAGGTGAGAAAACTGTTTCCACTATGTTGTACCTGATGGCTCTGCAAGAACTCAACAGATGTCCTTTCAGAGTTGTTGATGAAATAAATCAGGTGAGAATCAATAGTGCAGTATTGCTCTTTCTATATGATGCTTATGGCATAGTGGAGAGAACAGACCTTTTTTTTTTTTCTTTTCAGGGAATGGATCCAGTGAATGAGAGAAGAGTTTTTGAAATGGTTGTGGAAACTGCTTGTAAAAATGGAACATCTCAGTACTTCTTCATTACACCGAAGGTGTGTGGCAGAAAATGAAATAGGAAGCTAAAAGTGTAGGAGAATTGGATTTTGTGTGGTAATACACTGATAAACACTGTATAACTTACCTCTGTTTTACCTAAGAACTTTAGATTAAAGGGTTACTGAGAGGATTTGTCCATTTTAAGGACAGTCAGGCAAGAATTCAGACAGCTTAGACCAAGGCTCATCTCCTCAAAAACCCATTCTGGAGTTGTGGCCACTGGAAGTATCATGTGTTAGCCACCAGTGGATAGGGTTACCATGGAAAAGGCTGTAAAAGGTAATGACTCCAGCTAACACAGAATTCAGACTCTAGCAGAGATCAAATTCCAGGCGAGTCAGATGATGATACTGGAGGAGGAGCAGGTCTAGTGCTGCTGACATCAGAAGAACTAGAAGAGTCCCACATTATTACTTGAATAGTTTTCCTGTATTTCAGGGTCAGAAAAGGTGAGATAGAATGAACTAACTTGGAAAAGACCTTTGAGATCATCAAGTCCAACTTAGGACCTACCACTTCTTCATCAACTAAACCGTGGCACTGAGTGCCACATCCAGTCTTTTTTTAAAACATATCCAGGGACGGTAACTCCACCACCTCCCTGGGCAGACAATTACAGTGGCCAGTCACTCTTTCAGTGAAGAACCTTTTCCTGATGTCTAACTTAAACTTCCCCCACGGCTACAATCTCCTTTCAGGGAGCTGTAGAGAGTGATAAGGTCTCCCCTGAGCCTCATTTTTTCCAGGTGAAACAACCCCAGCTGCCTCAGCCTTTCTTCGTAGGGTTTGTGTTCCAGGCCCATCACCTCCCTTGTTTCCTTCCTCTGGACATGTTCAAGCATCTCAGCATCTTTCCTAAATTAGGGGGCTCAGAATTGGAGACAGCACTCAAGGTGTGGCCTCACCAGTGCTGAGTACAGGGGAAGAACGACTTCCCTGGTCCTGCTGACGACAGTGTTGCTGATGCAGGCCAGGATGCCATTGGCCTTCTTGGACACCTGGGCACTGCTGTCAAACAGTACCCCCAGGTCCCTTTCTGCCTGGCCACTGTCCAGCCCCTCTGTCGCCAGCCTGTAGCGCAGCAGGGGGTGGTTGTGGCCAAAGTGCAGGACTCGGCACCTGGACTTGTTAAACTTCATGTTGATGGACTCAGCGCATCGATCCAGCCTGTCCAGGTCCCTCCCAGAGCCCTCCTACCTTCCAGCAGATCAACACATGCTCCCAGCTTGGTGTCATCTGCAGATTTAGTGCTGGAGGACTCCATCCCCAGCAGATTATCCAGATCATCAGTGAAGATATTAAACAGGGCTGGCCCCAGCACTTATCCCTGGGGTCACCACTTGTGACTGGCTGCCAACTGGATGCAGCGGTGTTCACCACCACTCTGGGCCTGGCCATTCATGCAGTTCTTGACCCAGCGAAGAGTGCACCTGTCCAAGCTGTGGGCTGCCAGCTTTTCCAGGAGGATGCTGTGGGAAAAGATGTCAAAGGCTTTGCTGAAGTCCAGGTAGACAACATCCACCAGCCAGGTCAGCTGGTCATAAAAGGAGATCAGGTTGGTCAAGCATGACCTGCCTCTCCTTAACCCATGCTGGCTGGGTCTGATCCCAGCCATCCCATGGGTGCCGTGTGGTGGCACTCAAGATGATCTGCTCCATAATCTTGCCAGGCACCGAGGTCAGGCTGACAGGCCTGTAGTTTCCCAGATCCTCCTTCCAGCACTTCTTGTAGGCACCACGTGGGTCAGCTTCCAGTCATCTGGGACCTCTCTGCTGAGTCAGGACTGATGGTATATGATGGAGAGCAGCTTAGCAAGCTCATCTGCCAGCCCCCTCATCACCCTAGGATGGATCCCATCTGGTCCCATAGATTTGTGAGCATTTAAGTGGTTCAGCAGGTCTCTGACTGCTTCCTCCTGGATAACTGGGACTATTCTGTCCTCTGACACCATCTACCAGCTCAGGAGGACAGTTGTCCTGCGGACAACCTGCCATTCTGCTGAAAATGGAGGCAAAGAAGGTGTTAAGTACCTCCTCCTTTTCTTCATCTTTAGTTATTAAATTCCCTCCCACATCTAATAGAGAATGGAGGTTGTCCTTGCCCTTTCTTTTGCTATTGATAAAAATATTTTTTATCGTCTTTCACAGAAGTGGTCAGATTGAGTTCTAACTGGACTTTTGCCTCTCTATTTTTTTTCCTACATGACCTAGCAACTCCCTTAAATATTTCCTGAGGTACCTGGCCCTTCTTCCAAGGGTGATACACCCTCTTTTTTTTCCTTAGTTCCTACAAAAGCTCCTTGCCCATCCACGCAGGTAATTTTCCTCATTGGCTCATCTTTTGGCACAATAGGGACAGTCTGTTCCTGTGCCTTCAAGATTTCTGTTTTGAAGCACACCTGTCCTTCCTGGACCCCTTTGTTTTTAAGGGCTGCTTCCCGAGGTACTCTCCGAATAAGTCTCTTGAATAGGCCAAAGTCTGCCTTCTGGAAATCCAGTGTGGAAGTGTTGTTGATGCCCCTCCTTGTTTTACCAAGTATTGGAAACTATTATTTCATTATCAGTGTGCCCCAGACAGCCTCCAACCACCACATCTCCCACCAGCCCTTCTCAGTTTTGCAAACAGCACGTCTAGTGTAGTCTCTCCCCTGGTAGGCTTGCTTGCCAGCTGTGACAGAAGTTGTCCTCCATACACTCTAAGGACCTCCTACACTGCTTTTTCTCTGCTGTGTTGAGTTCCCAGCAGATATCTGGCAGATCGAAGTCACCTACAAGAACAAGGGCTGGTGATCTTGAAACATCCTCCAGCTGCTTGTAGAGTAAACTATCCACCTCTTTATCCTGGTTGTGTGGTCTATAACCAAGGACTCCCACCAGGATGTCAGCCTTGTTGGCCTTCCCCCTGGTTCTTACCCATAGGCACTCGACCATCATTAATCTCAGTTTCCATGGTGTCAAGAGCCTCCATAATATAAAGAGCCACCCCTCCACCTCTTCTCCCTCTCCTGTCTCTTCTGTAGAGCTTGTAGCCATCCATTGCATTGCAGCCATCAACTGCTCCAGTTATGTGAGTCATCCCACTGCATTTCCGTGATGGCAACTATGTCATAGCTTTCTTGCTGTACCATGGCTTCCAGCTCCTCTTGTTTATTGTCCATGCTATGTGCCTTAATGTCCATGCACTTCAGCTGGGCTGCTGGTTTCACCTCTGACTGGCTTACCACCCTTGGGCTTGTTTCTGGAGAGCCTAGTTGCATCCCCTTCCTCCTTCAGGCCTAGTTGAAAGGCCTCAATCAGTCCTGCCAATTCATGGGCTAGAATCCTTTTGTCCTTGAGAGACAGGTGGAGCCCATCTGGCTCCAGCAGGCCAGGTGCCGAAAAGTTGCCCCATGATCAAAGAACCGAAAATTCTGCTGATCACACCAGTCCTTAAGCCACTTGTTGATAACGTGGATTCTCCTGTTCTTTTCATCGTTTGTCCCTGCCACTGAAGGGATGGAGCAGAACACCACCTGTGCTCCTGCCCCATCAATCACCCGACCCAAAGCCCTGAAGTCCCTTTTAATTGCCCTGGTGTTCTTCTTTTCAAGCTCATCGCTGCCAGTCTGGAGTATCAGCAGTGGGTAATAATCTGAGGGCTGA
This sequence comes from Acanthiza pusilla, assembly GCA_036630365.1. Lineage (NCBI taxonomy): Eukaryota > Metazoa > Chordata > Aves > Passeriformes > Acanthizidae > Acanthiza > Acanthiza pusilla. The sequence goes on from JAXCHO010000095.1 coordinate 3,472,108, forward strand.
ATCAGCCCAGGGAGTCTCCTGGTAATATCCCATACCCAGGCTCCAGGGAGGCAGCAGTGGGAGCAACCCTGTGGGATGGGTCCGGTTGACATAGAGGGCCCTCTGTTCCCCTCAGAAGGGAGTTACCTACCACGACCTCCCTTCTTTTCTTTTTAGTGCTAGGGGGTATGGATCCGTCTGACAGACGAAGTGTAGTTGGGATGCTCTCTGGGCAGATTGTTTTCTTCGATGTCATCTGGCTGACCCTCTGGATCCAGGATCATACATATTCTAAAGTGACACCTGGGTAAGTGATGAGGGTCAGGAGGAATTTTTATTTCCTCCCTGAGTAGGGACTAATTTCCATTCCTCTTCATCTTTTAGGTCTCCTCCTTCTGCCTGATGGTAGGAGGCACGGGAAGTCCTCTGACTCCTGGTGGGCTTCTCTCAGAGACAGAAGGCTGAAACTTCACCAGTCTATTTTCCTTTCACTTTCCCTAATACTCCTTAGTCTTTCTATTTCTTCCCTGAGCTCTGCCGCAGACAGAGGAGATCATTCACCTGTTCGTACTGCAGGCAGGTGTCTTTTGCACCATCCCTTGGTACTACTGACAGGCTCAAACTCTCCTTACAGGAAGGGGTCTGGACACATGCATCCTTGGGGGATTCTGTTTGGGCTGGCTCAATTCTACTAGCTGTAGCTTTTGATCATTTGGAAACCAGTGCTAAAAAAAGAAACCCAAAACATGCAAACAAAACCCCAACACAAAAAAAACGGCTACTAGCAGGAGGATGACTGCAACTCTGCCTGGTTGCCCTGCCTGCACGAGCTGCCGCACAAACTGTCATGCCATGCCCTCAGTGACATGCCCATGCTCCTGTTTGCTGTGCTCCAGGTCCTGGAGTGACCAGTTTAACTGTACTCTTTGGTCAAAATTTGAAAAAAGGTCTTTGACTTAGTAGTGATGCAGTGATGCAATGCCAAGGCCTGAAAGGGGTAAATAGGGTGGCTGTTTGCCTGCACCATTAATAGAGACTAATGTTGCATTCACCTTGATCCAAGACAAATTGAACCAGTAAAGGTTACTTTTACACCATGGAGACAAGCAGTCAATAGAGTGTTGGGTTTTATGAAGATACCGGTTCTGCACCCTGTTATATATTGTATTTTAGAAAATCTGGATGGTATGTCCTGTTTTTTCAGTAAATAGCAATTGAAGGATCTGACTAAAGCCACCTCATAGCATTTACCTTACTTGAAGGAGATGGAAGGTAATGGTTATTGTTCCTTCTGAACTTTCAGGATGCTTACATCCATGCAGTTTGGTCGTTTCCTGACCACCTTACTTCTTCGTTGTTCTGTGTTATTTATTCCCTGTCATCTTCTTGTGATTCCTCTCTTTATTGGATCATCTTTTCCGTGCACCCTCGTACTTAGAGAAAGAACAAAATTATTTGGATGGTGAAAGATAGATAGCTCAACTAACTCTAGAGTTTCCCAAATGTAAGGAATTGTAGAAAATTACTGTCTGGGGTCCACCGTCTGTTTTAAAAGTTGAGTCTATTGTCAAATTACTAAGAATAGAAACAGGGAAAAGTTGAGTGTGCAGAGCTTACCAGAAAGATCGAAATAGAAATAGAAAAGCAGGATCTCAAAATGGAAAAAAATCTCAAAAGCTTAAAAAAGAAAAAAAAAGTCAACATCATGGTAAGAGCAAACTCAAGGACTATGTTGCATCATTATTTAGCAATAAGAGACAGAGTTATGAAGAGCTGTCTGAACATACTCTTTGTGTCTCCTTTTCCCCTTCCTGACCCCCCCCAAGTAGGTGATCAGCACAGTTAACATGGCAAGTTATAATGGCCTGTCACAAGAAAAATTAGTGAGAGCATGTCATGTAAAGCTTTAGCTGATCAGTATGTTTGTGGGGGTTTCATTAGAGGATGATTTAAAGGCTGGACAAGGCAGGCTGAGGAGGAGGCCAGACTGCTGTTCCAATGGCAGTTCCTGAGCCTACTCTGTATGTCACCACTTAGTAGAAAGCAAGTATGTAGTCACCTAGTAGAAATGTGACAATTTGTCATATTAAGCTGAGTTCCATGTGTGTACCCTGTGAATACAGGAAAAACCGTGACCCGTTTTTTTCAGGATGTTGACACCTCCCCTGGCTATATTTCTAAGCAAGCTGCAGAGAGGAAGGGTGTAAATTAATATGCAGTAAAGTTGATTAGGAATATTGTATTCTGAATACTTGTGATTCACTGTCATAATGAGTAGATTAACATGTTGTTAGAAGCAGGTTTGAAAATTAGTATTTTTAATATGAAGCTGTGGTGAAACAGATTACGTTTATTAAACATACAGATAATCACCATGTTGGGAGTTAATCCTTTTTTTGCTCTGAAGCAAGATTAGAATTCTAAACAGTCTTAGGTTAGGTAACTTTATTTGACAACAGGATTCATTTCAGCACAGAGGAACATAAACTTTAGTACTTAAGTGGGAAAATCCAACAACAGCATCTGGTGGAAGGCATAAATGCCTAAATGACTGGAGAGAGGGAAGTAGTAAGTTGAGCATCAGTTGCAGGTAAATTGTTAAATGTCATCCTGAGCACTTCTTGTAATCTACAGTTTGTATGCTGTCTTTGTCTGCTGGGTTTGCGCTTGGCAAGATTTGGATTATCATAAGTGTCCAGCTTTGGCTGTTACACTCAGAAAAGTAGTACAGGGGCTGGAATTACTGCAGAATATAGCAGTGCAACTTCTAGGTAATTTTGATTGTTCTGAGTTTCCACTAATGAAAATTGCTTAGCTCAGAGAAGCACAAGGCTAAAGAGAGGCATATATTTACTTGGGTACAATTAGTATCTCCTGCCCTGCCCTGGGGAAAAAGGAAAAAAACATTCTGTGCCCACAGCAGAGTGGAGTTATTTTGTAGATACAGAAAAAAGCAATGAGATCGTTGTGGTAGAGATTAGATATGAAGATTTTCTTCTAATAAGAAGAGTGATGCATGGAAATTGGCTGAAGAATGAGTCTCTTTGAGGGGGTTCCTAGGAACAAATACACTTCATCTATCAGGCTGTAATCCTACTGTATTGATATTTTTGAGATAAAAGGTTTTAGATAGATCTCATTCACCTTTTTTAGATGATGGCGAACATCTAGCTATCTTGACTTCGCTTTCTGTGTTTTTAACCAGCTCCTGCAGAATCTTACATACAATGATAAGATGACTGTGCTGTTTGTCTACAATGGACCTTTTATGCTGAAGACACACAGATGGAATATGAGGAAATTCAAGAGGCAGCCACGGCGGCTCACAAGGGTGAATGAACAGAGTGGTGTATAGCTATAGACACACAGTTTTGTAGAAGTATTTTATATATCTTTCTCGAAATGTGGCTTTCATGAATTCAGAAATTGTTGAAGAGCAAAATATGTAAAGAGTTGATAATTGAGAACTTCGGTTATTAAAACTTATGCAAATGTTTGACAAGATTTGAAATGCATGTTTTTCAAGTCTTTCATAGTGGTCACTTTCTCCAAAGAACCTGCTTTTCTCAATAGTAGGTTTAAATTAAAAATTAAGTTTCCTTTTTTTTTTTTTTTTCCTGTTGTGTCAGATGGAATTCAACAATCTGATGTCTGCTTTATTTTGAGTGGGTGTTTTTCTTAACAGTGTCTTGGCAATAGACTTTGCTAGTGAAACTGATACGTCAGGCTTTGATATTCACATATTCAAAATAAAATAATGCACTACAAAATATGAGCTAGAATCTGGAAGGTTTTAGGTATTAAAGGGTATTTGTCTAGGTTTGAAAGACAAGTGTCTGCTGAGGAAGGCAGGAATGGAATGCAATATTCTCCTTGGAATGGAGAATATGACCCCCTTTCCCTCTGAATTATTATAACTTTGAAATTAAGGGGCTTTCAGGCAAAAATATGGGAAAAGGAGTAACAGGTCTTTACTAGTATTTATAACAAGGCAAACAACAACAATGGCAGCAACCACAAACCAACCAACCAAACCAACCAACAAACCAACCTCCTCTCGGCTGTCAAAGCACCTTCCCCTTTGGTGCAGTTACGGTCACAGCCGGCAGGGGCGCTGTTGGCTCCTGGCTGGGCAGGGCAGGTGTGGTGATTCCCCCGCGGCTGCAGGGGGCGCTGTGGCGCCCTCTTGTCAAGTGTCCCTCGCGCAGCAGTGGCGGGCTGGATGGTGGGACAGGCCAGAGCCCTCAGAGCAGCAAGCTGGAATGGCAAGGCTGGCTCACCCAGGGTGGCAGGCACGACATAGCAGAAACTGCGCAGCAGGCGCAGGTATCCCAGCAGGCACGGGGTCTTGGGTTAAGATGTAGCAAAAAAGCCCTGAAGCAGGGGCAGAGGACAGCTGGGGCTGGACAGGGGATTGCTCCTTAGGTGGCTCACCAGTGGTGGCTCGTCTCTGGGTCTGGACTGTGAAGAGGGGGCAGCCCCCAAGCAGGGAATGGGGTGTTTCCAGGTCTTGGTGTGGCATGCAGTGGCTCTGGGCTCCCAAGCAGCAGGGAAGCACGCCAGTAAGCTCCAGTCATGCTGCCAAAGGGGAAAGGAGAAAAAAACGGGCAGAAACCAAGTGGCACCTGTGTCTCTCCTCAGAGAGACCCCTTGCTGCCCAAAATCACCCACGTGGACAGAAGAGGCGGAGGTCTCCTTGTCTCCCCTGCCAACTCTTGCAGGAAATCCTAGGCTGGCTTGTAGTTATCACGGGGGGCAGGGGGGGCAAACAGCCGTCCTGTGCACAAAACAAAAAGAAAAAAAACCCCAAAGATGGGATGGGATTAAAAGATACCCCCAAGACAGTATTATAATTCTTCTTTTGAATAGATATGTGAGCCTTCAATGCAGTAGAGAACCACACATTTTTGTTAGTGCAGGCCATTGTTGGTCAGTGGAATTGTTTGTGTAACGAGTTCCTGGAGTAAGTTCTGTTAAGTAAGTTCTATTAAGTAGGTTCCTGGAATAAGTCCCAGTGCAAGCATTTAACAGAAGATCTAAAAGTGTGGAAATTTGGGCTGTGGTCCAGAGTTAATTGGGTCAGTGCCAGCAGAGTATCTTCAACATAATTGGGGCTACAGGGCTCTCTCTCTGTTCACTGTATTGAAAGATCTTGGTTTTAAAAGTATTCTACAAAATTGTCTGTACCAGGGAGTTTCTCCATGTGAACGGTTTCTTTTCCTGTACTCTCGGTCATTAGTATTGTTGCTGTTACTTAATGCTGTAGCGGTTGTGGGGTGAGATTAGGTCTCTGCATGTTCCGAAAGTGTCTCCATTGCCCAGATAGACCCTCCCAGCCAATGCATCCGACACTGTGCAAGCAGACTTTCTCTCTCACCTGGTGGATATTCCGGTGGATAGCACAGTTACACAAGCACACCCCGGGGCTTCTGATTAGCTCAAGTATTACCAGAAACAACTCAGAGGGCTCAAATGCGTGGAATTCTGGAGGGGTTTCTTTTCGAAGAGGTCCAACAGCAAAAGAGAAAGAATGGCTGTGAGTGGCCATTCTTATAGAGATCTAGGGCCAGTAGGGTTGGGGAGAAGGTAACCAGTGGGAAGAAGGGAGGGGTGCAGTGCGTAATAGAACAACAACCAATCAACCTAGGAGGATTAACATATCTTTAGGGAGAGACCATCCAACCACCATTCAGGGTGTGTTTCCTGTCTTTGCCTCACCGAGATGGTTTTAGCCACCGCAACATCTCCCCCTTTTCTGTTTAAAGGAAAAGCCTCTCCCATCTGCTTACTTAGGCACTTCTTAAGGCAACCAAACAAGCTTATTACAATAAAAAATATTAGAATCACGCACAGTCCAGCTTTGACTAAGGATGCTAACCATCCTTCAAGTCCCCAGTGTCCAAAAGGGTCATTAAGCCAGTCTGCTTTTCTTTCTGTCTTGAGTTTTTGATTTGTTTATCTTCGTGTCGTCGCGTGGATGCTCTGGCTGAGATAACAAGTTAAAACAACACAGTCCTTTGGGTATTCAAGGTTAGGTTAGCATGCTTTCTGAGCCAGCACTTGAGGTAGGTCCTGTTTGACAATGACTAATTAATAATTTGGCTATCACAGCCAAATTGGGTCTAATTGCTTTATTCTTCTCTTTTGGTGGGCCAATTGAGTATAGAATTTGGGTTTTGTTCGGTGCTAGTACAGAAAGCCTGCCAAGTGCACGTTTCCCCCCTTTTTTCTTATAACACATCTGTAATGGGGTTGTTAGGGAAGCACATGAGGTAACAGGTAAGGGATTTTTTGGGTTTGGGGAGCTGCTTGAAGGAGGCACAAGTAGATGTTTATGTGGCTGGTATCTTGCGCCAACACCTCTTCGAAGCGGCACTGGTGTCTTCGTCTGGGGTTTGTTTGTCAGTGGCTGGGGTATCATCTTTTGTCTGCTCAGGAGCTGTCACCAACAGTTTGAGGTAGGGCTTTACATATTTTCCTGGTACTCGCTTGGGTCCTGAAGGTGTGAGACCACAGGCATATCCCCTTCCCCATACAATTAGAGAAAAAGGGCCTGATATTTGATGGCTTTCTGGATCTTTGATCAACACTGACTGCTGTTCTTCTAATTTGGCTTGAGTTGAATTAGTAAAATACCGGAACACGGCGGGGGTTGGCTTGTCAAACAAATTGTTCAAGAAATTTATTGTAAAGAGAGCTTTACAGAGTCTCACAATGGGAGAATTGACCTCTGACCCTCCTTGCTGTTGGTCTAGGACCCTCTTAATTGTTTGATGGGTCCTCTCAACTGTAGGTTGGCCTGTGGGGGAGTCAGGAATGCCTGTAGTATGTTTGATACCCCACAAAAAAAATTCTTGGAGTCTGTTAGAGATGTATGCTGGACCAATATCAGTTTTTATCTCAGCAGGAGCGCCCAGGGTAGAAAAAGCAAGAAGAAAGTGCATTATAACATCTCATTGTATTTTCTCCTGCATGGGCAGATGCAAAAACAGCTCCGGAAAATGTATCTACAGAGATGTGTTGTCCTGGGGTGACATAATGATAATCCTGTATTCCCTATCATTTGCATGTATGTTTAGGAATGTGGTCCTGTAGCTTTGACTGTGTTCAGCAGCCGGGAGAGAGTTCTGCAAGCGCGGGATGTTTTGAAACTCCCCCCTGGCTGTGCCAGGGAAGAGTGAGGGGGAGGGGACAGTGGAGTAGTTGGGCTGCTACGGCTGTGGCCGCTGCTGCTTCTGTGGCTGCTGCTGGGTTTTTTCCCTCCATGGGATTGTTTTTCCATCGTTTTCTGGACTTTTTGTTCCTCGACTTGCTTTCTCATCCGAGAACCTGAGGAGCCCCGGAGGACAGCGGACGAGAACCCTCCCGGGAGCCACGGAGCAACTCCACCCGGCCCCCTCCCCCAGGGACCCTGGAAAGTGGAAGCTACGCCTGAGAAAAAGGACACTAAAGTTCATCAACTGTTTACTCAGGTCTAAAATTCCTTTTCCCCTTCCCCCATGCCTTGCAAAGCACCCTTGTTATTCTGTTCTGTTATTAAACCGTTTCTTTTCCCTTTCATCCAAGATATTCTGTTGTTGTGGGGGGAGGGGGTGCCAGAAACCTTTGCTGTGGAGGAGGCACCTGTTCAGAGTGCTTTCCACCTAGGAAATTTGTCTCTAATCCAAGACATGTGTACATATTTTAATTTTCCAAACTGGGGGACATGGTTTACATCTGTTTGCCAGATTTCACAGCTACCTAGGCCCTGGGGGTTGACCCCGGACCCCAGTGATGGCACTTGATAGGTCTGACAGCTACGGCAGGTCACTACAATCGCTCTTGCCTGGGCTCAAGGCAGTTTAAACATTCTCAAGAGGGCTGATTCATTTTGATGGTAAAATTGATGGCTTAGCTTTGGCTGAGCAAAAGTGTCTCGTACATTGGGATCCTGTACTGGCATAGCAAGAGCATCTGCCCTCCGATTCCCTTTGGCAACTGGTCCAGGGAGTTTGGTGTGTGACCTCACATGCATTACATGGAATGGCTGCTTTCTGTGGGAGACCAGAAAAACAAGCTTTGTGAGCAGTTTATACAATTTAGGGTTGATCACTTCCTTTAACCAAGCGTGTTCTGCTCTGGCAAGTCCTCCAGCTACATAAGCTGAATCTGTTACCACATTAATAGATTCTTCAAACCTCTCGAAAGCTCTAACAATGGCTGCTAACTCTGCAATCTGTGAGGAACCCTCCACTGTCTGGACGTCAGATTCCCACATCTGCATCCTGGGATCCTTCCAAGTCATAACTGACTTTTGGGATTGCCCAGAGCTGTCTATAAAGACTGTTAGGGCCTTTGAAACGGTTCCAACTTTGAAGTTCTTTTGGGGCCAAATGAAAAGCCAAATTGTACAATTTATGTTTTGGATGGTGAATTGAAACCTTGCCTGGATAACTGTCCAGAGCAAACTGAAGGTGTTAATTTGTTTGGAGTACGTGTTCTAGGGTATTTTTTGCCAATGGCAAATAGATGCAGGTGAAATCACATCCCACAAGGGTATGGAGGTGTGCTCTGGCTTTCATAATTAGTTGGGCTGTCTGTTCTTGTGGTGTGGTTATGGTTTTTAACGGCCAATGTGGCAAGAAGATCCACTCTATTATAAGAAGTGGGTCTTTTTGCGCTGTGTCCCATTGAAAAATCAGCCCATGTAACGTGGATGACTTACCCAGAATAATAAAATTAAAAGGCAACTCAGGGCTTGTCCAATGGGCTTGGCGAGAAGACAGGGCAAGCTGTACCTTAGCGATGGACTCCCGGGCCTTCTCTGTGATGACTTGGGGTGAGTCCAGGTCCTCGCAGCCTTTCAGGAGGTTAAACAGTGGCGTGAGGTCCTGCATTGTAACCCCCAGCAGAGGACAAACCCAGCTGATAGAACCACATAGCTGGTGCAAGTCCCAGAGGATCCTAGGGCTGTTCTTGATGGTGAGCTGCTGGGGTACGACAGTCTGTTCGCTGATGCGGAGTCCCAAGTAAGTCCACGGGGCAGGTGCACTGAGTTTTTTCTTGCTCTATCTCGAATCCTGCCTTTTCAATGGCTTGAATAGCGTTTTCCAGAGTCAAGTTCAGGTACTTACCATCTGGTGCACAGATTAACCTATCGTCCATGTAGTGGAAAATGATAGAACACGCAAACTCTTTGCGGACAGGGGACAGGATGCGGGACATGTACCACTGGCAGATGGTGGGAGAATTTTTCATGCCCTGGGGTAGCACACACCAGTGGTGCTTGCACTGGGGGGCTTGCTGGTTCAGGGATGGCACAGAGAAGGCAAACCGGGGGGCGTCTCATGGGTGTAGGGGAATTGTGAAGAAACAGTCTTTAATGTCTATGACAGCAAGCTTCCAGTGCTGGGGGAGCATTGAGGGCAAAGGCAGGCCAGACTGCAGGGGACCCATATCCTCAATGGCCTCATTGATCTTTCTGAGGTCTTGGAGGAGGCTCCACTTGTCTTTCCCAGGTTTCTGGATGACAAAGACGAGGGAGTTCCAGGGGCTGTTGGTTGGTACAATGTTACCCTTGGCAAGCTGTTCCTCCTCTAGGGACTTTAGAGCCCTTAGCTTCTCCTTGGTGAGGGGCCACTGGGCCACCCACACAGGGTTGTTTGTTTTCCAGCTAAGTGGGGGGGTGGCGCACTCCCCAGTGGCCCCAAGTAGAAATCCTGAGATGGAGGTGAGATTACTAGTTGAGTTCCCCATTGGGTAAGCAGGTCCCTGCCCCAGGGGGTAAAACCTGAGTCAATTACAAACGGCGAGATAGCAGCTGTATTATCCTCGGGGCCTTCTATAATGATGTTATTTATACTCCTAGTGGAAGTCACAGACCCTCCTGTGCCTGTGATTTTCCCGCCCGCTGGTTTGATTTTCCACTCTTTGGGCCATTCAGTTCAGGAAACAATGGTTATGTCAGCGCCTGTGCCCTCCATCCCTGTCAGGTAAACGGTGGATTTCCCGTTGCGTAGTGTACAGGTCATCATCGGCTTGTCCACTCCCACAACCTCTTCCCACCATATGGAAGGAGTTTTGTGGCACCTGGGGTGGTCTTCAGGTAGGATGATAGCCTGTGCTATCACCTGACCTTTTGGTAGAAACCAGAGAGACTGAAATTTGTACCTGTCCACTGGAGTCCACTCTGTGCACCTCAGGTAAAATAGACAGTTCAGGTGGACCCTGCATGGTGTCCCCAACCAGAAAAATGTCTACTGTCTTGTCAAAAGGTTTTTCGAAGTCTGCATGAATGTGTTGTTGAGTCTCATTGTGGAAATGGTGTGTAACGGTACTCAGGAGACGGAGTCTATTGCCTGCTTCCCATTGCAGCGAGGAGTTACAATCCGTGGCACCGGTCACAGGACAGGGAGAGACGGCCTTTGATTTGCTTTCGTCACGCGGAGCCACGCTGCACTTCATTGTCCATTTCCCTGATGCTTCTGATGGTGATGTTTGCATGTGGGACAGTCTGGGGGGACAGGCTTGGTATTTTTATTAGTGTCTTTGTTAGTATCCCTCGGTTTGGGCAGTTTCTAATCAGCTGTTTAGAACTCCCACCATTAAAACATCTAGGCTTTTCATTCTGTATTTTATTTGATACTGCCAATGCATCCATCACCCCTTGTGAGACTGCCTGGGCTGTAGTTGCCTCAGGAGATGCCAGTTTGGTGCAGGCTTTGACCATCTGTTTGGGGGTAGGAGCCAATGTTCACAGCAACTCCTTCTGGGCTTCTAAATTTTCAACCTGCTTTTCAACTGACTCCTTGAGTCTGTCTATGAACCTTATAAAGGATTCATCGGCTGCCTGTTTTATGGTGGAGAAATTGAGAGAGGGGGTGGAGTCATTGGGAGTCTTATAAGAGCAAAGCTTTTTCAGCAGACCTTTTAATATGTTCTAGGATCAGCTCCAGCAATTGCCATGCTTGATCCTGGGGCTTCCCTAAATTCCCTTCACCACAAAGATTGTTGAATGTTAGGTGAGCTTTGTTAGGGTTCCTCTGATACACCTGTCGGAAGTCTTTCAATAGCCTCCTCCAAGTCCTGTCCCAAAGCATGTGTTTGGTTGGGGACAGAAGACATGACATAATGTTTTTTAAATCATGTGGGACTAGTACATTTGCTGCAAAGGTAGCTTGAATCAGGTTTTTAAAGTAAGGGGATTGTCCTTTCCTGCTTTACACAATTCTTTTAGCTGGATATATAGAATTGCTTCCCAGTGGGGGTTCCCTCCTGCCCTGCTATAGTAAACAGGTGCAGCCTTTACCATAATGTTGTGTGCTATTTCCCAGTCCCCACCCTCTGCAGCCTTCCTAGGTAACCCGACCCAGTGATCTTCTACTTCTGATAAATCACTGTTTTCTTCTTCAAAGAGGAGGCGGTGTGTCGGGGCCAGGTGCGGCCCCGCCAGCTCCTGCCCTGGCCCCCGCTGCCTCAAGTTCCAGCTCTGATGGCGTGGGAACCAGGGAGGTGGGGACTGGTGGGGGTGGGGCCACTGGCAAGGGGGGCAGGAATGAGGGAGGGGCCTGGGCCCATGAGGGAACTCCCAGTGGGCGGGCCTGATGAATAGTAACCCAAAACTGTGGGAGGCAGGGCCAATGGAGGACATGTGATGATGCAGGGGGGTGGAGCTATTGCTAGCCAGGGAAAATTCGAGCAGGAAGAAGAAGGCAGCACAGCCTGTCCTGCCACGTGGCCGGCGCCATCTTGTAAGACACACAGGGCTGGGGCGGCTGGGGCCTGGGGCATTGGAGAGAGAGTGAGGGGGAGGCTTGGATTGGGGTGAGGGACACAGGGGACGGAAGCAGACATAACACAGAAAGGATCTGGATTTTTTGGGAGAAATTATTCAGTCTTGGAATTCTTAACCGACTTGTAAATAACAACTAGCAAAGGGAAATTTTGGCAACTGAATCATCTCCACTCTGCCTAAGAATCATTAGCTTTTCTCCAACTTTATCCCAGAACCCAAGAGACTGAACAGATGCTACAGAAACGTCTGGGAAAAACTGAAAAATCCAGCAAATAAAACATTTTAAATTTCCCTTAGAAAAATGGGAGTTATCTGATTTGAGGCTAGTTTTAAGTAGAAGATATACCTCTAATTGGGGGTGAGCCAGCTTCCTGCCCATCCTCCCCCAAATAAGTTCTTCCCAGCACTGAAAGGAAAAGATAAAAGAATACAAAAGGATGACCCAAGCGAAGCCCCTCTTACCAACTTCGAGGCTCCGAAGGTCAAATAAAACTTTTGGCGGGGTTCCCTGGTTTCAGCCAATTTCTCCCATCCGGAACACACAGAGAGTTCTTGGCTGCCTTTCAAACAGATCTAATAAAACTCAGATCTGTTCTTGAGGGAGTAGCTGCTCCGAATGTGACATCTTCAGTACACAGCCTTCTGAGACACTTTCCAGGGGTTTTTCAAGTCCCTGTTCAGGCGCCACTTAATGCAGGGTGGAGGTGGGGTGAGATTAGGTCTCTGCATGTTCCGGAAATGTCTCTATTGCCCAGATGGACCCTTCCGGCCGATGCATCCAACATTGTGCACGCAGACCTTCTCTCTCACCTGTGCTGGTGGATAGCACAGTTACACACACACACCCCAGGGCTTCTGATTAGCTCAAGCATTACCAGAAACAACTCAGAGGGCTCAGATGAGCGTGGCATTCCGAAGGTGTTTATTTTCAAAGGGGTCCAGCAGCAAAAGAGAAAGAATGGCTGGGAGTGGCCGTTCTTATAGAGATCTAGGGCCAATAGGGTTGGGGAGAAGGCAGGGAGGTAAAACAACAACCAATGGGAAGAAGGGAGGGGTGGAGTGTGTGATACAACAACAACCAATCAACATAGGAGGATTAACATATCTTTAGGGAGAGACCATCCAACCACCACTCAGGGTGTGTTTCCTGTCTTGGCCTCTCCGAGATGGTTTCAGCCGCCACAACACTTACTGTTCATTTTCATATATCTTTGCAGTTTCAAGTAAATAGTTGTTATCTCTCTCAACTTGTGATCTTTGCCTTTTGTGCCTCCAGGTGTCCTCTCCAGCACACTGTGGGGGGAGGGGGAAACTGAGTGAGAGAGCAGTGTCTGGTTTGGAGAGTCTTGGTGGGGCACTGAATTGGGGAGTGCCGTTCCTAAACCACGACAGATTGGCACAGTGTCTGATGGGAGGTGTCTGACGGGAGAGCTACATCATAGGAAGCAGGGGAGGGGGAACCTTGGCACTCTAGCTTCTCTGTAAATAACTGAGCCAGAATTACTCTCTTCACTTCTGACTCATTAAAACACAGTGTCCAAAATTACTTTTCCTAGAACTTTTTGTTCTGGAAGCGTTTTTTCCCCCCATACCTTGCTAATTAAGAATGAAACCATGATCCAATTTGGGAGAGAAAGGAGATGCAGAAGGGAGTTAAATCCACCTCTGCTCCAAGAAAATTCTTCACCTGTTTCTTCCTGAACATCTGAAAATCACATGAATGCTTCTATGCTATTGCAGCCGGACTAAGCTTGCCAAAAGCCATGCTTCTATGAAGCTCGTTCATCCAGTGTCCTCTGCATATTCCAATAGCCTGGGTGAAGGGCAATTTTTTGTAGCAGGGCCTGATCTAGTAGTTGCTATATCTCGTTTTACTTTGGTGCTAACTTCAACCATTGACAAGGCTGAAGTAGTAAGGAGAGGGGAGATGAGTGCAGCAAGCAGATATTTTTAGCCACTGAAAGCTTTTCAGGCTTATCTGAAGCAGTGTTGAAAGCCAGCAGGGAAAACATTGAAAAATAAAGGCCGGTAGCAACAGCAGAGGCACAAGTAACAGGGGATATCAGCTCTACAGCAGCCAACCTTCCAACCTCTTCGATGGCTCAGCTCTTTCCCAGTGGTGCAATCCTCTGACACCAAATCCCATCTTTATGTTTTCCACCAGATTCCACCAGCTGTTCTCCACTAATCTGTTCCCCAGTTGCTCTTGAAGTAATTCCCCAGTTGTCCAGTCTTTCTTCCATTGATCTGTTAAGCCCACTAGGCCAGTTGGGTTTTTTTGACAGTTGTACTGGTTTTGGCTGGGATAATTTTCTTCGTAGAGGCTTGTATGGGGTCATGTTTTGAGTTTGTGGCCAGAACACTGTTGGTTACATAGGGATGTTTTAGCTACTGCTGGGTGGTGCTCGCACCACAGTGAGGCCTTTCCTGTTTCTCACACTGCCCTATTAGCACGGGAAGTTTACAGGAAGCTGGGAGGAGACACAGGCAGGACAGCTGACCCCAGCTGACCAAAGAGCTACATCATGGCTGTACAATATTGTCCTCAGCAGTAAAAACTAGGGGAAGAAGGAGGGGTGTTTGGAGTTGTCTTCTGAAGTAACAGCTGGGTGTGATGGAGCCCTGCTTTTCTCAAGGAATAGCTGAACATCTGCCAGTTGATGGGAAATAATGGATGAATTCCTTGTTTTGCCTTGCTTGTTGCACATAGCTTTTGCAATTGTTTTTTGTTTTGTTTTCAGGGGTACTTGACTGGTTGGTTTTGTTTTTTGTTTTCCTGAGGAATTACAAACACAGTGTAAATCCAAAGCAGATGATTGGTGTGCAAAGGTGTCTTAGGTTACATGGACAGTGTAACCAAAAGTATATATTCTATTACCATCTACATAGGCTGTTAAAACCAGGTGGGGCAGTGTTCTTTGTGTCCAGCATGACTCAGCCCTGATAACACCATCGGGGGGCTATCTCTGCTAATGGGGCCATCAAGGTCTCTGAGGGTGACTCGTAAGATTACATCATCCCATTGTGAGATGCCCCGCCCAGAGGGGAGGAACTGAACATACCTACCTGCTTATAAACTGAGACCCTGGAACATCGGGCTACCTTTTCCAGTGGATTCCCAGAGGAGAAGAGCTCAAGAGCCACCACTGGATCTCCAGAGACCGGAGAGACCTTTCCACAAGATCACCACTTCAACAAGACTACATCCATCACTGCAACGGGACTGCAGCCACCATTTTAACTGCACTGCTAGCACCACCCTAACAGGGTGGCAGGTTGTATTCTGATTTTGTCTATCTAAACCGTTGTTTCTGTATTACTCCCTTGTTCTAAATATAATGATAACATATCTAATGTTATTCCTTTTTCCTATATATTTTGCTTGAGATCTCCTTGTTTTCAAAGTTATAATAATTTGGAAGGAAAAGGGGTCATATTCCCTATTCCAAGGGAGGTTCTTACCTTCCTTGGCAGACACCTGTCTTTCAAACCTAGACAAAAGGGATGTCTCAGACACAACCAACAATATCAGCCCCACTTTGTGCTCCTGCAAGTGATCCTTAAAGGACTGTTCAGGTGAAAAGCCACTGATGTTGCAGTTTTCTGTGGGCCCCAGTGGCTGAGGAATCTGATTCTGCTTTGTGTCTAGTTCTGAGCTGAACTGTACTTTAAGGACTTTTCTGGTCAAAAGTTTTGTAGTATTTAAAATACACTTTGCTGTATAAAATACACTGGCTTTGTGCCAATATATTTAATGTGGTACAGTCACCAGTGTGCATGCAATTCCCTAAGCATCAGTATGTCAGAAATCTGTATGCTCATGAAAAATCATTGCAGTAGCCTGTATTGGGAAAATCCTTTATTTCAGTTTGGATATATTTACAGTAAGGCTGTCCGCCTTGAAAAGTTTGTTTAAAAATGATACCCCTAAGAAATATAGTTCATTAGACGTAAGAGTTGAATGTAGTTTAGCTTCTAGATAAGGCCTTATAGGCCTTAGCTTCTAGATAAGGATTATCTTACGCAGTCCAGGAAAGCAGATGCAGTGATTTGCCACCAGCATTGCCTAGGCTAATAATACAATTGTGGTTTTCCCTTGTGTTTTTTGACAGAGCAGTTATTCATGGCTTTTCATGGGCCCTCAAAAGGTGCCTTCTGCTTGAAAACACTGTTCAAGGCCACCAAAGCAGTCATTAACAGCAGAAGAGCCCAAACCACTGCATGTGGGGCTTCTAGGAAGCTCTAATACACCTTACATCTGTGTCTTCTGAAACTTCTGCTGCTGTCTTTCTTGCCCCTGCCCATAAGCCAGAAGAGGAAGAAAAAGCCACTGAGGAAGTCCAAGACTTCATGTGCACCTTTTTAGCACGGTGTTTGGGGGCTCTGATATTGTCCGTGCTCTGGTTTCTTTCCCCACATGTTCTGAATTCCAAAAGGGCATTTTTGGATCTTGTGATGGTGGACTGCTCTTATGTACTCAGTGATTCTCCTCATGCTGTGGTTTACATACTCCATTTCCTTTGTACCTTGTGTTTTGCTGCGCCGACATGCAGGCATTATATGGCCTGAGAGGCAATAGACAGTATGAAACAGAGACTGATGGTGTTTGATATGAAAAGTGATAGGATGTTTGTCAATTATCAGCTGAAGGTCACAAGCCAGTGAAAATATAGCAACAGTTGTAGTAATTTCAGAAATACAATCTGAAAGCAATAGGGACTCTAGCTCACCCCAAAAGCCATTGATGAGCCAGAAGAACACTGTGTAATCATACAGAAACAGATGTCTGTTAAGGATTAGAACTGATGGCAGTCAAGACCTTCTCTTTTTGAAATGGGAAGATTTCCACAATACCTGTGGAAGTGTTCGAGGAGGTGTTTTAGGGGTCAGAGAGTTTCTCAGCTGAGGAGAGCATGGCAGTGAAAGTATGGTAGCGGAAAAATTCCTGCCCTTGGGAAAGCTTCCCCTGCTTTAAGGGACTCTCTTAAGGAGTACTTGAGTAAGTAGTGTTCTGACAATTGTGCATTTGCATTCAGTTACTGCTGAAGAATTTTTTCTTATGTGGCTGAGCAGTGTGAGGAGCTCAACCTGAAAGAGGTTTTGTTTCCAAAGCAAAAGCCATTGAGAAAGAAGTGGTTGTTACAGGGCCCTGACGCATAAATGAAACCTCACAGAAGCTTTAGCCCTGGCAGAATCAGTGCTGAACAACACTGTTAAAGACTGCTATGGAGATCAAAGTTATCCAGCAGCAGGCAGATTCAGAAAGCCAACCTTCCTCGTATGCAGCTTTCTGAGTCACTCTGCAGGCATTTAACCAGACTTTTAAGATATTTTGTGGCATGTTTCTTTTTTTTGTCCTTGGCAGAAAGGAGGAATGAAAATACAGGAGACCCTCCCAACTTTGTAGAAATTGTGCTTTCAGAATCGGCTGGTCTGTGTTCTGGTCACACTTCCCCATGGCACTGTTGCCAGCACCACTGTGGTGCACCCAAGTCTTTGCGTGACGTGCCCATTCCTAGTCAAAATTTACACCACTCCTGGTGAGAGACCCCCTGTACAGTGTACTAGATCTCAGTGGCTGGAAACATCCTCCTAAGGCCTTCTCTACACTATGAAGATTTTGATATTATGGCACTAAAATCAAATATTAAAGGGTTTAAGATGAAGAATGGTAAACTTGTGGAAAGTTTTTTATTATTGGATTGCAAGGGAATGAGGCCACTGCCACCGCCCTGTGTCCCTTATTCCTAAAATCAATGACAAGCTAAAAAAAGAAAACATTATGCTGAGTTTGTTTTATCTGTCCTTTAGCCATCCAAGAAGAGGAAAACTCCAACTCATCATCGAGTCAAATCTGGAAGCTACTTACAAGTTTTGTCCCAGCTGCAGATGGCATGCTTCCACCCATTTGTCCCTGCCTGCATTGCTGGAAGGTTACATGTTCCCTGGGGCCCAGGGCTCATCTTGCAGTCGTACCCCTTGCAGTCATGCCATGCCCATGTACCAGGTTACGTTAGTTCCTCTACGTGGGTGCTTTCAGTAACTGTGATGTCAGTGACCATACACGTCAGGGAGATTTTCGGCACAGGATACCTTGCCTTTCCCTCCTTCAGAGGCCAAGCAGATGTTTTTTTGTCTTCATACACCAGTGACCCCTCCAAAGCCATGGAAAGCTCAAGGTAGCATTGTGTCTGTGCAGGCTGAAGTGTCATTAGTCACTGTGAAGCTGCACAGTGTGAGGGAGAGCACCACTCTGAGCTCAAAAGCCACAGAGCAACAGGAGACAGACTTCTTGGGAGATGGAACATGCAGGTGACTGGACACCTAAGTACAAGTTGTGTCTCCATCTCCCTCATGTACCGGTAGAAGGAATACCTGGGAAAACACCCTGGAAAAGTAGAGAAACATGACCCAAGCTAAACAATGACTAGCAACACTAAGACCTTTGAAGCTGATTTGCACACTGCTCAAACTATGGATTTCATAATGTGAGGTACTTTTTCTGTAGTCATTCAGGCTCGTTTACATGACCACTGCTTGGCTCCAGTCATTCAAGACAACATTTGGGTTTTTTATTCCTTTTTTCTTTATTTGGACAATATATATATACATATGTACAAAAACATCTATGCCTACTTTTTTTTCTTTTCCTTTTTTTACAATTTCATGTGATTTACAAAACAGGACAGCAAAATAACTTATAAAGAATACGAATACTGTACAAAAATAAAACCGGTTAAACTGCTGGGAGTTGGTATTTTACAGTGTTACAGATCACTGGTTTGTAAAACAGCATTTTGAAGTTTGTGTCCAGTCTGCTGTATGCTGAGCTAAGTCCATCTGCAAACTGAAAACAGATCTGTAATGTCAGTCATGAAAAATGTTCAAAAAGAAGGACGTTATACAGCTATACCTTTAAATCCATGACTTCTCTATACTAATGGACTTTCTTAATCAAAGAGAGGAGCTGTCCTAACATCAGCACTATTAAGCACTTTCAAAATAGTACAAGTACGTACAGTATTAGAGAACCTGATTTTCCTTTTCTTTTCCAACACTTGCAACACTATTCAAAACTTAACGTCAAGACGCAAAGAACTAACCTGCAGTTTGTTTTAGGTGTTAAAGCCATTGTTTGCTTTTACTGAAAAAAGAAAAAAACCCAAACCAAATGAAAAAAACAGAAGAATGAAATCCCCAAACCTGATTATTCCCAATGTATTCTGTTAGTGGTTAATGAATCACATTAATCCTGTCTGTCCAATGCTGAAACACAGCACACATTACCATTTAGGAAGGGTTCTTTTCAGAAACAGGATCTTGTCACTGGCAGTGGCAGCACCTGCCTTGCATATCCCATTGTCCCAGGGACTAAAGTACCTCCCACCTCTTTCAGACTTTGCAGGAACAACGGCTTTTCTTTAAATGTATATTCTACCCCAAATACTCAACATGGAAACCATAAATCTGGCCATTTACTTCCATATATCAGTTAATCCTGGTAGGTAAGTGACCAAAACATTTACGTACTGATTTAGGAGCTGCTTATCAACCGTGGCTTCCAGTTGTTGTTGACTGGATGTGAAGACTTCTTGTATTTCACAGGATCAGGCTTTAATTTTCCAAGTGCTGCATTTGTCCCACAAAATGATAACAATCCAGAGTGCAGGATGGAGACTTGAAGTCTAGCTTGATCTTCAGAGAGAAGAACAAAGATGAACATACATGCACCTTTGAATCTCACTGGGCTGCTCATGGCCCTGACCCTACTCCACAAGGCAGCATTAACAGTACTGGTAAGCAGAACACTTCCTGTATTTCTAGATCAATAGAAACACCAACACTACCAGTTTTTATTACGAAGAACTTACGTCCCTACGACTCAATCTGAATACGAGAAATTAAAGTTTGGTTTCTAAAATAAATGTTTCAAAAAGCTGAAACGGAGGTAGAAAGTGTGCTTGGTTTCCTGATGTCTTCACTGAAGAAAACACATCCCTTTTATTCCACAGACTGTTCAATATCCCCAATGCTTTAAGAGCAGTTCTCTTCACATAGACGAAATCTATCATGAACTACACAGGTAAAAACACAGTATGCAAACTCATTTCTAATGCTGAAAGCCATATACAACTGCAGAGGAAAACACTCTACTCTCCAAGTTTGTTTTTTATGTTTGTTTCTAGGAAGCAAGCTTTTTATCAGATATAACAATAAGATACTGTAATTGCAGGTGTGCTAACAAGATCTTTTATGTACAAAATTTTACAAGATGACCTAAATTCATCTGCAGTGGAGACACTTTGGGTTTCAGTGTAAATACTCACAAAATTAATTTGGCCCTAAGTCTCTGTAGTAGGGCTGCACCTCCCCTTCCTCTTCTGGAGGAAGGGGTAAAAATCAAACAGAAGAATGTTTCTGGAAAAAAATAATGTGTAAACAGAATTCTCCCCCCATTATAAAGCTGGGGAGGAGAAAAAAATGTATCACTGATAATCTCTTATATTTCATGCTTTTAACATTAAAAAAATTGAAGTATTTGCTAATGACTACAGCTGAAAGTTTTCATTCAGTGATCTTTCTGCTCCTCTTAAAGATCAAAAAATAGCTTCAAAATGAAAGTAACATTGCCTTTATCAGCATTTGACGTGCCATGCATGACACAGGTACGAAGTACCAAGAGAAGCTTATGTCATAAAGGAGTATTGCAAGACAGCTTCTTTATTTCAAATTAGCTTGTGGTATTCCCCCATACTCCAGAGAAAGAGCAATCAAGAGATACAGGAGCCCTTCCAAAGTGCCCCTTACAATAATTTTTAGGTTTTTCCATTAGCAGAGTGCTCTTAAGGAAAGGTCTACTCTCTTCATAAACACACGCAACTCCCATAGGACTCCATGGGAGTTAGGCCATGGTGTGAAGAGAATAAATCTTTAAGGCCAAGTGTAGGAAGAGAAAAAGCCTTTAAAAAAGCAGCAGTCTGTAAAGATGGTAGCTGCTTTGTGCACCCATTCAAACAAACCACAGCAGAATAAAGCACTGTTAGTGGCATTTCTATAGTACAGTACTGTATTATTGACAAGTAAAGTATAGGATCATATGAGAGACATATGCTTCAGCTCCCACATGCCTGCCACATTATCTAGGCTGACTTGTATTTTTCCACATAAGTGAGTAACAGAGCTAAATACACACACAGTCAGAAAATTACTGAGCTGTTTGTGGGGATTTTTTTGCTTTAAGTATCTTCTTGAATCATACATGTTTTTACTGGAGAAGTCCAGCTTATATTTCAAAGTATAGTTAATACAAAGAAAAATTAAAAATACCTATTTACTTTAACGGGCCTTATTGAGTATAAATTCACCTTATCTCAGTACATCAATCAGATACTATTGGTAACATGTAATGTTTCTCTTAATAGTCTCTTTAAGTGCAGGATCGAAGAAGATACACAGAAGTAAACCCACTTCTACAATGTGCTATGGAGCTTTTATCTGAGAGTTATTTACGTGACTCAGAAAGTGTTTTTACTCGACAAAATCTAAATACAAGCAGCATTACACTGTTCAACAAAACATGTTCATGACACAGCAATCACAAAGACTTCGGGGTCATGCTACTGTGGTGGCACAGGCCAGACCGCCCAGTCATATGTATGTACACCAGTATCAACGCTTTACGTTGGAGGAGGTGGTCGCCTCCTCACCGGCTGTCCCTTCCCTCCTCTCACCCCACAGTCCACATGTTCTGGACTGTTGTTCCCAGTGCAGGGCCAGGAGGTGGAAGATGGGGAAGGGGATACTGAGTACTTTTTTTTTTTTAATAATGCCGGCTACATGTGCTTTTGGACAGCGAGGGTGACCGGCACCGCAGCGGATGCTCGTGCTCTGGCACCACTGCCTGCATCCTCGCCACAGCCTGCCTCTTTCCCACTCCCCTCCCAGGGCCAGCCCTGCCTTCACAAGGAGCTGCTGGAGCTGGACTTTTTGGATCGCTTGATCATGCTGGGGTGGAACTCGGTGTGGCGGCGGGCATGCTTGGTCAGGTGGTCACTCCGCATGAACCGCTTCTCGCAGAGGGGGCATCGGAACTGTTTCTCGCCAGTGTGGGTGCGGTAGTGCCGCGTGAGCTCGTCAGAGCGGGAGAACTTTTTAAGGCAGTCGGGCCACGTGCAGGGGAATGGTCGCTCACCTGTGGGGAGGAAAGGATAACAAGAGATTTAGAGGGGCAGGGGTAATGCAAATCGGCACATCCCAGCTTTGCTAAGGAGCCAGAGAACATGCTGCTGAGTGGAAAAAGCTGCTTTTGTTTCCTGCCATGGTGCCAACGTCTGTGGAGTTGTTGATAACTCACTTCATCAGGTTTCAGTCTCACCTCCAGTAGAAGCCAAAAACCCCTCCAAACACATGAAACTCACATTCTAGTGAGAACCTTACATGACCTGAAGACTGTCAAAACAACAGATGAGCTCTGCCTGTGCCTGTATGTTTTTCACGTTGGTCTCACTACAGTAGTTTGGGAGTGTCAGAATTATTCCGCTGACACTTCCATTCTACTGAATTATTTGTAACAATTAAAAAATTATGAAAAAAAAATAAAAATCCTTCACCTAGGACAAGTCATTCCAGGCCAGGAAGAACTGAGTGGGGAGGCACTGTGGAGCAGTGAAGCCTCAGGGCCACAAACATGTAGGCCAAAACTGCTGCACCTGCACAGAGAAGCCTCATGCTCCCCTCTCAGACCTTCCCCTGAAATTCCAAGGTGTTCCAGAGAGTATCAATCTCTTAGACAACTGATTTGAAGACAGGAAAAACACTTCGTTATTCACGTTCTATTGGAATAAGTGTTTGCTATAATGATGAAAAGCAAACCTGAACACCTTAACCTAAGCCACATCTCAACTTTGCTTTTACAAAATAAGGGCACAAGGATTGAAGAGCACTCCATGTCATCTTCCTGGCACTCCACATCCCTACAGCTCACCACTATGGGTTGTACAGGCTTTGCCTTCAGGCATACACACAATACCTCCTGAGCAGCAAGGCCGACCCTACTACACAGCTCAGGGGGAAACTGAAGGTGTTTAAGTTCACACAAAAGCTTTCCACGACAGACACCTTGCTCTACTGAAGTTTTGATGCCTTAATTTACTTCCTTCAGAGTCTCCTGAAGGGAATATAAACGGCAGTTATGTGACACCTATTTATAGTCAACCATGAAATATAAAAACTATCCCAGGAGTTTTCCAGCTCAGAAGAGTTGCAAAGAAACTCAGGAACTCCAGTATTTCTTGCTACTGTGAGGTTTGGCACAACAGGTGAGCTCATTTTACATTTAAAGAGAACAAAAAAGGAGTCATTTACAAAGTGAGTCCTGAAGTTCTCCCCAGACACAACAGCAGAGACAAAAAGTTACAGGCTTAAATGAACAAACCTGAAGCCAGGAGGACAACTAGCAGTAGAAAGTATGGCAGAGTTGCAGGGAGGAGAAAGGAGGTGGGGAGGGACTCACTGATGGCATCCAAAAGGCCAAGGAAGGATAAGGACCAGGTAAGCTGAGGTGTAGCTACACCATGGGCCCTGAAAGCCCTAGTAAGCCTCCCTGAATAATGCAGCTGCTTTCACAATTTGGGCTCCTGATGATTTGTGCTCCTTAACAGGCAGCTGCCCTAATCCAGACCAACTAGTGTGCCATGGAGCTGAGCTGGATGAGTGGGACTGTGTAGGTCACAGCAGCCCTGCGGCTGCCGCCCTGCACTTGCCTCCTTCGCCTTATGGCCATGCTGGTCCTCAGTCAGGGCAGAAGGATGGAGCAGAGGAAGTTAAGCCAGCTGGGTGCCTGAGCCTGGGGGAGGCAGAGCTGCCAGCCATCCTGAGCCAGGGCTATTTTGTTGGTTATAAATGCATTTCTTGGCTCCCTGATGTATGCTTTTTAGACATGGTTGGAAGACCTTCTGAACAACCACCGCCTGTATAAAACAAATTAATTAAAATAGTATGTAGGGTCACGCGTGCGTGAAGGCCATGACTGCAGCTACATAGCTGAGCAGCACCAGGAGCTGTAGAGGCCTCACACAACACTGCCCTGCCCAGCACCTGTCCTTAGCCTCTGAGGCAAGCGTTTCACTTGTGCTGCTCTTTTGCAATCTATCTCATGGTTTCTGTCACAGCTCCTGGAAGCAGGTGGCAGTGGGAGGTGGAGAACAGCTTTCTAGCTCCCCCTGGGAGCGTGGGAGGAGTGCTATACATCTTGCACGTGTGGAACCATCTAGTATATGCGTCTGTGTCAGGCACTTACACCCCTGAACAGTGGGAGCAACTGAGGCATCCTGCCTCATCCCCAGAAATCACATTTCCAACCACCTCCCACAGGACAGCTCTTCAGCCTGCAGAAGTGCCCAGCTGTACAACAGGGAGATTAGGTGCCCAGGCTGGATAACAAGCATCACAGTGTTTTCGGGTGCAGCACCTACATTTTAGGCATGGTAGTTACCAACCTGAGTAGTGTTTAAAGTAGTGTTTAAAATCTGCCCTCAAGAAGCCCTCAAGAAACTGAGTTCCTCCCCCATGCACTCCTGGAACTGCATACAGGAAGAAAAAATGAAGCCCTGCTTCTGGAATTCCCTCTGACACACGACAAGAGCAGCATGACCTCCACCATCGCTACCCCACACACCCATTTCACATGCCAGGGGAAGGCACTCTCAGGTTATGCAGCATAACCAAAAAGCTTTAGGGAAAGGCGGGGCTTGCTCAGGATCCCTTGAGGATCACCTCACCTGCCGTGCCTTTGGTACTGTACTCCGCAGGGCATCAACCCTGGGCTCGGCTGGGGGAGGACACAAAGGCTGCGGGAGCCTCACATGGTGCAGACATGCCTTGCTACCAACAGGAGAGCCGCTGTGCACCAGGACAGGGACACAGCAGGGATTGCAGGCACAGATGGGTGGCCACACTCTCTCGGACACACCTGGATGCCACCAGCACTGCCCCCCACCCACCGCTGAGCTCCCGAGTGCAGCAGCTGAGAATGGCCTCACCACCTCGGCAATACAAACCTGCAGAAGCTGTCAGAGCCACTTTGGAAGTGCCTATGTAAAAGTAGGCACAATCCCTGACACCTGGATGCATTAAACTCCAGGCTTCTCAGAGCAGAGAGGCAAGGGGGAGGGAGGCTTTTCCAGGCCCTCAGGGGTTGGCTCCAAGCCTGGGGATTCACTGCTCGCCTTGGTTGTGAAGCTATAAGGGATACCAGCCCAAAGGGACGCTGCCTCAGTGACTCAGGAGGTGCAAGGCAGGCACGGAATGTGTCTCTAGGAAGCAAGGCAGAGATGGCTGATGGCATGTTGTAGCTGTCCACTCAACAAAGCTGGTGGCTGTATCTGCTATATCGGACACGCTTTCTTTTTAAAGCAGCTCAGCTATCTGTGGAAGAGCCCTCTGAGAAAAGAGGTCTTGCAGCTCATATGCTTGCTGGGCAGGCAGTGGTCTAGAGAGCTGCAGTGCTAGCTAGTGCTGCCTCCGTCTGGAGACACGGATTTCTGTGTCAGCTCAGGCAAGGCATAGCTTTTCCTTCTGATTTTTCTCCCTTAGTTTTAAGGGTAATAATGCTAAAGCTTGAAACAGTAGAATGAACCATCAAAATACAGTACTATTATACACTGACTCCTTTAGTGGCTCTATACTACTGACATATACTACTGCCTCCAACGGGATTTTCCATCAAGAGATGAAGGAAAGGTCAGTCGTATATCATGATAATTTAAAACTATGTGTGATAGGATCCAAATACAGCAGATACAAGATATAAATAATTTTCTTTAAAAAAAAGTATATGTATATACACATAGATGCAGGGCAGCTTACAGAAGTAAGAAGTGAATGAGGAACTGATTTATAGGTTATGGGAACAGGTGCAACTGCAGACTCCCATTCTTTGTGCTGTGTGGCACCAGGAATATGGTGAGAGACATGGTTTATTCTGAGCATAAGCTAATAGTGGTGCTTCACAGGTGTTCTCTGCAGTCTAAAGAACTCCTGCTCCTGCAGCCCTGGCTTACTTTAAATTCCATATGGATGTAAAGGCCTTTGCAGACCCTTTTTATCTTAGCTCTTTTGCTCCACCTGCCATTTTCTACTTGTTCCTTCCCCCCTCCTCTACCACAAATGTTTAGTTTCTTCTTTCTGTGCAAATTTAAACTCTATATCCAAGCGACGTTGTATGACCTGAGGCAGGTCCACTTTACTTTATCCCATTTCCATTTTGTTCTGAATAGACAAAAAAAAAAAATCTAACTTTTTTTTCCCCTACCCTGGGACATTTCAGATTTTCCCACACTTCAGTCTTACGCAGAATGTGTTTCTGAAAAAAGAATACAGAGTGGGCATTAGCAGATTCATTAACATAAGTACAGGTAGTAGTGGTATCCTGATTACTCATCTGCCTTCTCACCACAAAATGCTGCTTTATGTGAGGTTAGAAGCTGCATTTCATGGTGGCTTTAATACACAGAATAGCTGCTATCTCACGTATCTCTCACTTTTCTCCCCAGTTGTTTGCTCCACACACCCTCAACGAGCAATTTCCTGCAGGACACCAGAGTTTGACTGAGTGTCCTGCACTGACTGAGAATATGCAAGATATTCTTGTGAAGATAGATCTTCAGGGCACATAGACTGGAGGCCTTTCAAGCCGGCTTTTTCCTTTTCTGAGATACTCCAAAATCAGATCATTAAAACACACGGCAACAATGTACAGATACTGGTAGAGAGAGAGAGAGATCAGCAGTGAGGATGTTAGGGACCATATGCCTAAACCAAGGCTTTCTGGAACACCTAAACTGTGGTCATCCAACCAGACAACAGGTCAAACAGACAGGATAGGCAACAGATGGATGAGTTCCAGCAAGAGGTTTATTCCACCATGATTTAGGATTAAACACAAGTTGATTCGAGTGTTAAAATGCTGCTTTCAGCAAATATTTAGAATGTTCTGAAATTTTAAAACAACCACTCAGCAGCTGCTTGGACATACAGGTGTTTTGAGTCTCTTTCAAAAGTCCAGATGCAAAACCACCTGCTACAACCTGCTGCCGCTGAGACTAAATTCCAGGAAAACTCTGTTTTCCTTTTATCCCACTGTGACATGGTATCAGATGCAACTGATGCCCTTTCAGCTTCTCTGCCAAAGCAAAAACCTCCTTGACTTCCTTACAAAAGGCTTTCTCTGGGAGACTGCCTCCATACACAGACACTTAGAGAGAGAAATTAGTCAGGAAGCTACTTAGGAAAGACCTTTCCAAACCTCACCAGACTTAAATCTACACTTTCATAGCTGAGAAGAGTGCCCTGAGCAGTAGTACGTTCTTGGATATGTGGGACAACTCTTCTCCTTTCCTGACTTACCTTCATGTGAACTTCCTCCATTTCGCAGTAATACTTGACTATTAAGTGAACAATGGAAAGAGACCAACTCCTAGCCTGGTGCTTAGGACACTTACCTGGGATCAAAGGACATCGGGTCTATGCTCCTGTCCTGTATGAATAATCAAATGCTTGCTAAGAGGAAGCATTAGGAAAGGAGGAATCCAATTTAACATGCATTCAGAAAAATAATGTAACTTTTGTTATTTTACTCTGAATTTATTAGCCAGTGTTTCAACAGACTTTTCCCTCAAGTTTAAGGTATTTTTAGAACGCTCTCAGGCTATGCACACTCATCATAACCTGAATACAGATGGTGAACTGCACTACAAGTGAATAGTGTCTGAAGTATGCTTTGCTGTCACTCCCTCAGACACTGTTTAATCTTAAATTGGCCCTTCCCTGCTCTTCCAGCTGCAGGCTTGGAAGCTGTGCAAGGCCAGAAGCACAGGAGCAGCAGCCTGGTGCACAACAACACAGCAGCCAATAAAGAGGAACAAAGGAGTTCCTGCAGGGATTCTAACAGCTGGGGTTGCGAGAAACACAGGCTAACAAGAGCAATGACACTCACCACATGGTCTTCAGCGCCACAGCACAAACAGTGCGCAGGAACTCTGTAAAGCTGCAATTTCAATACATCCATCTGGAAGCAGGAGCTGTGCCCTTATGGATAATGCCTGCTCACTGCTTCTGTCCTACACATGAACTCTGTCACTCCGACTCAATTGACGAACATTTTTTAAGCACTTTGCCACAAGTGACACACACACCTGCTTAAAATTTTAGTGTTTTTTATCCAAAAACAAGACAACTGGGAATCAGGCAACTTTGAACTTAATCTTGAGGATTTTTGCCTACCTTACTCAGCTGGCAAGGCTCCCAGTCAGTATGATCATTTCTCCAAGACCTGGAAACATGCCCATTAGAATTCCAGCAATTCGCACGTTTTTATTAACCGTGGTGTTTCACATGGCAATCTGAATTTAGCAAAAAATATCATGTTGGCTCCACTTCTTGCTCTTTGGTCCTATTTCAAAGGATCTGGCTATGTGACATTGCATGAGCTGGATAGGAGGGGTTTAAAATGCTAAACTTCAGATAACGGTCAAACAAAATCACCAAAAAAGCTCTCGGCGAGGAGAGGACTGTCACCATGCCAGCACCTGTATAGTCTGTTGAGTGAGATAATCTAGAACACAAATGACAAAGCAGCACAGTCAAACCAAACTCTTGGAGGGGCTGGTCTGACACCACGACAGCTGGATAGCAGCAGCAGGCAGCTGCAGCGCTTGTTCTTGGCTCTCTGCTGGAAATGCTCCTCAGCTCCCCTGTGCAGACTGTCAGCCTATGAGTTCACACCTCTGCCTATGAGTTCCTATGCCCATGGGCACTGGTGAGAGCCAAATGCTGCGAGCACTCAAGGGCACACCAGGGCCTGGCGTAACAAAACTCTTGGCATTGTTTCAATCCAGTTTCCATGATGATGCAGTTGGCTGAAAAGCCTAGCTGAAGAGAGAGAACCTTTCCCACATTTGGGTTTTGTGCATCTAAACTCTCTGCTAACGGCACCTGATGTGTATGTGAAACTCCCATCAATCCTCAGCTTCCTCAGGCAAATAAACTCCTACAAGGCCTGTAGGAGGAAGCATCTCACAAACTACTTCTATGGTACCTTCCTGGTCAGGAGGGAGGGAGAGAGAAGACCTGGTCTCAGTGGCCATGTGCTATTTAACTGCTATTCACACCACCATGGCAAACACAAATTTTGTACAGCTTGTTTCTCCTGCCAGTTTCTCTCTCTGCCCTTTGCTCTGCCCTCCCCAGCCAGGCCTCCTGACTGAGGTAGCTTGTTTCCTCTTGTATGCCTTCATTTTCCCTGGAAATCCTCTGGCCTGCACATCCCTCTATATTAAGCTGCTCCCCTGTTCCATCTTTGAGGTTAATAATAACTCTACACAACACCTGTCATAGCCAAACCCATAAATCTGCCTATTTAGAGAATTCTCTGCATTTTGAAGGCAACTCTGCATATCTGCTGTTGCTTGTTGTTTTCTTGGTCAGATGGGCCCTTCACTCTTTCCTGACCTCTGTATCACTTCCAGGGCTTGGGTTGCACCTAGGCCTTTTC
Organism: Acanthiza pusilla; assembly: GCA_036630365.1. NCBI lineage: Eukaryota > Metazoa > Chordata > Aves > Passeriformes > Acanthizidae > Acanthiza > Acanthiza pusilla. The sequence goes on from JAXCHO010000095.1 coordinate 3,501,411, forward strand.
CTGTGTTCTGAAAGTCAAGTCTGTAATCTCAATGCTCAAGACTCCTAAGCAGACAGGCCATTCATAATCCCTCCTGCCACCACCAAACTTCAGCCGAATTTACAGCCTATACTCCCATAATGCCATCCCGTAACCGACAGGAAAATTTCACGTATGGTCCTGTTGTACCCTTATCCCTCCACCTGCCTTCCTGACAAACAGCTTTTGGTTTGGGAGCCATCAGGCCCTAAGGACAGCTTCCTCTCCTACACGAAGCACCGTGCACCTCAGAGGTGCTACTGGGCACAGCTCATGCTGGAGAACAACCTTACCTGTCATGCTCTTCCCACTCAAGACACCAAAACTTAAATCACAAATTCCAAGTCACTTTTGGACAGTAAGGGAGAAGTTAAGGGAAAGGCGGGGCAATAGCTCAGTTTCAATGACATCTGTCTTTGTACCCCTGTACCTTTGCAAACAAATGTATTTTGAATGTAGGCCTGGTGAGGAATGGAAAGACTGCTCTCCCAAGAAGGGGCAGGGTTCAGACTTCCTTGGCTTCCTCCTATAAATCCCACTCTACTAAGCCAAGCTGAGTTCAGTGGGACTGGAAGCACAAGGGGGCTGTTTGCACAAGTAGGATATGCAGTGCCATCTGCTGATCTTTTCCTGTAAAGATCAACTCAAAAGACAATTTCGGATGGATGGCTAATGTGGCCCTTTTGGAAATTGAACTTGCATTATCATGAAAGACCAAATTTCAAGCAAACAGTTATACAGACATTTTTAGTATCTGAAATATGGAACCTTTGAATCAATAAGTTTAAAAATCATAAATAAGATACAGACCTCTAACCTCTGAGAATCAAGTTTTTGTCTTCTATTCTTCTACCTTGATTTGGTATTTTGCTTCTTGCTTTGCATTAAGTTACCAAAGATGGTCTGATGAGTTTTTAGATTCCCAACTACTTCACAGAAAGAAGGATCCAGAGCTTCCCAACTTGCTTGGTTATGATTCATGAAAAAAGAGAACCGTACGTACAAGCAAGTGTGAACAGAAATCCTTAAGCCATTTTCCAAGATAGAAAGACTGGGACTAAGTATTAAAAATTTAAGAGTAGGAAGCTTCTACTGGTGACTGTGTACCTACTTCCACTAAAGGATACACTGCAGCGGGAAACCTAATTGGTGGCCTGATGAAAAATGGCTGATAGGTGAAAGAGAGATTATTTGGAAAAAAGGAAATAAAATGGTACTAAGGAGGGGACATTAATGCTCTGCAATATACAGTTATGAATAACTCCAGAGGTCCCATTGAATCCCACTGTTGCTAAGGAATTGTTGTCATCTATAAAAATAATTAACATTATCAGTATTGTTTAGCATTTCAGATAGCTACACTTAACTTCACATTAGGAAGCTCTGAAAGTTCATTACTCCTGGATGTCTGCAGTGGTTTTAATCACACAAAACTACCATGACAGTACATCAGTGCGTCTGAGTCAAACGCCTCATACTTGGAGTTAAGGCCACCTACTTGTGAGCAGCACATGCTAAACCTCATACCACTTCAGCAGTACTTATTATAACACTACTGCTTACAGCAAGCTGTGTGGGTTGTACAGTACATTAATTTACATGTCATCACACAGAATGCTATCTAAGTCAACATCTATTCTGGTTCCCTTATCGGGGTGGATATCTGAGCATGGGGTAGTAAATGGAAATGATGTTAACACGTTTTCTTTGTCACTTATGAGACAACATTTTGGAGAGCACCAGTAACATTCAGCCTCTAAAAGAGCATCTAAGCTGCAGTCTCTGAGCTGGTAAGACAGCAATCCTTGGCACTGGTCATGAGGTCAGTATAGGGTCACCACTGACCATCCTCTTTCCCAGCTCACAGAGAAAGTCTAACCACAGAGCTCATCGCCGAGCCACATCCAGTAATCCTACCCACCTTGTCTCCAGCCTCAAACTAAGCACCCAGCAGATCTGCCAGCAGGGCACCGGTAGGCACCAGCACCGAGTCTCTGCCTCTGCAGTGCACGTACACCTAGGCACACAGGTGAACTGGAGCAAGGGAAGCTGAGCTGGAGTTCAGATGCGGCCATATCCTACCCAACTGTGTTGAATTCTACAGCAATGTCTCACAGGACATTCTCTGGATGATAAACTCGTTTTGTACTACACCACTAACCATCACCACCAAGAGACAAAACCCAAAAGGTGCCATAATTGACAGAACTGATGTGAAGCACGTGAAACGTGTTCGCAGCGTTTGTCTCTTTTGATTCACTTCTTTCTGTTCTCGCACACAACCCTTTAATTTAGAGCATTTTTAATGCAGCCTTTTGTACTCCACTATGATCCCAAGAGCAAATCAGACCCATAAAGGCTTTTATTCAATCAATTGCACTGAAAGTCTTAAAACAAAGAAACAAAACCCCCACCAAAACGAAAACCAACAAACGAACAGAGAAGTCTGCAGCTGCTGTCCCCTTGGGGCCAGGCTGCCGCAGATATGTTTTATCTCCCGGTTTCCATGTTGCCACACCCTCCGAGGCGCCCGGGCGAGGGCCGGGAACGGGAGCACACAGCCTGATGAATGAAGCCCTTGTGGAAGGCGCCGAAGCTGGGTCGCGATACCCGATAGCGCGAGGCGCTGCCGCCGGGAGGAGCGGGCTCGGTCCTCCCCGCACGGCGCCTCAGTCCCCGCGCGGCCGGAGGCGCGGCGCGGGGCAGCGCCGGGGCGGCTCGGGGAGCGGCCCGGCGGCGGTCTGCTCCACCGGTGCTCCCCCGCTAGCTCGAGCACCTGACACCGGCTTTAAGTGACGCGCTTCCCGAGTTCCCCCATGCAGCCCGCCGGAGGGGGGTGTGTCCGCAAGCCCAAAGGTGCAGCTCTGCGCCGTTCAGGACACGCCGCCGCCGCCCCCTCCCGAGCCAAGCCGAGCCGGCAGCCCCTGCTCCGGCGCCACGGCCCCGGGGCGTCCAGTCCCCGCAGCCGAGCAGGGCTCATGGCAACTCAGTGGGTGCGGGCCGCGGGTTCCGACGGCGGGAGCGGCGAGAGGGGCGCGGGCGGAGACTGCGCTGCCCTCGCCTCCCTTGGGGAATAGGTGCCGAGCGCTGACCCGGTGCAGGCGCTCGTCCGCCTACAGCGGCAGGGAACCCGAGTCCCGCCGCCCCTGTGCTTCCCTCGCCGACGCCCCGAGCGGACTCGGCGGCCTCCGCCCGCCATCCAGCGGCGCCGGACACGCGAAGTTCGCTCCGCTGCCCGGCGTCTGCCGCCCGCCTCGCGGGGGCCGGGCCGGCTCCCGGCCGGCGCAGGTGGGCGGCGGGCAGGGCGCAGCGGGAGGCGCTGCCGCAGCCCCGCCCGGGGCGGCCGCCAGCTCCGCTGGACGAGGGGCGCCGGTCCGGGGGGGGAGAGCGGGGGAAAGGAAGGGGGGCGTGAAGGCGGGAGAGACACGAAGCAGCCCCGAAGCCAGAGCGGCGCGGCAGGACGGCGGGGGCGCGCGGGGATGCCGGGCGCGCCGCTGGCCGGGTTCATCCGAGGACAAGCGCTCGCTCCCGCCCCCCTCCCTCCGCCGCCGCTGACCTGTGTGCACCCGGTAGTGCGCCTTGAGGTGGGAAGACTTGCCGTAGACCTTGCCGCAGCCGCTGTAGGGGCACTTGTGCCGCTTCTCGGCCGCCAGCTTCCCCTTAGGGGCGGCCCCGGCGGCGCGCAGGCGGGGGGGCGGCCCCGGCGGGGGGCTGCGGGGCGGGCTGGAACCCTGCTCGGTGGCCGCGTCGCTGTCGGAGCCCGCGTCCTCGTCGGGGCTCTCCACGCTGTCACTGCAGACGGAGGGGGCGGGCAGCGGCCGGTACTTGTTCAGCTCCAGCAGGCTCTTGGCGATGGCCAGCAGGGCGCAGTAGTCCTTCCAGGCGTCGCGGGGGTCGCGCAGCTCCCGGGCCGCCTCCCCCTCGCCCGGCACCATCAGCCGCGCCGCCTCGGGCACGGCGGAGCGGTTGGAGATGGAGACCAGGCATTGCGCCGCTACGAAGTCCACGTACGCGACGGCCGACATGGTGCGGCCGCGCCCCGACGACAAGGGGGGCTCCGTGCGCCCTTAGTGCTCGTCCGCCGGGCCGACCGCGCCGCCGCCAGCCATGGCCCGCCCGCGGCGCGGGAAAGAGCGGGGCGGAGGAGGAAGGGGGCGTGGGGGGCGAATAAATAGCGGGGCGCCGGGCAGGTCCTTCACCGCCGCCCCCCGGGGGCGGCGCGCAGCCGGCGAGGGGGGAGCGCCGCCCGCGCGGCCGGCCCGGGTCCGGCGCGGGGGCCGGGGGAGAGGATACCGCCCGCCCCGCGCCCCGCGTGCTCCTGCCCGGGGGCGGCCGCGCCGGGGCCCATCACGTCAGGCGCGGAGCCCCTCCCGCCCCGGCCGGTCCGCGGGCAGGGCCGGCCGGCTGTGTTTACTTTCTCCCCCCGCCACTCACGGCGCCCCTTTTCTAGGGGGGGCGTGTCCGCCGGGCGGCCTCCCCGCCAATCCCCGCGCTCCCTCCCCAGGCCGCGTGCTACTCCGGGCGCCCCGCCGCGACCGCTTAAAGCAGCGATGCCGGGACGCCGCCGGGTGCGGCACGGCGGGGGCGCCGCGGTTCCGCTCCCCGCCACGGGGGTCGCGCCGCTGGCCGGTCCGAGCCCCGGAGGAGCCGGCGGCGGCCTCTGGCGGGGGCCCGCGGTGGGGGCAGCGCGGGGCGGCGGCACCGAGAGGGTTAAGTGGCTCCCTGGAAGTCCTACGGTCCCAGCAACGGGCCGGCCAATGGGAAGTGAGCCGGCTGATGTCACTGGCAGCGCCCCGCCAATCAGCGTCCGCTCCCCAAAGGTGCGCAACGCTTGGAGGCGCGGGGTGCGGCGGGCGCGCGCTCCGGCCGCGCCCCCCCCGCGCCGCTGCCGGGGAAGGGCGGGCGGGCGGCGGGGATGCCCCGCCCGGGCGAGGTGTCCGTGACCCGGCCGCGAACCCGAACTAGCTCCCCCTTCCCTGCCCGCGGCACTGGGACCCGCGGGATGGGACTCCCCGCACGGCCTCGGGGCGGGACCCCTGGGCCCCGCGGGCGCGAGGCGGGAGGACGGGCGCGGAGCGGAGAGCGGGACCCCGCAAAGCCCCCCGGAGAAAGCCGGTGGTGCGCTATGCGCTCCATCGCCACAGCGTCGTCGTTGGGACAGGCGGCTCCGTCAGGCGGGGCGGAGAGGGGCTCTCCGTGCCCCCACGATGAGCGGGGCAGGTACCTCGGCGGGGGTCACCGGGGCGCGCCGCCGCGGAAGAGTTTTAGAGCCACCGCATAGCAAGTTAGGCTGCTGTGTTGCTTGTTGGCAAATAAAGGTCAGGTTGACACTTAACCTGTCATGGAGTGCGTGTCGTCCAGCCTAAACGAATCCTAAAAATCTGCCCAAATAACACACCCCTATCTCTGGTCCAGCGAACGCATAAAGCTCATGGAGTATTGTGAAAGTTACCTGACCTGTGCTCAGCTAGAGAAAAGTAAAAAATTGTTTTCTGGATCAAGCACTGTTTAAAAGAAGGAAAAGCAGTCACCGTCATCCCTAAGCCAGCAGTACTGAGGTGTGAAGTATGTCAGTGTGTTTTGCCGTTCTGCAAGTGCCAGGAGGGAGCCTAGCAGAAAGGCTCTGCCTTTGAAATAGTGCACACGAGCCTCTACACAGCATTAGCCAAAGTAACACAGGTGCCTCTGACATCACCATCTAGGTGAAGATGCACTTCTGTCACACAGAGGAGCTTTTCCCTCCTTTTGTGAACTGCATCCCAAGGAGACTGAGCCGCAGCGGAGTCCCTATCTGAATGTCACTGCCCTCAGCTGCAGCCCACCATTCCTTGCAAAAACAGACGGCCTGAATGGGGAAGAGCTTTATGGATTGTTATTAATCTCATTAACCGAATGTGGAAATGATGAGGAAGTGCTTACCGAAATGAGGCAGTGTTGTTCTCTTCTTGCAGAAGATAAAAATTAGTAATGTCAGCCATTTTGTATGCTTGTACATTAGGTCGTTACGTGCAACCTCAGGCAATAATAATCCTTTGCCATGGATAATTGGCATCAGGCTGAAATAATTTTACATGTCACAACACGGAAAAAAGCCCCCAAAAACAAAACGCACAAACAAAACAAAAGAACTAGAGGCTAGGTCTGTAAGTGGATCATCTGTAAGTTGATGAAGACCAAAGAGAGAACACAAATAAAGCAATGTACCTAATGAGGCAGTCATCAAGTCTCAGTCATCGGTCAGCAAGTCACTCTTACCCTATTCTCACAGCATTTTTCCCAGCTGATCCAGCATCCCTTGGCCTCTGGTGCTTAAGAGACACCAGGCAGAATAAGAGGTGTGATTTCCAGGTCTGATAGTAAGGAGGAACAGAAGGTATTGTCGTGTCTGTACCACTAAAGCTGTTGATGTGTGTCTGTTTTCCGTGTAGTACCAATGCCTACAACCTTCTGTTTCCTTCAAGAGCACAACAGCATTTTACACAGAAAGCTGCATCCCTGGTTCATTAATCTGGATATCCAGGACATAATTTCACAAGTTGCATGCTTGTCATCTTTTTTTCTCAGCTTTTTCACTTTTGAAGCTTCTTTGGCTGACAGTGTCCAAAAGTTTCTGCTAGGAGATGTCCTCATCCACATTTCAATGACATGCAAGTTGCTTCCCAGAAGGTGACTTTCTTATTTCATGTGAAATTCTCACAATAGCAAATTCTCAGTTACATACCTCTTACATTAATTTGTACAGTTCAGAGAGGAAAGTGTTAATCATGAATTAAAATAAAAGAGCCAAACCTTTTTTGTTTGTGATCTTGTTTTGTTTTAAGCTAACTCTTGTCTAATTTAAAGGTTAGAACATAATCTGTGCCCAGTTCCATAATGAGAAAGCATACCAAGCTTTTAAAATAATTCCAACATGCCTCCAAGAATATATTGCCTATTAAAGACAAAACCATGCCTTTCTTTTTGAAGTATGTAGCAGTCCAAAAGTCCAAGACTGCAAGATAATTAGGTCCAAACAACGCTTAAGAAACAATGCCAGCAGAATTTTATACTTGGATATTATCAAAATGACCATGACTACTTTCTGAAGAGCAACATGTATGTGCCTGGAACCAGGACTGTGCTCACAAACCTCTTAATCTAGGACAAACCTCTAATAGGGACCATCACTTGGATTTGACTGTGGTGATGGTAATACTTGGATATGGTTTCAGAGCACACATTTAATCCATAGCTCAGTTCATTATTCACAGATAATTTTTTGCAATAACTAGGCTAGGCAAGGATGATACTCATAGACTGTACAGATGTGAGGTTAAACTTGGCGGAGGGGTATGAACTAGGTGATCTTTAAGGTCCCTCTCAACCCAAACCATTCTATGATTCTAAATCCATGACAGCATTTTGATACAACCGTAACACCATTTGTTACCCAAGGGCACTCCCTTGCAAAAGCCTGAAGTCCAAATTCAACCCACCCTTTATGGCTCCAAACCAGCTCCTGGTGGGCAGATATTTGCCCTCTGTTCGGTCCCTGGCTACAGGAAGGAAGCACATCTGTGTGTCGTCAGGGTGGCAGTTGTCAGTGGCTGCTTTTAAGGCAGCTGCTTCTTCCCTGGTCCACAGGGACAATGCACAGACGGGAGCTGTTATGGGAGTTGTGAGTAATGAAGACTGTGACCTCCAGGTGAGTGAGAAAGGCACAGGTGGGGGCTCAGGTCACAGCCAGGGGCTCACACTTGAGGGGAGTGCAGGGAGATGTTGCAGAGGAAGTAGCAAAGAGAAGGATGAGAAGTGAGATTCAAGAGCTGCAAAGAAGGTGAGGGAGAACAAATCTGTGTGTTTGTGAAGGAGAAGGACTCTTTTTCTCACCCGACAGATGTGCACAGGTTCTGTGAGAGCTGTAAGGCAGCAGAGAAAGAAGAGCTATTTATTCTTTCTGAGGCTTTCAAAAAATGTCTTCTGTTTTCAGAACCAGAAACTTTCAAAATAAAAGCCATGCCAACTATCCTTTACTCCATGCCCCCCAAGTCTTGTGCACCCTGACCCCATGCCTAAAACATCGCACCCTTTTTCTGGAGGATGAGGGTGACACACACCCGGCGGGCCGTCTTGAAGAGACCCACACTGTGGGAACCCTCAAGTGGCTTTGCTCCAAAAGCCAATTTTTGTAATGACCTTTAGTGCCACTGTTGCCAAGAAGATTTTCTTTTGAGGAGCAACTTGTCTCATAAAGACTGTCTGAATCAGGTGTTCTGCTTCAAACCTTGTTCTTTGCTTTTTGTGGGCTGTTCTACAGAGCACAGAGGTTTCTTCTCTGATGGTATCCTTCTGCCAAGAAAAAAATCCTTTGTCTGTATTAATATTTCCTAGTATTTTGAAGGTTACAGGCTCCAAACATTATTCCAGATTCTGCTTTGACTTTTTACATTCTCCAAGACTCATGGCATAAACTCAAAATGATTTGATGAGATCATGAGGGCCTGATCAATAGTTATAAATGGCCTGTTTGCTGATGTGTGTTTTAAAAGCCTGGGACCATGCTGAAAATTCATGACTGATACTCTGGCAACATGACGGAATAGTAATTCAGTGGTCACATAAATGTGAACACATTGTAAAGTGTTTTACACTACATGGTATCCTTCATAGCAATGTGTTGCCCGGATTGTCTGCATGTATTGTCAGGGAAATGCAGCAACCTCTTCCACCAGACAACTGCCACAACTCCCACTGTGAAGCCTGGGGTGGTAGGAAGGAAGTACTTTAACCTTTTCAAGAAATGCCTCTCAGTCACTGAACACACAGACCATACAAAAAGTTGCTTTGTAAAGCCATGTGGTGCAACAGAAATCTTGAAATTAATATTTTGTAGATCAGAAAGGTTCAGCAGAGTTGCTTGCTATAGAAAGTCTTGCAAGACACAGTAAGTATCCACTAACAAACTGTCCTTCCATTTTAAAAGCAGCTACACAGTAGAAGGCTGCTGACAGAAGGCACTTCTGGCCTGAAAATCCAGGAGTACGAGGAACTTCCTTTAGAAACAAGTATTGTGGATACAGAGCTGTGCTCCTTTCCTGTTTACTGCTCTGGGTGACATACTGTTTACTACTTGGAGTCTGTTTCTCTGTTCTTACCTTTAACTTCTGGTCTAATTCTGCCCATATTCTGCATGATGGGATTGATTGCGGTCTTGAGCTTGAGGTCCTTCTAATATCTCTTGAATCCCAGCTTAACTGTAAGCAATTCAGCTGATCTTGAACCTCTGTAATAAGGATGGCTCCTCCCTCCTGGATCTCACCTCTGCAGGTGGTAAGCACGCAGGGCATCTTGAGCCTCAATGCCCCGCTTGGGCACCAGGGATCTGCATGTCAACTTGCTCTGGGTGCTGATAGTGGTGTAGCCATGGCAGCATTGAACTCAGCGTGGGCTAGCTGCTTGAGTATGCACCCAGGATCCCAGATGGGTTTTACAGCCTGCATCAGACACCATCCTTCAGTGTGCATATGGGTGTGTGAGTCTCAAGCTCAAAAGTAGAAAGCTAGATTAGAGTTAATTTGGGAATATCTACCTTTGACTGCAGCGAAGACATCCAGTGAAAAATGAACCGGCAGCAGAACGGCCATGACATGTGTGGGGAATGAAGACTAGAGATCAGCTTCAGTTGGCAGCGCTTGGTCAAAGCTCATCAGGTCAGTTTGTTGAGTGCTGTTGAATGCAAGGCCTTCAAAATTTCCTAATTAACATTGGCACAAGAGCTGGTGGCAGCTCTGCCTTTTCACCCTGGAAGGCTGTCACAGGGAAATGATTCTGTGATACAGGTGATAAGTCAGCACCGTCGGGCAGCACACTCCCTGGATGAGGCGTTACAAAAAAAAAGGGGAAAAAGGCAAAAAAAGGAGAGGGATTGAAAAGCAATGAGCTGAACTGCACTCCATGTGCTTCTAGGACAGCGCGAGGTCCGCGAGGGTGGCGAGAGGGTCAGTGCAGGCAGGGGCTGGCCCCAGGCGCCGCGGCAGCCCCTGGGGCTCCGGGCAGCGCTGCCCGCAGCCCCGCTCCGCACTGCGGGCTGCAGGCGTACGTGCGCCGCCGCCGCGGTGGGGCCCGCCGCGCGGCATCGCCGCTTTAAGGCGCCGTGTCTGTGCGAGGGCCGCGGCGCCGGGTTCAGCTGAGGACACAGCCCCAGTTCTCAGAAATCCCCGCGCTGCGGGAACATCGCGCTCCCGGTACGGAACGAGCTGCCCTAGATCGGGGGTGCCGGGCCCGCCCCCCGCCCGCCGCCCGCCCACGTGAGAGCCCCCCCCACGCACACCCCCCGCCACGCCGGGGCTCTGCGGCTGTTTTCCTCGCCACCAGTGATCTATCGCTGCTATTTCATGTGATTGTTGTGTTTGTTCGTTGGGTTTTGTTGCGGCTTTCCCCCCCCAATCAGTATTATTTATTTTTTTTAAATTCACCGCGGGGAGGCCCCTGCAAGAAAACGGCGTCATCTTTTTCAACCCTCTGCCTCAAAAAAAAAAAAAAAAAAAAAAAAAAAAAAAAAAAAAGCCCGAAACAACTCAACCCCAAAAAACTCTCACGTTATTTTATACGTAGGTATGCTTTAGATTACATATAGAAAATAAAAATATATAGCATACAGAATATAATATATATTATATACAATATAAAATACCTATATTTTTATTTTATTCTTCATATCTAATAAATGCATACGTATTGTATATTATATATATTTTTACATGTATGGATGCAAGCCTACATCATATTCATATATAATCAATACAATATGTGCGTATTTAAATAATAAACACGCAAGATGTATGTTAAATTTAATTTTTTATGGTTTTCATTTGTTTGTTTGTTTGTCTTGGAGGGATACGTCAGAGCGTATCCTCGGACAGCAGGCGAGCTGGGCTGTCGGGGAGCCGGCGGCGCACCGGGAGCGCCGGGGCCGGCAGTCCGCGGGAGCGCACTTTCCCTGGGAGCTGGGGGGCGGAATCACAGCCACCTGCCGTTTATTAATAGCGCCGCGCCCGCGCCAGTACGTGTGCGGCAGAGACACCCCTGTCCCGCCACCTACCCCCCCACTCCAGCCACAGCCCATCCTCCTCCTTCTCCTTCTCCCCGGGAAGGGGACGGGCGTCCCCGCCGCTGGCTCCGCCTCGCCTCACCTCGGATGCCCTCCGCCGCCTCCATCTTTCCCTCTGCCTCCGTGCCTGCCGCTCCCGCCTCCTCCATGCCCGCCTCCCGCGCCGTGCCCCGACGGGCGGCCCCGCCGCTGACCCCGCTCCCGCCGCCCGCCCGCCGCTGTCCCCCGTCATCACTCGGCATCCCCCTTTATCCACTTCCAAATGCCCGCGCGCTTCTGTGGGCTTGTGGCTTCCTTTGCTGCGTGCTGTGGATTTATTCTTGAGAAAGGTGGCGTTTTTCTGCAGAGACGCCAGAATGGGTTAAATCGAGCCGAGTTAACTCATCACTGAAAGGCCTTCAGACGGAGAGGATGTCGCATTAACTCCTCACCAACCCATTATCAAAACTGAGATGTCACATTAACCCAGAAAAAAATAGAGACCGTGCCACATTAACCCACAGCCGAAACTTGAGACGCTGCCAAGAGATGAGGCGTCACCTTCCTGCTGCAGTAAAGCTGCAGCGCCCTTCTTCCACAGCACCAACAGCCCTCACATTGCCATGTCTCCTGGCCTCTTACTATGCGTAGTTCCTGAAACTGCTAATTCTCTGCAAAGCCAAGATAGCAGTTTATTCTCCTTCAACTTAATCAACCAAGATTTTCTGCTCAACGGTTCTTAACAAAAAGGCTTTAAGGGAGGGTGAGAGGCAGGGAAACAACTCAGGGAATGCTTGTGTTGTACATCCTGAAAATCAAATTTATTTTTAAAGAATGTTTTCCAATACAGTATTTCATTTATTTATCCCATTTCCTTCTCCTTTATTGCTGTTTTTAATCAGAAACAAAAGAAAAGGTGGGGGGGGGGCGGGCAGATGGCAGGGAGAGGTGGTGGGTGTTGTCTGACTTTACATTGGACTTTCCTGGAGTGCTAGTTGAAATTGAAGACGCCTGTATTTTTCTCCCTGGACGATTCTCCTGAGGAAGCGAGGATCTTTAGCAATCAATCTTGCACCATTGTGTTGCTACTACTGCAAATCCTCTGGCAGTGGGAATCCTGAAGCATTAGCACAGACTGGCTTTGGAGCTTTCTCAGCTATGACACTGGGAAGACATGCTGTATGCTGTAACTTTTAAGAGTATTGGCAAACTAAATTTACAATAATGTGGCAATTGCCACTGCTGGTGGTGTTACGCAGCTCAGTTGTGAGAGTTTTCCATTGGAAGTTTGATTCTTTTTCAGTAGAAATTCTTTCCAAAGTGTCTGGGAGGCAGCTTTGCAATAAGAAGCTGGTGGTCCTAGTAGACACCAAGTGGAACAGACACCGGCAGTTAGCCTTTCTGAACATCAGATGACACTTTTGTAAGGGTCCTGGAGCAATGGCATGGGTTGCACAGGGAGGCTCTGAAGACTCCATTCATCAAAAGCAGCTTGAACACAGCCCTGGGAAATAGGCTGTAGGTGGCCCTGCCTGAACAGTGGGTTGGACTACATGACCTCCACTCCAGATGGCCTTTCCAAATTCAACCAGCCTGGCTCTGTGATCTGATAGCTGGATAGGTCCAGTCAATGAAGGTTCAGAGGCAATATTTGGGAATATGTGACAGAAAAAGCAAAGTGTTCAAACATATGCCCTGGATAACCCAAAATGTTGCTGTATTCCATATCTATCTGTGCCCACAATTGTTACTGTCCCTTTCAGACCCTGCGGCCACAAAACGGAAGGACGGGACAGGGGCTGGGGGTACCATGTGCTCTTTAGAAGTCAAGGCAATGAAGCAGAGGCTCTCTCCTGCCCCTTCCTTTGCCTCTTGGCTTTTTCTTGCCTCTACTCACAAAAGTACCAACTCCAGAAGCTGCATTTCACATTCAAAAACTGTTTCAAGAGGGAATTTTCCAACACCTGTCTGCAGCCGCGGTGCCGTGCTGGGAGAAGCAGCGCAGCCCTGCTCCACGTGGTCACTGCAGCTGCCCCCTTTTTCTTGTTAGTAAAGTTATTTTTTCACTTATATCTGCTCATATTTATTTCTCCTCATTGGTGGAAAAGGATTGGTTAAAATTGTTAGTAGGGGAGGTAACTCAAAGTGCCCCCCTCAACTGTCTTAAACCAAGGTGACATATTAATTTCCTTTCATTATTTTGAGTACTGTTGAGTAATGTTCTCATATTAATTCTTCTGGGTTTACTGGTGCTGGTGAGGGGGTTTTGTGGATTGTACAGCTCATGATCCTAGTGCTATTTCAGCTTTTAGAATTTACTTACTACACAGCCTTTGCTCATGTAGTACAACATGAATTGTACGGTGCTTCAGTATGCCTATGCTTTCATATTTGCACCACATTATCATAAAGTGTCTCTAGGGACAATAGAGAGACTAGAAATATATCTCTGACCTTAAACCCATCCTTCTAGTCCCATTACATTTTCTAAAAGAAGGTATCCCTGCTAAAGAAAGTTTTATCTTTGACAGCTGTACTTAAATAATACAATAGTAGGTCCTGTTTTGATGTTTGTCTGTATCAGCACAAGTTTTGTTTAAGAATCAGTTAAAAATGTTAACTTGCTCTTTAACATTTTCTTAACTGTTACATTCACCTCAGATTATGAAAAATACAATTATAACCCTAGGTTGAATTGTTTGCTCATACTTCCAAAATGCTCTTCTGTGTAAAAATCAACCACTGATTTTCATTCACTGCCATTCTTTTTCTATGCTCCTGTTTTAACATTTTTATCCTTATTGGGTTTAGGTAAAATCTCCTCTAGTCAGCCTTGCACTGAAATCAGCTTAAGCTAAAGTCTGTGGCAAAGGAGCTTTACTTAACTTGATTTTGGCTGTTTTGTGAGAGTGACAGAGGAGGTTTTAGATACCCAGAACACCATATGGGCATGTAACTGCTATACAAATTCAAAATCGAAAAGACCTGCTCCATAGCTGACTCTTAATGCTGAAAGAGCATAAACTCCCAACCTGTCTTAAATTTCTCTGAGCTCCTGTGTGCTCCCTTGGACAGTCAGGTCTTCATATCAATAAGCATCTGGTTTGCAAGTTTGCCCATATTTCAGCCCCTGCTAAGAACATCAAGGCAGCTGTAGCAAACCTGTCTGGCTCATTGTGCTGTCTGTAGCAGTAGCCTAGGGAAGAGTTTAAGAAACTGCTTTAAACAAGCTTCAAAGCAGCTCAGAGGCTTTGTGATATCTTTATGTTTGACTGCAGAACACTTAGGAGCCTTTAGAGTGGAGCCTGGGGTTCAGAGCTCACCCTGTTCCACCTGAGCATTCTAAGAAAGAGGTTCGTTCTCTCATTGAAATTTAGTGGTTTTAAAAAGAAGGGTGGGTATCATCTTCTTCAGAATAGCCCACCAGGCTGAGTACGTGGTTTCAAGACAAGAGCTATGGGTGTCAATCTCCTCAAGGAAGGGAATTCCAGTTTTCCCTAAAGACTTATCTTCTAGGAAGAGCCCCGTCTTCAGTACACAGCAGGGCTGGGATCCAGGGTGCAGACTGTGAGCTGGGGGAAGCCTCTCACTGGCTTGACTAAGATGCGTAATTTTCAGAGAGGAGAGTGGCTAAAGGTAATTGTGTAATCCCTAGTATTTTCTTGGCTGCTCAAAATGTCCTGCTACTTGGTATGCTTGCTCTGAAAGCCTTTCCAAAGCTTCTGTTTCCTCTGCCCTGGCTTCCAAGATAGTTGCTTAGAAGTGAACTCCAGTGTGGGTAGTGAACACAGTGCTAAATGACAGCCAGTCAGTACTGCTGGTGTGAAGAGGATATTGGGTTGTGCTCACTGTGCTGACTTGCTTGCACAATCTCTCGTTTTGGAGCACAGGCAGTGCTGGGGCATGGCTGTGCAGCATAGCCTTAGCTACCAAGCCCTTCTCTTCCACTGAGTATGGAACCTCGGGCACTTCAGAGCTCTGCCCTGCCACAGGTCCAGGAGAAGCACATAAATATTGTTGCACACATAGCATGAGACGCTTTGCTGTTGTCTCAGTAATTGGCAGAGCAGGTTTCTGTCGATGCAAAAGAATTGAGACACTTGTCACTGCAGTTGCATCGCTGTTGGCAGCAGAGTTCCCTTTCCCTTTCCTTTTCCCCTTTCCTTTTCCTCTTTCCCCTTTTTCTTCCCCTTCCCCTTTTCCTCTCCCTTTTCCCTTCTTAAAGCCACCAAACAATTTCTGCCTACTCTTCCCAAATACTAGTGCCTGTAACAGTGGAGGATCTCTGCCATCATACATATAATGCAGGCTTCAGGTTCAAACATGTTTTTCGTGTGCATATGACTTTCTCATGGTGGATCACCATGCAGACTTCCCTGGTTCTGTACACAGAGGAAAAAAATGTACAGAGGATGAAACAAATGCTAACCAAGGTGTAAGTTAGCTGATCTGAATTAGATGTTCAAGGACTTGGGCAACCAGATCACGTAAAAGACATTTGATTTCCATGGCATGAACTGTGAAAGGACATGATTCCCTAATGAAGGTATGTTCCTCCTTTTTAATGCATTTATTACTTATCTGTGCAAATATTTATATATATTTCACTTGTATGAAATGTAGGAAGAACAGTAATTAATACTCATAACATTTAGTTGAGCGCTACCTTTCTTTGTGTTACGAGTTCAACACTGAATCAGACAAATGACACATCTTGCTCTAGATTCAGAGCTCTGTGAGAAGGTCAAAACGTCAGACTTCAAGATTAGCAATGTGCTGCTCAGCATTTCAGGTTAATTTTGTTGCTCAGATGAGTAGCCAGGCCTTGGCTGGGTAGGTCTAGCTGACTGTAAGCCAATTTATTTACTTCAAGATACAGAGAGAACAAATCTTTTAAAGATGGAATTGGTGAAAACACTGAGTTCATGGTGGCCTTATACTGTACAAATAATGGCGCTGACATTCAAAACCAAATAATTTAACTCTGTGTAACAGCTGCAGAGGTTTAGTGTTTGAATGAAGCAAGTCAACAGCTATAGACAGCTACAAGGGAGCTCTGCAGAATGAAAAGGTAGTCCATCTAGTACCATGTCTAGTTTTGTCTTCACCAGCTTTCTCTTTGGAAAAGTTAGGTTTGTCTCACTAATACTGTTCAAGCAGCAACTAATGCTGTTAGAAATACAAAACTAGTATGAAATGCTTATTCTTATTCTGTGAAAGAGTTGAGAAGAGAGACAAAATAAGTCTATTATTTAGTCTGTCTTAATTTTTTCTACTGCCGTGAATGCCCCTTCACTTAATGTGAGAGAACCTGGAAAATTTTCCTTTTATTCTCCTTTTATTCTGGCTGAGAACCTCCCCTCACAAATACATTGGAATCAGAAGTCCAGTTATATATACCTTGTTCCTGGGCAAGTTACATCAGCCAGAAGCAGAATTGAAAATATAAAATGTTTTCTAATGACCTGTAATGGAAACAAATATTTTTGCCTATTTAGTTTGGATTTAGCATCCTAAAGTCCAAAGACATTTAAGTGTGCTTCCACTGGTTGCAGTAGAACTATCGCTTGCTGCCAGTATTGCACATGAAGTCCTATATAAATATTCACTAAATTACCTAGTTTGTTAGTTAAGTAATTACCTGCATACAACAAGTAGTATTTCACAGTGTGCAGTGGTTGTTTAGCCCCACCTAGTATTTACACCTGCTAGGGGCTCATTGTCCATGATGCTGAATCTGCCAAGAGCTGTTCAGATACATAATTTGTCCTGCTTAGAATTCAATATAAGATCAAATAATAAAGGTCAATTTCAGCAAACAGCTGCCCATAGAGAAAACATTAAATGACTGTGCTGTCCCCCTTAATATCCATAATGCTGTATTTTGTGTGAGATTATGAATGGAAATTCAATTTACCTGTTAATATTTACAGCAGCAGATGTTTTGAGAATTTGAGTATTTATTTCACTAAGTAAATGTTTGCTATTCTATTTTTCCTAAAGCACTGTTGACTGATATTGAATGATAGCAAAAGAAGTTTTAGTATTTCTGGAGAAATGAATACATATTCCCTCCCAGGAGGCTTCCCCTGACTATGAAAGGCAGGAAAGGTGTTTAAATGTGCACTTAGGTGTATTTACATGTACTTACATGTACATACAACTTTGAGAAGTCTATTTCAACATCAACACAAATAGTTTTCTTCCTGTTTTACATATAAGCATTTGCTGACTTTCAGTCTACTGTACCAGAGAAGGTCCATAGAGAGCAATATCACTCAGCAGGTGCCAATAAAGACACAATCTGTGAGCTGATTTTATCTGCATCTTGGGCTGCTGAAGGTAGGAGCTGGAATTTCCCTAATTATCTTCTTCCCCTCTAAGTTTATAAAATAAATGTGCTTTATGGAATAGATATTGATATTGGAGTGAATACAGAAAGAGTTTGTTCTTTCCAACAGATGCAAATGGCATTATATTTTGATTAGTGGTCAGAGACCCTGCAAATGCTCACAGATGCCGTTGAGAAGTTTGTGTATAGAAGATCATGTGCTATCTTCACCTTGTAGTTCTTACGCTTTTGAGATTCAGACCAAGATTTGAGATTTTGAGATTGCAATCCACTGTACTTATGAATTTGGTCTAAACTCCCCAACTTTTAGTTGTCATTGTAACCTTTGTTCTCAGTCAAATGGCTTCAAAGTGATTGCCACTTTTCATAGATAACATTAGTTCATTGTGGAATAGTCTGTCTTCCAAGAATGTAAAGGATGTGGAAGCACTCTGATAAAGCATCCTACCAAAGTACTTCTCTTCAAACGAGTGATGAGTACTGGAACATTCGCAAACACTACCTGCCTTATCTGAACTGTGGTAGTGGAGCTCTAAATTATACATGCAGTGCTCTCCAGCTTCTTCTATCATGCAGGAATGAATCGCCTTAGCAGTCGTTAATGTCGTGTTGCCTCGTCCCGCCCCCCCACCCCGCCCCCCCCCTCGTCGTCCCCCATCCCATCCCGCCCCCCCCCCCCCCCCCCGGCCTTTGGGAGCAGCTCGCTCAAGAATTCTCTTAAAAGCTGGCGTATACATCCCTGAGCAGCTTTTCTGTAGTCACAATGTCTGTTGATTACTTGATATCTTTCCATGAATTTTAGTTGTTATTCCTATTAAATACTGTGTGTTGCTGATGTTGTCACTGATGTTCAGAATGATTTGTACTTTTGTGCAAACACAGTACTAAGAATAAACAGCATTTTTTTCAGTGTTGCACAACAAATATGGAACACAATTTATTTTTAGGTGGTACACACAATAAACATGGCTTTTGAGTTTGCTGTTGTTGTTCTTTGCAAACAACATATAGTGAAAAATTCTTCCAGGACAAATATAAGCGGTTCTGATTCTCTAAATTAATCCCTTGAGGTGTTCAGTTACTCACTGGGGCATAATTATTGCTATCAATAAGAAAGGTGAAACCTTACACTTTTTGAAAGGTAAGGAGATACATAATGACCATAAATCAATGTATTTTTAAACAATATTTTGTTTCAGTGAATATTGCTAACTGACCTATCAAAAGAAACAATGAATGCAACTGTCTTCGTTTGATAGACAGGTGTCTGCTAAGGAAGGTGGGAACCTTCCTTAGAGCAGAAAATGTGAATCCCCTTCCCTCCGAATTATTGTAACTTTGGAATCAAGGGCTCTCAGGCAAAGGTATGGGAAAAGGAATAAGAGTTTTTACTAGTATCTAGAATGAGGTAAACAATCAGTAATAAAAACAGTAAACAAGATTTTAAAAAAAGTAATAAAAACAAAAAAAAACTCAGTGGCAGATGTCCCTGGGCTGCCAGGCACTTTCCCGTTTGGTGCAGTCACGGTCACGGCCAGCAGGGGCGCTGTTGGGCCCCAGACCAGCAGGGCAGGTGCGATGACTCTCGGGAAGCTGCAGATGGCACTGTGGCACGGGGTTAGGTCTGTGTCACGCACGTGATGGCCGACGGGCTGGACCAGGGTGACGCGCAGATGTACAAGGCGCAGCAAGGAGATGGAACGGCCAGGTGGGCTCACCTGAGCCAGCCAGCGGAGGAGGCAGCAGGAGCTCTGCAGCTGTGGCAGGCAAGGCGTGGGGCGGCAGCAGGCAGGGCGAGGAGCGGCAGCAGGCAGGGTATCTCGTTCTGTTGCAGTGCAGCTGGGAAACGCGCCCTCCCGGAGGGTAGAAGGGGCCGGGATCCTGTCCTCCCCCGTCCCAAGTGAGAACTCACCCAACAGATAGAGAGAAAAACCAGTGCAAGACCGGGCCTTTTCTGCAGTTGCAGCCAAAAAAAAGCAGGGCCGCCTTTTCCTCGTGCTCTCTCCTCCAAGGGCTCCGGGCGAGTGAGAGCGCTGTTATCAAATCTTGCAATCTCTAGTTCCCCTGCCTGGCAGCCAAAGGTTTTGTCTCCTTTGTGAGCGTAGATGGCCCTTAAAGACCGGTCATTAGTTGCTTAGCAACAAAATGGGAAAAATTCCTCTTGCCCCCTGCTCCCCCCCGCCCCCGCAACCTTCCACAGCAACCTTAAAATTCAATATGACAATTTTTTATGAGTTATCCTTTCTTTCCTTCTTGAAAAGATGCGGAGTCTCAGAATGCCAGCAGCTGGAAAGTTCTTCAATTTCTAAAGTGTTGCTTGCTCTAGAGATGGTCTTTGAAAGTGAAGTAAACCTCCAGATGGGCTCCGTTACTTCCACAATGTTGTTCCTGGTAAGTGGATTATTTATGGAATTACTTGACAGAATTAGTCTTCTGCTGTTTCATGCAGTCTTTTTTTATTTTTTAACAAAATGCAATAAAGGAAAGAACTGTGAGAAATCATAAGGAATAGGGCATGTGTATGCACTGCCAACTTATATTTTACAGATAGTATAAAAAAATCCTGAAAATGTGTGTTGTATCCCTGACCCAAATGTATTTACAATTTGCATTTGGAAAATAAAGATCCTTACAGACCATCATCCCTTGGGTCTCTGAGAGGCAGCCCAGGTAAATAGTGAGTTAGCAGAGATCACGACATTAATTCTGTTTTGTGCCTTCCTGAGGAATCTCTAAAGACTTGAAGAGAAGGCAAGGGAATTGTCATTTCATCCTGTGCTGAGAGGAACTACTTGCTCACAGGAATGAAGTCAGTTCTCAAACAGCATAAAAATGTAGAGGAAGAACTGAGGAACGCTTTTAATTTAGCTCAGAAATATATCCAGAGTGTTAAGTATTTATGTTGGAATTTGACCAGGAGATTTTAGCTTCCAATCTTTCCAATGGCAGCTTTCTAGCTACCTCATATGGACATGAGTTTTTCTGCACTGACAGCTGAACAGCATTTCCTAACTCTGTGATTTCTAATACTCTCTAATTTCTAGTTCTAATTTCATTCTGATCAATGGGGAACAATTCTACCTTTCCAATTATTGAAATTATTTTTTGAACTATCTCCTTGTTCTCTAGGATACTTTTGTCCAGCCACTAGCCAGAGCCATCATGACTTAGCTAATGAGACGGCATCAAACAGGCATTGCTGCTTTTTATTAAAAACACCTCTGTGCTTTTGATGCTCGAGTAGTTTTAACACTTCTCTTTCCTGATTTATGCACAGAGGTGGTTCTGCAGCACTGCAGGGCTGCCTTTGGTAGTTTTAACTCCCAAATTTCTTATGCTCCCCTCCACTGCTATATTTTCTGTGCCTGGTGTGTGTACATCCATCCCTCTTCATTCCACCATCCATTCCTTTCTAAGCCAGCAATCTATTAATAAAGCTCTTGATGAGACACTGAAACCAGTACCAACAATGCATCTTCCTTCCTGCTGGAGAAGACTGGGGGGTTTGATAAGCATGAAGCTTTATGCAGGCAGCTATAACTATAAACTGCCATTGGTTGCTGTGAAACAATTAAGTGTTGCAACTGTTTAAATGTGTTGCCTCTCTGTAGCAAAGGATTTGTATTTCAAAAAGAAAGTAAAACCTAATTAGTACTTTGTTTCATCCACAGATGTGGATGCTGGCTGATAAACAGATAGGCTTGATTATAATATCAATAAGTGAGATAAAATGGTTGTGACCCAAGACCTAACTTACCAAATGTTTGGGCTATTCTGTATGAATACTGTAGCTGTAAAATATATAAACTTCTCACATAAACATACCTTTGTAGAGTTTACTTTTAATATGTAACCCAGTCCTCAAAAATCTCACACATTCTTGAGCAGTTTTGCCGGAAATTCTGCATCTGACTTACATGTTGTGGAAATGTAAGAGAGAAAAACCAATGGAACAGAAAAACCCAAAACCAAACCAACCAACCAACCAACAGCACAAAGCGACCAACCTACCACCCACCCTCCCCAAAAAAACCCCACCACCAAAAAAACCCAAAAAACAACCCCAAAATTTAATTGCAAGGTGCTTCATAGCAAAGATAGTTTATAGTTGGTGTGGCAGCATTCATACGCTCATTTTTATTCCTGTGGCTAAGAATGAATATTCATGCTAAGAATGAATCTCCCTAAAACAGAAGAGAACAAATGTAAGCTTTTAGCATTTGGCTGAACAAACTCCTACAGCTTTTAAGGATCAAGGCAATTGCTGAGCAAGAGTATTTACTAGGCCAGGCGACCTCACTGTGCACAAAAATAAATAAACTTAGAGGAGAAGGGAAACCGAAATGTGTCTCTGAGCATACACTGTAATAGATATTGTGTTCCTTTGGGATAATTGGTCTGCTTGTAAGTTCTTACTAGGGAATAAGAGGTGCAAGTTGCAGTGAATATAATTTTATGTGGGTGTCTAAACTGTGGTCTAAATATGAATTGACACTTAGATGGACATTTTATTTCCCCAAGCTCTCATATTTAGATGTTTTACTTTGTGGTTCTGTGAGAGTAAAACCTAAGCCCATTCTGATTTAGTACAAAAATATGGATCACTTGAGGCTGTTTAACCATTCACAGAGAAATCCAGAAAAACTTTGCTTTGCCACTCAGTACCATCAAGAGCTGCAGTTTTGTTGAGAGGTAGTAGTCTCACCCTTGTAATAAGTTGTTGCCCTTGACAGTGTCAGAACGGATTAGTATTTGGATATGCTTACAGATGCCAGTGTGGGTGTCTGTGAGATATTTGTTTCCTGTCTGCAGCACGAACATTGAAGTAAAGAACATTACAATTCTAATAACTTACATAAACTTCCTCAGCATTCATATTCCAAGAGGAAGATGAATGTCCTTAGAGTGTGAAAACCCGAGGCAAAGAAGTAGTTATCCTGAGAGAGCATTAGTTCGTAACAGGGAAAAAAACCTGAATAGTGGATGAGAGGGCAGATTTACTGATAAAGCTACAGGATCACAGCCAACTGCTTATTAAGACCTTATAGCTCAGCACAGATATCATGAGATAAATAATCAGCCAAGCTATGGTTTTAAGGCGACTGTAAACCTAACTCTACCCTTTTATTAGCACTGAGCAGTATAGTACATGTTCTTGTGCTACCAAACAGTACTTGTGCACTGCTACAGTCCTTCCCACCATTTAGATTGACTGATATCTGTCTTTAAAGGCTGTACCACTGCACAGCCTCCCACTTCACCACTGTGGCTGCATCTAGTCCCATTGGAAAATGCAGTTTGATAGAAGATGTTCTCGTTTTGGAGTACCTGTTATAACCATATATATATATATATATATATATATATATATATATATATATATATATATCTCAGTTGGAGAGAGCAACTACTCTATCTATCCTTTGTTCTGCTGTTGCCACCAGGTGTTCTCTAGCACTGTGACATGATAGATGTGTATGTTTCTTACTTTGTCTCTATAGTAACAGACTGCCAAAAGAAGTCTGGGAGCTCAGCCATGTGCATAGGAAAAATGGAGGACTATACCCCATCATCAGGAAAACAAACTCTTTATTTAAAGTGTTATAAATGGAAGACTGGAAATGGCACGTGTAAGTTTAGATGGTTTTAAAAGGTATTTTTCCCTTTCTATTTTGTTGCATGAAAGGCAATCGAAATGTTTGGCCTAGCCTCCTAGAAGAAAGCAATTGGCATTTCTGTCTCAACATCTGCTTTTATTGTTAAAGCTTTGACACAACTTGTAATGTTGCTTTGTGGGTGACCACCATGTATTTTTCCTTTTCTTCACTCTTCATCTCCATCCCCAGTTTACTCAATGCATGATAGTGCAATCATACTTCTGAACAATTCAGTTCATTCCTCAAATTTCTTGACTAATTTGCCGATTTAAGCCACACAAGTTCAAATACCCTTGCTTTACTTTTAGCATTCCCTGTGGTCCAGCCTCTTACATTCCCTTTCATTTACTACGTGGTGCTGCCATCACCTCCCCACAGACTGTCGGGTCCAACTTAACCCAGCACCATCCTGTTTACCACCAAATCCTATCCGTGGCTGCCGCATCCACACATCTTCTAAATACCTCCAAGCGTGGTCACTCAACCACTCCCCTGGGTGGTCTGTTCCAACGCCTCATCACCCTCTCAGTGAAAAGAATTTTTCCTTATATCCAATCTAAACCTCACCTGGCACAGCTTGAGGCCATTTCCTCCTGTCCTGTCACTTTTTAAGTGGGATAAAAGGCTGACCTCCACCTTGGTACAGCCTCCTCGAAGGCAAGGAAGTGACAGTAGATTATGTAGCATATAAAGTATTTTGGAAACAGTTGAAACTAAAAGCAAGAATTAGAAAAATAAAGTGATGAAATGCAAAAACTCCACAGACCCACGAAATCTGCCACGGGAGGTAAAACCTGCTTCCAGTTGAGTTTTAGCTAGTTATACTTCTGGCTGAAAAGTGGGTGTGAATAACAAGACCATGTTGATCTGTAGGCCATAAATGTTTTTCCTGCTAGCAGCAATGCAGAAGCTATTCCAGCCACTGTGCAGGTTAATGGAAAATATGTGCGTGTTGTGTGCGCATGCATACATGATGATGTAGGTTTTCTCCAGTATGGTAACTATTGATCTCTGAATTTATCTTATGTGAAAGCAACAATTGCCTTTTGTGTTCACTGCAATTTTTTTGCCAATATGTAAATATTTAGAAAAACCTCCTTGCATTTCACCACTCTCTGTAGAATTGGGGCAGCATATTAGCTATGAAAAATAAAAGACACAGAAAAAAATCTTGTGAAATGATTTCTTTGAAGCTGAAATAAAAACATTGTTATGCCCAGAGATTAATTATGAATAATCGGATTCTGACTTTAATCTGTTCAGTTAAGGGGGGAAGCATGGATGAGTTCAGGAGGAATATTTTTCCATCTTAAAATGATCAAAGTATTTTTGTATATTTGCAGAAATTGGTGGAGACATGACAGTCAGAGATGGGGGAAAAGGGTACCAGTTCAGAATAAATAATGACATCAGATGAAACATGGAACAAATAGGGAAAAAATAGAAGGAACTTGCACTGGAAATTATGCAAAATCCTGCGTGGCTTTGTAGAAAATAGTAATGACCGAACTAACTCTGTAAGAAGCCAGTTGTTTGCAATTTTCAGCTCTGCAGATATAAAAATATTGCAATGTAAAAATAATACATGTGCAAAAAAAAATTAACAATGGCCAAGGGCTATTTTCTCAATGAGAAAGCCAATGCTATGCAGTTAGACTTTATATATTTTCTTTTGGTTGTAAATTTCATTATTAATTTCAAAGTTTCTCTCCATCCTTTTTAAAACTCATGTACCAATGAGCCAGAAGTTCAGTCCTGGAAGAGAGGAATGAAGAAGTAATGTGTTGAGGCCAGAGATGTATTTTTGCTAGAGAAGGCAATACTGGGAATGAGTAATGTTAATTTTTTAATTTGCTGATGGATCTGGTAAGTTTAAGGCAAAGCTGGAGATAACTTTGTCACCAGCATGCTCCACTTACTATCCAACAAGGAAATTCCTTACATGCTGGCGTTGTAAGATTGAGAAGAGAGTTACAAACTTTTCAACACACGCTGTGAAAAGTGTCCCTTTGTCTAGAGCTGTCAGCCTGCAGCCCAGTACTAGAACCTGAGCTTGTTCCTAATAGTAATCCACATGGCATAGTGGCCTGAGCTGCATCCCTCCACAGCCTGGTGATTCCTACCTGCCTTCCCTATCGGGCATCTTTAGTCTGCAATTATTACTTACATGTTAAGGGCAAGTAGCATTCCTTCTTCATGGCCTTTCCTCCCTCCCCAGCCTTCACTCTGGTGGCCTCTGGTTTCAGTTTTGCGGCATAAATTTATACTAGGAACAAACTGTCAGAGAAGTATAGATCGGTCTTAGAGTCAGTTTGGTTTTTTGTGAAAGAACTCATACTTTTTTCATGCCCAGGTTTCATTACAGGTTATCATGAAAGAGCAAGACCTCAGTGCTCTTGTGTGTATGGAATACTTGTGGCTTTTTCAGTTCTCCACATTTCTTCAAATACAGGGAAAAAAGCCAGATTAAATGATAAGAGTACAGTATAAGTCTCACTTTCCTACACTTGAAGCATAACAAGACCCAGTGACTGCTGAAGCAGTGAATCACCACAATTTACATATGCAGGTCGTCAGGGAACATTCTCTCACAGCCCAGAGCATCCCTGCAGTCAACACTTTGCTACTGCCATTGCAGCCACCTCGTATGCATTCCTGTTATTGGTCCTTTAGCCAGCACACAGGTGGTGTGATGAGGAGACCACACTTTTAATTGCTGGGAGGAATTAAAAGGGGAATTAACCTGTCCCCGTGCAGGGACCCTTGCTTCATGGGAGAAGTATCAGGGCTTGCCTGGCTACAGCCCTGTGGGGGAAAGAGGTGTTCCGCATTTATGCTGTCATTTCTCTTTGAGGCCAGTCAGAAGAAGTCAGTGGTGGAGCCAGGCTGCAAACCCGGAGTTCAGGTGCCGGTGACAAGCAAGAACGCTTTATCTAGTCCTTGTAGGAGTGGTGTTTCCAGGAATGGGGACGTGTTCCCACCTTTCCAGGGTCACGATCCTTTCCTTTGAAATGCTTTCCCTGTAACTTGACTAGTTGGAGGATGAATTGGGATGGAAAGGACCTTCTCCACCCATCTTAAAGTGAGGGAGAAGAATCTCGGCGTTCGCAGCGCGTGTGTGGGAAGAGGGCGGTGGAGCGGCGGAGCTGAGCCGGCTGCGGGCGGGCGGAGGAGCGGGATCGTGCTGCCGAGGGTGTACCGCAGCCGCCCGAGGGCCGTGCCGAGTACACAGTGTTCTCTGCCCGCCCCTGAACTGGGACTGAACTTCCCCAGCCCGCTGTGCTCCGGGGACCGCGCAGATACACGCCGCGGGGCGGGGAGAGAGGCAGAGAAGAAGAGAGCAAAGAGGGGTGGAGAGAAATAAGTTCCAACAGGGTTTATTTAATCCTGAGTACTTTAAGTGGGGTGTTGTTTGGGTTTGTTCTTTTTTTCTGTTTGTTTGTTTTGGGGGATGTGTGTGGTTTGGGGGGTGGTTTTTTTGTTGTGTTTTTGTTTTGTTTGTTTGTTTTTGTTGTTTGTGGGATTATGTTTTGGTTTTTTGGGTTTTTTTTGTTTGGTTTTGGTTTGGTTTTTTGTTTGTTTTGCTGGGTTTTTTTTGTTTTCTTTTTCCTTCTTTTTTTCTCTGTGTGTGTGCGTTTTCTTTTTAAATTAAAAAAAAAAGTAAACAAAAAATGCAAGGCAATCAGCATCCCTAAGCAAGCATACTATCGGAAAAAAACGTAGAAAAAGAAAAAACACTGCTTTTACAGAAATAGATTTATGGCACTTCTGTTTCTTTGACTTCCTGTGATTGTTAAACAAGTACTTTTCCTTTACTCTTCTCCCTGCCTTGAACATTTTAATTATGTTTCCTTCCCAAAGGAAACTGAAACTGCTATGACCCCACCTAAGAAAGAAAAGACTAAAGGTTTTACAAAGACCTCATCCCCACAAGTTGTGAGAGTGTGTCTTTAAAGCAGGTATCCCTCAGAGGTTTTGCGCTACTGTGGTGCAGGTCTCAGGCAAAGATGTGTGCCCGTGAGAGGTGCAGAGAAGCAAATCAAGGAGTTTCAGCCTGCAGCAGGTCAATGTGTCAGCAGGCGCAGAAGCATGGATATGTTCCTCGGGACTGCATTACTATGGGTTGTCTTTGTGAAACCTTTGTGACTGGATTAACAGCACAAATGGGCATTTTCTTTCCTTAGTGAAAACAGGTCTGTGCCAATCTTGGATCAAAATGAATAATAAATCTCGAGAGATTTTGGAAGCTATTATGTATAAGTGCCTATATTTCATGCAAGCATCACCACTATGGGAAGACTTTTTGTCTTTCTCTGGTTTGGTTTTGTTATGGAGATCATAGAGGTAACCCACTCACTCTTTGTGTGGTATTCTGCAGAGTAGCTAAAGTCACCACCTAGTCCTGTTTAACTGACTTTCAATTTATTACTCAGAGCTATCTGGACACCATCTGCATATTTTGGGTTTGTTGTTTTGGGGTTTTTTGTAGTAAGTTGGGATTTATATCACTGATGAGTTATATCCTTAGTGTGTTCCAGTCCATTAACTAGCTCATAAAATCCTTTAGAAATATTGGTTTTAGCCTGTCCAGTAGCTAAATGATGCAGCCTCTTGTGGTCTGCAGTTCAACCTGAGGGAGCAGGAAACCTTTTTTCTCTTGTTTTACTACTGTACTGCCCTGAATATAAGATAAGCGTCTTGCCTGTCAAATGTGAAAACATGCAGAAAATCTCCACCACTCTCACTTTGGAATTCTTTCCCTCTGTACTGTCAGTCAGGTTACGCCATGACCCTTCTAAAGTTTGTGCAGGTTGGATCCTGGCAGGTGCTGTCAGCAAGTGAAAGAGCAACCTCACAGGTAGCTCCAGGTCTTGGTCCAAAAAGGGGTGGACACACCGCAGCACCTTTTGGGTCTGATTTTAACCCTTTGAGAGCTGTTTCCCAGCAGTGCACTGGAGCAGAAGCAACCAGTGCAGCCCTGATACAGGCCGCAAGGCCATGCATGGGTGGGGCCTGTGTGTTGGCCCTGCCTGATGCATTCCTTGCCTGCCAGAGAAGGAGACTCCCACTCTGGTCCCTTGTTCATACTCATCTGTCTTCCTCATTCTCTTTTCACCACAAGAACCCCTTGCCCTTGTCCTTGTCCCACAGATATTCTTCTGCATCTGTTTGTCATCCTTTATCTTACAGCTGCAGTGCCTCATGGCTTTTCTCAGATGTTAGTGGCTAGCACTACACTGACACCTGCTTCTTATCAATTCATGTGTCTGTTTCATCAGTCTTGCGATTTTATCTTATCCACAGCCCTTGAAAGCTGCTTTAGGCCTCTTTCCTCATGTTTGCAAGGCTGCTGTGCCATAACTATGCAAGATCCATCCAAAAGCACTACAAAGCTTCTTCCTTTCTATGAAACAGGCAGGTTTTCGGGTCTGTGGCCCAGGGCTTATGAACAGAAATGATGGCTGTCCAGGGCAAGGAGACAGATGGGTCCAACACAACGGGAGGATTGCTGTACCTAGCTATAAACCCTTCAGAAGAAATAGACAGGGAAGGAGAGGAAGCGGGGCTGCGCTCCGTGCTCAGCGCTCTGCCGCAGCCCGAGCCGCTCCCGCGCTGCCCCGCGCACTCCGCGCCGCCCGCTCTCCCCTGCACATCCTCACACCATTTGCTCTCGGGACACCATTTGGCCATTTTGGGCAACGTGAGTGGCCGCTGGATGTCACTGTTTGATCTCCGAGAGACAGACACACGGACACTTGTCTCTGTCTCGAAATAGGGGCTCTGGCGTCCTTAAGGACTAAACAAAAGAAACAAACCGAATCTCTCCAACCGAAAGGACAGAGCTGAGCAGCACACCCCGGGACAGCTGCTTGTGGCATTCCTTCCTGCCAGAACAGGTGGCACAGGAGCACCGGGGACAAGCAGGGCCCTGCTCCAAGAGAGCTGACCCTGCAAGGCTAGGATTGCTGGGGAAGCGCGGGGAGGCGCGGCTCAGGTGCTCCATCCCTTTCAGGTCTATGAACAGCAGCAGTCTGGAGCGGGAAGCCCTCTGAAGGGCATTCTCGGCACTCTGGATGAGCTTGGGACTCCTGCAGAGCTGCCACCGTGGGAAGCAGGAGGCTTTGGAGGAACAAGCAGAGTGTCTGGTCTCTTTGCAATCCCCACACTCACTGCAGCTCTTCCAAGCCCTGCACGAAGAGTATTTCATAAAGAGCATAAGTGTTCAGGGGGAAATCATCTTCAGTTGGGAACTGAACTATATATGGGAATGGTAGCGCTATTTCTTCTGTAGAGGAAAGGTGAGGATATCTTTGTTGTGTTTTACTTGATGAGAATTTTGCTGACCATTGCAGTCTTGAGGAATGAAGTTTTGGGGGCTGGTTCGTGGTTGGAAGTAAACATAACCAGGGACCAGGAAAAGCTTGCCCGTGCTAAAAGAGTAACAATACTGCAGATCTTTGAATCTTGCGTGCATACACTACAATCAAGGAACAGCAAGTTTGGGTTTTTTATTCTTTTAGTGTGGAGATTTCATAGAATCCTAGAGTCTCTGGAGTTAGAAGGGACCCAAAAGGAGCATCAAGTCCAGCTCCACAAACACAGTACACCTAGGGAAGGAACGAAGACTTTCTTACATAGGCAGAACTGGACACTGGTAGGTCATTTTGGCACTAGGCATGCAAGGGAGAAGCAGAACATTTCTCCCTCCAGCCCTGTCTCAGATTATCTCCTCTAACAGAAATCTGTGTGGCAGACACTCCGGTGTCTGCTTTGCTGGTCAATCTCCCTGCTTGCAAGCTGCAGCTGCAGAGCACTCCAAGTTTGGAGGCACTGGATTGGAGCAAGTCCTGCAACCTTGTTTTGTTGCTGTGGCTTGTGAGGCGTAAAAGTCTCACACAATCCTACACTACTCAAGCCACAGCACCTTCCCCTGCAAAGGCCTGCCCTGGCTTCAAACAGGGCCTGGGCTCAGAAAGGCTGAAAAGGGAAAGGTTTTCTGGAGGAAACATTTTCCCTCAAGGGACATTCAGACATCTGTTGAGACTGGGAGCCCCAGAAAGGGCTGTACTGACCATGTGCTCTGGGGCATGCTGAGGAGACCCATCCTTGGCGGCTGTTAATGAGGACAACGTCCTTGAAGGACAAGGAGATCCGATAACGGTGTCCTTCTCATTTTCTGAATTTCTGGCACCATTTTCTTGTGTGCCGAAGGCTGAGCACTCAGCACCGATGGAAGTCAGTGGGAGCTGCCTTTGGAGCAAGACAGGGAGACAACAAAGATGTCCTGAGGTTTTGCAAGGAGAGCATTGGAAGGGACAAATCCCCACTAGAAAGGGATGTGGGGGAAAATGTGGGGACAGAGGATGAGAAAAAGGCTGAGGTACTTAATGCCTCTTTGCCTCAGTCTTGAACATGAGCAAGCTTTTCTCTGAGTACCCAGCGCCCTAAGCTGGAAGACTGGGACAGAGCAGAACAAAGGCCCCAGCATCCAAGGGGAAATGCTTAGAGCCACGCCACTTAAGCACACACAAGTGTGTGGTGCCTGACGGAATTCACACAACGAAGGTACTGAGAGAAGTGGCAGAAGTGCTCACCAAGGCACTTGCCATCCTTTCCCAGCAGTCCTGGCTGAGCGGAGAGGTCCCAGAGGACCAGAAGTTAGCAAATGTGATGCTCATCCATGAGCTTGACTTGGGCACTGGGGAGGTCACAGAGCAGACCCTCTTCAGAGCCATCACACGGCAAGTGTGGAGCAAGGAGGGGATCAGGGCCAGCCCACATGGCTTCCTGAAAGGCAGGCGCTGCTTGAGCAGCCTGAACGCCTTTTAGCTCCAGGTGACCCACCCAGCAGATGAGGGACAGGCTGTGGCTGTTGTCTGCCTGGCTTTTAGTAAAACCTGTGACACCGTGTCCTACAGAATTCTCTGTGAGCAATGGGCTGTGTGTGGCTTGGAGGGGGGCCCTGCTCACGGAGTTCAAAAGAGGGTGTTTGACCAGAGCCAGAGAGTGGTGGGGAATGGAGCTGCATCAGCTGGCAGTGCTCCAGTGGTGTTCCCTGGGGCTCAGGCCTGGCGCCAGTCCTGCTCAACACCTTAATCCATGGTCTGGATGGGGCATGGCGCACACCTCAGTGAGTCTGCAGTGACACCGAGCTGGGCAGGAGTGCTGATCTGCCGGAGGGCAGGAAGGCTCTGCAGAGGGCCCTGCACAGCCTGGAGCGATGGCAGGAGGCCAATGGCGTGAGGTTCAACAAGCCAAAGCGCTGGGTCTGCCCTTGGGTGACAGCAGTCCCGTGCAGCACTACAGGGGCTGGGGCAAAGGGGCTGGGAAAGGCCCGGCGGAAAAGGGCCTGGGGGCATTGGCCCAAAAGCAGCTGGATTTGAGGCAGTGTGTGCCCAGGTGGGCAAAAAGGCCACTGGCATCCTGGCTTGGGCCAGCCATCGTGTGGCCAGCAGGAGCAGGGCAGTGACTGTGCCATGTACCCGGCCCTGGTGAGGCTGTGCCTGGAACCCGATGTTCAGTGCTCCACAAGACATTGCGGGGCCGGAGCGAGTCCAGAGAGGGACACAAAGCTGCTGAAGGGTCTGCAGCACAAGGCTCAGGAGCAGCGGCTGAGGGAGCTGGGGGAGCTTAGCCTGGAGCAAAGGAGGCCCAGAGGGGCCTCACCACTCTCTGTAAGCACCTGAGAGGAGGCTGTGGTGAGTGCAGGCTGGTCTCTTCCTCCGGGCAAGAGGCGGCAGGACAAGAGCAAATGGCCTCAGCTTGTGCCGGGGGAGGCTGATACTGGCTATGAAGAGAAGGTTTTTCACTGAAAGGGGTGCCAAGCATTGAAACAGGCTGCGCAGGCAAACACTGGAATCACCGTGCCTGGAGGTATAGGAAAGATGTTTGGATGTGGCATTTAGGGACATGTTTTACTGGTGCACTTGGAGAGTGAGTTCATGGTTGATCTTGTGGTTATTTCCAAGCAAAATGATTCCATGGTTCTGTGATTCAGAAGCACAGTGCTCGAGGAAGTTACTTGGGCTTTTTGTGCCTGTGGTTCCTCGAACCTGGGCAGCATCCTGGACATTCTGAGGAAAGAAGAGCTTTGTTCTCCATCCTCTGAAGCTGCAGGCAGCTCTGATCAAGCATGTGTGCAGCTGATTTGGATGAGGGAGTTGATGTGCCAGAGAAATGGCATTTTCTGGGTTGTTGTTCTACTGGATGGGGCAGTGATGTGACTGAGCTCAGAGACTATGGCTTGTAGGGTTGGGAGGTACAGCATTTTAGGTGGACAGAGGTGGAACAGATGTCCAGAATTAATCCGTGTGCTAGATAAGGGTCTTTGATTAGGCACATTGGCCTCCAGGACATGGATTTGGGTTTCTAGTGCCAGGCACCGTTGAAATTAAGCCCTGGACAAAACATCAGGGTTTAGGGCACATTTGCCTTTCCGGTATGTAATATATACATAACTGTATTTGGTATGTGCTTATGGATTTATATAGTTTGTGTTTTTCTTGACAGTTTGAAAAACTGGGTTATGCCCTCACAGTACTATTGTTTTGGTATGTTTTGTTGTTATGCGGTATTCCTGCTATTTGCAACAAGGGCTTTTTCTGATTGTTGTCTATTTTTTCATCAGATAGATTGTTTTTACATCTGCAGTAGGAGTTGGCACATTTTGTTGGGACTCTGCTTTGCCGTCATATCCTTCTCTTCACATATAATTGCCTAGGCTCTGTTTTCCAATACTTACTACTGTCTTGTCCTTAGATTTCCAGTTTCCACAAATCCTGCAGAGATCTTATATTCTTCAGAGGGATGAGACTATTCATCATAATAATTTTTTTTGTCCTGGCTATTGGTTATGA
This sequence comes from Acanthiza pusilla, assembly GCA_036630365.1. Lineage (NCBI taxonomy): Eukaryota > Metazoa > Chordata > Aves > Passeriformes > Acanthizidae > Acanthiza > Acanthiza pusilla. Next base: position 3,534,363 of record JAXCHO010000095.1, read on the forward strand.
CAGAAATGAATTTAATCCCTAATTACTGCACTTTATAGCTCTTTAAATTCAGAGGGCTTTGTCTTACTTATTAGGGTGTTGTGACACCTGAATCTTATAAGGAAAATGTTTCTTTTCCATGTGAATTCTTTTGAAATGGCATCAAGTCTTAAATTTTGCACCCGTGGAAATAGAGTGTAGGTCTCCAACAGCTCTGGGCTTGCGGTATGCAGCAGTGTGGAAGATCTCATTAAGAATTATTTTCCTTTAGTATCATTACATTGGGAGTAATGGGAAATGTTGCAACCATTTCCAACAATCTCGTCGTGTTTCCTCCCAGTTGGAAAGTTGCAGGCAAGTTTATTTTCTCCATTTTCAGTTTTCTTTGGGACTGTGCATTATTAATTTGGCACAAAACCAGAATGTTCCCACTGTCTAACATGGAGTAAGACTGTTCAAGGTAGAGGGAGTTATCAGCTCAGTTGATTGCGCACATCAAGACGTTTTTTTTCCCAATGTCAAGGCTTCCAGCTGGGTGGGTCAGCCACCTCCTCTCTGCTGTGTTGGTCTCTCTCTTGTTGGAGATAGAGGTGTCAGGGTAGACAGCCACTTGGAGTTAGTCATCTCTATTGTGCTGACAATGGATGCTCTCCACGTTGATGAGAGAAAGAGATGGCAGCAGTGCTTTTCCACATATTACAGCATCAATTAAAAATAACCAGATGGAAGTGAGAATTGGAGAAAAAGGTTGATGATCAGTGCCTGCTCCTGCCTCTTTTTTCTGTCTGCAGCTCCACAGATGTAAATGAATGAAAAGGTCATAATTTTCTTTTTCAGACAAGTCTGTTATCTGTGTCCAGGAAGGAAGCAGCTGTATGCTATCAGCATGAGGCATCATGGTGAGGGTCAACTCAGATGCATGGAATCTTGGGGGAGTACACAGTGCAATCGCCTTTGATGCCACTTGAAGATGAGAGTGCTGTGTCCTTCCTCTCCCAGAATAACTCTGCTCTGTTATCTGGCTCCCTTCTGGTAAGGGTCCAGCGCTTCCATCAGTAATAGTGTTCTCCACCCTTTTTCTTGGCTTTTTCATCTGTTGAAACCTTGTCTGCTGTAGGGGCAAGTGAGGCATTGATGGCTATCTACTGCTCTTGTCCCTCCCCCTGGTGTTTTGTTTGGAGGAACAAAATGAACAATTTCCCTAAGACCTTACTGTAAGAAATTTCATTTCTGTAATAGGGAATGTTTGTGTTGGAACAGCAAAAATGTAGTTAAGATGTTAAATATGTATGCATACACATGTTAAATTCATATGTGCACATACAAATATGTGTGCATACATATTTTATATATGGCTAGAGTAGAGCTTTATCTTTCTATGAGCTTTTTGAGAAACAATAGTTGATGACTTTATGAAATTTTCTGATATAATTAGTCCATCAGAATGGCTCACTAATCCTCACCTCTATAGCTTATTCAGAACTGTTCCAATTCTTGCATCCATTCCCTGGTGTCATCTCTAGGCCTTAAAGTTTAGCATGAGATTTTTAACCTTAATGACAGCATATAGGTCCTTTTTTCCAGAAGACAGACAAACTTCTTGTGTGATCAGTCATTGGAAACTCATGTGAACTTGCATCAGAAGGCTGAGCAGTGTTACAGTATGTTACTTTTTCTTTTAAACTCCTGAATATGGGTATAAGGATGCTTTTAATCTCCGCCAGGTTTTTTTAATACATAATGTATATTCTGTGGAATATATGTAAAACCAGACTTAACAGGTCTGGCAAGGCAGAATTTTCTTGTGAAGTGTTCTTCATCCTGAGAAGAAGCTGCAAAAGAACCAGTAGGAATTGCTCGTGGTGGTGCAGCAGGTGCTGAAAATCAGGGGACTTACTCAGATGTCTGAATGTGAATATAGATGCCTAGTTTTGAAATCTCTGGTCATGGTACAGTAAACAGGAATTTTTACAAGCAGTGCTTTCCATCTGTAGCATGATTGTGAACTTCGAACTAAAGATGTTTGACTATGGTGATTATAATCTTTGAATTGCTTAGCAAAACCATATATGTAAAAAATCATGTTCCAATTATCTGGAACTATTTTTCCCCCTGAAACAAATAATCTCTCAGCTTTAGATAAAACAGAAGAAGTTTTAATATTTTTTTTCAGAATTAGTTTGACGAAGCAAAAATCAAAGTAGTAATAGTTTACAAGTCTGGCTACTAGATTTGTATCACACCTTTGCAGTGACAGTAGGTGGAAGGTCATTTCCACTTAGAGTCATTGTAAAGGATATTTTGAGAACTTTTTTATGGCAGCCACATGGAAGTTGTGAATAAAAGGCAGAAAAATAACTCTGGCTGTTTGCCTTCTCCTGCTATATAGTACAGTCCAATAACTTTAAAATAATTTGCATTTGCAGATGAAAGGCTGATTTTCCCTGAAAATTAAACTAATTTTGCATTTTTCTTTTTCAAAACAAAAATGGGTCATTAAGACCTCTATAACAATTGTGCTCTAAAATAGACAAAGCTCTTTTATGAATCAGATACAGCCTGTATATAGAGGAGGTGACAAAATGTGCTTGAAGGAGAACAGGATGCTTAATGGATTTATGCCTAGCTTTGTTACATCTGGATATTCTTCTTTTGTGTTGCCTCCAAAGATGCTATTTTAGGCTCCTGGGTTTCTTCGGTACCACTTGAACTGAACACTTTGTGCCTAAACTCCTCTGAGAGGTGACGAACAGGAGAACAGAACTTGCTGTCTATTTCAAAGATCACATGCAGACAAAAACAAGATACCAAGTAATTTTACCCAAAGTGTGGATTATATGCAGTGCCTGGGCTTGTGCTTCTTGCGGGGGTCCTCTCAGGGAGAGACTCAGCTGCATCCCAGGCTATGGCTGCTTGCAGTCACCTCTCTCACACCTCAAGAGCTGGTTCTTGCTTTGTGTTGGTGTTAGCAGAGAGGTGATGAGGCCAGGATGGGGAGATGACCTCTCTGTGCTGTGCCTGTGCAGGTATCAGCAAAAAAACCAGACATAGACTTTACATGCCAGTGTGATGAGGGAGTGTAGGAAATGGACAAGTAGAAGGAAGTAATTTGACAGCACCACACCGCTCCATCAACAGCCTGACTTGATGAGTTTTCTGTAGGAGCTGAGCCTTGCATATAACTTTAAAGGGTTTCTGGTAGAGTAATGAGATACCTTGAAAGTCCTCCCCAGGCATGAAAAGAAGCTTGTGGGGGGGGCTGACATCATGACTGGGTGGAGAAATAGAGAACAGGCAGGGGCATGAAACTGAAAACTAATACAAGATCTAGAGGGAAGAATGGCAGTCATGCTCCTCTCCTCTGACTATGGGTCACTACTGAAAATCTGTGATGGCAGTGAGGCAAATGTGGCTCAGACCAGCAGGTAATTGTCCACTGTGGCAGTTTGGATTTTAGAATTTATGAGGTAACGGCTCCCTTAGCAAATTTGGAGTTAAACTCTCTCCCCAGTCACTCTGGGGTTTCCTGTTGTAGTTTATAATTTTGTACAGAAGTAAACAGTGGAGAATGCAGGCACCAGTTCTGCTGATGGGCATGATCAGATGCTTTCAGCCTGGGCTATGATTTTAAAACCAGTTCATAAATTAAAGAGGTCACAATCAACTCAAAAGACCTATTTTCTTTCTGACATAGTTTTCCATATTGCTGCTGATAACAGAAAGACAAGACTCTTTTCAATTGCAGCACCAGCTGCACTGTTTCATTAGTATTTCTGTGTTAGATGTAACTTCCAGATTAGTTTACCTTTTACTTTTTCCTCAGGATGTTGTGTCGGCTTTCACATGGATCTTTCATCACATTGCAGGAGTTAAGGGCATTCAAAATCCAGTGGAAGTCTTTAAAACTAATTTCTATTGTTCAAAAAGTAAATTTTGAGTTGTCTATCTCCTTTTAGAGTCTGTATATCACACAAATTCAAACACTGACCTAATTTTTTTCTCTTTCTATCTGAAGGTAAGCCAGGATTAGCACTGCTGAAGAGAAATGAAATATAATTGATGTGAACATAAAGGTAAGAAGGAGTCCTTTCAGGCATTTTCCCTCTCAGATGTTTGGCAATGCTTCACTTTCTAGCAATTCAATTTCTTGCAATTGAAGTGAACTGCTTAAGACTCAGGAACAGAACTATTGCTCAGAGAACCATTTTTCATCTTCCCAGCCTTCTTTGATGTCTGAGGCAGGACATAGGAGCAAGGATGAACAGAAGGAGTAGAGAGGTGGGGCTGGGATCTGGGCAGGGGCAGTGGTGGGGGAACTGGTGGTGAGGGCTTGTTAGGCTGCCTATTGTTAATTGTGAAAGGAGAAGGCCAGGCACCCCATCCTGACTGCTGACCCTGTGGGTGACATCAGTTTCCACCAGTCACTCTCAAGCTCAAGCACAATGCAATACTGCCAGCTCCATCTATGCTATAGTTCTATATGCCTACATATGAACAGGCTACACTTCGAGGTGCCCACATAGCCTCAGTTAGAACACTGAGGTTTGTGTCTTCAGCAGATTTAATTATATCACTATATGCCATCTCATCCACAGGATTTTGCCTCAGACTGTGCATGAGAAGGAACTGATGTGGGGATGAATAAGAGGTGTGCAGCAAAGAAACCATTTGTCTGCAGGAGTCAGATTTCATTTATTTCTGGAGTCTGAATAAAGCTGATTGGTATCTAACAACCCTTCCTGTGGGGAAAAATGCATTAGGGTTTTGATGTGGCTTTTAGAAATCTTCTTCTTGAATGGGTATTAAAATTTTTTTTTTTGCTTCCTTGATGCCTGATGCATAAACTGATGATGACAAGACCTTTCCAGCTCTAGTGCCATCAGTGAAGCCTCCCTTACCCTGCCTGGCTCACAAGGAGGTGGAGAAGGCAGATGGTAGCATGTACAGAGAGAGAGGAAAAGGATCTCGTTTTGAGCGACCTAGTGAAGAAGGACTGTTTTTTGCTTCTGCAGTTTTTTGACACCTTAAATAGTATCTAATTTTCCTAAAAGGGGTATTTTCTGTCACAAAATACCTTCTCTGGAAAGCTTCCAGTCAGTGATCCTGATTCACACAGGAGATTCCAGGTAAAGGAAAGAAAATCTGATGGGTAAGTCTCTGACGGACTGGGGTCTGTCCATGTTTCTGCTGTAATGCCCTGACGGCTTTGGTTAGGTTGTTGTATATAAATATTTCACCATCATCAAATCTCCCCCATTTTCCAGATAGCTCAGTTGAGGCCATTTGTAAACACAATATGTATTTATAGATGTAGAAAAAACCACCAAGAATACATAAATTCGGTATAAAACACTCCAGAGGTCTAGAAGTCTGGATGACAGGTTTTCGGATTGGGTTTCCACAATTACAGGCCCTTTGGTAAACTGGGATTATAAACAATTAGTCATGTTAAAGTTGTTGTGGAAATAAATTAATACATAAACTTGATAATTTAAAATTACTATCACAGAAAAAGTCATAATGACATAATGACAAATTGAATTTTGAGAGCAGACTGAGAAAGATGTGCAGGGATTGAAGAGAAAACAGCATAGCTGCTCATACTTTAAACCAATGCAACGGGTGGACTAGGGGGAGGTGGGAAAAGTATTTGAACAAATCTGTTGTGCAGAAAGAGAATGCATAGAGGTCTTTTTCAGGGCTTTGCAACTTTAATAATGCTTTTTAATATAGGACACAGAAAAACTATAGTGGGTAACTAGAGCTCCCCTAATGCAATAAAAGACACTCTAGTGTTTAATCTGCTGATTACAGTTTTGAAGGACCTGAAAGCTTGTAGGGACCACTGACCTGCTTGTATTAAAACAGGCGTATTGTGCCAATCCCACAGTGAGCTTGAGACACAGCTGAAGAATCTTAATAGATATCTCTTATAGTCTCAGTAACCTACTGTTGCTGAGTCTGTGACCCTTTTGAATAACCTCAATAACTCAATTGCAAAAAGACTATTTGGCTGAAGAAGAAAAACTCAGCCTCTTGGGTATTTGCATTTTAAACTACCCAAGGAAGAATTAGATGCAAAACACTTTCAAGTATCTGATCCCAACTCATAATTTAATTAAATTATAATAGAAATATTAACTTCTGATTTCCTAGACCTGGCTGGGGATAAGACTCACTTCATCCTGTCACCTAAAAGCTTGTGCATTTTGTAGGGCATGGGTTTTTCTTGAAGTCTTAATTGAAGCAGCAGTTTCAATTGCTAGTTGCACAATCTTTTAAAAAAGATGCTTCAAATTCATAAGTACAAAAACTAATTTTCCATAGATGGATTTGGATATACTCCAATTTGTCAAAGAATTAAAAATGTCCTATTCTTTTATTATTTGGTAAGAGAGAACGAGCTGCTTGCAACTAGTCAAAAGCTAAGAAAGCATTTTGCAAATATTTGACAGATCATTCAAGCAGAGAGTGATTCTGAAAAGACCAATGTCTGCCAAAACAGTCCATGTACTGTACGCTAAGAGAGGCGAACTTCATAAATAGAAATTACTGTATTGATATAAATATTGGTCAAAAATTACCTTAAAAATTGTAACAATTCAAAGCTTACTCTTGAATTTTTATTTACTTGTATGAAATTTCTCTTTTTGGTTCTCAGCTATTTGTATATTTTCCTGTACATTTTTAAAAAAATAAAGTGAATATTTTCAAGCTGTAGGATAAATTTTACAATTTTATCCTGCTATTAAGTTTTTTGGGTTTTTTTGGTGGCAGGTGCATGTTGAACAAATGCAGGTAAGAAGCCCATAAAAATGCATGAACATGTCTATGGCTTTAGAGGAAGGGGAGAAGGTCTGAGTTGAATGCTCTGGAGAGTGCTTTTCTAACATGAAAATGGGAAGATCTGGTAGTGGTATGACCCTTTCAGCTGGTATTCATTTTCCACTGTCTGTACAGAAACAGGTACAGAGCTCAAGAAACACTACGACCACACCCATACCAGACCCCAGTGCAGATGACAACAGTTATAACCTTGTTAGTGGTCTATGACGCACTCAGCACAACAGTGCTCCTTCTGTGCATCAAAATGCAAGCGTATCTGTGCCAGGAAAGGCTATCAACAACCTCTTTACTGAGGCCCTGTGGTGGGCCACATGTGGTGGTTCATGGTAGTGACATTGGAGCAAATTAATGCACCTGAGGCAACAGCATGGTAAGAAATTATCTGTAAAGCTCACCTGTGACCCAAAGACAGGCAACGGAAGCAATGGGACTCTAATCCCAGCTTAACCGTCTAAAATCTCAGTCTGTACCTACAAGCTACACCCTCCCTAACTAGTGCTTAACACTTCTGTTACAGCTCTCCATTTCTACCTCTGGGCCTTCGGTTTGGCAGCTGCTCTTAACTTCTTGGAGACATTTCCTCACTGAAAGGTAATGATGGTTTATCTTATGCCCCCCATTTAGGACAGCAGCGATTATGCAACTTATAGGAAACAACCTGAACTGCCCGGAGCCTCACCTGTGGGAGCCCCTCAGTTTGCTTAATTGCACAGAAGGCAGTGCAGATTCCTCAGGGGTGAGGCAGAGCACTCAGCAAGTGAAACCTTTGGCTTTATGGGAAGCCTAGCATTACCCCAGTGGGAGCACTGGGACACTGGTGCCAATCAAACAGGGATGTGGCACCGAGGAGCCCTGCTTGGAGCCAGGCTCAGGGGAAGGCAGTGCAGGGGTGGGTGATGAGACCGTGCTGATGAAGGAAGCGTGCGTACCAAGGCTCTGCTCTGCTCTGCTCTGCCTGCCCGTGAAGCTGCTGATGGCATGGGGTCCTGTGGTCTGAACTGAGACCGTGCTGCAGCTGCCACCGCGCTGGAGCCGTGCAGGTGAACGTGCAGATGGAGCGGGAAGTGGGAAGTGAACAACCCCAGGTTACTGTAGCAAGGAGACAAGGTGTGCTTGGGACTCTGCATACTCCAATGGGGAGGCCAACTCTCCCAGGGGATTGTAGCCAAATCTTCTGGTCTCTGTAGCACCTTAGACTCAATTTGTGCCATGCACTGCTCCCATTACTCTGGGATGACCTAATTTTTTCTTGCTGGGGGTTGACAGCTGGGACATGTTGTGCAGTGCTTTGCTACAGGTGCAATTTCACCTAAATGCTGCCTAATCAGACACATTCTGCCCCCATCTCCCATGTCAACTAATTTTGCCAGGAGGAAAGTTGGCAGCTGGCTAGCAGAGTTCCCCCTGCACATGCATGCTGGCCTTGTGAGATGCTGTTTGGCACAGTGTACCCTCTGTGTATGTGTGTCAACATATAAATGCGCTACTTCTTTTATTTCCAAGATTAGGCTCAGAAGTTGCTTGAAAATGCTGACTGAAAGGAGAAGCAAAAGAGATTTTTACCCTTACCTTTTTGTTGATTACAGCCCTGGCTAATCATCAGCTATGAATTAAAATAATTTGTTGGCACAAGTAGGTTTTAGGGATGTGTTATTAGATTTAGAAATGTGGCCATCCGTAATGGCAGTAATAGAAGTGTATGCCTGCAGTTTGCTGCTGTGACTGGAGCACAAGATAATTATCACTCCTTTTCTTTCAGCCCTGATTACTGCAACTCTAGTGCTGGCAGCTGGGGCAATGTTTTGCCTTGTTACTCTTAACAATAGCTTTCACACAGCAGTTCAAGGATATTAAGCTGGTTTGCCTTATTGAAAGGAGATGAAACCTTGCATGCAGCTACTATGTAAATTCTGGTGAATCATTGCGGCCCACATGGTTTATGCACCAGTGGTTTATATGAGAATTGGGCTGCAGTACTGGGTTTTTTTTTCTGTAGAAAGCCATAAGAAAAGCAAGGCTGATACATCCTTTTAAGAGAAAACTGAGGTGCCTCTTACTCATCTGAGTTTAGGTGTTTGTCTCTTTGGAATAAAGAGCCAATGTCACTGATCCCGTTTCATTGCCAGTCAGGTTGATTTCTTTTTTATGCCAAGTTTTGCTGTTAGTTTTTGAAACACCCAATTTAAGTAACTTTGTTACTTCAGTAGAGCAACAGTTGAGCAATTTGGGCTTAAAAAAGGTGAAACTTTGGTCTTCAAAGCATCTGTTTCTCTTGCTATTTACACTTTTTATACACTCTTCAGAAAGCACAGATACGGATGTTTCTTTTTCTAAGGGAAGACAGTTTGTGTAGAGTTTATTTTTGAAACTTTTGTTCTATTTAGATAGTAAAATATTGATTTTGATCTCCATGCTCCTGTCAGATGTTCACTTTCATCATGCTTTACTTGTTATTTGTATATACATACTGCTAAGTGACTCCTAGCCTGGACATGCACCTTCTGATACTATTTCAATTAATCTGTGGCTGTTCTACTGGTCACAGTGGGAACATGAAGTCGCACACAGGAACATAACAGGTGTTACTTACTTGATGTTTCTGAATGTTCATTTAGTACTATTTTTGATATTTTGATTGCAAAAGGAGGAAGACATGAGGTGTGAAGAGTATTGAGTGAAAGAGTTTTTTCATTTTGTTTCCTGCTTTAACTAATTTATATTTGAGGAGAGCATGAAGTGCAAAGCAGAGAAACGTATCTTTTAGACTATTCAACTTCCTGCTTTAAAACTAAGTGAACTTGGCTTAGACTTGGCTATTAGGGTTTCAGAAGGATAGATTAACAACCAGGGATTCTCAGTATTCCTTTGCAATCCTGGATAGTCTCCTTTTATTATTATTTTTATTTTTATTTTTATTATTATTTTTCAAATTTTATATAAACATAAAATATTTATATTTTTTATTTTTATATTTGAAGTCAATGTTTTACAGGTGGTCCTGTGTGGCTCAGAGCCCTGACAGAAATAAACCTGTGAGTCTTGTCATTGCTCAATTGCTTGGGTGGATGCAGTAGTCAAGTTCTCTTGAAAATAGATACCAGTAATACCCCTCCCAAATTCCAGATTATTAGACTGTTTGAATGTGTGCTGTTGTAGGGGACTAAAATATTTCATACAAGCTTTGACCATCTTCAGTCCTTTTTCTTGTACAATGGTTCTGTTGGCAGACATGAAACTGAAATAGAGTGTGATTTAGAACTGGACCTTCAAAACAATTTATCAGAATGGCTGCTTAAAAAACTTTGTACAAAATAATTATATTTTGTATAATCTGCTTAGTAGTTGCCTAATACACTAAGTTCATAGCTGACTGCCTATTCCCAAAATCTTTTTGGGGAGACATACTCAGTAACTTTTAGACATGGTTTTCTCAGGAAGCCAGCTAACAAATGAAGTCCATTAAGGAATCATTAAACAGTTTTCTCCCCCTCTATTTTTTCTTTTGATTTGCAAGATAAGGAGGCTAAAAATAGGCGAACTTAAAAAATATGTGATAAAACAAGGGGCAGGAAAAGCAGCTGATTATATCATTGGTGTCCCTTTTTTGTATAATATATAAAAAGCACTCTGAACTTTGAAAGATTTCAAACATTTAGCAATATCTTCTTTGTCTGAGACACTTCAATTGAATCATAGGAATGCCTTAATGTAGCTTTGGACCCCTCTGGCTCAAGGAATAGCTTCTAAGAGTTTCCTGATTGAGAGTGCTTTGCCCAAGAATACTCACAGATGGAAAAGTGAAGAGATGGTTTCGGGGGAGATGAAAGAGAGGGAGGTACCTTAGACAAAGCTGACTGGCGGGGGGGAGATTGTACTCAGTTTTTCTGTGTCCTAGATGAATATTGTGTAAAGAAGGATTATTAGTCCTTAAGATTCTACTATTTGTGTATTGGAGCAGAAGGACAGGTGGAGAAATGCTCTGTTGGGAGATGTAGATTCTGATCAGGGAGATGCTTTCCTAGGAGTTTTAGCATTATCCAGCAGTGCACAAAGGATTATAGCATTGTTTTAGTTGGAAAACACATTTAAGATCATTAAGTCGAACTATAAACCTGCCAGTTCCAACATTAAACCGTGTTCCTAAGCACCACAGCATCACATCTTCTAAATACCTCCAAGGGTACTTATCTTAAGCCATCCCAGTTCTGCGGGAATCCTCTTCTGAGTTGGAATGAATGCAAAAGACAGTAAAAAAAAGTTTTAGTATAACATGTCAGTTCACCTAACATGCTGTTCCTCCCGACCCCACACGCCATAGTCTCTGAGCTCAGTCACATCACTGCCCCATCCAGTAGAACAACGACCCAGAAAATGCCATTTCTCTGGCACATCAACTCCCTCATCCAAATCAGCTGCACACATGCTTGATCAGAGCTGCCTGCAGCTTCAGAGGATGGAGAACAAAGCTCTTCTTTCCTCAGAATGTCCAGGATGCTACACAGGTTCGAGGAACCACAGGCACAAAAAGCCCAAGTAACTTCCTCTTCTGAATCACAGAACCATGGAATCATTTTGCTTGGAAATAACCACAAGATCAACCATGAACTCACTCTCCAAGTGCACCAGTAAAACATGTCCCTAAATGCCACATCCAAACATCTTTCCTATACCTCCAGGCATGGTGATTCCAGTGTTTGCCTGCGCAGCCTGTTTCAATGCTTGGCACCCCTTTCAGTGAAAAACCTTCTCTTCATAGCCAGTATCAGCCTCCCCCGGCACAAGCTGTGGCCATTTGCTCTTGTCCTGCCGCCTCTTGCCCGGAGGAAGAGACCAGCCCGCACTCACCACAGCCTCCTCTCAGGTGCTTACAGAGAGTGGTGAGGCCCCTCTGGGCCTCCTTTGCTCCAGGCTAAGCTCCCCCAGCTCCCTCAGCCGCTGCTCCTGAGCCTTGTGCTGCAGACCCTTCAGCAGCTTTGTGTCCCTCTCTGGACTCGCTCCGGCCCCGCAAAGTCTTGTGGAGCACTGAACATCGGGTTCCAGGCACAGCCTCACCAGGGCCGGGTACAGGGCACAGCCACTGCCCTGCTCCTGCTGGCCACACGATGGCTGGCCCAAGCCAGGATGCCAGTGGCCTTTTTGCCCACCTGGGCACACACTGCCTCAAATCCAGCTGCTTTTGGGCCAATGCCCCCAGGCCCTTTTCCGCCGGGCCTTTCCCAGCCCCTTTGCCCCAGCCCCTGTAGTGCTGCACGGGACTGCTGTCACCCAAGGGCAGACCCAGCGCTTTGGCTTGTTGAACCTCACGCCATTGGCCTCCTGCCATCGCTCCAGGCTGTGCAGGGCCCTCTGCAGAGCCTTCCTGCCCTCCGGCAGATCAGCACTCCTGCCCAGCTCGGTGTCACTGCAGACTCACTGAGGTGTGCGCCATGCCCCATCCAGACCATGGATTAAGGTGTTGAGCAGGACTGGCGCCAGGCCTGAGCCCCAGGGAACACCACTGGAGCACTGCCAGCTGATGCAGCTCCATTCCCCACCACTCTCTGGCTCTGGCCAAACACCCTCTTTTGAACTCCGTGAGCAGGGCCCCCCTCCAAGCCACACACAGCCCATTGCTCACAGAGAATTCTGTAGGACACGGTGTCACAGGTTTTACTAAAAGCCAGGCAGACAACAGCCACAGCCTGTCCCTCGTCTGCTGGGTGGGTCACCTGGAGCTAAAAGGCGTTCAGGCTGCTCAAGCAGCGCCTGCCTTTCAGGAAGCCATGTGGGCTGGCCCTGATCCCCTCCTTGCTCCACACCTGCCGTGTGATGGCTCTGAAGAGGGTCTGCTCTGTGACCTCCCCAGTGCCCAAGTCAAGCTCATGGATGAGCATCACATTTGCTAACTTCCGGTCCTCTGGGACCTCTCCACTCAGCCAGGACTGCTGGGAAAGGATGGCAAGTGCCTTGGTGAGCGCTTCTGCCACTTCTCTCAGTACCTTCGTTGTGTGAATTCCGTCGGGCACCACACACTTGTGTGTGTTTAAGTGGCGTGGCTCTAAGCATTTCCCCTTGGATGTTGGGGCCTTTGTTCTGCTCTGTCCCAGTCTTCCAGCTCAGGGCGCTGGGTACTCAGAGAGAAGCTTGCTCATGTTCAAGACTCAGGCAAAGAGGCATTAAGTACCTCAGCCTTTTTCTCATCCTCTGTCCCCACATTTTCCCCCACATCCCTTTCTAGTGGGGATTTGTCCCTTCCAATGCTCTCCTTGCAAAACCTCAGGACATCTTTGTTGTCTCCCTGTCTTGCTCCAAAGGCAGCTCCCACTGACTTCCATCGGTGCTGAGTGCTCAGCCTTCGGCACACAAGAAAATGGTGCCAGAAATTCAGAAAATGAGAAGGACACCGTTATCGGATCTCCTTGTCCTTCAAGGACGTTGTCCTCATTAACAGCCGCCAAGGACAGGTCTCCTCAGCACGCCCCAGAGCACATGGTCAGTACAGCCCTTTCTGGGGCTCCCAGTCTCAACAGATGTCTGAATGTCCCTTGAGGGAAAACGTTTCCTCCAGAAAACCTTTCCCTTTTCAGCCTTTCTGAGCCCAGGCCCTGTTTGAAGCCAGGGCAGGCCTTTGCAGGGGAAGGTGCTGTGGCTTGAGTAGTGTAGGATTGTGTGAGACTTTTACGCCTCACAAGCCACAGCAACAAAACAAGGTTGCAGGACTTGCTCCAATCCAGTGCCTCCAAACTTGGAGTGCTCTGCAGCTGCAGCTTGCAAGCAGGGAGATTGACCAGCAAAGCAGACACCGGAGTGTCTGCCACACAGATTTCTGTTAGAGGAGATAATCTGAGACAGGGCTGGAGGGAGAAATGTTCTGCTTCTCCCTTGCATGCCTAGTGCCAAAATGACCTACCAGTGTCCAGTTCTGCCTATGTAAGAAAGTCTTCGTTCCTTCCCTAGGTGTACTGTGTTTGTGGAGCTGGACTTGATGCTCCTTTTGGGTCCCTTCTAACTCCAGAGACTCTAGGATTCTATGAAATCTCCACACTAAAAGAATAAAAAACCCAAACATGCTGTTCCTTGATTGTAGTGTATGCACGCAAGATTCAAAGATCTGCAGTATTGTTACTCTTTTAGCACGGGCAAGCTTTTCCTGGTCCCTGGTTATGTTTACTTCCAACCACGAACCAGCCCCCAAAACTTCATTCCTCAAGACTGCAATGGTCAGCAAAATTCTCATCAAGTAAAACACAACAAAGATATCCTCACCTTTCCTCTACAGAAGAAATAGCATTACCATTCCCATATATAGTTCAGTTCCCAACTGAAGATGATTTCCCCCTGAACACTTATGCTCTTTATGAAATACTCTTTGTGCTGGGCTTGGAAGAGCTGCAGTGAGTGTGGGGATTGCAAAGAGATCAGACACTCTGCTTGTTCCTCCAAAGCCTCCTGCTTCCCACGGTGGCAGCTCTGCAGGAGTCCCAAGCTCATCCAGAGTGCCGAGAATGCCCTTCAGAGGGCTTCCCGCTCCAGACTGCTGCTGTTCATAGACGTGAAAGGGATGGAGCACCTGAGCCGAGGCTCCCCGCGCTTCCCCAGCAATCCTAGCCTTGCAGGGTCAGCTCTCTTGGAGCAGGGCCCTGCTTGTCCCCGGTGCTCCTGTGCCACCTGTTCTGGCAGGAAGGAATGCCACAAGCAGCTGTCCCGGGGTGTGCTGCTCAGCTCTGTCCTTTCGGTTGGAGAGATTTGGTTTGTTTCTTTTGTTTAGTCCTTAAGGGCGCCAGAGCCCCTATTTCGAGACAGAGACAAGTGTCCGTGTGTCTGTCTCTCGGAGATCAAACAGTGACATCCAGCGGCCACTCACGTTGCCCAAAATGGCCAAATGGTGTCCCGAGAGCAAATGGTGTGAGGATGTGCAGGGGAGAGCGGGCGGCGCGGAGTGCGCGGGGCAGCGCGGGAGCGGCTCGGGCTGCGGCAGAGCGCTGAGCACGGAGCGCAGCCCCAGCTCTGCTGCCTGAGGGGCTGAGCCTCGCCCTTGCCTCCGAGGGAGGGCACAAGACAAAGGAAAACGTCGGTTTGAAATGATATGGTCCCTTACCATGTGTACTGTATGTTTGCCAGCGTGCCTCCATTCAGCTTTCGACACCCTCTGTCTTTCTGGATAAGTATCTTTAGGTTTAGGTACAGCTTACTGACACACCCCTGTCAAATCTGTAAGTTACCTAAATTCACAGATGGCAGTACTTCTTGTGCCACACTATCAAAATGGTACCGGGACCCTATGATCTGCTCAGCATGATAGAGTGGTTCTCATTCCTGTGCTGTCCTGTCAGGTTGTCCTGCCCTTGATGTAACCTGTTCAGGCGCAGCAATAGCTCTGAATGCTTCTTTAATGAAGGGGAGTCCCATAAATATAGAGGCGTAGAAACTAGAACATGTATAGCACCACCTTTGGCCAATCTTCCCTGGATCCTGTGCTATCTGAGCATCCAGAGCGAACAGTGAGTGGTTTCTCCCAATTACCTTATGTGATAACTTCTATTAAAACATGTCAGCATTTTAAAATAGTTTCTTCTATTAAAACACATTAAAATGTTTCGATTCCACCAGAATAGAAATGAGAAGTTATTAAATGCTTCTTTCTTAGTAGAGGCAAGATAGAGTTCTTGGCCCTTTCCTGTACATTATCAGAGCAGTTTTAACAAACAATGCATACTGTGTATTATTTTGTATTGCATTGTAGTAGACAGTTTGGAAAATGCTTAATTAATTCCCAGTTTCTTCCACTGAACAGCAACTCATTTTAGTGTTCATCCTTTCTTGATTAATATATTTTAGCATATTTTTTGTGCAACTTCTTCCAAACCTAAAAAATTCTTGATCTGCTGTGATATTTTCTCCTCCCAACATAATGCTGAAATTCATAGATCCAGTGGATCCATCCATCCGTCCATCCATCCATCCATCCATCCATCCATCCATCCATCCATCCCCCAAGGGGATGGCTTGTACCCAACCCTGATGCTGGTGCAGGCAAACTGAAGCATGTGTTACACAGCTGGTATAAGACAGCTCAACTTATTGTATGGTTAGGGCTGCACTCTGAGACTTTGGAGTCGCTGCGTGGTGAGTGGGATCATCTACTATTAAAGGAACTTGTTTCCCTGTAAATAGCCATGGTGCTGTACTGCCTGAAAATACTCAGACATTTTAGAAGAGATGGACTAAGGTTCACCCAGGAAAATCCTAACATAGGCCTAGTTTACCTTCTAGACCTATTAGGAATCTAAATAAGTACACAAAACTTTCAGATAAATATTAAAAATGGTGCAGTGGTAATGTAGTCCCCAGCTGTGACTGCGCAGCAAGGAAAGGGAATGTCCTTGCATTTCTATGTACTTCTCACTGCAGCTGCTGTTCCTGTCTGACTTAGCTGAACTGGGGTGCAGATGCAGGCAGTCTGCTCTGGTTAGAAAGCTAAAATGTTTCAGGGAGAAAATGATCAATGGGGAACTGAGGACCAAGCTATGTTTTCTGAAACTTTGGCCCTTTCTTGCAACAGGGTAGCTATTCACCATCTCTGAGATAAGAGGGGAGCAGAGACAGAATGTCCTTTTAAATACTCACGAAAAGCCTCTCATCAGATCCTCTGAGATATGGACTATTTATTCTACAAGAAGCACAGATTAGCCATTGTTGCTGTAAGTTGTTTGTCTAAGTTATGATTCTCTGAGGAACATGCTACAGTCTTAGCAAAATACATAGCACGATCAAAATGGATTAATCATAAACTTGCACTATTGACAGTTGTCAAGTTTGTTCCCCAAATGTCCACTCAGGGAAAAAGAAGTGGGATCTGGCCATACAGTGTGAGAGTGATGTGAATTTTAGAGTTCATTGCTCATATGTTCCTTCGAGACTAACTTACCCTGCTTGTTATGTGCATGCACACCTTGTCTGCTCCTGCTCCTCCACAAATTACAGTGGAGTTACTGTGGTTCAGCAGTTTTGGGTTATAATTCAGATTTGTGTCTAATATTTTTAAAGAGTTTTTTCAGAATGTAATTCTTCAATCAGATTTGGAGTTTTTTCTGTTATGTTCAGAAGATCTATTTTTTGCTAAAGATGTGTTTCAGTTTCAAGATTTTAATTAGTGAGTAGCAAAATGCTACTTTGGTAGTTGATTTTTTTTGTTATCTTTCAAATAAAGAAAAAGATTATGTGTTAACCTTTAACTAATGCCCTTAGAGTCTTGATAGGTCATTTTCCCAAGCTTCTTAAGAAAATTCTCATCTTGCACCCTATGAACAAAAAAACCACTGGAATATTTTGTGAGGATAACTCTATCACCTCCAGAGGCTGATTTCTGTGGTGTATATGTGACTGTTCAACCTTTGCCTACATGTTTAACTGGGGAAAGAGGCAGCTAAAAAGTTTTAAGTTTTAGAAGGCAGTACAAGCATATCAGTCTTGCTACAGCTGTCAAAATTTTTGGCTTGGAATCCAGACTAGCATAGGCAGTTTCACCCACAGTTCTCTACAACAGTAGCCTGTATCATCTGCAGTGTGATGTCTGTAACTCTTCATGGACTGCTATTGTTATTTCACATAAGCAACTCTCTCTCAGATAATGATTGCCATTATTGCCTCCCAAAAGTATAATCCAAATATACAGTATTTATGCCTGCAATAATTTCTTTGAAAAATTCAAAATGGAATCACATGAGTTTATTGCTTTTTGTTGTTCCAGAAACATAACAGGGTGGAATTTGAGTTCCATATGCAAAAACATTGAGGGCTCATGTAACTGTTAGCTCGTGCTGCATTCAAGCATGAGGATAATGAATCAGGGTGAGTGCCATGATGTAAGTTAAATTGAGTTTTTTTCTATTATGCACTAATGAGATTAAGAGACTAGATCACTGCCCTAAAATCTACAAGATCGTAGCTAATGGGAATGAAAATCAAGGTTACTGATGTTGCTTTTTTTGTTGCTTACTAATTGGCCGAATTTAGGTGAAGTTTGTTACTGTGAAAAATCCAATTGAGACTAGACATACAGTGTTACCTGGAGACAAGCATAATGACAACTTTCTGGCATAGATTTATTTTTTAATTTTGTTTTTGAAAGCTTCAAAGCTCCCAGTCTTCACTGAATGGCAATCCCTGAGAAAGGATGAAATAAAATCTGATTAAGAAGTTTAGCATTTCCTGCTCAGATACCTGAAATAAAGAACAGTCCTCTCAACCATTCCTCTGCTGAAGTATGACTGATGTGTGCAGAACTGTTTTGAGTATCTGATATCCTTCTGATTCAACTGGATGTTTGTTTTTCTGTGCTTTTCTTTTCATTTAGCTAGAACATATTATTATCTCAGTGAAGGCTTATTTGTGGAGACAGAAGATTCTGACCTTGCCAGATTTTCTGTCGATAGTGTTTTTTCAGCATTTTTATGAGGAAGTATCAGAGCTGGCTGTAGCTGCCTGAAGAGGGAAACAGTGATTTCTTTTGAGAGCAAGGTGAGATACCAGTTCAGAGGAGGCCATAGGTACTAGCGGATTACTTGGTGCCCTTTGTTTTTAATGAACATTCTTCAGCTACAAGAGCCAGCAGTACCACCCAGTTGCCATACAAAGGAGCACGCATCTTCCAGGCTATGTGGATGCAATTTAGAGAGGCTCTGCAATCAGTGCTTATGTGCCCCCTTTGCTGGAATGATAGCTACAAAGTCAAGGTATGAATCCCTCTTTTTCAGTAAAACCACTGAGAAGTACTTCTGTCTTGGTTTTGATCTTGCCCAGAATAAGGGGCACCTGAATTAAACCTGATCTCAGAGGCGGAAATAAATTGCAACATTCAAAATGCCTGTGCACAACAGAATAAATGTTTTGGTTTCCTTTAAAGCTGTAAAGCTAGAACAGTGAGAGATCTTAGAGAAATGCAGCCACCATTGCATCATTGCTTTATTGCCTTCAAAAGAAATTACCATAAAGAAATGCTCCAGCAAGGACAGGTGCTTTGATCTACATCTCTTTTTTTATTGCAAAACAATTGTTACAGAAATTTCAGAAAGTTCTACTGTAGTATTTGCCAACTTCTGCTTTTTATTACGCATCTAAACACAGTCTAAAAGTGCATTGTGAATCCAGTAGACCTTTGGAAAGGACCGTTTTCCCTAGTTATGTACATTTAGACAAATCATACTTGAAAAGCTTTGTATTAGTAGGAATTTGTTTAAAATGACATTTTAGTAATTTTTATCCCTTTATAAATGATTGTTATACACTTACAAATGATAGCCCAAATAATAAACGGTTAAATAGCTATTAGTATAGAATATTGCAAACACTGTTCCAGACAGCAGTAGCAGCAAATAGACTCTCGTCATGTACAACAACTGCAGTGGTGGAAAAAAGATATAACTTTAATACAATTTACTCTTGTGCAGGCATAAAACCGTATTTCACATCCAATTCCCCCTTCTGTCCCTTCCCTCTCCCTCCCAGATACTAAAATAAACAAGAGTTATCACTTCCCTGCAGCAGAAACAGCAGCAATTTAATAATCAAATATTTTTACCTAACAGCCTTTTGAAATAAGTATTGTGTGGCTCTATGAATGATCTGAAAGCATACAGAAAAAAATCAAGAGGTCAGAGACTGTTTCACAACCAGTCTGCCTCAAAGGCTCCATCATTAGACTTCCAACTTGAAGATGATTTAGTGTAATCCATGCCATGACTCAAAGTAATATTGAGTTAGAAACGCAGAATAAATCCATCTCCTGGCAGAAGTCAGAGTATGCCACTGAAATCAGTGGAATTTCTGCAGATTTGCACCAGCATTGGTAAGATGATAATTGTAGCCAGCCTTGGAGTGGAGAAGCCTGTGTGACCTGTGGTGTTCATCGTATGACTGGGTATAAAGCAGGGTGCAGAAACAAAGTCCCTCTGCAGCCAATACTACTGCTCCTGTGCCAGTGTGTGGCAAGGACAGTGGATTCCATCTAGAGCAGTGAAGGGCTTCACTAGGTAAGCAGACACCCCCAGTGCTTCACTTCCTCCCAGTTTGGACTGTATTTCTATCTGAGGTGGCTGAAGGGAAAATTCATGCTGGGAATCTTACCCATTTCTTTTGAAGAAGATGATCTATACCTAGTGTCTTTCAACAGAACTGAAAATGTGGCCTTTGTTGAACCAATTATGTGTATTTGTGCAAAAATGCAAATATACTATCATTTTTAAGCAGGGGAGAGTCATCACAACTACTTAAGCATTCCGAGGGAAATCCAGGAACGACCAGCTCACATTTTCCCTTCGGGTGATCATCAGATCCTCTTCAGTGTTTAACCTGAACAACATAACAAGACATTTATGCTTGTTTTGAAAATCTGCACCACGAGTTTACAGAGAATTTTGTTTCACTGGCTCACTCTAATACCTTTGATAACTTCTGCTCTCAGGACAGATACAGGCTTGCACCCACTGCAGTCATTGGACTAAGGCTGTGTGCTGCTACCAGCACTTTTTCTTTTTTTAGCAATTATTAATGTAGTTGCATTTTCCATGCACTGACAGTTTCTAAGAAACAAATAATTTTCTTCTCATACAAAAAATATACCTAACTAAGATATTTATCCCCTGACAAAAGGCTATCCTTTCCGCAAAAGTTACAAATCAGTTAAGTTGGTTTTCTTTTTTACCAAAAAATCTATAAATGGAAAATAAAAAAAAAAAGTAACCTATGTCTGGAACCCAGAGGGATTTCCGTATGTAGATGAATGGATGTTTTGGTTTTTCATTATATTTTCAAATTATCCCCTCACTGCCATTTGTTAACTGGCACTTGTGCTAAGAAAATAATGTAGCACCTGATCTCTTCCAAAAAAAAGAGAGAGCCAAATGTCTGAGCACTGCTGTAGGTTCGCATTTTGTGTTGAGTATTCAAATTTCATAAAATACAACTGTCATTTAAAAATAATAAAAAAATCACTTACTTTGCTAAAGATCAAACATAATGGAAATAATGTAAACATCCAAAAGTTTGAATTCATTCCTAACTGGATTCATCTTTACAGGCAGGCAATAGCAAAATGTTAAGTCTCTTAGTAGTCCAAAGAAACTCATGGAACAATGCATGCATTTTCTTTGACACAAAAAAAGACTGGACCGTAAGGAAGAGAAACTACTTCAGTCATATCACACTGTTATTGTGAAAGAATAATGTGCTATAATACAATACCTAGGACAAGTGTATACCCCAACTGTAGAATAGAATCACTTAAACTGGAAACAACAGAACGGATTACTATAGGAAAATATTTATAAAATACTGCACACTGCTTCCTCAGTCAACCAGCGTATGTAAACAAACAGCTAAGCTCAGTTGAGTTTCAAAATATTATTAAAGTTCATTTATCTTATAATCTTTTGCATAACATGCCAGTTCATCTTTCACACCATCACAACTCATCTGTCACAGCCCACAGTGGCTCATTAGAGGTTTATACATCAGCTCATACAGACATTTAAGTGGAGCTATACAAAGAAATGTGCGAAACATACCAAACTTACACACTGTGACCAGAAATGCATATTCCATATGTAAGCTAATAACTGGATAGTGGAACTTAATGTTTGATGCAACATGTGCTATTTTATTGAATGTTACAGATTTACAAACAAGACCATGTAATGAGATATTAAAACTGTCCTGTAACGTTCACTAATATTACCACATGTCACAACTATATATGTGTCTATTTCATAAGCTATCCTTTGATACAGAGTACGTCATATGGCACATGCTATAGCTACATGATGATGGATGATGAGACTTCTATCTCACTAAATGGTCATAATATTGAGAATGGGAAGTCTGGTCCCATTGCAAGGAATGGGTGTTTTATCATCAAATTCAAAAAGGAGCAGTTTGATGCAATGTGTAAAAACCAGGTGAAAATAAAATAATCTAACATCCATCATAATATATCCTATAGACACCACATTGTAGAATAAATGGGAAACATTCAGGGAAAGCAGTGTTCTGACATCTTGCAATCACACTTTTAACATCTGAATTTACATTTTATATATAATGGCAAACTTTAGGAGGTAAATAAAGTGTTCTGTTTCATTTTACCTGGAATGTGTGCTCCAGATCAATAAGGTGCTGTATCCTAAACATTTATACAGCTTCTGGGTTTGGCAAATTTCTTTACCCTGACAAACTAACCAATGAAATCTACTCCAGAGGAGAGCCCTATGCCTTGAAATAATTCACTAAGCGCCGTTGAGGAATTTCTAATGAATCTGAAATTCCTCTCGAATAGACCAGTAATATAGTGAAGACGAAAGAGTCCACAACAGTTTTAGCAGACATTCATAAAAGTAGCAAAGAAAACAAATTAAGAATATCCCCCTCTACTCTCCATGGAAAGACAGATTTGGAGAAGCCTTAGGAAAAGGCTGCGAACAGAAGGTTGGCACATTTGAAGCATATTGTTAAATACAAGTTCCTTTGCCCTTGGGCATTTTGCTATTGTTCAACAATCAGCCTGCCACAAGCATGCTTCATAATGCACAGAAAGGTTTCTGACCTTTCTTGGTATCGCCATGTGACCATAATGCTGCACATGGGCTGCAAGGCAATTGCATAAACATGGTGTCTTGGTGGAGTTTAGCTCATTGAAAGCCTGATCAAATAGAAGAAAGCAAGGAACACGTTGGTGCAGGAAGTATGAAACACATTGTTCTTTACATCCCCTTGCTGCATTTCCTTGTTTCCTGAACTTTCCAACGCAGTGACTTGTTAACTAAATGTTTTCACCTTCTTTGCCTCTTTTCTTGAGGCTGATGATTATTTTTCTGTCTGGATTAGTTGTCTTTTGGACTTAATTCTCAGATGGTGCTCAGAGTCTCCCAGGGTGAGGACTCAGTGAGAAAACATCAGCTTGCATTCTCAAAGCTGCCTTGAAAGATAGTTCCCATTTAAATAATGTGAAATAGGTACCCCACTCACAAATGTTCATTTTTAATAACAAAAAGGAGCTGGTTCTACACAGTTATTGGTAATTGCAGAGATATTTTAACTTTCAATAGCACTAGTGTCAACTCTTAAAAAGCTTAAAAGTTGTGCCTTCATAAAGGAATGTGAATTTTTTTTCCAGTTGCAGTTTATGCTTCTCCACCCTTTTCCAGTCTTCTGCATACCCTTCCACCTGTGACCACTGGACACCTCATGAGAAATTTGAGACTCTGGTTGACAATGTGGACTCTTGGAACATGGGTGGGGTCAGTGAAGTTACAACTGTCTTCAACCAAAACCATAACTGCACTACCGTTCAGACACACTTTCTCCTACTAAAAATGCACATTGTGTGATATGCAGATGAACGGTGGATGCCTACTCACAACTGATGGCTTTTGCTCTTTACAGACACTTGCAGTTTCACTTTGGTTCTTTAACTTACCTTGAGAAGCATATAGAAATTTTAGTGTTTTCCAGTCCTCTCCCAAAAATATTTTCCTTTAAGCAGCTTCAGTCTAATTACATGAATCGGATTCAGACTTCTTGATAAATCTTGTATACTTTAAAAAGTCCAAATACAGTTATGTTCACATGGAAAAAAAAAATTTAGGTGGGGGAATGGTGTGAAAAATTGGCAGCTCAAATGAAACAGCAAGAAGAACCTGGTAGCAGCATGGTGAATAAATCTCCCCAATTTATATACATAATTAAACTGAGCAGTGAGAACTGGACACTATTACTATGCTCTGCTCTGATCATCCTATTCTTATCATTTCATCACATCCTTTGATTTAGTGAGACAACATATTGATGACAAATGTGGTAAAAAAATAAATATATACTATTCCACTTAATTACATTCATCCTGAGCTTGCTCAGCTGTGCTAGAATCTAGAATGCCTGTTTTATACAGGAAATCACCTGATATTTTAACATAAATTCTTCTTCCATTTAAGTTGCAGCACAAAAGGCATTTCATTTCCCTTTCCACTCTTGAAAATATAAACTTTCTGCGGCACTAGAAGTTGATACAAAAGGAGATAAGTGAACATTTATAGCTGTTATTGTGTTCATCTTTCTTCATTTCCACAAGTGTGGGATGCAAGGGATTAGGGAGACTTTAGGTTTGTTTGCTGCCAGTTCCTACAGAAATAACAAATGCTTTTCACCAGTCATCACAATGGTGACACAGATGAAAAAGAAGTTGTGATTGAAGTTTAGAACATCTAATTTGTACATCTGTTTTTTTGCCAGTTAATTCCTGCATCTTAAAAACTTCAATAATGAGAAAAGATCTTAGGATGCCCTCTAATAAAAGGCAGATATCTGGATCTATTAATTTATTTCTTCTGACTTCATAAAGGGGGCTTGTTATTCCTCTTGTTTACTGAAGTCATTGTAAAGCTTTCGTCCCTCCCTTTTTCCTTAAGTGCAAATTTCAGCTGGGTCAAGATTCAGTACCTCAGTGGTGACGCTGAGATTGCAAATGTGCTCCCTTGACCAGTGGCTAATGCCAATTGGACTCAACACAGGATGATGTAAGGACATTTCTTAAATTCTGGTAAGAAAAACAGACTGAAGAGCAGGTGACCCTTCTACTGCTGGTGAGCTTTGTGTGAGCCTAGCTGTGTTTGCTTTCAAAGCTGCAGAAGGCTCCTGTTCTTGACAGTCTCCTCATGGACAGGTTGTCCCCTCTGCTCTCCGGCCTTGAGGACTTACTCCTCTCCAAGGGGTTCCGCAGGCCTGCTGTGTTTCGCTGTCTGTCAAGTCTGTCACTGATGGAGCAGCTCTTCCGTGTGTGCTGTGCATACAATGTGTTGGACTCTTCTGCAGAGTAGCTGTTGGCTCGCTCTATTTTTGGAAGTGGGATGCTGTTGGGCAGAGTTGTAGTAGCGCTGCTGTCTTGAGGAGATAAGGGTGTTCCCTTCTTGTCTTTGACCTCAATATCCTCATGATCAGAGCTTGGGTGGGTTAGTTCAGCTTCTCTCTCTGGGTGGCAGCATCCCAAGTCTTCCACTTTGCCCCTGAGACTTCCAGGGAAACTGGCCCTCTCTGCAATAGCCTGGGGAGCGCTCACACACCTCGTGTCTATGCAATCCGTAATACTTGTGTACTCTGCTGTTTTGACTGGGATGCCAAGGCTGCTGAAGTAGCTTCGAGAGGGAGAGAACATAAAGCTGTGAGATTTCACAATTGGTGTTTCCTCCAGAATAAATGGAGTTGTAGCCAGGTAACGACTGCTTTTAGATCGCTCTAAAGTATGATACAAGGGAGGGTCTGAATCCCATGGGATTTGGCAATCTGTGATTTGTGAATAGTCTGAAGAAAATGCCCTTGTTTCTATTCCAGAGGTTTCCTCGTAATCAAAACTCCTGCCAGAGATCTTTTCACCAGGTGTACTGCTAATGTATGCACTATTAGCTAAAAGGGAAGAGGCTATGTGAGCCTGCAGAGCTGTATCTTCAGGACCAAGAATATTTATGGCGCTCTCGAGAGGTTCTGTGTCAGAATGCATCTCATCCATGGCAGAAACATAGATGTCTATACAAGACGAAGGTCTTCTGGAGTCTGGGGCAATTGACAAAGTGCTCGTAGGGGGTAATGGAGCCTTTCCTTCTTTTGCTATTGAGTGGGAACTGATTGCCCGATGCAGGCTTGGAGATCTTTCCTTAAAAATGCTCTCCAGCTTTTCCAACCCACACTTATCCTTCATATTTGTTGCATAGAAGGACTGGCTTCGCATGCGGGGTATGATTGTAGGTGATGTTGGGGACATGGACTCCTCTCCTGTGGGATCAATGCTCTCTTGAAGCTTGTAAGCGTTTCCTTCCTGGCTGTTGAAGCTACTCTGTCTCACAATGTAGGCTGCATCAGTACAGTCAGAGGAGGTCCTGGATCGAATCTTAGTTGTCTCGCCTCTCTCAATGCCAGTCATTTTTTCTAAGGCAGTCACCATCCGTCCCATCATGTCCTCCAGCTGGGCAAGCCTGATGTCAACAGTCTGCAGAGAAGCCTTCATGCAGTGCTCTCTCTCATTTACTTCTTCCAGTCGCATGGCCATGTTCTCCACCCTTTAAAAGGGGAAGAATGAAACAGATTAGCTTCTATAAAGCAGTGATGTTCAGCTAACAGGTCACAAAAAGAGTTGGAAACAAATACATGTGAAACCCCAAAGGCAATGTACACCACCCCATCTGCTTCAAAACCCTGCTATAAGAAGTTTTGCAAAAAAACCACCACACAGTCAGTGTATTAAACCAGGGGCATCAGCTGTGTAATGTAGAGTGGGGTTTGGGTGTGCCTGATTCCAGGGACAGGACTTATTACATAAATGGTACTATGAATTACTGCCTCTCTGCTTCCAAAGCTTCTAGTTAGGTTATTATGAATGAATAATACTTATAGCAGATGCCACATGATGTTGTACCCAGTTGTGCCAAAGGCAGGACCATCACAATAAAATGCAGAACTAAATGAAGTAAGGAAAGAGGGCAATGTGCCATAGAAGACAGGCAACGTTATATTTTTAACCTGATGTTTGCCCCAGATTCGCACTACCCAGTCCTTTGTGGCTCTAAGGAAAGAGTTTCTTTGTTTGCTGATTAAATTTTAGATCAGAATTATAGAAAAACATGTATTAACTATTTTATTGAATATATATAATATCAAGTTAAATATGCATGAAAACTGCAAGGAGAAGAAACACTGATCAAGACAAACACAGCCTGCAATAGGGTACATGCACTAAGATTGCTCCATTACTGTGATTGTGCTTTGGCTAGTCTGTGTTAATAGCTTAGGGATTGAAATGATGGATTTTAAAGTTAGTTTTCAGCTTCTATCACAATATATAAATAAAAAGTTAAATTAAAATATTAATAGGTAATAATTGAATGTAAGATTCAGTATTTTTAATTTAATGTAATTTAAACTTCAGTATGTCTTTCTAGACCATTGATCTATCTCATTTTAAAATGTTTTCAACTTTATGGTGAATTGTGTCTGAACTTATGCCAGCGGCTTTCAAGCACGTCAATTTTCTGACTTCTAAAATGTGTCCTCTGATGGATTTATAGGGAGTCTGATAATTTTACATGATGAAATTGCCTGTAGCACACAAAAAACTTCTCATAATTATTTTCTCTGTTTGTAGTCCCTACGTAGGCTGGGACTTCCACCTTCTGCCAAAAGCAACAAGTTTATGTAGTTATCTTTGTCTGGTAGGTTGTAATTCTGGTTTTCTCCATTGCTGTAGACATTGAAAAATGATCGGAAAGGCAAAAGACAACAAATGACACGATTTCCACACTTGTTGTTTCACAGTTAGTACAATTCATGGTCAAATATTACTAGGCACACCATCATAGTTAATAGGCACACAAATCACTGCCAGGTAAATCTGATGAGGTAAGTATCATCTTCTACTACAGCTGATCATGTTTTCAACAGGATAAGTGATTTGGAACTGACAACACCATAAACAGTCTTACTGGCGCGGAAGAAAAGATTTTAGCAAGGCTAAAACTGGACAGCATTAATTCCTTGTTATCTAAAGCTTAGGACTTTTGCTGGTAAAACACTGAAGTCTGACTACCTTGTGGTGATGAGCAGCAGAACCTGCATGCACAGTAGAGGAGAGCACAGGGAGGAGTGTGACTCTGCTCCCTACAGCAAGTTATACGCATGGGAAATACAGACTTTTTCTGTTGAAGTCTGTGAGTTTTGAAAGCACAAGCACAACAAATGAAATGTGCAGCAGTAACTGTGTTTCTACCATCAGACTTCAATACATGAATGATCAAGTAATCACTGCTAAGAAATGAACTGGTAGCTTCAAGGAACCTCATTCTACTCATTATCATTTAGGCACCAGTCTGTTTCTAGTTCTACCAACTTGTCCAACAAAGCAGATTAATGCTATTGCAAGCACGGGATGTAATTCCATAGTGAGAGTAATTTATATGGGAAGCAGTTGAATTTTCACTCATGTTATTACTTATCTGAACTGCTATTTTATAAAAGCAATTACACTTTTGAAATATTTATCAGCCAATAATTGAGTCCTTCACCCCACATTCAGATTTAATAACAACAGCTCCAAGATGAAGAACAGATAAAACATTACAGTTTTTGGGCTGTCAGACATAAGGAAAAATTTGAGAAACCTCCTGGAGTTTACTGGAGAATTACAGCTCGGATTACTTCCGACACAAAACCTTTCACCCCAGCAACAGTTACCAAGAACTGGAATGAATTTATAACTTTCCTTGAAGCTAACTGGATAATCTGGTTATGGTCTTCGTGTGTTGCCGTTGTTGGTTTGGTTTGATTTGTTTTTTCTTTCCTGCTTTGACAGCTGTACACAAGTGAAATAATACAAACGTGGCCAGCTGGTATATAAGTAGAGCTGTCCATAGTGAGATAAGTTTTGTATCCTGCATTCATGTGAAGGCCATGCAACGCTACTGAAAAAAACTAATGCATCCCAAGGAGAACCTAGAATAATACCTCACTGGTACGTGTTCATGTTCTGCCTTCCCTGAGTAAGATCTAGCAGCTACTGTCAGCGGCACAGAGCGTCAGACTAGGCAAAGAGAGACTTTTGAGTTACGTGGTCTGTTGGTTGCTATGGAACTGATGACAAATGTGATTGCATTGATAGTAGTGGAAAATTTATAGAGAAATGTAACAAGATAAGGACAGAGCAGTCTGGTTTGGAAACCGGGGGTAACCAGAGACGTGCATAGACAACTGAAAAAGACATACATATGTTTACACTTCATGAGCCCTGACTATATAATTTTATTAACAAAATAAAAGCTTAGAAGATGATGATCTCCTCCAACCGCAAAGATATTAGCTTAAGTTTATATATATTATGTATGTTAAACAATCCCGGAATGTTTAACAAATATTTATTCTTTTAGTGATAGTCTCTTATATTAATTTGATATTTAGTTCTGTAACCATTCATGATACAGAACAGCACCACTCTCTGGGAGTGAACCTATCAGAAATATGATAAAATTACATCACCCAAACACTGTGAACATAGGAGGATATGATCTGGAGACATACAGCCATAATCTGGTCCTCAAAATGTTTTAATAAGTGAATTTTTTTATTTTCCCATACTCTTGGGAAAATATTCTTGCACTTAGTAAATAGACAGCCAGACCTGTATTTCCTTTAGGAATAGTTTTGAATTAAAACACTATTTCAAAATGAGAATGCCCAAGTTTTACTCTGGATTTTTTCTCCATGTGTATTCAGGAGTGAGTATAAACCTTTTATCAAATCTCAAAATATCCATCTATGAAGCCTCCTTTGCACCTATGCATTTCCTTGCAGCAAGATTTATTCAGTGTATTAGAAGGCGCCAAGCCATCCTAACAGAATGAGAAAAGAAAAAGAGGAAGCTGCATGTAGAACATGCATCCAAGTGTGCTGCTCAAAAATTTCTAACAGTGAAACAAACATGGACTTTACGAGGACAATATTCAAAAATGAGATCAGAACTCAGAACCTGGGAAAGATTTTATATTACTTGTATTGAACCTTTTTAATTATGGTTTGGGAGATGACGACTACTGTTGGCATTCATTTTGGTTTATTTATTTTCAGTCTTTGTATATCAGTTCATCAATAATTTAATTAAAATTATTCTTTAATGGGATAAGCCACTCCTTTCAGAAGTAGACCTCTTAATTGAATGCTAGAATTAGGTTCACAAGTCCATGTCTAAGGCATCATTTATACTTCAAAATCCTTTTCAACAGCCACAAAGACCGCTGACATGAAAGTCACTTACAGAGATACCACTGAGTTTGTGACAGGTGATTGTGGAATGGTTTTATTTAAATAAAACATAGACAGCTGTTCCCAAGCCTGTAACAGGGTACTTTGCCTGACATCTTTCGGTAAAGTAGTGCTGATGCAAGCTGCCAGCCAGTTTTCCCAGGTGCAGTGTTTTTTGCAGGCTAAGGAAGCTGGGTTGTCATGGCTGCATTCCCCCAGGAGCCTAAAATCACTTAACTCTTTATGACCACAGAGAGATGCCACCAGAGTTGCAGACCTTTCCTGATGTCATTTTTCATGTGTGGGTGGATCTGGTAGGGTCAGTCCCTTTTACCAACACAAAGCTATTTCTGTGCACTTCAGCCTGCCAGCTCTGAAATCAAGATAATAGCTCTGTCATCATCCACACGGATGCTGTAAGTGTAATTGCATTGCAGATTATAAAGTGCTGTACTAATGGATACCACAGAGCACCAAAGATGACATAATAATATCTGCTCTAACCAGCTTATCTGCTTTTCAAATACTGTTATGATGTGACCCTGCTCCTTTTGAAATCAACAAGAGGTTTTGCACAGGTATGAAAGAGTTGAGACCTGTCCATAAGGAACAAATGCTTACTAAAGTGATGTTTCAATGGCTTCACGCCAGATCAAGGAAAATAGTGCAGTCTTTTTTGATGATATTACATGTCTCTGTGCTGGTCCAGACATAATACAGTGATTAGAAAGGAAGATTCTCCATGAAAGATTGTGATTCTTCTGCTGCAATGAAGAGAATTTTGCCAACTTTGCTTTCCTCACAAGTCTCCAGGAGATTCACCATGCATACTTTGATAAATGCATCAAGGGGAACAGCCTTGTACTGCTTTTTATTTTTCCACTTAGTCCATTACTTCCTCTGATACATATCAGTAACTTGATGCTACTTCCACAAGCTTGCGTGAGATCCTAGCTAATGAGCTACTGTAGCAGAGCATCTCAGCCCCCACAAGAGCTTATCTGCTGTTTGTTAACCAGTCAGGTAACTCCAACAGGACAAGCTGTCTCGTAGTGAGTTATTTTGGTGCCATGGGCTCAACACTGGTCTGGCATCTCCCAGCTGCCAATAAAAATCTTACTGTTGCAGTGAGCTCTGGCAAGATCAGCTGAATTTCTGACTGATAGCCACTCACTTTACGACTATAAAAACCACACAAAATCTTCATGAAGCAGAAGTCTTGTCTACATTTTCCTGGAAATGTGTGGAGTTTCTCCTGTGAGTAGGAGCCTATTTCTTGGTTACCCCCAGGGTTAAGTGAAGGCATCTGTGTCCATAATGGTCATTTCGGTGGTAAGTTACACTTGACTCCTAATCAATACTATTTCTTTTGCTAGCTTTAATATAGGTACCTTCATATTGTGCACTGTTTTATTCTGTAATCTACTAGTAGTTTTTTTAGTTATATACTGTGGAGTAGCTAATTCTGATTAAGATTTTTCATCTGTTATCTTTCATCTGTTTAATAAATAATTAATTTTAATACAAATATGTCTGATTTGCCATCATTAGAACTTGCGGGACAAAGCTATTTCTTAAATTTAAACTGTTCCCAAAATCTGAGGCTAAGGAAGGATTGACTTCCATTTAAATCACTTTCTGGGAAGGAGTTTAAATGTACGGTGGAGTTCTTTCTCCCCATCAGAGTTAGCAGCAGGGCTTTAATAAACTTTGTCTGTAGCTCACACTCTCCCAGTAACATCTGGTCCTCCAAGTTACTTAGTCCTTGAGGTCAAGGAGAGACAAACGTCAAGTGTTGTTGCTCGTAACTTTTGAATGTGAAATGATCAGGTAAGGAGGGATTCTGTCTGGTGATATCAAATCTGGACACATCTGTGGTGTCCCTTGTTACAAGAGAAATAAGGGGATTCCTGAACTGAGGCAGACCTGCAGGATGCCAGGGTGGGATATTCCAAGGGGAATAAAGAGAGTTATAAAGTGCAGCTTGTTTCAGGTGAGTCAGACAAGACACAGTGGTCCTGCCCTAGCACAGCCACTGACTGCACAGCTGAAATCGTACATTAACACCCAGGTTAAAGCATCAAGAAGCAGGATCTCTTCTTGGTTTGATTTCCTGAGCCCATAACCTGTCTCTTGGACCCATCTAGACTCAAAGCAAGACTATTCCCATCTTAATCTCCCTTCCAGCGCTAGCCCCCTATTCCTTCTTCCAGGTACGCTGGACTTTGTATGTAGGGTGTGCAGCTGTTCTCCTCCTAGCAGGACCTGGGCACTTTGCTGAACCCAGCTGTGAGTAGGAGCTGCTCAAGCAAGAGGGGAGCATATCACATATGCAGAGAGGCAAGGGAAGGCAGCGAGTGGTCCAGGTCCAGGTCCAGGTCCAGGTCCAGGTCCAGGTCCAGGTCCAGGTGCAGCTATGTCACACAGCCCTGCCTTCTTGAGCCTAACGGCATGCTCAGCTTCTTGCAAATGGAAGGTCTTTAAGAAGAACTTCACTGACATTTGCAGGGTTTTCTGGTCCTGTTTTATACCCCATAAAGCTGATTTAATTGGACAGATGATTAAACTGGCATCTCATAGCTACAACATGGGTATTATACTTGGTCTACTACTACAGGCTAATGACTGGAGGTTGGAAGAGAAACTGTAGTCTTGCATCTTCTCTACTTTCTTTGTTCTGCAACTTGTTACTTGTGCAATGGTAACTCTGTAAGGAAACTCTTAAGTGAAAATCTGGGTTTTATATATTGGAATGTTCCACAGGTTGCAAAAAATAATTTTAGTGTTGCCATGGTTTAGGAATGATATTCTCCAATTTAGAAGCCATGCTACCACTTCGCCTCCCCTGCTCCAACTGGAGGCACAAAAGGCAAAGATCATGGGTTGAGATAGGAGCAACTTACTGGAAACAGCAAATGAGATTCCAAAACAAACAGTAAGAGCAACAAAATGAACAACAAAAAGTGGAAGAAGAAGAAATTATTTACAACAAAAAGGCCCTGACAATAAACAATACCAGACTGCTCCATCCACCATGTTTTCTCTGCCAGAAGGAGTCCCTCCTCCTCCTAAGCAAGAGTCCCTTTCCTCTGCCCCCAGCAATGCACGAGGTGGAATCAAACAACCTCAGGGTCCAGTGTGTATGCCTTCAGCTACTGCAAAGATTAACCCTGCCCTGGTCAGAACCAAGACGAGTGTTTTAAAGTTAAGAGCTGGCCATGACTGCAGGCAAAATAACAGACCCAGGCATCCCACTTTTAAAATATCTTATGTACAGATAGCCCTGATTCCTTAAGCATCTTTTAAGTATACCTCAGACCTATTACAAGAACTGCATTCCACTGGGATTTCATTGCTGAAAGCCCTATTGGAGTGCTTGGGCCTGGGAGTGACCTCTGTACCCCACGGGGTCACCGCCTGGGTCTCTCTTACAGACCTGGGGCATGCTAGTCTTCACATTAAACTGTTGGCTAAGGTAAATGGATTTTTAAAGAGCTGTTTCTCTGTGAGGCTCAGGTGCTTATCTTCATTTAGGATTCATATTCATGAACTTTATGCTGGAACAAGTTGCTTTAAGCTTTTCATTTATAAAAGAGATAAGGACTCCTTTCCTACAAAACAGGGCCAGCACAGGATGAAAAGGCAGACTGTTACGTATTCATTTTCAAGGATCTACAGCACTTGCAGGATGTAGGGGAGGACCCAGCCAGATTACTTCTTATTTACAAATCTTCAAACATATCTCTTCCTTCCTTGGCCACCAAAAGAAAAGCTACACTCAGAGGTTTGAACCTGCATCTATGATTTTCAGGTCAGTTCTGTGGCCACTGGACTTTCAGAATGCAAGAAAAAAATGGTACTCAGTTGGACCACAGACTAATTTAGCTAATATCTTCATTTGAAGTATATGTAATTCTTCCTCCTCTATATTCTCCAGTCTCCAAATATCTTCTACTCAAGAACTTTATGTGCTCAACATGATCTCTTTGTATTTAGCAGACTTTACTGGATTTCTCTTCCAGTCTTGTGCGAATTCGTGTTGCCTTTTAGCTGATATCATCAGCTTCTTTTAGACCTCACCAGCTTTCAAAAATTTGTTCTATTACACTACTTACTAAATGAAAAAAGATTACGTATTTTCTGTTATTTTGAACCTGGGATCCTGCTAAATTATTCTGTTGCTCCTGTATATCTGGTTCTGGGTGTGATAACAAACAATAGATTTCTGCTCACCCTTTCCTTGCACTCACAGTTATATAGACCTCTATAATTCAAACTAAAATGGAATTTTCAGGGAGTGGAGTATTCACTGTTTCATAAGTTTTGTGAATATCTGTCAGGACAAAAATATTTATTGACAAAAGTGCTATGAATTAAACACAAACTCTGTCCTCTAAAGCTGAGCTCAGCAGTGTTCCATGAAAGCATATACACACCACAGCAGATCAATAGACTCAGAAATTTTTAGGACTGGTGAATTTGAAGACTGGCAACTTCCACTAAATTACTGTGTTGCTTTTGTCCTCTGTGCATGTCTGTAGGTGAAGTGTCTTGTTTCATTTAAAATTCATGTTAATATTGCTGTTGAAATTTTAGCCTACCTAACCAGGCTGTCCTGAAACAAAGCTTACTCCTTTTCTGAAAGGCTCACAGATAAACCCTAAAGTTGTAATTTTCACTGAGGAACTCTAATTTACTCTCCCATTTTGTTCTGGGAACTTGTACCACAAAGTTCTGCTTTAAGAACTGAATTGAAAGCATAATTGGTGCCTCTCACTGGTGCATCAGTTATATTTTATTACAACCAGATAGAATATCCCTTTTACAAACTTATCATACAATGATTTGGGTTGGAAGGGATCTTACAGATCATCTAGTTCCAACCCTCCTGCCATGAGCAGAACAGACAGCTTCCCCTAGACCATGTTCTTCAGAGTCCCATCTAGCCTGGCCATGAACAAATTTGCTTTAGCAAAAAAATACAGAAAAAGAGAAAATGCACTCATCACATTTTATCTCTTTACTTTTTAATTAAAACTTACCAAAACTACTTCATCTCCCTTTTCAAGGCAAAAAAAAGGGAGTGAAACTGGCAACAGAAACACATTTCCAGATCAGCTTATGAGAACAAACAAAAAAGTGCACCTTTCTGAAGTGACACGGATTCTTTCATCATTGGAGGAGTTGAATCTGTCATCCTTTTCTCTGAAATATTCTTCTATGCACTGCTCTTCGAAGTCATGGACCTTTTTCAACTCGTCCTCTGTTATGAAAAGTTCTGTGGAAAAAAACCGAGAAATAGGAATTTGACAAATATTTACATGTGAAACTAACTACATTCCTATCTGTGAAATTCATGGACTAAACTTTCAAAAGCAAGCTCCAAATTTATGTGGCGTTTTGATTTGAAAGCAGATAGATGCTGCTAATTAGCAAATTAGTGGCTTTAGTTACATGTGATTAAGCAGGCAAATGCTGAGCAAACATGAATATATTTTGATTGCATGAGATCTAAACACAGCTGCTGGTCAGGTCCTGGAGAGATGGTGGAAGCCAAAGCCCACCTGTAACCTAACAGATATATAATGAGATTAGCAGACTACTAGGAAAGAGTCTGGGAATACAGGGGTCTGTCTGATGTGGCAAGAACTGATATCAGCAGGCAGAAGTGTGATGGGAATGAGAGGAGAGCGGTCTGGTTGCATCT
Organism: Acanthiza pusilla; assembly: GCA_036630365.1. NCBI lineage: Eukaryota > Metazoa > Chordata > Aves > Passeriformes > Acanthizidae > Acanthiza > Acanthiza pusilla. Next base: position 3,569,701 of record JAXCHO010000095.1, read on the forward strand.
CAAGGGCCACATGTGACTCCTGCTCCCTCCTCACAGAGAAGTGGGCTGTGGCATGCTCTAATGCTGGGAAGAGATGCACACCCCTTAGCTCCCTGCCTCTGGCAGGCATGTAGGGCAAGGTGGAGATATTCTGCCTTGAAAAATTAGATAGAGAAGAGGAAAGTGTTATCAAAACAATCTGACAGCTTTTCCATCATGTTATGGGACTTCCTTTAAAGCATGTTGAGAAACTATTCCTCCAATGTAAGTCAGAGTCAAGGAGAGAATGTGTTTACAAAACTGCTTTTCACCATCTCTCAGCTTATCTAGGCGAAAAGTGTGTTCAGGGGACGTATGTGCTGTTTGCTCAAAAAGTAGGAATGCTCTCCCTGTATTTTCAAAAATAAAGTTGGAAATGTGATGGAGTGAGAAGAATTCCAGCAATAACTGACCTCTAGTAACAGCAAAACAAACCCTTTTGCTTTCAAGGAATAAACTGGGCAACAACCACAAAAAAAAAAAAAACCCCAGAAAAATACAGCCTCCTTAACACTCCGAAGAGAATGAAGGGTTGGGAAAACCAGGTAAAACTAACTTATGCAGGTAAGGTTTTTGCAGGTAGAAGTTGTTATTTTGCTGGGAAGGTTATCAAGGCGCTGGACTTTGGCTTCAAGAATGTCAAACACTAGACATTATGAAAGGCATTGGGAAATGCCCTCTGTGAATTATCTAAATCTTACTCAATCCATAGTCTCTCTCATCTGGGTCACTTTCATGCTTCTTCCATCTGCAGCAGAGGTGTTGAAATATCATCGTCATGTGGCTGAAAATGATCAGAGGTGGTGGGAGAACAGGTCTTTCGTGGAATGTCATGATGAGCTGGTACCTTTGAAACTTCCACACTTGGTTTGATATAGATTTGACTTCGAAAAACGTGTTGCTAGAAGGCAAGAAGAGGAAAATAACATCAGACTGAAAATGGTTTTGGGTACTTTGCCAAATAGCATTATAACTAGATACATTTCACTAATACTGGAAAATGTTTCTGTGTCACAAAAAGGGGAAGTAGAACAAAAGTGTAAGTTTGTGCTTGGGCAAAGCACAGTGGTAATCAGTTTTTTTGAAGTGCCTTATGACTGTGTATGTCTACACTGTACAACCCCTCAGTCTTACAACAACCCATCAAGACGGGGAAATATTTTTACTCATTTTCCACATTGGGAGCAAATGACGCCATAACTGAACTTTTTTGGCTTCTTTGCCCTGGTTCGCATTAGGTGTCTATCCTCAGAAATGAGCCCAACCTGAAAAGCTTGGCATTTCTCTTGTTTCCTGGAGACAAGCCTCTTTCCCTCTCCCCTTACATCCTCAGAACATGTCTCTCAGCCAAAGCCTTCAGCTCAGCAGTCTATGTAGGCTGTGAACAATGTGCATCCTCCCCAAGCCTGTACTTTGCAATGTGTCACTCACTTGAAAACCGCAATGAGGAGATTCACCAAAAGGATGTTTGCTACCAAGAGGTAACAGGCCATGATGGCAGGAACGATCCATGCTCCTGTCTTGCAGGGAGGTAGCTGGATTATTTTGCCATCTTCTCTGGTTTCATTTTGACCACAAGGCGCTGGGAACAAAATTTAAAAACCAAAAAATGCAAAATGGAAATGAATCTTATTTTTTCAGTAGTTCTTGCAGAAATATTTAAATATTTATAAAGGCCTGCCTGTCAAGGCAATATCTACCAAATAACAATGGCATCGACATTCCGCCCAAGAAGTTTATGCTTGTTATCATAGATTTTACAGGCTGCAGTTCTTGTTATTGTATGTTATGTGCTGTGGATATCAAGATATTTCCTTCAGAAATTGTAGGAGACATGCCTGGTGTGAGTAAGCTGCCTGTTTGCATACATAATACCATGGTACTCTGGTGGTAATTAGTGTCTGTGCAAATGAAATTATTGAAATGCTTAATCCCACAAAAAAGCTTACATATTATTTCTTGAATGGTGAAAACCTGGTCTTTTTTATTGAGAGGGATGTGATAAATAAGGAAAAAGAAGTCCATGAAAGTAAATTAAGGAGTAGGTATTTATTGCTGTGCACTGCTCTGTCTCAAGCCCTGCTAGGACATACTCATAATGACTTTCTGCAATTACGGACTCTTGACTGCATGCCTAGAAACAGTGGGGGAGGTTATCAAGTCTTTACTGTACCAGGTAAAGGGACATGTATGCAGCAGAGACACCACCTGTTTCTTCTGCAAATACATTGGAATCAAAATGTTCTCAGTATTAATGCAGTACAACTGAAGCAAGGGGGGAGAAAACATGGTGAAATAGTTTTCCCTGCTTGTGTTTTAATATGCCTTCATGTGCAGTGATGGGTGATCTGCATATGTAAGCATGGGTTCAGTTCATGTCTTTCTAGCCTCAGTCCTAATGGTTCTATGCATCTCCATAATCGATTCTTCAAAAAATAATCGAAGCAGCGGCTTACATATACAAACCATCTTAGTAAGTCTTGCTTAGCAGTACAGTCAGCTTCCCCTCTTCCCCATCAAAAAGAAGTTTAAGTGAGGAATTTCCAAAGTGCTCAGCACTGGCTCAGTTCCTACTGATATCAATGGGGGTTTTCTACTGACTTCATGGAAAAAAAAGTTTGATGATGCCATATGTAAAATTTCATTGTATAGCAACAAATCCACATTTCCCTGCCAACCATTGCATCTTCTCAAAAAAGCCCTTCTGAACTTGGTTCACTAAGCTTGAAATTCAATTGCAGATGTCTGTATTGGCACTCATATTGTTTTATTTGTGATTTTGGTACTTTGTTTTGGGCACTACACATAGATGCTAACCTATTACACACAGAAATACTGTAGCCATATGGGATATAGGACTACATGACCTCTCCAAAAATATTCAACTCAGTGAAAAAAGAATTATAAAGTCAAATACAAGCAACACTACATTTTACAAGCAGCTCCATTGTGCCTGCACACACGGTGTCAACAGTCCTTCCTATTTACAAAACCACATTTTATTACTGGAACAGGCTGAGAGTATGCAATTCTTCATTTCTCAGTAGCATCACTTCACAGATCATTTTAAAGCAGTGCTAATTTCCACACTGCTCCAAGCAGTGGTTTCATTTAGACATTCAAAATGCCATCAATGAGCTGCTGTGATTGCGGCGCTCTGTGCCCTCAGCCTTCACCCAGCAGAGATTGGATTGCTCAATCCCTCTTGCTATCAGCACTCAATGTGAGACTCACATCTCCGTTTGTGTGGAAACATTAACTTGCTCATATATCGAGTCAGACCTGTAAAGGCCAACACAACACAGTATCGAAACCCATCATGATTTTACCAGTGATGGAACAATCACTGTTATCAGTTGATGAAACCTGTTGCCCTTTTTTGCGCTGAAAACAGGAGAAATAATATCTTTTCAAGTAATGAGAAAAATGTTGAAACGCATTTTTCAAACCTTAAATCAGTGAGATGAAAAACTCAGGTCCAAGTCTGGTTACAATACTATTATTTCATTTTGTTTCCTTAAAAACCATAGAATTTAATCTGGAAAAAAAATCAGTTAAGAAGACAAAAAATATTTCTCCAGCTCCACTTGCTTACAACAGAGTAACCTCGGTTGGGTTATGCCACCCAGTGATGGTCAAATTAGGCTTCCTATGTAGACATGTTCCCACAGGCTATTTTATACATCTATTGTGGTTCAGCTTGTCCTGAAGCTTTGCAGAAGTTTTTCCTCTTCTTATGTTCTGTTGTGGGTATAGTTTTAAAATAACACCAGAATATTAATTTCTTGCCTTACTTCATGGAGAACAAAGCCACCACTTAATTGTCACATCTTCAGCTGCATGAGAAAACGTATGGCACGTGTCCAAAATGCAGAAGTCTTTGTTCCATGGCAGATCATTGAACATCTTCTTTCATCTTTAAACTATAACACTTATTTTAAAAGATATTTTCTTCCCACTATTAATTAAAAGTTTGTTTAAAACTATCACTCAGAGGAAACCAGAAATTTCTCTCTATGAAAAAGGGGCTGAGGACTCTGTCAGGAGGCTAAAAGTAGCAATGATATTCCTTTTAGATAATGAAGATACTTGTGTACGTTTGAGAAATTAGAATTCTGTTTGTAGGCTGTGAGAAGATTTGGCTGCAATCCCCTGGGAGAGTTGGCCTCCCCATTGGAGTATGCAGAGTCCCAAGCACACCTTGTCTCCTTGCTACAGTAACCTGGGGTTGTTCACTTCCCACTTCCCGCTCCATCTGCACGTTCACCTGCACGGCTCCAGCGCGGTGGCAGCTGCAGCACGGTCTCAGTTCAGACCACAGGACCCCATGCCATCAGCAGCTTCACGGGCAGGCAGAGCAGAGCAGAGCAGAGCCTTGGTACGCACGCTTCCTTCATCAGCACGGTCTCATCGCCCACCCCTGCGCTGCCTTCCCCTGAGCCTGGCTCCAAGCAGGGCTCCTCGGTGCCACATCCCTGTTTGATTGGCACCAGTGTCCCAGTGCTCCCACTGGGGTAATGCTAGGCTTCCCATAAAGCCAAAGGTTTCACTTGCTGAGTGCTCTGCCTCACCCCTGAGGAATCTGCACTACCTTTCATGTGTAACATCATTTGAAGGTTTTAATAATTTTTGGAGAAATGAAGTAATTTTTGCAATATGTGCAGTAATATATTGTAATAAATTTCAAAGCACAATATTAACGTATGCAAACTTAACTCATCTGTTTTACTTTATAACTTTGCTTTAACAAAAACCACAGAATACATAATTCTACTGAAATGCTTTACGGAATCAAATTCTGTAAGTATAATGAAATGCCAATCTCAGGTAACTGAAAAACCAAACCACTCTGAAATGTACAGGCCATCAGATAAAGTTCAGATATTATGTCCTGGACTTAGGTTTTAGAAAATAGTAAATGGTTGGAGTTTTAATTTCAATTATATGCATTAACTTCATTCAGCTTCAAATATTACATCCTGACAGCTAGAAGTATATAGACTTTTTGCATCCCTTGTTTCCTTTTTCACAATCTCCTTCTATGCTTATTTTTCCTTCCTGCCTCCCACTTAGGGTTTTCTGCTGGGCCTTTCCTGCTGCATACCTAACCCTTCCTCTTTCCTGGCCAGGAAAAGCTGCAGAGCAAACAACAGTAACTCAAGTCTCAGTGGGCTTCAGGCCTAAAGTGGAGGCAGAGCTCAGGACGAATCAGTTTCCCTGCTGTAATTGCTGTCATGACACAGGCGCTGCTCACTTTTGCTGTGCGTTGGGTGGAGAGCTTGGCAAAGGATGCTTGCGAGCTTCTGTGTCATGACTCTTCCCCAGCTGCACCCTTCCAAAGCAGGTGTGGGAAATAATGAAGAGACAAAAGTGCATAATTGAACAGCTCTGACACTGAGTAGCTTTTTTCCTTTGATGAAAACTTCTCATATAAGAATTGGTACCACTTTCACAATACAAGCCGATTTGTTTGAAATCACAAGAAACTGAGGAATATTTTCCTGTGTTCACAGTTCTAAATAATGTGGAAACAAATAAGTGCAACCAAATAACAAAAAATATTTTTTTCCATCCCAATTCAAGGCTGGATATTTTTAACGCACTTTCACCACCCAGTTTATGAGTATGTATGCACTTCCCAATTTTGACCCACAATGAACCCAAAGGATGCGAAAGTGTTTTATAATTTTTGAATCAGATGTCTAAGCAGCCTTACCAGCTTACCAAGTTGGTAAATATTGAAAAAAACAAAAAAAATATTAAGTGCCCTTCCTAGAATTGTTCACTTCTTCACTGATGGAGCAAATACTGAAAACACTGAAATCTGTGAACTCTGAATTTCACAGAATTGCTTTGTTCATCAGTAGAAATACTCATGTCTCATTAGGTGAAAAAAGTTTCTTTAACTACAGCACCCTGACCTGATGTGTTGCTTCTCACCCAAGGCCACATTAAAAGTGACTTTGAAGGGGCTCTTCAATCTGCTGGTATTTTACTAATAATTTATAGTAAATTCCTGTACTTTTCTTGTTCGCTCTAGTGCTTTCTTCCTTCTCCTACAGTCCTCCTCCCCCCATTAAAAACAGCCAACCAAATAGAGTCCAACTTACAACATCACGAATACTAGAAAGGGGAATACTGCTGCAATCCAGCCCAGGGAGACTTTCAAAGCTGTTTTTAGTCTGCAAAAAATCTTATCTACTACCTTCATCTAACAATGTTAAAAATATTGCCACAGGTATGATTTATTCTATTTTGTGCAAAGCTGCTCTGTTTGTTCTATTTCCAGAATGGTCCATGCAAATGCCAGGCCTCATAGGAAGCTCCTACTGAGTGATGAAAAGCATAGATTGTAAAGAGTTTAGTATATAATTTTCATTTATACTAAGAAATTTTCAAGAATTATAAAAAATAAACAAACCTAACAGATTAAGAAATCTGAAGAATTTTTTAAAAGTTTTTAGTAGTAATTATACTTCCTTCTGAAGTCCATTGAATAGTTATAATTGTCTCCCATCTTCTGAAACAATTGCATTCTGGTTACTTGATATTCCTCCAATACACATGAAAGAGAAGGAGGCCCCATCTTTTTCCCTTGAACTAGGTAGGCTTTTTCAAAAAAGAAGTAGACATAAGAAACAAACACAACTCAGACTGATCTTTGGATTCCAGACGGCACATGAAGTACTGTCAGCTGGTAAGAAAATCCAGATGGAAATCCGACATGTGAGACACCAGGAAAATCTGAAAAACTTCCTTAACCAAAAAATCCAAAGCCATGTTGGTTAACAGTAGGTTCAATTGCTTTGTCTTCTGAATACATCAAAACGTGAGGTCTGATATTCATTTTCTACAGATGACCACCATTTCCCAAGCTGCCATTTATTTCCTTTACCTACACATTTTTTTTCCAAGCAAACTCACCTTTCCTCTTCAGTATTTCTTATGTCCTTCTATATCCATAGTATTCTGGAGGGGTGGATAGTTTCGTCAGGTGAAAACAAAGTTCGTTGCCTGTGAGGACTGTGTTTTGAATTTTTCTGGCTAAAACTGCCAGCGGTAGTGCCAATGGGAGGTGAACTGAGGGAGAGATTTTTACAGTGTGGGAAATCTACTTCTGGATACGCACTCACTAAAGCAGTCACACGGCTGGCCCATGGATCCCATCGAGCCGCACAAGGCTCAGCTGGATTAGGAGAGACAGCCTAAAAGCAAGACAGTTGCACGTGCCGTCACCAACTCCCTGATTCAGATCCTCCTTCCTCCCCCAGCTATCAGTGGATAATAATATATCTTTACTTAACTACATAATTGAGATCAGTATAATTTTTTTCAATTTATCAAGCTCTTAATATTATTCCTTTCCTGAAATATATTAATTTTTCATTTCCCGACCTTTAAATAATTCATAAATTTGATTAGCTTACTGCCTGCTTTCAATTCTCCAGTCTAAGCTTTTGTCTGAATCCCAAGAGTTGCTAACTGGAGTTTTCTAGGCCCAAGACAAAACTCCATAGCTCAAGGTGGTTTCAGTCGTTGTTGTTTCACTTGTTGTTGTTTCATATTTTGACTGGTCCCTCTTTTCCATGAAGTAGCTTGACTACTCCTTGATCTTTACATACTTGCAAAGACTGCTCCATGTAATTCCTAAAATTTCCTGAGTAGACAACATGGCATGCGTAAGCATCTGTCAGTGCCAGATCAGCTAAAAAGAATTAGCTGAATAGCTGGATACAGCTGTGGGCACAATATGGTCTAATAAATTGCAATTGCACCTCCTTTGTTTATAGATCATACTCTACTAATTTCCTGCTCAAAGACCGGGAGGAAGACCATTGTGATTACACTGTGATAGTAAACTCTATCTTTCCTAGTTCCCTGTTCCCCAAACCCATATGGAGTTGGGCTATGGACTTCATGGACAGCTGGGAGTGAAAGGGTAGCAGGGACTCAGGATGTCTCTATTGCCAGCAGCTGTCACTCTTCCATGTGTTACGGTTTGTGGTTGCTCCCCATCACTGTTTTAGGTATATTCAGAGGTTCTTACTTCTCACAAGCTTCATCCAAGAATTACTTAAGCTGGCCATTCTCGTTTTACATCTTTTTATATGAAGCCCCTGCTTAATATGGCAAGATTTTTAGAGAGTGGTGGTCATGTTGTGAACTGTCAGTCCGAGAGGAATTACTTACAGACTGGTTTTGCTGGTTTTGTTGAATTTACCTGAAAATTTCAACAGAGAACTAAAATATTTACTCCCTTTCCCCCCTCCTTTACAACTGACTCTTAGTCAGGAATTTGCAGGTATGTAGTATTTATGTACATCACTAATAATAAATACCACCACTGAATAATGTGTTCACAATCCCAGAAGTGAGGATATAATCTGTCCTCACTTCTGAGTTGAAGATGAGATCACATGCCAACAGGACACTAACACATACTCCAGCTAACATGTTTTTCATTAAAAAATTATATGAATACAGAAATTATGGGTAAAAGATGTATACATATATGACATGCACTGTTTTAGAGCAAGGCATTCAGCAATGTGTTGAAATAAAAATCAGAGTAGACCCACTGGATGAACAGGCTGCCAGCTGATGAGATGGATCCAGACACTGTATCTGGTCAGCCTTAATGGCATGCTTCACAAACAAACAAACAAACAAACAAACAAACAAACAAACAAACAAACAAACAAACAAACAAACAAACAAACATTTAAATAGATAAAAGCATTTTGTAAGAAAAAAAGTAAGTCAGAAATGTTAGAGTAGCATACTTTTTTGTACATTTCTCAGATACCAGGATAATTTCCAGGAGAGTGGCTCAAATCAATATGCCTTTCCTTGATCGCACTTTTGCTGAAACCCAAACTTGCTAAAAATGTAGCAATATTAAACACCAAAATATGAACAAAATCACAAAGGAACTCTTTTGTTTTGTTATCATAATACTGATTGAAAAAGAATATGCTCTAAGCCATAATGTTAATTTGCTGTTTAGATGCAGCATAACAATTTTAGAACACGCCTATCTTATTTGAGAAAGTACAAACACTGTAGCACTCTAACATGAGTACAGTGGCTGATTTAGCTTAGAACAACATGGAAAATATAAATAACAGCAAATGTTCAATAGTGAAAAAAAGTGAGTATACTAACAAAACCTTCTGGGTGTCCATTGGATAGTAACATCATCATCAACCATTGCTCATGCTCCCAGTCTATGCCACAGATAACATTTTTGAGACAACTCAGCTCAGACAGACACGACATACTGTACATATTTGGTGCTGAAAGAGTGGCAGATACTAATTCCCTGCATCATTTGCCTCTCAGAAAGGAGGAAGTAGGTGCTGTTGTTCATTTTGACATCATCGCTTTTGCTGCAACTCCAAGTTTCCTTGACACAGGCAGAAAAACAACATGTCTAAATTAAAAGCTGGAGTTGAAGCCACCAGGAATTTTGCTTTTCCTAAGCTTCAGAAGAAATTACTCTGCATCTTTTTGTTGTCAAATCCTCATGCAAGGGTGTGCAGCCTGCCACCCTGTTTTCATACATAAATACCATGCTCCGTTCTTAGGTTTCCGGGTTCTAAACTGCAATCAGCCCTTCATTAAAAAAATAACATGAACACTTTATTCAGCCAATTGCCACATTTGTTGCACTATGGTAGTTACTCAGTACAATATCAATAAATGGCCGCTTGTAGAGGGACATACAGAACTCTGCTTGTAGAAGGAAGTCACAGTTTAATGGTACAAACCTTTATCCCTCTAATATGCTTTCAGAGCAAGACGAAGTTTTATATCCCCAACTATTATGCCTTTGTAATTAATGAATTTTTAAAAATAAAAGGGAAAAGGATAAAAATGAGGGAACTGGGTAAAAAGTGAAATATAGTGAGAAATTTTGTAATTATAGGTATCTGCTTATGTCCTTGCATGCCATACTGTCTCTGAAAATCAAGTGGGGAGGTAAAGATAAAAAAAAGGAGGTTTCGTCTGAATCCACAATAATTGGATTCAGAAGGGAGAAGAAATGAACATGAAACTGTAGAAATATCTGCCATGGGATATGTATACATCTATTAATCTGAAACTATGCTAAATTGGGGACATTATTGGTGATATAGAACATTTACTACTTATAACCAGCTCAGAAAAAAATCAACATCTCTTTTTCATTCAAACTTTGTCAATACTGAACAAGCAGCAAATCGCTTTTGAAAATACTGCTCTTTCCTAAGATGGTACATAGAATAAAACAAAATATTCTAAATAGAGCTTTAATGGAAGCCATCTGCCACTGGAAAAGGTACTGACTTCCAGATGCTGCCAAGACTTACACACAGTTAAGCAGGAACGATGAACATCAGTTTCATTACAGCATTTGCAAAAGATAACATTGTTTGTGATCCTTAGTTTTGTCATCTACGGTATCATTTCTCATGACCAGCTCTCATTTGGTGGTAATGCAATGAGTGGCACCAGAAGATTTAATCTAAATAGAAAACCAGCATTTTTTTGATCACCTACCCGATGAATCCTGGGGAGATAATATATTTAATACTGGCTCTTTTCCTGTTCATATTGGTGTGAGCAGTCTTGCCTTCTAATAATAAATGTAGCAATATTCTAATAATGGATCTAATGTCCCCCAAGAATTGCATCAGAGGGTTTAGCTTAAAGGTGGCATTGAGTAGGTAACAGAGAAAACTCATTAGATTAGATCCTCATGAAGTACAGGAGCTGAAAAGTCTAACCCTTAATTATTACTAAATACTTTTTACCTAACTTCATGTTGAGCATGAAGTTAGGTAAAAAGTATTTAGATCTAAAATTAAACCAAGGGATGAGGAAAAAATGAAGTGACTTTTTGTGTCCCAGGTATACCACCGAAGTCATGCTGGATACCTGGAAGGTAATTCCAAGTCACTAAGCTGGTAAAAAGGACCCACTTATAACCTTTATATGCAAGATAATTTAGCATTCCAGATTTCCAGTTAAACAAAGTGATGCCAGAAGCATGTTTGGAAACTGACAACCCAATATTAGCTGAAAATATATCTTTGCAACCACTCTCTGTGTTGAAGAAGTTCCTCTATCCAGAGCCATTTATTGAGCAAACACACATAATCTAATAGGATACCATCTGATCAAAGTTGGATACCTGACTTTGGAGTATGAGAATCATAAACTTGCTTACGGTCTATCTGGTCTGCAAACACTTCCCCATAGATCATCCAATAAGGCATGTAAAAAATGTTTTTCGCCAGCTTCCACGAAGGCTCCTCATTGGGGAAGAGAATTGCCTGTCTTGCCACACCAAAGCTCATCAGAACCACCAACATGATGATGACAAAGTACATCATGTCTATCATCTGAATGTAATGACAGGAAAAGGGAGAAAAAGAGAAAGAGAAAGGACAAGAATTAGAGGAATTTATTTGTCAATATTCCTATTATTATGTGCTGCAAAAAAAAAAAAAAAGTCTGTGAATCTTAGAAATGGAATTTTCAAAATCAAGTTTTGAAAAACCATTCTCTTTTACACACAAGAAAATTATTTTTCAAAGAAGGGAAGTGGTATTACTGTGTCCTTGGTTTTACCCAGTGTTGCTTTTAAGAAAAATTCAAATGTTATGAATAGGCTTGCAAATATGAAGTACCATCTGGTCACACCAGTTGCCTCAACAAGAATATAGGTTCACTGGAATCAGCAGCCTGGTGTGGGCAAGGGTCGTGAGATGAAGTATTGTTTTTAAGGCACCACGTGGCAACTGCACCTAAGCAAAAGGACTGACATGGATCATTTTATTCACTGGTAGTCATTGTCTTGGAGCAAAGGGAGCTGCAACTAACATAAGGAGGAACGGGTGGCAGAACAGCCTGTTACAGCAACATAAGGGACACCATGGTGGTAACCAGTGAGAAACGAAAGCTGTGATTCTGGCTGGGCTAAAAATCTGCTTGGTGGGGGAATCTGACAAATGGCGTATTTTAAAAAAACCCAGTCAGATAACAGACAGTGAACTCTGTGCTTCTCCACTGTTGAGGGCCTAATTAGCATATGCCCAAGATTAACGAGTGCTTGCAAACAGTACCCACCATTCAAAATGTTTCTGAAAAAAGTGGGACAGCAATCCTACAAGTTGGTGAACAGAGTCTGAAGATTAGAAGCACTGTTCTAGAAAAGACCCTCCAGGGAGCAGAACAATGGGCATCAGGCAGATACACCGGAGATGCTTTAAAATCCAAAGTGAATGTGAAAAAAACCTGAGAGTCCTGTAAAGTCCCTGGTAAGATCCCTTTAAAACTTTTACTTACAGACTTGCCAGGTCTTTAGACTCATTACAAAGGAGTTGTTTTTCACAGTTCTGGACATAACTTTTGTCTCTAGCCAAAACTCCACTCAAAAATCCTCTAAACCTTATGAGTTTTATTCCCTGAAGTCTCTGCATTTTCTGGCTCAGCTGAATTCAGCCTTCCTTACAAGAGAGGCATGAAACCAACCTGCACCTCAGCTGGTGGCCTCACGGCTCCATGGGGGACCTGCTGCAGCCCAAGGGCACGGCTGCACATGGCAAGAGCTGCTGGAAGAGGGACCTACTTGCAGCAGATGGATCTGGCACTGCTGCAGGAGTTCTGCAATTTTAAACCTACCTGAGGTCAAAGTAACACTGGGAAAGTATCTAACAGAGAAAAGAGTGTTACAGGGTAGTAAAGAGAAAGAGGTATGCTCATGTGTAGAGAGACAGAGGCTGTAGCAGACAGGCACCAGCAGAGCAGGGGTCAGATAAGAGAGAATAAGGATGATGGAAAGAAGGAACTGAGGACAAGGGAAAAAACAGCAGGAGAAAACAAAAATCTTGAGGTCCATAAAAAATGCAGGAAAGAAAGAAAAACTTTGGGGTCATGAGAGAGGAAAGGAAATACTCTAAATAATTAAAACCCAGTGTAGTCAATCATCAACATTCCTATTTAATCCAGGGCATTAATCTCTCAAGAAAATATTCCTTCAAGAAAAGGAATTCCAAATCATTGTACTCCAGAAAGCATCCTGAAACAGGGAAGCTGAATAATCATACTTAGTTCTTACTGCTTTTAGGGGAAAAACCTGGAGGTGAAACCTGATTCCTCCTTTCTTGTCTGATCAAACTTTGTTTCAGATCACAACATATAACATGATATGATGTAATACCTCTTTTAAAATGTCATGTGAACAAGTAAACATATGAGTATTTGGAGGCAATTTAAGACAATTCCTTAAATGTTTCAAGCCTTTGTGATCAGGAATCCCGTAGGTTTGACCTCATGTTGAAAGAAATTAAATTTTCATGTTCTAAAAATTTAAACATTTAAATGTTCTCTATTCAAGATGCATATTAGCTTTTCCCTCCTTCAGCTGGCTTTCTTCTAAACTCTCAGTATCTTGTCTGAAATACAATGAAATACATGGGCAAGTTTCCACTGACTTTAATGAGCGCTGTGTCAGGTCCTTTGGCCTGTGGCGTCAGATTACAACTGATATTTTTAACAAGGCAATGGCCATTTCAATCGTTCTGAAGAACTCATCAGTCACTTGTTTAAAAAAGTGATAAACCACAACTTTTTTGGGGTACAGTTTTATAAAGAAGTTGGCTCTGTTATCCACTTCTGTATTTGCAGAAAGGCTAAGAAAATGTAGATATTTCCACACATTAAAGGAACTGATATATCTCTGACTCTCTCAACATTCCAAAGTGATTTAATTTCATTCCTGAATAGAAGGGAATTAAATCTATCACTGTGCAGAGATCAGAAAAGCACAAGCATATTCTGTTACTGATCAGTAGATAATAATAACCTTGGCCATTCAGTTTCCTCCTTGGATCTTCATCTTTGCTTTAGCCTATTGCTTTTAAACCACTCAAGCCCATTCCTGCTGCTTGCTTAATTTCGCTTTCATATTTGTTCAGAGTGGCCAGAGGTAAAACTTATTACAGCTACTTTGTTGACTGCAGTGTAGAGGGAGATGAAGAGAAAATTCTTCAACATTGGAGAGATAGAAAAACTCATCCTTTTCCTCCTGAGTCTAAAACTTGAAATAGAAGCTCAAGAAATTAAGGCATTAAAAAAGGTCTGTTGAGGATCTCAGTAGCTGTGATGTGTGTAGCTTACTCTGTAGAAGTATGTAACACCAGCTTGATGTTCTCCATAGTGCTGAATTGGAATTTCAACACCCTTTGGAAGACAGAATGCAAGGAGATGGATGGACATGTGATTTAAACAAAAATACACAAGAGAGACCATGGAGCAGCCTGGAGTTTCATGGGAACTCCCAGGGAGTGCATGAGTTGGACACTGCACTGGAGAGTAAGTCGGTCAGAAAATAGATGTGAGAGGCTGATCTGTGTAACTCCAACAGGTTGAGCACCACTGTGTGGGCAAAGGAGATGTCTTAGAGCTGCTGAGAATGAGTGGAAAGTTGGACAAACTATGAAAACCAAGTATCAGGAAGGCACAAAATAAAAGAATTTGCCTCCTTTAACAGCTGCCCAGAACTTCAGAACAATTTGGTAGCTAAATTCAACACCATTTCCCATTACATTACACCTGCACCATTTAATGCAGGTGCTGAGCCTACAGAGGATAGTGATTTTCCTGCATTTGTTTTCCACAGAAAGTGGAGTGAGATTTGATTTGTTGTACACATGTGAAAGTGACAAAGGAATGAAAATTCTATTAATTTCAACCACTTCCCTTCTGTGTTGACTCTAGAAGATAGATAAACCATTCTTTATACTACTGATGGAGTTGGGCTCCTATCACCCACGTGTAACACTGAAACACTGACTACCAGAAGTTTGTTTTTCATGGGCACTCTGTTATTAAACTGGTACTCACACTGCCCACATTAGCACCACAGTTCTGAAACTTTTAGTGCATGTAGCTGTGAAAAATAAAGCAGAGTAGAAGAGTAGCTGTTTTTTCAGAAGTTTTATACACTGTGTATTGTGTAAGCCCCAGTGATCACCAGATCCACTGATGGAAAGACATAGTCCAAATGTGTCAGGAAAGAAACCTGCTAAGGCAGTGTTTTCCCTTTGATCTGTGTTCTTTTCTCTGGTCCTGCTGTCCTTTTACAATAACCTCCAACAACTGTAGAGTATTTACACCTCTGCACTCTGGAGCTCTACAAAACCTCATGTCAACATCCTACAGGCTTTCTTGAAGGAAGGACACTTCAAAATCCTTTTGGCAGGACATAACGGTTCAACAATCATTTTCTTTCATGTTTTCCCTCAATCTCTTTCTCCCTCTCTCTCTTCTTTTCACTAAGCTGTTCTTTCTTTTTCAGACCCACTGTGGGCTTGCAGTTGTAAACTTGTAAATTGAGGGGAAAAGACAATGGTTCTCTGTTCGCCTGTTGGTAGGGAGTGTAACAGGACGTATCCTTTGCATTTCAGTTTTATACCTTGCCTGCTCACTGATGTAATGTCATTAAATGTCAAGGAGATATTGTAGTCCAAGCACTCATAAATGTCCCCGTTTCTTAGGATGGTGAGGATGGCTGAATCTTTTCTTTAAGGACCATTTTAAGACAAATACAACAGACAGCCTGCTTGGACTTGTTTATTATTGCCCACGTAGCAATCAGACAGCCGTATTATTCAATTTAGAAGAGTTAATATTCAGTTTACTTTTTTTTACTGAAAGCCAGCTTTTTTTTTTACTGAAAGCCAGCTTCAAGGGATTTTATTCTACTTAGAATACCCTAAATCTTAAACTCCAAAATTCATGAAACAGACATGATTTACACAACAAAAGCTGGATAACTCCATGTGAAACATGAACACAGGTATCAGCTACATGGGCAGGTAATCAAAATATCAGGGATGTGTGTATGTGCATCTGTAAATTCAGCCATTTTCCTTAAAATGAGCAAAATGCTGCTTAATTGTAACATTTCCATTGAAATATAAAAACTGAAATTCAAAATGTCAAATGTTATGCATGTGGAAGAAAATGTCTCTTGATTCCTCCTGCAGACAATTACTATCACACAAGCTGCTCATATTCCTGCTATGGTGTGTATGATTGATGTGGCCCAGAGGTTGCACTTACGCAAATGGATTTCTCATCTCACATGGACATACTCAAACTTAAAAGATGGAAGAGCATGTGGATATGGATCATTCTTAATCAAAACCATTATAGTTTTGAACTCACCATGATTATTACAACACATTGAGAGTCTCAGGGTACTAAACACCTGAACAATTTTTCCTTTAACCTGAACAAACCACCTTCCTTTATAATTAGCAAACCACCTTGGCACTTTCTGTGAATGAGGCACAGAGATGTGTAGGGTGGCTTTGCTGTTGAAGAGTGATCTCAGAGAAAGACAAAAAATACATAATCTAACAGGACAGGAAGAATCTAATCCTTGATTCTGAGGGCCTTGATTCTGGAGGTTTTGATTCAACAAGGCACTGATTTCTAGCTTACATGAAAACTCCAATGGGAAAAAAAAATACAGGTAAATCTGCAGCACTGTCATTGGCTAAGGACACTGAGCCAAGAACACTCTGTTAGGCAGGGAAGGAGCACACCAGCTTCTCTTACCATTTTCCCAATCATCATGACGTAGGGCCCCAGGTACTTATTCACGCCGAAGATGTCCAGCAGCCGGATATACCAGTAGATGATGTTGACGCAGTAGATCACACGTCCATCACTCCGGAGCGGCAGGTCTTGCAGACGGAGAACCATCCCAACAGAGAACAGGAGGATAGCTATGAGGTCGGTTACATTCCAGTACTCCTGGAGCCAAACTTTGACTTTTTGCAGCAGTTTCCCGGGCTCTGACATGAGGATCTGAAGGACAGAGGAAATGGAGAAGAAAAGAGCTGAGCTGCCTAAATTTAAACTTGAAGAAATCTGTAGTAAACAGACAGATATATACCACACAGGCCAAGAGCAAAGCTGATAGATTCCTATCATACAAATATCGCAGGTACTCTGTGGGTTTTTTTTCAGAAATCTTCCACTTCAACAATTCTTAGCTTCTATCTACATGTAAGATACTTAAAGGGATAAAGTGATCACTCAGTCTAAAATCCTCATGAAATCAGAAGAAATATATGTATAATTTCTGCTTCTCAAATGTATTAACCCTACTTAGAATCTTGTAGCAGAGGGAAAAATATACAAAGATTTTTTTACTCAGAAAATTCATATTTAAAGAAGATGTAGACTTAAAGAAAATTATTTTAAAATATGTATAAAATGACCAAGAAATAATTAATAGCTATAACGGTCTGCATCAGAAATTTAATCCAGAGAGATACTAGATACTACCTGGGCCTGGTTTTGGAAATTAAGCTCCACAGCCAATAATATATTTCATAAAAATAAATAACCTTACCTTACGAATTTATTGTCATTCTCTTCGCAAGATAATTTGTGAAACTTGATTGTTTTCCCAAACCACTCTAAAAACTATTCTTCAAGTGATTTCCATGAAAAAATCTTACCTTTTCGTGTGTTAACAAGCTGTTGGTTTGAATTTTCTAAATTTAGCCCAAGAACATTTCAGCAAACTCATACAGTTCCTTTAAAAAGATGAATGTCATTCTCATAATTAATTTTCAGAATAAATTTAGGCTCATCTGTGAACAATTCCAACATCTGCTTAGAAATCAATTGTGACAAATGTTCTTGATAAACTTTTGTCGAAAGGACAATTTGGGGTAAATGATTAAACAAAAACTGGCACACACAACTCCTGTGTGCAGCCTCCCACCTGCTAAGCCAGCAGTGTGTTGTCTCTGTTGCTGTAGCAGAGTCCTCGTGTGGCTACTGCCACCGTTTTCCTTTTGATTAATGATATACACTCATAGGCCTCTAAAGTAGTGTCTTTTCCTATGTTCTTTTTATTTATACTGTAGCATTTACTATACAGTGCCAGAAATCCATCTTTGAAGCCTAAGTTTTGCAAGTCCATTTTGAATCTAGTGCTGCAGAGCACTGGCTTCAGAAAGCACAAACATAGCTGGTAACAGATTCAGCCCAGGGGTACAAATGTGCTATTTCAGCTGAGGTCAATGGGACTTGGATTCACTTACCTTAGGGCTGAACTGGGGCTCTGGTGTCACTGTGGAATACATGCACATTTGGCTAAATGAAAGGGCACAGCATTAGCTGCAAGTGGGAGAAAACACGAGGGGCATGGCTACCAGAGCTCACTTTATAGACTGAGTGCTACCTTAAATGCTCTGTCCCTGCTCTTTGTGTCTGCTTTTGCCTCTTTAGGGAGAGGCATACTGTTGCTTGACAAATTAAAAAATATTTCAAGAGCCACATTTCAAGGAATCTAGCTAACCTTTAAGACTTATCAGAAGATCACCCCATACTTGTGAATGCTATTAAAAATGAGCATCACAATGAAATCTGAGCACAGACATTTTATGGGAGAAGAAGGAAGGAAGGAAGGAAGGCAGGAAGGAAGGAAGGCAGGAAGGAAGGGAAGGCAGGAAGGAATGAAGGAAGGAAGTAACTGTTCATTTTAAAATTAAAGAAGACAGATCTTTTTACTGTTTTTTTAAAAAACAATCCACCTGCCTTTCTGGGAAAAAAAAAAAAAAAAGCAGGCAATATTATGATAAGCTCATTCATAAAAATGTAACCTGAGAAAAATAATTAAAAAAGATATTAAAATGAAAAAAAGAATCAAAACCCATGCTTATTCCATTTTCATTCTGTCTTTCTTGGTTGGGGCAACTTTACCTCTCTCATCTTCTCTATGCCCAAAGTGAAAATGTACGAGATGACAATCCACTCCTGAATAGATGGCCAGCGATCCATCTTCACCAATACAATGTAGTTGAACAGCATCAAGTATCCTATGTAGGCCAGCTGTAAAGTAAAAAAATGAGTATCAATAGTCACTATCTATACAACTGTGCTACTTTCTTGGATGTGATTTGATATTCCTGATTCTACTGTAACCAGAGTTTCACAGATGAGAGAACAGTAAGACTGTCCTGGGCTGTCTGAAAAAGCTCACATTAAATCCCATACTGTATGGAATCTGCAAAATACATGCAGACGCATCCAGCTGGATCTGTCTCCACATCAAAACTCTATTAATGCAGTTCCTTTGGATCATCCCACAGCAAGAGGGATTCTAATATCATGTGTCAACTACCCGATTAAGGAACCTGTATGAAGATTTTCCCCTCATCTGCTTCTAAAAGCCTTTGGTCCTCTAACACCACTCCTGCGTGTTTTTTCCCCTGTTCACCTAACCTGGGCTGAGTCTGGCATTCCGAGTCCAGAAGATTTTAGGCATTATTAGAAGTCTTCCTACCCAGTGTAGTACTGACCTAACTTACAGCATGTTTCCTCCTCAAAGCACTGCTACTCCTACTCACACTGTTGCAGCAAGGAGCCAGGCATAGCCATGCATTCACTTGCTTTATATGAATTGCAAATCTTTAAGTGTGAATATTTTGCTTTTCCTTCCTAATACATTCACCTTCCAGCTTAATTTTTGATGCAGTGGAAAGTGTGAATGAAGTTCTCAGTTACTTTTTCTTTTCTTTCTTCCTGCTGAATGTAATTAAATTGTCTGTCAAAAAAAGACAAGACAGGCAAATTGCATCATCAAGTTCCTAAAGCTCGGAGAAACCCAAGTGTTGCTTTGGAGCATGGGCTGTAGCAGGGGTGTGGCTGGGGTTTGCTGGGGCCAGAATCCAACTGCCTGTCGACTTTGCCTTTCAAACAGCAGCCATACAAGGAAATGCATCTTAAGGCTAAATATAAGACAGAGAAAAGATGACTCAGTTCTGTGCATGAGCATTTAGTCATTGTGACAGAAAGCTGTATTAAACACATCTATATTTGAATTCAGTTTTCACCTCTCAGCTGTGTGTTACTCACAGCTATTGTATACATGGGATCACATGTAAGCTGGAACAACCACAGCGGGCCTTGAGACTTTTGGATAGGATTATTTCAATGTTCCACACATCACAGAACAGAATTTATAGTCCTGTTGGGTTTGTTAGAGAATGTCACTTCTACTCCATGTAAAAAGCCACAGGATTAGGGCTTTTGTTACAGTTGCTGGTTGAGGACACTAAAGAGAATTTTTATTGGCCATAACTTCAACAGGGAGTTGAAGCACTTCTTGTCTGCATAGAACAGAGGAGGAAATTATCTCATTTGTCTTTCAGTTTGTGAGGGATGATTGATTGCAACGCTCAGGTCTAGAAACTGGTCTTCCCTTACTACTCCTAGAGGAAATGGAGAGCAATGGTGACTTAGGTCTACACTTGTGGTGACATCTGAGTCAGCAGAACCTCCATCTGGGCAGGCAGAACTGGACACCTCCCTAGTGGAAATAGCACCTTCTAATACAGAGCAAAAAGACAGGTGATACTCTTACTTAACACTCCTCCTTTTAGACCTTACTGACTACCAATTATCAGGAAATCTACTTCGATCTGCTTCAGCAGCCTTTGGTGAGCGCTTGCAGTCAGTATGGCAAAAGAATAAGGACATTAAGGTGACAAAGGTGGCAGAACCTGCAGGAATCTAACTGTAACTAGGGGTTTTGCATCCTTCTGGCTTTCTTTTGAAACGCTGGCATTTTTTGGCTTGGTCTTGATAGATTTCTTTACGTCAATTGAAACTTACTCAAAATTGCAAAAAAAAGTTGCTTGAAAAAAGGAGAAAGAATCTTGATTTGTGAATAAAAGTATGCTGAAACATCTCCACTTCAACCCAAGACACAAGCCCTTCAGATCGTGAATGACACCCCCCCTTCTCCCTCCCTGGACTTCTAACTTGCTCCTGCCTTTCAGGAGGCCACAATTCTCCAACACTGTGGTCAAACCTCAGTGTAACTGTCCATGCTGGTACTCAAGATTCTTTAAAAATGCTGCTACAGAAGTAGCTGAACCCTGTTTTTCCTTGCTTTTACATGGCTTGGCAAAGAGCTAGGGGCTACCATTGTCACCATTGAAGGCAGCACCTGAAGAAACTAAGGAAAGGAATGCCTGCTAAGAAGTTTCAAGGGTGGATTGCTCCCTGCCCGTCTGTGCATGCAGTCTCATTATACAGAAAATACTGGAATACTCATTGTGGTAGGGGACACACCTGGATATTGTACCAACAGGTTAATGCTTCAAGGAGGAGATCATCCTCCTCTTTTCTGATTGATTGCAATAATTAAATGATCATAAGCTGAAATGGTTCCAAAATGCAAAACTTAGGGCAAAGCTCTTTTGATATTTAGAGGATGACTCTTACTCGGGGCTCAATTCCGCTGCAGCTTTTCTCTTCAGAAGAGGTAGAAATGTGGCCTCTTACTTCCTGCTAATTTCTCAGTTAATGCTAGTAGCAGGAGTAGTCAAAAGGGGAAGACTATCTTCTTCTGCTCAAGCCATCAGTGACATGAAACATTTGCATCATGGTTTCCAATGTAACAACCACAAAACAGGACAGAGTAGTTGACTTGAAATTGCTGTATGTCTAGAGAGAAAGGCTAAAGTTGGTAGAGGTTGTTTGTTGGTTTGTGTTGGTGTTTGGTTTTTTATTTGTTTTTCATTTGTTTATTTTGTTTTGGGGTTTTTCTTGAGAAAAAGTTGTTTAGTGTCTGCTGAGCCAAATGTTACTTACTCAAGCATCTCATTTAACTCACTTTTGTATATTTGAAGAATGAAGGTGAATACAGCTATATAGTAATAGAGATGGGTAAATGCAAAATAATCAATTTGCTTAAAATGGTATACATCAGCCATAGGTCCTTTTACTTTCATTTAGGACTGCGGAATGTAAAATTTGGATGATTTCTTTTGAAATCCATGAATAATATTTGTGCCTGTGTATTTGCAAAGTTGTGATAGGCTTTGCAATTATAACCCTTCTCTGAAATTTGTTTTTATTTTAGTCTCCAAGAGTTCTCAATATATACAACAGGTCAAGCATGGCAGCGAGAATCCACCTTAACTTGCTCTTCAAGTCCATCATATCCAAGATCCAGTTTTAACAAATGACCTTGATTTAGACCTGCCTCAGGACATAAAACTGTAGGAACAAGTCTAAATGGAAATGCAATATTGATTTCTCTCTCCCATTTCAAAACTGAACTAACAGGGAAAGCCAGGATGCTTCTTTCCATTTGCAGTGTAAAGACTTTTCTGTTTGTGCATAATACACACTGCAATTGATAATGAGAATGCACCGCTGATTAGTAGTTTCTAGACTTGGGCTTGATTAATGTTCAATGGCCACAGAGTTGAGCAATAAATTATTCCCTGTTGTTAAAACTAGCTGTTTAACTAGAAGTTACTCCTGTTGTTGCTAGTCTGAGGTGTCCACCACAGTTAAGACTCAGCTGATGTGAGTTGTTGCCAATGTCTGCAAGGCAATTTTTCTTATAAGAATTCATTTGCAGAAGGATCCATTCTTTGTGATTTGCTGTGCTTTCAGCAGAATGATGGAAAATATAACTGGGGAAAACCACCTGAAATCATCTAGCCAATTCCATTGGGCTGAGGCAGGATTAATTCCGGTGTACCATAATGGGCATATGTTGTGATAAGAAATCACTAATAGTGGAAAATCTAGCACGTCCTCACACAATTCATCACAGTACTCCTAAGACCAGTTAGAAACTGTTTCCTAACTTCTTATCTAGAACTTGCTGTTATTTTTTGTCCTATTCAGGAAGGATTTGGAGCTACTTACACATATTTGAAAACTGTTACAGTCCTTCTGCAGACCTTTTTTTTTTTTTCCAACAGAGAAAACACTCTCACTTCCATAATCTTGCCCCTTAAGTCAAGCTTTATAAACCTCTTGAAACTTTCTTCTTTTTTGTGTCAGACCAGTCAACACTTGTCATATGATAGAGAAACTGAACTGGGGTGGAAAATTCCAGCCAAAAAGATTGACAGGATTACTCTCTGTGATCTTTTTACTTTTTAGTCTTATCTTCCCACAGTCTAGTGCAATTTGCAAAATAACTGATAATAACTAAATATGAAATAAAATAATAACTAATCTCTACTCCATCATCCAAGGTTTGAATGAAAATATCAGATAGCACCTGATATACGACAGAACCTAATGGAATCCTTTCTAATCCCTGCTTCCAGCTTGATAATGAATAATTAATATGTACTCTTGAGGAGTAATTGTTAAAAAGCTTTTAATCCACACAGTAACTTTAATAAAGCAGTTCTTATTTTTGCTGTGAGAAAACACTGAGAAGTTTTTGGTACTGTTTTACTGTAGTCAAAATATATGACATAATGTTTTTTCTGCTCCATTTGCAAAGTCCATTTCTTTCTAACACAGGCAGAATATACTGATTTAATCTAATTTGTCCCTGAAAAATGTACACTGGCTGTCATTCATATCTTTGATATCTTGTGGGTACTTACATACACATTTTCTCTTACAGACACTCTGCAGACTGGTCAAAACAGAAAAAAATCACAATTTTCCAAGGAAAGAAGTGCTCTATCTCTTTTTTTCATCAATTATTATGTAATTCAAATTCTGATTCAGACCAGCCTCCCACTGGGCTTACTATTGGAAGCAATCCTACACTGAATTCTCCTAGAGAGAATTCCTTGGGAGCACTGACTACAGCAAAGTGTCACTTACCGTTTTATTTAAAGAAAAACATACGCAATCATTCAAATTTTAGCCATTAACTTCCTGAAAGAAATGGTAATCTTTAAAAGCCTTAGAAAGGTTTGCAAGTGCTAGCAGACTTCCACCAAATATTTTTATTAAACTATTTATGGGTAAGCCTTCCAATACCTATAAATGTAGACTTCAATGAAACACACAAGATGACCTTAGTCCAATTTCAGTATTTGCACAAAGATGAATAATACAACAGGAAAGATTTCTTACAGTGTAAAACCAAAACTTCACAATGGGAGCATTGTAGAACTCGTAAATCTTTCTTCCAATGGGGATCATTCTGTGCCTGCTCTGAACTTCTTCATCCTCTTTCTTTCTTGAGGACTCTCCATTCCCTCGTCCCAGCATTGCCTACAAGAAAGGATACATTTATGTTTCTTTCTTTGTGAAAGACATATTAAACTATTTTTTGAAATGTTGACAGGAAACTGTTCTTGATCTCTAGATAAAACCAGGTGACCACAGCTAGGTGTAAAATGCTTTGCTCTTAGATGATCTTTTTTTGCAGGAAGGCTCCTGTTTAATACTTTGAAAATGGAAAAACTATAGCTTTAGCCTCAACCTTCAGCTTAAAAGCTAAACTCCTGAACGAAAAATAAGATGTTGAGAATATTTCTCCTTTTTTCTCTATGGACAGAAACATTTTTACCCGACAACGGCCTTTTGTGATGGGGTGTACTTCTATACAATAAACAGATGCAGACAGAAAACAGGTAAGTTCTGGTTTTAAACACAGAAGTTCATAAGGCTGAGACTGCGAGGGAAAAGCAGGGGAAAAGATGGTAGTTGCTGAACTAGAAGCAAAGAAGACAGTGGCACTTTTTCTGTTGATCACTGGGCCTGTCAAAGGCCATGATCCCAGAGTGAATTTTACATGGATGCAAGAGGAGTGACCAGTAGAGCTCACTGCAGCATTAGGGCTGTGAATTGGAATATCCATGTACATTATTGTAATTTCTACCACAGTGAAGTTCCAGACTGCTCATGCACTGCCTTTGCTAGGCTTGATCTCACTGTTACCACTGCAGTTCAGAGCCACTAAGGAACTACACTGAGCTCCAGAAATACACGTAAATAGTCCTCAGCTATGAGTGCAAACCTAACAGTCAAAAGAAGGTAATTGCTGGTTTGTTTACTCTTTATTTTCATTGTCAGCTGCAAGCAAGTGGAAGGATTAAACTGTACAATTACTGAAGTCAGTGCTTAAAAGTAGGTGCTCCTCTGTATTTGTGTGTAATGTGTAATTGACCTATAATGTAATGTGTAATGTGACCTATTAAAAGTTCGTTCTGAAGCAAGTATTCGGTAAACAATAGACTTAAGATTGGATTTTAGGTCACTGTGTCCTTTGCAAGTTCTCACTCTTTAGTTTGTGGATGCACCTTTGGAATATAGCATCACACACATGAAATCATTTGCAAGAATTCAGATATATCTAAGTATGCAGGGATTGCATGATGATGCTTTTCTTTAAATGCTTCTATAGTGCTTTTCTACAAGTAGATGAAAGCACATTTGTGCTTTTATGTTAACTGAAGCAAACTTTCACCATCCAGTGAAGATAGCCTTGTCCTCATCTGCAACTTTAATAGTGGAAAACTAAGGGAACAATTAGATGCCAGACACTTTGTCTTTCAATAAAAAGGTCCTTTTTGTGTCTGTATCTGTGCTCCCTGATTCAATAGGATGTTCAGCACATAGTTAACTATTTTGCTTTGGGTGAGCTATCTGATCAGGTTCTAGAGCCCTCCAGGAACTGGTGATGCACTCCTCACATATTTAAAAGCAAGAATCACAATCTATCCTTTTCCTCCTTTTTCTAGCCTCGTGTGGAGTTATTCATATAGGTCTTTTTCCTGTGAAACAGTAATTTGTAATGATAAACTTCTTTCAGCCAGTGTAGATATTTGTAACTCTATTAGGACTGTGCTTGGTCCCATATGGCTCCTTCTCTTTAATTTCATTTGTGCAGTTAGTTTTTCCTCTTGTATTATTACTTTCCATGTGGACCGTTATATTTTTGAATTTGACAACACGCAGATGTTGCTGTGAAAATTTTTAATAAAATACAATGAAGATTCAGGGCAGAAGTATACTGCACTGAAACTAACCTGCTGGGACTGTTTCAAAAACTATGGCCTGCTTTGATGAAGTTAACCTATTTCCTTTAGCTTTAATGGCTGAGGATTTTTAATTTAATTTTCACAAATACAGATAAAACACTACGTATTAAAAGTTTAAGTGCTCCTCCTGTTGGCTCTCACAGAGCACATAAAACACCTCGAGAGTCCATCAAGACTTTAATAACAAAGGAAAAAGACAAAGTCACTGTTAAGCAGAGGAGAAGGATTCTCAAATAAGTAAGACTTACTGAATATAACTACAGGATCAGAAGTTACACACCTCTACACTACCCGAACTCCAAAAAATCAAAGTAATGCTTTGATCTATATCATGGATTGTTTATTTGGGGGGGAAGAAAGGTTGAATGCGATCTGAATGCTTTGGGAATATAGCCCAAGAAGGTACTAATTTGTTTTTTCCTCTCTACCTACTGATGCTGTTCAGAAAAAACCGCCATCTGTACCTACAGAGTTTTCTGCAGCTTTTCCCAAGGCTTTGTCTCTGCTGTCCTCTGGTGCTCAAGAATATTTCAGCAGAGTGAAAATGAATGCTGGATGCTTTAACAAATGAGCAATGCCACACTTTAGTGAAAGGGATTATTTTACAGAGTTCAAATCCTTCACAATTTTACAAATTTACAAATTCTGAGACAGATTTAATTCCCAATGGCATCAGTGAGTTGTGGATGTTTTTATGATAATCCTCTTTCAATATTTGGATTTATGCTTTAGCTTATGAATTCTGATTTCCTGTTCGCTACTGCTTTCTTGTTGATAATGATACCTTAATTTTATCTCATTACAATTATTTTTGATTTAATTGTATCATATAATACTGTCTTCTCCCATCCCCCATGCTACAGATGGGGAATTTCTCTGAGATGGCTGGGGATTAGATTTGACCTGATGTTCCCGACTGTTAATTATACCTCAGTATTAACAAACTGAAAAGCTTCCCCATTAGAAACATTCAGAAATAACCTAAGTAACTGTGTTAACAGAATAATTGCAGTGCCAAATGTGAACAAATGTTTTCCTTGGAGTGGGATGCAGTAGGGTGGGAACAACTCAACACACTGCTCTGTGTGGGCGGCATCTCTTTCTCTAATACACGATTTTGTCCATGATTCACCATGAGTCATGCAAGGTAAGCTTGACAGCAGCTCAGCCTCATTGTGAAGTACAGTACAACTGCATCATTTTAGCCTGAAGGGATTGACGTTTGCATAATTTTTTACATGGAGATTTTTTTCTAATAAGGTTTTTTGGTTGTTGTTGGGGCCAGATTTTGTTTTATGTAATTGAGGACTGTTTGCTGATAATGAACTATCAGCAGAGAGTTTTGGGTTGTACATTTTTGCATTAATATATGTTAATTATCCTATACTATATTTATCTGTTTTATAATTAAATAACAGGAATTTCAGTCTTGCTAGAATGAATGCAGGGTCTTCCAATCTCATTCTGAGCGAAATCTACATGCTATACAGAGACCTACTGCAGTTCACACAGAACTGGTGTGGAAATGATACCTAGCTGTGCAGACACATGTCCCTCAGCACACCCCGCTGGCTCCTACACTATGTGTGAAAGTGCTGCCTCCATGGCAGTTGTTCTAGGATTACTGTTCTCTGCCCTGAAGCACTGGTAGAAAAAGGTTTTAATGCCTTTGATTTACAGACGTGTAAAATTGGACTTTGCACGTGCTTGTTGGTTACAGTGAGCACAGAGGAGCAGGACTAAAGTGCCAGGAGCTCAGTCACCCTGGCTGCTGAGCAGGGCAAAGAACACAGACCGTGCCAGGGCACATGTGTGGCGGTGGTATGGGGGATTTCCAAACTCCTTGGAGAAATAGAGAACCTCTCCTCATGGAGAGGGTCAGCACTTCTGCCTAGAGACCACCAGCAGTGTCTCCCAGTTCTGTCTTCCAGATGAGCTGAATGCATTGGGAAGGATGAATTGGGTGAATTGGGCTGGGGGCATGAGTGACATAATACTTGGTTATTTCTTGCCATTGAGAAAAGGCTAAGCTTGCACACTATAGATGAACTAATGTGATCCCAGAGGCCAACAGAACGAGCTTTGCTGCTGCTGAAAAGTCTTAACTCAGAGTAACTCAGTGATGCCCATGGAAGTCCAACCTTCCTATTTATTGTGGAAAATAAGAGCAAAATGAATAAAACGACTGAAGCACCTTTCAAAGGACTTACATGGGTTATTCTGTGCTCTGAAATAAAACAATTTACTGGGGAGCTCTAATACCCAAACAATAAGGCACTGAATAGGGTTAAGGATGTTCCTAGTTATGGCTTCCAGAATCAGTATTATTTTGGGAGGAGGGCAGACTCCTGGGAATTCTGACTGACCTAAATTTCAGCAATTAAGGCCTTGATTAGGACACTACAAACAGAAAATGTCCCCAGCCTTTAGACTTTAGTGTCCTTCTACTCCTCTGTGTTTAATATTCAGGATTAATGACTGGCAGCTCCATGCAGAAATCGTGGTAAACTTCTAGGTTCTAACGAGCACTGATGAGAGCAGTATTTGAACGTGTTTTTGTGAGTAGCTGCTATAAGCTTGTTTCTAAGCATCTAGGTGTTAAAGAAATGTGGGCCTATCACTTTCATGTATCTGTTATAAAGTTAAAAGCAGGTGTGAATAACAAGTAGTTTACAGTGAATAAACACAACATCTTCATAGTATATCCATATGTTCAGTTACCCACCAGACCCTTTAGGAGGATCATCAAGCAAATACATACTTGCACGCAGATGCACCCATGTGGAGACTTCCTTCACTGCTGCTGTAGTCTGCTGATCACATTATTCTGTGCAAATGAGGTGTAAAATCACAGTGAAAAGATCACTGTGGCCCTGTACCTCACGCACTCTGCATAAGTGCAGTACAGAAGAAGAAACTGACCCCTTGGCCTGTCTTTAGTCACTCAGGCTTAGCAGTGCAAGACACACAGGACTTCATAAGAAATCAATGAATAGACCTTGTCCAGACAACATATCTTTATCTTCATTGTAGCAGAGAGAATATAGGTGTAACATGACAGGAATACTGCAACTTGAGAAATATTCATTGGGAATGATTAGAAAGAAAATTAAGAAGATTATTTCAATTATGCATTATTTGCCAGAAAAGGAATTTTGAGATTAAAATTATTTTTAGTACATCACTTTCGTTTGTTAATCTTTATGCTGAACAAAGCTCAGTTTAGGATGAGTGACTGATCTGTTGATTCAAAGTTCAGAAATGGATGAAACATTTATGATCTCACAGCACAATAAATTATTAATCTTATTGAACTATTTATAAGGTATCCTTAATACACTGAAGGATACCACAACTAAGGGGAAACTTCACAAAGGCACTTCCCAAACAATCTTTCAGGCATCCTCTGATCAGTGGAGAAGAAACCTGACCTACCTTATGTCAGACCATTTAACTAAGGCTGGAACAACATGAAACTTCAGTCAAAAATATTTTCCTATATTTAAAACATGGCAGGTGACTAAATGTAACTGCCTGTGGCATCTAACCATAGACATGCAAAGATCTCTTTGCTTCCAATTCATCTCTCCTCACCTCTGAGGGGCACCTGAGTGAAAAAACTGTGTTAGAAGTTCTACAGTACAGTATAGATTATGTGCAGAAATACTAAGTGAGCAGTGGTGTACCAAAGATATGTATAAACTTGCTGGACTCCATACGAACAAATCGTATTTTATAGAAAAAGTTGTAAGTGTCTGAAACTTCACTAGACTAATACACTGAATTTGAAGGAATTAAGGGAAGAGTCAATGACAGAAAAGAGCAATAGGACACGGAAGGGAGAAGAGGGGGAACATCCAATGTTCTTCTGGAAAAGCAGAATCACTGCACACATCGCTTCCTTGCAGCAGGAGTCAGAAGGGAAAAAGGAAACAGTATTGTAGACAAGAAACCAGGAGCTGGGATAACTGCAGTGAGATAGAAAACACATCTTCCCCAAATTTCTCCCCACTGCCAAGAAAAAGGCAGCTTGTGAAGTGCTTATTTGATTTGAATAGGCACTTCATAAGTGGATCAGAAGCCAGGGGTTAGTAAATGGCAATCAACAGCTAATGAGCAGAGAATGCCCCATTGCTGCTATTCTGGCTTCTGGTCCTTCCCAAGAGCCAGGTTCTTGCCTGCAAACGGGTCCTGTAGGTGGGTCTTGTGGGCTGCTCCTTCGGCTTGCCTGCATATTGGGTCCTGTAGGCAGGTCCTTCTGCCTGCCTGCAGTCGGGGTCCTGCGGGCAGCTCCTGCTGTTTGCCTGTGGGAAACAGTCTGGGTTTTCTTGTTCTTGTTTTTGTTGTTTAACTTAACCAGGCAAATCCCTCCTACTTCTGTGCCTCCATCTTGACCAACTGGGGGTGAGTTTGAAGCCTTTCAAAGACACCACAGCCGAGCCCAAATGAAGGCAAACCAAACTAAACTAAGGCAGATATGATAGCCTATATGGTAATTGCCCAAACTAAAAAGCGTGAGAACAAGAGACTAGATGACTTGTGTAGTTTTCAGAGATTTAGTTGTCTGATGCTTTGTGGTGCAAATAACTCCTCTAAGGCTATGTTACTAATATTGACAAGTCCCTCCTGACATAATTCTGTTGGGCTGTAGAAGTGGAGCTGTCTAGCTCTTTGCTAATGTTTTCAGTGGATTAAAAACTGGATGTGTGTTTGTGTGAAAGGCAATGACCCCAAATAAAAAAAAAAATTTAGAATAAGTTTTCATAATTTTTCTGGCCAGCTTTCACACTTGCTTGCCCTCCAGTGAAGTCAACTAGAAGAAAAGAAAAAAAATCTCTGTCTTCCATGAATCTTTAGGCATTTCCAACCAAAAATGAGTTCTTTTCCACCAGAGAGGTCATCTGTCATGACTGAGGGCTTCTGAAATCTCAGTAACTTAGTTCAGAAAATGAGGCATCAAACTAAGTCAAAGTATGAGGATATTATAGCACAGCATCACCATGCACTGCTGCAACATGAAGACAAAATGATGGCAACTTTTGTGGTTTGAGACCCATGGAGGAGAGGCGAGTGTGAAGAGTGGTATCCTATCATGTGCTAAATTTAGCCATCAGATGATCTGCAATGCCTACAGAGGCAGGAAAAACAAATTGACAGCACTGAGGCTGACCATTTATTGTGAGCACTTACAGTGAGTTCCATGTCTTCCTCATCTTTCTCTTTCACTGGCTTCTCTGGCTCCTCTGGATCTTTTTCTTGAAGATGGATCTCGTTGGCCTGGGTCATATAGGGCATATCATCTTTGTTCTTGAACTCCAAGCTGAGGATTGAAGGAGGAAGTAGAATTCCTAGAATTACCTAGAGCAATAATAATGACAACAATAATCATCACAGAAAACAGATTATGGTCATAATGGTTACTTAGCATCAAATGGAACAACTCCCTCAGGATATTTAGGAAAAGAAAGATATGTGTGCATGTGAGTTTCTATGACAATAAAGTATTTGTCATTTGAGGTAATGTTACCAGAGTACTGAAACAAAGCATGTGACTTTTATTAGTGTTGCTGTGAATGCTCCTGAATGTTTTATCTGCTTGCACATCATCAGCCACATATTGCTATATTCTACACTTTATTTACAAAATATTATATAAGGTCAAGAGTAGGTGGGACCACGTGGGTGTTCGGACCTGCAAATTTCTGCATTTTACATAACACAATATATCAGTGTAAATGACACACAGAGAGAATTTGTTTCTACAGAGGGGGTTAATAGGTCCCAAGCTCTCTGTATCCATGCTTAATAAACACTGGTAGGCAAAGTGTAACGGTGTGTGGATCTGAGGAGGTAAGGCAAAGACAGCAAAAGCAAATGCTGATGTGCATATTTATGCAGTCCCCTTAGATTTTGTTTCAGTAACCAGGCAGCTGTGTAATGGTCATGTTAATGCCAATTCTTTCTTTTCTGCATCTCCTGTCTTTACGATGCGGGAGTGTAGAAACTACTAAAATCACCTTGTTTGGATATGTAAGTAATGAACAATGCTTGGGGTTAAAACATTAGTATAACTGAATAGCTATCATAATAATACAAAGCAAAGATTGTATTCACAAGCATATTAACTTTTCCGGATTATGCTACACTTTCATGGAGAACGATTTTCTAATAAATTTCTCCCTAAATTGACAGTGAGACCAGACAGTTAACTTCTTGGCAAGTTAGGGAGGGTGACTGCTTGTGCTCATCACATCAGCAGACAGCCTGTGTGTTGTTGAAACCATTCAAAGTACACAATTAGGAGCAGTCAGAGCATGGCAATGCTGCACCCAGCCTCGGAAAAGCTTCCTGCACTGCTCCTGTGCTCACAGAAGGATGAGTCCAGGGACAAGGGGTTACAGGTAGACCTGGCTTCAGAGAAAGGCTGGTTTTGAGAACAGGCGGGACTAAGAGTTGCCCCTAGCCCTTTCATTGGTGCTATACATCCCCAGAAAGAATCTCAAGAATTGTATTCAGTCTTCCTACCATTTTTCAGTTTCAAAGGGAGAAAACTGTTCTTGGGAAATAAACCATGACTCATGCTTGCAAATTTATTTCTTTGTCATGATGTCTTTTGCTCATGCAGCTTGTAGCCTGCTTCAGCTTTAAACAAGTTCTGCTAATGAGCTTCAGTGAAATAAAATACAGACTAGAAACTGAGTAAAGGATCCCTATGAAGCCCTGATGTTACAAGAAGCTGAGGGGAAACAGAGCCTGTTACCTTCAGTTATGCATTATGAAATTTAGGTCTATTTTAGGGCCTAAGAAATATATGCCAAAAAGAGGAATGCATGCAGTAACAAATCAATTGCTGCACTGTTCTCCATGTACCTAGGTTGAATATCTGTAAAGCCAAGCAATGAACAAAGAAGCTGTCCTTCTGAAGGATAATAGGCCTGTGACCTCAGGAAACAGGCAGTAGAAATGTCTCCAAATGAGAGAATGATTTCTATCTGTAGCAGAATAACATGTATGCACAGGTCCTGCATAGGAATGCTATCAGCCACTTGTTCTCCTTCATCACTGTCACTGAATTAGAGCAAGTGTGAAAGCAATGCATGTACTCCTAAGCAGTCTTGCCATTACTGAACCTCTTTTCACATGGCAAAACAGCTGAGCAATTACCACTCTTCACAGACAATTAGTGCAGAGGAGAGAATCCCTTCACTGAGAATGTTTCTCAGTGATCTGGGAGGAAGAGGCAATTCCTGGGCATGTTCTGACTGGTGAGTACTTTGGTGAATGTGGAACATGCCATGGACTCAAATTCATCTCTCAGAATCCATTTTGCACTGTTAGTAGTTTTGTGAACTGTGAAAGTAATACACAGCTTTGAAAATGGAATTGTCCTTTAGACCCTCTAAAGTAGTCCCTTCAGATGCCATCAGAAAGATTTGCAAGGGTTTGCAAGGAAATTTGTGCCTCTTGCTTGGCCTGTTCTGGGGAGGTTGTCAGATCAGCACCTTTCACTAATGGTTAATCCACTTACACTTCATTTTCCTTTATTTTTCTCTAAAAGTCATGGCTAACTCCTCAAGTATATGGGCAGGGTGACACACTAACCTCCTTGCTCAATTCTTATTCTGATAACCAATGCCAGAGGGGACTATGAATGAATAAAACTAAGCTGTGTGCTTTGAACTTAAGCTTCTGATAAGCCCCTGTTGAAAAACTGAACACAGGAAGAATATACCCTGCTTAATGTCACTGCAAACAAGCATCTGAAATATGGTTAATTTAGACAGTGATTACTGATTTGTTGTGAACCCTGTCACCATCTATTAGAACTTCTCTGAGTGTTAATTTTATTTTAAAACACGGATGACCTTTAGGCCAGAATTTTTTCGCATCCGGAGACGACCCATCCACATGTCCGTGAGCAGCATTTGGCTGCAAGTGTGAGCAATGAAGTCCCTGTGCTTGGCTGCCACTGCAAGCTGCAGGCACGTGGCGTTGCTCCAGTTCTTCAGCTCGTAGGTCAGCAGTTTCATGGCCAGTTGCTCGTCCTGCTTGTACGACTGGTCCAGCAGCTCGACCGCCAGCTGGCCGAAGTCCCTGCAACAGAGGGACATCCGTTCATTCCCCGCAGCACGCGCAGCCTCGTGCACAGAACACCTCCCTACAGCTCAGCCTCTGCGAGGGGCATGTCACCTTCCAGCAGGCAAATCGTGATGTTGACTGTACACATGGAAACCCACATTTTCAAATGTGAGTGGCTAATGTCAGGCATATAAATAAGTGCCCCAACTTAGCAGTGATGAGCACCCACACCTACCAGCTGTCTGCTCCCACCTCCCTGCCTACCACCCTGACATTTTCTAGCTGAAATCCTCTGGTTATCTGCAGCTTAAAGGACTGTGTCTCTGCTGTTTGCCCATGGCTTTATGGTCAAGCCTTCTGGAAGAAGGAGTGTCCAAAAACTCTAAATTTCTCAAGTTTTAACATCAGGAAAGATTCTTATGGAATCTAATATCTTGCCTTCTCACCTAAGCATGACCTCTTGGTTAATTAACACTTCTGCCTGAATAGTACGCTTGTAAGATTTCAGTAACTGTTCTGCCTGGTATGTACAAGGTGTCCTGAAAAAGCACAGAGAAATGCTGCAGTCTGACTCCTGAGGCTTCAGGGAGAACACATAAACAATATAGATATTTCACTGCCTTCTTGACATCTTCTCATTTCGGAAGTTATATTGCTAGCAACTTTGCTGCTCTGGCAGACAGATTTTTTAAAGGCCATTTAGATTTTCTTTAAAGGGACAGCATTTCCCCTATAAGCTAGAAATGAAACCAAGGTACAGATAAGAAAATTTTAGGCAGGTTCAGCAGCCTCTCTTCCCTTTTTTCCCCTTTTTTCCTGCAGGAAAGTGTACATGAAAGGAAATTCACCTGGAATTGTGATTCAGCTCTTGGGATATGTCATCCACCATGTCATTTTCTGATGCTTCGTGGGCCATGGCTTTGCAGAGTTTGCATGCCACCAGTGCTTTAGCCATAGCCTCTTCCCCATGCTGCCAAAAGAAGAGGGCCATCTTCTGACGTTTCATCAGCACAGCCCACACCATCAGCTCGTGGAATGGGAAGGGAAAGTGATTGATCTCAGGGTCATCCATATCAATATCAACTTCTTCTTCCTTTTTCTTTGTTGGTTTTCTCCCTCGACGCAAAGGGACATCATCCTGTGGGAATTGTAGAGAATTTTTTTTTCATCAGTGAAGGAACTGAATCAATTCACACAATTCATTGAAATCAGTACCTAAGACATCAAACACATTTTCTGCAGGCCAGCCCCTTCCTCTTTTTGGACAAAATATTTAACATAGGTAAATGATAAAACAGGTATTGGTGCATGCACTATAATTGAGAAGCCAGTAAACAGGGAAACAGACCCTTGGACTGTCACTCTGAATTGTTTTTTCTCCCTAATAACACAGAGTGCAATCACACAACATCCAGAATCATTTTGGAAAAGCTGCCATTAAAATAAAGCTAAGAGTTCACTGCAAATATAACATCTGCTGTAATGCATCTGCCTCTTTCCACCTCCAGAAAGCATATATGCAGGGAATGTTCTGATCTGTGAAAACTCCCTCCATGCTTATTCCTGTTTTTTTCCTTTATCTCCTTACAAAGGTAGAAATCTCCCTTCTTTACTCCTATTCTGCATGTTTATTCCTTCTTCCTCTATCCCTTTGTTTCCATAGCCTTTAGTTTCTTTCCCATTTTATATTTTTGCTCTTATCAGATGAGCTGACCTATTCTGTCCTGTGTCTATGGACAGCAAAATGAATGTTGATGTATAAAATAAACAAACATGAAAATCCTACAATCCCCTTGAAGCACTGGGGTAGCCAAAAGTGCCAGTAAAACTGAGTTAACTTTGGTCTGTACAAAGATTTCTGCACCATTCTCTTCAAGTGTTTAATTTCTCTGAACATGTTTCGAAGGCAGATACTATCTGAAATTCTCCTTGCCCCAACAGACTGAAACATTTTGTTTAATCCTCACGAAAAATAAAAAAGATCTGTAGGTGGGGCAGAGCCCTCTTTTTCTTTATCTATCTCCTGGACTTTTATTGAGCAATGTTTCTTAATTTGGCCCTTGTGTAAATAAGTTACCTGGATGAAAAATACAATTCACGCCTTCATTACAGTGAATTTAAACATTATGTGGATATAGTTTATATTTGTTGAAGAAAGAAAAGACATTAAGATTTGTCAAAGGTTGCCTACCTCCATTCCTAACAGCTTCAGGGCTTTTGGCTGTAAAAAAAAAGGTAGAAAAATGTTATTTCTCACAGAATACTGATGAAAAACTACAGCTATTTATGTATACATATACACATACATACACACACGCAGAAAGTGACATAGAATATAGAACATAATATAGATAATATACTAGATATATGTGTAATGCAATATAATATACTAGATATATGTGTAATGCAATATAATGTAATGTAATTTTTATATATATATACACAACAACCAAGTAATTACATATATGTGGTTATTTCAAACTTGAGTTTGACACTATTTCACCAAAAGCACAACACAAAACATACATTTGGATTCAGGTACAAATTACATCTGGTTAGGGGCTGTTCTAGCAGGAAAGTGATAAGGAGCACTGCTAAGGCATGAAGGGCTTTCTCTGCAGTACATCAGTGTTTTGGCCATTTCCCTGAAACACTTTTATTGACTGTTGTGGAGCTGCTCTGTGTGTTGGTTCGGTATCGGTGAAATCACTACCCAAATGCTTTTCTCAGTGGAGTGACTATGGGAAGGAAGTCTCTCCCAGCAGCTACAATCACTGTCTTTCCTTTCAAATGTGAAGAATCAAAGCATAAGGAAACAAATAAACCCATTTCAGGTAGTTGTCTGTGACCATCTCACAGAGCTGTTGCTATTTATAGCCACTTACTACTACATTGTGTATTGCTAAAGTCTGAAATGTGAGGCAAAAATAGACCAAGAAGGAACTACAAATCTTACTGGGAGGAGCTGAACAGATTTTTGCTCATGCTGGATTGGATCAGTGCAATATGGACAACAGTAAACACCATTTGTGTTTTAGAAAGACCTTATTTTATATTCACAGTGTATTTATCAAACATGGAACCTACAAAAATACTGAACAGTGGTTTTGCCATGAGCCCAATGACTTCTGGAGCTACTTCCAACAACCAAAACAAGTTTTGAGTTATGGGTTCCTTTGCCCTGAAACCGACAGATTGCAGTCAGGAGATGAGCCATGAGATAGGAAATGTATCTAACAATGCACAAGTTTTTCAGGTCTAACTCAGGAGTAAGAATTATAGTATTATTTGTGCAGGTCAAAAGACTTTCTTTTAAAAGTTGTCAATACTCATAATTACAGACTTTAGAGTCAGAGGAGACTGTTTTATATGTTGGTTTCAGCAGGGCATCAGAAAGCAATAAGTTTTATATTAAATTAATAAAAACTGTAGCTTGCATCAGGGTGTGGCTTGTGATGCAATACAGCGAGATAATTGCAGTGTACTTGATGGAAATGAATCTGTAGATTGAGTAGCATGTGCATTGGATCCCACCAGTCTGGAACCATGCAAGAAGCTATGGTAATCCCTGCCAGTGGGCACAGTCATGAAGATGGCAAATAACTTGCTTCTCACCCTCTTGGGCCCAAACAAATTGTGGTACAGTGTTCTGAACCGCTTCCGGGTGTAGTTGCAGCGATATGCTCCTCCCATCAGGTACTCTATCACCAAACCAATATCAATCAGACTTATCCGGTAATCAGGAGGTAAGTTCCCCTGCAATGAAAATAAAGGTAGTGGGAGAAGAAATACTTATTACTGGCACGGTTAAATGTACTTTATAATAATGTTAGAATAAAACAAATTAAATAGGTAAAAGCAGGAATGTATTATTATGCTGGTTAATTAATTCACCTTAAAATAGATCCAACCGAAACCTGGATATTCTCGCTTGGAAAGAAGACATAAGTTAAATAAGAAGGTGAAGAACTTGTTGGAAGTAACAGAAGATAACGTCAGTACACAGTACTCATATTCTTCAGCTGGGGAAACAAGGAACATGACTGCAGAAACAAAAGCATGAGGATTGACACACTTGAAAAGTCAGGCACAGTTGCTGGACTCTAGTTCTGCAAGACAGCACTTTTCTGCACCAGCTGTCACCCACAACTCGTCCTAGCATCTCACATCTCTGCCGGCATCTCTCTGGATTGCCTCATCTGAACTGCCAAGCCACGGTGAAGTGATATCATGCAAAATCTTTTGTTCACATGGAATCAGCTCCTCTATGTGACCTTCCCATGCTGCAGTGTTTCCTTCCCAAGTTACAGGAAAGGAAGGGCAGGAGGAAAAGAGCGGTGTTACAACTCTAGAGGGCTTACACAGTACATGAGCTATTATTATTATTGCTAGTTGCCAGGGGCAAGGAGAGGCTATGAGCCTTCGGTCTTGCAGTTACATTCAAAGAATACATACCTTTGCTTAAGTTTCACACCAAGAATGAGAAAAGCATCTGTATGTATAAAAGTTGTAATAAAAAAAATCTGTAGTTAATTATTTTGAGGTTTGTATATGTAGAAAACTACAGACCTAGCAATTTTTCTAGATATTTCCTACTTGAGTTCCTGACATATTTTACTAAAAGCCCCTTTAAACACATAATCTAGTTACGTAATTTCCAGCAGAGCCATGGAGATTGTCTCACAAGAGATGAACTGAATTTGTGGCAAGGGTCATGAGCAGGATCCTGGAAAAGATGCCTTCATACTTGTCCTTCCATTTCTTTTCCTTTCTTACCCTCTGTTAGATACTTTTAATGTATATAGATGATGTCTTCAGCATGTACCTTTTAATTGAAATGGAAAAAGAATGAAAAATATGTCCACATCTTACTGTCCTCTGTATGTGAACTCCCTTGCACACGTCTTCCTTCTCTTCACAGTCCAGTCTGAAAATGGCATTACCAAGGTTATGAGTTCTCCAGCATTTCTGGCTTGCAAGACTATGCAGAAAGATTTCAGTAGCAGATTGTCTCTCACTGCACATGAATCTGCTCTGAGTTAACAGGGCGTTTATATTCTCCAGTTGCAGGAAGCCCACTGGGCCATCTCGTAGGCTGGAACGACTTCAGGCTGGGCTGCGCTCACAGATGTGCTGCTGGTCAAGTCTCTTGGGGTCGCTGCCAATGGAGGAACAAAACCCCAGTGTGGGCACACCTGCTCCCCTATTCCCTCCAGTGGAAATCCACAAGGAAAACTCTGATCCCCTTACAGGAGAAAAAGACTAATGGGAAGGGAATGAACCCAAATGAAAGTTTGCTTCCTTCTCTAACTCACTGCTTCTGAGTTGATTGGGTGACATTTCATGTTTCAGTAAGCATTCCCTATCAGAAGAGAAGGCATGATTCAGCAAATTGTGAATAGATCGCCTGGCTCTAGAGACCTCACTAAAAAACCCTTCTGATATACAGAACCCTCTCTGTTCTATATGTCACTGTGCAAAATATGTGACTACAAAATAAAGGTGGAAAGAGACAAATTATCCTTCTGTGTACTGTGACTAGTAGCCTTGAAAAACAGTAATATTCTAACAAAAAATTATCTTGTATAGTCAACATTGCAGAAGGACCAGAAAAATTGTAACTGTTAGCTTCAAAATTTTTCAGTGCATGGTAATAAAATAATCCCATTTTCTTTGATGATATACAGCACAGATTAGAGTGAGCCTGTAGCTCTTTTTATGTGTTCATTAGAAGAAGGTTAGTAATTCACACGGAGCAATTTCACGACTGTCATGTCCTGCTGGAAATATCTGCATGTCTGGAGATATCTGTCTGGCTTCTCTGGAGATGTGCTTATTAGATTAGAGCAGAGAAACATTAACAGAGAGCAGATGGCAACTGGTTTTGCAGAAGAGAAAAATGGATGCAAAGATCCTTCTTCCTTTTCTACTGCAGCCATGAAGAGCATATTTCCTGCCCTGCTACTGTGGTACAAGCAGCATGCTGAAAAGGCTGAAGATGGAGAGAGGGAGGTAGTGCTCTGGTGTACCATGCCTAACAATCCTCTGGCATTCAAACAGACAGAAAAGCAAGCAAATTTAGTGCAAAAAATTGAGCTGTCGATCATTTTTAAGTACTGTCCCCTAGCATATCCTTTTGCAACCTCCCTAATCTTGTCTAATTTGATGGGTGGGGGAATTACTATGGCTTCCAGGAAAGCATATTAGCTTAGATAATTTGAACACAGTAATATTTGTGCTGAACAGTTCAAAGAAAAATAGCATCTAGAAATTAAATGAAAAATAAATCTAAAAATCAAATTAAAAAATTAAATTCTGCTAGGTTTGTTTGTTCAGTTATTCCCCAAAATGTTCTTCTCTCTCCAGAATGTGTACAATGATAGTTCTACTGGAACAAGGACAAAAGCATTAGCAGAAATGGGAGCTGCAGCTCCAAGGCAGGATTGTAGTTCAACAGGCGCCTTCTATCTTGATGTCTTTGCTCAAACTGAATGCTTTAATATTATTAAGTGGCAAAAAAAATCTGAGCAGTTAGGAAAGAAAAACAGGCATCACAGTGCTACATGTGTTACAAAGCATGAGTTTCTTGCTATAGTTCTGATTTCTAAATTTTCATAAAAGATTTAGATAAAAAATTTCCAGTAGAACAACGTTGAAAAAAACCTTCCAGGTAATACTAAAACACTTCACTGAAGAAAACTCCGAAATCCACAGCAAAAATACCCATTTCACAAACATTACTTTTCCAAAGGGAGAAGCCCTAGTAAAGAAAACGACGATCCTGGTGAGAGGAGTTACACATGTGCCAAAGCATTTGCTGTATCAGCAGACAGCCTGCACTACCCTGGCAGTGCTAAGAACACTTGTAAATGAAGCACAGTGGTGCAAGTGGTACAGAACTGCCACAAGAACAGCAAGAATTTGGATAAGCTAATTTTAGTGCAGTCTAGGTGGTCAGGAATGACGGAGGAGGAAGTTTGATTTTGAGGTAAGATAAGTGTCCTCACTAATCAACTAATCTGTTAATGTTGGGACAAGCTCTTCAGTGTTAACACACTATTTTTCTCCTGAAAAAAGTTCAGGTTTAAACTGTAGCTAGTCAGCTGTAGTACTTTTTCCACTACAAGAGCGATTCTGTCACCACATATCAAGCCTCTGAGTGTGCATGAGGAAAAAGAAATACCGTCAAAATTCTGTACATTGCTAGCTTGTTCTCTGGAAGTGCAGACATATCCAGCTTTGGAAATGCAAATAATTCCAAAGTGGAAATGAGATATATGAATTAAATATAATTTTTGGATAAAAGAAAAAAATCCATCTATTATTTTCTACTGATCTTCATCAGTTAGTTGAGGCAGGGAAGGATTTTTAAAAAATTTTTTAAAAATGTGTAGAGGGCAACCTCCACTTGCAGACAGGGTGTTCAGCACATGACTGCCTGATTCTTTCTGCTTAGCATGGGTACATCGGTGTGTATGGTGTGTGGAAGGAAGCCAAACTTACATATTAAATTCTGGACCCAGAAATTGGCTGGAATTTGCCTCAAATGGCTATGAGGCCAATAATGCAGGTAGGTTGGTCTCCCTATGTAGTTATGGAATTGAGAGGACTCAAGGGTGATATCAGTGAGAGGCATTATGACGTAATTTGTCTTGTTAATAAATGCAAAATTTATGCACATTTTAATTACTGTAAATTCTTTAAGATTGTGTCTCCAGGCCTTTACAATATGCTGCCTAGGCTATCGGTCTTCACAGCAGTATTTGGAAATCCAAAAGGAAAATATATTGTTGTATTATATATTTTTTGTTGTGTTACATATTGTTATATATGTACGTGTGTGTGCCCATGTGTGTCTATTGGCTGCCACAAACAGGATGTGATAATGTGACTGCTGTTGTTCTAATTATTTACTTTATTAAGCAGGCAAGATTGTCTTGAAAAGAAAAGAAAAGAAAAGAAAAGAAAAGAAAAGAAAAGAAAAGAAAAGAAAAGAAAAGAAAAGAAAAGAAAAGAAAAAAAAGAACTCTCCTACTGATTTATACAGCTAAATGGTACACAAGTAGTAAATTACTGTTTCTATGATTTTTAAACATCCACTTTCTACCTGAGATGCAATTTTTTAAGCATACACCCTTCTAAATAGTGCAGGTTTTTAAACTGAGATATATGCATAAAAGCACAGTGTATTTAATTTTGTTTAGGTGTTGTCTTAAGGTGACATATTATGTACTTTTGTATTTATATTCTTGATGCTGTAATTGAATCCGAGAGATTAGGTACGCGACATCGAAATATACATAAACTCAAAAAACCAGCAGCAGCAGCGTGGTCTGTCTTTCATGCGTGCTGGGCCATCTAAATGTCAAATGGTGATGTATCCATTAAGAAGTTATTTCCAAGGAGGTGTTTTCATTTAAACTGTTGTCAGATCTGCTGACTGATTTATGGCTTGGTTCAGTGGTAAGTGATCTGCTCAGCTGGCAGGGCTACGGTGAGTTGTCACTTCTCCCTGTGAACCATAGCTGTTGCTCATCACTGACAAAAGGAGAAATACAGCCCCAGAGGTGCCTTTTTTTTCATGAAGGTGCTAAAGAGCTGCACTAGGCTGTCTGTTTTTAAAGCCCTCAGCTATGCTTATAAGACTAATTCAATGTAGTTGGAATTACTGAAGATTTCAATATGGACAGAGGAAAGAAAGACAAATTTATGGAAATACTGTGGAAAAATCCAATGCAGTTAAATATAGTGTAAGTTTATTTAATGTCTATCAATATATGACTGTGAGTACTGATCATCTTTGCCTACTTTGATGCCTTTTTTTCAAGTGTTTCTTAAAAAATACATATTTGGTTAAGGGCTCAGAAAAAAGAGATTGATACTATTTAGTTACTCAACAACTTTGAAGAAGGGCTGGGAAGGGTGATTCTGAGTGAGAGAAGAAGTTTGGAAAGGTATGTATTTTAAAGTAGAAGACAGATGATGCTCCCTTCAAATTCTTACAGGCACATGAATATATGTATTAAAAAATATTCTGGAAACTTGGGCTTCAAGAGCAGTATCCATTCTAAATACATTCTAGCTTTACTCTGCTCTATCCAAGGGGATTTGTGCATAGTTTCTTTTGTAGGTATTAATACACTACATATAACTGTACAACGATGATGCCATTTAACACACCAACCAAAGAATACCATCAGCTCCTTCCTAAACATAGCACTGATCATTCTATAGAATTCCTTAATAAAAAGGTGCTATATGACACATTGCCTCCCTCAGTTCTGTCCAGCTGTCACTGACAGAAGAAACCACTAAAACCTGTGCTCTTAGAAAAAATGTCCTCTCCTTTTTCAATTTTCTATCTAGTCCTATGTTCAGAAATATCCTTTCTCAAGTATGTTACCCTTGAGGTCCGACTTACGTAACGTGCAAGGTTGTAATCTGCACATGCTTTGGGAAAATATTCAAACTGATGAGGTCAGCTGCAGACTCAATCTCCTTACTTGATCCATATATTTAGAGGATAAGGGATTTTTATTCATTGCAGCTGCCGTAACACTTTTAATCCTGAACACATTAGTAAAGGTATTTGTAATCTCCTTCCTGCCCCTATACCTTTCAGTGTTTCTGTTCTGCTCTTCTAATAGATTTTTATACCTCAAGATGCTTGAAATTAACATGATAAGGGTAAGGGAAAGTTGTGCTACTCCTTTTTTATATTTCTGCTGAGGAAGATAGCTACAATTTACCACATAATACAGAATGAGGAACTGTTTCAACAAACCAGCACAAAGATAACAGCTATTTTACAGGCTTGGAAGTAAACTAACAACACAGGAAGTAGCTTTGACAACAGCTGCAGGTATGGAAAAATACAAATAACAGCATAAATCCACACAGTATGTAAGAGCCTACAATTATGGCAGCAGATGCACTATTACTCAAGCATCTAAACCCACAGAGAAAGCAAGCCAAATAACTTGCTAATTGTGCTTTATATGCAAAAAGTTCATATTTGGAGCAGACAAACAGGACATTCTGTACTGGCAGGAAGGAGAAGGCTCTGACTGAAAGCTCATGCAAAACAGAGATTGTATCTAGCTACAAAAAAGCAATAGCATTATTTTCAACCTACCGTCTATTGGACTCTTACCTTTTTGACGTCCCTGACCAGATGATGCAGAGTGTTGGATGGTCCATGTCTCTGCAAAGGACAAATGAAGAAGAACAAAACAGTTTACACAAAATATAAATGTTGAGATAACCTTAGTAGTTTAGAAATCAGGCAGCTGA
Source organism: Acanthiza pusilla (assembly GCA_036630365.1). Taxonomy (NCBI): domain Eukaryota; kingdom Metazoa; phylum Chordata; class Aves; order Passeriformes; family Acanthizidae; genus Acanthiza; species Acanthiza pusilla. The sequence goes on from JAXCHO010000095.1 coordinate 3,613,929, forward strand.
GAGCTCTTCAGTTGTACAGTGTTATCAATCAAAAAAACCCCAAAACAATTACAAGAGCATTATTTCACCTGAATTCTCTTTTGTAGAAAACTCTTCCCTAAGAAAACCCTATGAACTGCCTTATTGAATGAAAACTGAAGTCCTGTGTACCAGGTTAGGCTTCTGGTTGAGAAAAACAAGAAGCACAGCACAAAACGCACAACCTCTGGGAAAGAGTGCATGGAAGGGAAGGAAAAAAAGCTGCTTTAGTCTCAGTCTTCCTGCACTCAGGACCTCCATTTCCACCACTGATGGCTCAGAGAGACTCTGAGCCTGGCAGTGCATCGAGGCTGTCTCATCTGAAAGCCACTAACAGCATGCGAAGACTGTAAATTTGTCCAATATTCTTTTGACTACAGCTGACATTGCAAAAACTATTCTCCAGAGGAATCCCACAATTTCAATTTTATAAATATATATATATTCACACACATAGAAATTATTACTTACTTACTTACTTACTTGCATGATTTTCTGCTTTGTTTTTGACTGTTGCTGATATTTTAAGACACTTTTATGAGAGGTCTTCTTGGTTGCAGCTGATGATGGATGAGACCACTGCATATGTGTAGAATCAACGTTTCCTTATATGCATTGCTCTGCACTTCCCAACACTTAACTTTACGTAACCTCATCTCTGAGCATGACAAAACTTACCTGTGATTTTTCACATGCTGCTTCAGATTTTCCTACCCTGAGTGATTCTAAATCACCTGCAATCATTATTGTCTCTTCTGTAGTTACCATTTTTCAGATCTTATATAAAAAAGCTCGACAGCAGTGGACTCAGAACAGGGTCTTCAATGATCCTGGTCATAATGTCCTTTTATGGCAAAAACACACCATGTATTCCTTCTCTCTCTTTTCTAACATTCAAGTAGTTTTTAAACCAAAAGTGACCCTAATCTTCTATGCCATGACAGCTACATTTCTAAACCAATGAAGTTTTAAAGTACTGTCAAACAGGTTTTGCAGGAAAAAAAGGGGACCAAGTGCAACATTCTTATTCTCCTGCATGATGATTTCAGAAATGGTAATAGATTTCTAAGGCTTAACATTTTCCTACAGCAGCTGGGTAAACTGTTGACATAAAATTGATTCCCTTGTCTACAAGTTCTATATTTTATTTTATTTTTACAAACTTGCCGTGACAGAAGTTAGATTCACTGGTTTGTAGCTTCACAGGTCACTCCCATGCTGAAATATGGTATTTTTTAACTGGCTTTGTAATATTTTTGGTGCTAAGGCTACTATGGATGCATTTGGTTATATATTGTAATTGGTAGTTTGGTCATTTCACAGCCTGGGTCTTTTGGAATTTGTGCAAGAAAAATTTATGCTGATTTCTATAGCTTCTAATAAATTTGTTCAAAAAGCCCTTCTTTTAACTGTAGAACTGAAGACTTCCCTCAAACTTATTCCCTGTAAAAACTGGCTTTGGAACAAGAACTACAGTGCTTTTCCGTGTTGCAAGAAAGCTCATAGGCATTCTGTTCTTAGTACATAGATGGTAATCAATAAGCGAAGTGTAAACTGATCAAAGATCAGATGGGAATTTGTCTCTAGGGTGGCATGGATATGTTCCTCTATTTTTGTCCAAATTTAATGAATTAATTATTAATATGAATTCTTTTCATATTTGATATTTTTGCAAGACTGACTTCTGGCCACCATCAGTGTGAAACATCTCTGGATAACAGCCCAGTGTGGCAGCTTATGATGGCAAGGGCTTTGTAAAACACTGGCAGAAAAAACCACTTTTTGAAAAGCTATATGCCCATATCACATCCTTTCTCCAACACACAAAACTAGGAATTCTAAGAACTAGACAGAGCTTTAAAATCTTTTTCCATAACACCTAAGAAGTTGGAATTTTCTGTTTTTTTCCTAAGTTTTTTTCTAAGTTTTCTAATCACAAATGATGTGATTGCTGAAACATGCTTTGCATTTGAGAATTCAGAAGCAAATTGAACTTGTGCAGTTTTATATTCACTTTAATGGCAAAGACTGAAAACTTGCAAACAGGTTTTTAAAAGTCAAAGCTATAATTTTTGGAACATTCAGTGGGGGTATGGGGAAGTCCTTCACTGTAACAGAGGTTGATTAAGAGCTGGAAGCCTTGAAACCATATTGTCAGGAGTCATGTAACACCATTGTATGGGTCCTAACTTGCCAGTTACTGTCTTCCAGCCAGCGCCACCTGCCTAAATCTAAAGTTTGTCATATCAGAATAACAACAAGAAGAAATTAGCTGGTAGAGTGTGGGGCTTAATTCATGTCTTACAAAATCCATACAACAGGTTATGTGGGCAAGACATGGCATGTTACATTATATGAGAGACAAGCAAGAGGGACAATGCGGACTAACGAAAAATTTCTGCAGCAGGTGCTGACTGCCTCGTGCATCATCATCATGTCATAACAATACAAGTGGGAGCTAGAACAGTGAATACAGAGACAGAAAATTTGCCTTAGGTTGGCCCTACCGTATTGTACAATTCCTCTAGCCGGGAGATGGTGAGAAAACGATGCATGCTTACTCCATTTTCTATGAGTAATTTCACAAAATCCACTCTGTCCAACACCAGTGCATCCAGCATTGCTTGCTCAAGGGAGCCCACCTGCAAAGCAAGTGATTAATTAAAGCTGTTCCTGGGCATGGTAGGCTTCATCCAGCCGATTCAGTCACTCTAGCACAGGCAGGGAACCCTGACAAAATTCTGAGGGTTGCTCTTCTACGCTTCAAGTGGGATAATCACAGTTTTATCTATAACAGTTTATCTGATTCAGGGCTGCATTTCAAAAATGAGTATTAGAGTGCTAGGTCAAAATACTCCAGGAAAAACAAATTAAGACAAAGGAATTGGAACCCAGAAAACTGGTGACTATGTCTACCCTATTCACCATCTAATTGCTATTGTTATTTCTTCTTTTCCTGTCAAACATTTTATTTATATTGGACATATTTATTATGTGCACACAAACTCACTTTAATTGTCTTTACTAAAGTTTTCTTCTGTGTGTGATGTGGAAACTGAGGGAAACTTGAACACCCAGGAAACAGAAATAGCTTCACAATTTGCATTTCTTTGAAGGCCCAAATGCAAAAGGTCTTCTCGCTCAAAACCTCTCCTTGTTATCTCTTATAGTTCAGGAGGAGTTAAAATGATGAGAAATTATCTCATCCTTCCAGCTTTTAGCTCGCAAAACGATTGCAGTTTGTAGAATTTATGCAAAATTTTGCTAAGATGTGGTGATGAAGAGTAACAATAAGGACTGTTTAATGCCATCAAAATCCCTCCTATGTTTTGATGTGTACTTATGCCCAATATCAAAGACAAGATAAATAGTCCTGTTCACTCCATAACTGAAAAGGCAAGGATTTTTGTACTAGCTTTTAGGGGCAGCAAGCTGCAGAAAGCTACATATAAAGCAAGGATATTTAAACAGAAGCATTTCCTATTGTTACCATTTTTTCATGGGGAATTGTAAATGCTCATGCAATTATAGCATATGAAATTTTAATGACAGTGATGAATAAGTGTCACAGTAGTGACTATTGTGGTCCAGTTAAAACTTATGAGTGAAGGTAAGTTGGGCTTTAAAGAGATACAAGGAGAGATTGAAGCCTTCTTATTTTTTTTTTTCTGGGTGACTTCTGTCACTGTAAAAGCTGCAGCACAATTTCCTCTGCCCAATGCAGCATTCAACAACCCCTCGATTTACAACCCTACCTCTCCTGAAGAAAATCTCTGCCCCTGGTGCTCCCTGGGAATGGTGTTAGCTGGGGAGCCTGCAACTGGAGCACAGGATGGGGCAGATGCAGAACAGGCAGACTGATGCAGAGCAGCAGTGGGCACAGAACTAACACCATCTGAGGTCTGGAGGCACAGCCCATCCGTGGTGACACTGCTGATCAGCTCCTGTGGTCTGCCTGACCGCCAACATTTCTGTGGCATATTTTTTATGTCAAATCATCACCTTAAATGCAGTATTTGCATATAAAAGCATGTTGCCTGAAGAGAAAAAAGTGGTTTTGACTGTCCTTGAATTTATAGCCTACCACTAAAACACAGCTGTCCACAGGTACTTGTTTTTCTCAGCCTGCAGAACCATGCTTGGCAGTATAAATTTGGTATTTTGCTTTTCCTCAAAGGTATGGTTTCCTACTCTCATGGCATCGCTAGATGTCACCATTTCCTTGGACAACAGAACACATGAACATCTCTGTAGCTGTGCCCGCCTTCATCAGCTGTGATTGGGAACCGTGCGCTTGGCAGGGCCCAGTGTATTTTAAACGATGCTAAAACCACCACTGAAACAGAACAGATCTCATACTCTGCAGGGTTCAAAGCGTTTCCAGTAGAAGATGATGTATATATACACATATATTCATATACTGTACCGGCCACTGCTGCCCATAAATAAAGATCTGACTGCGGGCGATGTCTACTCTGTTCCAGGCTAGTGCTAGGCTCAGCTGGTCGGGAGCAGATGCATTAGCTCCTGTGTATACAAACAGGGGGGCAGGGAGGAGAGCAGGAGAGAAAAGAAACAAGACATCAGGATCATTATCCCATGGTAATTCCTCTTTGTTAAAAATCTCACAGATGTCCATGTCATTTCTGCAACTGAACTCATACTAAAACAAAACCAAACCTTCCACTGCACCTGTAAATAAACATTGGTTCTCAGATTGTCTTATAAACATGAATTACTTCCCCATATTCCCCTTCAAAATACAGCAGGTACAGGCGATAACAGAAGAGACAATTGGTGGTGGACTAAACTGGTTTCTCTCCTATCAGACAGGAAGCAAGAGAACAAGCCAGGATACAGATGGAGCTGCAGGAATACACACACACCCACACATGTCACATGAGCACACATGTACACACACACAGACACACACACACACACACACGCACACACGTGTCCCTAGCAATTACAAGTGCATTCAACTCATACAAACACCACTGATTTCAGTAGTTGTGCATTGTTGGGCATCTTATGCATTCCAACTTGATAAGACGTATAAGAATTTCTCCCCTGTTTGTACTGAGGGGGACAAATTTTCCTTCACAGATGAAATATCCACGTAAGAAAGCCCTCTATGAAGCTGGTGTCAAGGTATGATATGCCCAAATTAAATGAGAAACTATGTCAATGATACGATGGATTTGGAGCTGTTTGTTTTTGGAAGGGAGGGTATGTTTTTCCCTGTCGTTTTAATGGACACTGTGGGACATTCCTGCCCCGCTGTGCTTTTTTAATATTTCACAGTTCTCAGCTGATTTGTAATAATAAAACAGCATTTGTGCTTCAGCGTCACATGGAGAACTGGCCTGAATGAACTGATCAACCAAATAAATAAAGGGCCCTTTGACTTTTAACTACATATCTGCTTGCAGTGGTTAGGTGGTTGTATAAAGGCTTATTTTTTAAAAGATCTCATACCTCTACTGTTATTTTGTCTTTATTAATTCTTATACTGATATCATGGAGTGAGGATAAATAACAGCTTTTCATTACTTCAAAGCATTTCTGTCCCCATTTCAGTACTATTCAAACCCACACACTGTTCCAGTTGAAAGTGGACTCTGAAATTGGAGGCAAGGAAAACATAAAGCTGGCTGCTGAAATTCTCTGTGAAGACCTTAATGAATACCCTCGTGAAGCTTAGCCTATAGCTTAATTTTGTAACTCTCAACTTTGAAGTCAGTTCACTGCTGACATTGCCTAATCCTTGTCAATACCAACAATAACTGTTTGGGAGATGGTGGACTGTGAATCATCCAAATCACATTCATACAGAAATGAGCTCTGATAAAATGGTGCACAATGCAGGAACAGAACAGAATTGAAAGAAAAGAAGAACGGAAAAAATGAACATGTTTCTGTGATTTCTCTGGCTAAGAAGTATCAGGATTCCCCTTTGCACAAGACACAAATTTCATTGCAATATACTACAACACAGACAAAAGCTCTCACAAGAGACCTCATGGAGGATGCCAACAACATCTGAAACTTTCAGAGTTTCCTACACAAGCAACATGCAGCATTCAAGAACAGAAAATATTTACCTTTGGGAAAGGCAAAAATGTCTCTACATTTCAACATCTCAAGATTTATTTATAAAAACAGAAAAAAAAAAGACCTGCAGTGAGTATCATAGTGTAAGTTAAACACAGAGAGCAAATGATGTTCTACCCCCTTCTGAAGCAAACAAGAGATTCTCTTATCAGATCTCCTCCTTCCCAACCACATGCCTGTAGGAGAAGTGAGAGTTTCAGCAGGTGCTCAGGCAAGGCCTTTGGCGAGCCATGGAGGAGGCACATGGGGGAACTCTAAAACACCGGTGATGGTGATCCCACAGCCTGGCAACATTTCACACATATGATGAAGGCGATCCAATTCCTGATTTTCCTGCTACAGCCTACAGTCTGGGCAGTCAGGGGTGCTGTCTAGTTAGAAATAATTTTGGATCAATAATGGATCAGATGGACTCGGGGAGGGAAGTGGGCTACTTACACTGCCCTCACTTCCGACACAGGTCAAGCTAAATCACTGAGGCTCCAGGTGAATAACTTCTGAGCCCTAGCAGGGAGTGTTCTCCAGTTTGTGTCAACTGACCCTAGCAATCCTGGGCCTTTTCATGCTTTAGAAAAGATTCAGCTGGCAGATGAACGCGAGTTCTTCTGATGCATCTGATCACAGGAAAGGGCAGCTGGCATGGGGCATGAGGTGGTGCCTGCTCATTCGTTCATCAAAATTGTTTTCTTTGAGCATGCTCATTGCTCCAAATACCGAGCAGAGAGGAAAGCAAGCCACGGTCCAGTCTGTATCCTTCCCATCTCTCTTTATTGTGCTTAAGGCTGCCAGCAGTGGCCAGGTATGTGGTTGCATGTGCAGTCCCAGAGTTGATGCTCTTCTCAGTGCTTGTTGCCATTTCATTGTCTCACAGAGTACTGCAGACATCTGACAGTCGAAGGAAGTGTTTGGTTTCTCATGGGGATGTTGTACTCCAGGTCTGAACCAGTCCCTCAGCCAGGGTGTAAACTAAGCAGTACAGGTGTGCATGCTGGGGCTTTGGTGCATGTGGTGGGATGGGTACTTCCAGAGTAAAGTTTCCTGCTGGAAAGCCTTTGCTTCCTTCTCCTCTTTCCTGTCTTCCCTGAGGGGTTTTCAGGTGAATGTGGGTAACACTGATTTTACTTAAGAGACGGAAAATCAAAGCTATGAATGTTTGCACAGAGAAGCATATGGCCTGTGGATGCCTTTTAATTGATTTTACTATTGGATAGAACTGATAGCTTTTGTCTCACATGAAAAGAAAGTATTTCAGCTATTTTAGGTGGAATTATACCCAGTATTAAGAAGTATGAATGATTCCACTCACATAAGAAAAATTCCACAGAAAAAAGGTGAGATGGTCTTTCTTAAGATACTGTCTCCTTTCAGTCATTTCTTTGACTGTATTCTGTGCCATAGAGCATGGATTTGAGTCAGTAGGAAGAATCCAAAAAGTTATTTTTCTGGGGATGCATCTCTCTCATGAGCACCACTGTAATGTGCCCAAATCAAAGCCAAAGGATGTTTGGGAAATACAGAAATATGGTAGAGTTGATAACTTACTGCACTGTATTATTTTAATTACCATATCCTACTTATTGCATTAAATAGTGTTTTAGGTAATATGACAAATGTGTCTGCAATATTTACTCAGTATTCTGGTGCCTGGCTGATTGTAAGATACGTTCCTCAAAAGAATGTTTTAAGACTATGACACCATCTGTAGTATGACTCTCTCTTTCACCTGCTCCTAGAAGAAAAGTTGCATTTGGGATGCAATACATTGTTTTGGCAGTATTTTATCTTGGTGTAGGTATTGCTGGATATAGACAGACTGCTGAGACAGCTGTTAGTTCACGCAGATGTTAATTTTATATTCTTAGGCTGTCATCCAGTAGTGTTTGCATAGACTCTTCTGGCAAAAAGTCACGTTGTTTACTCAGTATCTTGGACTAAAAAATGCAATACTCCTTGATGATAAAACCTGGGACCATAACCTGATGTTGTATCCCTGGTGAGTCAGAGTACACATCAGATGATGAGTGCTGAGCACTTGCAAGATTACTGAGGAGCTTTTATATACTTATTACTACAGGCTTTGACATACTGGCTAAAGCTTACTGTGACCAACGTAAACCCCTAAAGGATTCTCCTGGAATGAGATTGGTGCTCAGGAATCTAGAAAGCTGAAATGAGACGAAACTGATCTACCTAGGCAGAAATTGTTGTGAGACACTCATTTCCACAGTGCACCTAAGCGTGTCAGTGTCCTCTTTGGATCATTATCTAATGAAAAGTACTAGATTAGAGAAAATAGCAATCCTAATTAACTTTTTGCTCAGTGTCTCAGCAGGTCTGATGCTGTCTTCTGTTTCAGCAGCTCTTTGGTGCAAAGGCTGTGCTTTCCACTGCAAATGCTACAAGAATCATCCTGGCAGTTTGGAAACCAACTGACAAATAACAAAGCCGATAGCAAGAGCAACTCTGTGTGCAGTAACCAGATATCTGACCTAACTCTGAAACCTTTCTGTGTCTGTGATTTCATGGCTGGCAGACTACGCTGGGCCATCTGATACTACGCGATGGCTATTCAGTGAGCATGATTCATGACTTATTCACAGGCTGGAAAGTATGCAGAGACATCAGCTCTGCATTAGCCTAACACAGTTTATCTCAGAGGATTACAGGGCAGTGATATCACTGCATGCACACACCACACAGCACCTCTTCCCCGGTGCTGGCAATTGCTCTGGGGAGGCTTCTGGAGCACCATCTGAAACATGGCTGGTGCTAGTCTGCTCCAGACATCGCAACAGCTTTGTGAACTAGGATCTTTGATGCCACTTCAAAACAAGTGTTTTTTTAGAACATCTCCATATGTCGTCTTTAACTTCCCTGTCATATGCCTTCTGCTTCACTAGCAGCTGCAAAAGGACAAAATCCATTAGGGTGTGAGTTCCAACTGTTCAAGCTAAGAGCACACAAACAGTTAAACTGTACTGATAAACTTGCCTGCTATAAACTCATGCCTTTGGAAACTTACTTCCCACATTTGTGTCTCTCAACACACAAAAAAAAAAAAAAAAGAGAAAAAGAATTTGCAATCCATATGCTGTTGTGACATCCATGCAATGTAAATTGATAACTGGTTTGGATGCTATTCTGTAGTTTATTGAAGATCATTTCCAAGAAAGATAGATCTTGCTGACAAGATTAAACAAGTGACTTGTGAAAACAAACAAGGAAATAATATGTGGTGCTGGGTTTCGGGCTTGTGGAATATGCTGTCCAGGAGAGCTCCTGAATTGCCAGTATGTCTGGTGTGGGTTTCAAACGAGATTAATTCATCACAAATTTGACACAGCAAGCAGGAAATGATACTCTGTGGTTCCAAACACTTTTCCCCCTCCTCCCTGACCAGATCCCTCACACCAGGGTAGGATGGGTCATTAGCTGACATGCTCCTCTTGCACTATCAAGAGCTGCTAATTCCTCAAAAGTGAGACTGAGAAAAAGTTACTGGTAATCACTCACCAGTTTCATACTCTGCTCTACCCCTTTTTGACACAGTACTGGAGAGTAGGAAGAGATTAATTCTTAAATTTAAATGGAGCAATTTCAAGATAGCTCAGACTCTGTCTTCAAATCTTATTAAATTATTATTTTTCTTTAGTTTTAGGGACATGCAACTGTGGCAAATAAGTCCCCAATGGCATGAAAATTCCAATGGCATGAAAAAAAAATTCAATTTATTTTACCTCTTACAAATAAATTACTTATTAAAAATCAATTGACAAGTGGTTTGGTATTGCTACCTTAGACTTCGTGATTTGATGAAAAACCCAAGTATCCATCAGGCTAGTGAGGTATATTTACAGAAAGTCAGTATTTATTTAAAGGTGGGCCAGAAGGCTTGTACAAAGATATGGTGTGCATAAGGACAACTAATTTGGCTGAGACAACAGAGCTCATCTTTGCACATATTGATGACATGCTTTGTGATCAGAAGGCTCATGAACCAGAGGTCCCTGACAAATCTGATCTTCAGTGAATACCGTAATAATCAGAAATCCTGAGGAGCAGGAAAAGTGAGGTAAAAGTCTTAGTTCTTCTGGCTCTTTCTTGAGCAAGAAACAAGCACTGTTGCCATCAGCAGATTTCAAATCAAGATTCTCAGACAAGCATGAAAGGAGAAGTCAAAAGTACTTACATAGATCCAGGCACCTCCTGAGCTAACAAAAGTTCCTTATGATGACTTGCACCATTAATGTGAAGAGGAAAGCTAATTTTATTTTACTAAAGTGCCAACAGCACCAGCTAGGCACTTGAAAAATGGATATTCCAGATCAGAGAAGACTACTCATATACTGAGACTGCAACCACTGAAACAGTTGCTTGTGTAAATGCTGCAAAAGAACATTTCAAATAGAAAACAGTCCCTCACGGGCCTTTGACTTATTTTCTTCAGGTTCCAGGAGTCAGTTTTCAGAAGACGCCAGAGATCTATGTTGCGATTCAGACCTTAAAACCATATCTAGAAAAAGTGGAATCACAACTCTAAAGCATTTTTCTCCTTATTAACAAGGAGAAGTAAACAAGAGAAGCTCTTTCAGTAACTTCCTTAAGAACAAATGTGAAGAGCAAAAACTTTACACTGAGGATAACGAAGTATTCAGTTATATTTAAGATAAAAATGAAACTTGCAATTATATTATTTCCTAGGGACAAAAAGGAGGAATTTGTTGATGGATGCAATTCTTGATTCTGGTTTTGAATTATTTTTTTCCTTCACCTTGATTTACATTGCTTCTGTGTGAAGATGTCCAAAATGCCTTGAGATTTAATTATGTAGGTGGGTAAAAGTCCTCACCTCAGGCTAGTAGCAGAAAAATAGTCATGTTACCTGCAGGACAAACAACTGGTATCTTGACTGAAATTATCTAAAGAAGAGGAGAAAGCAATATTACAGAAACCTAAAGAAACAAAAACTACTGGGGCAAAGCGACTCCGGCTCATTTCCTTTGTTGATAGCTATCAGCTTTCAATAATACTTTTGAAGCGGCCAGTGCTTGTTTATTTTCTTGTTTGTACTTTTGTTTTAAGCATTTGAAGTGAAATTTTTAAAAGAGGATTAAAAGTTACACAGAAGGTAAAAAGCTATTTTGCATGGCTAGATGAAAGTTACTCATACAGCTTTTGTAAGCTTGAACAGGAAAAAATTGAGACGAAAACTGATTCTGAAACAAGCAAGAATAAGTCCCATTACTGTTTGAATATCCAGTAAATCTATTACATTTTCTGCTGTGACTCAAATTCAGGTCTGCCACACCTGTTCCAACATATTCAGGTGTGGGTGTGGCTATAGCATTCTGACAACTGTCAAAGAGCCTCATGAAACATAACTTTTCCCAGTCACCTTTGGAAGTTCATTCCCTTAGGTTCCTCAGGCTGCACTTTAAATTTGTTTGGTATGTCTCATTCTCTGTTTTTCAAATCAGCATGGTCTGTATTACATAGCACAAACCAGCAGACAGCAACACGATGACCTTGTTGATTAATAAATGTAGTTTGCGAAAATCCCTTTTGGGGGAATACCATTCAAATGGAAGGCTAGGACCTCCCAGTCCCTGTTTAGGTGAGCAATCCTTCATTTGGAAAGTTCAATGTGCTTCAGAGCCTTTAAAATCTCACCTATTTCTGTATTTGTAAGCAGATACTAAATTACTCGATAATATAATATTTTAAAGGGAGGTAAGCTATATGGTGTGTTTGCACGACCAGGGTTTATAATGAACTATAGCAACAGCAAATTTTTTTTAAGACAACCTTTTAAAAGTGTAAGTGTAACACGTAATGGCTTGGAAAGATTTAACAACTATCAAGTTTAAGACTAAAAGCCCAACCACCCCAATAACCGAGTTCTTAACTCTACAAGTGGAGGCTGAAAAAGAATCTCACACTATTTCCAGACTTTCCTAGGATCGACTACAGATAATGTTTTACTTTGACAACAGAGCCAGCTGTATCCAAGTGGATATTCTAGCTACTAAGGTAATCTAAGTCTGAGAAGTTCTTTGGCCGTCTTCTTGTGAATACTGATCTTCTCAAGTAACTGGTATGGAGGTCACCACTGATGTTTCTTGTGACACATTAGTGATTTGTAGGTGGAGAACAAAAATTCAGAAAGGAAAAACAGTAGCTATTTAAACATTAAAGAAAGAGCTGGAATTGTATAAAGAAGTTAGAGCAAGAAGCATACTTCAGCCTCCTGGTATAGATTTACCATCTTGACAGACACTGTCAATAAATGCAGCTTTCAGCACATCAGAGACAGACTGGATTGATATAGACTCACTGCAGAGTTTAACTCTGTTACCTTTTAGTAGTGCTGTCAGGATAGCTAAATCAATATCCTGGTGTCCTTCTGATCCCATTCGAAAAACTGTGATCTGCAATGTTAAAAGACAATATCATTATTGAAACCAGGGTAATTTAAAAATAAAAAAAACCTTAAATCAGGGCAGCATGACTTGAACCTTAAAATGTCCTGATGGCTATGAGATAATCTTACTTAACTTGCTTTATGAGAAGCTTATTAAACAGGATCAACATACAGTATGTTTTATGACACGGAATTTGATAAGATAGAAATTGTATTAATGATTATAGGGAAAAAAGGTTCAGTGACACAGGGTGAAATTAGAGATGAAGGAATGTTCTTGTATTAAGGTGACATTAGACTTAGTATTCCCAATCAATTATGAGGAAGATTTAGGTGTGTTATAAGTATGGACCTAATTGATGGCACATGGTATAGAATAAACATTTTCAAGCAATATTAGAAACCTATAAAATCTTGTGATTTTATATAGCAGAGGGTTAGAAAAATAATCTAAGAATTAGGCTTCTAACAGGCCCAAGAACATCTTCAGCCATGCATGGTCAATGACCTATCTCTCTAAGTTGCAGGCTCTGAGGTAGTGAGGTGAGATACATAATCCATAAATAATAATGAATATAGTGCAGCTGTTCTTTCTAGCCAGATTCACTCTTGGTTAACACTGCACTGAAACATACAGAAGTCTAAATCCCCTTGCTCCTCTTGTTGCCATGGCAACAGCTGTTTTTAGACCTCTGCTTCTTGAAGAAGCAACAGAGATTGCAGCTTTTTACTGGTGCCTTTCCTTTACTCATGAAAACTATGCCATCATTTTGATCTGAATTGCTGTTACCTATTCTTTCTTTTGTCAGTATGGACTGACTCAACTCCTTTTTATTTTTAAGTAAGTGATACCTTTAACTAGGAATTGCATAAATATACTTTACACTCATATTGAGCAACATCTGTTGTTTCCACGTTCCTAGGTTTCTACCTATACAGCACTGAAGTGCATCTACAGCATCTGATATAGAGCAAACATCAGGCCACAAAGAGCTGGCTACCATCACAGAAGAAGGAGATATACACAGTCTGAAGGACAAGGCAGAACTTTGGTGATAAGCTTCAGTCTGACAGCTGAAAAATGCCGCAGAGCATATCCCAGGAAATCCAGGACAGCCCTCCTTTAGCACCTATTCTGCCTTCATTTGGTCTTAGCGTTCCAGGAGTTTCAGAGGCTTTGGCATCAGTGACAGTAGCACAGTATCTGAGAGGCTAAAAATGCAAACTGGATAAAGTAATAGGAAAATGGCTTAGCTCAGCTAGTCAATTGAGTTAGGTGATGTCTAAAACAATGTAAGAAATTACTGGTGTTAGGCAACCTCCTCTGTTAAAGTACACTATTTCCAAGTTAGACTTAGTTTGACCCTTCAAAGTGTTCTTGAGACAAAGCGTAAATGGTACTTTAATGAAGTGTTTTCTCTCTCCCTCTGGAATTCGCTGATGTTTCTGGCAATCTACGTGGTATCTATCCCCATACTGCAAATTAAGAATGGAACAGAATAGAATAGGAATAGAACGGTAGCAGAATAGATTATTTCTGTTGGAAGAGACCCTCAACAATCATCTAGTCCAACTGCCTGACCACTTCAGGGCGGACCAAAAGCTAAAGTATGGTATTAAGTGCATTGTCCAAATGACTCTTAAACAGACAAGCATGGAGCATCAACCACCTCTCTAGGAAGTCTGTTCCAGGGTTTGACCACTTTCTTGTAAAGAAGGGTTGGATGATAATGTTCCTTTTTTTTTCTATTTTGTCAATGACTGGCAATGAAACTTTTTCTGCAATTCAGGCAGTCTGCCCACAGGTAATGTGAGTATAAATACACATTTCTATGTATGTCTCATCTCAAAACACAATCAATCAGTGAGCTGATGAGATCAGACCCTCTACTGTACATGGTCATGGTGTGCTTCCCATGCCATGGATGATAAACTTGGAGGTAGCATGAAATGGCAAAGTGTCCTTCTCTGTCTTTAAGGCCTCAGGAGAGGCAGTCTGCACATTGGGGACTGAACATACTGGACAATGGAGTTTGGAGGGGGAACAAACTACATCTCAAACAAAACACATGATCAGTGAACTCCCAGCTTAATAAAAAGGAGTCATATTAATTGCAAGTACTGAACAGCTCACCACCACAGGAAAATTAAAGAAAGCACTTTTCATATATTGGACCACATATAACCTTAAACTTCCAATTTGTTTTTCATCCCTCTTCCCATGCATCAGAAAAATAAATCCAGTTCAGCAGAACAAAGTGTTGCTGTATTAAAAATAAAATGGAACTATGTAAATTACTTACATTGGAATAAAAAGGCTGTCTTTCCACATCAACTATTGCTTTATTATTATTTTTAAGGGCCTAGCATAATTTAAGTAGTAAAATAAAGAAGACAAATAATTGGGAAAAAGAGAGGGAAATTGAAAGAGTGCTCAGACTCATACTAGAATTGTAAGTCTGGGGTCATGTCCGAGACTGAACTACAATTTCAGACAGAACCAAGGAAAAATATGATACTTCATATAATAATGCAATCATAGAATTTTTTAATTCAGAAAAGACCTCTAAGATCATGCAGTTCAACTATTAACACAGCACCGCCAAATCCACCACTAAACCATGTACCACACAAACTCATCTTTTAAATACCTCCGGGAATGGTGACACAATCACTACCCTGGACAGCCTTTTCCAGTGCGTGACAACCCTTTCAGTGAAGATTTGTTTCCTAATATTCAATCCAACCCCGCATCTGGTGCAACCTCAGGCTGTTTCCTCCTGTCCTGTGAGCTCTTACCTTGGAGAAGAGACTGATCCCTGCCTCACCACCACCTCCTTTCAGGTAGTTCTAGAGAGTGATAAGGTCTCCCCTGAGCCTCCTTTGCTCCAGGCAAAACATGCCCAGCTCCCCCAGCTGATCCTCATCGAGGTTTGTGCTCCAGACCCTTCCCCAGCTCTGCTGCCCTTCTCTGGACATGCCTCAGCAACTCACAGAATCACAGAACACGTTGAGTTGGAAGGGACCCGCAAGGATCGAGTCCAGCTCCTGGCCCTGCACGGAACACTCCAGGAGTTACACCATGTGCTTGAACACATTGTCCAAATGCTCCTTGAGCTCTGTCAGGCTGGTGCTGTGACCACTTCCCTGGAGAGCCTGTTCAGTGCCCAACCATCCTCTCAATCTTTTTTCTAATATCCAACCTGAACCTCCCCGACACAACTTCAGGCCCAAAACTGAACACAGGGCTCAATGTGTGGCCTCACCGGTGGCAAGCACAGGGGGACAGTCACTGCCCTGAATGTGCTGGCCACGTGCTGATGTGAGACAAGATGCCATTGACCTTCTTGGCCACCTAGGCACTCTGCTGGCTCATGTTCAGCTGACTCTCAACCAAATGCCAACTTATTTTTAAAATGCTCTGAGTTTAGGACCTCAACGACTCAGCTGGTACTGTGGACTTCTATCTTTTCTGAATGCACAGAATCTTTTATGCTCAGCCTCTTCCTATGGTTTAGATTTACTGTCACTATCCATAGCTGCTTTCTCTCCTTGGCAGACGCACTCCTCCTGTTTGAGGTAACTGAACTTTAGTCCAGGCAGATACTCAGCAAGTAGGAGTAACTGAAGTTAATCCTATTGTGTGAGGCTATCAGTGAGAACACAGCACCAACTGCAAAAATAGTCTGGTTGGAGCCTGGGCTGATAAGCAGAACACAGCAGAAAATCTGAGTACAAATCAACCACTTTGCACTATAAATATCTGCAGACATGAGGCTGTTTGAGCTATCCCTCCAGAGCAGCTGGCTGGGTGGCAGCAGTCTCTCTTTCAGGAGGGATGCCTCACATTCCTCGATGCTGTGAGATTTTTTTATCTGGCACCAGATATTGACGGATTGATAACGGACATTTTTCTGAAAGCATGCAAGGTTTAAAATACATATACCAACCTTTAATTTCTCTAGTCAGAGGCATGACAAAATGCAGACATATCCTATACTATTTATGCAGAATTTGCACTTAGAAATGCCCAATACCTTGAGGTTTTAAAAAAACCTGTCTTACTGGAAACCTCTTGCTCTGGTGTTTTCTTTTCTGCAAGTTAGCAGGTAAGAATTTTATGTTTGCAATGTGGTCACCTAACTCCAGGAGTCATTAAATGTATCTCACAACTTGGCAGTGAGGTTTACAGGTACATTGGTGGGTGGATCTCTGCAGAGAACTGATAAGCAAAACAGTGGTGCTGTTACAAGAGGACATTGGCCAGAGCCCTGTTAGAATGGGCTACAGATGCTGCTGCACTAAAAAGCATGCTGATCTAAAGGGAATTATCTGGGCCAGTAAGCTCTACTCAAAGCTACCTCTTGCTGGATGGATGTCTTGCATCTTGGTAGATGCAAAAATAACAGAAAATTAAAGACTCAGAAACCCATTTAATAACTCATTGCTAAGAAAAAGAAAAAGGCTTTCTTGCAGTGAAGAGAAAGTGCCTAAGAGCTTTTCCCCCACCTACCAACCACAGGCCCTTTAAGCCTGTTGTGGAGTTGTACCCTCTGGACAACTTTACTGGGAAAAAAAATAGAAGGAAGAACAACCTAGTAAGGTGTGTGTCATGGTTTTGACCCTGGCCAAACGCCAGGCACCCATGACAGCTGCTCCCTTGCTCTCCCCTGCCACAGCTGGGCAGAGGAGAGAAAAAAAATCAACGAACTTACCATGAGTTAAGGAGCAGGAGGAAACGCTCCAAGGGCAAAACAGGCTCAACTTACAGTTACAAAGTGAATTTATTACTAACAGAGACAGAGGAGGATAATGAGAAGTAAAAGAAGCCCTTAAAGACACCCATTCTTCCCCCAACCCCTCCCTCCTTCCCACCAACAGCGCAGGGAACAGGAAGTGGGGATTTGGGATCTTCTTCTGCTGCGCATGGAAAGGAGTCCTTCCCCTGCAGTGC
Source organism: Acanthiza pusilla (assembly GCA_036630365.1). Lineage (NCBI taxonomy): Eukaryota > Metazoa > Chordata > Aves > Passeriformes > Acanthizidae > Acanthiza > Acanthiza pusilla. The sequence continues at coordinate 3,631,436 of JAXCHO010000095.1, forward strand.
TGTGGGGTCCCTTCCCATGGGAGACAGTTCTCCATGAACTTCTCTGGTGTGGTTCCAAAGATCATGGGCAGCAGTTCTCCTAAAACTGCCTCAATGTGAGCTTCTCCCACGGGCACATAGTCCTCCCAAAACTACTGCTGCTTGGAGTCCCTCATCCATGGGGTGCAGACCTCTGAGGCCAGGCTGTTTCAGCTTGGAAGCAGGAATCCCTCTCTCCACTGGGACTCCCACTGGACCACAGCTTCCTCCAGCCATTCACCTGCTCCAGCTGGGGCACCTCCCCATGGGCTGGGGGTGGATCTCTGCATCCCCTGTGGACTTCACGGGCTTCAGGGGCACAACTGCTTCACCATGGTCCTCACCAGAGCTGGCAGAGGAAATTTGGCTCTGGTGCCTGGAGCACCTCCTCCCCTTCCTTCTCCACTGACCTTGGTGCCTCCATGTTGTTTCCCTCACATATTCTCACCTCCTCCTCTTCTCTGTTTTGGAAAAACTGTGTATACCCACTGTTTTCTGCTTAAATATGTTCTCACAGAGGTGTAACAAACATTGCTAATTGGCCCAGCCTTGGCCAGCACCATGTCCATCATCTTCAGAGCCATCAGAGAGTGGGTCTGCCGGACATGGTGGAAGCTTCCAGAAGATTCTCATAGGAGCCATCTTTGTGGCCCCCCCACTACCAAAAATCAGGCCAAGCAAAACCAACACAGTGTGCATATGGAATCCAGAATATTTCATTATAAAATAATAAATCCCAAGAAGCTTGTGTTAAAATATATGCTAAGGACTTGCTAACATGCCAAAAGGAAACAAGGAGGTAAGAGTTGCAATTTTAGTCAAATTAGTCTACCACTAGACATTCTTCCGTACTGCTGTGAAAAAGGGAAGATTAGTTTAAAAAGAAATTTTTTCTATGCTGCTCTGTTTCACATTGTAGCTATGAAAATGTTTCCTATTTTTCATAGGAGCACAACGAAATTGTGTTAGAGAGTAAAACTACCATTTACCCTACTCAGCTATTTCTTTTGAGCCAAAAACCAATCTACACCCAAAGAAGAAAAAAAAACCCCAAATCAAGTATTCTTTTTTCCCCTCCCTTATGACCTCTGTGTAGCTGGTATTTTTGACTGTTTGTGTTAAACTCAATTATTTTAAAATAACAGTTTTTTCTGTTCTTCTGCCACCCCACTGGCTATTTTGGGGAAGGTCTTTTTCCAATTTCCTCCTTTCCTTCCTTAGGAAGGCTCACATTATTTATAGGCTTGAAATTACTTTTTCAGGTAATTTTCTGAGTTATCTCAGTAAGCAACTGTGACTTCCAATGAAAGCATTTTTATAAAGATATTTTTCTTTTCTTCTTTACACCTATAATAGAAGCTGGTGTTAGCACTCCTTCCATATACAGAATTCTATTGCACTGCACTGAAGAGACAGGTCTTCAGACAGATATACGTGAAACATTCAGGTAAATGAATCATCAAACCCCAAAGAAAAAAAACCCAGCAACAAAAAGCTGGGAATGTCTGCCCTCTACCTCATTGCAGATTTTACTGAAGTATCTTAATGTGAACAGGATTAACTTCCAAGAAAATAAACTAGCTGCGTCCTCATTCTTCCTAGGAAAATGTGGTAGCAAATCACTGAGCCAAAACTGACCTTCTCTGCAGGCAGGATTACAGCACACTGTGATAGTTGCCAGCAATAATTACAGTCCAGCAGGGCAGAAACCTAATTTTCAGGCAGGGCAGGCAGAAAGCAAGTAAAAACCATGAAGAGTAAAGAAGAGCAGCAGGATAGAAAGCAAGGTGGGAGGAGGCTGGAGAGGTGCTGGGGGGAAACAGAAGCAAAGTATTATCTGACCTTGGACTCTACCAAAAGCAAATGGTTTAAAGCTGCTTTGCTTTCTGTTTATAACCAGTTCCACCCTTGCTTGACAAATTACTTTTTCTTTTCTTTTCTTGTACATAGTTTCTCGCTCAGCAGGGTCAGTTTAGTCTTACGTGTTTCATTATTTTTTTTTGTTTTTCTGCCTTCATGCTTATACTGCTTTGAGCTCCTAGAGGCAAAGTCAGGTAACACTGTTTTACCTGAGAGCAGTGAATACCTAACAGACTTTCAGAAATTATTCACATACTGAGAGACAGAGATAGTACACTGCCATGTGAGATCTCCCACGTTCTCTATGAATGTATATGCAGAGTTACCTTAGAAATATAAATTATAGCTGTCCATATGCAGTCCATAGTGGCATCTACCAATCAAAGGATGAGCTAAGACAGGGATACCTCAAAAAAATGCTGAGAATGGAAGATATTGTGAAACAGAAGGAAAATGAGGTCACAGGTGAGACAATCCCAGAAATGGCAGAAACACTAAGACACTTTGGAGGACAAGGAAATGGCTATAGTAGGTTATAATGGGTCCTAAACCAAAAATTTCTCCATTCTTCAAACTTGTTCCCCTACCCTCAATAACTATTCACACTTCTGCCCCTTACTCATGTGGGTGAAATAGATCTATCATGTGTGAAGAGGACAGGACTTGTGCGGAAGACAGATGGACGCAGTGCTACTGCCCAGATTAGCAAGTCATAAGACACAAAAGGTTTTTTTTGCTTTATAGAATGCTTTTAAAGCCATCATAGCTGTGTCACAGTTTGCCATATTCAGGCCTAGCCAGACACATAAATTATTAACTTTCATCAATATAAGCTGCTATGCATTGGACAGTATGTACAAGTTTGTACTCCACAAGGGCAAAGTTGATTTTACCCCTAGAATGGGAAACAAGAGCAGTAAGTAATAATCATCAGCTATAAATTTCTCAAGCCATAGGATGGGAATTAATGTAAAAAATTGCTTTGAAACAGTCTAAAACAGTGTTTGGTGCAATAAATGACAGTACATAAATATTCTTTCCAACTACCAGCATATTTAGTTCCTCTTTTCATGTCTTTACTAGCCAAAAAATGAGTCCATCCCTCCTAATACAGCCCTTTTTTCCCCTTAGGATTTATTCTGGAAACTCCACAGAGATGGAAGAGCTTATTCTGTTTGATGTCATTGTAAGGGACCAGGATTAAATTTGAATAGCTGTGCAGCACCAGGTTGTACTTGGTATTTATTCTATGACACATAAACCTTTTTTTTTTTTTTTTTTAAAGTATGGTTAACCTCAACCGCTTCAGGGTATGAAGAGTAAGCTGAACTATGCTCAGATTTTTATCACATACTTGTTTGGAGAGGGAGGAAACACCACCAAAACTGGAGACTGCCGTGCACATCTGCACAGAAGGATGTTTTACCCTCTGTCATGAATGAGACAAGAGATGAAGAAGAAAAATAATTCCTTAAACCTCAGATTGACTGTGCCTGCTGACTAGACAATGGGTAACTGAAGATAAAGGAAAAAACCACGATAGCAGTGATGAGAGCAAAGAAAGCACCAAGTGTGCTTGCTTTACAAACTTAGCATTCTAAGAATGCTGCAAATTATTCATGCTTTTAGAGATGTAATTGTTTCTCATCATAATTTCATCATGACATCAGGAGAAACCACATGGTGATTTAAAATATATTCGAAGTGATTTTTTTAGCTACCTCCAGAAAACTTTTTTGTGTCTTTAAATTTTACCTCTGACAAATAAACAAATTTTTCTTATGCATCTCAGTTACATAAGTCAGAATGAAACCTCCCCCTTTTCTGAAAAAATGCAGATGCAATTGTGAGTGCAGCCTGAAAGTGTCCTGTTTTAGAACACAAGTTGGTTCAGCAAAATAGGCAATTCCTTCCAGAGTACATGTTGACATTTTTAATTTACCTAGGCCTACCTAAATATTTCAGAGGAAAATTATCCTGAAAACAAAAATGAGAGTTTAATGAAACAAAACATCAAAGGAGGTCAGTTATGCAAAGTGTCAAAATGGTTCAGATAAGAGGGGAAAGCATTTCCCTTTTTCTTGGAAAGAATGCTACTATTTATCACAGGGGACAAGCTGCTTCATGTGGAGGCACAATAAAGATCAAAGTGAACAGGTGAGTCAGTGGGTAAGACTGCAGAAGAAGGGGGATGGCCAAATGAGAGGAAATTCAGGAAAATAACAGATTAGAGAGAATTATGTTTAGGGAAAACATAAATTAACTAGTTTGCTATTTTGAGGAGTACAAAAGAGAATTTCAAATGAGGAAATTTGAAGGAGCAGATATGAGGGTAGAAGTTTGAATGTTGATTGCAAAATTTTAAGATTTTCAGCTCCTTCTTCATTGTGCCAGCACAGCAACACTTCATGTTCTAATTTGATTTTCCATAGACTCAATGGAAAAGTGAGTAGACTCTTTCAATGTCTAGGAAAAAGCAGGAAACAAGCAAAACAGTCTAATATAAGAATAGCAGCAATTCTGCAATTGATGAGCCATCAATTGACAGAAGTTACTGTAAATGTTTAGCTTCCCCTGTATTTCGTACTTTTTGTTCCAGAATGGACACCTAAGACACCCTCAATGTCTGAGAGAACAGGCTATGGAAATGTCACAGCTCCATGTCATTTGAAAAAAAAAAATATATATCTTTTATGATGTGCACAAACTGTTTAAGTCTTACAGCACTGTCAATATTTTGGAATGGAATATGCATATTTTCCAGTGGAATAAATGACCAAAAATGTTTTGGTAGTAAACGCATTTCTTTTCCCTTATACAACAAGTTTCATACAGACACATTAGGACATTTCACTGCTTGAATTACCAGTCCCTGATTTGAAAGTTGTCGATACATGAGTGAATATAAATTTAGGTTGCAAAGCATGTAAACAGGGTAATACAAGTCGGACATTGTCCTTTACATCAATGGACTGTGCACATCTCAGACTGTGCAGTTAAGCAGAGATGTGATTTCATGTAGACTTGCAGTGTAGAAACTTGTTTAGATCAGCCAAAAAGAGAGCAATGGTTTGAACTGCTGAGATAGACATTTTCATTCAAACATTGGAGTAATCCAAGACCTTCCATTTCCCTGATTCAGATAAGAAATGTGGAGGAAGTGTAATGTAGTTCACTTCCTGCAACTCTTCTACTACAGAGAGAGTTCTTGGAGGTTTTAACAAGACACTCACATAATAGATATTCTTCTGAAATACAGAGGTCACAAGTTAGGGAGAAAGTTCATCCCTGAGATGGATATTCCATATATGCTAAGAAAACAAGAATTTGGTTTGGTCATTGCTATTGCTATATATCCTAAAAAGTCGTGTCATGCAAGTCATAGCCCTAAAAAATTGTTGTCTGCAAGATTTACAAGCACACATACGTCTTCTAATTTGAACTGAAAATGCTGACCTTGGAAGGAAGTATTGAGAGTTGATTGGGTGGCAAACGTCTTAATGCTGAGGACTCTTGCTCCATATGAAGCTTCAAATTCTAGTTTTCCTTTGCAACAATTTTCAAATAGTCTGATAGTACAGGGATGCCCAGATCGCTTTGCTGTAGACGATGCAGACATATGCCAATTCTGTATTAAGGCTGACAGTGTCATGACAACACGCAGAGAGACCAAGCAGCAAAAATAGCCACCAACCATTAGTTTCTTAGCTGGTTTGCTGCCTGGAAAAGGCAGGTCACTTAGTGTGGGATTTGCAGTTCCTGCTTTATCTACAGAAAACCTGAAACTTATACAGTGAGCTCCTCGTCTGTGACTGAGATATTATAGCAGTAATGAATAGGTCTCAGTGGCCCATCTGAAGCCACTGAAAAGTAAATTTATTTTCCCAGAAAAACAAAAGAAATTATGACTTCCCAGACACAACAGAGCCTGGCAGTAAGAAAGGTTTCTGAACATTATCATGGCAGTATATCGTGGATTATATGGGGTATTATCATGGAGTAGATAAACTGCATTGAACCATTACAATTCCCTGATTGCAAAAATTGGTTTATATATCTAATGTGGAATTTGCTGTGTCACCAAGTATCGCTTTGCCTTCAATTTCCTTATCCAGAAAATTTACAGAGCTGTATAACAATTCAGTGTGCATTTCCCATTATTGCCTGTTAACAGAGTAAATGGGGTGATGGATATTTTCACAATCTTATATTTTTAGAGGGAAAAGAAACATTCTAAATTTTATTTCTGTAGCTGCAAGTTTAACCACAAAATGTGTAGGCAGATAGGAAGTGAAAGGTTGGTGGTGAGTTGCATTAGTATCTACCAGATGACTTCAGCATATGCACCAAATAAACAGAAAATGCCTGCTTACTGAGCGTAAGCAGCAAAAGAAATATTGGTCTTTGCAGACATGTTCAAGATGTGAAGATGGCACAGCAGAGGTTCAGGATGGATCCAATAACTGAATAAATTGCACACTTCTGCTTCAGTGGTAGGTCTGACATTTTTGTACTTTCTATTAGCAGATGCCCTACCTCATCTGACAGTAGCTGAAAAGCAGATGGTACAATCAAAAGCTTTTCGAGGGTTCAGTGTAATACAACAGCTGTCTTTGTTTTTTTTTGGTTTGGTAGGCTTTTCCCTTTTTTTTTCTTTTCTTTTGGAGGGGAGCAGGGGGAGTTATGTATGGGGTTTTTTGATTGTTAGGGTGGGGGTTTTTTGCTTGGTGTGGGCTTTTTTTGTTCCTTTGTTTTTGTTTTTGTTTTTGTATGTAGCTCTTTTTCTAGTGAAAGTTGTTCTCCAAATTACTGAAATGAAAAGAAACTACTTCTAGGACTAGATTTTGTTCACTCTGGAATCAATGACTAACTTCAGCTTACTTCATCTTGGCAGTTCCTGCTTTATCTACCGAAAACTGGAAAAAAGGAATCAGGTGGGGCTTGAAGAATTAAAAACCACTACTCATTATTTTAACACTTATAGAGGTAGAACCTAAGTACTAGACTAATCCTATTGATTTGCATGGACTGGATAGGAGATTTAACCTTCACCAAAATTACTAGAGTTGCATAGTCAGTCCTGAAGTGAATTGGCATGTCTATTTGGACAGAGGATGAATTGTCTTTACTACACTTTATGCTGGAAGTCTCACAGAGTGTTTCCATGGGATAAACGAGAGCTGTTTTAGCAACCAGCAGACCAGCAGTTACATGATGCTTTCCAAATGCCTATTGCCAAATCATATGCTGTTCACAGCAACTATGCTCCTGCAAGAATTACAGTTGACTTTCACTGTTTGAGAAGTCACCAAGCCCCCTTCAGCCTCTTCTCTAAGAGAAAAAATTACACCAGCATTAAAAAACATTAGCTGAAATTATTTTATTGTTTTTGAAGAAAAATTTCGTGAAAAAAACAGACCTAAATCAACTTCTAACCTCTGGAAACGGCCAAAGAAATCAAATGGCAGTATGCTAGTAAATTCTTAAAAGTCATTCTGATTTAGCTAATATTTAATTCAGATCAAAGCGTATGCTAATAAACAGTTGCAGTCAGTATTTAATTAGCATATGAATTCACTGAGCTTGCACATCCAGCTGAAAAGCACGCAGTGTATAATCGAGTCAAACTCTTCCCTGTATAAACTTTTCCAGAAATATGGACAGGTGTGCTATTGTCTTTTCAGTTACACAAAACTAAAACCATCAAAGATCAATAAGCCTTATTTGTAGTCCCTATAGAAAAGAAACTGATAAATCACTGTGAGAGACTGGAATGTTAATGGTAAATGACTCAAACAATTGACCATTTGGAAAAGCAGAGGACACTTTGCTGACAATGCCCCAAGCGACTGCCCAGGGGCAGAGGGAGTGCACACCAGTGCACACCCATCTCGGACACCTTAGCTAGGTGTTGAACAAGATAAGGGCAGAGGCTGATAAGAGGCAAATCCTGCAAGGTGGGATAGTGCCTTTTATCATGCTAATGACCTGACACAAGTGGCTCAGCTGTGAAAATCCCCCTGTGGGTAAATACAGGACATTCCCAGGTAGCCTGAAGGCATTCACCCCTTCTGGTAATTGATTCAACTACACTGAGTTAAGAGGCAGCTGTAAGGTCCTGTCCCATGATCCACAGTATTACATCACCTGCGTACATCACCTCCCCGTTCCAGCAGAGGTACCTGGGCATTCCCACTGAGCCTGAACGTAATATTAATCCACTGGACTTTGTGTTTCATGTGCTCCCCCCAGCCCAAGACTGTGACTGAGACTTCAACCAACAGACGCTGAAATTGCAACACTCAGGTCTCAGCTCTGGACCCACAGGTGGTGAATACACACCTTCCTAATCTTATCCTCTCTTTTTCTTTCTTTTCATTTTCTTCAGTGTTAATTTTTATGCTTTTATACTGTTGCATTTCTAACGAAAACGGCTACATTTTAAAATTTGCCAAGTACCTTATTCTACCTTAATGTTCTAAAGTTTGCAAGTAAAAGTTTGATATTGAACCTCCTCAGCGTTTTGTTGTTTTTCCCATGCACTGCTCAGAGTAAATCAAACAACCTTTTCCAAGTGGACCAGGGCATAACAATGACTCAACAGCTTCCCAGCACTTCCTGTAAGAAGAGTCACTAAGAAGAGTCAAAGCCTTGCATTCATATGGCAATATTGGGATTTGAATATTAGGCTTGCAAGGCAGCCTTCTCATGCACTGTGCATTTTGGGAAAATCGGGATCAATCTCCGTTTGAAATAAATGTACAATAATAGTGAGCACCTTCACAATGCTTGTCTTGATCTCAGCTCAGTGCAGTCAGCTACCATAGCACGACACCTGCTTTGTTTTAACCTGACAGCACCAGAGTTGCAAGTTACCCATTAAGTCATCTGGAACTACCTACTGCCATATATACTCAGCAGCACAAAGCAGAAATAAAGTTTACACTATCCCCAAGCAGCCAACATAAGTGCCACAGCAACCATACACCAGTACAGGAATAACTCATCAGTAGAGGCAAGAAGAAAATATCTATCACTTGCTGCCACGAGCTGTAGATGGAGTTTTATTGTTTTTCTTTTAGCAAGAAACGAATCAAATTGTATCTCTTGCCTCCAGGTGGAGATGTGTTCCAGGAATTACCGGATGCGCACAAACCTATGCTCGCTGACCATGCTCTCTTCATTCTGCAATTCCTTCTTTTAATTGCAGTACTAGGCAATGAGACTATCAGTTTGCTTAATGTAGTCACTGAAACTTCGAATAGTCAAGAAAACAAATTTAGTGGAAAATGGTCACGGCAGTAATAGGAAAACAAATTTAACCAGCGGGTGGTACACACTTTACTGCTGGTGTCAATGTGCCGTTTTTCATCACTAAGGTGTTAAGATTGGACCTATCCCAATTTACAGCATTTCCATTTTCTAGATGGATAAAAAATTAGGTCTATTCACTCTCAAAACTCTATTTTGGAATAATTTATTTTGTGACAAAAGTCTCTCTCTGTAACAAGTGTGGTTGTTTTCAGGGACATAGACCTTTCTGGCTTGCCAAAGTGGCCTTTCCCAGTGGCTGCCCAATGAAGCTCCACAGATAGACCCATGCAGCTTGCTGGAAAACACATTCTGGCTTCTGAGAAATTCACACCATGATTTGTGGAAAAAGCACTCCAGCAACATGCCAGTCTAAGCTGCAAAATGCAGTGCAAAAAGTGCAAAAAGAATAGAGCAGCCTGTATTTATTTGTCAGAACACTCAGACACCAGAATTACTGTCTTTAAGGGAAAACAGTAAGACTGATTTGTTTACTGAGACAGAAGTAAATACTCCTTCAAAAGCTGAAAACAGACTTCTGAGCTATTACCCAGCACAATTTGTTTTTAAGGGATAACCTGGAATGAAGTCTCCTAGCCTGCTACTTGAGAGATTTCCTTTCTCTGACACCTGACTCCGAGGCCAAGCTAGGTCTCCAGTGGGAAATGCCCCTGCCAGACTGAGTCCTCAGGCAGTGCACTCACCTGTTGTTATTCGTATTCTGACATCAGCAAGGTAATGAAAATAACATGAAAGATCAAAATGCACTCTTGAACACTTTTTCATTATCCATCCATCCATCCATCCATCCATCCATCCATCCATCCATCTGTGTTTAATGCATGGAGCTCCATCTTATTGAGCTTTGGAGTAACTGATACAGACTGCAGATTACCTAAGCAAAAAATTCCTTGTTTTCTTAAATTCCCTCTCCTCTCCTCTCCTCTCCTCTCCTCTCCTCTCCTCTCCTCTCCTCTCCTCTCCTCTCCTCTCCTCTCCTCTCCTCTCCTCTCCTCTCCTCTCCTCTCCTCTCCTCTCCTCTCCTCTCCTCTCCTCTCCTCTCCTCTCCTCTCCTCTCCTCTCCTCTCCTCTCCTCTCCTCTCCTCTCCTCTCCTCTCCTCTCCTCTCCTCTCCTCTCCTCTCCTCTCCTCTCCTCTCCTCTCCTCTCCTCTCCTCTCCTCTCCTCTCCTCTCCTCTCCTCTCCTCTCCTCTCCTCTCCTCTCCTCTCCTCTCCTCTCCTCTCCTCTCCTCTCCTCTCCTCTCCTCTCCTCTCCTCTCCTCTCCTCTCCTCTCCTCTCCTCTCCTCTCCTCTCCTCTCCTCTCCTCTCCTCTCCTCTCCTCTTTTTCCTTTCCATTTTTAAATGTCAAGCAAGGTTTCATTGGGCTGTTTTAGCTTCTCATGAGCTGCATGCAGGAGATGGGAACATGGAGGAAGAAATATTTGTGACCTGGGCTTTAAAATCGTGCTTCCTGCCTATTTAGCTTTGGTGAACTCTCATGCTCCTATTTTAGGAATGCCTTGGCATAAACCTTTTAAAAGAATTCTGTGTAAATGTGACAAAAGAGAATCTCCATAAATAATACATAAAATACTATCCTACCCTTGTAATCTACAGTTATATGTACACAGACATGTTTAGTCTACTTAAACAGATTTTTATACCACAGCCCTAATTAAGCACCTTGGTCCAATTAAATTTCTGAACAAAATGCTGATGCATGCAATGTCAACTCAGATAAGTATATAATTTCATAAAAATTATTCATTGAATTGAGAAGTGAAATTTGCTCTCTCTTGCAAATCTAACAGACCTAGATCACTCCTCTTCTAGGTCCTCACCTTATCATTCAGCTTGTGTACTTCAGATTTAATTCAACAAAAAATTTAAACTTTATGAAGTAAACAGAACATTACACATATAATAATGATGCCTTCTGGGTATACAATTCAGAGACCATTATTTAAGAGTAAAACCCAAAATGTCAGAATTTGAAAAATCTCATGTTCTGAGAAAAGAGGTAATTTTTGCTATGATTATGCATTTTCCCTGGCTACAACACTCACGTCAGATTTATATAAGAGATGCCAGCCTTTTTACACATTTTAAGCAGGTAGAGAAGGAACAATTATTTCCAAGAAAGCTTTTTGTTTCTTTCATTTTATTTTCTTTCTCCTCATTTGTGATTCAGCTGTATTGATGTACCTTATAAGCATCTTCCTGCCTGCACCCTGTTTGCACTCAATTATTTAGTGGCACACAGTAATAAGACAAGCCTCTCCTGCACTGTCTACTTTGTTCTCTCTCAATTCAGCAGCCACAAAATCAGACAGGCAGGCACACTGACCATGAAATTAGGGAAAATAGCCATGATCAATTTAGCTGCTGCTGAGCTCTTCGAGGCAATCTGTTGCATCTTCCTTCTATTTGTTGAGGGGCTGATCAGACTAATGATGGTCAGTTCATCAAGCAGTGTTTTGCCTGATGTACAACCAAATCAGAAGGTCAAGCTTGAGGAAGGACAAAAGCTGGGACAGATGTAGCAATACGAAACTTCTGGTTTTGTGGGAACAGTGAAGTCACCACCCACTCCTGGGAGTACTTCACAACCCCAAGGTCACCCATTTCCTACAACCATTCTTTTACATTCATTATAATACTGTGAGTTTTAAAGGACACCATTAGCAACCACAACTCAGACAAAAAATCTTTCTAGCATACCAATGTAAAAATTAGCTAACTATAACTGACGCAGTAGACAGAAACAACTGTTCTAATTTATTATCTTTATATATGGTTAGGCTAGTGTTACGAATTCAAATTCAGAATACATAATTTTGGGCAAACCATCTCCTGGTTAATAGCTCTTCACAAGATCAGTAGGTAGAGAATGTCAGTGGTGACAGATGTTGCACATCTGCAAAGAAACTTGTAACAAATGCACAACCTTACTTGGAATAAAAATCTTGATATGACTACTGCAGACAAAAATGTTACAGTTATTTTTCAGTAGCAGAGCTTGTTCAAAGCCTGCCAACCTGTTCTGGATATAAATGTCTGAAATAATCAAGAATTCTAATCTAGATAATTCAGTGTTTGCCTCTGCTTTCTATGCTTCATTTCTTCTACATTCGTGCCTTTACTCCTTCCTGCAGCCCTTCCTCCCTCCCTCATTCTTTTCTTCAATCTTCTATCAGTAAGTGGTTTTCTTATGTCTATATGCAGAACAGTGGTTTACAAGTCGGTGTTATTATTATTAATATTACTATTGTATTTTTTTTTACAGAAATAGCCAAAAAATATTGTCCTAAGAAAATTCTCTGTACTAATGACTGACCATAAATGTTATAGCAAATTCATTTTAGGGCACTATCATCAGCCTGGAGCTCCCAGCTTTGTTGCTGGATCATCATTCAAATGTAAAAATATTGAACAATTGAACAAAAGTCAGCGTGATTTCATTTTAAAGTCTGGATCACAGAGATCAGATTTGAGATACCTTTCAACAGGCACATAAAAGACTTGATCAAAACATTGAACTCAACATACCAGCTCCTTCTTCTTCATGCACTCCATGAGGATAATGAAGAGGTGCTGCGCCTGGGTTCGGGTGTATGTGAAAGTCTTCTGGATGGTAACTAGCAACTGGTCCCTCAAAGATTCGTTGATAAGTCTGAAATTCAAAAAGAAAAGATTAAGTAGAAAACCAGACACGAGGGAACATTGCAACTTCATTTCAACTGTTTTCAGGGACAAAGGTAAAAAAAATAAAAGTCAACCAACAAATCACTGAAGGTAGTTTTGGGCAGGTTTCAAGGCCAGGAATTGCTGAAGCCATCAGAGATAAACTGGAAAACACTGTTCTAGAAAAACAGTGCTTGGTTGTGCTGAGGTCCCTCATCTACAAAGTTTTCATATCAGTTCCCACATATTGCATGACAGAAGGTTATTCAAACTATCAGCTCTGTGGGATTTCCTAACAAAACCAAGAACCACACCGACAGTCTGAATTTGAGGGAGACCAACACTTCTAAGTGAACTGAAGACTTCTTTCTATCAGTGAGTTAGACGAATTCAACTCAAGTTAATTTTATGAAACTGGGAACATTTATGTTGTCAATGGTTTTGATTTAATCTTGAAAATGTCAACAGTATCAACTCACACTACTGATGCTACACAAGACCTCATAAGAAAACAAACAAATTTCTCTGTTCTTGACTCCACTCAAAGAAAACATTTTGATTTTGGTCATATTGATCTTCTAGGAGCTCAAGACAACCCATCTGATATTCCTCCTCGGTGCTAATGTCAGTACTTGCAAAAAGTGGCCCAACAGCAGGAAAAAATAGTACATGAAATATTAGTAACTGAGCCCTACCTCTTCATAACAAAAATCTTAGTCCTCTGGAGTTTTCCAGGTGAAACATTTCTGTTCTCAATGTTAACATTAGAAAATAGTGGGCTCTAATTTAGAACGTGTATCCTTTGATACTTCTACACTACAGCAGTTTTCTTTAAAAAATCATAACTGAGTGTTTCAAATTAGCTAAGTTGGAGTATTTTATGGGATAAGTCACCTGATAGAATGAAAGTCAGAGAATCAATTTTTAGTCCTGCAGTTGCTGCAGGACTAAAAAAAATTTAGTCCTGCAGCAACTGCAGAGAAATATCCCAAGCAGCAGGTATTTAAAAGCCGTTGTTAGCTCATGGCAGCTGCTTTGGGACAACAATGTTCAAATCCCTGATTTTTCCATACTGTTGGGTAAAGTTGCCTGTGTTTTTTCAAAGTGAGGAGGCACAAATGAGACTGCAGGATATTCATTACACAAATGAATTTCAAACACGATTTTATCACCTGGTCTTTATACCTACAGCAGACCTGCTGTTAGAAGAGACAACAAATGGGAATGGGAAAGAAGTGCATGGGAGAATATAGATCTGGCATATGGAATGCATATGTTCTCTATCACCTAGATTTGATTTTGGTTGTAAATATTCCTGTTGAGCAGTACTTTGACTTCACAAAGAAGCCTGGAAGGCATATGTCAATGTGTTTGGATTAAAATGAGCTTACATGGGGTTTTAGATCATGCTGTGTGTGGATCACAGCTCTTTCTATGCCTGACTTATTCCTGCTGTCTTCTGCTTTATTACAGACTCCCCTTGAGTGGTGAGTTGACCTCTGCGCCATCAGTGGAAAAAAGGACAGGTAACCTGGCTACGCAGTTATGCAGGAAGGGGTCAGGAAAGGCAAGACAAAGATGGAGCTGAACTTGGCAAGGGATACAAAGAGTAACAGAAGGGCTTCTACAGGTGTGCCAGTAAGAAAAAGAAGGTTGAAGAAAGCATTTACCCCATCGGATAAGCAAGGCTTGTAAACTGGTAATAATCTAGAAGGCTGAGGTGCTCAACAACTCAACAAACCGAAGTTCAAAGATCTGCACCTGGGTTGGGGCAGCCCCCACTAGCAACACAGGCTGAGGGATGAACAGATCAAAAACAGCCTTTTGGAGAAGGACTTAGGGTGCAGTTGGGTGAGAGGCTGGACAAGAACTGACAATGTGCACTTACAGCCCAGAAAAACACCTGTCTCCTGGGCTGTATGAAAAGCAGCGTGGCCAGCAGGGCGAGGGAGGGGATTCTGCCCCTCTGCTCTGGTCAGACCCCATCTGGAGTGCTGCATCAGCTCCAGGGTCACCAGCACAGGAAGGACATGGACCTGCTTGAGCAGGTCCAGGGGAGATCATGCTGTTGATCAGAGGACTGGAGCACCTCTCCTGTGAGGAAAGGCTGAGAGATGGGATGTTCAGCTTGGAGAAAAGAAGGCTTCAAGGAAACCTTACGGAATCCTTTGAGCACTTTTTAACAGGGCTTGTAACAGAACAAGGGACAATGTTTTTAAAACTAGAAGAGTGCTGATTTAGATTAGATTATATATAAAGTAGGAGATTTTTACAATGAGGATGATCAAACAGTGGAAGAGGTGTCCCAGAGAGCCGGTAGGTGCCCCATCCCTGGCAACACTTCGGGTCAGGTCAGAGAGGGCTCTGAACAATCTGATCTACTTGAAGACGAACCTGCCCAGGGCAAGGGTGTCTGATTAGATGACCTCTGAAGATGCCTTCCAATCTAGGACTATTCTGTGGTCCTAAGATTCCCTGTTTAGGATTAGCCAGGAGAGGCCACTTAAAAAACCTGAACTGATGAAGTAAAAAATGCGACAGCTGCTTTCTGTCTAAAATACATTGGATGATTAAAGAGAGAAGCAAAACTTTCTTCATTGCTTTGGCTGATGCAGAAGACAGATGACAACATTTTGACCTACTCCCTCCTCACAAAGAATATATTTTTTAAGCTGTGCCTAATATGAGGAGATAAGAGACATTTCACTCAATCTTTCAAACTCATGGCATATGATTTTGTGGTGATCACTGGAGAAAGATCTGGCCTGTAGTCCAACACCTAACTTGTTTAGCTTTCTTTTTCTCCAATGATTTTTAGTAGTGGAATCATACAATGTTCTACAGAGCTACAAGGACTATGCTCTACCCCACTTTCAAAATGCAATTTCATCATCAAGTTTTAAAAATGTATTGTTCTCAAGATGCTTTGAGAAGTCTTTAAATAATACACTTCACTCAATGAACTGCACATAAATCTGTTTCTAGCTTTTAATTTGTGAAGTATTTTTTCCCCCCAGGATAAAGTACATCTATCCATACCATATCAGTGGGATATGAAAACTATTCCCTGCCCTTCTTTATAGGAAGCTTAGGGGATTTTTGTTTTAATTATGATTTGTACTCTAGACGATCACACCGTATGTAAGAAACATGACCAGAGGCTCTGCTCATGTTCTCTTCCATTGGAATTACAAATAAGATACAGTTGTGCAATTCTGTGGGATGGGCTGTATTTCTTACACATTTTCAAATCCACACATTTTGCATATCACTGTTACAAGAAGAGACAGAAAATAAATGTAATTATTCCTTCATTGTATTTAAACAGGGCTGATTTCTGTGTGTTTTTATGAAGAATCAGCTTCATTGCAAGCCTTCACTGGTAGTTGTGTTTCTACATAATTTTTCTCTGACTACAGTTTATTGAATGGTTGTTCCTTCACCAAAGGAGAAATGACTGTATTGACCCTTCCAAGGTCAACAAACTGACCTTCTTCTGTCCAGGTTTTGATCTGAAAAGTACTTTGTTACAAGAGAATAGCAATGATATAAAAATGTGCAATGTGAATATAATTTTACAAATTAATTCAGATGGGATTTGGATCCATGATGCCTATGATGTGGTAGACACCATGGGGGATACTGAAGAGCCCTATCACACTTACATTATGATCCCTTTTACTCAAAGTGAAAAATCCCTGTGTTTTGCCTATTAGCAAAAAGAGATTTAAATAATAGTCTTCCGATTGGAAGCCTAAAAAATAAGCCACAGTGGATCCAGAAAAAGATCAGTCCAAAGGCATTTTTTAATGATTCTCATATGAAGATGCTCATTTAAAGCACAGAGAATGTTTGATATTTCCTTGTGCACATTAGGCAAGAAGTACATTTTTACAGCATTAAATTGAACTCTTCAGCATCTCATGCTTGCAGGAGTAGAACTGATGGAGTAGTTAATGAACTACAAATTCAGCTTGGAGACTGCATTCAAATAGTCCAAGTAATTTCCCATTCTGTAAGGAAATATTTTTCTAAGAAGTGACATAATTTTAACCTAGTGTTTCATTTTTCTTAGTTTAAATTCAGTATTTAATAATGAAAAAAAAAAATCTCTGAGGATCAAAATAATCCTATAAAGTTGCACTTTGCAGTTTTACTTTCAGCTTTTGCTTTTATGCAAGACAATGAAATGAGAAGGCATCCATCCTTGATTATACAGTCCAAAATACTCGATGCTTTATGTGAAGGAGAGTTATTATCAACTAAGATATTCACTTAGGGCTTGGTAGGGACTAAATTTACATGTTTATGATTGTTCTTATGTGCTCACCCCTCAATGCTCTTCATCATATTTTCAAGAAATAGAAGAAATAAATGCTTCAGTGCCTGGAAAACCTGTCTTTTAAATCAAGGCCAATAGTGATGAGCAGCCAAGTAACACTTTCCATTCACCACATGGGGAATGTTGCATTTAAATGCCTTCTCTTTTAAGCTATCCCGTGGACATATCTTGTTTGTCATTAAAATGTAAAAGGTACCAAGAATTTACTCAGCTCTACTAAATTACTTCTGAGAATTGTTTACTTATACTGAAATGCAGCCATCTATTGCATTCTTAAAACCCTGTTCAAGACTTTTCAGACCAAGGCAACATGTAGTCCCTGATATAAAAGTTCTGATAAATTTTAAAAATCCCATCTGTGTTAGTTCTGCATACCTGATACTCATAATGCTGAAACCTCATCTCAGTGGAAAAATGCACAAAAGGACGTGTTGGGCAGATGGACAATTGTTCAACTCTCTTAAGGATTTCTCTAAATGGATGGATTGGCAAAACACTGATCAAAACTCAAACAGAGATATATATTTGTTCTCCTTCATCTCCAGACATAGTTATTTTCCCCATGGAAATAAACTTTCAAATTAACTTGAACACTCACAGAACTCACAGAAGTCCTTAGTAGACATATGCACACATCCTTACGTGTAGAAAATTAATCCTTATTGGATTAATTCCAATAAGGATTAATTCTCCAATAAAATTCTCCCTCTGTGAGTGAGAATTTAAGACTGTGCAAAATCAGCCTAATAATACAAACATGCAAATGAGTTTGTTTCTGCCATTAATGATGTGAGTTTTGAATTATTAGGTCAGGTACGCAGTCCAAAGCAGTTGGAAGATATGCTATGTCTCAGAGAGCACCCTGCATTTCTGGCCAGCAGCCAGAACTAAAATAGGTTTTTGACTTGATAGTCTGATTGCACAGCGGACTGCAGAATTAATCTTTGCACTCAATTTAGATGTATTACCTCGATTAAGAGTTTAATAGACACAGTTTTGCATAACCTACTTAGATTCCATCTAAAAGTAAAAGCTAGTAGCTGGATTCAGTTAACATGGCAATTATTTGGTATTCCCCTCATATTGCTAAGCACTATGCAAACATAGGTTAGAGATCCAATTTGTACCTGAAGTCTAATGTATTTGGATAAAATATTTTTATGAGCAGTGCACAAGCAGTCATGTGTGAATACACAGGTGTGCAGAATCAGGCTCAACAGGCAGGGCAAACACAAACTAGCTTATATGAACATGTAGGGTAAATGAAACCTGGGGACAGCAGTACTCCATGTTATAATGACATAGCATCTCTAAGATGGTGAAAGTAACTCCCCTTGCCCTTTGACTGAATCCTTTAACCCATGAATGCAAGACACTATACTTGTGTCATGGCAAGTAACTGTATGACACAATTTCTACACCTTTTTTATTCTGTAGACTTTCGGTAGTGATTCTTTAGGGCTTATTGTGTTTTGTTTTGTTTTGTTTTGTTTTGAATACCTGTGATATTTCACCCATTTCAAAGATGGAAACGGCCATGTGAGGGAGTGCTGCTTTTTCCCAATATTGTTAATAATCTCCTGTGCTCTGCTTTACCACCGAATCGAAACTGTGGATAAAGAACGTGCACTCTGAAATGGCTTACCCTCCTTCTTCAGAGTATTTGTGACCAAAGGCCAGGATGTCAGATGCTCGGCCGCTGCCATCACATATGACAACAGGAACAGGAGGAGTGTCACGCAGGTACTCCAGGACGATGGAGATGACATTGGGGCCTCCTTCCACAATCAGAGCCACCACTGGAACCCCTTGACCGATTCCTGGAGCAAAGGAACGAAAGAAACAAACCAAACCAAACCAAACAAAAACAACACAAAACCAACCAACCAACCAACCAAATAAAAAACCACACACACAAAAACAAAAAAAAAAAAATTAAAAAAAGGCAATGAAAAAGAAACAAAAAGAACCACAAAGCCAGCAAGGCAAACAAAACATGACAGAAGACAGAAGAAAAAAAAAGATCAGACTGAAATAACTGCATTATGACAGCGTTATGTTAGAGAAAATGGCATTCAGAAAATCAGCTATTTTAAGAACAGATGGGACCAGTGTAGTCATCTCATCAGTTCACTGCATAAACTAGTATTTTCTAGAATTATCTTCTGTTTAAAGAAAACACTCATATTTAAAAAACCATGATTTTTTTTCTTTTAAAGATAAATCTTGTTTTGAAAGCATAAAGAAGCTACTGCATTTCTTCCTAACACATTCATAATCAAGACTGTAATCCTGCTTGTGGTCTAGCTTTTGTATGAGACTAGTTTCCCATCATTGGGTCTTCCAACAGTCTTGCTTGCTGTTTCAAAATCACTTCTATGATCTTTTTCTTGTCATATTCTTGCCATCCACTCTGAGGCTGCAGCTGGGTAGCCCTTTAACCTCTTAAAAAAACTGAACATATTCTGTTATAAGTCAGTACTATACTGTTTTTCAATTCTAGTCAGCCTCACAGTTTTTTCTGAACTCTCTCCAATTTTGCAGCAAATTCCTTGATTTGCACACCCCACACTGGGGACATTGCTCCAAAGAGAGCTGAACTAGTGTTTAACCAAAGTAGAGGCATCTTAATTTTAAGCAGTTTTGGTGTAATTACATGGGAGCCCTCTGCAAAAGTTGCAGCACAGACTGCCAGGGAAGTTGTGTGGCTTCAGAGAAAGACAAGCTGACACCAGGCTGGTGTTAACATAGCTGGAAAAGCTTTTATGGTATTTACTTCTTGACCAGTTGAGACTGGGGACATCCAAAAGGACTCAGGCAATAGAAGAAGTTGAACATTTTCTATTAGCGTTTTTTTCAGCAACAGAAACTTTTTTTTCCTTTTAAACTGGCTTTTTCTGAGAAAACCTATATGCATTCTGCACAAAATTTTGATGTTTCACTGGAAAACAACAACAAAAATAGAGTTTCCTAGATGGCTAATAGTTGGGTTGGAAAAAGTTCCACAAACCCAGGTAACAATATGTCTGCTCAAATTTTCATTTAGACAGAGTTCAGTCCTCAGAAACAAAGGTAAGCCTGTGAGGCTTGAACATTAAATCTGGTTAGGTCCTCTAGAAATATTCACAGATCAAATGATTTTCAATAATTTTAAGGACTTGAATTACTGTCATAAACGAAATGAATTATTCTTCAAGAAAGAGAGAAAAAAACCCTAGTTCATCTATATGACAGCAAAATATTCTAAGCACTTCCTGCACCATTTTGAAAGCAAACATCATGTTTCCTGGAGTGACTCTCAGCATGCCTTGTTATGCCTCTATCTATTGTTAGTTTGTGGCTTTTTTGGTCACATAACTTAAGTAAAGTGTGTGGTGTTTATTTATGTTAAGAAAACTACAGGTAAAATTGTAGTTCCTGCTCTGTCCAAGCTAGACACCTGCTAATACGATAATATTAAGAAGTATTCTTAGTAATGAGTCAAATTGGATCTGGATGACACTGAGGATTAATAGAATTCGAGAAAGTTTACAATGTAAGATGCAATGTCATTTGCTTGGTGTTTAATTAATCCTTTTGTAAACTGGGAACTCATTAGGAGGAAACACTAGAAAAGCTGATGACAAGAAATCTGTCTTTGGTGTAGCAAGATCACTAGGGAAGTTATGACCCTGGAATACACACAGCAAAACATTTTCAGTAGGAAACAGGGGCAATTCAGTGCCATTGTGCAAGCCACTCAGGAAATTCCATACGAAATTCTATTTGTACCTATGCTCAGGCTTGTTCAGAAAGAAGAAACTGGAATGAATGGAGGAAAAGCATAAAGGAGTGTCCACAGAATCAAGACTTCATCTTACGAGACAAGATTCAATGAGTTTGGCTTATCCTCCTTAGCAAATTAGGGGGGTAAGACATTATGACTGAATACTCCCATGACATATAGAACATTAGAAATTAACAGTTTTAGATGGAGTTCAGAAGATTCCTGATTATCAGAACAGTGAATTCTTTACAGCCTTCTTTTAAGACTAAAAGGGAAACCTTTTATTTTGGAATGACGCTCTTATGCTTCCTAAGCACAATTAGTTGCAGTTGCCTCAAGTATCTCAAACTGCTCCTGAAGCAGGTTCTGACATTCTACTGGAAATCTGTTAATTCCCAGTACATTCTATGGGATCTTGATCAGCTAAATAATTCTAATAATAGAAATAATTAGGTTGTCCAAACAGCTGAATTACTTTTGCCTTTTTTGGGCTATTTAAAACATGTATAAAATTTATAAAATTCCTCTTGCAACCTTTGATCTTCCTTTTTAACCTTTTTTTTTTTTTTTTTTTTTTTTTAAATTTAAGCTGTTACAGTCACAAGAGTTGCCTGGCATAGAAAAGTTCTCTGCAAGTGTTCCAGTTGTGTTTCACTGTGGTTAATCAGATGGCAGTTTCTCTGTTCTTTGCTTCTTTAGAAACACATTCAGCATGAAAACAATCCTCTAATTCGAAGCTAGTAAAATAAGCTTCCTTCAATTGAGACTTCAATGAAACTTTGTAGCTTTAAGTTAAAAAAACCCAAAATTCATGTGAACCTTGGTTTATCACATACAATTAAGTTCCTGATTGAAGTGAAACTCTTTTATCATCTGATACACGTCTCTGTGGAACAGAAAAGATTTAAACACAACTTGATTTCCATATCCCATTTTCCTTTGGGAAATTCCATCTAAGTTACAGCAATTAGATTTTTTAAAGATTTTAATTGTTCTTCATAAATAATTTCGGTTTGGAAATATCTATTGTTTCTTTAGTTTGGAGGGCAAATTATTCCAGTTAATTTCTGGAATTAGAAATGCAATTTAAAATCACTTAATAATACTTCATTGATATTTCTTCAAAGTATAACCATTTCTGGTTTTCAAGAATGTTCTCTAGACTACAGCTGTCTGAATCCTAATGTTATGAACTTCCACAGATTTATGATAATTGATTTCTGAGCAGTGATAGTATCCACAGCATGAAAGAAGGTCAATAGACATGGTAAAGAAACAAAAGGTCATGCCTGCTTGAGTACTTCAGAATTTCAAAAAAAGGGTAAATGGGAATTACCACATCCTCAGCTTTCTATGATGCTCCCCATCATATTTAAATTAGTTATGACATTATATTCATTTCAGAATAAAAGCTTAGCTACTTATACCAAGATGCCTGCAGCTCAATAACTCTCAGCCAAAATGCAGAGTAGATTTGAATTAAACTTTTCGATGTCTCGATACTAAAAATTGCTGGATGCTTCCCTGCTGCTAAATATTAGGAATTTGGAATGAAAGCAGAGGGTCTGCAGAAAAATTTCAGTGCATCTGAAGACATAGACTGACTATACTAACACTGCATTTATAACTATGTTGGACAAATGAAATTGAGAACCGACTGTGCTTTGTCTTAATGTAACACTGGGACAGTCTGGAGGATGTTGGCATGCGATGCCAGCAAGACAGAAGAACCTCTTACTTTGAGAAAAAGGTAGCTGATGGACTTCTCTTTAACAGCTAATCAAAATGTGTTTCCTTCTGAATCTCCTCAGAAATAAATGAATGAGAAATTCTCTGTAAGAGCTCTATTTCAGCTTGTGCATGCACAGTATGCAATGGTCTGCAGAGAAGGGGCTGGCAGTGGCCGATGTATCCACAGGGAGCCTTTTGTTTCAGACACTTTGTTTGGAAACATAATGTCAGGATGTGAGGTGAAATGCTAAATGGGAAGGTAATACATTCCTCACAATGTCAAGGAATCATCAAAAAAAGAGTTTCTTGCTTGAGTTGAGATTCTCAGAAAGGAGGCAGTGCCAAACTAAAACCATGCTGATATAAAACTGGACTGCAGTGCTGGAAGTGTTGTCTCCTAGCACACATCCAGAAGGTGGGAACTTTATGCCAAGCACTAAAATGGGCAGTCCAATAAATCAGCAAGAAAAAAGTTTTCCCTTAATGTGTTTTTGTGGAAATGACCACAAAATTGCCCTAGTCTGGGCAAAACTAAGGATAGCACTCATCTCATCAGGCTATCTCCAACAACACTGTTGTTTTCACTAAGTACTCCAAAGGTATACAACCTTAAAAATCATGTGTTTCAGATTTTACTAACTGGAAAGAGGATTGCATTAATGCACTCCACTGAAATGGGCAAATATTACCCATTCTGGAACTTCAGAGGACATTTTATGGTACAGGGCAAGGCATCATTATCAGGAAAGACTCTCTATCACTTGGTGCTGTCTTCCAAACATAAAAGAAAGTACAATTAGTTTTCACATATCTGGGTATTTTTTTCTTTTTTCTAGAAGGCAGTAAATGACATGCTAATCAGCTTTTTAAAATATATCTTTTTTAGAGAAACCTTTTTAGTTCTGATGAATTATTTTTAAACATCTGAAAAGTTATGGACATCTGATAGTTACATGGAGGATTTATTTTTTAATTTCCTTAGTTCACCATTTTTCAGCATTTCTAGGATGAGACTTGGTTTCAAAAAATATTTTTTCCTTTTCCTTTTGAAATATGGAGGACACTTCTTGTCTAGCAGTGTCTCTGTGGACTTGAAAATAGTTGGAAATGCTGACTACGCTGGTATCACTGTGATGTTTATGACTTGAGTTAACTATACTTATATTTCAAGAGGATAAATTATCTGATTGCAAAATCAAAGGTCTTCCACTCTTCTTAAGTGATCTCTCTGCATTTTTATTCTGTGTTATAAAAATAAATTTTTAGGCAGAGAGGAGGTTTTTTCCCCTCAGATTTTCAAAAGAAATATTCAATTTGTATTCATTAGCAGGTATGTGTGAAACATCTTCCACTAACTGGTATATTACTTTTTTCATTTAATAAGCTCTTCAATTCACATACCAAATTCTTAATATTTATGCTATAAATGCAAAAACACAGGTAGCCTCTCTTGACTCCATTAACAGAATAGAGAAAAAAAAGTTATTATTTTCACTTGATATGATGATTCATGCAAAAAGAAGACAGTGCACCAAAGACGTGAGGCTTATAGTTATTCTAATTTCTAAAAAAATGGCTTGCATTTTGAGTATTTCGGTAAGTATGGATTTTTGCAGTATAGATTAGACTGCTTAGTGTTTCGCAGCGTCAGATATTGTGGATACTGCTGGTGAAATTAGACTGCAATATTGTGTGGAAGATTTATGGAGTCAACTTAAAGCTTCATTACTGTGTTATTGCCTTTGTGGTCAGCAACAGTGCCAGTGAGACTTTCCGACAATTGTGATTCCAGGAAGGTGTGCACACATCAGAACATTTTTCCCAATGTGCACCAAATAGCACTTGTAGACCTCCATGTTATTATACAAAAAAGTAATATCATTTTCCCCTTGACACAGCCACAGTGCATAAATATGTAAATTAAAATAATAAACTAGACGAAATGAATGAATTTGAAAATGGAAGGAATGAAAAGCTGCATAATGCCTGCGCTGTGTGAAAAGGGACTAAAAAATATCTACCATGCTTTGCGGAAGCCCTACTTTGTTTTCCCAGTTCTTGGAAAAACATGAATATTTTATATTGTGAGTATATTTATAAATAATGTATAACTGTCTCATAAATTATTACTAATTCTTTTAGTGAAGAGCTAAGCATGAGTTACCCACATTTTTATAGACCAACAAGTGAATAAAATGCCTCATTTACTACAAAATGCATTTACTACTTATGTTTTTAAGCATGCTTATAAGAGTAACTGGGACATATCACTATGTTGTGTACTATCTATAAGTTCAGCCCTGAGCTCGTGCAAATAAAACAGAGGTTCTAGTTTACCACCTCTGACAGAAATGTCGCTACTTTCAGTATCTTAGCACCGGGTGGTGGCTAGGCACATCTGAGTCGATTTCCTGCTGGCCACCTTTGCTCCTTCACTGCGTCAGACACGTTGGTGTGAGTTGCCCTATGCTCCTTTTTCTACTTGGAAGTTTTGACTGGAGAGTTTGGTAATTATTTGGATTTATTTGGGATGCTGGGGCCTGTGTCTGTCCTGCTGGAGGAGCTGCTGCACAGCAGCTAGCACAGGAGTGGCGCACAGCTGGAACCTGGTGTCACATCTGATGCACACCATGCAGCTGCTGGATGTAATGGAGGGACATCAGGCTCATGGTACACACGAGACAGAGTCACTGTGTACACACTGAGCGAGTCCAAACAGTCCCAGAGGAGGGGCAGAGTGAGCCTGCACAGACCTTCAGATGGTGCACGCGCAGTCATCCTGACATCTCAACATCTTTTCCAAACGAGGCACACACTGCACACTACATTGCACCCCTCATCTGTGCAATGTAGAAACAGGATTCTCAGCCTTCCTAGAAAACCTGAGCCTACTGTGGGCATGTACAGGGATGTATGAGGCACCATGGGGCTGGAAGGGCTGTCAGGTCTTCAGGAAAGCAGATATATTTGCATGATCAAGAAGCCTCTAACAGTTTTAGGCAGGCCTACCCTCCAGGTCCACAGATTGCTAAATCTTCCTGGATGCACTGCAGATGGTGCGGCACATAAATCAGGTTTTTCCACCGGTCATCATATCCCTGGCTTGCATGTGCCTATCTCAGATAATGAGACAATGGATTCTTAGCAGTAGGAAATTCCTATGACAGGCTTTAGATTTGTTTCAGACCTCCAGCTGGTGTACATCCTTCAAAAGGTGGGCAAGAGCTACCTTTGTAACTGCAAAATTCTCCTAGGATAATGGCTTCTGTTCATGGTAAACTCAATGACCTCTTACTGACAAACAAGAGGTCCAAAAATACCAATCAACAGATATATCCATGTTAGTGTTCCTGCCAGTGCACAGCGCATGGAAAGGTATGTAGATAGGCCATTTTCCACAAATGCTCCATAGTGTAACAAAACCTTAATGGCATCAAACAGATTACATGTTCCCAGACACAGGCTGTTAATTCAAGTGATGAGGTTTTACTTCAGGACTTTTTAATGCAATGACTATTTAGGTGAGCTATATAGTAGAAAATCTCATTTAATTCTCAATGGATAATTGATAAAAGTGTGAAGTTTGATAAAAATACTGATGCAGTTACAAGAACTTTGGCAGCTTTAAACTACATTTTGATCAAATTTGAGCTTAGTTTTAACCTAAATATATGTAATGAACTATGATTGTTGAGGGGAAATTGACTAATAGGCCTCATTCATATTTGAAACATGGCAAAATAGCATTTCCTTGTGTTTTTTGGGAGGCTTAAGGTGCCTTGAAACTCAAATTAGAACTTAGGGGTTCTGGTAAGTTAAAGAAAAATTAAGGAAGTCCTTTGCTCAAGAAATCTGTCTTAGAAGTCCAATTTCTAGGCTGTTGTGCTTCATGGGACAAGCAGAGTATGCAGCAGTGTGATGCATTAACAATGGCTGAAAGAAACACACCACATAAAACCTGTGGCTTTCAGAAACATTTCAGTCCAAGTGTTTGCATAGTACTTGGATATCCTAGTACCTACAAAGAATGGATAAACAATAAAACATGACCTGGAATTATAATAAGCAGAAGTCCCAATGTAAGATTGAGGAAAATAATTTTTAATTTCTCAACTAATATTTGCCTTACAGTAATACAGAGTCAACAAACATTGCTCTTTGGGTGTTAATACAGCATGTCTAACCACAGGGTAAGTGATCCTTAAATAGATTTAAAATGGCATTGGATTTACAAGAGTTGTTAAAAGGTTTGATTACACAAATGTGTCTGCTTCACCTCTTGACATCTATAGGGTACTCCCTATGGTCCCAACTAGCTCAGAAAGGCTAAGGCATAACAGAGAACATCCTAAAATAATCCAAATCCTTCATAGTAGGTTACACTGAAATAACATTGTAACTTTATTTTTTCCCTAGGCAGTTGTTTCCAGCCTTTGAGCCTTCTTGGAAACACCTCCTGATATGTATGAAACCTTTTTGGCTAAAATATCAATAACAGATAGCAAAGAGATAAGATCACCTGCACATATAATATATCTTCATTCTCCAGCTCTGCAAATCACAGCTTTAATATGTTTACCACTAGAACAATTACATTGTTAACTACTAAGTGAACATAACTGGAAAAAAGGGAATGTAGGTTGTCTTCACAGGATGATGGAAAAGAATGATGGGTCTTATTACTCAGAAGTACAGGAACATCTCCCAAATGTCACAACTAGTCAAACTTAATTTCTCATAGCTGCACCTTTTACAGTCAGCTTTCCCTTTTCCTCAACCCTTGTCTCCAGCATTTTCACTAGAGCAGAACCTCATTCCAAATATGGCAAAGATAAAATGGATATTTCTCTTAATCCTTCAAGAACTGTTCAGTAACAAAAGTGGAGAAACTTATGGATTAAAAAACAAAACAAAAAAAAGAGAGAAAAAAAAGGTCATACTCATTCTACTCTCTTCTCAACACTGTCAATAGCTTTTTATATTCAGAAACTAAGAAATTAAATCTTTCATTTGTTTGGAGACTCATTACGTGCCCTATGTCTAGAGAAATCAAACTGATCTGGTAAACCAATAAAAAAAATTCTAAGAATATTTGCTGTGTTTCTGAAATTCACAGAACTATAGGACTGTGTGTAATGGAATGACACATAATCACTACTAATAAAGGAAAGCTCACAACCATTTTACTTATTTTTTCTTTACAATTTATTATTGGAGTTTTCTACTACAGGCTTGTTTAATATCTTTTGCTATAATTTCCTTTTTACTTTCCTGCCCCCCAAACACAATTTAAAATCAATAGTATGAATTTAATTTTGTTAATCTTAATTCTTTTCTTCTGTAGTTTGCATTCATTCTCCTTGTTCCCCTTGTTATGGTCACTTCCATTCTGCATTCTTATCTTTATAATTTCCCCTTTTGGTAGCCTCAATCACATTTTCACTTCCTCTCTGTCTCCTTCTGTTTAATCCATAATCTTCTTTTATCTCCTCAATTTTAATTCTCCTCTTTACTAAGAGTATGATTGTACTGCATTTTGTCCCAGTCTGTTCTCCCTTCTCTTCTGCCCTACCTTGATACTTTCATTTTTAGTTGCTCAGTGTTCCTTCATCACCTGTCTAAACCTACCTACTGATGTATCTGCCATCCTACCAAATGTGACACTGACAGACAAATCCGTGAACCTTACACCTGGAACCATATCTTCATTTAATACTGGACTGATCCGAAAAGCTTCTCAAAAGGAAATCCAGGATGGTAACAAGAAAAGATTTGTCGTACCTTTTTATGATTTTCATACTTGTCTTTGCAAAAGGAAGAAATTCAGAGAAGCCACTGAACAAACATGACATGGGAAGAGCCTCTGTAAGACTAAATCCTGGGATCTGTGAGCCTCACAAGCATCCAAGGAACCACCCACCTGGTTACCTTTTGTTCAATGGCAATACATAGTTCAAAGCTGACGCTTCAAGTTCAAAGACACACACACACAAGAACCTTTGTAGATTTCAGTCAGAACTTACACTCTCTGTCCTTGCAGTCACCTGCTTATTAGGCCAGAACAAGAGGACCTAACTGGTTTCACTCTTGCTGGAGCTCATCACCTGTAGGCAATGGCCTAAGACATATGGGAGCAATTACAGTTCCAAAAATTCTCACATTCTGTCTCATCTTCCTTGGTACTTTCCCTAGCTCCCTTTGGATGTGGCACTGCCACAGAACTTTAGAAAGTTATCACATAGTAACATAACCAAATTCTACGCTACCTCATATTATATATTGAGGTGTTTGTAATATTTTGTGTATTTTTCAACACATTTGACACCATATAATCTCATAAAATTATCCCTTATTCTCACCTGTTTTAGAAAATGACAACAGGTGAGATACAGAATGGCAGAAATTTGGCTAGAATGGATTCATCCTAAAATAATGTTTCTTTGTCTTGCAGCTTTATGAATTCAATAAATCTAAAAGGTCCAAAAATTAGGAAGCTGAAATGACCTGTACTCTTTTTCTTCTATACAAATCATATGAAAACACATATGTTTTAAACAAACCCATCTGTTTAAGGTCAAGTCCATGAAAGGAACTTACAGATCCACTTGTGTGGATCTATTGTGTATTTATCTGTGCCTCAAGAAGGGTTTTTAACCTTGTGCTTTCTCCGCCCTGAGATATGTTTGTCTCTCATGTCAACAAACATCATGATACTTTTGATTAAAAAAATCCCAATATTCCAATCTTTAGCAAAATCTGAAATGAGACATACTTCAAACAATTCTAGGTTTTACTGAAATTTCACAGGAGTAAAATTTTCAATCTTGCAGCAGACTTCCTCTCCTACAAACTAGACTGTACCTAGGTCTTCCCAGCTATGTACTTATGAAAATGTATCTAGGACTGCACAGAACATGAAGGAAAAATCTGAACCAAATGAGAATTCCAATGCATTTGATGATGGTGTAATGGTCAGAGAAGATGCCAGTGATGACAGTTGAACGTCCCTTTGCCTTCCCAGCCCCCTTCATATATTCTCAGGCATAGGATGACAAAGGGAAGTCCACGGGTCACATGAACAGATATTGTTGACATATTTTACTGACTAAACTGACTTCTCCACCCAATCAAATTGCCCAACTTTATCTATCAATTCCTTACTCAGAGGTATTTTTTTCTCACAGACCTACCAAAACTCAACTACATTAACAAACTCTACAAAGAAGAAAGACTAAATACAAGGACAAAGGTTCCAATGCCTATGGTCTGTCTGTTTTTCAAACAGCATATAGTGGAGGTAGAGCAACCTACAGCAGCAAACAGCATGTTTAAAATTAGAATAATTGCAGCATGGTAATGAACAGTAAAATTCCACATTAAGTCCTATGTAGTCTAGGAGACAATTCTTCCAGAAATGGACTGCACAAAAGAAGAATAAGGGTTTCACAAGGTGGACCTACACAACCTAAGGATTTGGTGTGGCCATCTTTCTAAGAAATATCAATATGCTTCAGTGTGTAGGAGCTGACCTATAAGTGTAAAGCGGCTCCTGTAAGCTTCAGAAAGGTTAGAGAGTGTATCGGTTAAAAGATTTAGAAAAGGTTAAATGTTCATAAAAGATACAAAATAAAACAAATTACTTCAAACTTTCTGATTTTTTTAAAGGGGTCTATTTCCAATTAAACATACATTGCCTTTACATCCTCTGGTTTAACATTCTGTTTTCAAATACATTTTTGGTTACATATCCACATTTTTACATTATTTCTGGCTCTTCTGGAAATGCAATTGATAAAAATAATAAAAAACCAGGCTTTTTCCTTTTTCCCTTTTTTTCCCCCCTGCATAACTGTTTCTAAAGAAGAAGGTGGTAGCTAATTTTATGAAAAGAGTTTTCAATAGCCGAAAAAGTCACCCCTCCTCCTTAGCACAGACTGGACTCCTAGTGGCTAGGTGACATTATACATGCTCTTACTTTCATTCCTTATGACAGTGAAATCCTTTTGCCTCATTTCATTCTTTTCACTTGCCTCTTTCCCTCTCTGAGGTTATGTCTCCTACTATAAAATGTCAGAAATGTAACAAGTAAGGGAGCATCTTTTAAATCATTAGAGGAAACATTAGATATTTTTACATTTTAATCTATGATGGTAGGTGTTAACTCCAATTTGAACACCACTGCCTCACTGACTGGACTCCTTCTATTTCCAAAGCAGATTTTAAGAATGCAAAATCTCTGTCAGGTAGTTACAGAGAACTGAAAATCCTGGCAGTATTCTGACCAGGTTTTTGATATTTTGATGGATGAAGCCTTTAATATATGTAAAATATCTGGACTTAAAAATAAAATGTCATTAGCATGTGGTCAGTATGTTTTCAAGGCCATTTGCCAGGTATGCAAATATCATACCAAGCTTATCTATTCTGCTCTTCAAACCATTATATTACTGTTTCCTGATACATTCCTTCCTAACACATGCTGAACACAAACTTTATTACTGACACATAAGTGATGTAAGACATGAAATGTACATGAAAGACAGAAATTGATTGTATGTTTTCGCAAATGATTATGCATACACAAGAACATGCTGCAAGTGCATGCTATACTGTGTGTCATGTCCAGATTCTGATTCTGCTGACAAAATTATACCTGTTCTTTTAAAGAAAAACTTAAAACATTCTAATTAATTCACAACACCTTTCATTCAAATTAAAAACTTTCACATAGGCTATGTGCAATGATCACTACATGTATAAATTGTGTCCTTGTCTTGCTCCTCTGCTCCAGTAAGAGCATTCATGCGAAGGAAAGTAAGCATTTGTGATGGAAGTGCTTGGCAACCATGCTGTAAGCTCTTTAAGGACTTGAGAATATTTCAGTCAGCAGTAACAATTCTGTTACTAGCAACAACTATATCACTTGAAAGGAAGGGCTTACTGCAAACGGAATGAACCGCACATTATAAAAATGCAAACACGAGTGTGGAGCCAAAAGGGAGAAGCTTTAGGTAGGATTTTTGAAGATTCTGCAAGTGCTGGTAAAGGCCATTTTTATGTAAAATGAGGTAATTCTAGACCACATTTGTTAATGACAAAGCATTGTTCTGTCTAATCACAAAATGAGTGAAACCCACGGCATGTCAACCTATTGGAGTCACTTTGTCTGAAAATGATTAATAATCCTCAGATCAAATGTATTAGCTGAGTTGCTACATTGGCAATTACTCTAATATAACCATCTGTGGAGTAGCAGGAATGAGTATTTTATAACTTGTAACTTCCAACGCACATTTTGTAGACAGATTTCTTTTATATTTCTGGTTCAAGGCATGACTGATGCACCGATTGCATTACTCAGCAAAGTTCTGCAGAAATGGTAATGATGTACATCCTAGCAAATGACCAGGTCATTCTACAACACTTTGGAAAAATACTTTGTTAGTGTCTAGGAATGCTGTAATTGGAGAATCTGCAAAAGGTCATCTCTAGAAATTAGATGCTTCATTTGTTTCTTTTTTCTGTTTATAGATTACATCATCTGCTTGGTGACACATTAAGCTCTGTACTGACCACTAGCATTTTCACAGGATGGGGAAAAAATAGACTAACTGCACTTTGGCATCTTGAGGGATGTTATCCATTGATTTTCAATCCAGTGACAATACTGGTGAAAACTGTTCTGCCTTTTTTTTTTTTTTTTTTTTTTTTTTTCCCTTTCCCAAACAGCTTCTTTCTTTGCGCCATTGTGACCCATTGGAAAGAAGGTCTAAGTATACAATACTTTGTAAAAAGCAGTTGCAAAGGATACAAAAAATTTACAATGTACTCAAGACTTCCGAGGCATCAGGGAAAGGAGAAAAAGAAAAGAGAAGGGACTTCTATTCCTTCTGAATAAAACTGAGCATTGAAACATAACACTTTAGAATTACTTAAACCAAGGAATACTGTAGATGAGATAAGCTTGAGGGATGCACAAGAACTTTAGAAAAAAAATAATAAATGCTAGGCTTACAATATCACGGCAGACTCTCTCTTGAGCATGAATGCCTAATGACTTTTGGTTATTGTTATAAAGATAATAAATCAGAGTACATTCTTTTAAACTGAAGTTATTTTAGGTCTCAAAGACAATAAGGACTCATATGATTTTTAGGAAAATCAAGTCCAAACCCAGAAAATCTCAGATAAATTGCAATTTTTCTGTCTTCATACTTGAAAAAGAATGCCAGCAAGGTAAATTATGGCTGCTCAGAATAAATCTTACATCTTTTGTTCCAATCAGATAACCATATCCTTATGTCATGGACTCAGGGTTACGTGTATCTGAAGCACCGGATTCAGGTTTGGGCTGTCCATGAAGGATGAGGAGAAACTGGAGGCATCCAGAGGAAAGGTGCTAAGGTCTATAAAGGCCTAGAGCATACGCCTAAGGAGGAGAGTTTGAGACAGCAGTGCTTATTCATCTTTTTCAAAAGGAGTCCAAGGAGTTACCCATAACCTGCCCTTGAAAATACTGCAAAAGGTTCAGGACCCAAATGTTTGTGTGGAAACATTTGGAAATTGGAAACCAAAAACATTTCTGATCAGATCACTCCTTTTGATCTTGAAACACTTTCAGAAAAGTTCTTCTTACTTTCAACATTTCATACTACAAAACCATGCACTTTGAAACTCCAGGACTTTGAGACAACTTGTGGCTCACTTCAAGAGGTGGTAGCCAGACTGTGTTAAAATAGTCTTCATTTGTGAAAATAAGAAAAACCTGCACTGTGCATTAAAGCATCAAATAGACCTCTAGGTAATTGCACAACTGAGTGACTCGGTGCTGAACTTGCAAGCTCAAGGCCACAAATGTCACCCTCTGCTTGTCTGAAAAGCATTTTTTAATTCCTGAGTATTTGCTGAGGACAAAATAAGTGCAATGCAAGTGGTAAAACCTAAAAATGTAGTGGAGAACAAAATACTCAATAAAATCTTTTCCCTAGTGTTCATATGGGGCATAATTAGAGGTTCTTCTTCTTGTTCTTATTCTTATTTAATAGTACACGTATTCAGGAAATTAGATACTGCTGAATGACTGATAATGATGCCATATTAGGAAAAAAACCAGCTGAGACTTTCAAAATTATCTGACATATTTAATGACCCAGTTTAGTATTAAATTTTATAAAAGAGACTGCCACTGTCTTAGTCTGTATGACGAGAATGCCATTTTTTGTGTCTTTAATATGTGAGAACAAGTTTGAAGCTTCTGTTTGTGAACAGTATGTGACCTCAAATATCCAGCAGAGCTATCACTGCACTGGAGAAAAACACAGTTAAAGCACAGGAAAGTAAATAAGAAGAAATGACAAGCCTAGCATGTAAAACTCAGGCAGGCTTAAAAATAAAAATAAAATCCGCTTTCAGCACTATTGTCCAGGGACAGGCTGTAAAATAAAAAGCTACCAATTGTTTACTATTTTTTTTTTAAATGATTAACTAAAAATTTCACCTTTTCTTGACTCTTCAGTGAAGAAAATTGTGATGCTGTCAGTGTTTTCCCTGATTCCACATGCCTACCACTGGAATATGGTAAGAGAAGACATACATGCATGGCTGCACGGACTCCCATTTGGATAAAAAACCCTTGGCAGCAATGCCCTGTCATGCACAGGATGGAGAATCTACACTGCCCTGCTATAAATAAGGGTAAGGAAAAGTATCAGAAAGTGGCCATCTGTTTGGCTGACCCAGCAAGGCAGGTGGTCTTTCTCACCCATATGGTCAACTTCCTATTAACTACACGGTGGGCAGGACTCAGCCACCTTCTTTTAAAGCAAAGAAAAACAAAACATGGCAGAAACATCCTGGATGTCACTGAACCGAGATGTACAAGTCTTATTGGCAGCCTTCTTTTTGAACAATTTTTACACACCTCTATTTTGAAGAATTATTACGAGATTCAAGAGCCATTGTGTTTATAAGAGAGAGAAGGAGGGAATGGTTCAATGGTAGACAGTCTCTGTCACAGATGAAAGTGAAAAGGAAGATGCTTACTCCTTTGTGTGTGCGGGAGGTGCTGCAGCAAGAAACCAGAGAAGAGAAATCCTTCATTTTGTGTAGATGTTTGAAGATGCCAGGCAAGCATTTGACTTGAACCACTGAAGTCTGGAGTTTCATCCATCAGTCACTTTTCAAAAGATAAGTCTCCTGACCAAACCTGAATTAAGTTAAATCTCTATAAAGAGATTTATTTTTCAAGATAAGATTTTGCGTCAAAATGTTGTAAACTGTAGAAGCTCACATTCTTCATATAAATGCCTTCAAAATAATTGCTATTTATGCCACAGTTTTCTGTAGTTTGATGACATGACATTTTCAAATGTGCTTTTTTTGCTGCTGGTCAAGCTAGGATTCTATTATACTAACTTCATCTGCTAAGGAAGCGCATAGGCATGCACCCACACCTTACGATACACACATTTTGTGCCTATCAACATAGTGCCCTCTGAGAAAAAGCAATATAACTCTGATATCCTACAAACAATATGTCTGTTGTGTGTGTAGTTCATGCAGTGGGGTTGAAGGATGTAAGTGGCATGTAATTTTAATTTAAGCAAAGATTGTACTCATCATACAGAAAACTTTATCAAGCATGAAGAACATACTAGTTTATGTTCACCCCATTGGGCCTGCCTGTAATTCCTTGTCATCTGATGTCTGAGACCTAAAAGTTTTTCCTGGTCTCATTCCAGTTTCACGTGCCTATGTCACAAAAAGTTTCACCATTTGTCAAAATTGCTGTTTAAAGAGTTATTAGCAGAAAGGCTGTGCACATGACCATTTTTGAATGACTAGATCTGCTTTCATTCCTAAAGAAATCTTACAAAGGTACAACTCTTTGCGAGATCAAAAATAGTATTGAAATTAAATCCCCATCTCAAAGCATGTGTACACTACAGAAATAATACTACTAGTATTGAGATACAATATTTCATTTTATCCAAACAGAATTGCAACTTAGGTGACTATTCTTTATTTTATGTAGCAAATGGGTACCTGAAAAGAAAAAATGTAACTTTGACAGAAAAACTGGGGCTTCAGACTGATCATGATGTGATATCATCAGGATTGTAAAAGATGAAGTGAGAGGACCCCCTAACCTCAAGTTCAGCTTCTGGCTCTGGATAATGACAGCTGCCTAGGAGAAACTAATAAACACAGGGCAAAAGTATAGTAGCACTTCTGTGGAACACTCCCACTGCCTATAAATATCAGTGGCTCTTTGACCTGCAAAATATTTATAATAAAAAGCTCTCCCTTACTTTTTTTCACCGTTTTCTTCAGCTGTACTAATTTCACCTTATTCTTCACTGAATGAAGAAGAACCTAACTGTACACGGTTCTAAGGAAGAGATGCTACCACAGACCTAAGTGGAATCTGAACCTTGACAAATACTGCTTGAAACTTAGCAGAAACAAATCCAGCTATTTGTGCTGTGCCTTTACTCACTACACTCTAAAATAAAATTTTATTATCTTTGTGATCATTATTTTCTTTTCTTAGCTTGTGCTCACCATAGACAGGAGAACTCCTCCCCCAAATATGCAGAATGATTGCTTCTTTATACTGACTGATTATTATATAATTGCAATTACAAAGCAATACAAGCAACATGTTACTCACTTGTATTTATCTTCTGAAGTGAAATGTGCTTTTCCAGGTGTCTACGAAGCTTTACCTCTGCTCCGTATTTACCAGTAGTACCGTTGTCAGCCAAAATAAAATGAGAATGCATGCTGTTGAGCACTGTCAACTTGCTCATGGGATTGGACATCGTCTGGTATGGTCGGACCACCTGCATTTTAGAGACAGAGGAAAAAGAAGGTATACTAAACAGCAAGGACTCTCTGAACTAAATCACTTACAAGCTATGAGCTGACAAGATGAAATGATAGAAAAAAATCAAAGTTGAAGTACTTTGCTTGAGCATTACTGTCTTTTATGTGCAAAGTAGAAAATTACCTTAACACTGCCCTTTTAGACACAGACATGGCTTGAAGCATTTTCCATGGTAATCTGTTTCAATAGGATCAATGTTTACTGTTTCCTTTTAAAATCCAGCTAATGGTCAGTGCTCCAAAGGTCTGGGTGACTACACAAACACACTGCACCCTGTCTGCTGCTGACTATCAAGAGCCCTGCTGTAAACTCTCACCTTGCTCTGATGAAAATCTTTGATTCTTCCTTCACAGACCCCAGCCAGCATCATGTCTCCAGTTTTGGCTCATTCAGAGCCACCAGCACTGGAGATACTGTACAGACACACAAATACAGGTGAGTTCCACTCTTGGAGAGGTGCACATATGGTATTATACCATATTTTCAGTTTTCTTCGAAAAAACTATCGCTCCACACCTAGTATTGGTAAAAAGGCAGCCGTTCGTGCTCGCAACAGCTTTAGAAAGATTCTCTTCAATGGGGAGTTTGCTACACTTCCTTTGGTTTGATTTCATCAGGAAAAACTGGGCAGCAGACTGAGTAAATTGCCACAGTTATCCCACTCGTAGCCACCAGACAGACCAAATAATAGCGCTGGGCCACATTTGGCTGCCAGCCATTTTGGTGGGTCTCTGTTGACTTAAGTAAGACTGTACTAACATGGCAAAAGGACTGGTGTTGTGTCAAGGCATCTTGGCTGGTACTTCAAAGATTTTCTATCAATAGTATTCCCTGCCTTTCTTATGTATGTCTTGTTTTCTGGAGAGACAAAACTGAAAATCTGTAAAATGAAGTTCTAGCTGAAGAAATGCTGCAACGCATTGTTAGAAAACTCAGCTGGGCAGTCCTTCATCTGCAAGGAATTTTCTTCAGAGTTCTCACATTGTTCATTTTTCAGGCCTTGTGCTTTTAGTGCACAAATGTGTACACTGAAAATTTGACAAAAATGCTTGCAGACAGAAATATAATAAGTTATCAATTCATTCCTAAGCTTTTCTCCCTCTGTAATTCCAAAGAGATCTCTAATTGAGATATAATTCTTTGAAAACAATATGTGTTAGTAATTCTGTAGCCAGGGATCTCTCTGTATACATTATTTTCACTTGTGAATGTCTGCCTCACTTTGATCAACTCTCAGCTGGCAAGGAGGAACTCACAATCTTCTTTTGCTGTTATAAACTCATGTCATGCAAAGGGCACTCTGTAAGCGGTTCATCCTGCAAAAGGAAGGGAATAGGTCTGAGAAGACCTAGAGGGCAGCTAGCCGGCAGCAAGGCAGTGCCCTGCCCTCTGTGAGAACAGGTGATAGCTCTGGCTCAGTTTTTTTTATACTGCTTCTTTTGGTGCCTCATTCATAACAATTTATTCTACAGGTGCACATAACAACAAATAACAGCACACTGATGGAACAAGTGTAATAGATCTTCTATAGGCACAGAAACCGTGTGTCTCATACCACTGCCAGAAAGAAAAGGAAGGTTCTTTCTCACATCCCTAAGAATCAAATAAAACCAAACTAAAACCGTGCAGATCTTTTAAACTGATACCCACCCCATCTCCCAGTAAATGGATACCAGCAGGATCTAATAGCAGAGGAATCTCTTGAGTTGCCAGTTTATTGTATGATTACAGGCTGCTGTGCAGGCAGTTCCACTGACAGCTTGTGGTTTGTTCCTGAGACCCATAGCTCAGAACTTTATAACTGTGACAGCTTGATGTGCACTTCTAATGAGCTACCAAAACCTTCATACATTGACTCAGTAATGCTTCTGCAGGACACATTAGAAGGCTATGCTTTTGTTCTCTGTTTAGCTACAAGGTGAAAAATATTATTAATAAATTTTATGGATGTGAAAATGAGACTACAATTATTTTCAATTGAACTGTTCACAGCATGTACAATTCAACAGCTGAATTATTTTTTTTAACAATAAAATTTCTCAAACCACACTGTCAGACTCTTCTGGATAAAAGGATAAGCAAAATCTTCAAGAAGGCAAGAAAATCCTACCCTTGAGGCTATTTCCTTGAGGTTACCTGCTTTTCCACAACACTCAGCAGATTTTTGATTTCTGACTCTTGCAGTTCCCATTCCTTTGATCTTTTCAACCCCTTGTATTTTACAGACAAATTAAATAGTTGGAAAATGCTTTGAGTTTAAGATGTCTTCTCATCCTCTTTTTACATACATAGAGTCATGTAATGGTTTGGGCTGGAAGTGACCTGAAAGATTGCCAAGTTACAGTCCCCCTGCCATGGGTAGGGACACCTTCCACTAGACCAGATTTCTCAAAGTCCCATCCAGCCTTGCACAGAAAATAGGGAATAATGTCCCTTGACATCTTTTTCTGGAGAGCTGAAAGGAATAATTTAATTTCAAGACAGTCCCTCCAAATACAGTTTAATTAATGTGACAGCTGCCATGCTGTGAAGCAGTACTCATGCAGCATGGGCTGGGGGCATTTTGTGAGGGGTTCGGCTGACCCCAGGCTTGCCTTTGCACCCTGAGGTGGCAGCAAGCTTGAATGAAAAGCAACATTGTTCTGCTTAGACTCCCTGTGGGCTCATGACACTCAACACTCAACAGCACTTGCGAAATCTCTCAGGGTAACTCACCACGACAACGAGCATGCAAGCGACATGTGAACCAGTGCATGAATCTGAGCAGTCCATGTGAAGGCAAAGAACTAAAGACAGTGTGGTCAAAGTCGTGATGAAAAAAGAAAGAGATGCATGGTTTGCTTCTCAAAGAGTAGCAGCTGTTGTTCAAATCAAGCCATCTCTGCAGCCTCCTTGCTCTGGGGCGTACCGGGGAACTGAGCAGTTCCTGAGTTAATCCAGAGGGCCCTGGAAGTATCACGGTCCAAATTCTCTGTACATGCTACAAATATGCCTGTCCTCTTCTTTGCCCCAGGTTGTCTACTGAGGTGACTTGGAATTAAACCCGAATGAGCACTGAACAGACCTTGAAAGTAAAGATGTGCATCCTACAATAACTTACAGAGTGTACTCTTTTAGAAGGGAGAATGGCTCTGTATGTAGGAAGAAACTTGTTTATAATCACTGTTTTCTACAAGACTGAGCAAGCCACTTTACTTTCTCAGCTCTATCAGAAAATATGGGGAAATAAGGCAACTAACTCCCTTGTGTCCTTTGTTTTTAAATTAGAATCTGAGAGTGTTAAGAGTTGCACTATTTTCTTCTATATTGCTTTTAGTACTGGAGTAAGACATGCCTCTTTAGGGATCTTTAATCATACAATATAGAAAAGAGCAAACAGCAATAATATTTCCTTTAACTTGGTCAGTTTTCTTCATGGATCTGAGGAAGGCCCCTGGGATTCCCAAAGGCTGACTGGTTTGGAAGGGCTGATAAATATAATTAAACCCCTCAGATATGAGTTCTGGATCCATACAGGCCAGGCATGGGCTGAGGGGCTCTCTGCTGAGCACACCTCACTTGCCACGAGGCACAGGGAGGGCACAGGCATTGTGCATGTGCAATGGCCACAGCTCCCCCTCTGCACCCTGCTGTCTCTCCAAATCCCACAACCACGGCAGTCTTCTGTGTCTATCTAATGCTGGGAGGGTATGTTTTGATAAGTCTTCAGTTCTGATCATAATTTAACTAGACGTAGTGCATATAGGCATAAACCCACATTGATGCTGGAGTTCAACAAGTCTTTTACTGTTGGTTGACTTTTTTCCCCCTGTATAATCCTTTGTGGCCTTTGTTTCTTGCTTAATGATGATTCATTTTACATGCTTATGGTACTATTTACATTTCCCCTTCTCGGTTCATTTCACAGCATTCACCTCTAATGAGCCAGACAATATAGTACACTTTGATTTTTAAAAAGCTTCCAAAACAGCTTCCTCACCAAATGCTTCTAAAGAAATTGCATGCATTGAATAGAGAGAAAGTCCTTTGAGGCATAAGTAACTGAGGAAAGCTGGGGGGAAGGGAGAGAAAAGAGTGAGAAAGAAAAGTTAATTTTTGTGAAGACTCTTACTAAGAAGGTTTAGTGACAAAAATGGCCTACCTCAAGCTGTGTTATATTCTCTTGAACATAGTTGTAAGGATTTGTGACAAATTAGAGGGTGAAAAGCTTACAAATATTTCAATGTACCAAAGTCTTCATAAAGCAATGAGGCAATAAAATAGAAGATGAAATTCAATATCAGAAAGCATAAAGCAGTATCAGAGATGGATAAAACCACAAGAGCTTCAGCATTACATCATGCCATTGATCAATAATTTTATAAAACTATTAGGGGCCAGGAGGTTCAAATGAAAAGTTTTATTTTGTCTATCAAAGGTATATTTGGAAATATTTTTGCTCTTAGTGATGATTCTGTAATTGTAACCCTACTGATATAATTGTGTCTGCATTAATAGAAGACCTTACCCAAGTTAGACTTGTTAACTTCATATTGAACTTTTTTCCCTTTCTGTCTAATGATCAGAGTATTATTTTTTTATTTAATCAGGAAGTTTTTTTTTAAAGTTGTTAAATTTTTAAAATGAAATTACCATACAGCTTCTTGGTTTCCTGTTAAATTTGAAGGATATTTAGAGGAAAGCATTGCTTAAAGAAATCAGAAATCAGAAATCAGAAATCAGAAACCAGGTGAGCTGTTCCAGTTGGCTGGAACACCTGGGAAATCAAGTTGTTTTCTCAGCTCTTTCTGCAAAAGAAAGCTCCAGATGCTCTTTAACAGGTGGTAGCTACCTGAGAACAAAGCTTTCCAAGAGGGGGAAGTAAATAATGACAGAACAGCGATGTTCCAAAATTCGTGGATCATGTTATGTATTTTCTAGACTTCTTTGTCCTTGCAATGTTTCCAGAACCCCATGCCTAATCACTAGAGACTGTTTATTTGAAAATGATGTGTACATTATACTTCTTTAAGAAGATAAAACTCATTTTTGCCCTTAGCTTTTTCTGCTAATCACCTTCTGCACTGCACCTCAGCAGAGTTCATTTAGTGACTCAGAATTACTGCGGCAAAGTCCCATCCTGCTTGTTTGTGTGGTATTAGAGCACAAACGCCCACGCTAATACAGTTCCCCCTAACAGCTATACTTTCATAGTGAATTGCAATGAGCTCCAGTTGGATAATTTTCTTCATACTCATTGTGACTCCTCTGACCTGAGACTTGAATCTTCTTCCTCTTCCCAGCTTGCTCATGAATACGAAACATATAGAGAAGAATGGGTCAGACTAATGAAGACAAGAAAAAAGTTCTTTATGCAGATTGAAAACTGTATCTCTTCCACTTATAGTCACAGGTTCTCAGACAGATTTCTTGGGAATGAACCAGAGGTGATGAAAAAAATGGGTTCAGAAAAGCTTCAGGTAACAAATAACCAGTGTAGGTAAGCTATTCATGTATTTAAAATCAGGGGGTTAATCTCTCTGCTTCACAGTATAGGTTTAAAAAAGATTAAAGTGAAAGAATTGGAGAAACATTGGCCCTGTCCTGAAGGTGACTGAAGATGAATTATTTGAGGTCTGCTCTTATCTACAGTACCCAATAAGACCTTTCAAAATTGCATCAATAAAAACATATGGGAAGGAATATATTCTAAGGAGGACAATCTGCAATTTTGGATTTAACCAATGCATCATAGTATTGTTTGAAAATAAATCGGACGTCAAGTTCTGCCGTCAGTGTTTTCTTAAGCACTTTTATGGGTTCATAGAGTTTTAAGGATGAATCTTTGATACATTTTCAAGAAAAGTTTTTAATGAATTGTCCTTATAATTTATAGAACACAGAGTGCAGGAATTTTTATTGTTGCCATGTCAAAACCTGCCATCCACCATAATGGAAAACCTGTGTGTATATTGATTTTTTTGCTGCAGATGATAATTCTAAGAGGAATTGCTAAGTGAAGGATGGAGAGGACAGGAAAAATAACTGGAAGATTTACAGATACTGGAGGTCATCTGTGTCTATATAGGACTTACATCTTTGCCAATCAGATCCTCTTGATTTTCCACAATCCCCCAGGGAGCTATACCAATGGTGCAGATCTTCCCTCGAGATTTTGAGGCATGATCTTTCAGGGCATCTCCAACATGCCGAATGACCCCTGGCAAAGAAACAGCATAAACCAGAAATTCATAATTATGTCTTTTTTGTTCATTATCTTGTGGATTTAGTATAGGCTTATTTTTCCTGAAAAACTTATGACTACCCTTACAATTAAGTAAAGCTATGAATACATTCCTATTTATTATTAGAATATTTCTGTGAACCCATTTTATTGAATCTAAAAATTACTAAATGAAGTAATGAGAAAAAAATACACAGATCTAGAAAAAAGAATGAAAATGTTGACAGTTGACTGTGGCTTATTTATCTGCACTTGTGCTCACATGTGCATGCAAGCATTTGTGTATTTCCAAGCACAGTAAGAAGCATAGGAATTAATTGTGCTCCCTGCCCCTTGCCAACTCTCCCAGAAGTGCAGCTTGTACACAAATGCTCCTATAAAGGATGGAAATGTGAAAACATCACTATGCTACTCTGTGATGAAGCTATTTTGCCATTCTTTCCAAACAAACTGAGTCACCTGAGATAGCTTCCAGCAGAGTATTAGAACCCGCCCTGGGAATCAGTGAGAAAACAGACATTAGTACAGAGAGAACGACTGCTCCCCAGCATTCTTTCAAGATCTTGTTGCCTGCCCTAGACCAACTCTGGCTGTGTTTCAGGGGTATCTCTGTGCAAAGGACAAGTGTCAGTCCTGCTTCCTTTTAATAAAATAATTTAAAAAAATCTGTCTATCAACAACTATTTTTAGGATGTGGCTGCATTGAAGCAGACCTGTGGGTTTGCTGCAGATGTTACCTGTTCCTCAGTTGTTGAATTTCCTTCTCGTTCAAATTTCACAATTTCAAGACGACTGGATAGAAATTACAATAGTCACACAATAGTTATGATTTTGGTTGTAGTTTTCTGAACTGTAAATGACATAGGTTAGAAAACTCCTCGCAATGTAACAGGTCCTCTAAGTCCTACAGTCTAGTATTCTTCCTGTGGTGGAAAGGCAAAAAAACCCTGCAACCCTGTACCTGCCATCAGCTATGAATTAAGCTATGATCTAGCAGCCCAAAGGACTTAAAGCAGAAAATCTGTCCAGACTGCAAAAATGTCTACTATTTAGAATAATCAACTTTCAGCATGACATGAATATTCAGACTAACAGTCATGTTTATAGCCAGGTACGCACTGTCTGTCCCACATCACTGATTCTCTGTCCAACAACAGTTTTTCAGGATTTCTCAATTATAATTTTCCATAAGAGAAACCCAATTTAAAACTCATCTTCAACAAAAGAGACTGTACTAAGAAATTCTCAATTCTTATGATTTCACAAATAATTTTCAGCTATGCAATTTGAAAACCTAGTCAGAGAGCAAGCAATTGCTTTGCTCCAGAAGTTATAGACAACGAGAAGTTACTGATACTGCAAAACTGCTTCTGGAATTACATGTTTTTAAAACAGCAGAGAGCCACTTGAATTACATTGTTTTGTCTAGGTAGTTTCTGGTTACAGGAAAAACAATCCTTTTCAATAGTATTTATGATAACTTTTCAGGTTCATTTGTATTTTTGCATTACCAACTATGATGATTTGAAAAATGGTAGGAAGTAGTTGTGCATTTGCCAAGTGCAAGTGTTACAGTCTGTCCTTTTTTAAACAAAATTTCTG
This sequence comes from Acanthiza pusilla, assembly GCA_036630365.1. Classification (NCBI taxonomy): domain Eukaryota; kingdom Metazoa; phylum Chordata; class Aves; order Passeriformes; family Acanthizidae; genus Acanthiza; species Acanthiza pusilla. The sequence continues at coordinate 3,675,860 of JAXCHO010000095.1, forward strand.
CAGTTTGATTTCTACAGTTTCTGTGATAATCCACGGCATAGGGTGTACAAGGTGTAAATTTTTCTACTGTACTTTAAACATAAAATTTACATCTGCCTTTGCCACCATCACAAGAGTATTTGACAACTAATATTACTACAACACTGTGCACAGATGAATATTAACCTGATTTTATTCTTTATTCTGAAGAGATGTGGGGCATATTTGTGTAAGTCTGTCTATTTATCTAACACTCCAAAAGATATGCCTCTTTGCTTTCTTCAGGCACTAAGGCTGCCAGAGTTTGAGAAGTGTTTGGACAACGGTTTCAGACCCATGATGTGACTCCTGGGGCTGCTCTGAGCAGGGCCAGGAGCTGGAATCTTCAATCCTTGGAGGTCACTTCCAACACAGCATATTCTGTGATTCTATGCTACTTGTATTGCTGCTGTGCTAAAACCGAATATTGTTGTAAATGTGATGTGCTGTGGAAACTAAATCCAAGACACCTATTAAGCATTTGTATTCAAACATGTAGGAGTTGATCCACAATGCAGTACAATTAACACACGATAGAACGATTACATTGTTTTCCAGAGACAGTAAGAAGACACACTCTTACTGAAGTAAAAAATTATGGCTTTGTTACTGCAGCAAAGGAGAATGACAAGAATTTACAAATTCATGGCGTAGCTCAAAACTTTTTGTAATTCTCTTTAGCAGAACTTTTTTGACTTTCCCCTGAATCTCTCCTCCTTTCTGCCTCCTTCAGGAAGGGTAACTGAGATGTTAGTGCCAAAATTTTTTGTCTGGGGACGTATGTTTCCCAGCTTATTCCCAAAGTGTACATGCTGTCCACCGGCAGAGCTGGGCCAGCTGCTACCTTGCATCACCAGGACACATGTTTGGGGTATTACAGATGCTCTGTGACTAGAAATAATAGATACTGCTCTTGCTGTAAATGCAATAGCAAAAAATTAGGTCAAGCCCTCCATAAGTAAGGAAAAGGTTTCCCAACATGTCCAAAAACCAGAACTTTTTCCTTAAATACTTGGAGCCACATGATTAAATAAAATAAAAGTACTTTCTGGATGAAAGCATTTTCAGTTTTGTGTAGTAGAAGTTTGGTTAGTAGTCCTTCCCTGCAGCTTACAGTTGATATTACATAGTCTTCATTGATGATATACTAGTATAATTGCCTCGCAGGAGACTTTATTTTCAGCTCCACAGTGTGCTTTTCATACTTCAGCAAACCCTGTACTCTGCTCCATACCAGCTGCCAGGTTGGTATGAACTTGGCATTTTCTTGTTTTCACATAGTACAGAGATTACTAATAAAATAAAAGCCACAGAATGGCTTTCTAATCTCATCATTCCTACTTTTTTTTGTTTTTTGTGATGAAGTCTCTTAGATGCTACTGTGATTTTATTTCAGTGCTGCTCTTACCTGTGTTTACCCCTCCAGTGAATATCCATGCTCCAGTTGTCATAGCAGCCTTAATAAGGCCTTTTCCAAAGACTTGTTTGAGTTTTGGCTGAAGTTCAAAATTCTGAAGGCCCCCATGCACAGAGATGAGAAGTTTGGGGAGCTCAAGTTGCCACTCTTTAGTCATCAGATGCAGAAGAAGGTCAGGCTTTGTGTCAAAAGACACACGTACATACTGCAGAAACAAGGGCAATAAGAGAGAGTAAAGAAAAAAAGTTGGTTACACTCACCAGTTTCTAATGCATGTGATCTACGCCCAACACATCACTGAAAAAAGGCAACCTTTATGACAAAAACAGTACCTAATTGCTAACTTGATGATTAGTTTCCTAGTTAAGAAACTAGGAATGATGGAACATTTGCAACTCATGGGTGGATAATCATCTTTACTTAGGAAATTAAGACACTAATTGTTTCAAAATGCTTAGCAATGCTTGAAAGATTAATATCTATAATTTAATAAATTCGAAAACTGGACCAAAAATGTAAATGGTCTGCCAAAGATTACCTAGGTAGTCAGAGTCACAACTGTGTATTTACTTGTACCTCATCTGCAAATTAACAAACTCTTGAAAGATAAGAAGTAACAGAAACAAGCTTAGTTATTCAAGCACACATAAGTTTAAACTGAGCAAGACTACTAAACAGGCACTTTTCAGATGAAAGAATGCTATGACTGACAGATAGGTTTGTACAGATTCATGATCTTGCCCAACAAGACACAAGCTCCAAAAAGTGCTGTGAAACAAATTCATGCCTTTCCAGTTGTTGGCTGTTCTGTGCTACATGTGCAGCAATTTGTGCCAGGGGAGATCATGCCCATCTGTGTGTGCTCAAAGATAACAACTGTCTTCAAAATTCCTGGAGCACTACCATGTCACACATACACCTGCCTCTCTCTCTCTTACAAGCTTTTCCCCTGCTCTTTCTGTTGCTGTTTCACAAAACCTGCAACAAGGCAGGTGATACCTTTTTGATTTATAGTTACATAGCAGAAACAGGAAAAATAAGATCTGGAAGGACCCTTTTAATAAAATAAAACAGGTTACAAAAAGCACTCATCTACCAAACTTCTGATTGAATGGATGCCTGTAGAGCTACCTCAGCAGCCTTTCCCTTGATGGGTTGTCAGCACAGACATCAGGCATGCACCTTTGCTTTCAACCTGAGGAATACCTAGTCCTAACTTTTTTATTGTAAAATGCCAGGTAGCATAACATCCATAGATACTATATAATAATTTTGTCCCTTTTTAACACGTCTAATCAGTGCTTCTTGCCAAAAGTTTGGGGGTTTTTTGTTATATTGTATGATAATAAAGTGAATTCCTTCCTATTTTTTGCCACTTTGCAGAAGAAACTGCTTATACACAAGTTTTTTTGCAAGAGTTGGTTGTTGCATGGTGAACATCCATTCTGTTTGCACAATTATCCGGAGAGGGCACAGCCAAGCTGAAAGCTGAGCAAGAACTTGGGAATGTACATTCACCCCAGTGCATCGGTAATGTTCTCTGCAGCAGCCAGGCAAATTTGCAACAGCTAATGGACACAGAAAATGCAGTATTCGTGTCAGTCAAGCTGATTAATACAGGTGAACTGCTTCCTCAGTAGCTAGTCAGTCAATTTCCAGCGTGGGATACAATCTTGTATGGCACCTGATCCCACTGACCAGACTGAGATGTTAGTAGTTTTTAAATCAGGATTTGAGGGTTGTGAAAGTTTAAACACACCCAAGGGGGTGTAAGAAGAATGATCCTTACTCCCTTTTTTCTGTCTTTAGGGAGATTTGAGGGGGCCAAGGGCAACTGGAGGATTCATAGACAACATCCTTTATGGGGCCTGCTCTGCTGGTCAAACTATGCGATCTTCGGTCTGGAATCACTGGTACCTTACTCTGTTTATTGGTGAACACAGACTGCACATCTTAAGAAGATAATCAAGGTGAATTCATACTCAGAATTACCATACAAATACGTTGAAAACATGCCATTGCATCATCTGGGATGATATAAAGATGAAGGTGCAAATGGCATCAGATGTGTATTACCTAATGTGGACAGTGACTGCTTGTCTTTTTTTTTTTTTTTTAATTCTTTAGCCTTTTTTTAATACCTCAGAATGTGTGATTTCACTGTCCCTACCTTCTTAAGTCTATGTATTACTCTTCTTATACATGAAGACCTCTGAATTTCAAAAATATAAATCTACAAAATGATGCAGAATGCTGGAAGAAGTATTTTCTTGCATTTATTTAAAAGGTAGACATTTTTCATTGGAAACAACTGCTTGGTCTTTATACTGCAGGCAAACCCCCTCCACACCTAGGATAATTTTATTTTACGAAGTGCAAATTTATGGAAAAATAAATCTCTGAAGTTTCTTCATGTAAATTAAAATTTAAATCAACATAGATAAGATTTACTGGTTTTGGCAATGAGAAGTTTTTGGCAATGGTGCCAAACATGGTTTTTCTTCTGTGCCTAGCATTCAACTTTTATGACTATTTGCAAAATTTTTGCTCTCACAGAGGCAATTTATGGTCTGGTACACTTAAAATTACTCTTGCCATTACTTAATATGTTAGGCAGTAACTAAAAGAGAATTCTTTTGTTCTAGTTTTCAACTTACATTGAATTAAAATCACACCTTTAAGGACATTTTTATCCATAAGAAAAATTAATTTCTACCAATCTCGTAACAGAATAATTAGTCCTATGGCAATGTTAATGAGTATTCTGCTCCTGAATTCTCTTGCTATAGTCTCTGGAGGCAGATACAAAATTTAAATCTAAGCCAAACCACTATGCTGTTGTGCTATGAAATTCCACGCCTGGTGTGTCTGTCAGCTGCAGAAACTATCAGTTCCAATGGCAAATTATTTAGCCCCTTCCTTATAGAAGAAGTATGTGGATAGAGTTCAGTTTTTATGTGTCAGCAAAGCAGGGCCAGTTAGGAAGCAAAAGTACAGCTCTGAATCAGAAAACCTACAGACTGACCTGACTAGCACCAACGTAGAACGTGAAATGATAAAGCATCAAGCTTGAGCTGTAATGCCCATTTGATTCCTAAACGAGCTCAGCAGTAGTCAGCAAGAGTGCATTTGTTGCTAATTGTTCTTTCACTTTTTTTGTCTGGTGCTCTCTCAAAACATACCTACACCCACCATCAGTCAAACAGCTGAACACTTCCAAGTTCGACTCCAGTGCCCTAGGGCAGAAGTCAAAGCTCCTCAGAAGCAGAATTAGTATTCTGTTACATACAGCTGTCTCATTTAAGTACTTGGTGAAGGAGATGAGAGTCTCAGTGAATAAACTATAACAAAGAGATTCAGAATTTTATTTCTTGAAGTTAATCTATTCAGAAAACATTTTGTGATCTGCATTCTAACATTGCTCCTGTGTTTCTTTTTGGTAACTTAGATTTTTATCACTACGGATATGTCTTCAAATTAAAGCCTCAATGTATTGCACCAAAAAAAAAAAAAAGTTAGAGGTAATTCTCACTGAATTTAATAAAAACCCTGTTACTTAGACTGAAACTAGATTTGTTCTGTACAAGTTATTTCTTCTAAACACCTTAAGGCCTAATCCAAGTTCCACTAAATAATCAGTGGAAGGACTCTCATTTATTTAAATGGCCTTTGGATAAAGGTTTTTCTGTGTTGTTTCCCCTTTATCTCCATGTAGAACACCGTATTTTAAATTCTGTAAATATTTTTAAGGAATTAATTTACTATAATGGAAAAAATGTTTGCTGCCTTTTCATGTTTTCTGCAAATGACAGGATTATCTCTTTTTTCCTCTCAAAAGCCCTGATGACATTTGGCATCCTTTTTATACAGTTTTAATAAAACTCAATGTATTTTAAACCAAGAAAAATCCCCGTTTCTGTGACTGATTTCCAAATATCCTTAAAGTATTAAGGATCTGAATATTAGCAACTCTAAGTAACTGTTAATGTTCATTGGAATTCTACTGATGTTCTTTCATGTTTCCATGCACCATAAGAAAAGTTAAGCAGATAACACTGAAGTAAACTTCCTTTCTTTTGCAGCTGCAAACTTATTTTAGGATTTTACTATGCATATGAAATGCATCATTGAAACGTATTCAATGAGGAGGAATCTATTTAACTCACCAAAGGCATTTCAAACAGCCATCTTCCATTTAACCCTGAAAACCCATGATGAAAGAAATTCTACTTCTGTGAAGAGCAATCCTTTAAAGAAGTTTATAGACAATCCAGGCCCACCAATTAAAGATTGGTGCATTGGATAAATTAGAATATTAAGGTTTTGTGTGTGTGTGCGTGAAGACAGATAGTATATTAAAAAAATGGGTTTAGTTTGGTCACAAGTGCAGTGCAAAGTGTATCACAGCAAGATTGTTTAAATTGGTACACTGATGAACAGAACACATTTTAAAATTTTTCAGAATATTGCTCATATTGGAGTGGAATCACTCACATTAGTTTGATGATTGCTTTCTGACTTAATAAAATGCTAGTATATAGTTAGATGAATGTGTTACTTCTTAAACTGCAAAGACCTAAATAGTGTAAGCTGATTCTACTTTATTAATTTTCCTGTATTTTTGAAATTTTATTTGCAAAAGGTATTAATAAAATTTATGTATATCCACATCCCTCTCACATATTTTTACAGTTGTTAAATTTGAAAATCTGCTATAAAAACAAAATAAATGCTGACAAGCAAAATTGTTAATTGCATTTCTTACATATTAATGGGATGAGTCACTTGTAAAGAAAATATGAGATTGACAGAAATCTAAACACCATATTCTTGCTGAAGGATCATCTGTGGTTACATGCAGATTGAAGGAAAGGCCTTTTTAGTAACTGATCTTGTTAACCAATGTTACGTAATCTCAGTTATGTGTTTCTATACAATTTGCTGTACCCTGAGTTACTCATATTATTGATTTAAGGAGGTGAGTGCAGCTGCACTGAAGATGCTTTAACAACTCCACTGCATTAGCAAAACTCATGCTGTTTGGGAATTTTTGTTCCACGTGGCTCTGGAAATGAAATTAATGGCTGAGTCAGTTCTACTGACAATGTGTAAACCTCTGTCTTTGCTGATTTGTTCCAAATCCATATGTTCTACTACAATTTCAGTATAATTTTCATTACCACAGCTAAAGATTTGATTGTTATTGTCTGGTGGCAACTGATACAATATTGTATCATGAAAAGTATAATTATACCTATTATATTTATAATACTTATATACATATTGTATTAAAATCTAATTCTGTTACTTCAAATGGAGAAAATGACTATCTGTCAGTCTTACATGCACTAATCTGTTCCATTAATTAACTCTTGGTTTCCCACTTATAAATCTAGGGTTATGGTTTCTATTAACAAACTCTACCTTTGCAGTCCAATTAATTAATTCTTTGCAGCCCAATTCAGAAAAATTTAATAATTTTGCTGTTAGCACAGACCAAGAAAATACTACTCAGTTCTGTGTTCCCCTTGTTTAATAATTTTCCTGTGTGGGCATCCATTTCAGGAAATAAAACAGCCAATAGGTGAAAAATTTAATGCCAAATTCTTCCCCTGACATTTTCCTTGATTTGGTCAGCTTGCCAAGTCCTGCTGTTTTGTAAGGTTATTTTATTAGCCAATAGGCACAATATTAACCTACCATGACTGTCAGCAAAACTCAGCTTGCATGCTATAGCATTATTTAGTAGCTAGTATCTGGAAAATAATTAACACATTTTTAGAAAGGAATAAATTTATCATGGTTTTCCCCCCGTTACCTTTCTTCCACCTATTCACGCTGATCAGCTTCTCTACATTTGGGTTCGAGTATGTATAGCTGAACAAGAATATTTCCAAGTACTATTATGTACCTGTTCCTTTTTTTCAAGCCTTATTTTTTCCTCTCCTCTGCTGGCAAAGATGGTTGGTTTCTTTGACTCAGCAAACTCCTGGCTTCCACAGAAAGCTTTTGATTTGTTAAATTTTATTTATTATGGGAAAGACTTAGAACCCAATAAATGCAAAGGTAGAAGTTTAATTTTCTATTTTTAAAACGGCAACAACTAGTTAGGCAGCTTTGTGACTATAGTTTACCCTAAAATAATGTTTGAGTCTGGAAATACAAACACAAGGATATCTTCATGCTGTTTTCTGTGACAAACACAATATAACAAAGCTCTTTAATCTGTTTCCATTTAAATGGTTATGCAAGCCTCCTTATTTGTGTTTTGGTCTTATGAGAGGTATTTTTCTCACTGGTGGTAAGCAAGCACAACACCCATTCAAGAGATATTTGTTGAATTGTTTAATTTGAAGCAGTTTTCACACTAGAGGGACAATCCAATTTCTGGAGATTTTTTTTTTTTTTTTTTTTTTTTTTAAATTAATGAAGAATTTGGTTTTTTCCCCATGTTTTAGGCAGGGTTTAATGATTACAAATAGATGGCAGGTGCATTATCTTCTGATTCTAGTCTGCCAAAATAAATACGGAGTTTTTCCAGCAATAAAGGCATTGTCTGTATTCATCCTTAAGTTTTAACTTGTTATTTAGATTTCTCAGAGTTTAAGTCCCTTTTTCCCTTCCCATTTTTTCTTTTTTTCAAATTCTTCATGGTTTCACTCCTGACTGCCCTCTGTGACAATGTTTTTCTTTCCTTTATGCTGACTTCCAGTTTTATCTCCACAGTTTCACTTCAATTGTTTTTCTTTGAGCACACAGCATATACCTTAGAGCATCTTCTGTCTCTTCCAGCACTATACCAGGCTATCAGAATCCCAGCAAAGACCAGAAATCCTCTGGGAGAACTGGTGTTAACAGTTTCCCTAAAACTTTCATAATTTCTTGGCTCTCCAAAAACTACTTTTGTCCAGGCAGGGCTGTTTATTGCTTTACAGCAATCTTCAAGGACATCACTGAAAAAGTTCTAGTGATTATCCCTTCTCATAAACACTAATTCAATGCAAAGTATCCATATATGGCTAATAAAATTCATTACTGTATCTCTGGATCTTTCTCAGCTTGGATAAAGAGTGTTTTGTTTTGTACCCGTTTTTGTCAGGATACGAACAGCACAGTTTGGTTCATTTCAATGCTGAAGGAATTTTCAATTTATTCATACTAAACAAATGCTATTTACTGAATCAGAGTCTCTCTAGCAATGGCCTTGAAGATTTTTAGGTTATTGGTTATCAATTGGACATATGATGTCTGTGATCCTCTCAAAGAAATTACCTAATTCTCTTTTTCTTGGTGCAGCAGTGCTTTCTAGTTTCTAGTAACTTCTTGCTCAAGGGAATTCCTAGCTCCTAGGTTAGACACTTCCTGCGGCCTCTTATTTCATTGAAATATGAACCATAAGTCTAACTGGTCTATCTTCCGATACACGTCCAGAGCAATATTAAAAGGAATTTGGAATGTTTAAAATCTGTCAGCTTTGCAGACACAGCCAGCAATGAGAAATCATAGCTGAATTCTAAAATTATTCAGAAAAAGAGGGATGATTAGCCACTGGAATACAATTAAGATAGCAGCACATTAACGTGTCTTCAGCCTTCATAAAGCCAGCTCCTCTTGCACTGTGCTCCAGCGTTTACAGTAAACTTTGTTCACCCACTCTTTGGCACATGACACATAAAAAACATACATTCTGATCTTAAACTCAGTAACACTTTAGCATGAAGTTAAGCAAGAACATTGTTCATTCTTTGTGAATGCTTATTTTTAGCTAGCAGCATAATTTAAGAGAAAAGCGTGGTTACCATGGCTTTATTGGAGTGGCCTCCTCCTTGGAACTCAATGGTTCCAAAAGCGTCGGTCGGGCTGAGCTGCGTGTGCTTGCTGATGGACCACTTCTCCGACTGGATGTCATTGCGGGTAAGCCTGGTCTCGTTTTTCTCATTCTGAGTAACGGAGGCGCTTGGAGGCTGTCCAATGTGCTGACCTGTGAGACGCCCACAGCAACACCTATGGCATTAAACAAACAGAAAACCCGAGTCAGGTGTGTGTATAAACTGAGGAGGGGAACAAACTACAAAAAGAACCCAACCCCTTTTCAACTCTGCTGACTCCTTTCCTGAAGCCTTTACGTACGGAAGCAATATAGTACACATATTACCATTTTTCTTCTGTGCCTTGTTTACTTTGGACTCTGCTGCATTTCAATAAAATCATGCTTGGTTCTAAACGTGTACAAAATGAAATTAAAGAACATTTTCTGTTTTCTTCAGGTAACATCAAAACCAGTAATCAGCTTTTGCATGGATTAGCACGTATTTTAAATTGCTGGTTTAATGGATTTATTTTCTGTTGACAGTGTTGTGTGTCATGTGTCCAATTTAGGTAAATATTCCATGCACTAAATATTGAACAAAGAAGAGAAGGAAATTAAACACAGATGCTGATCCACCCTTAATTTATCTTTTTTTTAAGAAATAAATTTTGGAATGTAAACAAAGAGTTCTGATAGGAATCCATCACTCCAGACGTAATTCAACCACTTCTGAACAGATACCTTTACAAAGTACTTATATCCACATCCATTGTATGCATGTATGTAGAGAGAGTGGTTTTTTAAACTTTCATTTTCCATACAAGTAACATGCAATTACCTATGGGGGTCTTTGGTGCTGGGTATGATATGAACACATTCTCTCTTGTAAAATGCTCTTTCTATCCATGATTTCTGTGCCTAAAAAAGAAAAAGGAAATGCCTTGAGCTCTATTTACGTATTATATACATCTTACAGTACAATGGTAGAAAAACGTCAAACATAAGAGAAAATTTCACTGACTGTTCAGATAAGCAGTGCATATTTTACAGAGAGCAAACATTCCATTTGAACTATACTTCCCTTCTAGAGCTAAGCACCCAAACCAAACTTTTAAGATTATTTTCATATTCACTAGCCAGATGACCTTGATGCTCTCACCTGTATTTTCATAACAGAGGAAGAAATCTCTGGAGAAGAATTAACTCAAACTCTAAACCTTTCTTTATGGCAGAAAAAACCATACACCTGTTCATTAAAAATGCCTCTGTTTCTATGTCAGTGATACAACTAAGCCAAAAAATCTACAACCAAACCAACCAAACCACCCAACACCTTTTTACACAAGTACTGAGAGTGCTGTTTAACACAGAAGCAGAAACTGTAGTTTCCCATGAGTATATCTTAATTTAAAAAAAAGAAAAAAAAGAGGAAGATCTGTTTCTGAAACAAGACACAAAAAATTTTAATACATTGAGTCAGATGACTGGCACGTAGCCTCTAAAATAGTTCAGTGAAGCTATGATTGTTCATAACACTCAAGATCTTCTCCCACATATTCACAGAAAAGCAAGAAATTTCCCTCAGCATAGTCTTAATTTTCAGATACACAAAAAATCTTTTTAAATAGAAAGAGAGATGGGTAGGAAAGAAAAAAAAGAAAATAAAAACCAAAGCCAAACACAAAACAAGAAAGAAGAGACGTTCAAAGTTCTGAAATATTTTTAATTATCTAGAAAATCCTCACTTCAAATAATATGAGTTCTGACAAGCTCTCTAAAGCATTAACACAGATAGAATTCTATTATTTCATTTAATAAGGCGATGAGTCAAAACTTTCCTTTGAAAATTCATTTGAAACAGATTAACTTAATAAAATATACTTAAATACTAAATTTGACCACTTAACTGCACAGCATAAACAGAACTATAAACTATGAACATTGACAAAATTATCTGAGAATTAAGTAATGTGAAATGAACTTCAGACAATTTAAGGAAATATGAACATCTTGCCTCTGTGAAAAGAGAACCTTTGAAATTGCCTACATAACATTGCCTAACTGATGTCACCTTTTACTACATAAGGTTAGACAAGTAATACCTATGTATTACTTTTACTAACTGACATTACATCACTATCTAAGGTTACCTTCTTGTCAATTCAGCCTGTATCCTGTTTCCCATGTTAAAACCAGAAACCTCTGCTTCTGAAACGTGTGAAAATCACTGTGAACTGAAGAAATTTCTTGCAGTCAGTGAATGTCACTAGCACAAACTGTAAATTACCATAAGAAATTCTAGCTACATCTACTACTTATCAGTTCCAGTACACAGAATTTATTCTTTTGCCTTTTACACAGAAAGTCGTTCCTTGTTAGATCTAGTGGTTACTGATGCCATTTAGCAATATTTTATCTTTGGTCCCCTTGCATATTTATTTGAAAAATCTGCTAGACTTCATATTTTGTAGGAATAGCAGATAGCTAGCATCACTTTTACAGTCAGAAAAATAGAAATCTATTAAAACCATTAAATAAAACTGTATTTGACTGATCTTTCTCACAGCAGCAAACAGAAAGTTAATATATTATAGAAGGTTGGGCAGGGTCCACTGTGTTTAAAGAAAGTATATTTAAATTGTAATTCTGACAGCTAAAAAAAGTTTTAGTTTACCTTAGCAACACTACCTTGAAGTTTAGTTTATTGTAATTTTAAAATATCATTTATTTAATATATTATAGTTTTCTTACTTTTCTGTAAACAATTTACCTTGGTGAGTTTCCTGGCTACACAGAACTAATGTGTCTTTCCTAAAGGTGGTCAGTAGCTAAATTGATCTCAAAATTCAGTACAAAAAGGTGCCATAACAGATACTTCACTGAAATTTTTTCTTTAGGTATAAAAGCAAGCTTTCAGAAACCAAGAAACATTTAAAATTTGTTTTCTTACTCTTTCTCATATTGTCTTTGCAAGTGGAAAAGAAACATAGCTACATTTAAAAAAACCCAAAAAACCAATAACAATAATTTACATTTGAATTTTCATCACACTTCTTCAAAGGCAAACATTGCAAAAATAATAGTCTGGTTTAAAATCTCCTTTATTCACATTGGGAAAAGATAGTTTATTCAAATCAGGAAAAGATACTTTTCAGCTTTAAGATCTCAAAAGATATACTATCCTACCCAGCAGAGTTTTGATGACAAAATACATGATTTACTAATCTCGTAATTCCCTGTCCTTCCAAATTTAAAAGAAAGCATCTGGTTTCACTGCTCCACACAAGAGATATAATTTGCAATGAACTGTAAAGTTCAGAGATACAATAAATTACGTAACTTGCCGTAGAGCCTGCATAACCGTATTACTTCAGGAAATCAACATATTCATAACTAAACTGTCTGCTTTAAACTCTTACTTATAATGTGAATTAATAAAGTAATAAAAAGTTTAAAAAACTATAACAAAGTATTTTCAAGACTAGTAGAGCAAGAAGCTTTTCTTCTCTTGCTTCATAAATATTGGTTCATATTCAGTATTGGTTAATAAGACAATTTGAGGTCCAGAGTGAATTCAGAAAGTACAAGCCACACTTGAATTTAGTTTATTAATATCTTAGCTCTCTGAGTAAGTCCCTCTCTTTATCCCACCAAGAACATTTTATTTCTCTTTTTCCTTTACCTGAGCATTAACGTGGCGTTTAAGGCTGTTCTGGAGCAAGATGCGCTGCCCACGTCCCACCAGTGCCGGTCGTTGCTAATAACACGTTTGTCCCGGCCCCGCACAAGGCTCTGGCTCTGCCCGTGGCGCAGGATGTGAGAGCCAGCACTGCCCTCACACCCATTAGCTGCTTGGAATGTGCTGCTGTGGGATTAGCCTTGTTAAGGGTTCAGTGGGCACTCACCCGTGGCCCCACAACACTGCTTGGTTTGAACATCCAATCTGACGCCAAAAGAAAAACAAATGCCCTGAGAGCTTGGATTTAACTGGAACAAGCCTTGATGGGCTTTTTCTCCCCACTCTTCTTTGCCCTTGAGAAAGCGAGCGGGTCAATGTGTGATAAGATGCTCTGAGTTCTTAAGTTTGACTCAGGAAAACCAATCCATCAAAAGAAACACTGTACTAAGCTGGAAGGAGTTTGAGAACACAGGAGAAACTGTTAATCTCCAAAGAATGAAAGCAGTGTGTTTAATGGGCAATTGTGAGAAATCTATACGCAGTTGAAATATATTGCAATTCATCAACAATGGCATTTTTCCAAAGAAACTGGGGTTTTGTCACTGTTTCCCACCACAATTGCTATGCTGTAGTGTATATAACTTTTCATAAACACAAACCTTTGTCTTTCAGAGACAAGCAGCTGCATTGTTTTTGTTGTAATTAGAAGTTGATAACTTTAACCAAAACTTGAATATTTACAAATTTGGGGACTACTTCACTGTACCCTCTTGATATTAACACTGATGAACAACCTTTTCATATGCATAACACTTCAATTTTTATTTTAGTACCCAGCAATTACATATGTTTAGTTACTTACTTCAAGTATTCTCAAAATATAAAATATTTTGACTCTTAACCACCCCACATCATGTTTGCATTAGCTCCTCTCTACTCCTACATATGCCTACATCCTTTCCTTATCATTAAGGCTGCATCAAATGCATGAAAAATAGTGTAAAACACATACATGTATTTTGTAAATATTAATGTATGTATTAGGTATGCACATACTCATACTCTGTGTGTGTATACACACACACACACACACACACAAATTCTTTTCTAGCAAACCTATGACCTGTGAGGTTTCTGAACCAGAGAGATGTGTGTATCTTATGAGATCTCTTAAACACAGGATCATCTCCGAAGATGGTCTGTGGAGAACAAACGTGAAGCTGCAGCCAAGAAGGCAGCTAGTAAACAGTTCAGTGAGGTAATGAATATGATGTGGAGTCAGCAGGTAAAGGCAGCTTGCATTTTAACACTAGGGAATTTGGTTTGGTTGAGAGGGTGGAGAAAGAGTGAGGTGAGGAAAGACCTCGTGACTGAGATAACTGGTTAAAAATCTTAACTGACTTTGGAGTGAAATGTCAGTATTTGAACTTAACAAAATTATGGAGACTGATCCTGGATTCAGGTTTCAGCTTGCAGGGTATCATGGGGCAGAAGCTACACCTTTTGTCTCAAGAAATCAGCAAAAGAAACAATGGTTATATTCATCCCCATACATCACCGAGTGGCACTAGGATGTTTTATAGGTAAGGACTTAGGTAGAGTTGGAATACACAACTCATGCTACAGGTAATTACAACTGTCTTTTATAGCTCATTTAAAGATGCATTAATTTATGTCTCTGGCAATGAAACTACCAATGCCATAAATATTTCTGTATTTTGAGGAGCAATAAAGAAAGAGCCAACACACAGAGACAGCTGTTTTTTTCAATATCTGCAGAATAGTGCTTCCAGAGATGAGTGCTTCCCATTTCATGAGACAAATATACACATTCTTTAAATTTTCAACCCAGACGACTGTTTATGAAACAAACTATTAATATAGCGGTTAGCAATGAGCTAAGTACTGATTCCTCATAGAAGGTAAGAGCAAATATTCAAAGACAGGTTTCACTGGGGAAAGAGAGGTGGTATTAAAGGCAGCTGGACAGGCAATGGAGTATTACTGAAGCAAATTACAGAGAGGATTTAGAGAAGCATATGGTGACGGAGCAGCATCAGTGCTACTACAAACTGATGTGATTAGTATTCCTTAACAAAATGGACACATTTACAAATTCCCCTGCCCCTGAGCAGCAACCCTGCATCTATAAACTTCTATAGCTATATTAGTACAAAGGAAGGCAATGCTTTTCTATAACCTTATTAAAAGGTGTGCTTGGGACAAATTTTTAACCCTCTTTTCAACATTGTGCAGTTATAAGCACTATAAACACTTTTATGTCTTTCTTGAAACATTAGGAATTTATCTGTCTGGACATTAAGTAAAGGTTCATTAGGCTGTCCCAAAATGTTTCATTTTTTCTAACAGACATTTATCACTAGTAGCATCTTAGAGGCTGGGAATCTGTCCTTTACCCACTAGAGCTGTACTTATGTATGTTTTGTTCTTTTTCTAACAGGGTTCTCAAGCACTTTATCATCAGAGTTGTCACAGAAACAATGCTGACTTGTCTTGAAAATCAAGTTGTATTCAGTACAGAAAAGGAGGCTGTAGAATGCAGTCATTTCTTATTACAGTATGTTACAGAATTTATCTATAATTGTTTACCAGATGTCATTTTTACACTGTACTTAGAAGAAATAATTTAAAAATAATCAGTACATTTTCATTCCATATTTTATGATTTTTATAACTATATATGACATTTTTCTAACTGCAAGGACACAGAAATAAAAATGTTATGATTTTTGTAGTTTCTTTTTATACCCTTTTATATATATTTTATACCCTTTCCCTTCCCTGTTACTCTGTATACATGCTTCATGTACCCTGCACAAACACTCCTTGTACTTTAGCCCTACATATTTATAACCCTTGTAGTCTCATATTTAGCATAGTTTGGGGTCTTGCAAAATGAGGAAGACCAAACATTTTTACTATCTATGAACTGGGGGCTCCAACCTTGGACAGAGCCTTCTCTCTGGAACATGTTTTTGTAAACTAGGCTATAGTCTCTTTTGCAGGGGGGTTCATTAGAATGGGGGACAATTACTTCATTTATTAAGTTTCTTACTGGGGGATTTTAAGTAGATATGCTAATCTTGTGAAGTCCATAAAAATCCGGTACGCGTTGTATGGGGGGTTCACCTGGTTCCGGCTCGTTGCTCGCTCCTCAGTGTGTTTTCCACCTTTGATGAGACTGGGCTTATTGATCCAGGAACTTATTAAACCAAGGTAAATTGCCTTTTCCCTGCACTGCTGTGTCTGCTTCATATTTTTACTAGCCTGTTTAAGGCATCACTATTGTGCAAATGTGTGTTTATGCTTTATATAGTCATATAGAACAAGCATAAGTCGTTATTATCCATCCTATTGACGAATTAACTGAAAAGCTTAACATATATTCTAAAACAGAATGAGAAAGAATGATTAGATCCAAAATTGTTGTGACATCCAGGTTCCTCCTCAAGAGCTGTAGAAGTCTAAGGGAAAAATTTTAAAGAAAATGTCGTTAAAATGAAGGATATACTGTAAAGAACACTTTCAAAAAGCGTTCTCTTCTTATGGGTTTTAGCATATGAAAGGAAGAATGAAGCCTATCAACTTCATTCATGAGGTTTCTTCAGACACATATTTATGATTTCACCAAATCTGCTGTGAGTTTAAAGTTGTTTAAAGAAGTAAATAAACCCTTTCTACTAAGAAAGCCTTACTTGATCAAATGATGGGTTTATCTAGACTGCGATTTGGTTTCTCTATCAGTGTCATAAATAGGGGCTATAGAAAAGGGGAAACCCGTCAAATGAGTATAATGTTTTTCCCTAAGAGTTTCTCAGCCAACAATTATTTTCTGCTCACAGACTTTCCGCATTGCTGTGATTGCTACATGTTCTGTAACCCTTCATGGGCTTTCTCCTACCAACTTGCCTGCTGATTTCTTGCAAACTTTCAGCATCCTCCACCTCTTTCTCCCTGATACAGAGGGAAACACTTCTGTTTGTTTTGAATGTGTCTCCTCATACTTTCCCATCGTTGAGAAAGGCAGTGAACATTCAATTCTCATCCATCTGCTTCATACCAGTCACAGTTTTCAAGACACCTTGTGAAGGTGATTTTTCCTTCAGAAAGGAAGATTAACCCTTTATCAAGTATCTCCTCACATAAAAACCATAGAAACCATATTTTATCATCCTTGCTGCCCTTCTCCAAACATTTTTCCACTTGATTCTTCTGGGAGGAATCAGAACTGTACACCAATGGCGGACTGACTACAGCTTGGTATTGTGGCAAGTGGACATTCGGTAGTTTAGAATCTATTTCTTGCCAAATAATTCCCATAAAAGATTGATTTCATTTTCTTGACCACCACAACTGAGCACCGTACCAATACTTTCACAGAAGTATTTAGCTTAACCTCAATACTTCCCTTCAGCGTAGTAAAGAATTCACAATATTATTGGTGAAGAACTGCTATAAAAATCAAGGCGTTTTTATCAAAATCTAACAGAACAATAATAAACTGATATGAAGTTCTAATTTATGTCAAATGCATCTTAAAAGATCATAATGGAAGATTATATAATAGAAGTCTGTATCTGTGAATACATGACTAGAAAGCAAAATACAAAGGAAATATTTTTCTGCCACTCAGTGCTGGTAGATTATTTATCTTTTAAACTACTAAGCTTGTTTCTGGATTCTAAAAGAGTACAACATTATTGCTAACTTTTCAAACTAAGGAAAGAAAATAATTTTCCCATTAAGCAAGGTCTCATGCTGTCTATTAAAAATCGTGAGGTTAAAATGCACACGTAGGAGTTATGCACTGAATCTAATTCTGGTCTGAACAATTTGATTTCTAAACTAGTCATTCTACCTCATAAATGTATGACAGGTATAGCATTGTCTGCTCTGTCATTAGATTGAGGTGGTTTTGTTAGCCACTTGGTGGGTGCTGAGCTGAAGAAGGAATTAAAATTAAATTGTACATAACTGCATGAAAGGGTCTAAATGAATGAAGATTCCAGACATTCCCCAAGCCTAAACATTCAGCTGGACCAATTTTAGGTCCCTGTTCATATTTCATCTCATCTAACATCCCTGAAGTTACTCACAAGTAGTAACTTTGGGGTAAAACTTCAGCCAGGATCTCTAAGCTATTCTTGTAACCATCTTTGTGTCAGACACTGTGATGGAAGGCAGGGGTAGCCTCCTGGATCACTCTTGCCGCTGTTATTATACAAAACTGAATTGCACAAATCCTGCACAGATGCAGCTATTTAATTTTCTGTGCTATAACCTGTGTTCCTTCCTTTTCCCAATGCTTTATGCATCATATTTTACTGATTTCTGCCCTCAGAAACACCAAATAACCAAGAGATAAATTTTGGACATGTGCCAGGTCCCATGTATCCTTTAGATTTTGATAGCCAAGTGGTGGCATTGACGAGAGTGCTTTTAATGCAAGCTTGTTTATACATGTTCTTTTCAAGAGATGGTAGACATATTCTGAATTAAGTTATAATATTTCTCTCTCATTTGTCATTCAAATTGCATTATAAGGAACAGCTTCAAAATTTGTTTCAGATGTCATTTTTTGTTATATGATCTGCTCTGACCTTTGATTTCAGTGATATTTGAACTGAAAACAAAGGTACTATTTTAGCTAACTCTTAAATATTACAGGGAAAAGTTTAACAAAAGATGCCAGTGGTTTACCACTTGAAACAAAACTAGGTAAAATCTTAGCAAGTCTTGATACTGTTGTCAGATGTGAGGAAAATATTTCTAGCACATTATCAAAATGAATATTCTGACTTTGACTCAAACAGTTGTCTTTCACCAAACATGACATTGAATGGAGGAAGTAAAGACAATTTTTTAGGCCTAAGAGTTTACATCCCAATCACAGCTATTATTCTGACATTAGCATGAAGTGTGAAAAGCATTCAGAAATATGATACTTAACGAGAAGTAAATGTCCAATTTCAATTTTGTTGCCTGTATCTGCTCACCTACGGTCAGAATACAAAGAGCAGATGCACCTCAGGAAGAAGGCTGAAGCATCACTGAGCACGGGAAGAGGGAACAGCCCTTCAGCCTCTGCAAAAGCTCCTGCAGCTGGGAGAGCAGCAGCTCTTTTCCCCCAAACCCCATGCTGGAAGGTTTGGATCCTTCCACACAACTGCATGAACAGCTATTCCTCTCCTTCCACTGCAAACCCTCCTTCTCTGCCTTGTCTGGCACAACATGAGGGAAAGCGTCAGAGAATGTCCAGAGTTGCTTGATAGACCTTCTTCCATGCAACCCTTAGCAGCCTTTGATTTTGGGCAAGGGTAAGGCAGGGAGAAAAAAAAATTAATTTATGAATAACATCTTGTTGCCAGTTGCATTATCAAACACACAGCAAATCTCTCATACAGCTGTTTTTGAGAAAGGAAACTTGGTCTCTGCAGTAAGTTACATTTCTTTTAGAAACACTCCTATGAAGTCTGGCATTATAGTATTTTATTTCCTAGTGATTTTGGCATTATAATATTTCAGAATTATTATAATCTAGGCATAGTTGTATACTTATCACTTTTGCCCCGTTAAGTCCCAGAGACTGTTAACATTTGATTTTCCTGAAAAATATTATCCAAGTTTCAATTATCCACCTAATGCAATGTTTTAGTCCACGAATAAATAAATAAGAAAAACACAACTAAAATATAATCTAATGATTAAATTCCTGAATTAATCAGGAGTATAGTAATAACATACACTTTTTTCTTACTAACACATGGTTTCATTGTACTAGCTGCAGCAAACTTACATAATTGTGGACCATGAAGTTCAAAATACCTAGAGAATATGGGCATTTCTGAAGCAATGGGAGTGAACCACCAATTTGAAACACTGTCAGAGAAAGCCTGGTTCAGCTATCGTGAACAGTACGAGAAACTTTCTATGCACATTGCTTATGCTTTAAACATACAATGCTGTTGTGAGGGAAGTATGTGCAATTGCATGATGATGCAAGCAGCATATTTAAAATGCCATAATTCAGCAAATCTGAAACACATAGACATTTCTTGTAGAACTAGAAAGATTCTGTACCTCTGACCAAATGTTTATAGCATTATGTAACTCAGTCATTTTTCAAAAAAGGTTTTAGATTAAATATTATTTTGTAACGTATACTGCTGCATTGATGAAAAGTCACCTATGCAAAAACTAGTGGCATATTTATGTTTTCCTGATCATATTCAACCCATAAGAATACTATGTCATGCATACATCTGTCAGGGTCAGTAAAGAGACAAGGAATTACTTTTTTTTTTTTAATGTCAAGGATTTTCCTTGTCTTTACTATTTTTCAGTTAGAATCTCAACTACAGGAGAGAACTTTCAGGCCTTTGTCTACTACATTACAATATTTTTCATCCAGGTTGATGTTCCAGGGCTGATCACTGCTCCTTTACTCCCCTTGGCAATGCAACTTTGCTTTTTCCTTCTCTTCATCATCAGTCTATTCTGATTGAACTTCAATTGCAAAACAAAGACTACCATGACCCAAGTGCTGTCAGCTCTTCTCCCTCTCAGATGAAAACAGTCAGACTACCTGACCTGAGAGCCCTACAACGTTCTGAAAACAGGAAAATTTCAGAGAGATAAAATTAAAAACTACATGAATCTATAAACTTTCTGAGGCCAATTTTACAGAAGTGCAAGATGCAAGGTATTTTTTGCCATATAGGTCCATGTGCACAACAATTATTTGTCTTTTTCCCCCTGGGCTGTCCAATTTCACAGATTGTTCCTCCGCATGCACTTTCTTAATTGGCAAATGAAATCAAGTCTTATAAATTACATTTAATGCAACAGTTATTCCAAATGTTCTGGACTCAAGAATGACTGTAAAAGCACATCCATTTTTCTAAGATGGATGTAATAAAAGTTTTATCACTTTTTTTTTTTTTGCATACATGAATCCATTATTCCTGTTTTCTTCTAATGTTTAGTCCTAACTATGCTGAAACAGAAGTAAACACGTAGCATTCTTTAATAATGAAGTGGCAACCACCAAATAAGATTTTATAAAGTGTCATGACTTTTTTCCAGGGTCAAATTAGGAGGAAAAGAACAGCCTTGAGACATAAATTCTTATTGGATCACAGACTAAGAAAAAAAGAAAGTCACAGGAAATATAAATTACATAGGTACTTCTCATGTTTCTTGCTTGATCTGAACAGAGAGTCTTACTTTAAAAGGAATGTTGAAAAAAAATCACCTAGTATTTCTGTTTCAGGATGTTTGAAACTTGGTTAAATCTGCAAAATTCCTTAAGGAAAAGACATGATACAAAATTGCAAGCAAGATTTAAAATTTTTGTATAAGAAACAACCTTGAAGGTAATCTATATAAAAATTTAATTATATTACCCATGGCGTGTATCAACAAATAATTATGACCTGCATTATAGATAATAGCAAATATTTCAGTGGATTTTCCATTCTATTTTAATTTATGGAATTAGCTTTGTTTGATGTTTGAAAGATTTACTGAAAGGCCTTCTTTCAGTTTGTTCTGGCTTTGATTTAACAAGACTATTAATCCAGTCCTACAGTTTCATTTTTAATCCTTGAATTAATATTAGGATTAGAATTTATAGCAAACCTGGGTGGGCCTCATTAAATCTCAAATCCTGCAAATTCTTCCTTTTGGGCAACCCATAGTTTCATGACTTTGGAAAGTTTGAAGGACTGGAGCCTAACAATGAGGAAAATAAGCCCCATGCTGTCACATCGCTGCCACACTTTCTTGTGCTTTTAGCCACAGCAGCTGATTCTTTGCACTGGTTCTGTTAACCAGATGCCAGAAATTATCTCAACAAAAAAAACATTTTTCTTTGGCATGTAATATTCCTTACGTGCAATAACTCCTGCAGCTGTATCTATACATGTATAGGCATAAAACACAACTGGGGTGGAGGATTCCCACCACACTAATGTGGAAGTAAACAGTAAGCAAGAATACACCTGTTGCAGCCTTGGAAAGAAACTCAGACTCAAAAGAAAAAAGGTGTAAGCATTCCTCTCCCAATAACCCCACTCTCTGGGATTGAGCCCCATTTTCTCTCTCTTCCACAAAATTTGAAATGAATAGTCATGGTAAAGGCTATTGCTGGATGATACAACCTGCAGAGGATTAAGATTACTTTTGTACCATCACAGGAAACAGCCTGAAAGCCATTGTGAAGGTATTCGAACATGAAGACAGGAAGAGAAGACTCTCTACTCTTTGGTAGGTTTTATCTTCAGTTTTTTTTTCCTCCAGAACTTAATAAAATATTTTCACGTGAATAGACACATTTTGTGGAGCAACTTCCTATGGAGTATTGAAAGATTTTCTACAGGCTAGTCAGTCCATCCTCCCTCTCCCTCATAAAGGCCAAATGACTTCCTTAAACCACTCTTGACCTCACTGCAAGCTATGCGACTGAGAAAATAAGCATTGGCATGGCTTTGGAGTCAGCTGGTCAGTCTTGGTAGCCACAGCTGACACTTCCTACTTGGAAAGGTACACAAGAGAAAGAGATCTGTGGTAAGACATGGCTTAGATCACGTAGTGTAAAATGTTAACACCACTGCCGTGGCAAGTACAGAATCCACCCTGTCACCCCGTGAGGGTTGGTAGGGCTTGCTGAGGTTAGACAGGACTGCCAAAACTGTCAGGATGCTCATCCACTGGTAACAGAGTTGGAATTTGAATCCCTAGACACAAAGTGATTCATGTGAAATCCTACATTAGGCAATTCATTTGGGTTTTTTGGGGGATTGTTAGGTTTTTCTTCACTTTTCCATTCTGTGAGGCTTGCTTTAAGATTTGTAGTGACAGAAACCAGAACACAAGCATGTCTGAAGAACTTTATTCCTTGAGAAATACTTTGGAAAGCAAGGTGGTATGGGCCTTTCACGAAATTAATACCAATCAAATATTGTCTGTTAAAAGACAATGCAGTGCTTATAATAACTAATTAATAAACATGAACTCTACAGGGTTATTCCATTCTATACACCCAAATACATGTGACTGAGGATAAAAATCTATGCTGCTCTCCAGTGCTTTATGCTGAATGCAGCTTGCAGTGTTCTAAAGGATTCTGGAAGGAATTAAACATGCAAATTGTGATTAATTAGAGCTTTTGATTTTAATGTATTCTCATAGAACAGATAAGCAAAAAACAGGTAAGAAGCAGGTCTTACTATTTGCAAAGTTGTATGATGGGGGTCATTCACAAGGGGGGTGGGTAAGCAGTTTTATATTACTTTCTTGTTTTGACTTGACTTTGAAATAAAGACTTTAATGTAATACTCTTTTTCTTGTTTTGATTTTTTGCTATGCTGGATATTGAAATCTAGTGACCAGGAAGAAAACAACACAAACATGTTTACTTTTAAAAGGCTTGAGAAATTTCTCCTTTCTTATTTCCTTTTTTTTTTCTTTTTTTTTTGTTTTGTTTAAATCTCCTAGAATTTGATTACACAGCACATTCCAGCTATCTGCCCCAGCAGGCCCCTCTATCAGGACTTTCTGATTACTACTTATGCATTGTTTCAAAGTGAACCCTTGAAGGATTTAATTTAATAGAGATTAGTACCTTTATTAAACAGTGGTTAATTGAAGTCTCCAAGCTATGCTAAATGTTGTTCAGTGAAGTGGATTAGTTGCTTTAATTTTTGCTTTCTCACAGAAGAAAATAATATTGAGTGAAATACCTTTCCATTGCTCTACTGAGGGTAACATTATTGTAGGGCTTTTAGCTTATGTGTTTTAAGCTGGCAGTTTTCTAACTTACAGAGATACCTCTGGTTCAGCAAACTTAGAAACTATGCTGATCCTAAAAACCCTCTCTCAGTCTGGTTTAATTTTTAAAAAGAATTAATTAAGACCACCATAAAGAATGCCTTATTTAATGTATGAAGAAAATCTGTCACTGTTTTCTCTGATTAGAAAAGGAAAAAAAAAATTAGAAAAAGCCCCTGTTCTGGAACATTTTTAGTTTTTATTTTAAGTTAGATTGTTTCTCCAAGTTTTCCTGTAAATAGCTTTTCATATGTGACAATACTATGTTCAGTTGAGCAGGAGTATTAGGAGAGATTATAAAATCTTACATAATGTCAAAAATGCATTAAAGAATGTTAGTGACTCACTCAAGATCAATTTATTAAAAGATTATTTAGAAAATTTTAGATTCTAAATGAAGATATCGTCTTCATTAATTTTTCCTGTTGACTTCTCAAGGAATGACAACTTAAAATTCAATTAAAAGTAATAGGTCATGTTAATTTTACTACACTGTCTGCACACTGGAAATTTTTGCTTAAAGAAAAAGAAATACTCTTTGTAGGATTTGGAAAAGAGGATAACTCACCAACAGCAACTGTATCTAAAACACCTGGAAAAATACCTCTGCTTCTATCACAGTTGTGATAACAGAACAAATCCTATTTTTGCCAAGCAGTAGAATTCCTGGTGAGCTCCAAGGAGCAGTGAGGAAAGGCTCAGTACAGAGCCATACAGGGATACCTCTGGTGGCTCTCTGGTACAGAGCTCCAGCCAGGTTTGTGGAGAGGTGAGAGGTTGCTCTGCTGGCTGTGTACCAGGGCTGTAGCCTGCAGCACTCTGAGGCTCTGGTCAGTGTGAAAGCTGCTCATTACCAGCCTCAAAGGAAAAAATTAATAAATATGCTTAATTAGTTACTATTGCTGTTGATAAACCTCGCTATATCGACCATATCCAAAATACTTCTAAATAAGTAAACTTGTTATGGCAAGGTAGGTTTACCAGCTTAGAAGCTCATACTCAAAGAAGAGTTTTAGTCTCTAATTCATAAACGAGACACTTTGCATCAGGTATAACTGAAAGTGCTAATAAAAAAGTTGCAGTAAAAATTACTAAATTTTACACTATTTTTAGACAGATAAAAGAAAGGAAAGAAACACTCTAGTAGAGATGACTTCAGTGGATTTCAGAGGGAAATGCAGGAGTACTCAAATTCTAGTTCCATCTTTTGAAAAACACTAGATGAGGATTGCGTTTGGCCAAACTTTCTTTTTGTTTCAACAGGGAAAGCCACTGAAATCCGTGGTATAGCGTCACTGAAATGCAGAGATGAATTTGACCCTGAACTTCTCTGCTCTTACGTGAAAGCTGGAAATACATTATATATCAGACTTCATTTATTGCATCTAATGCTTTCTAATGTCACTCCCTTGGGCTTTGCCAGGCAACACTCGTGTATTAAAGTGTCATTAACAGTACTAATATCTCCGCTACTTCATATCCAGAAGAGGGTCTGCAATAGGAGATGTGACAACTAAAAATGAGTTCATCTTATCCAGCCTGCAGAATTTACACATTCACAGCATGAATGAGGCTCAAATCAGCCACATCTGCTTGAGAAGTCTGCAGACAGAAGTGACAGGTCAAGCGAGAGTGGCTACTGCTGTGGAGGGAAGCCTAATTTCTTAGCAATCCAAAGGACTCCACTGTAACACAACTGGGAATGTTCCTCTCTTTTTCTCTCTTACATTTCTGCAGCAATTTTACACCTTTTCAAAAGAAAAAAAAATGCAAACACTCCATGACTGAGGATTTAAAGTGCTCTTGTCACTTCATAATTACAAACAGAGAAAACACAAGAACTCATTGACGGTTTGGGAAGGTTGCAGCTCCAAGGCGCAGATTTCTGCACTAGAACAGGCATGTCAAACCAGCAGCCCCAAATCAACAACAGCAGTAAAGAAAGCAGATCTGAGGGAGGAGCATAACTGGGTTGGGTATTCTTTGCTCCTGCAGCTCTTGGAGACACTGGGAACTGATTGTGGGGATGATGCTGATGAAGCCAGCTGATTTCTATTTCCATGAATTGGAAACTTCTCATCAGAACCCCAAATCTGATACAGATCTCCTGTTCTCTGTGTTCACACTTGAATGTTACTAGAGATCAAATCACACATCTGCAGTAAAAGCATCTGCACTATGCAACATCTTGCAAGCCTCCTCATCTTTAATTACTAATCTGCATGTTATAATTTCCCAAGACTTCACAGCAAAGGAAATGTGCAAGATTAAACTCAGACACCAGTAATTCTGCATCATGGCTCTAGGTGTAGTCTGTCTCAGAGCGGATATTTCAGATCAGCCTCTGAAAGCAGTGTCCTTCACCGAAAGGAAGAAGTCTGAATGGCTCCCCATGACAGCTCCCCATGGATTCCCCCAAGTGTCACTATATTATGGCTGTCCATGCCTGCAAAATGCTTAAGGTAAGGAAGAATCAGAAGCTTGCATTTATGAAAATCACACTGTAAGCCTTAGAAGCACAAGGTCTGCTTGTGAAAAATTATCATCTCTGTGTTATTTTCCCATGAAATCACTTAATCAAGACTGGAATTTTATGTGTCTGTTTCCACTAAATTGCAGTTTTAAAGAGTCTGAATGCTGCTGGACAGTTTGCTTGTCCAAATAAAAGGCCAACTAAGATGCTGAAAAGCATTTCACAGTATTCTTTGGTTTAGGCTTCCTTTTCAGCACAGATAGCTTTATTCTATAATATACGTTGTGTGTCTTTTGTCTATATCATACAAAATAAGAAGTTAAGATACCTCTAAAAACTCCATGGCCAAAGGGTTTAGTAAGTTTAAAACCTGGAAGCTACAGACTCAGAGCTGAGCTGCCCTTTGCTTTAAAAGTCTCTTTTTCCCAACTTAACGAAGAATGAGACTATTGCCTTATTCTGTATAGCGATGCTAACAGGATCTAGGTCACCTGGCTTCCTATATCACATTCATACGCAGACAGCTAGCTAGCTAAAAGATGTGAAAACTATTTTTTATAGGGAAAAGAGTTACAAGAGTTAACAACACAGAACAAAAAGCATGAAAGGATGTCACAGGAGTTGAAAACTAACAAAATGCATCTTAAGTTTCTGAATATTTCATTCGGATTGCTATTACTCCATTTCCCCTACAGCTTCCTCATTAATGTCTTAGACTTCAAGTATTGTAAGAAAGTATAGAGAAACAAAGAAAAGAGGATATTTTACAAAGATACATGCCCAACAGACTTGCCATTTTGTAATGTACATTTGCAATGAGAACAATTTGTTTAGCTTCTTGATGAAATCTTGACATTTTTACCACAAAGCACATAGTGTAGTATTGGCATTTTAGCTAACAGAGCTGAAGACACCAAACCAAGCATGCTTGGAGACCACTGTCAGCAGATTTTCCCTGTAACAACAGCTTGGGAAAGGGTTATTTCTGTTAGCACAGAATAGGTTCTGTTTATAATAGCTTCCAATATCTGAAAAAAAGAAAAATCAGTGCCAGAGTTATCTTCCAGGGTAAAATCTTTTGCCTCAAAGCACAAAAGCAGAGCATTCCCCACAAAACCTTTCTGCTATGCTGGGATGGAGCTCATCCATGGAAAGCAAAGCAAACAAATCCTGTATTTTCCTTTAAAATGACCCAGGAAATACTGGGTTACCAGTTCCCATGCACTCCACAGGTGCTTTTTCAGAGGGAATAATTCTATGCTGCAGAACACGGTGAACACCACAACTATAAAACCTACTTGCACCCTCTCTTTTGACAACTGCATTTAGAAGTGATCCTCTTTCCTCAATGCCTCATTTCTCTCTCAGCTGCAACCAAAAAGCTACCTAATACTGGCAACATCTTGCCACTGCTAAGAGCTTTCCAAACCGAGTCAGAGTAGATTTTTGAGTGGAAATTTGGAAGCTTCACTTATGTTCTTCTTAAGCATCTTCCCTGTGTCAGTATCATAGAAAAATAAGATTGTCTATGAATCTTTTAAAAGCAAGTTGTGTGTCCCATGGTATACTTTAAAGCAGGCTTATACAGATTTCTCTCTTACAGATACTCATACACTCTACTTTTATTGCCACAATGGAGAAAGAACAATTTCCCCAGCAGTGTGATGGATTTTTTAAAATCTGAACCTTTTAATTGGTAAGAAATTATTAAATGCACATGTCCTCCCTCCATAATTATAAGTCTACTCTGCTATCATGAATTTAACATTTATCACTTCTGCCTGTAGTTACGCTGTACTTAAATGCAGATTTTTAAATGGTTTTTGTCACTTAACCCTTCTCTGTGCAGATATAAATCTACCAGTGTTCAGTGTAAGCCTCAGATGCCTGCGTCTTAAAATTAGGCATATTCAATTTGATTATCCTAAGTGAAATGAATGCAAAAAGCAAACCATGAAAAAAAGCAAATACCATAGATTTGAAAGAGAATGTCCCTATTCATACATATTTAGCTTTGTTATAACTGGGTGCGATTTTATTAGTGTTTGGACACCTACAGATTTACTTTGTTAGAAAAAAACCCCATAAATTGCTATTAAAAAGTAAAGAGATTAGACCCCTCCACCCCCCATGTAATCCCCCCATCAAACATTTTTCAAAACAATCTTGAATCTGATATAAGTTAAAAAATTGTGACTAGCAGGACTTGAAAACACAAAGTAAGTTGTTTCACCCTGAAATATTCTTGTCAGTATTCAGAACACAGATTTTCCATGCCTATGTAAGGGCTACTGCTGTTCAGTATAATTGTTTGTGCCATCAGGAAGACTATCTTGTTATCAACTTCAATAGGCAAAGAATCTGTGATTAAATTTTATATGGGGTGTTTATGGCACAGACAGGAGGAAGATCAAGCTGAGATTACTATCTGCAGTTGTTACACACACAACTCCACGTTAAAGAATTGAGCTGTTGTCAAAAATTAAAGGTAGCTATCAATTCCATATTTGCAGCCAGTCATGTAGATATTTATTATTTTATTTGAAGGAGTTCAACTACTATTAGCAATAAGTCAACACAAAACAATGAAGATTTTATGTGTAAAAGGAGTTTTTTAAGACTTAAACCAACATGACCCTTACCGAAGTCTCCAGTGACTATAATCCACAGCGTGAAAAATACTATTTCAAGTGGGTACCTGTGGTCCTGACATTTTGAAGGACTATAAAATGAAACAGTACAGGTACAAGTGGCATGGAAGGTGGTGAAATGACTATATTTAATATAAATTCTTCAAGACACGTAGCATCTCCAAACATAGAAAAATCTATCACTGACTCATCCCCACCCACAAACGTTTACTTAAAAGCCTGAGAAGGACCTTCCTAGTAGCAAATCATTGCCAGAGTATTACCTATATGGCAACATACAGTGTGCAAGTGAACATCATGGAATTTTGGGGGTTTTGCATATTTATGTATGCATAAAAATTTAACCAGAGATGATCCAACTGTGTATTCCCACAGCACTAACTGTCATAGATTTCAATGCACAAGGCAGGCAAGATTCTACCATTTCTGGACATCTGACATATTTCAGTTTTTTAAAAACATTGAGTTCATATTCAGCAATTAATCAGGACACCTTCAGACTATAGCTTCAGCTATATTCTACAGCTAATTCTTTTTGTGTTATACTAGTTACCCATTTCACTGCATGCTAAAAATATGCCATATAACGATTTGAATCTAAGCACAACATGAAAAGTTTAAACCCCTTAGATAATTCATTAATAATTAGAAAACCTGTAGACTTTGGTTACTACTCACTCTAGTTTTCAAAATAAACACAGCTTTGTAATTTCTATCAATCAAAAGACTGAAAAGTTATCCAAAGCCTTCAATCACAGACTTTCTTTTGTTGTTAAATGTGTAAATGATTGGCATCTGGATTTAAACACAGGGAGTCAAATTCAGATTCAATCTCTCTTGACTGAAGTGAGATTTGTGTGCTTACATCAAAGGTGAATTTGATCCAAAATACACAAGACACAACTATTT
This sequence comes from Acanthiza pusilla, assembly GCA_036630365.1. Lineage (NCBI taxonomy): Eukaryota > Metazoa > Chordata > Aves > Passeriformes > Acanthizidae > Acanthiza > Acanthiza pusilla. The sequence continues at coordinate 3,705,668 of JAXCHO010000095.1, forward strand.
GCCCAGACAGGCTTAATGTCTTGCAAAATTAATTTTCTTTGCAACCAAATATACAATGTTCTTCCTGCTGTATTAAATCTTCCAGGCCTGAGTTACAATATGAATGATTTACAGAGCCTTTGTGCAGGGCCTTTCAGGTAATCTGCTTAGGAAAAAAAAAAAAAAAGGCTGTGTGTATTTATTCTAACTGTAGCCAGAAATTAATTATTCTTTTGTATTTATGTCAAGAGAGAAAACTGAAGGTTATTTTTAAACCTTCATTGCATATTTAATGGTGGGGTAAATGTCTTTTTCCCCATGGACTCTGTATGTGTCAAGGCTGTCCCTATGTTCCACAATTGCTGGGCTCTCACTTCCAGGATGTGCAGTAAACACATTCTCACACTTTCAACACATTGCCAGAGAGATCCAAAGGGAAAAGTGGTGAATCCTGCAAGAGGACAACTTGAACACCATGTGTCCGTAACAATTTTTGGAACAGAAATCAACTTTGTTGGTTTGGGATTACGAAAAATAATGCAAACCCTTTATTGAACTTGGCTCAATACTTCAAGCAGCAAAACATTTGGGATGCTTTAGCTCATAAGTTTTAGTTCAGCTTATTATACACCTATGTTACTGCTACAATCAAAACATTCCAAATTAGCTATTAAAGAGTTTTCCAGAAATCACGGAAACATTCTTGAAATTGGGTTTCTTTCCCTTAACATTTTAAAAGCAGCACATGAAAAGCAGTCAACAACAACAGAAACAAGCAAACAAGTCAAAAAAGAAGTTATCTAAAGCTATCCTTCTACGGTGCTCCTTTAGAAAGCCACAAGCCTCACACAGAAAATTTGTGGAAAATCAGTATGTGGTAGTAGATATCTTACAGCCATTATAACTAATTCACAACATTGCTAGAGAAGAAGAAGAGAGTTTTTTTCCAGTTATATGGGATGGTTTCTATCCTGTTTCTTTCTACTCAATTTCATGACATGTACAGGTGCACAACAGACCCCTGTGCTCTTGTGGCTGCTGGTCACAGGAGCCAAGCTGAAGGAGGCCACCTAACACGCTGAAAAGGAAGATATCCGATGCTTTTGTGAACATGAAGCAGTATAATCAGACCTCATACAATCTGCCTCTACCTAGCAAATTTGGTGAAATCATAATGCTCAGTCCCTATCGAATATCTCTGTTCAGCTATGCACATTTAGATAAATAGGTTCAGTTGTCTTACACTGTGCATTAAGATCAATTCAACAGCACACAAGACTTTAAAAGATACCAAGTCCTTCGCAGTTCCCCTTATTTCCCTCCACAAGTGTCCTCCAATCAACAATAATCTAACAAATAAGACAAAGCACCCACAATTTTGTTTCGCTACAAATGAACTGTACTTCAAATAATTTTCTGAAAAAACTGACACTGATGCAATTACAGGGACATGACTTGCCACTTTAAGATCTGAAATCATAAAAAAGACATCTGTTACAGTAAAAGTCTATTTTAGTGGTGCCTTTACAGAATTATGTATAGAAAAACTTCAGCACTTTATTGCAATTACTAATCTCCAGCTTATCATAAGTGCCTCATGACCTCACTGCACCTCGTATAACACAATCCTGCTATTTTTTAACTCTCACACATTGAAAAAAAAGTCATGTCCCTCTTTACAAACTGCTCTGCTGACAGCTGAAATTCTCTCCAGAAAATGTAAAGTCTTATTATAGGTGGGAGCACCAGCCTCATGAGAAAAGAAGCAGCTAAGAAATAATATTAGCAATTTTGCTTCAAATGCACAGTCAGCAGGATGTGCATCTAAACTATGCTTCAGGCATGTAAAACCACCAGCTCCAGGCTTGGAAAATAGATTGTCACAAGCAAAAACTCATGTTTGCTGCTTTTCTAGCTTCAGTGGAGGTCTGAGCTACAGTTTACCACTGACAAAATAACTAATGTGATTGCCCAGCCTGTGAACAGGAACCTCCACTTCGAAATGCATTAGTTAGAAAATAGTGGGCATATGCTGTAAGCACTTTCATCTTTCACATTCACCTTCCTCTCCCTATGTCACAAGACCATTTAAAATAAACTCCACTATAAATGAAGTAAGCTATTGTGAGACATAGAAATTCTGTTAGAGCTGAAGAAAAATTAAGAGGAAATGGGAAGAAAAGTAATCCAGCAACTGAAAATCTAAATGAAGATATTAGGTTTTTAAAACCTGATTAGGATTTTAAAAGCATCACAATACAATAATAATGGACACTATTGAGCACACTTCTAGAAAACCTAAATCTGTTATGAAAGATTGGTATTGATCAAGCAGATGTGTAACTAGCCTTGGAAGCACCGATTTGTTCTGCCTTGCAAAGATAGCTTTATTACTGTGCATGTTGATACAGGGGGACAGTGGCGGGTTGTTTTTTTTTTAACCAAAATCTGAAGATGCAAGGGTCTCTTTCAAATGTTTAAGTATTTCAGTGAATCAGCAATCTCTTTTTTATTTTTTTTTTAATTAAAAATGCCTTCAAAACTACAGCTAATCAAAGCAGCAAAATATAAATTAATAGTCATTCCAGAAGACCAATTTTAGACATGTAAGTAAAAATCATTATGTCAAATTCAAATCAAGACCTCTGGAAATCAGTGATTTTATTTTTACTGCTGATTTCTTTTTCAGCAACTTCAATTTTCAACTTGGTTACATAAAGCAGTGTGTGAAAATTGCTTCTTTTTATATGTCTTAAATACATAGCTTATCCTTCTCAATCATTCTTAATATCTTCACAGGCTTTTTCCACATGAAACATAGATATTAAACGCTTTCACATATCATTATATGCCTTTCTGCAAAGCAACTGTAAGGGCAGAAGTGATGCCAACAATTATGCAATCAGGGGTTGCAAAATGTGAATACCTCAATTGATCTACTGGACCAGAAGGATGAACCCATTTTTAGTAGTGTCACTTCTAATACATTATGGCAGTCAAGAAAAACTGAACAGCTTATTTCCCACAGATATTTTCAAGGCCTTAGAAACTTCTGTTTGAACCATTCTTTAATTATCTCTGGCACAGACTTCAGAAAGCTCTGTGCAGTCAAAAGTGAGAGTATTAACTGAATTTTGCTCTGGTTCAATAACAGTAATTATGATTCTCATAAAATGTAAGAGTCAACTTTGTGCAGTATGTACTGTTGATGTGAACACTAAATAATACTGGAGATTAGTTGGAAGGTCACTGTTTTTGCTATCCTAGAGTTCCCAGTCTGGAAACTCCTGAATGATCTCAGTTCTCATTGGAACGTATCGGTGTTGTAGGCAGTCCGCGCCCTATGGAACTCTGACTTCTCCCACTGTGACACAGCTAAGCCATCACACAAACTCTGGGTTGGAATTTTCCTACTGAGACAAGTTTCCACCTCAAGTGAAAATTTGGAGGACGTGTGGAGGGAGGCTGCTATTTCACACATCAGACATACAGTTTACTCCCTCATCACATCTTTGGCATAACACACGGGCTTGCAGCTTTTCCCTTAAGAGCAAAATACCCCAACTGTTGAGTCAAAAACAATTCTTAAAGACAGTTTCTTGGATTTTTGAATTGACAGTGCTAGATACATACTTAAATTACATCATCATACTTAAATACATCATAAATCTAAGCCTCAAAATAGCATGAATTTTATCTAAATGCTTTTCCGTATTCAAATTCTTTCCTGAAGTCCTCAGTCTGCCACAGTCATTAAGCAATATTATAAACACAGTCTTGGATTTCATAAATTCTTTCAGCTTTTAAAATGCACTAATTAGTTTTAGCAGGTGACAAATACATCATTTGAAAGGAGGGAAAACAAGTACTTTCCCTAGACAGCAGGATAATTTATTGCCATAGGCAATTATTTATGCTAATCAATTAAACTGTAATGAAACATGTAAGACACACAGGGAAATAAATAAGAACCCTTACTTGGAGTATCTCTAGCTTTTCTAGAACAAACCTGTCAAAACATTGCTACAAAGTCTTAATCTGAACCAACACCAGCTTGCCTCACAAATTTGAAAAAACTTGTTTGAACAGGAGTATGATTTCCCATTTAGCACATTTCTGCAGTTTTAAAGTAAGTGAAATGGGACACTGCTTGATACACTCTATAACAAAGAAACTTTTTAAAGTTAGACTTCTTTTTAGCGCTCTTTTTGCTAACATTTTCGCCTCATCCTTGTTGTCATTAATTCCCTTCCCTATAATAGATTGTGCCTCATCTTTTCCTGGAATATTCTCAGTACCTCTCTTGCTTACCCCTAACTAGTTTTTATTAGTTAGGCTGTCTACCTCCTCTTTTCACTTTTCTCACACTGTATTTGTTCTGCTTTTTTCTAACCTGTTCTGTCAGCCTCTAGGCTGGCAACATGTGCAGCCCACAGCTGGCTGAACATCACCTCTAGTCCGTGGTCCCTGGCCACCCCTTGCATCATTTCCTGGTGGCTTAGCAGGCTCCACTGAATACTTAATAGGCCAGAAAGCAAAGCTTTAGCTGATGACTGCCATGGAGGATGGCAGACTACAATTTGAGCAGAAAGCCAACACTGTATCATCCCTAATGCACAGAGGAGTTTTTTTTGTCTCTGAGCTTCCTTTCAGGATTCTCAATTTTCATTTCAGCCTCTTTAACATCTCATATTGAAATCATTAGGCCAGAGGTATTTAAATGTGCCGTGATTCTGTCACGTGTGAAAGGCTATATAGAATAAATGTTGCCTGCCAGAGATGCTGCCTCAATTATCAACAGCTTCCAACATTCCCCATGGAAAACAAGCACAGACACACAAGCACAGCTGTGCAGGCTTGGGTTGGTTCACAGAACAGCAGGACAATGTTGGCAATATAAATGACAGGACAGCCAAACCAGCAAAAAGAGCACTGACCATGCATGGAAGTAATGGACTTTTCCTCTGGAAAGCTGGATACCTACCTACAAACATATCTTCATCCCTGTATATATCTGTGTAGAGGAAAATACAACTTTCCTGAAGCAGACTGTTGGTTATGGTGGGATGTTACTAACTTCTAGTTTTGAACAGTAGATATTTCCTAAGGTAATAAATATAGACCTGGGTAGCTGTAGCCTTCAGTCCTGAGAGAAGCAAGACTGCCGCCAGAGACTGTGAGTCTGCATATGAACCAGGGCTTGGTGATTAGGCAGCAAACAGAATCCACTACTTGAAGCATATGAAGGAATCAGAATGTTACTCCTATAAAACATCAAAGAAAATTTAAAAGTATGCTGCATTATCAGTGCTTCTCTAAACCACAGACTCCTGAATGTCTTTCCTGGCTTCCCTGGGTCATATTGTTGCTTTTAACTTTTCACACATGAAAATAAATAGCAAACAAGTGGTCTGTTTTGCTCTGCAAAACACTAAAGGACTGAATGCAGCTTGTGCTCTGATTGTTTCTCTTTTACAGTCTGCTGGTAAGAGAGTTGTATGTCAAATAAATTTAAAATCCATGGCTGGAGTAGCTTGGCACATAAGAGCTTTTGCTCAGCATATCAGTCAGAAGCCAAGCCTTATAAACAATCTTTAAATACTTTTATTAGGTCAATCTAATTCTCCCGCATGATAGAACAGTCTCTTTAGGTGAGGACATTTCTAAATCAGATAAAGGATTTTCTGAAGAATATGTTTGTGCTCTTCATGACTAAAAATTCAGTTACTTTGAAAACTATTTTCTAGCTTATCATTAAGCAGAGAAAGGACATATGAAAAATTATCCTCAAAGAAAATTTATGTTTAGTGCTATTTAGCCAATTGTTTTCCACAAGTTTTATATAACATTTGTTCTGTCTCTTTCCTCTTCCTGTTCTATAAAACTTAAATCTTATAATGTGCTGTCTGTTCCATTAAGGCGTATAACTAATGGAATAAGTTGTGGAATAACTTATGGAATAAGGAAAATAAGGTTCAGAATTGCAAATTAGATATTTGCTTTGGATACTTACATTCAACCTTTTCTATTTCAGATAATTTATCTGCTTTTTAATAAAACTAGAGATCTGATTATATTCCCTGAAACACTGCTTCAGCCTCCCTGTTTATTTGGGAACAAGAAAAGCTGAAAACTATTTTGGTAGTCAGATTTATTTGATGAAATCATGTAATATTCCTTTTGCATCCCAGTTTGCCTTTAATTGCTCACCAGCTTAAAGTCTGACAAACTATCGGCTTGCCCTGCTTTTGCTGGCAAGGTAACCCTTTCAATCAAACAGGTTCAATCAATCTCCTCTGTGAAGACAGAAATTGAACAGTGTATTTTCATGGGAAAATTACTGTGATGCAGTTTTTTCCCCAGCTTTCACCAGGGGTAGTGTTTCAGGTAGAGTCAGAGGGGTTCAGCTAGATTAATCCCCTTTAGAAAAAAAATACAGTGTTTAACCCAATCAACTGATTAGAGTGCAAAATAAAAAAATCGCCAAACAAATCTGGGATTTTAAGCATCGTTATAGTTAGGTTCACTGACAAAGAGGAAGGTGAGCACAGCGGAGGGATTAAATAAAAACTAAATAACTTTTATATGAACAACAATCACTCTGGATTATCATAGCTCTGCTGCTCTACTTTATGGACTGTGGTATTTTGTTAGGAGCAAAAACAATGATGTTTTTTGATGTGTAAAGGACAGTGGACAATCCACTCCTGCTGATTTACTCTACTCCAACCTTTCTGTGATGGTGCAGATGCACCTTCATGCCACACACACTATATCATGAAGCACATATATACACAGAGTAAAAAGGAGGGAGACTTGTAAAGCCATCTTACCTTTGAGAGTATCTTATAGAGCACATTCCTTGAAAAAATAAGATTGTAATAATAGTGCATCTTTAAAGTTCTCTATATTTTCTATTTAATTTTTAAATTTTTAATTAGAAAACACTCAGTAAACAAAACTGTGGCATCACCATCTGTATAGCGTTTTCTTGAATCACTAGCATACTTTGATTATTACACTGCGTCTATCACTCAAAATTTAGAATAGTTTTCATAGTACTAGTTTATTTGTTGTCTTCATATAATTAGGCTGCTATCCTGCTGTGCTTGAGGCAAGTTAGTTCCTTTTGGCAAAAACAGGTGATTATAACAACCCCCAGGTAGCTCTTGTCCCACTGCTGCGGTCTCCTAACTGGGAAACGAAATTATCCTGGCTCAGCAGCAACTCGCCATCCTACTTGGACTAGTGCCTCAAGGCAGCTGGTCTCTGTGGCTGTACACTTTCTTCCTCCAGGCAAGGACCATCTTGTGCTTAGCTCCAGACCTGGTCAATACCAGTCTGCCAGAACTGCATCCAGAAGTTTCACAAGGAGTTTAATCTACAGTCAGGAATCTCAATAGTAGAGGGTTTGGCCCACTCTTTAGACTGACTAAAGGATGTGTCTTTCTTATTACATTCTACTTTGCAAGTGGGTTTCTGATCCAAAGAATATAAAAGATTCTACATGCTCTTTTAACTGCAAAATTAATTTCTCAGTTACTGGGAACCACTCAAGACACTTTTGCTCATCCTTAGCAAGGAGAAATATCTTTGCATTTCCAGCAGTCTGTGCTACTTAAACATTTACAGGTTTGCGTCTTCTGGGAGTTCAACATCTTATTGCCACAGATTCTAAAATTCCTCACTGGAAAAATAGGATTGAATGGCCACAACAACAGAGACACGTTCTGAATGGGGTTGCTCTCATCATTTTTAAGTCCCATTCCACATACATTTCTGTACTTAACTGAAGTTTAGATTTTTTCTCTTTACCATGACCTACTTTTCATCCTGATATAAATACACACAATAGCAATATAAATGTCACTTTTTACAACTTTTTACAAATCACAGCAAACTACAACCTCAGTTAATTCCCAGAATTTATCAAAATATAACTGGAAGATATATTTGACATGATGATAGTGGTTTGGGGGACTGTCTTCAAACAAAAACTTTAAATCAGGATTTCTTTTGGCAAAGAGACACACAACCTGGAACTGATGTTATTGAAGCAACACTTAAATTTTCTTCACAGGATACTCTATTATTAAACACCCCCATCCAAAAAATGAAAAAAAGTCCAGTAAGTTTCTCCAATAATTTTCATGTAACAATTTCAGCATCTGCTTCCAGATCTTTCTATGCACAGGAAGTCCTTCAAGAGCAGTGTTTCATTGAGACCTTAGACCAAGGGTGGCAGGTAGGCAAACATTTTCACCCTTACACATAACCTCCCTTATTTCATCGCCGGCAGAGTGCCTCCCTGCCCCCTGCCCTCTTTCATCTGCCAGAAGTATTTAAAAATGGAGAGGAACTGGAAACCAAGGAAAGATTTCCCCTACCCAGTCTTTCAGTTTTCTGTACATTTTGGTACAGAGACTAGAATCTCTGTCAAGACTAATTATTTTCTGAAAAAATAAAATTAAATTATAGTTTTATATATATATATATATATATATATATATATATATATATATGTATGTATATAAGCAATTATTTAAAATGTAGACAGGGAAAACCAAGCTTTCTGATGTAGCTGTCTTTATGAGATTTTCACTATCTGAAGTCAGGGTGTGTAATGCAAACACATTCCACATTATCTTCTGTGTATCTACCTTGTTTGCTGTGTAAGTCCTTTCTCATGGAAAAATAAGTACATTGTTCACTTGAAATATCTATTATTTCTTGAATTTTCTAATTGAAAAAGGTCTATCATTAGATGCTATTGAAACAATGGAACTCTTATGGTGAGCAAATACATAATTTCCTGCTTTTTTAGATGAAACTTGTAAGTAAAACAGGCCTCAATAATTTAACAGCATTCTGAAGACTACATCCAAAGCACTGGAAAAAAGTAACATCCTTTCTTTCTTATTGTATATAAAATAGTACTGCTTTTGTTGCCTAATAAATATAATACTTTATTTTTTAAAAAAACACCGAAAATTGTATATGAAAGTACATGTTCTTTACTCTTACTCCTTCTCCCCTGTCAATGCGCTTCTTGAACTGAGAATGCTTTGTCCTTTTTTTCTTTGCACTTTCCATTTGCAGATTCCATTTATATACACATCAATTGACTACAAGAAAACATACATGCACCATAAATAATAATTTAAGAAATCATCAGGCAAACCCTAGTAGCTTGAAACTATTCAGGGCCTTCTTTATTTGGTCTATACAAGGATAAGAACCAAAGAGATATAACAGTTTACAAACAGCATTTGGCATTTGGGGTGACAGAAGTATTGTCTTTAATAATGACACCTTGTATAATCTACAATAATTTCCCTTTCCTCATGAAACTGATATCCAAATATGAGAGATTCTGGACAAAAGAAACTCATGAAGGCTGTTTGATTTTCCTGTACCTCATTGTATCTATTTTCTCAGGTGACTAAAAATCCCCTATAAGCATTTCTTATCAAATAACCATTTAAAATACATAATTCTCTAGTCATCATCATCATCTGCAACACAGTAGTGAAAGTGGAAGATGGCAATGGTTCAGCGATATTTGGTCCACAAACACTACTTCCATTAACTGAAGAGCAGAAAAGAGTAGAAACTTACTAGCTCTTTTTAGACTATATCAAAATTAAAGCAGCCTTGTCAAGGAAGGAACATGAAAGAAATATCTTCTGAAAAGCACATCCGTGCCTCTTGCCACTCACAAAACAGTGCTGGGAGCCAGTGGTCGATTTCTTATGCTACACTGTGCAAACCAGCTTGTCTCCCATTTGCTCCTCAGTAAGCTGGGGATACTATTTCTTGAAAGCCTTATAGGCAGGAACCATCGTGTCTAAAGTCTATGAATTTAGTTATGCAATATTAATCGAATAATTAATAATTTAGACTGCACTAACTCACAGGACCACTGTCTGAAAACAGAATCTAGCTGTTGCAGGCACTTCACACACAAACACAGGGACTCAGAGCTCAGCCTAGTCTAGACAGCGAATAGAAAGGCAAGCAGAAATGGAGAGTAGGAACACAAGATTGCACTGACAACACCAAAATGAATATTAGAACTTGATTTTCATTTATTTCCACTGATGCCAGATTGTAAAAATGTTATCTTGCAATCTGATACCTTTGTTAACAGCCTGTTTTGAGCCCCAAATCTGTTTCCCAAAATCTCTCTTGGATATATCTGTCTCAGTAAATTATTTCTGGTTGCACCTTGCTTTCCTTGCCAGTCCCTGTATATATGTCAGACATTCCTCCCCTAACAAACACAAATCACATCTATCCACACAGTTTATTGCTAACTGGACCACATTTATCCTGTTCTTAGGCCTTGGGTTCCCATTACCTCAGCTCTTTCATGCTATACAAGTATTCCTATTAGCTCAGTTTTCTTATGCTGTAAAAGATCTTAAGTTACACAAAGGCCTGGGGTTACAGCCAGTTTTCAGGGACTTTTAGTATGATACTTGTATATTTTCAATGTTTATGCCCTGGGCATGCATAAACTTTACTAATACACTCTTCTTTTATTTTACCAAATCACAGCAAAACAAGAGCTCAGACTACAACAGGAATCCCACAGGAGATAGGAAATACTTCACAGAGTACATCTGTGGCACTGCTGGGTCCCACATCATGGGAGACATGTCATGAAATGTGCCCACATGATATACCATAAATATGCACTGATACATATGGCTTTTAAAAAGCGTTTCTTCAATACTGAGCAACTTGGTCAGGTAGAAATCTGTTCACATGCCATGCTAGAAGTGGATATGCCATAAGAAAGAGATATACATACCATATTATGTATTATGCAGATATAATATGTATAGACATGTATATAGTATACATGTACTCCAGGAAGGGGATATGAAAAACTTATGAAAATGTAGATGCATCTCTGGTTGCACTTGAATATAGAGATTAAAACATTCGATCTTTGAAATTGCTCCAGATGAAAGTCATCTAATGACCTACTCAAGTTCTGAGTTTATTGCTTGAATTATCCTGAAAAGAGAATGAAACCCAGATCATGACTGGATCTCATATACCTTGCACACACTAGCCAAGGGCAGTTTCTGTGACAGAAGATGGCTTGCTATGTAAGCATAACTTGGATCCTGTATGCCACTGTAGCAGCAAATGACATAGCATGAGTCCAAGAAAGAGGCACTGAACATGGCTTACTGATTCTTTAAGCATCTAGTTATTTTCTGTGCTTCCAGCTAAAAGCAACTCCTCTTTTCACCTGTTAGCTTGCTAGCTTTTCACCTGTTGTGTGTGCTTCCTGATAAGTAAAACTCTGCTGCTTTAAATAATTTATGCTACAGCAGATTGCCATTGAATTGCAGTGCCTGAAAAAGTTCAGTTTGCTGGATACTTCAAGTCAGAGTTTCCTTCACCATACCTTATTACCAGGACAAGTACAGAGTATTTTTTATCAATGGTCAGAAATTCATCTCCATTCATATATAATTTCCATGTAATAACAAGTCAACACCCCCAATTTAATCAGAATATCTTTACAAACATCGTATACATAGCAGAGAGCCATCAGGTACTCTGCAGTGTTTATTTTAGGCTAACATAGACGTTTTATACTGCCCCCAGACATACCCTTTTCTCATTTGGTATATATAGCATAAAGATTCTTTGCTTAAGGAAGCGGAATTGTATCTCACACGTGTAATGCAAAGTAAAATTGATTGCTCTTTATCGATGAAGGAGCAGTGTTGCCAGCAGCTGGAGGGAGGTAATCCTGCCCCTCTCCCTGCTGATTCCTCACTTGGAATGCTGAGTTCAGTTCTCGTCTCCCCAGTATGAGAGAGACATGGGCATACGGGAGACAGTTTATTCAAGGGCCACAAAAACCATTAAAGCACTGGAGCATCTCTCCTATAGGGAAAGTCTGAGACAGCAGGGATTCCTTGCTACTGGAAGAGAAGACTCAGGGTGTCTTATGAATGCATGTAAATACTCAAAAGGAGTATTTGAAGAGTACAAGGAGTACATGAAGATGGAGCCAGGCTCTTTTCAGTGGTGCTCATAGACAGAACCAGAGGCAATGGGGCCCCATTGACATATATATGCCATTTAAACACAGGAAAAAACATCAGAGCATTTGAACAGGCCAGAGAGACTGTACAGTGTCCATCCCTGGAGATAGTCAAGTCCTGACTAGACCCAGAGCTAATCACCCTGCTGAAGGTCACCATGCTTGAGCGGGAGGAATGGACTTGATGATCTCCAAAGGTCCTTTCCAATATATCCCATTCTGTAATTCAACAAAAAAGATAGTGTTTTCCTTTAACTTCTGTTCATTGGTTTTTACTTTACAAAGTCAGTGTTTCATCATCCTCGCTCAGCAGGCACAGGGTATGTGGAGGCTTTGGAGTGACTGTCACTGATCCGCATAGATATAACTGGTGATGTGATAAGGGTGTGATATCTTTTGCAGGGTGATGGCAGCTCCTCTACGCTATCTCAGGGAACAGTTTGTCTAGTAAATAGAGCTCCTCCTCTGTTGACATGAAGAAAACTGTGTAGCACAGTAAGAACAGCTAAATTTTAAAGAAGACTTCAGGCCATGTAGCTGATTTTTTCTCTGTCTTTGTTTTCTCTGAAATACATTTGGGGATCTGCTGAGTACGCACTGTATCCTTTTCCAGAGGTCACTGGTTGCATGCCATCACCTCTTTGGATGAAGCAAGATGTCATCCTGACACAGTGGAGAAGGCTTGGCAAGATGAAGTGTCTTGGAATAAAGAGGAGCCTAAGGCTGTGGCACTCATTACAGTCTCAGAAATTTATCCATGGTGGATCTTCAAAAGGAAGAAATGTTCGCTGGTGCATTGGGGTGGAAGGAATAATATGGGGCCAACGCTCTGACTGACAAACAGGCAGTGGTTGTCAGGAGTGCAATGTTACTCCACCGTGGATCAGTTCAGGGCTAAGTTATTAGCACAGCCAAAAGCCCAACAGCAGGCAGAAGCACAAAGCAAAATTCAAGTTTGCAAACTCAGGTACCGATAGTCATGTAATCACTGAAATCAAAGTAAGGTATGGGTTGTAATACTGATTCTGACTAAGCACTCGAGCAGTGAGCCATGCCAGCCTTTGTGCTGGTTTACCCTTAGCACTCACATTAGTTAGCAGAAAGCTCACTTGAATGCGCCAGTGTGAGTTGAATCAGCCTTTTTACTAGAGCATGCAAATATGTGGAGTCAAGACATCTGAATTACCGGTCAGCAATTTTCATAATCTTTCTCTTCCAGTTCTTACCAGGAGAAAAGACCAGCTGTAAGCCTGGGGCTTGAAAACATATAAATGCACACCACTACCTAAGAAGCAGCAAAATTGTCTATTAACTATGCTTTAATACCTTCTTTCAGTTTTCCATTATAGAGCTGCTTCTTGATAAACTACCCCTTACAGAGAAATACAATTAAAAAAAAAAGGTTTTTTGCTGGAGTTCCTTTTAGGAAGCAAAATGTAACCATCATGTTACATGCAAAAAGGTCCATGTTATTACTCTGTTGCATTCTCTATATTGAAACTCCTGACATTTCAAGTCCCTCTGTTAGTACTGAAGTACTTGTTTCTAGGTCACTGAACCTGGACAATGCGGAGGACTTGCATATAGTCTGTAGTGTAGCAGAGCTCTGCACTTGAAACAATTATCAGAGTTTTCTTTGTTGATTAAATGAGATCCTACTCACCACCAGAGTTTTTAAAACCTCAGCAGATTATTATGGTGGAGAATGAGTGACAAGTTTGGTTTTGGGGATTACAGCCTTATATGTATGTGTCAAATCAGGACCACTCAAAAAAATAAAAGGAGAGGCTGGAGGAGGATATCCCAGATCCTAAATGAGAAGCAGGTTTTGATCACTGCTCTGCTCAGTGATAGCCTCCCTTTTATCTCAAGTTATGGGATCTCTTTTCAGTCTTGGTTATTTAAATTATGTATCCTGAACTTTCACAATAGGGCCATGAACAGAACTATTTGTATTCACTTTTCCAAAGCACAATTTAAAGACTTCATCAGGCAAAAACTAATGCCATCAAATGTTCTGCAGAAAACATGAAAGCGTTCATGTGTAGATTTTGTTTTGCTAATAGGTATACTTTTATCTCACTGCCAAAGAGATGTACAAGGAATTTGTAAAAATCAGTTTTGAAGAAACATAGGTCATAATAATTATATATGTGTAAGCAAAAGACAGAAAGGAAAATTATGATAAAGCATAATTTCAATTCTGAATTTCTGTTTATTATTTCTCAGCACCTTCGGTATCACTGAACAGCTGCATTACTACTTTTATAAAAAAAATTTGGGATTGGGCAATGGCGATGCACTGTGCTAAGTACCACACGTTTGCATATAAGTTTACACATGGGTTAATTCCAACTTGTAACAACCCTACTCTTCCTTTGGGTACTGAAAAAATGGTATTTCCCAGGGCAGAAAAGAAAAGAGCAGTTTTTCCTTCACGATAGCTCTCCTCTACCTCCTTGTTGCAATTGCAAAACAGCCTCCTTCTGGAGATGAAAAGCAAACTACAAATATTAAATTACATACTTTCAGTACATCACTGATGGATGAATAACAATATTGGATTTTTGAGTACTTAAGCAAGAAAATAACTTTTCTGCCACGCTGCTAGCAATTTCAACAGAAACAGCCTTTGGGGCCTCAAGATACCAATTGAACGGTACCCTCTTCAATTCATTTGAAATCCTGCTAATGCCCCACTTTGCTTTAGCTTTTACTGAGAAACAACAAGCTTCCATCCTCTTGTAGCATGGAGAAGAGCTACAAAACCCATTTGATTGTTAAACTTAAAAACACATTGTTGATTTTTTCTGGGAATTTGCATTATTCAAGGTTAGCTTTGTGAACAAAACCCCAAGCAAACATCTTCTCAAAAGTCACTAAACAAACACAAAGGACAGAAAACTATTCCATATTTTGCCATCTCTTCTGTAAGAGCATTAGCACTTAGACCTGTAAAGAGTTTCTGAAGTGAATGCCCATTTACTTCCCTTACTAATCTGGGATTTTAACCAGTTTCAGTGAGTATGAATTATATTCCTTTTGGAAAAGAGTAATGGAAAGACCTTTTTTTCTGCGGTTTCCAAATGTGTTCAAGCCCCAAGTGGGGACACAGGGCTGGTGAGTGGACTGTGAAGTTCTCTGGGACATAAAGCACACTGCATAAGCCAACATACATCTTTAAATATTCCACTGCCACAACAAACAGGTGACAGTGCTTTGCATATGTGTAACAACTGGTAATTTCATATTTGCACATGATCTCTATGCATATGATCCAAACCCTCTCATGACCCTTGTAAGACGCAAATCTCATTAATACACAAGTATGGCAATTCTCCAGCTTGGTGTACCTACTCTGCCTTCTCTTGCCATCATCAATTGACAACCTATTGTTTTCATTGCTCTTTCCTTTCTCAGTATTTTCCTGATAACAAAATCAATCCCTTTGGTCTCCTGAAAGATACAGCTTGATGCAGTCTGTGGCCCCAAGCAAACAGAAGAGTTTATAAACTGTTGTGAACAAAACATCAAAGTCTTCTCTGACACCAGGTAATATGATAATTGGTAATACTATGAAAAAAAGGTTGGGATATACAGCATATCAAGTTTGGATTGTTGAATTGTTTTTTTTCTTACTTGTTTGTTAAGCTGCTTCTGACAGAGTTGTTAAGCTGAGCTTAGCACTATGCTTGAGAAAGCTGAGTTAGAAAAACTTCAGGAGTTTAGATAAGGAGTCCATTGATGTGACACTCATTCTTCCCAGTGATCCATTTTAATGGATCTTTGAGCAGCAAAATTAAGTATTATTTCAATGCAAACAATTGAGCAGCAGGCAAGCCATTTTAACCAGTACCACAAAAATACAAGGCTCTGAAAACAAAATAAATGACAGTGACCATCTGCTGACATAGCCATTACAACTAACCATCTCCTTCTAGCAAAATATTTTAAGATAGTGCTATAATGGTTCATGGATATATTTTGCTAACTTTTGCTGGCAAAGTGTGAGAAGGAATCTCCAGTTCTACAGGTACTGGTACAAAAAGATGACCTGGAATCTGGCTAACCAGATGGTTCATTCACCAAGGGAAGGATTAGGAAGGCCAAGAGCTTTCTCTGCTTTCGTTACCTCCTGTCTCTTAAATAAGATGGGAAAGGACATGAACATGCATTGCTTGCCACAGGAACCAAGAGGGCTCATGAGTGAGTAGGGTTCATGCAAGTATGTGCTTATTATCTTTATGGAAAGAAAATCTATTTCTTCCAGGCCAGAAGAGATTAAAATCAAGGTCTGAAACTTGTAAACTGCTGTGAAATCAGAACATGAGCTTCTGCTCAGGTTAAGCCATAAAGACAGCTTTAACAAAGAGGCTGAGCCTATTTCATGTGGAATATGCCCTTCCATAAGGTATCGGCATGATCAGCGGCTACCAAAGGGATCAATTTCCACTACAGTTATTGATCCACCTCTATAAATATTTTCTGTTGTTTGTGATTTTCAGCACCACTGTGTCTCTAGTTATCATTCAGACCATTAAAAGACACTACTGTATTTTAACCATGTCTTGCTCTTTGCCCATATACTGGAAGAAGATTTCAAATCAGTATTATTATTACAACAAAACAGATGGAACATTGTTTCCTGGTCCTAGAACATATGTATTTGGCCACAAGACTTCTAACTTTGCCTATTCTTTGGATGCCTTTTATATAATATTGTTTTCTATGTTAATGTTCTTGCTATGACATCCTCTGCTTTGGCAATATTACATTTAATCGAAAAAGTTTATGGATGCAAAAGTCCTGAAAATGACTGACTGATTTCTGTTATCAAAGAGGCAAAGATATATTTTTCCCAGTAAAGTGAACCTTACAGTCTTGTGTTTCTATTTGACAGAGACCTGCAGTGTTTTCCCTGCATATGTTCATTTGAACTGGTACAGACAGAAACAAACCATTATGACTAACTGGGGATTGCCATATCACAAATAGCAAAAACACTGTCTTTTCATAGTTTTTAAGACCATCAGTTTACCTTGTAAGCATTTCAGTATATCATCCAGCATTTTGTTATGACGTACTTCTCCCCACTCTGTTTCTTTGTAGCCATTAACAACTTTATTCATCAACCTAAAGCCCACTGTCAGCTCTTTTCTAGCTGCTGATTAAGAGAAGGTCATCTTACTGAAAAGAATATTATGACAGGTGTCATGGCTAGTGAGAACAATGCCCAGGAATCTCTTTGCTAAAATAACTTTTGAAGCTCTGAGTAAAAGAGACCCTAAGCTGCTCCCACAGGACTGACATTATCATTGTCCTTCGGTTTAGAGAAACATCAAGACAACTAAAAATTATGCCTTAGAGACACGTTTAGAGGTATGGCACCCACAGGTAATGGTTGTCTCGTTCCTGAGAAGGAGGCTGTTATAATGGGAGGATGCAGCCCCTGCTGGGTCAGGAGGCCGGTGCCCATACCCAGACTTGCTCCACCACTCCTGACATTGCACTGTGCAGTCCCCTCCAGGCTGTAGCTGTGCTTTTTGGGGGAGAGTAGCTGTGGCCAGTTGCAAGGTAAAAGGGTGGCAAGAACTGAGCGCAAGGACTAAAACAAAAATGAATGCAGACCTTTTCTTCAAGGTAGACAGTGAATGGAGCACAGACAAAAACCCCCCAAAACCATAGGCAAACCAACTCAAACAAGAAAGCCACAGTGGTGGTAATAAACAACAAAATCAGGGATGCTGAAAACAAACCACCTCTTTATTTACATTGCTGTTTTCTTCTAAATCCATCCTCAGTATCTTGGAGGACAATAAAGTTACAGAAAAAGCTTTTCTGGCAGAGAAAGATGAAATACTTTCAGTTTGTGTCTTGTCTTTTCTGAGTTTGCTACTTAAACACCACAGAACCCTGCAGTACAAATGGTTTTATGATTGAGATCCCTAATGAGATTCAGCGTAAGCAGAAAAGAAACAAGGTAAGTCAGTAAGAGTGTGGTAACTGTAGACAGGCAGAGAAATGTAAGAGAAGTGAGAATTTGCCATCCAAGACAGAAAGGACTATTTGGAAATTTCTGCTCAGGTACCAGTGGGTCCTCATTACTTTTCAGCAGATGGCACTACAGTCCTAGTGTTGGACTTTATTTGTGCAAGTCATTTGGACTCCCAGAACAGGACTGCCTCCCTGTTTACGCATGTGGCTTCAAAAAGGGATTTCACACTTTATAATTGTTTGAGAAACAATGGCCATGCAGAACTGATCCCCTCTATGAATGCAGATTGTTTTTAAATTGTAGAAGTCAGCAAACATTTACAGTCATAAACAAATTACCAATTATTTTGCAAATGTAATCTATGCTCTGTTTTAGAAACACATTGTGAAAATATCAGTGTCAGATATCACCAGTTATTTACTAGAACACTGTTTGTGAGCTGTCAAAAATATAAAAGCTATGGAGAAAGAATAAAATCTCTTTTGGCATATACACCTATTAAGACTAAAAAGCAAATGTAAATTGCATAGATTCTATTAGGGTCTTACAAGTCAAACACACTTTTTAAAAGAACAGAACATAGTGCACTGAGCAAAAACAAAATGCAAAGAAGCATTTTTCCTGCTGAGAACAATAGGCATTACAATGGAAGAAAAAATCACCCTTATCTAGGGCAAGGACATGCTACATCTCTCAATGGTGATGACAGGAAATTTCAAGCAATTCCCTTTAATTACATGAGGCAAGCTCTCCATGCATATTATAAATACATTTTCTTTTTTAAAAAAAGTTTGCTTCTTGAGGTAAATGGAACTCTTCAAAGAAAATTAATTCAGCTGACTAAAAACCCTTTTTCAAAAAACCCAAACCTCTAGGGGATTCAGCACAGATTAAAATAATAGTTTTGAATGCCACCTAACTAAGAGTATTTGTTACTATATAGAAAAGGTGCACTGTGATTCATGGTAGCTCATTCTTCCCACTCCCAATTTAGTTCTTCAGCTACTTGGGATTACACTGGATACCTAAAATGCAGTACTTACTCTAGGTGTATAAACATTGACTTCTAGAAGACACAAAATTCTTATTTTAGTCATCTCCAAGAAAGTAAAAATGTGACAATCAAAAAACCTACAACTGCTTCAGTTTCTTTTTATTTCACATGAATTCTAAATGAAACTTTTCACTTTCTTTTTCTCCAGAGACTGTCATGGTTTTCATGTTTCTATGGAGACCAGACTCTCTAAAATGTTAAAGTAGTAAAGTTTTTATAAAATGCAAATTCCAAATCTTCCCCCAACTTCAGCCATGACTCTAAGCAGAAAAATTTACCCTAGATGAGGAAAGGAAAATTGCTGGTGGAAAGTTAAAAAAAAAAAAAAAAGAAAAGAAAAGGGTACACTAGGGCAGTTTCCCAAATGCTGTAGATGATCAAAGAAAATATATTATGACTGTGTTTGTCAGAATCAGTTGAAGGT
This sequence comes from Acanthiza pusilla, assembly GCA_036630365.1. Classification (NCBI taxonomy): domain Eukaryota; kingdom Metazoa; phylum Chordata; class Aves; order Passeriformes; family Acanthizidae; genus Acanthiza; species Acanthiza pusilla. Next base: position 3,725,193 of record JAXCHO010000095.1, read on the forward strand.
CTTAATAATAGCAGCATAGAATATGCCCCACATCTATACTCTGATAAAAGAAGCCTTAGTATTCTAACACGACTGAAACACAGCAGATGCATTTCATAAAGGTATAATAATCAAGTTAGAGCAGAGATGCTTCTGCTTACACAGAAAGCAGGACAGGTAAACCTTTCTCATGCATTCATTTAAATTTTAATCAGTCTGCAGATTTTACCAAGCAGTTAGTATGAGGCTGTTGTTGAGCTGTATGAAATACTTAGCACCAGACTGTGTAGAGATATTCCTTATATGCCAAAGCTATTCTTTACTGCACTTCATGGTCCAGCACCCTCTGATGTGTTGTTACTAAAACTCCCCATCATCACAGCAGGATTTCTATGATTAGCTTTCTATGGGGAGACTACTTAGAACCAAGCTAAATGCTAATGCTAAATGTTGATTTTCTGCATATATCAGATCAGCATGGGGGGGCATCAGGCACAGCACCACCAGCCGGGAAAGGGAGGGGACTGTCCCTCTCTGCTCTGGGCTGGGGCAGCCTCACCTCAAGCCATTAGAGAGTGTCCAAAGGAGGCCACAAGGATGGTGCAAGGCCTTGAGGAGAAGCCTTGTGAGGAGTGGCTGAGGTCACTTGGTTCAGCCTGGAGGAGAGGAGACTGAGCAGAGACCTCACTGCAGTTACAACTTCCTACAAGTGAGGGGAAGAGGAGGGGCAGGCACTGATCTCTTCTCTGTGGTGACCCGAGGGAATGGCCTGAAGTTGTGTCAGGGGTCATTTAGGCTGGGTATCAGGAGAAAGTTCTTCAGTGAGAGGGTGGCTGGATACTGGAACAGGCTTGCCAGCGAAGTGGTCACAACACCAAGCCTGTCTGGGTTCGAGAAACATTCGGACAACACTCTCGGGCAAACGGTGTGACCCTTGGGAATGGTGCTGTTCAGGGCCAGGAGCTGGACTTGATGATCCTTGTGGGTCCCTTCCAACTCAGCTTATTTTGTGATTCTGTGTTCTGAACTATAAAGGCTGGAATTAAAGCAATGCAAGCCAATGTGATTATTTTTCGGATTTCAGCAGACTTCAACTAAAACGTGAGAAGAATTAATTTCAGCTTTGGAAAATATTTCTGAAAACCTTTCTTTTCCTTTGCTCAGATGTACTCCTCAGAGCACACTAAATTTGTACAGCAGTGGGTATTTCCTAAGATTCAGCTTGGGCTTTGTTTCTGCTTACCAAGGAAGCACAGCAGAAGATAAAGCCAGACAGAAAAACTCTCCTCTCTTGCATACAGAGCCATCTTACCTTGGATTAGTTTAAAGTTGCATTTTAGTTCTTTTCAGTCAGGTCATCATCTTTTTTCAGTTTACCATCACCCAGCTAGATAAATACAATTTTTGTTAACTAGAAAATAGCTAAAAGTAAAGCTGAGATTATTTAATGCTATGACTTGCCTAATGATCTCTCATTCTGAAATATGCCATTGACATTACCTACTATATTTACTTCATATTCATTCTCATACAGCAATTATTTGCTTCCCCTCGCCCCCCCGCAGAAATAACTGTATTTATCAATTTATGTCTGTTTATATCACAGCTCAGAGAAGTACTTTTGTTACACATGGGGCCAGAAAACTTTGTTAGCTTTTACTAACTGATTCACTACCTATATTATAGAGAAAGCAATAAAAGGATTTACTCTGTTAAGGCACTCATTGCATTGAGCTCTCACTTCAGTCACATATGTGGAATTGAACCAGAACCAAGAGCAGAAGATGTAACTTTCTGACATGCTGCCACACATCAAAAAATGTGCTAGCTAGTACATATTGATGGCATTTAGTAGATTTTCTGTGGTAACCTTCTGATAAACATATTCCAGTTTTAGGCTGTATTTGACCTGAAAGGAAATTTACCTTTAACAGGACACTGCTATTCCAAAAAACATGCCCAAACACTGCTTTCAGATGCTAAAAATAGGAAGCGGACTTGCTACAAAATAACATATGAAGGGAACTGATGGTTTACAAGTTGGTACATATTAAATGATTCCGTGACCTTTTTGCCGTCAGAGGGAAGTCTTTGAGTTACATAAGATTGGCTCTGTTGTGTTCTGAGGTACCTGAAGAATTATGTAAGTTTTAATTTTTTTTTTAATTGAGCTGAATTTCTTCTGCATCTGCCTTGCTCCCAGTACATTCTCCTAAATAATCAAAAGACTGTTTACAGTTATGGTAGCCCAGATTTCAGCACAAATATTAATCTGCCCAAAATCTGAATACCTTGAAGGGTGAGTGATCACTGGTCAAGGTATTAATCTTCTAGTACTTTCCACTAAAATATCTCTAGGCCAGGTGATACAATTATAGTATAATACATGGTTATAGTTTTCCTAAAAAAACCCAAAACCTATTTGCCTTGCTTATTTTTAGGGTTATTTTTTTGCATAATAATAAGAAAAATAATTTATAAATAAAATATTTGGCAGAACAAGACATAGAAAGCCATTGAAACTGGATGACATATTCAAGAGCGACTTTATGTATTTATAAGATATGTATAAATGTATATAAATATTTATACATTAATGGCTGTTTTCTGGTAATTAAAGCAGTCAGCTGTCCCTCATGAGAGATGTTCTTTAGTCCATTCACGAGCCTTGCTGCCCTGTGCTGGACACGCTCCAGCCCCTGAGTGTCCTTTTTAAAGTGAGGGGTCCAGAACTGAGCACACATTTGAGGTGTGGCCTCAGCAGTGCCCAGCACAGGGGTACGGTCACTGCCCTGCTCCTGCTGGCCACGCTGGTCTTGAGACAGGCCAGGTGCCATTGGTCTTCTTGGCTACCTGGGCACACTGCTGGCTCATATTGAGCTGGAAACCTTGAAAAAGAAAAAAAAGAAAAGAAACAAACAAAAAAAAAAGAAACAAAGCAATACACTTGATACGTAGAAATGAGTTTTTTCCATACCCATGATTACTTCTGGACAAAAACCTTGACTTTGGCCATGCTACACAGGGCTATGGTAAAACTGCTTACTCTAATTCAAGGATAATCCGTAACCAGTAGATATTTCTGCATACTCAGAACAGGAAGACTTTAATTTTTTACCTAATCACAATCTGCTCTTGCCAAAAATTTTGAGAAGAAACAACAACCATTTTGCAATTCCTGCCCCTCAAAAATAATGCTCCACCCTGCCAAGCATGAGAGATACCCAAGCGCAATTTCCCAGTGCTTATGATTTCCTTGCAGTCTCTCCCTTGATGCTCCACTGCAGACCACACACTGGATTTTTCTCAGAAAGCATCAAAACTGCAATGCTCTGGGAGTATCACAGTATGATGGACAAAATTTTATAGCATTGAGGGGTATTGCATGGACCTGCTTATGGCAGCTGGACTAGACTCTTGCTTCCTGAACTTGTAGGAACAGAATAAGCTTGTTTCTAGGGGAGTTCTACACTACAGGTTGGTGATTTTTAAATGATCCATCTCTCCCATGCTATGCCCGTTGTTGTCTCAGGTTTAACATCTTGTGTAGCTGGTCGGTTCCTGTGTCAGACTCTTAGCACTTGAGGAGTAATGGAGTAGGACAGAACTTCTTTCTGGAAAGAGAAAAAATTCTGTGTCTACCTGGTAACAGCTGATACAACTCTTCTTTCTATTCAGTGATCTCTCCTTGCAATCTGACCAACACAAGGCTGAGCCACACTGTGATAGTGACGTGATAATGTATTTAAGCAGGAAAAAACCGGCTGCACTATAGCAGCCATAAAAGTGAGAATACGAGACAGAAGGAACTCCACAGACACCAAGGACAGTGGAAAAGGAGGAACAAAAGTGCTCCATGTGCTGGAGATTCCCTTGCAGCCCAAAATCAAACCCTTGGTGAGGCAGCTATGTCCCTGCAGCCCCTCGGGGAGCAGAGATCCACCTGCAGCCTCTGGAGGACCCCATGCCAAAGCAGGTAGACGCTCCAAAGAGACTGTGATCCCATGGAAGCCTGCACTGCAGCAGGATCCTGGCAGGACCTGTGGGGAGTGAAGCCCACACAGGAGCAGGTTTGCTGGCAGGGCTTGTGGCCGCACAAGGTCCCTGACAGTGGAGGAGTGTGCTCCTGAAGGACTGACCCCATGGGAGTGACCCATAGTGAGGCAGCTGGTGAAGAACTGCAGCCAGTGGGAAGGACCCACATTGGTGAAATTTGTGGGGGACTGTTTCCAGGGGACAGAACCCCACACTGTGGCAGAAGAACAGCATGAGGAGTCCTCCCTGAGTTGGAAGGAGTGGCAGAGATAATGTGTGATGAATTAACTTCAGACCCCATTCCCCATCCACCTCTGCTGCTCAGGCCTAGGAGGCAGAGAATTTAGAAATTACATTCAGCCCAGGAATAAGGGAGGGGTGAATGGAGCCTATCTCCCTTGACTGGCAAGAAATTAAATAAAATGTCAATGAGTCGAGCCTCTTTCACCTGTGACAGTAATTGCTGAGTGATTTCTCCTTGTCCTTATCTCAACTATAATGAGCCGCTGGTTAATTTTTTCTCCTCTATTCAGCTGAGGAGGGGAGTGATAGAACAGCTTTTGTGGGCACCTGACATCCAGACAGGTCAAACCAGGACAAGTGCACATGTGTAACACTAATGCAAATATGTGTATATATATTTATTTATAGTTTGTACACTTTAAAAGAAATATATATACGTAACGAAAAGGTATTTCAGAATTTACTTAAGTTCTTACGGAATTATGATGATATATGAAGATGCTAGTATAGGGATAAAATTTTTTGTCTGAAAAGAGGAAAAAATATTTCCTACATCTGGAATGCACACACATTGACTGAGAGACAAAGGCCAACACCCCATGCAAACCAACCATCAAGAATGAAAGATGCTCCAACTCACTGGCTTCCAGATGTGACATTTTGAATTTTAAAAAGCTGAAGCCTACTTTAAGAAAGGGAACCAGCTTTACCAAAAATATCACAGAATACACCAAGTTGGAAGGGACCCACAAGGACCATCAAGTCCGAGTCCTGGCCCTGCACAGGACCATCCCCAGGAGTCACAGCAAATGGAAGATGATTCCATTGAAAGAGTAACTAAAGCAGTTGCTCCTTTGCACACCCCATGTTACTGCTTCCCCTGAACACAGCACAGAGTTATGCAGAAACAGCCAAATGCATATGAGTTTTCTCAGGGAGAAATGAACATATGAGTGAAAGCTGTGCTATGGAACCCTTTCAACATGAAGGAATAACGCAGGAGAAATAAGGAGATCAATGTTTCTGAAAAAAAGCATAGCCTGTTCTAACAGGGATTTGTTAGAAATTGTGTGGAGTCTCTGAAACTTTGAATAAATTGAAAGGAAATGTTTGTGGCTTTTTTTTACATGAACAAGATAACAAAAATAAAATTATCTAAAAGATGCACTTTATTAACTACATTTTTTTCAAATAATTTCACAACAAGACTAACTTCTTCAATAAAACTTCTACCAGACTAGTGAAAATTCTCCTGACAGACAGAATTATCCTATAAAGAAATATTTTGTGAAAAAAGAATTGCAAATGAGTTAACATTACCAATTGCTCTTGCACTTTGCACATATACGCAATTTATCGTATCATTGTGACTGTGGCTGGATGGCAGAAGCACAGACCTTGGAATCTAAAACCCTGTTAAGCGGCTAATGAGCCTTAGGCAAGATTGCAAAATCAATTGCAATAGACAGGTCTATATATTTCTTTAAATATAGTACAAAAATATTTCTATTTAAAATCCAGCATCTGAAGAAGAATAAATTCAGTTTTGAGTTTTCCTGCTTTGAATTTTTACTGAAGTGAAGACTGACCAAGCAGTATATACTGGTGTAAGACATTTATATCTCCTTAGTCGTTTGGTGTGAGAGGAAACCTCACACAACATTACTGTGTATGGATCACTATTTATCTATGATTTTCAGTGTTAATTAATCATTAATTAATGATTTAGCTAATGCCCTGCCTAACTTAGGGCTACAATAATTTTGAATGAGTATATTATAAACTACTACAGTAATTAAGGAAATTTTCAATTTACTGTGTGTATGTCCCTGTGGTGACTTTTGTATATGGCAAGAAAATAGAAATTAACGCAGACTTAAAACCCCTGATAAAATACAAATAGCCCATAAAATAATTAATGATTGTCACATTCCTAATGGAATGAAGCAATACATTGCTTAAGAAAAGCCTTCTCAAAACCAGCATAAACATAAGAAGTGGTGACAGACACAGATTTTGAGAAATTATTATTATTCCACAGCAAAAGTGTCTTTTTCCCAGAACTTTGAGACTGAGTGGAAATGTAGCTTGCAGGTGAATGTGGTGAACTTCATTTTTCACCTCTCAGCGAAGGACTGTTACTGACCAGAGTGCTTAGGAGCAGGGTTTTCCCATCCCATCTGGAGGGTGACACTAAACTCTCTTCATATGCAAACACTCACTGAAGCAGAGAATGGAAATCCAGTGCTGCTATTGCCCTGAGAGCACTTTTACCAGCAGATCACTACTTTTCCTCTTGCCCTCAGTATTTTTTCTTTGTTAGTTTTTGATGTAAAGTGGGCCTAAAATTCCAGAAAAAAGTTACCTCACCTCTAGCCCTCAAATTAAGTATGATGAAGAGCATCTATTTCTCTGGTACAAAACCTGACCTACTGCTACTGATAATAATAACAACAACAATAATCATCATCATCATCATCATAATGACTTACTGAGACTTTGGAGAGTTTTCAAGGGGATAGTAATGGAACGCCAGTATTATACTTCTGACTCTAAGAAACACTAAATCCTTCAGATTAACAAAGCTGATGTTGACTTATCTTTTCCATAACCTGAAAAAATAGTCTAACCGGCAGATGCATAAGAAGACTGTACCAGCATTTACTTTGATTTGCCTTTCTATTGCTACCAATAGCAAATCTAATGGAATAACTTCCTCAGCATGAAGCCATTTTTAAAAAATTCTGCTCAGAAAATTGTATCTAAAAATATATATGTATCTAAGAATATTTTTTATTAAATTGATGATGCTTTTATTTGAGCTAATTAAATCTCATCAATTTAATACAATGTGATATGTACAATGTTTTAAGTATTGGCTTTTTAACACTTGCTTATTCACGACAGGATCTTACACTATGAAGTGTTTGACATGAAAAAAATTAAACATTATTGAAGAAATGTTAGACAAGTAATTCCAAATTTTGGGGAAAACAGTAATTTTTGAAAGAAATGACTGAAAGAGGACTTCATCAGTGTCTATAAGTATCCACAGAAATAGTGTCAAAGGGCCAGGCTCTTCTTACTAGTCTCAAGTAATAAGACAAGAGGCAATGGACAGAAACTGATGCACAGAAGTTCCACCCGAATATAAGAACTTCCGTACTCTTTGGGGATGTGACAAAATTTCTTTAATTTCTACACACGAAAGACTTCATTTACAATTTAATATTAAATATGCTTCATTACCAGCTGTCACAATATTCTAAATAAAAGATTTTTGGATTAAGATTAGAGCCCTGCAGTAAAAGCACTAAGAATTCCTTATTTTCAGTGAGGTATGGTCTACTCCATTTATTTATGAGTACATCCCACTTACAGGTGTGCTGAGTCAATAAATGCCTGTAATAGCAGCTCTCTTTAAACTCTGATGCATTGATTTTTCCTGAATATGGGTTTCATACGCATTATTAAATATGTTCATGAATAATAATAAAATTCAAAATGACTGATAAATATCTGTTAATATTAGCTTATTTATCAGTTGTCTGGAGGTTTGATAATCTTTAAAAATTTATAGTTCACATAGCCTTAGAAAATAATAATTCAAACTATTTTATATACCACAGATTACAGTTTTCCAAAGTGTTCTTCTTCTGTAACTATCCTGGTAAATTAATCTAGAAGTCAATACTTAGATCCATATCTATCCCTTTGGAGTATTTGAGGTAGTTCTTTCCCATAAAAAAATAAAAACTTGCTTAGTTTTGATGTCGGCATTGGTTAAATCAACACACTTCAGTTTTTTCTCTTACTGGACCACAAAAAGCACATGTTCAAAGTAATGGTGATCTCAATATACCAGGAGCAATTCAAACTCTGCTGAAGATGTAGAACACTATTTCCTCCTCAGTTCTTTGCTCAATGAGTTTTTAGGTTTGGCTTTGTGAGCTTCTTCTGTTTCCCTCTCTGAGGCACCTTTAGGCTTTATGGATTCACTTTTATTTACACAAGCATCCTAGAGGGATTAGGTTGGAGGAATACCACTGATTTAGTCCAAACAGGGATTCCTATTCTTTCACATTCTTTTACAATTTTTTAGACTCCCTGAAACCTCTGTCTTAAATTTTCTGCCTCATGCTACCTCTCAGCTGACAGAGTAAGGAAAAGCCACACCACCTTTGTCTGTTTATATTGGCTTGGGCCCACTAATTAGAACTCCAAAGACTCACACTAACAGTTAAGTTTGACATCTCATCAAAATATCATGGAAAGGCTTATTACCCTGATGCATATTAGAGCTGCCACATTTATCTGGAATTCAAAATGAATAAAGAATAGAGGAGAAGTGCAAAAAACCATTTTTCAACATAACATTTAACAGGAATAGAGAAATGTTATCAATTACTTAAGAACTGAGACAAAGTGATACATGAGGTCTATATTGTTCAACAAAAATTCTGGAAGGCAAAAAAGCCAATACAAAACTACAAGCAGGATTCTCTAAGTAAATGGTGTAAAAATCTGTAAAATATTCTCCAGCATTTTATTCTTTGTACTTAAAGGCTGCATATTGCTTAAGGCTGACAAGAAAAACAGCATTTGTAAAATATAGAAATTTGATGAATCTTGACAGAAATACTTCTGGGAGTAGTTAACAGCTGTATGCTTTGTCTTGCACATAATCAACCCACGTCTTAAACAGCAAGTGCTGGCCTGATTTTTAGGAAGAGCATTCAATGCAGCTGCCAGGAGAGGAAGCAAGGGACCACTCTGTGCCCTCTGATACACAGATGCTCTCTAGAACCTCTCCATTTAGCTCTTCCACTATCCAGGGATGTTCTGGCAACTCCTGCTTTCCCCTGCTGACAATATGACCAGCCACAAGAAAGCAGAAGCTGCTGCAGCTGCTGCTCCCCACGTAAGGATCTGCTCACAGAGGTGGTGGCCCTGCTGGCCTCGCCCCAGCTGCCTGCAGCCACAGGAGCTCCCTGGCTCACAGGAGAGGGGGCACCCCCTGTGCAGGCTCTGCTTCCTCCTGCAGGGCTCCTGGGAGGGCACAGAGATGCCAATTTTCAAAATATCCCCTCAAACTTTGCTGCCCCCCCAAAGACCTGGTGCAAAATGCACATGTAGGTCTCCAGCTGTGTCTCCACTTCCAACAAACTGGTGTCTCAATTTGTTAGGACTCCTGCTTCAGCAAGGTCAAAGTGCCATTCAGGCATTGTGAGCTCCCTGGGAGCACATCTCACCCTGGCATCAAGCTACAAACAACATGCAGGGTCTGGGATGGGAAAGATAGGTCTGCTAATCAGCTCAGATACTAGACGGATTTAATAAAAGGAAATTTCCTTCTTTCATAATATTTTACAACTCCATACATTGCTTTTTTCATAATCTAACAGAAGAGAATAGACATGCTAACACAAGAATGTTTGGTTAAAAATAGGATCATTTGAACAAGGAACAATTTGTCATGTATCTCTAGAGGCCTTGGTCAAAATTTACAATGTGATGACCTCTTCAAATTCCATTTAATTGCAATGTTACCAGCTCAGTTAATAGCACAATTGAAAAAGAAATTGCATAACCCCCTTGATTTCTTCCCTGTCAGATTTTCAGCTGTATCTAATTAATTATCAATATTGCCATAGAAATACAGTGTACAAACAGAAAGTGAAACAGATTCTTATTGAGTAGCGCCTTTCGTGAAAATTCGTTCAAATAAATGTAAGATTTTGGGTATTAGCTTCAACACAATGTAAGCCTGGCCTTCAAAATTTAAAATGCAAACTTTTCTCCCATCTCTGATACAAGAATTACTAGGAGGCAACAGATAATTTTATTAAATAAGACCAGAAAGTAGACAATTGTCCAGTATTTAAATAAGTCCTCCCTACAAAAGCATGTCTTATACATTACTTGTGCATATAAATTGTTTAGTTGCTTTTAATGGCACATCAATCTACTCTCAGAGGTAAAAGAAGGACAGCCTGGGAGACTTACTGCTAGAGAAAAGATTTTTGAATATTGGACCCCAAACTGAGGTTACAGAAAATGAAGTGCAAAAGTGAGTGTGCATTAGAAAGGGGATCACCTGGAGCTACTTCTCAAAGAATATATGAAAGTGCCTAGTAGGGAATTTTATGATGATAGATAGACAGGTAGATAGATAGATAGATAGATAGATAGATAGATAGATAGATAGATAGATAGGTTTTAAATGAAAATTTTATGTTTATTTTAGGAGGAACAAGGGTGTATAACATGAGGTCAATCAAAGATGAATGTTTTGCAAAGATATCTAATTAGTCTATTGGGTGCTTGCACTTAAATTATTTAGGCAGAAACATTGGAAAGATGTGTGAGGAAGTTTGACTGCGAATTTTCACTGACTACTTTAAATCTCTTCCTTAAGGACAGTAGAGTTATGGGAATGGAGAGAATCTGAAGGTGAATATAAGGCCATTCACAGATGCAAGCCCAGAATAATTCAAGTAAGCTGCCATCTGTTGGGCTGGTTTTCAAAACGTGACATTTTGCTTAAGAAAAAAAAGAAAGGAAATCACATGTTAAGGAGTAAGGGTAAGAGAGAGGAGCAGGATTATCTGCACATCAGTGCAGAAAAAAAATTCAGAAATAGCCAAAAGGTTTTTTTTCTGTATGAGTGTTGTGGTTTAACTCCAGCTGGCAAATAAATACCATGCAGTCATTCACTAACTCTCCTCTCTTTGCCCTCCCTGAGATGTGGAGAACAGGAAAAAGATAAAATATTCGGGTTGAGATAAGAATACTCTAATAATTGAAATGAAGAAAAATATCATAAATAAATAAATATAATGACCAAAGTAATATTAACAATAATGAAATAGAGAGAGAAGAAGAAACCTTTCAAATGTACATCAAGTGGTCACTATTTGTTGCTTGATGCCCAGCCTGACCCCCAGCAGTGACCTGCAGTTCCAAGCCAAACCCCACAGTTCATATGCTGGACATGACCAAGGAACACCTCTTTGTTCTGCTCAGGTCAGCTGTCCCAGTCCTGCTTTCTCCCAGTTTTTTGTGCATATACTCACTGTCAGAGCAAGGAACTCCTTTATTTAGGGTAAGCATTACTTAGCAGCAATGAGAACATCAACATTATTGTTCATGTGTTGTCAACATTATTCTCACAGTAAATCCAAACCACAGCACTAAACCAGCTACTAGGAAGAAAGTTAACTCTACCCCTGCCAAAATCAGAACAGTGAGATAGGACACATTCTTTAAAACATCCTGGCTGGACCTTATAGGATTCAAGCACAGTTTCTTGCCACTCTGTTTTGATCAATTTAGATTAAATTTTAGAACCCATATAACTGACAACTTCTTTGAATTTATTCAAAGAATGACCTTTAGTGTATGGTTATGAATTTCTGTAAATGAGCCTTTTAAAGAAGTACACTTAGCAAAGCTCTAGACAATTCCTTTAGGGATAATAGAACAATTTTCTCTTTGTTAAATGGGTAAAATTTAATAAAAGCAGAATTCACTGCAAGAAAATGAAGTTTAAACTTTTCTTTCTGAAGTTATTTCTCATATTTACTCCAGCAAATTTTTATTATAGCTAGATATAGGTACCATGAAAAGTTTACATAGCATCAGAGAAACACAAGAAGCCTTATGAATAAGGAAGATATATAAACTGCACTTTGAGAATACAGTTTAAATAGCCCATGCACGCACACACACACAAGAAGTAGAAGAGGACAGGAATGAAAAACAACGGAGCAAGGCTAAACAGGATTGTGTAATATCCTAGTATTGTCACAGATTATTTAGATTTATGACTATCTAGTCTGGTGACATTTGCTGTATGAAGAATGGTGCAGGAAAAGCCTCAGAAAAGATGCACCTTTAAGAAAGAGATGTTAAAAAATAAACCAACAAAGAATATCCATTTATATTGTGAAAGACTTAAAGTATCCCTTATTATGGTATAAATGGAAAACCTGGATCACTAAGAATCAATGAAAAGGATAATTCTCAAAAGGAAAGATCTTTTTTCAACCAAAGCATGTGCTGTCAGATGGGGTTTTTTCTGTTCAGATTCTTATAAAAAAAGAAGACACATGACTACAACAGAAGATTTTTACAGATATATATGGAAAACTAACTTACTAGACTTACTGTTTGCAGTCCAAATTTATGTAGGTTACAACGGGAAATACTTATTCCTTAAGAGGGAAAAGGCAGTGTAATGAACCATCACTGAGAACACTAGCATTCCCGCCAACAGCTGGAACCAAGCCAAGACCCAAACCTCCAAGCCACAAAAAGTCAGTACTTAGCAGGCTTGCACTTGCCCTGTCATCAGACTCGGTAGCAGGAGACATTCTGTTGATGGAATAAGTACAACCTGCGTGGCTGAAGACGTCTCAATTTTTAGACAGAAATTTGATTAAACAGTTTGCCTCAGTTTTTACAGTCAAAATGCTGACCTGCCATAAAAACATAATGATGAACTGAAGAAAATGAACTATGAAAGAAATGGATTTTGCATGAGCAAATGGATTTGCAAGAGAAATTCCAAGCAGAAGCTCTTGGAAAAAAAAAAAACAACCAACAGAAATAAGGGGTGGCAAATGTGTGGTCGGATGGAAGAAGGAGAATTAACATAAAATGAGCAAAAAAAAGCATGTAACTGAGTAATAATGACTGTTGACTACAGCATGAAAGGAGCTGTAGACATTTGGTGTCGTCTTCGATTCAATTAAACAAGTTGTTCCCAAGGGATTGCAAAGCACTGATCTAAAGTCATTCAGACAAAACTATTAAAGAATTCTGAATTTCTGCTATCTCTATATAAACTCATTGACTAAAGGTAGGAACGAATAAAATCTGTCTTCTCCCCACCCCCGTAAAAATGTCCAACAACAGCTGTTCCAAGAACTAACCTTTCCTGACCACCTTGGGATATAGTGATTTAGAAAACTGATGCACTCCAGCTGGTGATTGAAGGAGTCACAGCATAATTAGAGAATTCCTTTCAAATCCGCACATCTGGTTAGCACTGATTTTCCTTAGGATTAATGCTGACGTGACAGGGAACAGGGCTTGGTGACTGAAGCCATCCCGTTGTTCCTAGGCCCTGTGTACCTATCACAGACACTGCATCACGCAATTCCCTGACTGAATAATGGGATGTGTCCTCAGAGAAGCCCAGCCTTCACATCGACAATTCTCATTGTAAGGCTGTTTCAGAATATAACTGTTGATAAAAGAGATGGTACTTTTTTCCATGCTCCCAACGTACATAATACTCTATATTTAAAAATGCTCTGCTTTTTTACCATCTGTTTCTCCATCAGTTGCCACAAATACATTTTTAAAACACTCTTTAGACCTTCACAGATCACAAAACTTCCTTTTCCTAAACGCCTTCCAAGTTTGGCAATGCAAATTGTTACACTGCTTTGCAAAATAAAATAAACCAACAAAAAGTAAAACACCCCACACCCCCAAATAAATAAAAAGCAAAGCAAACAATCCACCACCAACTATCCTAACTACCCTTTCCTAAAAGTTCCAATTCTGCATTTATTATTTTTCAGTTATTATTACTGGTGGGAATAAATCCTGGCAGGGAAAAGCCACACCCTCTACCGACTAGAGATATATCTTTATACTCAGTAAGCACAAGGTGGAGTTTTGTCCCTTCTACCATACCCGTCTCTACCTTAGAGTACTATATTCTTTATAAAAAAAAATTAAGTACAATTCTTCAAAAAGAAACATCAATTTATTTAAAAAAAAATTTAAAAACTGATTAAAACAATCTTCAGATGTTTAAGAAAGCAAAATGGAAGTTTACCTGGAAAAGTTCAGTAAAAATTGCTTATACTTATCACAGGGATTTTGCACTCTGGGACATTCTGATCTCTCACTTAATTGCTTCTGACTCATCACAAGAAAAAAAAAAAAAGAAAAAGAAAAAAAAGGAAAAAAAAAGACACAATACAACCCATTAACTTCTTTTAGAAAAAATTCTCTTCGTTCCAACTCTTCTTTGTTGATTAAGAAGGCTCTCTTAAATATGGATTTACCTCCACATTTACGCACATGTGAAAAATGGGTGGGGGGTGGGTTGGAGAGTACGGGCCACTGCGAACTTAAAATTGAACAACAACAAAAAAAGAGGACAAAGAATTGTAGATCCTTCAAAACATGCACTGTTTCAGTTCTAGAGCTAGTTCTACCCTCTCATCCAATGCTGGAAAAACAAGATAATCCACCATTAGGGTTTAAGTTCACCACATACAATGTTCTCTCTTTGGCTAGTGCTTCCTGGGACTTGAAATATGCAATATGCTAATAAAACCAATAGCACAGAGCCAATGAGTCCAGCAGACCACACATGTGCTGAGCATTACAGAAAAAGAAGCTTTTTTCCCACATACTTCCCTTAAAATCACTCTAACATTTTGTATAGTTACAGATTATTACAGAAGCAGGACAGAAAAAAAGAGTCATTGCTCAATGTACACAAAGGCTACAGATTTTTCAACAGTTTGTAAAGAAATAAAGTAAACAGACCTCAGAACTAGTCTTTGGTTTAGATCAAGCATTCAGTACACCACAAAGTTAAGATGGAAAGCTCACAATGGTCTGAGACTATCTCAACTGCAACAGTGCCAAGAGAGCTACCTGCAGTGATCTGAGTGAAAATTATAAAAGAAAATTATGTGTCAAGTCTTTCTGAGGAGGCAGATTTCAATAGCTGGGATTTCAGCAAGTTAATTCAGTCCTTTTGATCTAGAAATTGGCAGTAGAGTAATGCTGGATTCTCTCTCATCTTCCCCAAAAGAGCAGGAGGAGATGCCACCACAGGTGAACTCAACAAGAGTTATGTTTGCTACAGGATAACTAAAGAAACAGGAAGCAGCACACTCCAGCATTGAAAATACACACGGAGACATCTGACAGCTTGGAATTAAACATTTACTGCCAGATATATTAGCTCACAAATTTCTGTAAAAAGTCAATAACCAGCTTATTGTTTATAAATAGCTTTTTTTCTGGCCAGACCTACAGACAAAAGTACATATTGACACACTTCATTTCACAGCATCATAGTTCTTCAGCAGCAGGTAGAGCTGTCCACATCAGTCCTTGATTACAAATACATTTCCCTGACAGCCTGAAACCTGCAGCCTGAACCACTGATGAAGACAAGACATTTTTCATTCTGGGAGTATGCTTTTCTTTTTCCAGATACCAGACTGTCACAAATGAATATTTAACATCAGCATTTCTCGTTCAGAGCCAACAATATACATATTCACATTACTGCTGCCTCCATGAAAATGAACCTCAGGCAAGACAGTGCCAAAGAGCAGGCAGCAGCAGGTTGAGCATTGGATTCCAGTGCCGCGCAGAAGTTTCGATCTTATCTCACCACACCTTTACATTTCTGATTCTTTATTGAAAACTGAACTAGAAGATGATAAATAAAATACACTCTCAAAGGAAGGAACCAGAACAAGAGATAATAGGTTCACTGGTGGAACATGAACCAGCAAGCAGCTAAACCTAAAGTCTTACTTATATCTGTAAGATCAGAAAAGCCCCAGTTATCCTCTTAAAAATTGATGGAAAACATCCCCACTCCCAAGCCTCTCAAATTACACAGCTCTAGTACCATTTTCTTTTTGCAGCTTCCATCCTAGTGAAGCCTTCCCTTCTGCTTTGAAAAGGCCACCCAATAAAGAGCCAGTCTAGAAGAATAATGCCTGTTGCAGGCCGCAAGCATTTCTCAGTAAGTGAGCGAAAAAGAGCTGCACATGGGGAGAGTCAGCAGAGAGGCTGAGTGACACTTTCGATGGGGATCACCTGTCAGGATGAGCAAATCAGACCTCACCTAAACATCGTGCAGTCCCCTGCTACAACTACCACTGCACATAACAAGAACTCCTGCAAAGCAGTAAATGACTCTCCAGAGCTATGTCAAGACAGTGTGTTGTAGAAATGCATTTTAATTTCAGTAGAACCTGGTTATTAATAGTCTAGAATTCTGGTTTCCTGTAAAATATTTCCTAAGTAATTATGACCAGATGCCTGAACTAAGGCACATGCTCCAAGCATGGTGTTTTGGTTTTTTTAAAATTAATGGTAAATTCCTCCTACTGCTAGAGCTGTTTGACAATTAAATTGAGTACAACCACTGTGATAGTAACAACCTTCATTGTAAAAACTGCTACAATATACATTAGAACTTAATTTGTAATTTAAAGAACATTTTAGGGCCACCATGATACCCCTTCCAGTTAAAGCCTTCTGTTACCACATTTCCCTATCGTAAACCCAGTACGCATTCTTGCACCTGAAATAAAGCAATTCCTAATATGTTTCCAGAACTTCATGCATGCTTTGGGCTAGAGTATGAATTAATAAAACTGTCTACACTGCTGTCAGTGACATGGAGAAGAAAAGCAGTTAAATCGATTGTATGAAAATTAGAAGGCTCAACACAAGTGAACTCTCTGCAGTTGAACAGTAAACACATCCCCTGAAAGGTGACTGATGAGCAGACTCTCACTTAAAATTAGTAGACGAAGACATACAAAAATACTGATGCTGAGCAGCATACATTTCCCCCAAGAAAGCAACACCAGTTACTTCTGAGACAGAAAATAGGAATGGCAGAACAGGTCAGTCCACATGTTGTCCGGATTATACAGAACTGTGCAACACCTTTCACCTGTGTGAAAGCTGAAATAAGCTCGAATACACTAAAATCACTTTACGCTCCCTCGGATAGCTATACAAAATGTTCAAATTAAAGAAATTAAAAGTAACCAGTTAACCACTTTTTTAATATGTACACCTCAAAATATATTTTGAGGGTTACTGTGTTCTGCAAGAATATGTAAATATATTGAAGTGTTGTCTCTGTATGGCCTATAGCCGAAAATTTACAACATGAAGAAGGAAGTGTTCCACTCCCTACTGAGTCAATATTCATGGCAGAGGGAGACTGTGGTTTTGTCAGGTTTGCATTGCTCTTCATAGTCTCCACACGGACAAATAAAGAATAGGCATTTAAAGTGTATGGAGACAGTCTGGGACGAATGCAGAGACATCACCTGAGCATCTGGAGATGAGGTTAGAAAAGTCAAAGCCCAGCTGTAACTGAATCCAGCACAGGATGCCAAAGGCAATAAGCAAAGCTTCTCCATGTAGGTATGTAAGTAGGAAGGGCAGGGAGACTCTGGTGACACTGCTGAGATTAGAAAATACTTTTCACAGGGAATCACTATTTCTTTACAAAGTGAGTTATACACCTTTACAAATTTTGAGGGAGTTGTGTTACCTAAAATAGGTGGTCTTTGGATTTTTTCAAATTTGGATTGCCAAGAGTTCAAGATGCTGGTGGTTGCCATACTTTGCAGTTGTATGACAAACAGATTACTATGGATAGCAAAAATTCAATTTTTCATGTAGTGAGCTTATGTCAGTAATTGCTAAAATTCATTGTGCCTTTCTTACAAAGAGTCATTTTTTGTTTGTCAATTAAAAAAACCCCAACATTTGTACAGCGTCACAGAGTAAACACAAATCACTGTTTTGGCTTGTGCTGCAGCATTTATGAAAAACTAAAGTCCTAAATTCAACATTTTCTTATTTCCTTTGTATGTAATATAACTCTGGCAACGTCGTCGCTCTGCAATCGAATCCAGTAGATAAATCTCTTATAACAAAATTGAAATGAAATCTCAAAAGGAAAGCAAAGAAAGTCAGTTTGCAGAATGAATACTAAATGCCTGATGTCCTTTTAGTTGATCAGGTAAAGAAAACTCTGGAGTCTGCTTCCATCCTCTCTGGTTTTCTATTTTGCCAAGATATACTTCCTGAAGAGCATTATAAAGATGCAAGCATGTAAACAGATCTTGCTCTTATTCCTACCCACAGCATCTTTAAATAAAGAGAACCTCTTGTCCTGCTGGCAAGGCAGGGCAGCTCTGGGAAAATATGGCACAGAAATGTGACAGAGCAGATCACATTGTGTTCCCTTCACTGTAAGAAACTGCAGTTTTTCTTGTTAGTTTGTAAAAAATACACTGCTAGTAATACAGTTACTTCCCACACAGGAAGAGGAGCAAAGGACTTTTCCTTCAGTGTTAAGGAACAAATGTCACAATGTTCCTGCCACTTGCCAAACTTGGAAAAGTCATCCTACTGAGCTTTCTTTTCCCTCTAGCCCACTGCAAAAGGCTTCATCAAAATAAAAGCAGTGCTCTCAAGACGAAAGAGGTGAATTACTTCTTTTCCAGATTCTGCATTCAAGTAGAACATGACTTCAGGGAGGGGTCCTCGCCCAAAACAAAGAACTCTCTCTTCTCCCCCTTCTACCCTGCCAGACCAGCAATATATTCTTTCAAAAGCTAAGAGGGAATTAATCAGTTGTCTAACTTTTCATGTAGTTACTTTTCAACTTGAAAACTAGTACAACATGCTGTTGATCTGATTTTGTAAAGTTTTTGTTGGCACTTTTGCACCCAAAAGAAGAGACCTGGGTACAAGACAATAGCAAATAAAGCTCCATGAGTATTGCCTGACAGCACTGTTAAAAAAGACACGAACAGAAAAATCAGGGATAATGTCCAAAGCATACATTTCTCTTGATGACCCTACTCCTTCTTAATTATCATGATTCCTTCTTATCACAAATATGTAGCTAAACAGCATTAATTCTATATTTGTAGTTAAAGTGAAGTTCTATAGTTTTATCCTCAGGATACCTAAAACGTCAGGTGCAATCCCTGCTTATGTCCTAAAACTAAGTATTTCCTCCCATTTGTCTGTCCTCCCAAAATACTTTGAACTTATTTCTTATGAATAATCATTATTCAATCATATTCTTATTTTACTTGTGTCTGTGAAACACAATATTTTTCAATCAATTCATCCTTAATTTAAACTGTTTTCAGGGAAAGGAAACTGAGATTCATGAGTACAACTAAAGTTAAGAATTTAATATAACATTTGCTTAAAACAATTTTTTCTGTTGAAATGCTTTTTGCCTGGAGCTAAATGAATTACTTTCTTGTAGTGACACTGTTCTTTCTATTTTAATGATTGGCTATTGTTCATTTTTTAAAATTAAACATATACGCACAGAACAACTTTTCAAAGTGGGACTTTGGGTAGAGTCTCTCTTCAGACGTTTCAACCAAGGAGCAGACATCTGTGAAACTTAGTACGGGACACAAGGGTCTTGTACTGTAAAGTGAAGATCTGTTGACATTTCACTGAATTTCAAACACTGATCCTTTATTTTAGACATGTCATGAATTATCTTAGTTCAGCTTCATAAAGAATGTCCTCTGTAGTAGAACTGATTTGACCCATCTTCAACTCAAGAACATTTTTCGTAAAAGAATTATAAGCCCCTGAAAAAAAAAATTAACCTTGCCACAGGCATGTCTTTATAACAACACACTATGTGTACTAGCAGGAAAAAAAAATCTGTCTTCTGTTATTTCCTCAAGTACTCACCTACAGTTATAAATTCTTTAGAAATTAAATTTAAATGGGTTCACAGAAGATGATTTGAAAGAAAGAGTTTTTGTGATGGCAGCATTATCTGTGGGGCTTGAAATACTGTAATTAACAGCTACACTACAGGCAGAACAGACTTGGTTTCAATTTAATCTCACACCATCAATTGTATCATAAGCTTTACTTCAGGACACTAACACCAAATATTATACAAGTTTCCAGAAAATTATAGTAATTTAATAAGTATAACCTGTGAACCAAATACAATGTAGCCCTTCATGAGTAGTTCCACGAAAATAATTCACTAGATAATAAACACCAAATTAATAGTAAAGACTACAAAGGGGAAGTGAAAATTTTTCTCTCAGAGTACAGATAACCTGAAATGCTGCGTATGTAAGGACTGTAAGTAAAATGTTAATCTAATCAAGCTACAATTAAAGCCTCTTTTCATATATATGTAAGCAGAACTGACAGAATCAATTTGATTCCTTCTGCAAGATATTACAGTGCTGAAAATGTCTGAAGGATGTTCCCAGTGCAATTTCTAGAGCAGTACATAGAGTTTCTATTCTCATTAAGCTTGATTCAGCACAAGGAACATCCAGCTGCTGCTCTGCATGCAGACTCTTGGGAGCATCCATGGAGCTAGCAAGGAAACATCTAAATTTTATTCTCTTGCTCTGTTTTATCAAAGTCTACGCTGAGTCTGTTATTCAAATTGTAGAGGAGGAGGTGACAGATGTAAAAGTAAGCAGTTGAATCAGCTAGTGATAATGAATCATGGGACAAGATGATTTTTTTTAAGGTCTTTTCTAAAAATAAAAAAAATTATCTGGAACCATGCTGTCTTAAAAATTAAAAATAAACAAAACAACAAAAATCTATCTGAAATCAATTTATTTTATTGCTTGTCTTTCTCTTTCATCTTTCCATGATTATTTCTATATGACTACACAATTCTTTCCTTGAGTCATTCCAACTTAAAAAAGTAGAGAATAGGAGAGAGAGAGATAATTATCATGGCCATTGCTTTGTCTCTTCATTGTTTCTCTTTTCACTGATATATTGCCCAACTTTTCAAATAAAAAAAGAAAGTTGGGAAATCTTTCTTTCTGCAGGTTTTCTTCTTTATGTCTCTTATTAATACCTCTCCATAGAATTCCCTTTCATAACATTGGTTTTTCCATCTAGCTTTTTCTATTACTATTTCCTTTGCTCAGCTGTCCCATTTCTTCCCTGTTCCAACTTCATTCCTTACATTTGCCTTTCTAGACTTACCATATTTGCAGATGCAAATATGAAGTAGCCAAATTCTACAAGCCTTTGATTATATCTACACAAATATTCAGCATCTGTCTGTGGAGTTCAGCAGAAACTTTTCTCAATGCTTTGATATTGGTACAAAATATCCAAAACAAGGAATAAGCTCAGCCCACAGGTAAAAAAATCCTCATTAAGGGATTTTCATTTGCAAATCAAAACTATGTTTGTGCTTTCAAGGAAGCTAGTTCATTAATTTAGGTAACGGGAGGACTGAAATACATCAGTCATTCACATCCATCTTCAAATAGAGTAACAATTTAGCCATTAAAGCAAACAAACAAAACCCCACACTAAACAAACAACAGAAACATCCCCCCTAGTTATTCGAAAGTATGTTAAGTAATTCAGCCAGATTTTGTCAAATGCAATCAGATGAAAAAAATTTTCACAAAGAACTATGGTGGTAAAGCCACTTCACCTCTCTAAATGAATAATTCAACTTCAATTCCCTCCTCAGCCTTAGGGGACTTGAATCTAAATTTACTCATTCTAGGATGCTATGGGATCAGGTACTCCATGTTCTTCTTAACCCTGTATTCGCAGACACACAGGTGCTCACTGCAGTGTGACCCTCATTTCCTGGGTGGATGCACTGCAAGCACTGAGCTTGGTCTTCCATACTCAGTTTTGGGTCAAATCCATACAAGCACAACTGCAAATGTGATAATTGCTGGCAAAGTTAATGAAGGAAGCAAAGAGCAGCTCTAAATGCATTATTGCCACCAGAACAAAACTTTCAGGCCCAAGGTAGGAAACACCATTCACATGCATTGCCAAGGAACAAATGTAATTCAGTGTCTGCCATTCTTCCACCCTGCAAAATCCAGTGTCTCTGTTTCAGGAGGCTGACAAGTACCTCAGTTGAGTACTTTATTTTAAGAGTCACTATTTCAGTTGCTAGGGTGTTGTCTGGACTTGAACCATTCACCCCAAATACCAGTACTACTGATTTTCCTTTTCCAGGGGCTTAGAAACTTCCTTAATTTTCAATTTTGTTTTTATATACTCTAAAGACATATAAAGCCATGCATGTATTTGTTTGAGACAACAATCTCAGTTGACTGTGTGACTACCCTTTTTATCTAACTCAATTTCACAGGAACTTCTCGTCCCAGAATCTGTCATCAGAGTGACTTTCCTTTATATTTATCTATTTCTTGTCAAATCCTCAGATCCTGTTGACTCTGAAACCAGTGTCTAAGCTCAGCATAAGGTACAGGATTCAGCAGCATAAGCTAAGTAAAGTTCAGGTTCAGAAAATGCGAAGTCAATAACCATTAATTTTACAATGGTCTCCAGTGTAGACATGGAGCCCAAATAAATTTTGCCTAAAGCTGGTCACTAATTCAGATGTAAGATGTTCTGAATTCCTGTGGGAATATCATTCTTTCTCTGCTTCTTTCTTGTCTCCAGGACCATTTTCTAAAGAAAATGTAGAAGAAAGTGTCTGAATAGATTTGGAGCTGATATGTGACATTTCTGGATTTTCTAGAAAACTCTTGAACTTCCACTGTCTAAAATTTCCAGTCATTTCAGACCCAGGCCTTCCAGAGACTGGAAAGTAAAACAAGTCAGGCAAGTATTCTTCCTATTTTTAGCTTGCCTTCTCAGACTTATGTAGTCACGTTTTCTGTTCCCTGTATCCAAGACTTTTGACCCAAGTGACTGCATTTACCCATACTAGTTAGGTTTAAAGAAGTCATGGAGAAGTGAGGTCCTAAAATAGCCTGTAGAGAAGAAGGAAGTGACCCCCTAGGTGCTGGCAAAGGTAGGAAAAGTGCAGAAGCAGCATATGCAATTTTTGGCACAGTGGGTCTATGCAGAAGAAGAAAAAAAGACAGAGAAATACCCTCAAAACAGAAGAAGTTTGAATTAAACTTTTCTTTATTTTTAAGACTAAAGTCAGCCACCAAAAAAAGGCAAATCTGGGAAACTCATTTTAAGGCTTGAAGAAACACTTATTTAAAAGGCACTATTAGAAAAATGGAACAAATGTCCACAGGCAGAAAAAAAAACCCAAACAAAACAGGGTTACCACAAAATGCAGATATCCCTATCTCAAAGCAATTCAACATTATCTAACATCAACAAAGCCTATAAAAGCACTCATTAGAGGCTTAAGATTGCAAAATGTGTAGAGTATTTTGGAAGCACTATAATTTTGTGCCAAAACAGTTTGTATCTTCATTACATATACAATGTCAGTTCCCTCTCTATCAAACTGACAGCTCTTTTAACAGTAGTCCATTTCCCACCCTCAAGAAATGCACTGTGGTGGGAAGTGTTCCGAAGGGGATTCCAAAAGGCTTCCAAGTATTACAGATTTGAAAATCAATGACTGAGTGACAAATTAACCATGTACTGTTTATCATGAGAAGTTATTTTCGCACTGCCATTTTCTTTTCAATCAGGTATCTCAAAGGCCAATGGATAATTTGGATATGGCCATTCTCATGGCCATTGTCAGGCTCAAAGTTAAATGGATAATTCTAAAAATAGACTGATGCTACATACTGCAACAAAGAGTGGAAAAAGGGAGACAGACCTTGAGTAAGTTTTTCTTTTCCATGGAAGAAAAGAGCATGACAACTTTTAAGAGTGATCTCTAACCTCAGTTGCCAGAAGTGAAATACAGGCAATACAAGCATAAGCATCCATACAGCACTGCTGGAGACTGGAAGGTGATTTATCAAAGTTCTTGTCAAGACAGTTCTTGATTTCTGCCAAAACAGACACAATATACAGTGACTGGGCAGGATCCTTGCTGTCAGACACACACTTTAAACCTGATTTTCAGCACCTGTACCCATACTTTCCACAGAAGGTGATTACGGAACATGCCAGATTTCCTCATAAAATAAAGAAGAAAATTAAATTCTGTAATCATTAGAATATCTCAAAGTTACTAGTTTTGTTCTTGCTGGGTCAGAACCTTCAGATTTTAACAACTTCCAATTGTAGATAGATGGATTGTTATGGATTGTTATTGTCCATGGATACCTGAAACTTGGACTGCAAGTTAAGCTCCCACTGTAGGGACGTGAGATATGATAAAGGTGTTACTGTTGTCTGGGTGTTATCTCAGACCTCAGGGAGCATTAACAAAGCTGGGGGAGAAGAATGTGGAATGTCCACTCATAATGGACACAAAGAAAGCAGAATTTATGGGCCACAAGGGATGCAAACTCACTGTGTTGAATCAGCTCCGACTAAGTGAAAGGTAGTGTATTAGGTTAGATACGAGGAAGAAGTTTTTCACAATGAAGATGTAAAACACTGGAACAGGCCTTCCAGAGTGGTGGTGGATGCCCCTCCCTGGAAACATTCAAGGTCAGGATGGATGAGGCACTATGCACCTGATATAGTTAAAGATGTCCTACTCATTGCAGGGGAGTTGAACTAGAAGATTTGTCAAGGACCTTTCCAACACAAACTATTCTAAGACTCTACACTTCTATGATCAGGAGGTTCCCTCGAAAAGATTCAGATCTGTTTTGGGAGAGGCATTATTAAGGGTCACGAAGGAAATTCAGAAAATTTTTAATTCCTCTCTGTTTTTCCTGAGCAATATAAAAGAAAAAAAAAAAGAGTTAACTAAAGCTACGGGAAGTTTTTATGAACACTTTCCAGAAGCCACCCTCAGAAAGAAGCAATGACAAAAATATAGAGAAGAACATTTCCCTTACATCTTGGAATCACCATCCAGCAAGTTACTCTTAGCTACCCCTCTTTATAATGAAAAAACGTTTTTACTTAATAATATCCACCTGATCTCCCAGAATAAGTCCTGGAGTTTCACAGTAACCATTTCCAACTCTTTTCTTACTCAGAGAAGAAAAAAATTAAAGTTATTCGAACAACTCCAAAGGTTGATCTGGTTAAGTTCAAAGCACAGCTCTGTTTCAGAAAGATGTTTATTAATATGAGAATAGCCATACTCAACCCACACTGATCTTCTGTGAGCTTAAATGTTCAATTAAATCTTGCATGTATCTTTTATATTGAAAGTTTCAAAGCATTTTCTGGCACATACACAAGTTGAAAAAAACCATCATTAGTAAAGTTACATAACTCTTTCGATTTGTTTTGTGAATGACATGATTTCTTTTCAAGAGAACATAGGGCTGGTAGGTTATATTTCCCCTGCTCTTCTCTCATTCCTATATTGTTCTCAGAGTATTTTTGCATTTATAGCTTGAAAAGTCTGATGTTATTTATTTTCTGGACATAAAACCATTAAATTTCTCTCATTGTTTACACAATGTGGCAGTCATTTTGTTTCCAGTCTACCCAAGTAAAATATACTCAGCTCTGTCTAGCAAGCAAACAGTACAGTCTAAAAATTTTCACCATTATCATACATATCCTTTTTTCTTCGTAAAAGTCAAACTGTTCAGATTTTCATAACGTAAAGGTATTTTGACATGATTGGTACATGAAAAGTTCAAGCAAGGGTTAATCTGTCATCACCACAACTTGGAGGGAGTCAGAGCACATGTAAGACAATGCCAACATGGCAGGCAAAGCTCCAAGCAAACCGCTCGAAATAAGGTCAATCTTAGCAACAAAAAGCAAGATTTGCAGAGAACATTCTAAAAACTGCACAGGGAAACAGATACAAGAGTGCTCACTGGAGACATTTAGCTCCAAACTTGGGTAAACGCTGCCCTGGGTATGATCCCATATGGAAGTGAGCTTTGTACAGGAGTGGCTGTAAAAGAATTCTGTGGTTCAAACTTCTGAAGGTATCACAGAATTTGCATTAATTTTAATTATATTTACAATAATTAATATTTTATAAGGCAATCTCTCTTCATGACAGTCTTATAATTTTTTCATTTGAAGGAAGCAGAACTTAGAGATATTAGCTTTACTGTAGTTATTCTTCATATCTTTTATCTATCTGACCATAACAGGAGAGCTGGACTAGATGACTTTTAAAGGTTCTTTCCAATACAAGCCATTCAGTGGTTCTCTGGACACTATACAAGTAACACACATCCTCCTTGCAACTTCTATTAGCTCATGATGAACACCTTGCAGGCAGTCTTTCTGAAAAAAAAAGAGTAAGTTCTAGAAGACAGCACTTCAGTTTGCAAGACAACCGATCTACCTAAAAATTTCATCTGCAAAGGTCCTTTATTCACAGCTGCTGGTAGGCAGGAAAAGTTATAAATATGTAAAGAAGCCTGACTTCTCAATTTTTCAGTCCTACTCTGCTCAGATAGAGCACCACCAAAATCTGTCTCCTGAACTACAGGTCTTACAAGGCCAGCAAGCTCTACCTACAGTGTGTGAAATTTGTTTGGAGGTGTAAGTTCAGTTGTCAGACATGACAGTTTTACAGTGGAAATAAGATAGATGGATGCTGGAGTTTACTTCTAGTGAAGAAAAAATGAATCTTGCAAGCAAAGAGAAAGGACAAACCTAAACCTGCAAAGACAGCTAAAAGGGTATGAGTACACTCACAGCAGAAATAAAGAGCTGCTGTGCTCTTCCAGGTTAACTTTTAAATATGTAAATTTAGACATAAAGATTGAAATTCTACTCTACTCTCTATCCTTAAAAATGAATGCGACAGGTAGATTAAAACAGGAAGAGTAGATAGCCAGAATTTCTGGCCATTTAAAATATCCACAATAGCTACTCACTCCCTGAGCCTGTCCGTATATGGCATATAAAATAACATGAATCTCATTAGCTCAGTATCTGTCTCTATCTGACAGAACTTTTTATTTTTTGATTGATACTTGGCATTTATCATACTGTTTAGACAGATCCTGGTGACAATTTGGAAAGATATTTGCTCGGCTTTCTGTCAGTATTTCACGTTCACACAGCAGACCCCATTAACACAGAATCAGAAAAAAATTCCTTGAATGCAAAGAGAAACAAAATTAGTTCCTTTCAATTAACTCTGTCAATTTTTCAGAAGATTTTAAAGTCAATTCATGGGACATGACAATCTAAAGCAGTGGTTTATATGCTATTTACCGATGTTGATTTCAGGAGAAACTTGAACAAAACATGCCATTTTATTCAACAGCAGAAATGTATTTCCAGAAGCTATGATCTACTACACGTTCCTTTGATTTTCAACTTCATTTGAACAACAGGGAAATCACATAAGTGAATTACAGTTAGCATAGGACAATGATTGTGTAACTGGTCTTCATATAAGCAGAAAGCTTACTGTAAGAAAAGTCAGCAAAGGGAGTGAGATTGGAAGGTATAATAGAGAGCAAGATCTAAAAAATAATATTCCGGGCTTTTTCCACAATGTATTTTGGATGAAAAATACTGTATTCACATGACTTTCTATAATAGCTGAACATGGTTTGTATCATTCAGAAAATCTAAACTTCCAGTACACCTTAGAACTCAAGATCTTAATTAATTATAAAGATAATGCCTGCCTGACTTCACATCACAATTATTTCAGTTCTAGGTAACAAGAAAAGAAAAACTTTAATATATTTAGTGGACTCAAACAGAGACAAAGAGAAACTAAGGAATATCTCTTACTGTACAAAATTTTAGATTTTAACTATTTTAAGAAGGTAAGTTGTTTTTTGTAAGTTGTCAGTTTTCATTACTGAGGGAAAGATTTACTGTGATAAAGCATGGAGGTCCTCTAGAAGAATGCAGGAGAGAAGATCTTTCTTCTTAGAAAGTGGTCGGAAGCATTACTTTAAAACTTCCATCATATCAATACTCTTGGTTTCCGATTTAGAAATGTGTGTAGATAAGTACTGTTATTTATGCAATTAAGTCTCATTTAGTTCAGTGACTATGCATTCACTTCAATGATTACATAATTAGGTCTCATATTTTTCTAGAACGTCAGTCACTACACTATGACACTCAAAACATATACATTACTGTTTAATTTTGTCTAACTGCACTTTATGAGAAGACTCACGGAAGATTTACCTTTTTTGATGGATAGGTTGTCACAATACTTGTTCACACAACTAGATTTTACAGAACTTCCAGTGTAGGTGAATGTTATAGTACTAAATTCTCATCCATATAGCTTTTAGACCTCAGGAAATATAAGGAAACGAGGTTCTCTGGTTTACCCAGAAAGTATATCACTCGTGCTGTGTACTGTGTTTATAGCTTCTACAGAATATGCTTCCTACCTTTACCTCTGTGAAAATTGCTAAAAAGAAAACCCCCAATTGATGTTCTCCACTCTTTCCCACCAGGGAAGTAATCTAAGTGCTTTCAAGGTATGCACAAACAAATAAAGAAAAAGAGCCTTTACTGTCTTACAACTCTACAAGAAAAACCTAACTGGGTTTTGGCTGTAATTCCTAGTTTTCTTTAAATCCTCTGTGGCTTTTAAACTTACTGGTTTTCAGAACACTTAATTGTTTTGTTTCCTGACATCGTCTGGTTTTACTTATACATCTCACATGGACTTTAAAAAACAGTAATTCTAGAATATTTTTTTCCTGAAAAGTTCATGGAAGACAGTAAAACAAAGAGAACCCAGATGAAATCTTCCAAAGCTGGTACATACACAGTTTGTAAAGTTTTAAGTATTGTAAACTTGGACAGCGAGTCCACATACTACATTAATGGTCAAAATAAAATTAACTTATTTAGAGTTCAAAATATGGTATCTGGCAGCACAGCCATGGGAGCATCCTAGCTATTTGCCACAGCAGGGATGTCTGGGAAACTCTTCCTATTTGCTTTGGTTTTACCACTTTTCAAATCATTAGTTGATAACAATTTCACTGTCTCTGAGAGTAAAATGTATCTCTTCTGTTAATTTATCATCAGACTGTTCACCAGCAAGATCAGTTTATTACCAGTATTTTCTTAAACAAACAAGTTAAAAATAAAAGAGGACTAATAACGATGAGGAAATGGTCATATGTGAATTGTATTTAGTGAATGCATATATCTGTCACAGCTGGAGATCAAACAATAAAAACTCATGAACGCTCATGATAAATCAAATGTGACGTCTCTATCAACAGAAAAAGTAAAATAACTCTTACAGATATATGAGGTGTGTTAATGCCAAGTAATAAAAACAAAAATAATGAAATTTGGTTTTGTTAGATTCTGTACCAAATATTAATTTCAAAACTTTCATCCTAGGTCTGGAGAAAATTTGAACAAAATAATAATTGCAAAAATAATTCAGACAAAGCCAAGTAAAAAGTTCAGCAGATAGCTTACAAAAAATTGATGTTTGGCACAGCTCTGCACTTCAATAAGCTTTTTTAAAAACAGAGGTATATGAGGTGTGCTGTCCCAAATGTAGTTGGTTCTTTCCTTTTTTCTTTTTTTTTTTGGTTACAACACAGATTATGCCCTTAATTACTTCAGTCCTCATTCACATACATATATTAAAAGGTGCATAGAGCCATTAGAATGCTATCTCTACATGCATAACATAGTCAAGACATGAGCCTTGACATGACCACCTGAAAAAAACGTTAGAAAGATTTGGTTTTATATCTGAAGTCTCTGGCTAAATAGATGATGTTACTGGTTTTGCACTTCACTAAATTTATCATGAATCTTCTAATACATATTATGTGAATTTATTTAGACAGAAATCTGAAAGTCATGCGTGTTCTTTAAAAGAGTTCATTGTCCACATAAGTGACAGAAAAGTCAATGATTTCTGACACGAAAAGCAGTACAAGTGTGTCCCATGTAAGTTTACATAGGAAGGTTGCCAGATCACATGCATTGCAATTTCTGGGACCAATCTCAAGATTTTCTTTCAGGAAATGTTATTAGAACTCTGATTTATTTACTGCTCTCTGTTGGTTTTGTGACATAAGTGGGTGTTGAAAGGGCACAGTCTTTCTTGATTGCATCCTCAGTCCTTTTAAGAAGTAAGCAAATGATGTAAATAATTAAAGCAGCACCTGCCTTGAATCAGCTCTTATGACACCATTAAAGTACTATGAAACGCTCAAACCTTGCAATTGACTTAAAATTATGGAAATACTCCCTAAATTCATTTTGTTCAGCAGTCTGGACTAGAAACTAATCTTCTCAGATATATCAACAGATATATCTCAGAAATATCAACACACTAACACATTGTATAACCAAATGCTTTGCTGTCCTCCTATTAAAAATTGATCTCCTAAAAGGTAAGGGGTTATTATTACTGCCACCCAGAAAATTATCATCAGTCTAGTCAACCAAATGTCTTTTGTGGGGAAGGATTATATGAACTGTATGATTGAAAGGGTGAATTTTGCAGTCGGGATGTTAATAAATCATTGTGAAATGCCTAGGTGAATTTCTTGGTTATTACTAGTCATTTGCATACTTCAAGGGAAAGTCATGAGTCTCAATAGGCCAAAGATCTGAGCACTCTTGAGCTGAGCTGCAAGTACTGCTGAGCTGCTGTACAAGTTGATCAGAGGAAAAAGACCAAATGGGAACTGCTCTCCACTGCTCAAAAGGGCTGCCCCATACACCTCAAAAGGAAGACTCAAATGAAGAAGCTGTATTTGTATGTGGGGTCAGGGTCAAGGAGACAGATTACTTTGTTTGTAAAGGAAAGAGAGAGAGTGAAAGGGAATTAACACACACAGTGAACAGAGATACAGAGAGAAAATGTACCCGGATGAAGATGATACAGCTGTAATGAGGTTGGGGGTAGGGAAGAAAAAAAAGGGGGAAATGGAATATAAGATTAAAGAAACTATGCCTCTTGCTTGTTTTGTGTTTCACAATTTTGAGAGGTTTATGTTCAGGCATTAATACTAAATAATAAGTTAGCATGCTATTTTCTGAAGACCAACATTTAAAACTTTAAAATCAGGTTTTAAAAAACATAATTGCAAAGAGTCAGTCAGTATGTGCTACTAATATTAATTGCCTCAGAAATTCATATACAGGACTCTAGACCATAATTTTAAAGAAATCTTGAAAACTCACTGACAATTCTCTGCTGTGCACCCCCCCAAAAAACCCCCAAAAACCAAAAACACAAAAAACCTCCAAAATCCCAAAACAAAACAAATAAACAGAGCCCCCAAATCCAAAACAAAACAAAAAACAGCAAAAAACCCAAACAAAACAAACCAACCAACCCCTAACAAAAACATCCCCCCCCCCCCCCCCAAAGCCACCATTCTAAATGTAAATTCCATTTCCCAGCTCTGTCCGGTCCAACACGGATTAGATTCTTCACCTTGGCCATGCCAAACCACTCACCACTCACCCTTCAGGCCAGAGCACAAAATCCCTACTCCCTATTCTACAAAGAACCTTCCCACAGATGATTAACCTGACTGATGTTGTAGAGAGTGCTGAGTTAGCCTTGTAAGGGCTTGAACTAAGAACAGGATAAAATCGCATCAATTAGTCATCAGTCTCAATTGAGCCACCTCAAATAATTCTCATACCAGTAAGGGAGAAAGGATAACTTTTGCTGAACTGCTTTCACTGTTTTTGTGCCTGAAGTCCCCTGGAAGCACTGTAAGTTCAGAGACCTCAGAGGCACTGTTCTTCTACTCTTTTCTTTCAAATGAGAAGTGGAAATTGCTCAATCTCTATATTGACCGAAAGGGCACTGGTGTCCCATGCAGAGAGAGGCTGTTTTTTAGGACTCAGGGCTCAAAAACAGTTAGGGCTTTCTACATTTAAGTATTACCATTAAAGCATTTAGAAGCCATCATAGAAACAGAAACACCACCAAAGCACTGTGGCTGCATAAGCTGTAGCAATACTACACATCTTGAATTTTTGACTCATGTATCAAGAGAGTTCATGTAAACTGTGCTACAGGAGGTGATTCTTGAGAGGACGACTGGAAAGAAACAAAGGAGTACTGTATGGCACAGATGTAAGACCAAGGTTGCTTAAAGTTCATTATAAAAATGTAAAACAAGATGCTACAAGATAAATCTGAAATCAGAAAAGTTTAGCAAGTATCTGTTAAAATAAAATTAACCTGATAAAAAATTGGCTTCTATATTTGCAGTTATTGTGGATCTTTGTAAAACTCTATTTTCTATGTAGAAACTTGTGCTAATTATGCAAGATGTCCTAACTTCCAAAGAAGGACAACCACTTAACACTCCGATGGCAGGTAAATTCCTTTTTGCTCTCTGCAAGTCCTCCTACTATTTAAAGAAAAAAATTCTCTAGAATTAATTGTCAAACATCATGGAGACAACTCAAAATCCCCTGTTACTTAATCAAATTAAGAGGGCTGCAATGTAATTTGCATGTACTGACTGCAGCAGGTTGAAAGTTCATCATTTTCCTCTGAGAAAAACGTGGGTCCTGATACTGAGAAGACTATAGTCTTTTGGCAAGTATTGTTCAGAGTCTTGTCCCCACAACTATGAGAAAATTTTCAAGTTTTACCTCAAATCAGAGATGATGCCTTGCAATTTCAGAACCTGGCTTTATTCCTGTTAAAATTAGCGGAAGCAGATGCAGCCGCTCACTTTGTACATTAGCTACGAGTATGTGCCAAATATACAAATGTAGAAAAAAACCATGAAAATAAAATATTAGTCAGAGTTTTGAAGAAATGCACTTGAGAAGTTTCCTAACTACAATTAAAATCTGCAGTATCTACAGCTGAAAAAACGGTTGTGCATTTACAGTAAGCATTTGACATGCTGTAGGTGTTATCAAACACCTAGAATTGTGAAGTTATTTAAGAAAGATTAACTGATTCTCTGCAAAGACTTTGAACTTTGTTATGACAATAGTTAAAGACAATCCCATGTAACATCCGTACTGCTGTTTCCTTCATTAAAAAGGTGCATTCCAACCTTCTGGAAATGCTCTCACCTTTACGTTATCTCCTGTCTGTTCATAAGCCAAAGGTTTTAATGCAAAACATTGCTAATAATAAATAAACAGAGAAAATGCTAATTTGAATTTATTATTATTAATTTTTAAAAATATCAAACATCTATGTGTCATATAGAGAGGGAGGTGTAGAGTGTTGGCTACAGTGGCATTTGATGTAACAATAATTAATGAAACAAAACTGACAGCTAAGATAGCCACAGGAAATAAATCATCAAGTATTACTCCAATAAAACAAACATCTTGCATATATCATATCTGATTGTATTTCTGATATATTATGAACTAGTACCCCCAGCCTCGATGACATAATGATCAGTGAGTAAAATCCTGGCCCAGTGCTAACAGAAGATTATCAAATCATGCCTGAAAATTATACGAAAAGTCACAACTGGGGTGTTTGTGATCTGTACCAAGGTACCTCGTTGTGTCAGTTTTGCTTGGCCCAGTTTTTGCCAGTGAGTAGGGTGGGGTACAAAGATGGCTCCTGCATGTCCTGTATGAAGATTCTTGAAGTTTTTCACCATGTCCGGCAAAGCCAATCTCTGATGGCTCTGAAGATGATGGACATGCTGCTGGCCAAACCTGGGCCAGTTAGAGATGTTAGTTACGCCTCTGTGAAAACATATTTAAGAAGAAATCAAAACAATGTGAGCACGCACTTCTTTTTAGCCAGAGGAGGAGGAGGAGGAGGTCAAATATGTGAGGCAGAACAACGTGGAGGCACCAAGGTCAGTGGAGAAGGTGGGGGAGGATGTGCTCCAGGCGCCGGAGCTGAAAATCCTCTGCCGGCCGTGGTGAAGACCATGGGGGAGCAGGTGGTCCCCCTGCAGCCCATGGGGTCCACGGGATGCAGAGAAGCATCTACAGCCCGTGGGGAGGTGCCCATGCCAGAGGAGCA
This sequence comes from Acanthiza pusilla, assembly GCA_036630365.1. Classification (NCBI taxonomy): domain Eukaryota; kingdom Metazoa; phylum Chordata; class Aves; order Passeriformes; family Acanthizidae; genus Acanthiza; species Acanthiza pusilla. The sequence goes on from JAXCHO010000095.1 coordinate 3,759,037, forward strand.
GGTGGATGCCTGCAGGAAGCTGTGATCCAGTGGGAGTCCCAGAGACTGAGAGTTGCAAAGGCCTTGCAGGAGAGAGAAAGGCCTTGCTCCCGGGATGGAAACAGCCTGGCCTCAGCTCGGAATTCTGCAGCCTGGACAGAAGAATCTCAGACTGCAGCAAATCGGGCAGGTGCTGCTCATGAGATTGGACCCACGCCAAAGAAGTTCTCAGAGGACTGTCTCTCGTGGGAGGACTCCATGGCTAAGTAGAGGACTCCTCTCCCTGAAGGACTGACCCTGACCAAAGGAAACCCCCATACCCTGCCCCCACCCTGAAGCTGTTGGTTAGAAGGAAGGAGGGAGGGGGTGAGCTGAGAAATGGCCTTAATAGGGAGAGGGTTGGGTAGAGAAACAGTGTTTGTAGCAGAAGAATTATGGTGTTGGACTAAGAGAAAAACCCCATACCCTGCCCCTGCCCCGGAGTGGGAAGGAGGGAGGAGGTGAGCCGAGAAATGGTGCCTTAAGAGGGAAGGGGGGTGAGTGAAGAAACGGTGTCTTAAGAGTTTATTTTTACCTCTGATTTATCCTCCAACTCTGTTAGGTTAATAAATCACTTGACAACTTTAAGTTTACAATCTCCCTGGTTTTCGTCCTTTCTCTGTGCATTCTCCCACCAGTGGCTTATCTCAACTCATGAATCCAGTGTGTGTGTTTTAGTTTTTTTCTTCTCCTCTGCATGGTTGCCGCAGGAGAGAATAAAGAGAGCAGATGTCGCAGGTGCTTGGCATTTAGCCAGGATCAAACCTCAACACAGTGAAAAGTGTAATGAAGAAATACAGAAAGCAAAAGGATGAAGACACTCTATTGGAGAGTAATCAATACAGCTCTTTAGATAAAAATGTCTCAAAAATACGGTAGAGTTCTGTGACAGATTCAATGATCAGGTGGGCGAGCTGATAGTGTCTAGGAATGTTGCGGGAAGTTGCAACAAGATGCAAAGCCCTCATGTCCCCACTGGTGTTGAGGTATTAAAGAGACTCCAGAAAAGGTTACTGTGAAACCTACTGTAAAATGACTTTAAAATGGGATGCTACACCACACAGATTTATTGTGAACACACAATTCCTAAAGGCATCTAGGAAATACAGGCTTCCTGCAACATTGAATAAATTGGCATTAAGATGGAAAGCACAAATATGGGCTCTGACTCAGTCATTCCAGAAAACAGCTATCATCAGGAAGTCAAATAGAATCTTACAAGTTATTGGGAAAGAATCTGAGTACAAAACATAAAAAGTTATACAGCTCTAGTTAGTATATTTCAAGAAATATATAGTACAATAATAAAAATATTGGGAGTGACAAAAAAGATGACTACAAGTATGAAATACTTTTACAGTACTGCACAGTGGAAGAGACAAGACAATTTCCCCAAATAAAGGAGGAAGAGGGAAAAAAATATAAACCCCAAAAATATTATTGTGAACATTGCTGAGAGGGTCTGTGGATGGTAATTCCCTATTTCTCATAAAAACATAAGAATTAATAATTTCACTGCAAGTGTAAAAACAAAAAACCTCTTTCATTAAAGTATTATGTAAACTGTAAACCACTTTGACACAGTTTGTTAAAGGAAATAATTAAAGATGGATGAGTTAAAAGATTAATAAAATCATAATTTAATGAAAGATACCATGAATGTCTCTAAGCAAAGTTATCCAAACCACACTGCTCTGAAAGATGCTCCAGACTGACCCTTGAAACTGCTGTCTATCATAAGCTTGAGGGATATATAAAGAAAAGTAATTTTATAGTTGCCCTACTTTAAATATATTTTCCTTTTGCATCTGCTGCTGCTTGTGATTCTCACACAGAATATTCTTCTTGCAGACATTCAAAGGTTTTATACCCCTGGCAATTAGCACAGTGCTGTAGAAATCAAGAGATCTTGATGCTGGTTCTAACTCTGCCCGTGAGCTCTGCACAAAGGTCTCATTTTCTCCTTCGACTTATTGGGATTGCTGATCTGTGACCTTTTTTTAGCTCTTACACAGTTTTTCATAAAATCTTATTGCTTAGAGTTTTTGGTCTATTTCGCCTAAGGGTTTGCTGTAGTACACTGTAAACTGTGGGACTGGCCACAGTGACCAGTCCCTGGAGTGTGAGGTATTCATACCAAAATACTTACTGAAAATGGAAGAGAGGCCTGGACTTGTATTACTCCTAAAAGCCTTACTACATGGCAATAATTAATTCTGAGGTCCAAAACAGCTAAGAATAAGCTAAGAAATACTAAAGGGCTTTTTCGAAGGAGGATCACCCATTTGTAACAGAGCCCTTTTGATTAAGAAACAGAAGTTCAGAAAAAAGAGGCAAACCACAGAGACTGAATTGCTGGTCACATGAGTAAATAGCCGCATGTTACCATTTTTATTTGTTTCTTCAAGTGTAGCCTTCCTGTCTAGCACTGTAACTTTCTGAGAACACCTGCATGTACCAATATGGTGTGTGCTACACGAAGTGTATTATTAGGATGAAGATATCCCCTGAATGCATCACATCTTCTTTTAAAAGGATTGTTTCTGTCAGACTTCCCAAATTAATGTAAGTCAGATAGGTTTCTAAAAATCCATCAACACACACACACACACACACACACACACACACACGTGCACACACACACACACACACATATTCTAAATGCCTCTGTAAGCCAGAAATCCACAGGAAAGACAAAAAGAAGGAAAGAAAAAAAAAGAAAGAGCAGAGTGAAGGGCGGAGAGAGAGTGAGAGACTAACAATCAGGCAGGCATACTAAGAATTACTGAGGTAACAACACTTTTTCTCACTCCAAAGTAACAAGCCATTTGTTTATGTGCTGTAGACTTCAGGTTATTCATTCCATGTCACATAAACAGAAGCTGTATCTGTACTTTTCTAAACCAACTAACAACCTTGTTCTTCATTCAAAATTTCTTACTTCTCACTCATGCCATTCAACTCATCAGGAAGCTGGCTAAGGACAGCCAGCACACTTGAAAGCATAAAATACAAATCCGTTGCTTCTGTGAGAAATAACTTCAGAGCTTTTAGCATCAAAAGAAAAAGGCACCAGAAATTCAGCACTGTCAGTCAATTCTGACACAGTAGGCGAACAACCCTACTACAGGAATTTATGCATAAAATAGCCTGAAGAATCTGAAAGCTTTGCCAAATACAGCATTTACATTTGAGGGAAAACAGCTTCAACAGCATCACTCATGTGCTGTGGTATCTGCTTCAGCAGTACCAGGTGGTAGCCTGGCCAGTGTGAATGTACTTTACAGAGATAAAAAATTATGAACAGTTTGGGTTTGTTTTTTTTAATACTTGTCCTTAAAATAACTTAACTACAGAAGCTGAGCAACAGTAATTTGTTCCTTACTAAAATGCTGAATTTCATTAAACATCAAGCAGAGCAGTTAGTTATCTGATAAGCTGAATTAAATGGTGAGATCAGAAACCATAATTTTTAGTTAAATATTGCTTTTAAGTTAAAAATGTTAAGAATGAGTAATTTTCATGAGAGAACAAAAAAAAATCATGTTAGTTAATTATCTGAATTACAAATGTTGAGGCGGGAGAGGTGATAAGTCACATAAATACTTCCCAAGTTTTCCTAAATGTATAAAGAAATATTCATAATATAACTCCACACACAGCTGTACATATCATATGGTATGTGGAAAATAATAACAAACCAATCTGTACTAGTCATAGGAATGCATGTACTTTATAAAGTATCACAAATATACCCTGTTTCATAAGTGGGTAAAAGTTGAGCAGCGTCTTGAATGAAATTTGAAGAAAATAGGACAAAGGAAATATGAACTAATTCTCCCATTAAAACATGATCACTATCTGCAAGCTCGAGAGAAAATATTTTTTAAATAGAACACGCAACATTCCAACTTACTTTACTCAAAATTGCTATACAGATATCTTAATAACTATTTAAAAAGACAAAAACAAAATCTGGCTTTGATATGCAATGTGTACTTCTCCATGACCTAATTGATCTATTTAACTTCATTGTGCATTCTCTACTTTTGTTTTTAGTATTGCATTTTTGCTCCTGCTCCAACAAACATCACAGTACTCATTTGCATCCCGCTTCAGTAGTTGCACATTTGTGCACTGATGGGTAACAAATATGGAGGAGGTTTATCAAAGAGGTCTTGTGCTTGCATGAAGAGGTGAGGTGAGCCTGACCACAACAGGCCAAGGGTAAAGCAGTGGCCAGCAGTGATGCAGTCGTTGCAGGGTGAGTTCTTGCTTTAGCACTGTGATATCAGAGCTCATCAGGTCACAGGGACCTCAGGAGACTGCCTACTCATGGGGACAAGAAAGGAAAAACTGATTCTGCAAAGACTAAAGCAGCATCAGATCTACTTCAAAGGAGTCACACCTATAATAACTGATGAGATATCTGTCCAGAGAAACCATTTTCTATGCTAATGTCCATTACTTCCGCCAGAGCCAAAATAAAACTGGTAAACAACAGCATCCGCTACGAGATCAGTGTAATAACACCAAAACAAATAATGGGCTGTTATCTCAGATGGAACTAAAATGATTAAACCAGAAGGAACAGAGGTAATTTATTTATCTGTATATGCAGTGCTACAATTCAAACACCTGCAATATCACCACACTAATCTTCTTTTCAGTACAAATCACGTCTCTTAATTTTCATTTATACTAAGCACTGCTTACTCTCTTGATGTTACTCAGAGATTTTCATTAGAAATACTACTGATGAAAGGAAATAATTTTACAGCAGAAGTGTGGGAAGTTTTTTGACAATTATGGTAAAACTGTCCTTGAAATTTGATCATTTTTTAAAAGGGGGCTGCACACTCACCACATTGAAGAACTCATTTTAGATGTAAGATCCTATCATAGTGATTTCTTTTTTAATGTGTAGTAACTGATTACATCAGATTAATGAGTGGTGTAACAGCTATGCACTCTCTCATCTGTTCTCTAGGTCACAAGAACTACAGTCTTTGATCATGGCTCTTCTCTGCCTTCATTGTTAATCTGACATAAAATTACTAGAATGAAATTTAAGCTTTCTTGTGACTAGCATATGTATATTTGAGAGATAAGGTAATTAAGAGCACCCTAGACCACACCTCAGATTTTTTGGAAGCTCATTTTAAGCTATTTCAGAACTGAATGATCTTTGTTTATTTAACAACTAATTTGACTCTTAATATTCCACTTTGCTTTATTTGTGTGGAGGAACTAGTTAGCAAATGCAGTGATTTGCTTTCTTTTCTTCAGCTCTGTAACATAAGCTCAGATGCAAACAACTTCTCCTTGGGAGAAGAGTAGCCATCTATCCAAGGCCTTCAGCAACATTATACAAAGAATGTGTCAGAAACAGATGCCCTGTTTTCCTTTTTTGCTAATGTGATGGTTTTTGCCCTGACTGGAAGCCAAGTGCCCACCAAAGCCACTCCCCTCCTCAGCTGGGTAGGAGAGAAAAAATATAACAAAAGGCTCATGGGACAAGAGAAGGACCAGGAGAGATCAATCACCAATTATCACTGGGGCAAAACAGACTCAGCTTGGTGAAATTAATTGAATATATTTACTCAAATCAGAGTAGGATAACGAGAATTCAAAATGAAACTTAACCTTCCCCCCTTTCTTCCCAGGCTACATTTCATTCCCAGTTTCCTCCACCTCCTGCCCCCAGGGGCACAAAGAGACATGGAAAGGGCTGTGGTCAGCTCATCACATTGTGTCTGCCATTCCTTCCTCCTCAGGGCGAGGGCTCCTCACACTCTTCCCCTGCTCTAGCATGGGGTTCCTCCCACAGGAGACAGCCCTCCACGAACTTCTCAAATGGGAGTCCTTCCAACAGGCTGCAGTTTTTCCCAAACTGCTCCAGCATGGGTCCCTTCCTTGGGTACAGTCCTTCAGGCACAGGCTGCTCCAGTGTGGGTCCCCCACGGGGTCACAAGTCCTGCCAGGGAACCTGCTCCAGCTTGGGCTCCTCTCTCCACTGGGACACAGGTCCTGACTGGAGCCTGCTCCAGCACAGGCCTCCCATGGGATCGCAGCCTCCCGAGGCACCCCACAGCTCCAGTGTGAGGTGCCCCATGGCTGCAGTGGAACATGTGCTGCACCATGGACCTCCAAGGGCTGCAGAGGCACAGCTGCCTCACCATGGTGGGCACCATGGACTGCAGGGGAATCTCTGTCTGTGTTTCTCCACTGATCTGGGTGTCTGCAGAGCTCTTTCCCTCTTGTATTCTCATTCCTCTCCTCTGGCTGCTGTTGCACTGACACATTTTTTCTTCTTAAATACATTATCCCAGAGGAGCTACCACTGGTGGGCTGATGGGCCTGTCTTGGAGGCAGCTGGCACTCACTCCACGGGATGGGGGAAAGCTTCCATTACCCTTCCACAGCAGCCACCCCACCAGCTGCCCTGCTACAAAAATCTTGCCACACAAACCTCATATAGCTAGACGATAACGGTATTTCATTATGGTCCTAATAAATGAATGATTATTTTATCTCTCCATCTTAAATCCCTACTGCAGCAAGCAAAACTCGCAAACATGAATGTATAGAGCACAGTCCCAGCTACCACAGAGTCCACTGAAGGATCCCACACTGACAGTTCCTATACATTATGCAGGAGGCAGGAGGTTGTACAATTTAAGCTTATTCAACACACTAATGTCCCTTTACTCCTCCTCCACTTTTATATAAGTTCATGACATAAGCAATTTGAGCCTTAAGAAAGCAGCATCTCTACACCCCATACTCCCACAAACACAACCCAAAGCACTTCAGATGAATAATGAAGACAAGGAAACAGTATCACAGCCATCTCTATGAAGCCACTGGAGTGTGGTTATGGAAGCTGAAGTGAGATGAAGGAGAAGTAAAATCAAGTATAAATTTAACCTCACTAGAAATGTCCTGGAGAAGACCATTACATGAGGACTTCATGCAGGCAAAGATGGACCCAGTGAGAGAGTGAATAAGCTATAAGGGAGTGAGACGTTTTATTCTTTTGAGGCATAAAGGAAAAACAGGAATGCTGAACATGAAGAGTTTCGGCTGCACAAAGAGAAAGTTTACATGTCCATGCGGTTACACTTTACCTTCTGTACTTGACTTTGCACACACCAAGTGAAGTGAGGGATATCTTTAAATTCAAGCTTTGCCTGGATTGCTATTTCTGGCATTGAAAATGGTAACAACTTGCTCACCAAGGAGGTGCAATTATTTACCTGTGTTTCAGATGGAATTTTTAAGCCTCTCTAATTGATGGTGAAAGACAATGTCAGCTCTAGAAAGGAAGGCTTTGAATATATCCCACTGATTTACAACGCATTATTTTCAGCCCAAAGAACGTTGAGTTCACATTGTGCATAGCTAATGTCTCTGCTTACATTAACCACGAAATTATTAGTCTCACCATGAAATCCTACGTCTACTCATCCCAAACATTAAAAATGTCGTTATATTTTTATTTATTTTTTTACATTTTATTTTCTTCGCACTCCTAAGTCAAACATCACTCCCTCCGCAAAGCAACATGCCATAGAATGTAACTTTCTGTCGCCCTTCTCAGTGATAAGGGCCTACGTGTTTTGCATGGTTTTAGTGAGGTGACCTTTGATTTGTGCTAGTAATGACAGACGATGGGTATTTTCCCCTCCCTGTGATGAATATAGCCTTAATATATACTTAGTTTGGAAAATGCATGACATTTTTCAGGACAAAACTTTCTCTACGAACACAGAATATTGTATGCAACACTACATTTCTGTCATTGCAATTATTAGGTTTACATTATTACTGCCTTAAATGAAACATGACTATTCTGCCACAAAATGCAATGAGAAAAAATTTTAGTCTGGAGGATTAGATTGGGCTTGCAGTCAGAAATAATAATCAGTGCTTACCATGTGATGTTTTTCAATTTTCTGTATGACAAAACCAGCAGACTAAAATTGTTTTTTGTACTTTCCTGAGGGCATTGGCTCCCACTAGAAATAAGGGCACTGATTTTTCTAGGCATACATGTAAGAGGAAATAACTGATAAAGCATGCCTCAAAATATGGATCTATTATTTTAATGCACCCATACACACGGCAATAATTTTTGTTGTAACTATTGTGGACCATTTTGACAGTCCAAAAGATAATAAACCAACAGACACACAAACTTAATATTCAAAATTAATTTGCAATAGTCATTATTTGCCTTTCTAAAATGGCAACTTACCCAAAACAGGAAAAGAAAATTGACCCTCCAGCTGTTCTGAAGATAACCAAATATAAATTCCTTTACATTAAGTTGAAAAAAAAAACAAAAACCAACCCCAAAAAACCCAACCCAAAAAACAAAAAAAACCAACCCCCACAGAACTATAAGAAACAAAAATAAGCTAAACAAATGCCTTAACTGCATGCTGTGAATATGAATTTAGATATATTAGTAACATGGGTGTCCCATCTTAGACTTCTGTTTATATGAAGTTTGAGCTCACCACTACAGTAAAAATTAAATTTATGATATTTATCTGGGATTCTTGTCTAGCATAAGGCTTTTTTCTATATACCTAATTAAACCAGTGGCTTTTTTTAGGAAAGTAATGTCTTAAACAGAGATACCTCTTGTCTTAAAATAAATTCATATGTCAGCTCTCTAAAATGTAATTTCATTTCAGACCAGACACTTAGTTGCTAAAATAAAACAGCTTATTTAAATAATATGATGTAGTTGTCTTTTAGTCCAGACCTAGTTAATTGACTGACCTCATGTTAATTGATTAGATACAACGTGGATTATAAACTTGATAAATACTTTCACAGGAATATGTATCAGTTGAGTTTGTAGGGTCAGCCTGGTAACAGGCAGTAATTTACACATCAATTAGCAGCTGTAGGACAAAGAATAAAAAGGCATGAAATGTAACTGTCATATTAAGAATACGCAAGTTGGTGATATTTCATTGAGAGAGATAATATCAGCTTTTCTCTTGTTTTAGACACACTAGAGTTCCTCTTATTCACTTCTATAACAGTTTCCTCTCTTACCATGTACATTTTCAGCCATCAGTTTACTCCCAAGAGATCCAAGATTATCATCTATGTGTAACACAGCATTTACATTAAGTCCTGTCCCACCTGTATTCCTCTGTTGTCCTCACTTTGCCTGATTTTAACATTATTTGATAAGCATGTTTTGCTTACCTATGTGATCTGTGAAGTTTTGCTCCTTTTGATGATGGAAAAACCACAGAGATCTTAGAAGATACATATGGCAACAACTTGATCTGATTAAAAGTAGTATTTAGTAACATTCAATGGAATAAATAGCCGATTTGACAGAACTATATTTCTATCCTGTCTTTATGGATAGCCATTCCATGAGACACTCCTGAAAGAGTTTAGACACTATGCTTGCTCACAGCAGAGTGGATTTATTGTGGACATATGTGGTCATATGTTTCAGTATCCCTTAGGGGAATTTTTGCTCCTAAAGTGTATAACAAAATGCAAAGAGCCAAGCATCAAAGATCACTACTAGAATATGCACATAAAGATGTGCACAGACACACACTTACACATCTCGTTCTGCAAGCTTGCAGCAGGTCTGAGACAGCCAGTAGAAGGATCTTGGCCCCGTGAGGCTTTGATCCTCAATCCAAAAATACAACCTATAAATTATAATCAGCAGAGACATAAAGCAATAATTGCAACCAAGGGATTTCAAAGCAGTCCTGATGCCAAAGTGGTTTCACAGACATAGTTCACTGGATATATTTTTGAGCAACACACATTTTTCAAGCTCTGTTTTTCCACCGAAGATGCTAAGGAAGAATAATGGGCTAAATTAGTCTAGTCTATACTTGGATTACTGCTGCTTGGCCAGGGGGTTGAAGAAGTGGAAATAGAATGGGTCTGACCACTGGATGTCACTCTTGACTTCAACCTTCTTATATTAACTGTGTTTCTGGCAAAAGAAAATTCTGGGTGTTTCTGTCGTTATGTCTAAGATGCAGCATGGCTGAACCTTCAGAGGGATGATGAAGGTTGAAACTGTTGCTCTGACAGTAAATTCCTGAATAATCTTCCTTAGATCTTTCTGGATTTTGCCTCAGTTTCCCAATCTGCAAATCACTAATAAAATGAAATCACGCTTTTTCTACCCCTGGGACAAATTAAGAACTAATAAAACAAAAGATCTGTGGCTGAGAAGCACTGTGAAAATACTGTCACCAATACATATATAATCTAGAAAATAAATGTAACTTCTATAATACTGTGGTTGTATATTGTATTATGATATAGAAGTACAGACAGGTTTGGGTTGAAAGGGACCTTAGAGGTCCTCTAGCTCCAACCTCCCTGCCCAGTGCAGGGACACCTTCCACCAGACCAGGCTTCTCAAAGCCCCATCCAACCTGGACTTCAACACTTCCAGGAATGGGTCATTCACAGCTTTTCTAGACAACCTGTGCCAATGCGTTACCATCCATACAGTAGAGTGCTGCTCATGTCTAATTTAAAACTACCCTACTACTACTGCAGAAGTATTTTCAGGACTCTTTCAGTGCTCTTCATTACTATGACTAGTACTGTACTTTTCTATAAATAACATGCATTCTTGGGCAGTAGAGAGTCCCAATTTTAGTAAGGGTAAATCTTAAAAACTAGAAATATAATGTTTAATGAAATAATGATAGGGTTTGTTTTTTTAAGATCTGGTGTTCATCAAATCAAATGTTCATTTGACTGATGAAAATAAAAATCTCTATTATACTCAATTTGAGTAATTTCACTAAATTGTGTTGAAAACATAATGGTCACAATGCCAATGTAGATTCTTTTTTGAGATTTACCTACATTTACTTATTGGACCTTAATAGGGAACTTCTCTGCGAAAATTTCTCAGAGCGACTTCCCATTAGGTTGGGGCCCTCTTTCAGGAGGGCCTTGGATGGCAAATCAGATGCAGGTGGTTCCCAAGCAGGAGTCAGCCTTGCAGTACTAAAACCCACATCTCTCTCTGCATCAAGCCCTAGTTCTCACATACTTAGAGCATCTTGCATGCTAGTAGGCCATTATTTAGCTGTGTTTTGCATGAAATGGATTTTTTCTAAAGAATCCAGATTTTGCTTCTGTAGCTCTTCTTCACAAACACAAAGAATACAAGGGAAAATGAGGTGGGGATCCCTGGTGACTCCTCCTGATGGGGCTCCTCAAGTGAGGGCAGAAGAGCAGCCTGCCCCACCAACAATCCTGACATCCACTGTCACTGCATCCTCACAGAGGCTGTGGGGCTGTGGCCAGCAGAGATGTGGGGCTCTATGCTGGGAAGAACATTTTGGGCTTGTAAAAGATTTACTATGGGATATTCAGCAGAAGAACCAGGAGGCATCATGGTGGAGTGGGGCAGAAATAAGCATGGAGGAGAACCAAAATAGCATGCAGTACAGAAAGAAAAAAAAAAAAAAAAAAAAAAAAAAAGGGGGAGGACTGAAAGAGCACTCATGCACAAACAGGAGTGGACAGGACACTTATCTGACATAGGCTGTGCCTGATCAGTGTGGTTTGCCTTGTCTGCTCACTAAAGCCCATTTCTAATTCTTCCCTTGGGCAAGGGACCCTGCTTTTCATGCACCTGTCTGCATGGCAAATCTACATGCCAAAAAACTGACATGGAACCCACTCATCACAGGGTTTGATCTGTCTTTGGAAAATGCACATGAAGACAACTTTTTCCTCGGCTTTCTCCCAGTATTGTAAAATGGAAAAGGCTTTTGAGAGTATGGCAGACTTTCATTGGAAAACTGACTTCAACAGTATTATTCTGTTAGAAGCACAAATCTTCCCACTTACTGCTTCCTGCATGTAGGAAGAGAGTTATTATCAATAAGCAAAACAAAGGGATGTGAAGCCACAACTCCATAATAGTTTTCCTTGTGTCAAAAGCTCACATTCAGTTCATTTAGGAGAATTAAGAGACGTACCACACATAAAGACAAAACTCTAACGATGGTAGCACCTTGGCTCCCAAAATTCAGTGTTCTTCAAATTTGGAATCTTCTCCTACTTCTTGCTTACAGCAACCACACTGAACAATGTGCAATTAACTGCAGCAATGGCCTAAGACATGACCAAGCCTTTCCTAGCAAACACTCTGCAAGGATTATTCTGTGCTGGTGATGACTGGGTTAAACACCCCAGTTAATGAGAAAACTTATGTAAGGTGACCAAACTCATTGGAACTAGAACCATGAAAAATGGGCAGGAAGCCAGAGGTTAAGGAAAACAGGTGGAACTAACTAATCCTTTTGTTACAGACCTAACATACAGAAATACCAAACACATAAGTCTGTTACCTTGTATTTCTCATTTCAACAGAAAACTCAGTTTAGATTTCTTTCTAAAATACCACCAGCCCTACTTTTTCTGACAGCAATTTCTCAAAGCTGGCTCTGAAATGAAAATAGTAATATATCCTATTCACACTGGCCTTCTGTGATTGAAAGGCTCCGTAGTTTAAACTTCTCAATTTCTTGTTTATTCACTTTCTCTTCTCTCAAAATAAAGAAAACCTATTACATGTCTAAAATGATAATTTCCTATGCTACATTAGTTAGCAGTCTACTAGCTGACATTATTTGCCCTGCTACAGTCATTGCACTCGATACATGCAAATAATTACCTTGCCTATAAAAATATATATACACGAAAGTCCAAATTGGTTGAATGGTCTGTTTATCACTAATAGTTTGACAAGCTTTTTTTTCTTAAAATCAGCCAAAACATTGTTTTTCTTTCTCATGGAACAGAAGAGATTTCCTATACTGGCAAGTATCCATGAAGAACATATGTAAATTTTGTCAGTTTGAATTTTCAAACTCCTGGGCAATGAGATTTGCTTGCTAATTTGCTAATTCGACACTGGAAGTAACAATAACTACAACAAAAAAACCAAACCCAAAACTGACAAACAGACCAAAAAAAAAAAAAAAAAAAAAAAAAAAAAAGAAAGGTGAGGATAATTTCCTTATCATCTATAAAGAAGAAACAGTAGAAGCTGCAGGGTACTGCCAGAGATAGTGTGGTTACTGCCTCCTTCTGCGTGCCTTAACTTCTACAGATCCCAACAAGTGGACAACATGAAAAGCCACTGCCACCAGTCAAATAAAACATCCCAAGGCATACATCCCATTTCTGTGTCCCTAGAGATCTGAGATGATATACCTTGCTATACTCACAGATATATCTATAGGAAGCATCAGAATTATTCCAAACTGGCTGTAAAACTTGTTTGTTTATGCCTGTGTTGTGGTCTCAAGCAGATTACTCAGGTACAAGGGCGGTGCACTGAAGCACCAACCTCAAACTTTACATGTGACTTCTGTGCTGGGTCACACCTTTATGCTAAGCTTGTGTCACCTTGAAGACATCACATCTTCTCCGCATAAAAAAACTACTTCATTGAAATAAAGGGAATCTGAGTGATAAACAACCTCTTGTGTGCTTCTAAATGAAACCAAACTTTGTGTTTGATAACTGTCTTTCATAAATAAAATTACCTGCACATGTGCTACCTTCTGTTTGCTAACAGCCTTTCCTCCCATTTCTTTCTGGCTGAGCACAAGATGGGATTTGCCGTATGTTTCAATTTGAGAACTTAATGATTGTGGTTGGTACAATGAAATTTAATTTTAAATAAATATTATACACCTACCAACAGAGGAAATGAGAAAATCATAAACAGATCATCTGAAAGCTCCTCTCTGTGCTAAAATCTAAGCAAGAAACTGAGATGTGACGTGAACTAAACTGCTAAATTGGATTCAGAAATGAATACATAGGCTATGGGAGGAAATATAAGTACATTTGCTGTTTCTACACAGGAATACACTTGCATTTAGTGAACTACATTTCACTGCCAGCCTCTAAATGGTCTACATTGATGTTGGGCTTTTTTAGTTGATACTAGTAGGAGGCATGAAAACAGAACTGGATAAGAAGCAGGATCAGAGTGTGGATAAAGATTTTGATTCACAAGCACAGGCTTAACATAATGCTAAAATAAAATCTAATTAATTTAATGTTGCTTACAGCTGACTTTAATCCTATCAAGAATGTAATAAAGAATGGCTTTACATAAAGCAAAGTACTTTTAACTCCCTTCAAGTAAACTACACAATGCTTAAGCACAAGATACTTCCTATTCAAAAAGTAAGTTTTAGAAGATATTTTGTTATTTCTGAAGGCTAGTATCTTATATTTTCAGGAAGGAAAAAAAAAAAGTACTGTTTTCTTTAGGTCTCTACTTCTCCTGATGAAAAAAATACCAATTAAAGAGCCATGAAAAGCAGCATTTTGCTCAAAGGAAAAAACTGATTATTGCCTTCACCATCATAAAAAGCCATGAAAGGAACAAAAGAACAAAATTAGAAAAAAAGTCAACATCATTAGTGTATTAAGCACTGTCCCCTTCGCCACATTGAGAACGTGCGCGTTCTGGCACAGCCTAAGGAGGCTGAATTTCCACTACTTAAACTAAAGAATTTACTAGTCCTGTAGGTGAACTCCTGCATCACATTAAAAAATCCACCAGCCAATACCAGACCCTTTAAGTCTCATGCATTCAAAACAATCCTTACGCACGTGTTTATCATCCCACTCAATACCAATCACCTGTGATTTTGCACTACCATGGTGCTGCCCCTGTCATACTGGATGAAATTTAAGCTTTCCCACTACTGCAGCAGTGGGAAAGCTATTTCACTGTAGACTGAATCCTGACTGGGAGAGCAAGATGAGAACCCTGAACAGCACTCAAATATATGTGAAAAAGTATTTTCTTAGTCTCAGTGGGGTAGATACAACTCAGTGAACTCAGTCCAGCTTCCTGGTAGTATTTTTTTTTTTTTTTAAATTTGTATTTTAAATCTGAAGCAGTTATCCAGGTCCCAACTCCACCATCCTGTGCTCTCAACTCAAGCACGGGGAAGCTGCACTGACAGCAGCTCCCCAGTGCATGGAACTGCCCCATCCCTGCCAGCCACCACTTGCTGCTGATTTTCGGTATCGTTTTGAACCTACTTCTCTTATTCCTAACCCTTGGAGTTCTAAAATTGTTCAAGTGAGAAAGTCAGAAGACAATTCTACACCTGCAACCAAGGATAGTTTTCAATACATCAATAAGAAAGTGCAATGAAAAACTTTTCATCATGAAATTGCACAGAATTTTAAAAGTAACTATCGGCAAGTTTCAGTTACAGGAAAATTCAGCCTTTTAGCACATGGCTATTTCTCAGTTATAGGCACAAGAACTGTTTATGGAAATCAGTAGATATCCATTTTCTTCTCACTTGCATAGGACTATAAATGAGAGACAGGCTATGCTAATGATTTTTTGCAACTATCATTGCTGGTGTCTGAGAGCTTCACAGATAATCAATTTCCACAAGACTTGTGAAATCAGCAGTTGCATTATCTGTCTGCCAGAGACAGATTCATGCCAACATATATTTTATTTTGGGCACCCAAAAGAGCAAACACTATGGGTTTGGGTTTTTTTTTTTGTTTTTAGAACACTTGACGTCACAGAGAGAGCTTTGCTATTTAAAACACACCTTTCCCTCGACTGCAGCTGCAAGGGTTTCACATCTCTGCCTAACAGAGCCTAAATTTTCAAGGCAGTTAGAGAGATTCTGTTCTGGATTAGTATCCCAAACATCTGTATCTACAGGAAGCCAACAGGTAGTCTCCTCGACTTCAAATAGTATTGTTAGTCCTAAACAGTGCAGATATGAAAGAGAAAGTCATAGCAAGAAGGAACTGTTGAAATTTGTAACACATTCAATACCAATTGCTGCTTCCAACAGGAAATTACATTCCCTCTTCATGTACAAAGAATTATCTAGTATTTTGAGTAAATAATTCAAAGAAATAATTCAGTCACTCACTGATCTGATGACACCAGATGAAACAACACCTCTCATACTAAGCATATTTTCATTCAACATAGTAAATGGACTCTTGTCTCAGTGAGTATTTAGTCAAGACCTTTTCAACTCAGCTCAGAAACACTGAATAAATTATATTAATTAGAAATTTCATGAAAAATACCAATTATCTACTGCTGGGGACTCTGGCATGTTTTGCCTACTCAACATCTGTGTTGTTAGATTAAAATGTTCTTTGAGGCACAGACTGCTTTTATGCCTTATGCAACATTCTTCATGCTCAGAAAATAAACAATATCTGTTTTGCGGATTCACTACTGGAAAGTAGCCATCATTATTAAAGGATTTTTTTCCCCTCTGGTTTTTAATAGCATAACAGAAGAAAGTAAGACTTAGATGTTAATGCTTATTAGAAGAACAACTTTCAGCTCTTTATTGTGATATTTGCAGTTCATATTTAAGCTCTTGCTTAGAATAGGGAAATGATTAATTTTCAACTGCATTAGGTCTATTGAGCTAGACCAATTAAACTGAAAAGCTTAAAAACCAGCAACTTAGGCACAGTTCAACTCTTTCTGCTCCACTTTTTTTACCATAAAAGCATCATCTTTCAGAATTAAAAAAATCAGACAAATGTCATGTGGCCAGCCAATGTGAAAAAATCCTTCTTTTCTTTTTCTCCCACGTTTCGCAAACACAAGAAGGAATAGAATCTCTGTTAGGCACAGACATGGAAATTAATTTCTGCTGTCATAAATTTTGCATAGGCAATTAAGTCATCCTTGAGAATTGCCTCTACTGGGAAAAAAAGTCTACAAACTCCAAAAGCTTAGGATTTTTCTTTATGGCTAGAATAATGAATTCAGCAGTTCCTGTTGGGACTGTGATTATGACCAAAGTGATCAGCAAATCTGTGTATGCACAAACATGAGAGAGCTACTGACTTTGGCCTGGGGATGAAAGCATTTTATTCAATGCTGTTTTAGGACAAATTAGACAAAAAGCCAAACCATGGGTATCTTGTGTTGGTACACATTGACGTAAGTGACTTCGCCAGCTTTGTGGGTCATGGGAGGTAAGCAAAAGATAAGGAAAGCAAGAAACTTGTGTTTAGTACTTTGCTATGTTCTATTCCCAGCAACTAATGCAGGTCTGCTTGTTACAATGTTTCATATATATATATACATAGATATATTTATACTATTTATGTATATATAATCACACAGAAATATCACATTTTCTGTATCACAGAACTTACATACACCCACACCACATTTAAAGACTATTAACTTTGTTTAAAACTGATTCAGAAGTACTATAAGAGAGGAAACCAAATTGGGAGTAGCTGACAAGAACCTGTCGAAGAAAGCTCTGTAATGCTCCAAACTGAATGTGAGACAGAAGGTACTACTCTTGGCATTTCTGTTTTTATTCTTCTTGCTGCTAAAAATTACAATCTAACAATAAAAAGTTTTATTGGTGGCTAACTTATACCTTCCCAGTGTCCAGGGCCTGGGAAAATGGAATCCACAGAAGAAAGAACAGTTTTCCTTCCATATACTTTACAAACTGATACAAATTTAAAACTCAGGATGGTACTTTGTCCCGATTTCCTTTTCCAAATTCAAAGTCAATTGAATAAAGTTGCATATAACATTTTGTAGAACTCTGCATGGTACACTCAGGATCTGCTCTAATTACAGTTAACATACTTCCCTCAGAGACTGTATGTGTAATTCAAAGGTGAACCAGGTTATTGTCTTAGGCAGATTTGCCACTGGCTCATTATGAAAACCCTAAGGAATACTGTGACCTAATAGCAGTTGTACCAACAAACTGATACAGAACACTCTGCCAATACCCAAACTTTTGTGCTCAAAACAAGCAGCCTTAGTCCACAAAAAACGACTCAAGCCTTTTGCCTGGTTCAGCCATTCAGCCTGATTCTGGGGGGATTTTAGGTGACAAAGGCATCACAGGCAGAACAAGACTGAATTGTAGGGTCATAGAGTTGATGAAGTGGGCTGGTCAGACATGGCAATTACACCTATGTATAATACAGAGGATACAAGCTGAAAACTGTGAGGAAAATTTAAAAAAACGGAAGGGCCAGGGTTTTTTTCATTTTAGAATCTGAATTGTAATTAGTTACATAAATGGTATTTCTTTAAGACAGTTTGGCTTTGTTAGTGAAATTAGTAGTAACAAGGGGTGCTGATATACAATATTGACATTAATCTGCTCCATGGAAGTTAACCTCAGCATTAGGAAGAACACGAAAATCTCAGTACAGGAGCATATGACATATAAGAAGCAGATAAAGGAATTGGTTTATGCAGACAAAAGAAGGTTAAGGGTGAGAGGTAACTGCAGTGTTCCACAACAAAAAAAACCTTGTAGAAAAGAGTGTCAGAGTTTGCTCAGAGGCACAGTGAAAGGACAAGAGGCAGTGGTTGCAAGCAGCAATAAGCACAATTCCTAATGTAAAAAGGTAAAATATCCTGTTGGGGTCATCAACATGAGGACAGATTGCCCAGAATCCTTGAAGGTTCTCACAATGCAGCTGAGCAATCTGACCTTACTTTGAAATTTATTTTGCTTACCAGGAGGCTGGACCAGATAAGGTCCAAACATCTACAACATTTAAGAACTTCTTTCTCATTATCTTCAAGACATTAAGTAAAGTTCCTCACACAGAGGAAAAGAAACAAATCTGTGGCCCTGGAAGAAGGTAGCAATTCAAATATTGGTGCACTTCTCCAAATACCAGTGGCAATTGATAAGGGAAAAGACTTTCCACATGTCTGACATTCTGGGTTTTTAATCACTATCACTTTGAAATTCACGCATGGCACAAGCCATCATGTATACAGCAACACCAGTAAGGTTGGGGGTAGGGCATGGTTAGTGTTGTATGAGTCTGGCTCAGTTTACCAGGTGGTTTCAAACTAACACTAACCATGAGAAATACAAGCTTTTACTTTCTGAGGTAAAAACCCAAAAGTCTGAATGGCAAAATTCTGCAGAGAAAACTAATACAATTGGCTAGAGCAGAACATGAAAGCAATAAATGTGGAGACTTATATACAAAAAATACATTGGACTCTGAGGTAGTAGCACTGTTTCTGTTCAGTATTTTGCTTTATCTTAAAGGGGAAAAGCTTGAAAGTTATCTGGCATGAGATGGTCCACATATTGGAATAAGCATAACCTATAATTGCAAAAATAGTTCCTTTCCTTATGCGAGATATGTTGTAATAAGAATTTGGTCTGAATAACTGTATTACCCAATTGTACTTAACCGCATTTTTAAAGTTGTAGCTGTATTTATCTGAGTTTGTGTTTTCTTTCACATATTTCTAAGGACTAACAAGTACATTCCTTGTCTTGAAAACAGCACTGAGTTTGTAAAGAATCAAGAAGCAGCCAAGAACGCTATACAACAGCCTGTTTAGAGGGCGAAGAGCATGCTTTGAAGCAATCACAAGGGAAGTGCAAGCTGAATTCAGCACAATTTCCAGGTTTTCCATGACAGCAATAGCCCCCTATATTTAAACATAAGCAAATACATTGTAGTAAAAAAACCCCAACAAACATAACCAAACAATAAAACAAAATACCAAAAACCCAACCAATCAAAACAACAACAACAACAACAAAAGCCCCCAAACCCAAAAGTGTAAGCAGGGGGACAAAGAGTGATTTTTTTTTTCTCTTCTTTGTCCTTAGTCTGTGGTAGGATTAGAGAATAATATTCAAAAAACATTCACTTTTCCCCTCCCTAGTGTATAATTTAAGAGAGAAATATTTCAGATAGATTACATGAACTGCTGCTTAGTTAGTAAAGACAGAGAATCTGAATAATCTCTTAAGGGAATCATCAGCTTTGATTTTCTTTCTACTTCTAGAGGATGTTGCCTCCTACCTCGTGCAATGAAGCACAGCAGTTTTGGAAGGAGCCATTACAGCAAATTATAAAAGAAATCCGGATCTTCCGAATTCATTATCTCCATTTCTCCTGTCACAAAAACTAGTAATCCGAGGAGACACAGGATCTGCTCTCTATCCCAGCACAGATGTGAAACAAGATGTTAAATATGTGCTCTATCTGCACATAAAAAGATGCTACCAGACACAGCAAATAAAACATACACCTAAATTATGGGTAAAACACTATTCCCTTATTCATATAGGAAATATACTTGAACTAAGCCCAAGGACTGAAATACAGTCAAGAACTACTTAAATTTTGTAAGCTTTGGGAATTATTTCCATGGCATGTGACATTTCTTTTAGACACAAGACCCCTTTAATTTGTTTCTGGTGAAAAAAACAAATTAATTCTTGCTATCTGCCTAATGATATCTAATTGCAATCATTCCTTCCAGTGCAATAACATTAAAAAGATGCAGGAAACCCAATTCCTAAAGCATTTTTAATGCAACTTCCATTCTAGGCAGTATAATGACATTAAAACTCTCTGATGTACTGTGCAAATGGGTAGAGATGTACTATGCCTACTCTGGCTTCTCAGGGAGAGTGAAAGCAATACAATATTGATGAGGTGGGATCTGGCAATGAAGAAAATTCCCTTTTCTGAAGCAGCCAACTGTTACAAACTAATTCGCAGAGCTAGCTCTCTTCTGACAAGTCCCTTCAGTGCAGCTTCCACTGACACAGAAAGTGACAGGCTCAGGAGCCGTGTCTCCAGCACCGTCTCTGCTAATGCCCTCATGGGCTACCCTGGCAGGAGATAAACAAATCAGAGACACTGATGTTATTTGAACATTGAGCCCAAACAACATCTGCAATGTTGCACACACACAGCTGGATTTTTAGTTCTGTTTTTTGTTTTGTTTTGTTTTTGGTTTTGTTTGTTTGTTTGTTTGTTTTTTGTTTTTGTTTTTTTTTTTTGTTTGTTTGTTTGTTTTTTAAACAGGGGCAGATTGTTATGAAAAAATTGGGTCCTGATTAACAGTGCAGGCCAGAGACCCACTGGGGAGTCCCAGCAGAAGGGGATCTCCAGGGAACAGAGGGCAGCTGTGCTGGCAGCTTCTGGCTGCCTGTTGCTCTGGCAGGCAGCAGTGGGGCTCCCAGGGCCAGCTGGGGACATCACACAGACACGTGCATATCTCTTCTGAGCAGCCTCCACTGCCAGGGCTGCACTCCCTGAGGAGCAGAAGGCTGTTCACTGCCATATGAAATTGGAGTACGAGCTGCTGGTAGGGAGCTCAGGGAAATCGTGCAGATGCTGCTGCCCTGGCAGGCGGAGGAGGCAGAAAAACACTTGCCTCCTGTGTTTCCAAGACAGAGAGTCTCTCAACACTACTTCTGATGGTGACCCACACTAGGGTGAAGAGCAGCTATTTTTCAAGTAAATATGGATACATAAATTATATATAACATATTTCAATCACATAAGTCTATGTGCAAGAAGAAGCAATGATATGTCATAAATTTTTCCACTGCTTTTTCCAAACCTGTTGCAAGAACTTTGTGAATCTAACTCTAAAACCTCCTGTGCAGAAGCAATAATGCATACAGAAAACTTTTATACACAACACTTATTCAAAATTAACCTGCTCACCTTAGTAAGGAAGGACTTGAGTCCTGCATTCAGTTAGACAGTAAAAATTTGCATGATAACCAAAACACAGCTACAAGTAAAGAAAAAAGCTCCCTGTCATACAAAACAAACAAACAATAACAACAACAAAACCATGCATGAGAAGGTCAGTCAGGTCTATGAAGAAAAAAAGTTTTGTAGGATGGAGAGTTAAGGTCAGGTTTAAGGAGACAGGTTTAAGTGAGGGGCCTCACTCACTCTGTTTCAGTTTCATTTAGAGTTTTTACTGCATGCCAGAAATCCTAGTTGAGAGACACCTGAATTAAGAATGGAAAAGACATATTGTGTATATGAGAGTGAACATTTGAACTATATGTTTTCAAGACGAGATTAAGACAAATGCTCAGGAAGATGACAAATTGTAAGTGAAGACTGAAAAAAACACTGAGATATTAAGTAAAACTTAAATCCAGTAAAAAGTAACTAATTTAGAGAATAATTAAATAAAAGGGCTTTTTCCATGTAATACGGAAAACAAGAGTTAGGATCAGATACAATTCAAAATAATTGTACCATTCACTCTTCTGTTAGACATGATTGCTACATATGCACATGATTACGCTTCTGCAATATGCCAGATATTTACCACGCAGGGTAAAGCTTAAAGTTTTCCATTTGTATCTTCTGTAAGATATTTTGAAGAGTTGTACAAGGGCGGAAGCATTAGTCAGAGATAGGATGTTGTTTGGAACATATCTGTGCCTTCTGGCACATACCTTAACACAACTTGCACTTCACTTTCTATGTTCATACTCACAATACATTTCAATATTTAGGAAAAATCTCACAAACACAACCTGTACTCACGAGCAGAGAAGCTATACATTAGCTTTACCAAACGCATAGGGTTAGTATCATCAGATTAAAAGGTCTCAAACTTAAGGCTATTTATGCCCAAGTCTACTTAGGACATCTGTACTGCAGATTCACTGCCTGCTCCAAACTTTCAGCATGATTCACTTCACAAAGAGCTGTGCCACATTGTTTAGGAAAAGAAAGAAAGGAAAATGTAGGACATTTATGAACAACCCTTTATACACTGAACAGTCATTCCTAGAAATGCGTACAAGAACTGCTGCTGACGAGCAGCTATCTGCAGCATTAGCACTCCTCTGGGTACTCTACACCCAGAGATGTTGTAATCCACTCAAGCCTAGCTCTTGTGGGTGCACTAAAGGAGATTATATGCACAGTCCTTTCCCTCTCCTCAAATCCTGTGCAAGGGTTATTCAGCCTGTACTGCTGGGTGATTAAACACTGCGCTACAACCTACACTGGTGTCCCAGTGGATAAGGTACCAGTCTCTTCAAAAGTGAAGAAAGGGAATTTAAAACTAGGATAATGTCCCTTACCTCCCTGAGCAACCAATAAAAGCTGTTCCTGTGGAAGGCAACCCCCCTTCAGTGGCCGAGAAGTTGTTACTTCAGCGCATATACATTTGGTGAGACGAAGACTGCAAAGTCCCCTAAGGACACAAGGCAGCAATAAGCTATCGAGCCATCTCACACACATTTACATCCAGAATCTGCAGCCTTCCGGACATGGTCTGGCCTGTAAGTCAGTTAGTGCTTAGTGCTCCATTTATTAAATGGAAATTGATATTTCAAATAATATTTCAAATGCCTAAGCACTTGTGAGAGCCTCTCTCACTGAAAGGCTCTGCAGAAAAGACATTTAGAAAGAGACAAAAGGAAAAATTTTAGTAAGATGCACAGTATCTTTGTATGAGTTATTCAGAATGCCATGAAAGAATGAGAAGGAAATGTAAATATTTATGCAGAACACACTGTCTTGCCAGAAAAACCCAAAAAACCAAAACTGAACAAAACAAAAAAACCCCTCAAGATATGAGTGAGATCAGCAGAAATGAGGTGGGCTGACTGAGGGATGTGTTCCAGTACTGCTTCCTGCTGCATGTTTTACATGCTATGAGAGATCATAAAAGATGCATACACTTCCAACTCACATGAAGGCCACTTTAGCAGTACACTTCTAATTCCATCTGGCTCTGGATTTAATTTTCACTCATGAAACAAACAGTTAAAATAGCTTTCTTGTTTCTATGTGTCTTTGAAATATCTGTTTAGGTTTTTTTGCATCAGGAACAAGATTTCTGGGCCAGTAATTTTTAAAATGTGCCCTAACGTTCTCCAAAACCTGTATTCATTTCTGTGGGAAGTTAAATCATCACTAGGTTTTGGGTAAAAGAATAGGGACAGGAGGGGAAGCAAGAATGTCCAGAATAAAGGACCAATGAAGCTTAGAAAAAAAGAGTTTAAAAGCATCTTACCACCTTGCTTTCCTTGGAACTTCTTTCAGAGATGGAAGAGAGCTAATGCTCAGTAGATTATCCTCACACTACTGACTTGCACATGTAATTTTTCTTCCCGGTACCCATGATAGAGATAAAAAGATTACTCAGATCTTTCTTTGGATTCCAAAGCTTTTGTCTTTCCTGAGTCTTGCTTCAACTTCATTTTAAAATTATTTTTTACTTTTTTTTTTTTTTTTTGTTATCAACTGCATGTTGCCTTATTTTGATGACTCCAGATTTCATACCTAATTAATTTTTTTTATATAAGAATCATTCAGAAGAACAAAGATACTTCTCATCTAAGTCATAAAGAGATGTCAGGTTTTGTATTTTAGCATCCTGACTTTTCCTGCTCTAAAACAACACAGCAAATGAATAAGTGTACACAGTGAAACAGTTCCAGTGAGGAGTTTGATTATTTATGGTCTTAACAGCTGCAGTCTTTTTGGTTCCACTAAAACCCAAGATCTCCTGGATTCAGTACAGCTGCTCACAGTATCTGCATCTGGGTTTCCTTGCAAAATCGTATCCTTCTTCCCACCTTCATGGAAGATGCGAACACACTTTGAGCAGAGCAGGAATGGAAAGACTGGATATTTTGCCAATGAGGTTCTTACCCTGAATAACATTGAGATAATGTTTCACAACTTTTTAATATTTTAAAAATATCATTATTCTGTCTGGTTGACATTAGTTGGGATAATACTAATTATAAATTTGTATAAATTAACGAAATGGTGAGGATTATTAATAGGTACTGCTGCATTAAATTCCACTGCAATTCTGCCTGAGTTTAATGAACTGAGAGCTGTGTAACATAGGATACAAGTCAATAAAACAGAGTTTCTTCAGATAGATGGAAACAGAAAGATTTGTGTATACAGAAGTAGTAATTCATTGCATGAGTGGATTTTTCCTTTATTTTCCATTCAAACAACTTCTTCAGCAACCAGCATTCTCTCCTACTATAGTGGCTGTGGTTTATACATGGGGAAGAAATAGATGGATTAGGAAAAATGACCAATAGGGAAACAGAAATTTACAGTTTACGCAAAATCATCATTGCCACAGTATAGCTATGAGATTGTACATGGCTTTTATGGAAGCTGTCTGCTTCTCTCTCTGCTCTTAGCTCTGCTCCTGACATATCCACAGATGGCTATGGCAGTATCTCATGTTTAAAAGTAAGAAGTCTAAGTCCTGGTTCCATGACTTATTCTATGCAATGTGGAATATTTGAATAATCAAGAGACTAGCATTTGCTTTGACCAGAAACACCTTCCTGTTACCTCAATACCATGTAAAGTTTCTCTTCAGCTATTTGATATATTACAAATTACTGTCCTTTTATTTTTCCTTTCTCATACTCTAATTGAAAAAAATAGTCTGAAGGTTTGTGACAGCTAAAAATTATATTTCTCTTGCAGTAGAAAATGTTAAACAATCTGTTTAACAGATAGAACAATATTCTGAAGTCTAGTTAGATGCTTTCCATTTTTTAATTACTTTTTTTTCATTTCTACAAGAATAGTAATCTAGTAGAGAGTCCATATTCATATTCATACACTTAAACTGAATTGCTCTTTTAAACTAAATGCTCCATCTCTAGAGTAGCTGAAAACATAGCCATTTACATCTGTTCCTTGAACACAAATAATCAGCTTCATCATTCGTTGAAATGAAGAAATTGAGCAATGTGGATAATAGAACCTCTATCCTCAGAAAGCCCTTTTTCTCTCAGGAAGCCATTTTGCTTTGTCTTCAAGCCAAAGTATCACCAAAAAGACTGTTTCAAAATTTGAATAAAATCCAAATTCAATATTGCTGAAAGGGCATGTATTAAAATATCTCTACTTCACAGACCTGCATCTATATGAACAGTAAAACATTTAGCTGAAACCCAGAATAAAGATCATACAATCACAGAATCATCCTTGTATTTGCAGAAAATTTGCCTTGAATTCTTGACACTGCACTATTGTTGTCAAGGATTTAATGAGCTTTCATAGGTAAGCTGTAGGTGTCAAAAATACATGTCATAATATGCTAGTTTTCAACAAGAGTGGTATATTTTTACCCATGTCATCACTTTCCAAATTGAATGCAGTTCTGAGAAACCTTCATTTTGTACCACGAAACTAGAAAGCAAGGACTTCCTTTATGATTAATAAAGGAATTTAGGTGACATCTTAGATGACATCTCCCGAGAGGAAGTCACAGCTCAGTTTTAACAAGGTCTGTATTAAAAAGGAGGCTTCTCCACCAAACATGCAAACAGAGCTCCTGGTATCCGCACCAGCGATAAAATCTCCACATACACAAGAATGATGTAGAATGGCAGTAAATAGTAGTAGCAAAAGAAATGTGTCTAGATGACCCAGACTTTGCCACTCTGACAGCAGAGTACTGTGTTTTATTATTTAACTAGAGCAATGACAATGGAGAGAAAGCCCTCAGAAGGATGAAAGTGCTTTCAGTTTGCCTTATCTTGTTTCTTGTATCTGGTGAAGTCAGCAGCATTTCAGTGGAGGAAAGCAAAAATTTGGTTTCTACCAACCTTGACGAATGTCTACAGGCTGCTGCAGAGATTCCCAGTGATTTTAACTCACTGGCAATGGTTTCTGGGGACAGTGCTGATATACTGAGGGCTTTGCTGCTTGTTTGAAACTATGTTTGAAGCACAGTTACTTGCTGTGCTTGAATTTGATATGGGTACATTATGACACTTTAATGCTCCTTTGTTTCTATGTAGTACACATAGGTGAAGGATAACCATTTCATGTCTGGTTTGTTATAATCATAAATGAGATCTAAGCAACTCAATAGCCATAAGTAAGTACTGGCAACTTTTGTGGGGAGGCAACAGATGTTTTTTGGTTACGGACGACTGTAACTTCAGAAAGACACTGATGACCTTTTACAGAGATATCAGTTCTACGAATATAGATATTTTGCGATTTTCCTCAGCTAAGAGCTAGGAAAACTGTTCTAGTCCATATCTGATCTCAAAGAAATGATTGTTGGAAATGGAGCCATTGAGTGAAAATAAGTGATAATAATTTGGATACACTTCTTTAAGTATTCCTCACTTCAGCTACGTTTTAAATCCCATTCTACAAATTCTGCACGCACTACACAAATACTCTTGAAATCTTAATTTCTAGTTGTTTGATAAGATGATATTAGAATTTATATATGTAGGATTGTTCTCATGAGATGACACAATGACACTCAGGGATAACACCTCTACACTCCATTCCTGTAGCTACTTTTCAAAGTCTTCGATACAAACTCATAAAGACTTGAAGACAATAAATATGAAATGAACCTCTTTTTTTCTCCTCCTCAGAAAAGACACACAACAACACTTCTATCTTCCAGTAGGTGAAACACACCACTATTTTGTTTACTTCCAAATGATATCCTCCCTGAAGAATGAGTCTTCCTTCTGGTATCCCATACTTGTGCAACTTCTTCATGCACTTGCAAGAGTATTTACTTTTGAAAGATGACAATAGAAAAGACCTCACCCTTGGTTATCAAAAAGAGTATTCACATGATGTCTAACTCCCATAAACAGCAACACTAAAGGAAGTTGGACAGGATACAAAGGAAATGCTTTCACCAGGCAAGATTGGAGGAGCAGAGACTAATCAAGTTGAAATAGCAGACTGTTCTGAGGACATTTGTCTTTTTTTTCTACAGCCTACAGTTACATACAAATAGCACCATAGTTACAACAAAAGTTGGTTCATTATTAAAAATCTATACTCTGAAAAGAAGTCAGTGAAATAACTTGGCAGGGATCCTTAAATTATTATTATCCCATGGATGAAGACAAATTGACTTCAAGACCATCAAGATTATGAACTTACAAACAAGCTGTTACTCAGAGGATTTGAAATATAGAAAGATAGCATCACTGGAGAGATAAGACACTCAACAAAGTATTTTAATAAATATTTTATTAAAATATAGCAGCACAATAACAGAAATAACTGTTAAAGCTGGACTAGTACTAATACAGAGAACATTAAAATATAGTTTAAGCATTGTATTCTATTCAAAAGAATGTATAATCATTATTTTGAGACAAACCCCTGCAATGGCACTTTCAAATGAATGAGTTCTGTACACAGTTCCAAATTTCACAGTAACACATCCAGCTTACAGCTCCCCTGGAGAACCAGAAGTCACCAGCTCTTTAAACAAGTAGGGAAAGCAGAAGGGTTTCAGCTGCGCTGCTCTGTGTGTTACAGCTTGGGGTATGGGTTATACAAACACCCAATGTCTGCATTGATCTGTTTCTTCCTTGGCACTTTCACTGAAGTAATTTTAGGCTCATTCATATATTATGTTGGTACAATGCCCATCACAACATCCTGCTGAGTTGTAGTTTTCATGCATTTGTACAATGTCAGTGTTTGTAACAAACACCTAGCATGCCAAACTGCATCTGGATTCCTGCCTACAAACCCCAGCCTTCAAAACTTACAGAACTCCCAAACTATTCAGGTTTCTGGCACTCCTGGATATGCACTGCCCTTAGTCACTCCTTCCCTTCCCCAGGACCTCCAGTGTTTTTAGACAGATCTCTCCCCTGACTGCTCAAGGACAGAAATGGAATAAAGAAGGCTCCAAATGCTCTTTTCTGGAAATTGGGGGGAAAGGGCGGGGGGGGGGGCAGATGGGGGCTGGAATGGGGGCAAAAAAAGGAAAGAAGCAGCATTTACCGGTGTCTAGCATCTTTCCTACCAGGAAATCAAGATTTACAGAGTTCTCATTTTTCTAACATCAGACAGAAAACTGTGCCTGCATTCTCATACTTCCTTCCTACTTATGTAGTTCACTCTTGGACACAGGGGAGGAACTGATCTCCTTGTCCGTATTTTCTAACACTGGGCTATGGTGCAATTTCTCCACCCTGCCAGGATAAAAACCCTACCTTGATCATCTTCAGGATTGTTTAGGGCACCTAAGGCCCTTAGGCGATATTTTTTCAAAAGGGGCACAGGAAGATAAAAAGCCATGTATTGTAGCAACACAGTAACAAATTCATTTGTCAGTATTTGTAAATGGCTTGTGCAAATTCACATGGATTTAGTGAAAGGTCTTTTTGGGTTTTTTAAACTGAAGGATTTACAGACAATAGAAGAGAAAGAAGGGAATAGTTTCAAAGGTAAAACCTCCGATCGGAAAGAAAACAAAAACCACTGCAAGTCATATGGAAATAAAGGCATTGTTGCAGATACACCTGCGATTCTACTTCTCTCCCTTTGAAACAATTATTTGCGTCCATGATGTTTTAAGACAGTGATGTTTTAACATCTTAACATCTGCCATATGCTTACTTGTCTATATGAGCCCCGCAGTTGATCCTCCCACTGGTCACAATTTCAGATGATTTAAAGAGTGAGAGAAGCACCTGGACTCAATTGCTTATCCAGTCTTTGTAATAACATTTTCACTACTGATAAACATGTAGAGGATGAATGGCATTTAAATCCTGAACTTACATAAAGGTGAACTGCACAATAGACCTGTGTGCTGAGGTGGGTGCCCCCTTTTTATGCTCAGAATTATTAATATCAGATGAAGGAAGAAAAGTTCTCTGGTTTAAAGTTGATGATATTTATTATGAAGCCTCACTGTATACAAACACCAACATAAAGTGGTTTTTACTTGCTAGCTCTGTAAGACTGATGTGAGACAGTTTATGTCTTCAGAAGTACTTATAAGTCAGATGAAAATTTAAGCAAGGACTGAAGAGTTGTACTGACACAATGAAAAAATAAAGGCAATGATAACAATGCGCTCACTGACCCCATCAACATAATTTTTTACTACATCTGCTCAGGGAGAAAGCTAAGGAGTGCAAAAGCCCCAAATCAAAACACATTATTAAAATACAGAGATTTTCAGGCAAGGATCACAAAATACTTTCTTAGCCAATTATGTACACAGTCAATGGAATATAGTTAATTTAAACAATCAGACATGTAAAGAATGCATTTGGTTGAATATTATTGCTGCTGATGGTAATCTAACGGATATTGTGCACAACCAGAAGAACATAAAGGCTCAAGAAATGCAATAATTCCCTGAGTAATTCAGCTGTAAGATGAGTTTGGAGTAAGGAGGTAGGTGAAAGGAAGACTATACTGGACTCGTTTGCCATGAAAAGGAAATGACAATACACAGCGTACCAAAAATACTATATAATGCAGACTGAAATTTCTCTCTTGATAGAGAGGAAGCATGTGATTTCTACTAATGTCTGCAGAAACAGAAAAGAACCCCGAAGTGCAAAGGATACATGAAGGAAGCAGCTAGTATCAAGCACTGACTGTACTGAATTAACATGCTTTCAAAAGAAATATGTCATTAAAAAGGCATCCATTAAAACTATTACGCCTCTTTATCTAGGAAAAATCCAAAATGGGTAATCACCCCTTCCTCATCTCCCAAGCAGCTGACTCCTATTGCTTGCCCTCGAAATTCTTTCTGAGCTGGATCTGTTGCTACCCAGATCAGGGTGTAGCCCTGTGAATGCTGATACTGGCAAAACAGCTGGTGAGGGGAAAGCAGCTGAACTGAAGAAGAAGCAAAGTTCTTGCCTTTACGAGTTAGGAAAGGCCATTAGCTTTTGCAAGATTAAAATGACCAGGCTTAAAGGCAGATGTATAAACAAAAGCTGAAAAGGTGAATGATTTATGTATTTTTTAAAACATTAAACACTGGGCTTTAAACCAAATCTTGCCATTTTCCAAAATCTACTCCTGTTATTTCCCCTTTTTATTCTTGCAGAAAACATCCTGCTGATCTGTTACAGAGACATCTAAACAAAATGCTTTGTCCTTTTTAGAGACTGAAACTGCTCGCTTAGCACTATAAAAGAGGTGCCACATACTTCTGGAAGATATTGTCATACACCAGTTTCAAAACAGAGGAGCAGGTAGGACTAGCTATAGAGCATTCCTTAAAAAAATGATAAGAAAAAAACATTAAACAATCCCTAATTTAAAAGCTGCTTTCCTATGGAGGCTGAAAAATACAGTTGTCTGGCCTGAAAGAATAGACCAAAACCGTTTCAAGGGATGTTAAATATCCGGTTACTTTGCTCTTTTTTGAACAGGAAAAAAATGCTGAGAATGGGCACAGAATCTGAATGGCAGAAAAAGAAGCAGCCTACATACCATACACGGTTCGTGTGATACACCCATTAATTGCTGTGGCCTGGTCTCTGCCCTGTCTCAGCTGAACTGGGTCCTAAAGTACTGACTTACTACCATTCGCTAGTTCTCAACTTCCATTTAATAAATCAGAATTTAATTTAGTTTTTGGAAATTGTAAAGATACCCTAAAAGGGAAGTAATTCTTGAAATATAAATTCATCTCAAATAGAAAAGAAAAAGACATTCAAAATATGTAATCATTTATGGTGGGTTTTTTCCCTGATTGATGGTTAAACTACTCAGTGATTTATATAAGAATCCTTTTTTTAACAAAAAGAAAATTCATCCTAAAAATTAATTAGGCTTTAATTATAACAGAAAAAAATAATTAAATGACAAGGTAATTTGCTAAGATCTCACCTAGATAACCTGCAGGAATTTACAAGGACATACTTACTGGAACACATAATTAGGAAAGCTGATATAATAATTTAATACTTTGAGCTGAGGTTTCTTAAGAGTCATCACACAAAGAGACAGAGATCTCAAGTTTGCTCTGGAGTAGAAACGCTTCATGAAATATCGATGCTTCTGTCAGCGTAAGGAAACTGCTGTCTGTTCAGGCCTACCTAGGACTCTAACAACAAAGAAATTTATGCTAGAAAAATATTGA
Source organism: Acanthiza pusilla (assembly GCA_036630365.1). Classification (NCBI taxonomy): domain Eukaryota; kingdom Metazoa; phylum Chordata; class Aves; order Passeriformes; family Acanthizidae; genus Acanthiza; species Acanthiza pusilla. The sequence goes on from JAXCHO010000095.1 coordinate 3,790,820, forward strand.
AAGAAAAATGTGCCATCAAATATCAACTGAACACACACTCCATGTGCAGAAGTAGCAAACATTTTATACTCAAAAACAGGAGCTCATCATATGATGTATGTCCATAAGACAATGTAATACTGGCTTAGTGGTCAAATGTTAATAAATGGAAATCAACATCAAAAAAGGTAAGTTTCACAGAAGAAACTATGATCTGAAGAAATAACTGCATTTCTATTGTAAATAAAGTATGATGTCATGCCAAAGACAAAAATCAGCCTTATATATCTCATGTTACACAGTAGACAAGCAAGAATACCTAATTTACAGGGCTTACAGGAAAAAAATGCAAACTATGAATGTGCAACAAAGTGCATGTAACCTGAAAAGACAAGTCACTCAGATGGAAAAGATGCCCCAAAAGAGTAAACCATTCCACACAAAAGCAAATGCCCTGTATAAAGGAAATTTATGGATTTGCAGAGATTTGCATTCTTATAATAAAGGCAGAAGTCAACTGTCAATGGACATAATAAATCCTCCCATTGTATAGTTTTAGGTAAGACAATCAAACAGAAATGGGTTTCTTCAAGCAATGTTCATGATCCTCCATAAGGTGATAACAAAGAAGTCAGTTGTTGTATGCTGTGTGCAAGCCAATGCACTGAACCACTGTCAGCCTCCAGAACAGCAACTGGCCAACTGATCCGAGCAGAGGCACAGATCCTTACACAGAGAGCACAAGAGTGACCAAAGGCCTACAAGCCTTGCCAGCTGAGATCAGTAACACTACATTTGGACTAGACTTACTCAAATGTTCCCCAGGCTGGTGTTCCCCAGGGCTCAGTACTGGGGCTAGCCTGTTTGACATCCTTATTGGCGAGGGGACCTGAACAAGAGGATTGAGTGCACCCTTGTCAGGCAAGCTTGCAGATGACAGAAGCTGAGTCCAAGTGTTGATCTGCTGGAGGGCAGGATGGCTCTGCAGAGAGATCTGGACAGGCTGGATCAATGGGCTGAGGCCAACTGTGTGAGTTTCAGCAAGGTGAAGTGCTAGGTCCTGCCCTTGGGTAACAACAACCCCATGCAGCGCTACAGACTCGGGGAGGAGTGGCTGCAAAGCTGCCCAGGAAAAGGCCCTGGGGATGCTGGCTGACAGCAGCTGAACAGGAGCCACAGTGTGCCCAGGTGGCCAAGAAGGCCAATGGCATCCTGGCCTGTATCAGCAATAGCATGGCCAGCAGGACCAGGGCAGTGATTGTCCCTCTGTAATCGGCACTGGTGAGGCCACACCTCAAGTGCTGTGCTCGGTTTTGGCTCCGTACTCCAGGAAGGACACTGGGGGGCTGGAGCCAGTCCAGAGAGGGCAACAGAGCTGGGGAAGGGTCTGGAGCACAAGTCCTGTGAGTGGCTCGGGGGGCTGGGGTGCCTAGCCTGGAGAAAAGCAGGTGAGGGGAGCCTGGAGGGAAGGAGGGGGTTTTCCACTCTCTACAACTACCTAGAAGGACTCTGTAGTGAGTTGGATTTCAGTCTTTTTTCCCAGGTAACAAATGACAGGACAAGAAGAAATGGCCTCTACTGCACAGGGGAGGTTTAGGTTAGATATTAAAAAAAAAAAAAATCAAAAAATTACACAAAGGACTGCAAAGCATTGGAACAGACTGCCCACGGAAGTGGTGGAGTCACCTTCTGCAAATGTTAAAAACATTTGTGGATATGGCACTTGAGAACATGACTTAATGTTGAACGTGGCCGTGGTACTGGGTTGATAGTTGGACTTGATGATCTTAAAAGTTTGTTCCAACCTTAACAATTATATGAATCTATGAAAAGGGAAATGAAAAAAAATGGTGTCACTCCCAAAACCAGACTTTCTTGTCATAAAAAGATCATGGAAGCTGCCTTGTCTGTTGCTAGTTTCACCCAAGCAACAATCACAACTGAGGTGAATTCAATATTAAATATACTTTAATGCACCAAAAGGATAAGAATGTTTGGAACACCACTAAAATATCATATTTTCATCACATGTTTCCTGTAAAATAACACATAGTGGACTCGTGAGAGAAAAATTTTTCACTAGTGGCTCAAACTAATTTTTTTAGTTGGTTCATAAACTATTTGCAGATAAGTACATCAAAATAGATCAAATAAATTCTACAAAATAAGACTACCTCTAATGAATCCCTGTCTAATCCAGACACAGAGACTGAAAAACTAGCACTTTCTGAGTGTGACCTTAGTCTGTACAGGCACCTTCTCTGGTCATCTTTGCAGAATTTGGAGTAGAATTCCATCAAATTTGAAATATCGCCAGACCCAGCCGTATCTGAAGATACCACACAAATGCATCAGACTAACACCATTCTGAATAAAGACAGCATTATCTCCACAACAATATATTAAGAACAAATGAAATTTATAATACCACAAAGGGGAAAAAATTAGATCTGCATGACTTCAAGAAAATTCAGACAACTGAATAAGTAACACAAATATTATACATACTTAGACAAGGACCTCCAACAAAGAAAAATAATCCATCTCACAGTAAGAAATTGAAGCTGAATCTACTTCGTAAAAATTCATTTTGCAGCTTGGATAATGTTTCTTATTCTGCATCTTAAAAACTGGATATATTATCAGATTACTAAATTAAACTTGAATGTACAGTGTACATTTGCTGCATGAAGAATGCATGCAATGGTGTTCATAGAGGTATAATATTTCATTTAGCATCACCTTTCCCCTGCAGGTTTACCATGTGACCTTAATTTGTCTCTAATCTTTATACTTCAGCTTCCTGAAGTACACATGATCACTGAGAGCAAAGAAAGGAGTATTAATCGGGAGAAAAGTCTTCTAGCATGTATGAACCTATGAAAATAATTCAAATATGTTTCAAACTTAGGCATTACCATGTGATTTGGTTTGTTTGTTTCATTTTGTTGTTATCATGATCTGCTTTTAAGAAATACACTCTCGTTTCATACTTTTGAGTAATTGCGAAAAAACCCCAAACAAAACAATTATGGTGCTAGCCCTGAAACTGCCCATAGACTTTATTTTCAAATCGTCGTTCAGTTTTCTACAACATAATTCATTTTATGAGTTCATATCCTAGCACAACAGCAAAATGATTGTGCCATAGGTAGAGGTAATCAACAATCTACAAAAGGATAGAGGCAGAATTATGGTCCTAATTTGTCTTTTGCCATTATATGGTTCCAGCCAGGAAAACTGCAAGGATTATAACTTAAATAAGATGACATCCTACCATGAGAGTCAAAACCAGCCAAGATTGCAACTGAAAACAATGCATGTTTTTTTAATAAACTAGGTCTCTATGCTGCCTGTATGTACTCCTCAGTGAAATCAGGACTCAGGACTTGGAGGAGAGTTGAAGGGGCAAATATTCAATAATAGATTATTAACACATTTCTTGGGGTGACATAACCTAACTAAAAGTCATTCTGAAGAGGCTGACAGTGTTTTCTCTTAATTCTTCTTTCCTTTATTGGCAACTGCTTGGAGCAAATACAAGATTGAGACAAAATCAGAGTTTAGGTTAAGCTCATTTCGTTTATACCTTTTCTTTGCTTATGCACAGATACTGAGTGTGACAGACATGGCATCTTGTTTATTAATCTCAGATACATGTATTTTTGCACAATTGCTGCAAGGGTTAAGATCAGGAAGATTATTAGCAGTAGTAGTATTAGTACAGGTCTTGCATTCTGATGAAATTTTTAGTTTAATTAAGGCTTCATAATTATGTATCTAATTTTCATATTTAAAAAAAATCTAAGCTGCATCAGAAAATTAATTTTCTTAGCTAAAGACTTATACCTAGCACTATTTTATTTATATTTTCATTCTGCATGGCCTTGGAAAGAGTAACTTACATTTATCACTTCTCCCTACGAACCATGTATTCTGTCGCAATAAAGCCTTAGATCTGGGCTAGAATATGGAGGTGATTAGGTAGACTTTCTTATCAATGAAATACAGGTCATTCAAAGCTGAGAAATATTTACTCACTCCATATTATATAGGTAATGGGCCAATCCAGTGTATTTGCCCAAGACAGAACTGTGGGTTCTTAGAGATTACACGAATGAGCTAAACCTTATTTTTTATGTTTCATCAGAAAAACCTATACAGTCCATCAAACACTATATTGAAGTACTGGTTCAGCTCACTGGCTCACAAGTTGTAGAATTACACTTGAATCATTAATGCTACCTACTTTCCTCCCCTGAGTTCTGTCTCGGTCAATTAATCAGTCTCAAATTTGTTGGCTCATACAAGGCGAAAGCATCACAAACTGAAAAGCTGCTGTTCTAGGTTCCCACTACTTTTCCCGACTACAAATCCAAACATGGGCTTGAAAATTTTGAAGCATGAATATGGTATTTCATAAGCAACTAATGCAAATGGGAATAATGACAGAGCACATCATATTTAGTCATGAGGAATGATCAAAACAGTAAGTTAATTAAGAATCCAAGATTTATCTTTTTAATTTGAATTGTATCAGAGCTGCTATATTTTATCATACAGCAGAAAATATATTCACTAAGAAAGATACTATTTATCTCTCTTTTCATCCAAATACAGAGTAAACCATCCTAATTCAATGCAATGAATTTTTGTTTCCAGCTTTTGTTGAGAAAATATTTTAAGAAGAAAAATGAGATCCATTTCTATTATATTTAAATAAGTCAAAGCCATTCCAAAATCATATGATCAGATCTTCAGTAGACTGTAGATATCCATATTTCTCTCACTTATCTTCAATTAAAAAATTTCCCATCTTCACATAACCCTTTGTCATGTGCTAAAGGGAAGATACAGCAGAGCTCAAAGCATCATCAATGCCCAAGGCCTGGTGAATAATTGGCGAGTATCTCATGTCATTTAGGCGGATATAGCCGCATAACCTTAACAGGGGGCTAAACTTCCATGCCTTGGAAGGGGGACTATGTGACCAGATGAACTAGCTTTGGGAAAAAATGCAGCTGTCACTACTAACAGTACTTCAGAAAGGACCCTCCAAGATCCTTCAGAGGAAGCAACTGAGTTCATACTTTGCTTCCAGCTAGGCATTAGTGCATCTTTCAAAGAGAGAAGAAAGAGAAGGTAGTCTTTGGCCAATTGCTGGGGAAAGGGAAGTAAGATAATTCTTCCAAAGCATTGGAAACCACCTTGAGTCTGGAGGTTTGAGTATCTCAGGACAGAGCTAAGAGCAAGCTGGAGACTGTTTGTTCCCTGCACTGTGCAAACATGCCTTTGGTAGACACAGATTTTATTTCATGTATCCTTACAAGACAGAACTGAGAGCTGTACTTGTGATCTCCTATATTGCATGCCCTTCTTCAAACTCTGCCCACAATCACCCTGAAGTGCCATGAGGTGCAATCTACATCAACTCAGTTGGAGTTGAGTGACTCTTCCACAGCATGGTTTACTAATGCATAGTAGACTTTAAAGAATGCTGCTTCAGAGGATGGATGTGTAAAACCTGGAAATTAAAAAAAAAAGCCTGCCCTACAAACAGCAATTGATGGGTATGATTCCCAATGTCGATACTGAAGAAGTAATTCTTCAGATTTACAGAGAGGTATATTAATGTTTTCCTTTGAAAAAGGAACAGTGAGGTTGAAAGTGAAGGAAAATATTGAATTCCTAATTTCACTGAAGTAGAAAAATTTTTACTTGTATTTTCCATATTAATACCTGGATTAATGCTTCAAACACAGTGCAGATTTTTGAGAAGAAAACATAGTCTAATGGCTGCTTAGTGGTTTACCCTGAAAATTTGGTCATATCAGTGCACTCTGCAAGGGGGATAATTTAGCCATAAAAACGTATCTACTATATATTTTTCTTCAAGTTAAATGACTAAGAAAAATAGAGTTCAGGTTTTAAAACAGGGGGTTTTTTCTCAAAGTGTGCTTTAACCAAGTGTAAATGTACAATATGTACAAACCTGTAGAAAGAAAGGTGTTTAAATTGTCCTTCTAAAGAAAAAGAGAAAGATAGCAGGGAACTAATGTGCCATTTAGACTCCTACAGTGTTTATAGTTCCTTTTCCAAGAAAACACTTAGAATTATTCAAGTGGGACTAGAAAGTCTTTCACATCTCCTCTTGGTGCTCTATTGCTCCCTCCTCCAAATTAACAATAAATAAATCTCATCACTTTTGCATCCCTATACAAGGATTTGTCCAAGGCCTTGAGCTCTGATTGCCCCAGTCATCATCCAGACTATGAATTGGACTGTGTAAACTGATGTGGGGAAGCAAGCCCATGAGAGCTTAGGGCTGAAAAGAGACCAATTACATTGAGATGACTGGGGACAATCTTGCCCAGAGCCTGAGCATCTGTCAGAGCTGCCTCTCAGAGCTCTGTGGCCTTTCAATTTCTCCCCAGTTGTGTTCCACATCAACCACTGCCTCTGCTGTAGACAGCAGAAAAAGCAAACGGGACCTAAAACACATGAGATCCCAGACACGGCTCTCCCTCATCCTGCACACCATTTTCCTACTACCCTTGCAGCCATGACTGCAACAGCACAACCTCGTGGTTAACTGACAATAAGTATCCTTGTGCTTCTCTCTGGAAGGAGATAGATGGAGCCTGGAGACAAAACCTGCCTCAGGATCCTTAGGGATACTTCCTCCACCATAGCTGCAAGTGGCGCCTTAGCCCTATTCATAAAGAATCAAAAGAAGTCCTGCCAAAGAAATGATGGATAGCCTCACTGTGCATCGCTGTGCAAAGCAAGTAAATATTCAAATTGAAATGAAGTAGGTCACAGAAAACAAACAGCTTGACAGCGTGTAGCTGATAAAAATTGCTAGCTCAACTGCTAGCATGTGTAAGAGTCAGACACATGGCAGCTCTCTGAACTTTGCAAAAGCTGCCAGTTGCTGCAAATCAGTTTCTTCCATCATGATACAATCGGCCGTCCAAAAAATTTGTGAGACACTCAGCTACAAAGCCATTACTGCAACAACAACTCCAGAACGTAACTCCAATGTAATGTCTACCTAGAAACCACTCTTCTTCACATCTACAAAGTTTGTCACCTTTCCCCCTTGATGTATCTGCTGCCATCAAGCACTGAGAGTAACTTCAGAAGGTTCTGACAACTCCTGAATTCAAGAAGCTTCTATAACAGCCTCACAGTTGCAGTGGTGTTCTGCACTACTTAAGTGTTTAAAAATATATCTTTGTCCACATTTTAAAACAGAACAGACACCAGGGACAATTTCTTTGAAGATGAACAGTCTTTGCTCCATTTTGAAAACTCAAAAAAAGTTTGAGTGAGAAATCAAATCAGGAAGGCACAAATTGCAAGACATCTCCAGTTAGATCAGGCTGCTCAGGTCCACAAAACTTGTTTCAGTGCTTTCACACCCTTGCAATGACTTGTTTACATTACTCTTGTCCTGACACAGCATCTTGGAAAAAGCTCTGGATTCATCTCCTCTGGACCCTCCTTCTAGGCATATAAAGTGAGAAATAGGATTTCCCCTCCACCTTCCTTTCCTATAGCTGAAAAAACCCAGTGCTTTTTGCATGTCATGTGACAAACTCCCTGACAAGTTTAGTGGTCTCCATCAGACTCACTTCAGAAAGTCCATATGCCTCCTGTACTGGGAACCCCAGAACTGGACACAGGACTCAGATTATGTTCTCACAAACAGAATCTTTTAGATTCAATTGCTTTCCTGGGCCGCTGCTGCCTACAGGCCTAACAGAGAGCAGGATGCAACTGGTCCTCTGCTGGAAGAGCATGCTGTTGCCTCCTGTTCAGCCTTGCTGTCTACCATGAACTCCAGTTTCCATTAATACTTCAAGTATTGAAAGTAAAGTAGCAAATGGGAAGTCAAGTAATGTTTTAATGCTTTTATAGATAATCTGTATGCAGCAGGCAAATGTACATTCAAATGTACAAACAAATGTACAGTTGTTTTGACAACCACATGAAATTAGGCGAACTGTGAACTTCCTCGAGGACAGAGAGGCCTTAGAGAGGGATCTGGATAGACTAGAGCTGGGCAATCACCAATCACATTAAATTTAGCAGGAGCAAGTACCGGATTCTGCATCTGAGAAATGATAATCCTGGGTGTACGTACAAACTGGGGATGAGAGGGTGGAGAGCACTGCCACAGCAAGAGATTTGGCAAGATCCCTCAGGACAAGATTGAGAAAGAGCAGTTAAGATTACCTGGATTGCTCAATTTGAAGAAAAGAAGACTGAGGGGTGCCCTCACTACAGTCTACAGCTCCCTCAAGGAGGGCAGCAGAGGAAGAATTGCTGACCTCTTGTCTCCAGTAAGCAGTGACAGGACACAAGGAAAGGGATTGAAGCTTCTTCAGAGGAAGTACAGATTGGACATCAGGAACAGGTTCTTCACCCAGAGGGTGGTTGGTCACTGGATCATGCTCCACAGCAAAGCGGTCAGGGCACCAAGTCTGTCAAAGTTCAAGGACTGACTGATTAAGTCATACAGTTTAGTTTTAGAAAGTTCTGTGAGGACCAAGAATTTTGGACTCAATGGACCTATGACCCTTCTGGGTCCCTTCCAATCCAGATATTCTATGATTTTATGATTCCAAGTCTACATGGATGAGTTAACTAATTTTAGCTCAAATCAGGAATTAGTAATCTCCTATCCACAGAATGAGACTGGGAAGCAGACAGCAAACAGCAGCTAGTAAAAGGATAAACTTGATTAGATAAACTTGCTGCAACAAACTGATATTAGTAATACAACATTCTAAAATGTATTTTTATTTGATTTTGTGCATAAAATCCAAAAATATTTCTTTAATTTTAGCTTTTCTATTTTCATCTGCTTTTTTTAAAATAAAGTCTAGTAAATATTTCTGTTGTTAACCTACTTCAATTTTTTATTTTTAAATAACCCACTTCAATGAATGGAATTTAAAAAACCAAAGTGGTAGGACCAGAGATCTGGTAATACATATGTAATCCAAAGAGGCGGGATACATTAATAATCACTGCTTTAATCATAATGTGTTTTAGCCTTTACGTATTCACAGTATCCAGAATATCCAGATCACATATCAGCTACCCAAATTGGTTATCAGTATCTAATTCCTTATTGGAACTTGCTGGTTTGTTTGGGGTTTTTTTCTTATTTTTATTTTTTTGGGCTTTCCTTTTTTTTTTTTTTAAAGTTTGGTTTTGGTTTTGTTTTGGGGTTTTTTTTTGTTGTGTTTTTGTTTGGTTTAGGGGTTTTTTGGGGCTTTTTTTTGGTTTTTGGGTTCTTTTGGGGGGTGGGGGAGGGTTGGGGGTTTTTAAATTTATTTTGGACACTGAAACAAGTGCATTACATTTTGCCTGTAGCCTCCCAGTGAAAAGCTGAAAATTCCCACAGCACGAAGCAAGGGCTTTAACAACAGTGATATCAGTCTCTGAGAAATGTATCAAATGTGAAATTCAAAGGCACAGCCTATTGCATCGTGTAAGCACAGAACAGGAAACCCAGGAAGAGCAAAAATATTAATGGAACGGTTTTGATACACAACCATTGTATGTTCCTCATCATAGCAACGTTGATTTCTTCAGCTTTAAAAAACAGGTAGCAGGCTGTTATTGCTAACAGGGACTGTTATTTCCAGAATATGTTGACTCAGCAGTTTCTGCAAAATCAGTCTAGATTCAAGGGATATTAATTCCAAGCAGACAAAAATAAGGCTCTATAAAGCAACTCTGAGGATATTAATGGTAGCCATACTCACGATTATACACAACACACACTTCCAAACTGGGATTTTTCATTGGCAGACACCTTCTAGGCTATACACATACATCCACTGCATTCAACAGCATTGTGGCAGAAATGCCTTGGGAGAAGAGACACATGCCAGCTTAGTTCACACTGTGTTGCAGCATTAACCTTACTTTGTCTAAGGCCAATGAAGAAAGTCTGAACTAGGATGAACAGCCACATCAGCCAAGCTTAAACCACCAGTGGAGATAAATCTTTCCTGACGTGAAATGACCTCAGAGTTTCAAATGAGAATTTACTACCATGTGCTAAGAGCAGAATTAGGTTTGGGATGACTGTCACAAAGAACAGTTATCAATGCTTGAAGCAATATCACATAAAGTGATCACATTGATACTGAAATAAAGTGTATTGCATGAAACAAACTAAAGTAAAATATTCCACTATGCATTTCCAAAGCACCAGAAGCCAACATTCCACCATTAATGTGGTTTTACTATGATAAAATCTCATTTTCTGATTAGATCAATGCAACCAAGGGCTAGAATTGCCATGGATAGTGAACATGCACTTCTTGCTCAAAGAAACTGAAAAAACAATTTTTTCTATGATTCTAATCAATTTAATTGATAAACGTTCCACATATTTCTCTGCAGCTACCCATACTTAGTTAATAATATTAAGTCGTTTGCTTCAGCTGTTTGGCGTCCTCATTTATTTTTAGAGGAGGGTGCATGAGATTTGACATGGAAAAAACTTGCAGCATTAGCTGTCCACACATGTATTTGCAACAGAGGAAACCTGAACACACACTCAGTGTTGAACCAAAATAACATAATGTACATTATACATATGCTGGACTATTGCACTGTTTCTCCTTCAAGCTTTGAGCTCTGCTGTCTGGCAAATCAGGGTCACACCACGCAAAAAATGGTTGTGTCTCCATTGATGCAACTGGATTTCAGATTAGTCAGAAATGAATTAATGGAAACTAACTGTGCTGAAGATGCTAAATTTGTCAGGTAATTTTATGCAAACCATTTGCTCACTTCACTACTTGCCAAAAGACTTCCTATTGTCGTCGCATCTGTGGCAGACTACCATATTGGGTGAAAGGTAGTTCCTCTCATTTGTTCTAACTCTACAGACACCCATTTTACTGTGGGATGTTTTAGTAATGAATTTTTGAATGTTAAATAAGAGAGAAAATTTTCACTGCTTAGGAAATAAAAGTAACAAAGAGAAAATAACTTCATCCTTAGATTTTACGTTAGTAATAGCAGTCATCAGATTCTAAGAGGAACCAATCCTCTGAGCAATTTACTATTCCCATCCTGAATAAGCTTAAGCTCCCATAGTTACCATTAATAAGGAACTGCACAGGATATTTTTGCCTTGATAGATCAGATTTTTATCTTTAAATTATTCTTAAATAACCACATGTATCAAGATAAAATAAGCTGATAACATTTAATTTCCCACTAGGATATCTCTGAAAACATTTTTTTACTCTGCCCCCCTCCCCTGCAATTGGGTTAGAAGGCTCAAAATCACCTTTTTATTCCAGAGAAATGCACATACACATTACATTTGCTCATTTGTATGTAATAAAGGCAGCACATATGCTTGAAATTCAGCGTCTTAATAAGTACTGTGCTGCTGATTGTCCCCCACATTGAGTTTTAAAATTTCTTTGCTAATGTGGCCATTAGAAAGCATTGCTTTTATTACTACACAAAGAAACAAGAAGAATATTTCTGCTGTGCAAATAGAAAGGGACTGAGCTCTCCCAAAAGTCTCCCTGAAGACTGAGAATTGTTAGTCAACACACGTTCTTGTAAAGTCAGTTAAACCAGAAAGATGTTGAAGGCAATTTAACAGAAATGTTATTCAGTCTCTTCAGGACACTGAAATGAAGGAGGGCTGTGATACCTTCTGTTTTCTCAGAACCCTTTCCCTGTTTGTAGAGCTAGGATTAGAACGGAAGATTGAGCAAGAGTTTCACACATCCATGCTGGTCTTTTCAGTAAGATACCTGACATCTAGAGAAAGAGAGAAAAAGATGAGCAGCAAGGGACTCTCAGTCTAACTTCTCTGGAGTATGTAAGAGAATAAATAATCTAATAATCTTTATTGGAAGATAACAAAGAACCATATGTCATGAGCTGATCTATTAAACTAGCCAATTTCCAAACACTACCCAAGAATTTTTTTAGCAGAAAAGGTTGCCACATCTGTGTCCTCTGCTCAGAGTGGACAAAACAAGAATTCATAGATTTTAAGTGCAGCAAGAAAGATCCAGGCAGACACCTCAGAAATATATTTCTTATCACCCAGATAGGGTCACAGTAAAAGATTGTCTGTGGGGGCTGCAGCTTTGGGAACTTAGAAAAACACCTGTAAGGAATTGTGCATATTGAAGTAGTCATCCTAGTGGCAGGGTAGAATAAGCATGTCTCTATTCATGCCATATCTCAATTTATCCTGTTCTCACAGAAGAAAGTAAGTGTAGGGCCTCTAAAAAATTGACACCATATTCTTATTTAAGACAAATTTGGATTTGAACTGAATAATTTAAAAATGTACATGGCTTCCATGCAGTATCACTTTGCAACCAGCTGTATTGAGGACAGTACAAAATTAAAGCCATCACATCCAAACCCAAAGGGATACCTTTAGCTACTGCTCTGCTTGTCTAACAAGCATTTTGGGCAGTCTTGATACCTGATCTACCTGTTCTTCAGCCAGAGGGAGCTGACCTCTTCCTTGGCTGGCTCAGTCAAGCTGGATTGCATGTAGCAATTTGGTTGTCACCATTATTGTCATCATAACCTGGCACCACTATTGCTCCTGTGAGCACGGGCTAAGCAGACAAATATCTGAAGACTTCTTTGAGTGATGCAGCTCAGGAAAAGGGCCATCAGAAACGTGGGCAGAAACACAGGGAGAAAAAAAACTGAGAAAAGCTGTAATGTTATGGCTGGGTTGTGCAGATCTTCACAGTTTTAATGTGATAGTGCACAATTTGCGGCCAGAAAAAACACTGCTCATCAAACTTATTCATCTCCAGCTAAAGCACTACCTAATAATTTGAAGTACTGAACTCAAAAGTTTAAGAGGAATGTATTTGGAAAATGTCTTCTGCTGTTGAGAACACTAAGAATATGCTGCACACAATCACAGAAAAGTTAGTCTCAAAGGTCCTCAGGTTACTCTGCAATTAGTTTATCCAGTTGTTTTGGTCTCTGTTTTTAGCTGTATGCCAAGATGAACATCCAGCCATTGCACTGCAAAACAACTGTGGTATCATTACAACAGACCCAGCAGCAACCTGCCACACCAATTCAATACACCAGCAAGTTAAAAAATGGCATCCTTCTGAAACAAAACAATGCATCCTCCCTAGATTCTTAATTATGATGGCTCAGCAAGTTGCTGTCTCTACTGCCTGCATTTACAAGCAACAGGTGAAGAAAAAGGTAAATGAAAAACAACGCTTCACTCAATCACCATCTCACTATTGCAAAGTCAGCCTGATGACTGTTTTAATTACGTCATAGAATCCTGATACTTTCTTCAGTAACTTCCTTGACACTGTTAAAAGCACTTTGTCAGACTGTTTCATGTCATTATATTACTTGGGGGATCAAAGATACTTTTGATGAAGTGATTTTATTTCATGCTTTATTACGAGCTTTGACATGAATTTCCAGAGAGCCCTAAGGGCATTTCTTTTTACACTGTAGCATAGTCTTGTTAGCAATTCAGGTGGAATAAAACCACTCAGCTTCACTTTATGGTCTTGTGCCCTGAATTTTTCACATGGCACCCTCTCCAACATAAGGAACAGTATAGAAGAACGACATTAAAATCTTTTGCTCTTAACCAAGATTCTACTAACACATTGTACCTGTAACCTCTTGATTGCATGATTTCTACATTTAGTAGCATTTTACAATTATTATAAAACAATACTGTGTTCAGAACATGTCTTTTTTCTTTCCCATTTATTTTTTCTGTTCTATTAATATACATCAAAAATACTACTTTTTATTATTTTTATTTCTCTGGAAATTACTGTAAATCATCCCTCATGCAGTCATGAATTCAGAATCTTGCATTTACTTTGTGATAAGAAAGTTTCATGCAGTGTTTCATATATTATCAATTAATGGCCAGTGGGAAATGGCACCACTTGCCAACTCTTGTCAGTACCCAAATCTGAAGAGGCTGAACCTCATGAGAAGCAGAGATCAAGCCAAAACCTTCTGTGTGCAGGAAAAAAAAAAGGTAAAATCCTGGAGTACTTGTCTGATACCTCACCTTTGTAACCCCTTGGCCATGTGGCACAGCAGACAAAACCTCATTGCACTAACATGAAGATAGAGACACTAATGAAAGCTGAATTTAGAGAAAACACTGAAAATAATATTAAGGTGCAAGAGGGTAAAAACCTGTAGCAGTTTCAGATTTCTTATTTTAAACAGCCAAGTATTTTTCTACTGCAGCTACTGCATCAAGACTGAAAATTTAACATTTTCTATCACTTCTGGTTTTTTGAAGAGCACTCACATGGTAGTGACATACCTAGAAAGAAAAATCTTTTGTTTTTCTCCCCGAACATTCTCTGGTTTAAAATAAGAAACTTTACTTTCACAGAGCCTTTTCCAACTTGAAAATCAGAATTATTTTCCCCTTTACAGGACATCAGTAGACTACAGCCTCTGACATCAAAATGACACTGATGTGTCTACCTCTTACATGAAATTTTTATATGGAAAAATTACTTCCACCACTAGACTCTTTATTTTTATCTCTCATTCTATTTTTTCTTATTAGGAACATATTCCTATTTGGTGCTACTTCTCTTCCAAGTCAGTGGCTATCAACCCAAGTCATACTCATGGAAAAGATTCAGTCAATAAGGCAAACAGCTCTGATTCACCTTGGATCACATTAAAAAGGTACACTGCACCATAGAATTAACCCGAGTTCTTTACATAAAATAGAAAAATAATTATCAACTTCCACATTTCATTTCCTTTCAGAAGACATGGACTGGCATAATCTGTCAGAAAATCCTTAGACATGAACATGCCCAGTTGCCACATTACGGGGATCAGATGAACTCACTGCTGATGAGAAGCATGATTTCAAGAAATAAGTAGCTTTTGAGAATGTGCAACCTCCAAAAGGCATATTATCAGTTCTTCAACCTCAGCTGTGAAATGTCATCACCACTCTGCCATTACTTGGCTATAGAATGTGAAGTACCACAGGCACAGCTGACAGCTGAGCAGAGTAATGCACGCACACCTGTGCAAAGGCGTTGTGAAGCTATATGGCAACACCCACTGCTCCCCTGATCTCGGGTGTAAAATGAATTTTTTTACATTAAGCAGGAGACTGCAAAGACACAGCAACGACCTAGCACCAGGTCTCTTCCATGCCATCCTTTAATGGTGAAACTGATGGCACAAGGAGCAGAACACAGAACAGAAAACTGAATCTTTCTCTTTGCTGGAAACATGGCTTTTGTGCTTCTAAGGACAAATAATACGTCCCAGAAAATCTGTGAATCAGCATCAGAAACATGCAACATGTATTACAAAGGTGATAGATACAACTATGTTCTTTCTGACAGGAAAACAGAAGTTTACAAAATAATTTCCTTCTGAATAAAACTTACATGCATGTACAAAACTGATCTGTATTTCACACCATATACAGCATCCCCTCTGAGTGTTACGAGTTTTTCTATTAGTGAATTTATAAAATGATTGACTGACCACACTGTCTGATACCTTCTCCAAGCCTGTGTGTTAGTCAGTCTGCTCTTAAGGGCTTCCCCAAATGCATCCAATATTCCTCAGGGAAGCACAGTGTCAGCTCATTCATTATTACAATTTAAGTCAGTACTACCTTAATTTTACTGTTGGTCATGTGCATACTACTTTCTAAAACATTTGGTATACCATCACAATAATGATAACTGTATGCATTAGGATCTGTTTCAAGAATGTCAGTTTTTTAAACAAGACTTAGTAAACCTGTCCTTTCTTTTTGTTGCAGTTTGAAAGATGGATATTGCAAATTAATGAAAATAATAACCAGAATTCTTATCTATTAAGCAGTAATAATAGAAGACCTAACTGCCAGCTAGACATCAAAAGAGTAACAAAGAGAAAAAAAAGGTAACATTTTGACTGCCTTTATTTAGATTTTAGCTCCTTGTTTCATTGATAGTGAATAAAATAGCAAAAAAAGCTTATGCTTCTGTTATTGAAGACCATAACATAAACTAACATTACCCCCTCATGATTATGGCACACAAATCCACCTTTCAAGTGTTTTTAAAAATCCTTTATCAAAAGTATTTCTCCTGAAATATAACACTACTTTATCAGTCCAATAATGCCCTTTTTTTTTTTCCTTTTTATTTCCCCAGTACATTTGAGAAACAAAATTACCTCCAAAAGATACAACTTTCTTCTCTCTGATTATCACTTTTTCTCACAGTAGGGGCTTCAGAAGTATAAACATTCACTGTTTAATAAAGAACACACTTCACTCTTCCACCATTGTGGAGAAGCAGTATTCTTCACTTAATTTGCCAAATCAGGTTTTTAAAAATTATCCTGAAATAAAATTATATTTGGTAATCAAATAGCAATGCAATGCTAGTTGACGTAAGCCATTGAACAGTGTGGTATTTCACCATGTACCTTAACAAAGCCTGCCTGGTATTTCCCAGTCTTTATTCCTGTAGACACCTTCTTTACGGACATAACCAAACTTGCTGGAGCCAGAGAAATATTGTCCACCCTTTTTATTCACATTTATCAGCCCAGTTAGAATTTCGTACGTATGTACTGTCACATTCAAAAGACACTGCATCTCATTCTAATGAGCCATCTTCCAGCTTTTTAATTTTCTCTTGGGTTACCTTATGCATTCTTGGTAGGGCAATTAAATTAAATAATTAATAAAAAGAAGATGTAGTTTTTCATTTGGTAAGAAATTTAGTGTCTGATCTCTTTAATTTTCCACCAGTTGAGGAGCTAGGTTAGACTACAGCCCAGGTCAGGTAAATGTTCTTCTTTATTTGGTAGAGCTGAGCTGGCACATTTGCTGAGCTGTATGCTGGGAAAAAATAGCCAAAGCATTTCCCCCAGTGTTTCTTCTGACTGACTCTGTTTCCTTTGCTCTGGTCCTTCCAAAGTTTCTGCCTTACAAGCCTAGTTATTGACATGCAAGTCGGATTCATTATGAAAAAATTTAGTAGTCTTATAAAGAAAAAAATTGGAGAGTAATTTGTTGCTTTTCAAATGTTTCATACAGTACTTCTACACTTGCACATGTATAAATCTGTGGTGGTAAAACTTTGCACATTACAGACCTTTTGTTATTCAGTCTTCTTCTACTCTCAGTTTATTTATGTATCTATTTTTCTTGAGCATATTGCCCATTTCTTGACTGCATGGCATGTATTATATCCGTTTCAAGCAGAAGTACAACATCTGCAGCCTCTCCTAGGGCACAGTGTCCTCTGAGCGAAGTCTTTAGCCCGATGTCATTCATTCATTCATTCATTCATTCATTTTTTAAGAACCCAAAGCATTGGTCTAAAATATCTGGCTTTTTTAAAACTAACCTGATCATCTCAGAAGAATGACAGTTCTGCACAAAGCCACCGTCTCTGCAGATGTGCTCAAAGCACCTTTTAGTCCTTACTTCAGATAGGAAGGCATTAGGCAGTGTGCTAGCATGTTTTAAGCATATTGAAAGAACTGCAAAAAAATATCAGCATGGAATGTGCTACAAGAAGTAACTTACTAGGAGAAAAAAATGGGAACAGTGAAGGATGAGCTGATGACACAAGTGGTAAAAATCTTCTCCAATAAATTGTTTCAATCTGTACTTCAAATACAGCTCCTAGTACTCTATGTGCCTGTCAGAAAATGAAAAGCTGAGAAAACAGGATTATAAAACCACACCTAAACATGAGGGTATTAGTGAAGGGGTTAGAACAGGAACACATGCGTGGTAGAAAAGCACAGAGAGCAAAACTGGATGCATCTACAAATGATCCTAGCTTATCTAAATGAGTTGAGACCACTGTGGCCAGAGGTCTATCCAGCGTCAGTTTATGCAACTGAACACTGCTCATCCATTCCAACAGAGTGCAACAAAAGCACAACCTACCTGCTGAATAACTCCTTTCAGTATCTACTCAAAAACCAATAATTTCAAGACAATGTTAAGAACCTTACCTCCATACAAGTCCTAGATTTCAGTGCTTATTTAGATCCATCACTGTGAAAGCACTGATGCTACATTTAAAATTGTATCCAGGGCATAAGAACTTTAAATTCCTCATTGAAAAAAACATGGAATTAATTGAAAAGTTCATGCTCTTTATTACAAATGCCCAGCTAATGTCACAGTGAATTTGTGTATGTGTAGAAGAGGAAACCTCTGCTATCTCTCATTCTTAAGAGTTCAGGAAAAACATTACCCTTGAACTTAATAGTCATTTAGTTCTTTTGTTCTTATAGACTAAAATAAAGTATACAAATGAAAAGACACCATAATGTTTTATATTTTTTTACTCTAACTAAATTTACAATGTACATTGAAACAGAGTTTGACAACAATAGATAAAGCATATCATAATAAAAATGTGCGATAACATGTCAGGCTTTGAAAAGTTTATTTTGTTATTGAGGGCATTGTCTGCAGAGAAAAGCAGTATAGAAAAGGGTCTAGTGAACATCTATTTAGAAACAATATTGCATTAGCCCTTAACTCCCCTTAATCCAATTTCAAACTGGGCAATTACAAAAATGAGCTCAGATTATTGCACTTGCCTTTCCAAAGTTTATGGATTTAGAGGAGCACCTTGCATGTAGAAAAAGAAAAAAAAGTTTCTTCTTTATTTTGTGAAGAAAAACATTAAATAGAAAAGAATTCTTTGCATACATGCAAATATTTATACTACTCCTCTGGTAATTTAATGCTATTGTTATTACACTTTTGATGACAGGAGAATTTCCTCAGGTTGGCTGATGGAATTCAGACAATGGGCCCCTGTTCTTAAGTCAGTCACTTGCTTTAAACACATTAAATAATAAAAGACAAAGAGAAGAGGCAAAATTTCAATCTTTTTTTGGGGAGTCTTGAAGATGCTGACGCATGCATTTCCCTCTCCAGTCAACGAGCATTGCTCATGAGCTGAGAGAGGAGTCAGAGTCCCACCTTCTCTGCTGTGGTCTTTCCTCACACACCCTCTGTGCAGAGCTTGCTTATCTTTGGTTATTTTCCCTACTCTTTTTAACTCCACAGGGTCCACTCACTATCCTTCCCTAACAGGTTAGTGTTAGTTTAGGGAAGCTGTAGCTTCCTAAAATCATTTTTAGTCAGCTCTTTTAATAATTAATCATAATGTTCATCTTTCATATGCAATGAAGATAAACCATAAACATAGGACAACATCTGTCTGCCAAAAAAGAAATACCACAGGCTACGCCCCCTCACCCGGACTCACAGGTATTGAATATGACAGTAAAACTCCCCACATCTGAGTTCTCACACTTCTGCAAAATTATGTTCTCCTAAAAACATTGTACCTGTAGAGTTTGCATATTCCCATGAGTGCTTCTGGGGCTGGGGGGGAAGCCTTTATAAAACAATCAACACCACCGTCTGATTTGTTACGTATCATTTATATTTTGATTTTTCAGAAATCTAAGTTTTATCTTTCTTTTGTTCTTTGGAGATGCTCACCCAGCATGTACCCCCCAGCAGCCATACATATGGCTTGGAAACAGAAATATTTTTCTACTGTAGCCCTTCCCATGAGGGTGCGACAAATACCTGCTAAGACACACAGTGTGGTCAATCGTGAATCATATATACAATAATTATACATACAACATATGTCTGCTAAGTGCAATGTCATACGTTATACTACTGCTCAAGCATGTTGCAGTAGTAAGGACTGACCTAATTTCCAAGCTACTCACACAAAATCAAATGGTTATATCAAACATTGCCATCTAATACACTGTCAGGCTAGCCATGCTTTACCTGGCTGCATATTAATTTCAAAGCCAAACTATCAAACACTATGATGAAATGAGATAAATATTGTAATGAATAAAACATTTTATAAAAGAAAGCCTACAGGGAAATTACTATATTGCTTAAAATTTCATTGTACAATCCAATTAAGATGTTCCAAGAACAAAGAAGACTTTTCAGGTCAATGTAACCTAATTTTTTCAGTTTAATGTCACCTATTTTTCATCAAAAAGTTGATTCAAGATATTTTGTTTTCCAGCTACAAATGCCTCTAAAACGGCTTCAGTGGGGCACACAGTAGTAATGGTACTTTGCATGCTAAGATTAAGAGCCCTCCACAGTATATAATCCCAAACAATTTTTTCACACAGAAAATAATTATTTCCTAGGAAAGCACATTTAAAAACACTTTCAAAAGCACCTTCAAAACTGTGACACTTAAACGGATTTAAAAAAAAAAAAATCAGAAAGTTTCACTTATGCTGTCTGCACTGCCAATCTTTAAGTGATCCTATTCCCATTTACAGCTTTTAGCAAACCAAGATAATTCTTTTCCACCCACATATTGCTCCACTTGCAAGTTGGTCTGAGTAGCACTGGATGCTCAGGTATTGCCTAGGGGCTAGATATCCCAAAGAGCAGATAGCACAGGGCTGCTCACAAAGGAACACGCCTTAGAAACAGACACATTCTTCATCCCTAGAAGTTCACAGCTTGCTAAGACAAGGCAAATAGAAGCACAGATGATCTCCACCGTCCCTTACTTCCTTTTATACCCATTTCACAGACCTTTATCGGCAGACAAGCACACTGAATAGAGTATAGACGCACAAAATTAGTACCTTCAGGTACTCACAAGGGGTTCTAATGGTAGCAAGCAAGGTAATTAATAGTAAAGTTGGGACTATTTCTAAATTAACTTTCCAGCAACCTGCAGTCCTCCAGGCAGGTGCTCAGCGGCAGACAGCGGTTCTCGAACGCAGAGCGGGCTCTCACCGTACCTTAAGGAGTCTGACTGAGGGGAGGAAGGCGGCATGGCACAGCTTCCGGATGGTCCAGTTGAGCGGCCGGGGAGCCTCGGTCTGGTTCATGACTGTCCACAAATCCCACCGGGAGATCAGCCGCAGACCTGGCAGCGCCTACCGCGGAAGCCGCCCTCCGGGGCGCGGGCATCCCACGCTCGGCGCGTCCCGCCCGCGATGCCGCAGGGCAGAGACTGGGCTCGGCTGGGCTGGGCTCGGATGCGCTGGGTTAGGATGGGCTGGGCTGGGCTGGGCTGGGCTGGGCTGGGCTGGGCGCGGGGGGGGCAGCGGCAGCCGCCGAGCCTTCATAGAGCAGCAGCGTGCTGCGGGGGGCCGGCAGGGTCCGTGCATGCCCGGCGGGGCCGCAGGGGGGGCGGCGATCCGCCCGGCACGGTGCTCCGGGCAGCGCAGAGGGGCAGGCGGCACAGCCCCGGCGTGCAGCGCCTGCCGCCCGCCGCCGGGAGCAGCGCGGCTGGCCGGGCGCGCCGCCGAGCCACCTGCCTCACTCATGCGCTTCCCGGGCCAAAAGCAGGGCACAAGGGGGGGGGGAATTGAATGAAGCAAGGGAGGGGTACCAGCACTTTCTTTCCCAGAGCATTGTGAGGAAAGGGAAATCGGCATGAGGGGAGGTGGGGCCAGCGCTCAGGCAGCAGAGACTGGAGGTGGGGGTGTGTGTGTGTGAGTGAATAAATTCACTCTTGATTTACTGATACAATGGACCTGGAAAGCATTTAATTGATCTGGAATCGTATCGGTGTGCTAGGGGCAAGTGCCAGTGGTTAGAAGCTGCACTGTAAGAGCATGAGTGCTAACATACACATCCTGGCAACAAAACCTCGGCCAAACCCGAAACAATTCAGCTCATTTGATTAAATATGTGCACTAAATAATTCTATCAAAGACATGAAAACACATGAAGCAATATTGCTCAGGCAATTCCAGTATAGCAAAACGTGTTTCTATTTGGGGCCATAAACGGCCTCCCCAGATAATGGAGATGTTCTTAATGGCAGCTCTACAGCCAAAGAAGAAATACAATTTTCCCACTATTTTTTTGTAGGGCATAAAGATTACATGAAGGAAGAGTTAGAAAGTGTAAAATAAACATCCCACAAAGCAATGGTGATTTTTCATTTCACCAGTAATGACCAGTTTTTACTCAGATTATGGATGAAAACACCTGCTTCTCAGTAAAGTTTAAATCTCTCATAACTCAGATTAGGAAATACACATTCAATTTACTTGGCTCAGATTCTCTGATCTGCCATTTTCACATTTCCTTTTAATCCCCATAATGCACTATTTATAATCTCGTCTATTTATAATTTATTCTTAGTATTGTGTCTACATTCATCAGCAAAGCTGAATAGTTCTCCAAATGAGGTGCAAAGAGATGAAGACTGTTGTTTCTTTCAAACACAGGCATACCAGTTAGCTCCTCTTCCCTCTCAGGAATTGTACGAAGCTTCTTGTTAATGTCCGTGCTAGATTAAAAATTCTTCTGCCTGGAATATAATGTCCCAGAACAGAGTGCAAGACTGTCTGTGGACCAGAAGAGGTCTCACTTGTTCCACCCCACTGTACATGGCAAAATTAGAGAACCTCGAAGGTACGAGTAGTAGACCATGAGTTGTCTGTAGAATGGAATGGGTCATATCACCAGGAGATATGACTTAGTGATGACATTTGTGCAGATGAATTTCTGGTTGTGACTGAGAAGCTAGTTAAAATTATACATATTTAAATGCCTCTTGTATGAGCTCTGAATGTATTTCTTTGATGAAAGGAGGAAAAAACCTTGAATTGATAGTGAAAGGAAACTTCAGTAGGTAAATGTGATTACCTGAAACTGATTTTCCAAGGCTGTATAAATGAGACAAAATTAAACAGGTAGAAAAAAAAAGTAATGCTGACCTAAAATAGCATGCACCTTAGAAGATGTACAGCATGATAAATTTGTTCAGCTATAAAGGTAATCATATCCAATGATTAAGCATTTGGGGTTCATAGTTAAAAGAAAGCAAAGGACTCAAGAAAATCAGAAACAAGAACTCACAACAGGCAAGACCATGGTTTTCCCCTATCCCACACCCCCTCAAGTAATGCTTAGAACTTCTTTCTACACTTGAAGCTCAGGAAAGAGTTCTTGGGAAGGCACAAGACTCAACATTACCTTGTCCCTTGCATGCCCATTTTGCACTAGGCATGCGCCATAAAACAAAATGTTCAGCCTGTGTGCTAGGCACAAAGAAGACAGAGGAGTCATAGCATGCTGCCCTTCTTTTCAATGAGTAGAGTAATAACTCTCTGAAGATGCTAGAGAGCTGAAGACAATGAAGAAACATAACAGATAGCTTTAATAAACTAAAAATAGTGAGCCCAATGTATCTTCTAGCTTCCACAGAGCTTCCTGTCTTCAAGATGAGCTCTATCATTGCCTTCTTCTGCAAACAGTACCTTAGGGATGAGAGTTGTTATATGCTGCAGTGTTTAATACACACCAAACTTCTTGCAGAGGCCTGTTTTCCATGGCCGTGTACCTTGCCTAGTCATTTGTATTTGCACAAGATGAGGGCAAGAATACAAACTTCTGTCAGTGGCAGTGAGGAAGCTCTGATGGACAGGACATTATCATGAGATGGAAGCTTCACTTCCACCACAAAGTCCTTGGGTGCTTTTGAGTCGAACATTGAAACTCTGCTTGTCCTTAAGGCCAAGCCTTAATTAATTTTATTTTAAATGTGTGTTTCTTACCTATAAGCAATACTGGAGTGATTTTGAGGCTATTGAGTGTAAATATGCAGGAACAAAAGCAAGGAGATTTCTTTGTATTCCCAGCACAACCCCCTCCCCCCCTTCCCCTGCCCCCTTTCAGTAAGCATAGATGGTGAAGAGTTGAGAAGTACAGCAGAAAATTCTGAAAAGCTTCCTCTCTTTCCCAGAGATTCTGACTATAATGGCTAAAAATCATAATGAAAAATTAGGAATATGATGGGGGATTTTGTGTGGTTTGGGTGGCCTTTTATCGCTTCAGTGAAAAAGTCCAAGTTTGAATCTCCTATTTGTATTGGAAAAGGCAAGTGCTCAGATCAGCTCAGCTCCTACAATCTCAGGCCTATTAGGAGATGCAAAGACGTAGCAACACTACTAGAATTTAAGTCCTGCTTTGCTAGATTTAAAAGACAGAGCTGCCACTTTCATATTAAAACATTTTTTCCTTGAAGCATGCTGACTGCACCGTCAGTATTCACCTCTAGTTCTTTGCCTCTTGTGAAGGAGCACCTTTGGTACCACAGGAAGGCAAAGCAAATAAAAGACAAATTCCATTGCTTCCTGCAACACCAGGAGATTTCTATTCTTCTTAAACCTATTGTTCATGGAAAGCATTTTTTTAACTGCCTCTTTTTGGATTCCTGCAATCTAACATGATAATAATACTACACTTAGAAAGCTCTGATACGGTAAAATTTAATACCTCTGCAAATGTTACAGAATGAAAGGTTTCTGAGAAATGCATTAACATCCAGACCACTCTTAGCACATCAACAATGTTCAACATTTTCAACCTGAGAACAAAATTAAGCAAAAAGATATTATAAGCAAACACAGACACTACTCTCTTATCCTGTCCAAGTAACAATTCCTTTATGAAATAAGAGATGCTGAATAAATGAAAGGTGGAAAATGCAGGACCAGGAAACCAGAAAGATGTATTGGTTACCATGGTAGAAAACCTCTTCTATGTGGCCACTGCCTAACTGCGGAGAAACATCCGAAGAAGAGTTTTCCCATGATATCACACCTGGTTTTCCCATGCACATCATAGAGCAGAACATAAAATCATAGAATCATAGAATAGTTTGGTTTGAAAGGGACCTTTAAAAGTCATCTTGTGTAACATCCCTGCAATAAGCAGGGGCATCTTGAAGTAAGCCAGGTTGCTCAGAGTCCTGTCCAGCCTGACCTTGAGTGTTTCCATGGATGGCAAACCAATCACCTCTCTGGCAACCTGTCCCAGTATTTTACCACCGTCATTCTAAAAAACTTCTTCCTTACATCTTACATAGATCAACCTCCTTCAGTTTAAAAACCATTGCCCCTTTTCCCATCACAACAGGTCATGATAAAACATCTGTCCCCATTTTTCCTATAGGCACCTTTCAGGTATGGGAGGCTGCTGAAGGTCTCTCTGGAGCCTTCTCTTCTCCAGGCTGAGTAACAACAACTCTCTCAGCCTTTCCTCACAGGAGAGGTTCTCCAGCCTGCTGATCATCTTTGTGGCCCTTCTCTGTCCTGGTGGCTCCAAGAGCTGGATTCAGCATTCCAGGCAGAGTATCACCAGAGCAGAGCAGAGCAGAGGGGAAGAATCCACTGTCTAACCCTGCTGGCCACACTGCTTTAGATGCAGCCCAAGCCATGATTGTTTTTCTCGGCTGTGAGTGCCCATGGCTGGTGCTTCCCCAGCCTCTCACCCACCCAAATCCTTCTTGGCAGGGCCGCTGTTGATCTGTTCATCACCAACCTGATTTGATACTGGGGTTTGCCCCAGCCCAGGTGTAGAGCCTTGCAATTGGCTTTGTTAAACCTCATGAGATTCCCATGGCCCCACTTCTCAAGCTTGTCCAGGTCCCTTTGGATGGCATCCTGTCCTTCAGGTGTGTCAACTGCAACACTCAGCTTGATGTCAGTTGCAGACTTGCTGAGGGTGCACTCAATCCCACTGTCCATGTCACTGATGAAGACATTAAACAGTCCGGGTGCCACTACAGACCCCTGGAGGACAGCTCTTGTCACCGGTGTTGGTCAGAAAATTCACCACTACATTCCGGATGTGACCACCCAGGCAATTCTTCATCCATTGAACAATCCACCCCTCAAATTGATTTCTCTCAAATTTAGAGAGAAGGATGTTGTGGGGACCATGTCAAAGGCCTCAATACAACTTATGTGAGAAGAAAGATACATCTTCACAACGTAGCTAGAGAGGCATTTTGTAGAGGCTTCCTTGCTCTTGGACCAAAGGGCTTGCACTGCCCAGTGGGATAGCAAACACCAGAGAAAACAGAGCTACACTTGCACCCCTTTTCTTGTAATGCTCATCATGGGACTACACAAACACGCTGATGTGGAGGTGTTAGTTCTGTGTAACACATTTGGGCCATCTCCTGTGTTTGTGGAGGAAATGGCAGGCTGGCAATAGAAAAATAAATAATTCAGAAGCTCTTATTTCAATGTCAGTGCCAACAAATCCTTCCATTGGTATAGTCAAGAAGCATCAGTCACCTTAGTATCCAGTCACTTTGCAGGTCTGTAAGCTAAGCAAAATTGAAGAGCATATCAAAGAGTATAAGGCTGCACTAATAACAGCAAGAGTTTCTTTCAACATACTCATATTTCAATTTATGTCCATTTCATGTGATTTCTTGCAAAAATCAGAGGATAGAAAGATAAGTTTATAACATAAAGTTTGGATAAACTAAACTTAATTTTATGTGTGCCATAACATCTTAAGGGACACAAATTTTATTGATGCTTAATTCAACTGAGAATTAAATTATAAAAGTAATCTGCTGCTCCCACATATTTTTTATTCATTGCAAGTCTGAGGTGGTTTTTCTGCTGTTATCTCTGCCAAGGTATTTAACAGGTCTTTTTCCACATGCTCATAATTCCCTCTTCCCCATACACAGACACACATACTAATGTAATGTAACATCTATATACTTATTAAATATTAATTAAATAATTTGTTATAGATGAAGACAACTCTGTAGATTTCAAGCACATATATAAACATTATTGTTGGTAGCTATAAATAATGTCTTTTGTCAACTGACTGAAAATCCAAAATAAAGGGTTTTCTTTCTTTTATTGCAAGTTTTATAGGGATGTGAAGAATATCAAATACAATTATTTTATATGCCTACTACCTTGAGATTGCCTTTGACTGATCTGCATCTAGATTTTGCCTGGAAAAGCAGGGTTACCACAAGAGGTACCCACTATCTGGGTTACCACAAGAGATCTCAGAGGTATCACAGCACACAGTAGTGCAGAGAACCAGGGGGAAGCAGACTTGTGAGAGAGCAGGTGAACTGGGCAGTGCAGCACACTCAGTGTGCCCTTGTCAGAAGTATTTTTCTGGAGACCCTGTTTTTGGACCGTTCCCAGTTCCAAAATACACAAGCGGAGGAGTCTCAAAGTCAGAGTATGGACACAGAAAATATCAGTTTGAGCAGATAGGTCACAAGGAGCCTTCACCGTTATTTGTGGTTTCACTTCTGCTGCTACTGGTAGAAATGATAATTTGCACCATTTTACCTTCAGTTGCTCTCCAAGTACTTTTGAATATACCTACCCTTAAATATTGAAGCTGTTATCTTTGAATGGTATATTACACCAGACATCCCTCTTTAATTGCAGGTTGAAGCCTTTTAGAGTTTATCTTTGAAGGGGATTAAGACACATAGGCATGTAACACTTGTATTTTGGGACCAGAAGTATTCATGGTTGATTGTTACTTAGGTATAAATACTGCATTTTAAATTGCTATCTATCTTAGTTTAAATAGAATTTCAAGTGTAGGCAAGCTGTCAGTTCTTTAACCTCTGCAGCATATGACAGAAATAAGGCTGCTCATACATTCAGATTTATGTTTATGCTAAAAGTTTCCTTCCATCTTAGCCATCATATTCTTTTCTGTGTTGTTTAACTTTGTGTAAATACTCTCTCAATTTTGACCTGTAACATAATTTTCTTTATAATTTCCTATTCAGGTATCAAATTTACTGAGTTATTGTGGTGTAGTGTTTTCTACTCTTGATTATTTTGCTAAAGAAAATGCAGGAAAATACAATACTTCATGAATGAGAGCAATTCACCCTGACTGTTACGCATTTCAACAAAGACTCTACAGAACAACTCTCCTGCACTTCTGTACTTCACTTGACTCGGATGCAGCATACAACAAGAGCAACTTCCTTGCTTTGGCTCATAGTACTTCAGAACTGGAAAACAGCTTAATACCCTTTCAAAGTAGCAAAGAATTACAAAAATCCCTAATGCCTTCTGCTATGGGGTTATAAAAAACCCCAAGATAACCAAATTATACCTTCCACAGGTACTGCATTTCTACACACCTCACCCCCCAACCTCTGCTCTCCTCCCAACAGCAGAGACCTTACCTTAGAGCAGGCACACTCTCTGATGATGAAGCCTCCTGCAACCCCTTGGTTCGAGTGGGTTGAGCACATTTGGTGTTTCATTACTGACACATCTGCTTTCCTCAGTATGCCCTTTCACCATATTTTTATAATTTTTGACACACATCAGTGCAGGCAGCTAATCCCGCACTGCCTTCAGTACTTTCCCCAGCTACTCAGTTAGCAGTGTACCACGTCGCCTTCTGGTTTGAGGAACTAATCTGGCCACCAAGCCCTTTTGGGGAAGGGTCTCTTTGTCAATAATTGGATCAGCCACCAAAACTGAAAAGACCACAGAGGGGTACCCTCACACTTGTGAGGAAACACCCCAGTGGCTGATGGCCCAGAAGAAAGAGACATAGCAGGCAGTACCACAGAAGCTGCTGCAAGAAAAATTTTCAAGTCAATGTAATACAAACAGGTATAGTGCTAGCAGATAACAGCAAAAGAACTTGCTAAAGTGCTAAGATTATGCTTAGTATACAGGTACTAGGAATTAACTAACTGTAAACTTGAACTTTCACTAGGAAATCCTTCGTAGAAGTTTCAGCCTCAATGAAAAATTAAGGCTTGACTAGAGTTGTAAGTAATTTTTGCACATACATTTTGAGCAGCAGTGTCTTCTAGTAGACAATGGGAAGACAAATTACAGAGTTGTTGATCCTCTGCATCCTTTCGGCAATTTATGATTTTCTTTCACAGAATAACATAAGAAATTGTGAAAGGTTGAGATCTTAATGAAATTAGGCAAATGAGGAATGGCAAAATCTGGACAAAGATATTGCAACAAGCAGTATTACTCAAAACCACACTTGGCTTCTGAGATACAAATGACTCCAGTGGTCTACTTTAAAATACACTTTTAAACGGATAACTTTAATTGGGTCTATTTTCAGTCACATACCAAGTCTACATATATTCTTATTACATCCTGGACTTACAAACACCTGCAGTTTTACGTCTGTATTTTCACTGAAACAATTAGAAACACATCTGGACAGCAGCAAACTCTGGATGGTGCAATATAGGTGTTTTCCATATAGTCTGTTGCAGTTATTATGCATTTGCATGCAGTCTCACATTGGGAAAAAGCCAAAGCTTGGGGGCTTTTAGACTGATCACTGATCAAAGCTGTAGGAAGAGCAGTCAATGCCTCTGGAGACAGTAATCTGGTTTCCTAGTCAGACACAACAGATGGGTGACACAAAAAGTGTCAGATGTGGGCAACAGTAAAAAAAGCATCAATTGTATCAAATAAGCTGTAGTCTCAGTTTGCATTTGCCTAACCACTTCCTTGGGCTGATTTTTTTTTTTTTAAATCCCTTTTGTTGTTACAGGATTTGGACCCTTTTCCTGCTCAGATGTAAAGTACAGCTTAGTTCCTTGCTCAAAAGAAACCCCTCAGTTATGGAACTGGTCTTTGCAATAGCCTTTAATCGTGTATTGTCCAACACCGCACTGTGCTCACAGCTCCCCTATCACTACTATAAAATTCTAGCCACTCATACCAATACTTAATGGACAGATTCCACTGGCAATATAAAGCTGCTGGAAGGCTTTTCTGGAGGAGCTTTTTTTGGCTTACCTAGCATGTCTTTGTCAGGTCAATGTCACCATCGTAGACTGCTCCGTTCTGCCTGTATCCAACAGGCATAGCATGTTTGTTACTTTTAAAGTGCTCTGATACTTACTTGAGTCCCATGGTTTGTACTTTACTAATTCTACTGATACTTACAAATCCTTATTAATAGGATTTAATAGGACAAGCCAATATTAATAGAAGGCTAGACAGCATATGTATGATGTATTTTAGGCACTTCAGTCCTAGAATCTAAAAAATAAATTTGAGAGACAGCAATTTCCTAATGTAGTAATCCCATATTCTATTTTATCAAACAATGGTTACCCTGCCAGCCTTAACAAATAACAGATTTTTTTCCAGGACTGTGTCATTTCACCATCTCTTTCATGTTTTTAGCACTTCCTTAATATGTTAGGTCAGAAATTTTGGCTCTGTGATTTAAGCCTCTGGCATAGCCCCAGAAAGCAAACAAACAGATTCTTCCTGTTTTGTTGGCACTAAACTTGATGCATCTATTGTGTTATGTATAAAGTATCTGTTATATTGAGGGCACAAGTAATGAATTATTTTTCAGATTCATGACAAAGACTTTGTGATTCTCAGTGGAGGATGGAAAGCATCTATGGGCATGATTTACATATCATTTTACTACAGTTGTTAAGCTAATTTAGAAGAGAAGAAACTGAAAACTGTCTGTTGAAGCTGGACAGACATAAGCAAGTTAGAAGTTCTCAGGAGAAAAACCTTCTGGAAAATAATAATGAACAGGTATTTGCATCAACATCTTTGATAACCATTTTTCAAAATTGTTTGATGTCGGATACAATCTTCCAAGAAGTCAGCACTTGGGATTATAGTTTCATATGTGGAATTTTTAGGAAATTTTTAATTAACAGTATATCTGTGAAAAGAAATGCTGTACAAATGCTAAATACAATCTGTTTTTCTACCAAAGTTCATACAATAAGCAGGAGATATGAACATTTATGTACTCTTGGAAAAATTGTGACATTTTAGATAACTCATAATATTTTGTGTTTATTCTATGGAAATCCTCCATTTATCCTCTTCAATGGCTTGGGTTTTTTGTTTTGCTTTATATTAATACACACAAAGTTTCACATCTCTGAACTAGCATCTTCTCTATTTTCGGTTTTATCAAAATCTACAGATAAAATGTGTTAAAAGAATAATTTGCTTAGTATCCTTTTATGATTATGAATTACTCTCATCAATCTATTTTACCTTTTTTAATTATTGTTTTCTCGTTTTTTTATTAGAGGCTTATAACTTTCTGTTTTACAATGATCAGTAACAGGAACTCACATACGAGGGCATTGCCGCTTGCACTACTGATGTAGCAGAGAAGCAGCAGCAAAATGTAACATGTGATACCAGAAGGTATGTCCTGACTTGAAAGTTCCGTGAATTATTTTGCATATCCAGCAACATGTCATAATTACTGTATTAATTTTAACTAATGTGAGAGAAAAATGCCAACTGATTTTTTTCAGTCCTGAAAACTTAAGCCTGTGCTAGATAAAAAACTCTAACTTTCTAACTGGTGGTGAGTAATATATGAATTCCACTTCAGGCATACTTGGCAAAAAAGGGAGTAAAACAGGTGAGAGAAAAAGCCCAGGGCCCTAATCAGCCATTTTGACATCAACATAACCCTCCTTGTTAAAAGACATTTTGAGATAATGAAGAGGAAGAAAAAGAAATGTATTCAAGTGCAAACAGAATAACCAATAATGGCCCTAGTTATATACTACGTCTTTTTTTTTTTTTTAAATTCTACTAAAAATAAATTGTCAGACTCCTAACATATTTATAAAGCCTTCTCATGCGTGTATCCATGACAACCTAGATTTATATTTTGAGCTCTAGAAAGTTGCTACAGCACAGCTTACATAAATTACTTTGAAGAATGTAGCAAGATAAGATGGTTTGCTACCTGAGGTATTTTATTTGGCATAATATATAATATTTTGACTGTATTGAAGTATACAGGAAAGCAAAAGTGTTATGTAGTGGTTTGAAGCCAGCCTTGCCATAAAGTAAACCTTTTTAATACACAGAAAATGTGTATGCACTTTATAACAAAGAAAACTGAGAATTGAAAAAAATTCTCTGAAGACTTAGTAATGGAATATTAGTATATAATAATTAGGAAAGCAAAGAAACACAAGAGAAATGTGAAGCGTACATTGCCCGAAATAAACAAAACTTGCATTTACACTGGTATGCCTCCTACTGGGGTTCCATCTGGACTGCTTTGAGCACACACAGCCTATTTTTTTCTCTCTCTCTTACCTAGGGAAAAGGACCTGCTTTCACTACACTGAACATTACTAAAATTGCACTTCTGTTACACATTTTCTTTTTGCATTTGACTTGAGAGTCGTAGTATATTATTTATATAATAGATTAACATAGTAGGCAATTTCCGAGTACAACATGGACACAATATGAACATAGTTCATGAGATTTTTCCAAAACAAATATCAGTGTCTTCCCTAGCATTTTGTTGTCAAATAAATGCATTACCTACTTTGGAAAGAGACTTTGAGGGAAGAGAGACACAATCACTTCAAAAACTGTTCAGTACACTGCTAAGAATTCAAGTGGTGATAATAACTACAGCCTCTATGACCTTTTTTCTGAGCAGAACCTACTCCTTTGGATTACAAGCCAGGAAAGCAAAAAAAGGAGACAAGTTCACAACAGAGCCTTTCCATGAGCTATCTGCTAAGGGAAAATGTTCTTGATCTCAGAGCAATGATTAGGTGACACACCACCAGGCAGCACACCGTGTGGATTCTTTATTTCTAGACCCACACTAGGACTTTGGGGGCTCTGGTCATGGGGGATCTCCAGGGGAGAGGTGTCTGGCTGAGGGCAACCCAACAAGATTGAAGTGAAATTCAACACCTCCATACAATGCAGCAGCACCAGTTTCTTCTGTAAGCCCAAGACAGGGACTTCAAGGACTGCAACGCAGCCATAATCTGCACCTTGTGGATTCTTATGACGGTACACCCTGAGATTAGCTCAGTTGGTTAATGCATGATGCTAAAAACACCAGGGTTGGGGGGTGCTCCCTGTACAGGCTATTCACTTAAGAGTTAGACTTCATGAACCATGTGGGTCCCTTCCAATTCGGAATGTTCCGTGATTATGTGACAGAAAAAGAACAGAGATTAAGCTGATATGGCGATGGCACAAGTTTTGCAGCACATGTTCCTGAAGGAGAGCCAGCAAGTGAGAGGGATGTTTACCCTGCATGTGTCCCCAGCTGGTTCTTCTGTCTGTGGTTCTTCTGTCTGTGGCCTGTTGTCTCCTCCCTCATTTCCTGATAGATGGGAAATAATTACTCTATGAGTCCCTTTTCTTGCCTGGAACAATGGCCTATATGTGCAACGTAATAGTCCAGAACCTTTGCTCTTTTTTCCAGTCTGTATTAGGGCAACTTGAGGGCTAATTTTCTGTATAAGCAAAATTCAGTTTTAGTCACTTGTATAAATATTTGTGGTTGCAGTTCATGCAATTCAGGAGTACTGAAGTCTTAGGTAGGCAAAGATAATACTTTTATGGGAAGGATTTAATAACAAAATATTATTATAAACATATAAACCTTTTACTCAAATTCTTTTTCTTGTCATATTACAGAACATTATTCTCTATAGTCTAGTACTATGTTTTATGAAATGTCATTTACACCAATCAAAACTTTCCATCCTAAATAATACAGTAAAACCTTGTGTCTGCTTTCAGTTTCTTTCAGTTCTCCATGAAAAGCAGAAAATGTGCATTAAAAATTAAATACCTTGATCAAGAGCCACCAGCATTAATAATATCTTCTGATATTTTGTTACAATAATGTGCAAATAAGTCATAGCTCCCATGATATGTAAGAGAAGGCGCTTGAGGGATTGATTTACCAGAGAATGACATTACATTTTAACTAGAAATCTTGGGAATGCAGCTACTTTATATGTATACAAGATGATCTTGGGTCCTATGTCCTGTGCTGCCCCAGCATGACTGAAATAGACAACTGTACCTATAAAGAAAAGCTCATCCCTTATAAAAAGCCTGTTAAAAAACATAGAGAGGCATCACAAAGGCCATATTTGAACATAACCGTATTTGACTTTGTTATTAGTCACCTATAGTCAAGTGGTAAGTAAATTTACAGTGGTAAAAAGGTTACACACTGCTGTATGTTTGACAATTTTAGAACATCATTATTTAACTTCTATTCCTCATATTCTCAATGGTAGGTTTATCATTACTGATGAAACAATCTATTCCTCTGATATCCAGTAGTTATCCATGGAAATTAATTCACCGACCATTAAACACATTACCTAACATATGCCCATCAACCAGCACTACTGTTGTATAAGGTTTTTTTATGCAGACAGCAATGGCTCAAAGGCCATATATCATGTATAAACACTTATGAGAGTTAAAAGCAAGAACAGATGCAATGGCATGCAAGTGTGATGCTACATAAAATTCTGTGAAGTTTACATCCATTAATTGAAACTATCAAGCAAGCTTATTTGATGTGTTTCCTCTGATGTTGATTAAAGAGTGTCAGGCAACTGTAAATTAAGAACTGGAAAATCAGTGTTTTGTACCGATATCAAGTTCCTAAGAAGTTACAGTTATATCACTTATCTAGAGTTATCTTCTACACTATAAATGAAGAGCTTTTCCTTTGCACTGTTTCAATAATACTAAAAAAATACCTTGAATGTTACAATTTTTCAAAGACCACTTTGAAATACTGCTCCTGTCTAACAGTTCTTACAAAGCAACCTTGAACAATTCCACATGATATGAGCTGGATGCAATGACATGGAAATAGAATTGAGTGCTATTAATACAAATTTCAGAGTCCAGTTGTCTGCTTTGGTGCTGCTTTTCCCTGTTCATCTCAGAAAGACCAACTCAATGAAGTTACATCTGTCTCTACTTGAAATAGTTGCTTAGATGCCACTAAGCAACTCCAATTAAAGACGGAAGAACACCTTTTTCAAGCAACACTGTGGGAAGATAACTGGGGGGTATGGAAATTAGAGGGGAAAACACAGTTGCTCCTCCCAGGTGGAATGCAGGCAGCCTAGCCAGCCTCCCACACACAGTACAGCCTTGGGAGTCTGGGTGGAGGGTGGAGTGGAGCGGAGCCCCCACAGCCGGGCTCTGTCACAGCCCTTGCAGAAGAGGGAACTCAGTGTACTTCCCAGCTGGTAACCCTCACAGGAGCTTAAAACCAAGGGACAGAAAGGAAGATGTCCTGCTCTTGGATCAGCAGCTGTGGGAAACATCGCTGATTGACACAGGTCCCCATCCCGAGGTTATCTCAGGTGCTATCCTGATATATCTGCCCTCTAGGTACAGCCACCCATGACTGAATAAGATGTATGACATCCAGCAATGGGAAAAGGTGTGGAGATCCAGGAGTAGGGGGGGCAGGTCTCTCTCTTCGTGTGAGACCCTGACCCACCCTGTGATGTGCTGAACTGCTCCGTGAAGGGTCCCCATAACAGGACACTGACAGACTGGTCAGGCACAAGGGCCACGGCTTTCCCAGGGCACTGACAGATAATCACATACTACGGGCTTGAGTAAATGCCCCATTTTCATGTGACAGTAGCACCGCATACATTAACTTTTATTTTTCAGAATTTAGGATAACTTTCAAGAAACAAAATAGAATATTGCTGTATCACACAACTGCTTTTGAAATATCAGTAAGCATACATTTCAATATATGGGGAACAATATGATACTAATATATATTATTAGAATTGACAAACTTAAAAACTTAAATGAGATAGCTTAATTTCTTAAAGAAAAATCCATATGTCTGATCAACTTACCAAGCTTTTTGATAATTTACTCAATAATAATAAAAAAACTTTAGATTTTTTTTTATTTTTTACAAGGGCATGTTGTGATTGGACAAGGGGGAATGGTTTTAAACTGAATGAGGGAAGGTTTATATTAGATATTAGGAAGAAATTCTTTACTAAGAGTGGTGAGGCTCTGAAGCAGGTTGCAGAGAAACTGTGGATGTCCCACCCCTGAAAGTGTTCAGCACCAGGTTGGATGGGGCTCTGAGCAACCTGGTCTAGTGAACAGTATTCCTGCCCATGGGAACTAAATGACCTTTAAGGTCCCTCACAGAATCATTTTTGTCGTGATTTTTTGATGAATATTCATTCTCCACAATGCTCACTCACTGTTTTAACTGAGCAGTAGTTGAGTGCACTGAGTGTGCAAGCACAGGGCAGGGTCAGCAGGTTACCCAGGGCTCCATACAGGTAATTCCCACGTGGTATCAGACAACTCTCTCTGCCACAGCACACGCATCCTATCAATGTCCCTGAACTTGTGTTTGCCCATATGTTTAAATGCTTCCTAACTTGATTCCCATCTGCTAAGGTAATTCTTCTGGACTTCTCTGGACTGTGTGGCCATGGATTTCTTATAGCAAGTCTTACCAAAACTAAAGCAAAGAAAACAGCAAACACATTTTTCCCAGCTCCTCTGGCGTCGCATTCTCTGCCCCAGTCACTAGTGGGCCCACAGTTTTTCTGTTCTTCCTTTTTGCAGATATACCCATAAACGTCTTGTTACATTTCAATTTCTTCATCAGATTCAATTCCAAATGGACCTCATCTTTCCTAACCCTGTCCCTGCTTACTCAGCATGTCTCTGAATTCCTCCTGGACCACCTGACCCCACTTTTTCTTCTTGCAGACTTCTTTTTTGTGCCTTTGTCAGGAACAACTTGTTCATTCATATTATCTTTGATTAATTCTGTCATCAAGTTGTCATCAGAGCACTCCAGAAACCTCCTGGATGACTCATACTTTCTGTGCTGCCGCTCCAGCACATATCAATGTGTTTTGTGTCTCTCTGGAGGACCAATGCCCATGAACATGAGTTTGGAGGTAGACGGTTTAAAGGACAATGTAACTGATAAAGTCCAGTGTTGAAAAACAAATCTGTTCCTATTGATGATGCTGACAGTTTTTACAGAGAGGAGCCGAATGTTTTCACACCTTCAGAGTCTGGGGATGAGCACTTGAAGACAAACAAGCATTCCTTGGCATAGGAACATTTTTGGGTTTGGCTTGGTTTGATTTGGATTTCAGCAACTCTAGTTATCTAAAGAGTGTTTTTAGAAGAACGAGAATGGTAGCCTTTTGACAGGAGCACTGTACTGACTGTAAATTTATATTAATTCAAATTTTTCATCCTGAAAATCAACGAAGTTCAGCAATACCAAATTTAAATTTTTTAAAAGCCCTAATCATCTCATGTCCCCTTTCTTTGAAAAGTAGGCTTGTACACAGGCCTGAATGACTGCTTCACACAGCAACTGTATGCCCCAGATAAGGAAAGGAAAATTAACCAGTAAATAAATCCTTTTCCATAATCCTTATAATTGGAAGGTAAACAGCATGCAAAGATTTACCCAAGACAGGAATGGTGACAGTAGGGACACAAGAAATGAACAAGTAACCACACAGTAAGACTTCTACTTAGGCCTTACACACGAGGTCCACAAATCTTCTCCTGGAAGACCATGATGAAAAAAGGATCAATGCAGCCACGCTAAGAGCTTTAATAAGTTTCAATATCAGAGATTGCTGTGGTTTATTAAATAGCAGTCAGGTAATGAAGGCCAGGAGGATTACACACGCTTTGACTTTTTTGAGGAAAGGAATGAGGATAGATAAATCTAAGTGTGAGCCTGTAAGTTTGCCATTACAATTACACAGTAGTTTAATAAAAATGTATGTAGTGAAAAATAATATTGATTTTATTCACATCTGAGCCGTACCTAACTTATTATAATTGTAGAGCTTCTTCAGTTTCTAATTGTCAAATAGTCACTGAGGGTGCTTTGTCAAAAGCGGTGGTTTGCCTTACATATTGTGTATATACTTATGAATTTAATGTTTTTGGAGAAGCAAAAGGTACTCATCCTGAAAGAGCAACCTAAGAACTATCCAGCACTGAATTATCCTTGGGCTCTGCAGTTTCTTGGGATCTACGGATTGCTCCTGGTGTATAAACTGTACCTCTTGACAGCAAATGTCATTCCCACACCATTCCCTGTGCTGGCACAGCCTGTGTGGCACAGCTGCCAGAGCACGCACTCTCAAGGACCTGCACTGTGTGGCTGCTTACCAGATGCCTTCACCCACTGTAATCCTGCAGGCTAAATTCAAACCTCCATTTTAGCTCTGGATTGTATTCCACAGCTAAGGACTTAATGGCTGAGAAATTCATGGATGTGAGGAAGAGTATGAGTGATCACCAGTAGCAGCCCATGAGTTGGTAAATCAGTGTCCATGGATGAACTAGCTTTGCTGTATTGCTGTGCACAAGGAGGAGAACACATGGAGCAAAGTCAGACTCCTGTGTGAGCCTGCTGTTCAGGAAAAATCACAGAAACAACAGTAACATGTATATAATGTTTCACAAATAAGGAACAGAAATGTGCTAAAAGGAGAATTTTGAGTCTACTCAAATTTCCCCAAATACTACCTATTTTGCTTAGTGGATTGATTATATCTAGACGAATGGAATGAATAGTGTTCTGAAATATATTTTTTTTTAGATTTAAAATTCAAATTATTAGGCGTGAGATAAATTATGGTTGTAACATTAATTCTTTCTATGTAAAATTAAGATAAGCAAGGTAACTTTTTTTTTTTTTTTTTTTTTTAAATCTACAGTCTTATTTTTTTCTTACCAAGATAGGAAAAGTGATTGTGACTTTTTTTAGGGCGATCAGTGTGTTTAGGAGGTCAAGAAATGTGATAACAGCAGACGAGTGGGTCTACCTCCAATTGGACTCAGCTCTTAATGAAAAAAAGTCAAAGGCTGAGGCAGAATGATACAGAGAAAGCTATCCTCAGGAGTACACAAGGCATTATTCAAAATGTTGGTAGTGAGAAGCTTTCAAAAGGTCGCAAAAGTATACTTTGATTCAACTTCCTTGATGAGAAAAAAAAGCCAAAAAGTTCATTAAGCTGAGAAAAGTCTGCATGGTCTTATGGGATAAAAGAGGATGTTAGAAATAAGAATGCATCTTTAAAAAGTCGAATTGATTTTTGAGGAAGGGTAATAGGATGGACTGTAAATTCTGGCAGGTTAAAAACACAAGGAGCAAAAAGAGAATTGGAGAAGCACTTGAAGACAGTATAAATAAATAAATAAACAAAAAACCAAACATATTTAAACATTTTAAGGAGGAGAAGTGTTTTTTTCTATTTTTTTCCCCAATTTTTTTCTGAAAACCTTCTTTTCCCCATAACTCCAATCTACTGCCACATATCTTAGACAAATTGTCCAATTAATTAATGTTGCACTATTTTAATTGACAGAAGCTATTTGAACTATCAAAATAAAATGTTCATGCTGAATAATCATCTTGACTATGCACTCTTTTCCTACTCTGTATCTTGAGCAGGCATCTTTGAGTAACACCAGTGTGAACACACACCACAAGCTCTACAACACCCTGAGATTACTGTGATACAGAACATGTCAAATTTAAAGGATGACAACTGAAGAGTGGGAATTTTCTGTGAAATCGCAGATTGGCGTTACAGACTGTGTGGGCACCACAGTCGATGTGCACACAGATATGAAAAGCATAAGAACAAGCAGTCAGACCAAAGTATCCTGTCTCCTACATCTGCTAAAGGCAGTACCTATGGAAGAGTGCAATTGGAAGAGGGCAAAGACACACATACAATGGTGAGGGGTGATGGTGTCCTGGCACCCTCACATTTACAGCTTCCTGGGTTGGACATGGTGCATAAGTTCTTAGCAACCCTGAAGGTGGCTTCTCTTTTGGGAACATTATCCAGTCTCCACACAAGTTCATTTAGCCTTTCTGTATCAGCAGCACACTCCCGAACAGTCTTGAAAATACTTATGCAAATCCCAAAGGGTCCAGGGAGAGTTATACAGAGATACCTAAAAAAGACGCTTATTATGTTTGAATAACTTAGAAAAGCCTTAACCTTGTTAAAAATTGAAAGAATCTGCAAATGAAAGCAAATTACTTATACACAGATATGTCTTTATGTTAAATACTGTGCAGCATATGTATATTAACTTCCAGCATCACAAAAATTTTAAAAGGTTATTTTCAACTAAACTTGGAATCCAAATAAAATACCTCAGAAATACTAATTATGATATTCTAGTGAAAAGGAAATTCTTCAGAAGAAACTTCTTTTTATAAATGCAATTAAGAAGAATTTACAGCAGCTTACGTTTCATCCCACAGCTGATTACATGGTTTCAAAACAGCAACAAAAAGATAATAACCAAAGGCCAAACCTAAAGCTTATTGGAGATGGATAAATACTCCCTTCAGTTTCAGTAGGCATTGGAAAATACTTAGGAGGAGCAACACAGCTCAGAACACCTGTATTTATGCATCCCTTTACAGTTGCAGTTTGGAAGGAATGCAAATTTTCAGTTTGTCC
Source organism: Acanthiza pusilla (assembly GCA_036630365.1). Classification (NCBI taxonomy): domain Eukaryota; kingdom Metazoa; phylum Chordata; class Aves; order Passeriformes; family Acanthizidae; genus Acanthiza; species Acanthiza pusilla. The sequence goes on from JAXCHO010000095.1 coordinate 3,830,995, forward strand.
AGGTCCCCGTCAGCAACTTACTTTGATGAGTGAACAGGATAATAGTTAAACTTCTAACGTTTGTGCCCTAAACCCCATTTCTTTTGGGAGTTATGATTTACAAATATCATGTCCACCAACATAACACCATTTCTATGTGTAAGGCCTCAGGCTCCTTGGTCAAACAGCTAGACAATTATCTAGCTTGTTAACACTGACTTGTTAAAAATAAATATATTGCAAAATCTGTCATTGTTGACAGAATATAAATTAGAATTTGTATGGAAGAGTCTGAAAGAAGCGTGCTAATGTGTAAATACTCACATCCAATCTTAATAGTAAAATTGTGGCTTTTAAAGCCTCTTCAGATCAGAGAACGCAATTCAGATTGTATCTATTGAGAAATTTAAAACAGTGCAGAAAATGAGAATACTTCTCATACACACAAGGATGCAGAAATGTCCTGATGCTTCCTGGGTGGTTTTTAAGAGTGTGATGTGTAAAACAGAATAGCTTCATACATCACTACTTAGGAGACTGCTTCCTTCTCCATGACATATTACCATGACACATTCAGTTTGTGGGAACTTTTGTATTTCTTTCCCACTTCATAAAGAGAGCTGCTGGCAGAGTCCAATACAAAGCACTCTTTGCCTTGATAACAGGAACATAATTCATCAAAACAGATTGGGACCTTTGGGTCACTGAGTGTCTTCCTTTACTATGAGAGGCTCCATTAGTTTATGGAGTATTTTGCCTTCCTGAGTATCTCTGTCACCCAAATGTTCTGAAGTTGCATTAACATTCAAATGAGTAAGGCACCAGAAGATGCCTTGTAAGCCTATATAAAAGGACTTGAAAGGTTTTAAGTCTCCAGGTTATTGCTTACCTGACCTGTGGTTAGGTAACAAACAAACTACTTTAGCCAGACAAACTTTTTTTGGTGTGGCCTTCATGGTGTCTAGTCCAATGCTGAGTTATTTATTTGTTTGTGTGTGTATGTGTGTGTGTGTGTGTGCGCACAAATTGCCTGAACTACATGACAGTAAATATATTATACAGCACTGAGTGAAAGGGACTACCCCAAACTGCTGCACTGTTCCACAGCTTCTCTTCAGCTCCTTCTAGCTTAGCATGCTCATGGTGAAGAGAGACAGAGACATAACAGTTACCCGTGGGACCTAATAAACATGGCTGAACCAAGAAAAATGTTCTCTTCCACATAATTCTGTGCCTCACATTGGTGTATTCACAGAATTACAGAACCATAGAATATCACAACTTGGAAGGGACTCATAAGAATCATAAGACTTATAAGAAACTCTCCATTACATGTAGAGCTAATGAAATCTAAACCCTAACATCATCCAGACACTCCTAGTTGATTGTTTTCATGAGATTGGTATTTATTACAGAAACACTGGAGCTGCACTAGCACAAAACTAGTTTTATTCATACAAATGTAGCACTGTAGGCCTCCAGAATGGAAGGAACTTATTGTCTATATGCCATGCAAGTTTCACAAGAGCATCACCTAGAAAGGTTCAGAGAGTTACTCTCCCTGTATGTATTTTGAGACATGTGGTGTATACATATATATATATATACACATATACACACACATACACACACAAACAAGTACAAGGATTGCAGAAAAACTTGGCGGTTTTAAACATTTCACTGTCTGATAGTAGTATTTTCAACATTCTGTATGCTCACATAAGAGGTTGCATTTTCTCCCTAGCAAATGTTACAAATAGGCATGCAAATAAAATTAATGAAAGATGCTTCAAAGTGCACTAACACTTTTTTGAAAAGAGAGCACAGTCTTAATTGTCTAGGCTGGGTTTTTAAAAATAATAAAAATGGTATACAGATTCTCTGGCAGTTAACACCTCCATAAGAAGTCCACAGAAACTATTGCCTTTGATGCTTGAAGGCACAGTTGGACACTGTATCTGTAACCTTGCTAAACTGGATTACCCCCATTAGGACCCTCTGCTCCCAACCACAGGAGCAGAAGAGTTGAGGAGCAGTGAGTGGCAGGGTTTTCCAACCCACTGGAGGTACTGGCATACACTGGATATGATTTAAAAATTATTAATTAGCCTTTTCATAGGCAAGAATGAGAAAAGTGTCATTGTATCCTTCTATTCACATGTGAGTTTTTCTAGAAAAATATTCTTGTTTTACCAAACAATACTCACGAAAGTGATGAACATAAATACAGTACAGGTAAGGGAAACGAAGCAGATAATAAACAGGTATTTGAAAGGTGTCAGACATTGTGCAATGAAAATGTGTACAAGAGAAATTGTATTTGAGAAAATAATATTACTAGGATCTACCACTTAGGATCTACATTGTCTTGAATCCATAGTGTATCATATTTCAGCTCTACATGTGTAATTAGTAAGCCTCTTTCTCTCTCTTATGTACATTTAGAGTCTTGATCTCAACAAGAGTTGTCAAAGTAAGTGGATCAAAAGAAATTTTTTAAAAGGGAATGCAGCAATTTGCATGTAAGCCCCACCATTCTGTAATTTCCTTTGTGCTGGCCATCTGAAAGACGTAACAAGAGTTTTTTCTTATTCTTTGTTAATTGCCTAGCTTACTTCTGGCACATCACACAAAAATGAAGCATAAAGAAATGCAAATAGGGTCATCTCTTCTTCTATTTTCATTTGTGCTTATTAACAAAAAATGAATTTGCATTATCATGTAAAAGAATTCTCTTTGGAACCTACTTGTTTTTTGGTTTTATTTTTGTTTTGATTTGTTTGGGGTTTTTGTTTGGTTGGTTTTGATTTTTTTGTGGTGCAGTGCAAATTTTGGCTGGGATACAGTTAATTTTCCCCAGAGCAACAAGTATATGGGGCTGTATTTTGGATTTGAGCTGGAAACAGTGTTGATAATACAAGGATGTTTTAGCCTTTCCTTTTCTTGCATTGCTTGCATGCACAGCTTTTTCTTTGCCTATTAAACTGTCTTTTATGTGAAGCCATGAGTTTTCCCACTTTCACGCTTCTGATTCTCTCCCCAGTCCCACTGCGGAAGAGTGAGCGAGAGGCTGGCTGGGGATGAACCGTGACAGGTGCCTAAAGAGAAGGGAACAAATTAATTTAGGAACACTAACATGGAACTGATATTTCAGAGTACTTCTCTTGTCTTTCTCTCTTGCTCACTGGGGCTTAGATAACCAACAGTATAAACAATGATACAGACAAAGAAATGTCCAAGAAACACAGAATTAGAAGGGAAAATCACTTGATTTTTATTATTTCAATTTTTACATCAGTAAGTCCAAGAGAATTTCCAAAGGGAATATAAAATACATTTTCTGAAAGAATGGTTTGCTTCATTTGTCTAACAGATGTCTTTGACAGACATCTATGTAGACTTTGTCCATACAGATTATCTGTAGCTATACAGAAATACAACTTGTTCCAGAGAGGTGTGAAGAAATCAACACTCTCCTCTGAACTTCCTCCCTATAAGGAAAATTTTCTATTTCTAGTCTGTTTCTAGTTCAGCTGGCATTTTGTTTGAAGGCCATTTCTTATTTTGTCAGGTCTAGACGGCCTACATTTCCTTTAAATTTTTAAAGAAGAATCTAGCTGAAAGCATTTAATAATTAATATGTTTAACTTTCTTCCCTTTGGAGATAGATTTCCATGGCTGACTTAAACAGTGTCACCCTTCTGGCTCTTGAAACACCCAAGCTATTGTGAAAAACAAAAGATCTGTAAAAACTCATTGCAAATATCCATAAAAAGAGCATTCAGATTTCATGGTATAGCCTGGTATTTACTAAGAGTCTTTCAGTTGCTGAGTCCTGTGGAACAATATTTTTTCCCTGATTACAAAAACTGCTCTTGAGTTTGTTAGAATATACAGATGATTATAAGGATGGATAGAAGATAGTTTTTTGGCACAAAACCTGTTATATAAAGAATTATTTTATTTTCTGAAGAAAAAATCCTCAAGACGAATGTTAGTTGTTAGCTCCTTAGTGAAAAGGAGAAGATGACACAAAAGCAAGAGTCACACTGTAATAACTTCTGGGTTTTGCCCCCAAAGAAAGGCAGGACCTCCTAAGTTTTATTGTTTAAAATAAAATCAGGGCAAAGTAGCTTACTGCTGCTTTTGTTCCCAGATAACATGTGGGAAGGCATATTCCTGAAAGGAGTAAGAACTTTCATTAGACATGAGCAGGTTATGTAAGAGAGAGAGGGCTGAACCAGACATCATGATTTTTCTCTACAGTCTTTGAGAAGCTTAACTTTTCACTTTAGTTAGTGACATCTCACTGATACTGGCTCAAACTAGAACCCAAATATTAACTTGTGAAGTTAGGGAACATTGCACTGCCCACACATTCTGTGGATGAAGTCTACATAAAAGAGATCTCTTTATGCAATGAAAGATTTACAAGTTGACACCAGAGAACAGAAGGCAGTCACTGAGTGATTTTATCAGCCATCCTGGCAAGACACTTGGTGTTTTGCCAAGATTGTGCTAACCACTAAGTACAAATCACTTTTTCAGATATTAATGGTACAGCAGGCAGACATTAGGGCTACCATATTATTTAGGTGCGTGTGTCCTGCATAACCACAACAAAAACACCCCACTACAATTTTCATACCCTGGACACTGTTTGCATTGGAGGGGTGGGATGGAAATATGACAGGAGTCTGTGTACAAGTGCTTTTCCTCAGGGCACCTTGCAGCACTTTGCCAGCTGCCAACTCCACAGCTCTCTGCCAGCCTCAGCAAGGCAGCTCCAATGCATCCCAAGCATCGCATGCATTCCCCGGAGGTGAGGGAAGAGTGCGGCAGAGTGAGTCAGAAAACCAAATTAATGTCTGGAAGACAATGGAGCCTGGAATAATAGTAACAGCATCCTAGAGAAATCCATGCCTCTGTTTTTAAGAACAAGTATCTTTAGCTGTTCGTGTTTTTCCATTATGTGTTGTGAACATAACTTTTACAATAAGCTGCTTATACTTGAACATTATACATGGATTGCCTTTTAATAATAAGAAAATCTTGTCATTTCTACAATAGATGCCACACTGATAATTAGATTTTAAAAGATTTCTTCTCTCCTGTCTTCTGTCATAAATTGAATCTGAATTTACAAGAGGAAAAAAAAAAGACTGCTATTGAGCCAATAACTCAAAATTAGTTCATTTCTTCAACCGTGAACATTTCTGTTTTACTTCAGCTAGAAATAACATTTTCCTGTCTGTTCTGAAAATCTTTATAATGTGGTTTCCAAACTCTTTCCAGGGAAAAATTTAGGTGCTATTTATTACTATATATGACAAAGTAGTAAGTAAAAGGCACATAAAGCTCTCTGATGATCATCTCATGAGTTTTTTGCTGTTATACTTTCTATTCCCTCTGCACACTTATTTTGTTCTATGTGCCTTTTATGAAGTCATAGGACTTAATGCCTGAATTATTGTGGATTATTTTCTTATGGGAAGTTGGTTGTAAGGAAGGCTCTACTCTCTACTTCCCCCACTGAAAACAGAACTCAAAGCCCAGCAGGTCATCACCACCACCAGATAAACAACAAGAAAAACTATTGCATGGTCCATTGTACAAAGGTAAGAAAAAGAGTAAGTGAGGATGCAACATAACTCAGCTCCACAGAATTATAGTACAATTCCAAAATGAAAAGTTGTGGTGTACAACAATCCAAGATACACGACTTCCTTCCAGTCAAATTGGTGGTTGGCAGTGAATGACAGTGAGGAATGCATTTACTTTGTTAGATGGCTTTCTAATCTCTTAGGTCTAAATACTGATTATACTAACTGGGATCCTACATAAACTTGCTCAGGCTTTTTTTTTTCCCCTTGGTTTCTTTGGTCTTTTTGTTTGGTTGGTTGGTTGTTTTGGTTTTTGGTTGGTTTTGATGTTTGTTTTTGGTTTTGTTCGTTTGTTGTTTGGGGTTTTTTGTTTGTTTTTTGGGGGTTTTTGTTTGGTTTTGTTGGTTTTGGGTTTCTTTTTTTTTTTTTTTTTAAGATTCATGGAAATTTTTTTGCAATATTTCAGTTATGTGTGGAAGAGAAATTATTTGACTGGTTCATATTTTATGCTTGACACTATTCTTCTCAAAAAGAAATTAGTTCCATAAAAACCTATGAAAAAACTCCACTCATGTTGTAACAAGTGGTTTACAATTTGAACAGATTTAGATGCGAGAGGAGAATGGTACATTTTGTACAGGTTTTCCAAGGTCTCTCTCCATTCCATTACAAAGGAGAATTAATTTTTTCCTCCTGGTCTTTGTATGAAGTAATGAAGTTACTGTGGGATACCATGTCCTGCATGTGTTTAAACATGGGTCTACCTACTTGTACGGTGACAGCATACACTGAAGAAACTCTAATACAAATAACATTAAAAGTTCTGTAATGCTCTGCTATAAATAAAACCTGATGCATTCATTTTTAAAGCATAAAGACTAATAATGCAGGAGTTCTTTTCTGAAGGGGAAAATAGTCTTTAAAGCTAAATAACATACTATGTTAGGAAGAAAAAAAATATCACTGCAAGCAGTGCAGTATCAGCCTTTCTGCAGTGATTTCATCTTCTGGAGCTAGAAGTAAATGCGCTTCCACATTTTTTATTTAGAGGGAAAACTTTCAGCTTTGGTCTCAGATGGCATTGAAATCTGTCCACAGCTGTAATTATTTAGAACATTCATCCGTCCATAATGAATCCTTATCCATACCATCTTATTTTCTTGCCTCCTCTAAGCCTCTTTGTGCCTCCCTATTTCACTCAGTTCCTAACTTACAGGCCTGAGGTTGTTCTACTCTTCTTTCTGTGGAGATGTATTGGAACCAGACATCAGGGAATATTCAGTGGTCTTTCCATCGTTTGCAACACGCACAATGCATTGGGGATTATGTAAAATTCACCAAGGATAAACACAGGCTTCTGTTATAATTTCTTAATGAAGATTATCAGTGATATTTTGAAGAGTTAATGAAACATTTTGATATTGTTTGTATTCCTGTAGGAATACAAGTCCCAGGGAAATTTTCTTAGCTTGCTCCTCCACACTGGTACAGATATCTACAAGAAACCCCTCCTGACCTGGAGAGAGCAAGCTAGAATCCCTGCAGAGGGAAACACTTCAAATTCTGAGTCAGTAAATAAGCAGCTTTGCATACCATTTTTCAAAGAATAAACCATTTGCTATCTATCATTTCCCAATTGTGTTAGAATTCACTATTTATTAAAATTATTATTCTGACATCTTTTATTTATGAACAGAAGATGATACTGTATTTGGGGATTTAAACATTATCTTCTACCATTTTTTTTTGAGATTATAGTATGGTTCTGACGCTAAATATAGGTTGTCAGATGCTTTCAGTTTTAAATGCATAATTAGACGTGAATCTATTGTTATCCCTATTTACTAACAGCTCTGATGTGGTAGCATTTTCTCTCTGAACATTGAAATTAAGGAGGATTACTGTCAATGCTACAACAGTGTCATATACTGTCACTGAATTCCCATAACTAACACTGTGTGAGACAATCTGACTGCCTAGCAGAGTAATGGCCACTCAGTAGTGAAACTGAATATTCACCAGGGACGCTATTCTTCACTAAATGACAAGCATCAAATGGATCAAATATATCTCAAACATTAAGTCACTACCTACTGCTTTGCAAATGTTTCTGTACAAGTTATGGCTACAACCATTAAACAGTATTTAATTACTGTATTAGGCTTAAAATTGTCATGTTCCTCAGCCATCTCCTCAGTAACATTGAAATAACCCTTCAGGCAGAGACTTTTAATCAGAATTACTGTAAATTAAACAAATAAATGCTTTGGACTGTGGCTCCTGTGACCAATTCTGTGTTCACTTGTTTGTTAAAATCAGACAGTAGTTAAGTTAGTGTAAGCAGTTGGGATTTCATATTTATTTTTAGAGTAGATATTCAACATGAGGTATTGTTACATTGACTGACAAACAATGTAGATTGACAATCTGCATCATGCCCCTCCAACCTACTCCAGAATATTGACATTTTGTCTTTTGCTAAAAAAAAAAAAAAAAACAGTTATCCATGCTTAAATGCATGAATTCTGAATTTTGTCAATAATTATCTCTAAATGAACTGTGTGTGTATTAGCTAGAGATCAAAATAGATTGGCAAATGAAAAGAACACAGACTACTGGAAAACTAAGGAAGGGCTATAGAGAAAGGGCCTATCTTCACTCAAGTGTACAATGTTTAAGAAAAATGAGATAAAAATCTTCAAATGCAGAATACTTTCATTTCATCAGAGAACTCAGTTCCTCCAAAGAAAAGAACACCCTAGTAATCTAATTTTTTTTCCGTACAGAGCTTAATTTCTTAGACTATTTAGACTACAGCATCTTTAGCACATGGAAAATTGAACCAAAATAATTTCCTTAGTATTTGTAATAGCAAGTAATTGCAAACACATCATGTTGCTCTTTCTTTATAAATACATTTCAGTTTCACAAAAAATGCATATAAGATGAAGGGCTTTGAATCACCTATGGTTTTGAATTCTACCCAGAGTTTTATTCTGGCCAAGAACTGAGCAAAGTAATGGAAAGGTATCTATTTTGATCTGCCACTACTCTAGGCTATTACAGGTGCTGTTAAATTGGATTACACACAAAGTTGAATTTAGTGTCCCACATGACAAAGCAAATAGCTACAAGTACAAATAGCTACTTCAAGAGATTTATTTCAAGGAAGTGCTGGTAAGAAAGAATATCTCACTGATGTTAAATGTTTCAAGAGGGCAAGAACACCTAACAACAAAATATGTCAAAGAGTCCTATTATAGAAAAGCTCACCCAAGATATTTAGAGAACAAATTCTAAAATTAAATGTTATATCTAAAGCAGATTGAAATGTTGAAGAAGGACACAGGAAAAAAATACAGTAACATTTGAAAATATAATGTTTTCTCTCCTCATGACTTCATCACGTTATTTCGGTTGCTATTTATCTTAATATAATTTGGACTACTGACACAATACAAACAAGCACAGACTTTTGCAAATTATTTTTTTCTTCTCTAATAAAATCTCTTTAGTATTCTAAGGTTAAATCTTCACCAAATATCAGCACAACTTCCATAGTGGACCTTTTCTGCTACTGTCATTCTTTGGGCTTGAAAGGAATCCCTTCCCTCTGGCCCTGGTTTTCAAATTCGCATCTTATGACCAACTACGACTAAAAGAGACTTACCCAATTTTCACAACACTTTTACTCATATGCCAGCAGTTCTCTCGCTTTCATACTTCCCCACCATCAGTTCTTTCAGATAAAACTGCAGAGTCATGTGTTTACATAAAAGATGAGATAGGAAAGGAAGAAAGCAGATGATGCAAATGCTAAAATTCTTTATTTATAATTTTCATTTTTTTAGAACAAAGTACACGGATTTCATTAGCAGCTTTAGAAACTGGCAGAAGCTGAAGCAGGAGACAGGAGGTGTTAGAAGGCAAAGAAAAGCAACAAATTGTATGAGGATATTGAAATACAGGCTTTGGGGCAAGGGACAGACTCTAGGAGGTCACAGCTGAACATCCATTCCTGTTGTCAATGTCTGTCACTCTGCTCTGTGAGCCTCATCACACTCATATTCTGAAATTTATCCTTATGGAGACTGCATCCCTCCTAGCTCCCCATAAAATCCTGCATTTCTTTCTGTTCTTCATTGGCAAAAGGAAGATAAAGACAAAGTAAAGATGCACCTATTAACTTCTCACCACTATGCTTAAATAGTCACTCACTTTTGCAAGGCACTACAGAGCACACTTGCAGCACTCAAAAGCAGAATATTCTGCATATTGCTTTTGGCATCAGCTGTGTTACACTCAAAGCATTTATTATCACTGTAGCTCTGATCCTTCCCAGGATCGAACTTCCCAGTGTGACACCCTTCTGTACAAAAACCTCAGTTAATCAAGACTTATACTATGAGGGCTTATGCTGGAAAAATGCTGCACAAACACCAATATTATTTCATAGTGAAGCAGACATTTTAAGAATGCAGATAGGATCATCAGGGAGGGGTGTTCTACAGCGTAACTTCATTTAAAAAATACACTAAGAAATCCTTAAATACAACTTTGCATAGCAAAAACCATATTAATAATCACACTGAAGCTTATGCTGTATTTGCATCATAAACTGCTTCATAACAGACAAAAAATGGTGGAAAGGGAACCCTAGACAGCAATTTAATAACTACCTATTTTGTGAAGCATGATGCTTTTATACAAACCCCAGACTCTTTATACTTTGAAAACCTCTTTTTTTGTAGTATGCATTATAAACCAGTCACAGAATTGAAATTTAAAAAATCAACCTTTGTCTCCCCTTAACCTATTTTTTCCTGTAATGTATAACTTTCTGGTAAAAAACAAAAAACAAAAAAACAACAACCAAAAAAAAAAACCAAAAAACAAACAAAAAAAAAACCCCACACCAAAAAAACTAAAGTGGAAATATTGTTACTTTCACTGGTGTACTGTCAAACTAAAATAAAATAACCAAAAACTAGAACAATTAGAAGAAACATTTTAAAAAAAATCTTTAAATTGGAAATCAAAACACACAATGATTTCTAAAAGAATATAGGTTTTACTGTTTCTTTTTCAAAGAAAACAAACGCAAACATGTCTTTTTATTATTTTGAAGAATAAATGACTACTTCTGTGTTTCCTGTGAGTCAAGAATTCTGTTTCTGCTGCAAACAAACCACCTTGTCCCTCCATGCAGAACCTCACTCCCTGAGAAGGATTTAGGCCTAATAAGAGAACTTACTGATCTATTTAATGACTTGCTTATTTGGCAATTTCTTGAATATTGTAGGAGGATTACATTAGCTTTGCATGTCATAGGGAAAGGATATGCAGAAATGCCCATGAATATTGAACTTTGGAGTATTGTTGAATTTTATACAGTTCAAAGATCACTTTAATAACTGGGTGAATGATTCAGAAATGAACACAGAAGACAGCATGAGAAGACTGTAAAAATAAAATTATAATAATACTTAGAACAATAAAAACCATTTTGTGTTCACTTATTGTTAAAACAAGCAAAAAAGAAACAAACCAACCCTCACCATTTTCTCCCTGAGGGACAGTGACTAGGCAACAGCATTCATGTCTAGACAACAGAAATTAATTTTATCTGCACACATTTCTCTTCAGCATTTAGGGGGCGTGCAGGCAGTCATTGAATTTAAATCATAGTGCTCTGAATGATGAAGTATGCTGAGGGGCAGATAAAAGCCCCCACTCTGCAAATTGTTGTGCACAAGCAGTGCAAGGATGTACGGAATGCCACTGGATTGCTCAGTGGGAGGACCAGAACTGCCAAATCACTGAATCCTGTGCCACTCCGGTTGGAACAGCAATGGCACAAGTCCCTGACCATGCTGGCTTTCCAAATAAAGCAATTCAGAGAGTTATGAAATAAATTAACAAGTAACACTACTACACATCTACATAGTATCCCGACATAAGTTGTTTATACAAATGAGTTTTTCTCCCGTTTAATGAGATATTTTAGCATGCTGTTGAAATACTCCTGCAAGAATTATATCACAAAATGTCCAGCTGTTCTGCCAACACTGCATCTGTGTTCATAATTACTAAAAAAACCCCTACTGAGGTAGCAAAATTTAATTCTTAAGTATTGTCTATTTGTTAAGAAACAACAATAAATTATGCAACTTTAAATGGCAGCAGATCCCCATGAGCATTTTTAATTAGAAAGCCTCTTGCTCTATATAGTACACTCACATTTTTTCCATAGGTAACATAGAATAAACAGTGATTTTGTTTATATTTCCTCTAACTTTCCAAGCAGCAGAATTCGTATGATATTTTGAAACTCTCCATCATCTAAGGCAAGCCTTTCAAATGCAGTACAGGAGTGACCAAGACTACAGTTATAGCTTTATTTCATGAAGTCACACTGCAACTCCCTGAGCTTTATCCAATTTCTTGCAAGCGCTCTTTCAAAAAATTTTGACAGACAGCTAAAATAACAGCCAAACACAAAAACACCCATGGCCCTGTTCCTTCTGGAGCAGCTACAGAAGCTTCACCAGGAGCACATACCAGAACAGGCATCTGAAGGGCTGTTCTTTAACTCTGCTGCTCAGTGTTTGTGCTCTGTTTCCTGGAATCTCTGGAGTGTTTTTCAAAAGATGGATGGTGAGAGCTAAACTGACAAACTTTAGAGGAGAGCAGGAGGCCAATCACATAGCCAAGATGAGATGCAGCTCAATTCATGACTTAAACAGAACTTATAAAAGAAGGAGAGCAACCTTCTTACGCAGACAGTGATAGGATACAGGGAATATTTTAAAGTGAAAGCAGAGATTTATATTAGATGTTGGAAATAAATTCTTTACTGTGTGGGTGGTAAGGCACTGGCACAGATTGCCCAGAGAAGCTCCATCCCTGGAAGTGTTCAAGGCCAGGTTGGATGGGGCTCTGAGCAACCTGGTCCAGTGGGTTGCATTCCTGCTCAGGACGTGGGGATTGGAATCAGATGATCTTTAAGGTCCCTTCTAACTCAAACTCTTCTATGTTTCTGTGACTCACATCAAAATTATTCAGACTGTGTACCTAGATAGCAAAAGACAAGGAAATGATTTTTTAAAAATATCAGGAAAGGGCAGTGTCTTTCCAGGACACTGAAGACAACTAATGGCTGTCATGGTTAAAACCAAATATATTTGCTCACAGATCAAAATACATATTTGGGAAAGCTACCAAGTTCCCTTTCTCATAAACAAATTACAATCAATATAGGTCATTTAGGAGTGGAAAGTTTATGTCCATATCTAGGAAATGTGATATGGAATGAGTAAGAGGCTCAGTTGGGATCATTAAAAGCAGTGAATCAGCCCAGACTCTACAACTTACATGTTTTTCTCCTCTGCTTGACTCAGCCTAGTCTAGTTGGCCATTGAAAAATCTGTAGGATAAGATTTTCAGGAAAACATTTATTTCAGCTACATGTTGCACCTCATTAAAGCTGGTTATTCAAAAATCTCAGTTCCTCTGTGTACATATAGTTTCAGATATTGTAGATGTCTGTGAGATATTGTTTTTTTCCTAGATTAATTATATTTACTATATTTTGGAAATGTTCTGCTGCGAGTTTTGGGGATTTTTTTCTGTAAAAATCAGCCAAATAACAAGAAATAAATTAATAATGCAGAAGACACAGAATTTAATAATGTTCTGCCAAGTAGAATTGTAAAACCGAAAAACAAAACAAAACGATAACAACAATAAAAAAGGGGAGTTGTATCTTTTAAAGATCCTAAGATGAAGAAAGGTCCTTAATATGGATTATATACAATGACAGAGATAAATATCATCCCGGAACATCTTAGATTACTCTGGTACGTGGCACTAAAGACTGCTCTGTAAACATGGCAATAAAGGAAAGTGAAATGAGAAACTTTACAACAATCATAACAATATCATTGCTTAACAAATACACATTTCCCTAACCCAGACAGAGAAATAATCTGAAAATGTTTGAAAATATATCAGAAAATAAAGGCAGTATGGGTTTAAAAGCTCCTTGCTACTGTTTTGGTGGTAAGTTTTGTTAAAATGTATAAACTCTGCACATAGCCCGCATGGTGGCACTGGCAAAAAACTCAAAGGGGTTATAGCAAAGTGCTTACATTAAGAGCAATCTAAATTACAGCTATAGGGTGAAGGAATTATATTGATGCATCAGAAATACCTGGCTAAAAATTATTTATTTTAAGTGTTCCCATTAACAAGGTTGCACCACATAAATAATTAATGACTGCCAAACATGCTGAAGTATTTGAAAATTCACCTATGGAGGCTCTCTAATAAATGGCTGACTACAGAATTCCCAGTTAAAAAGAAATAAACTAATCAAACAAACAAAAAAAAAACCCCAAATGGTAAAAATGGTAAAGACAGCAAATGCAGTAGGCAAAGCCACTTTCTGGTGAATGGCCATAGCAGGTCATACATTGTTCCATGTAAATATTTCTATTAACAGTACAAGCAGTAGCAATGGGAGGAACAATAGAACAGAAGTGTACTTTATTTATCCCTAATGTTACCCTATACGGCATTTTCTTTTAAGGGATAGACAGCAAAGAAAGAAAGTAGCAACTTATGTTAAATTTAGAAAGGAGATAAGAATGGTACATTAACAATAACGCCAGCAAGGCACCACATCTCAGCAGATCACCTTGGCTCTCTTTACAGACAATAAGGAAAGAGAGGTGTGTTTTGTAGCACGGGAAAAATGAGATTTCGGAGGATTTCCCCACCCATGCATTAGATGTTTGCCAGCTATATAACAGTTGGGGAATTGTGTAAGTCCTTGCACTATACAGCACTGATAATGCCTGCACAACTTTTTAAATGCAGCTCTCTATATCCACCTATCAAATTGCAATATAATATTTTCAGAAGTCTGTTCTTCTGAGTATAAAGATCATTAGAAACAAAAAAACCCTGAGACTCAAATCTTTCAGAGACCATGTTAAGATATATTATGTCTTTATCTAATGATGTATCCTGGAGTATTGAGGCAATTGGCTGATGTAGTTGTCAAGACAGCCCCCAAAACATAAGAGCAATTACTAATGACATTGAGATCTTCAGCTTGCTGTATATAAATGCCTTATGGTCACTTTCTTCTAAACACTAGCCTGTGCTTAAATAATTTTTAAAAAATACCTCAAAACCTCATTATCTAATACAGCATTTTAACAAACTTGTTTGTTTTTTTGATCCCATCCATCAAGATCACCTCCCACAGTAATTTTTTTCAGAGCAGCAGTCTGAGGTGGGGGTTGATTTCCGCACAAGTCTCCTTGCACAGTTCATCATTCTCTTCCACCACCAGAGAGATGGAAGAGATGATGATGATGATGATGCCTTTAACCGTACTGTGCTCTTTCTACACTGTGCAAGCCCAACAGCCTGTGCTTTGAAGCATGTCAAAGGTCCTTCTTGGTGAAATGCTGTGATTTTTATTTTTTTCCCCAGAAGGGCCTCTCTCACTGCACATTTTATCCCACAGGCTGAACCAGAATTTGTCTGTCATGGGACATTCAGCTTTGTCTTGATAAATCTTCAACTGCCCTTTTAGATAGGAGTACTTTGATCCACTCTGCCCCCATTTTTTAACCTCACTTAAGTTCCAAGGCTTATTGTTTATATTTTTATACCAATATGATCTTTAGGGATAAATTCCTCGAGTATTCATATACTGTTTCACTTATTCTCCTTACTTTGAACTGTACACCCACCTAGGCACCAATAGCAACAGAACTATCACTATAAGTTTATTTTTTTGCAGAGTAAAGGATTCCAGCATCCAGTATCATGGCATTCTGGGGAGACTTCCAAATTAGATGAAGTTTTTAAATTACAACTGTCTTTTCTTCAACATTTTTCCATTTCTTTTTGGTCTTGGCAGCTTGTGTTATTCAGACCTTAGAAAACCAGCCAGATGGATCTCTAAATCTAACAGGTGGACCAGTAAGAAGGAAAAACATGGAATTATGCCAAATAGGTGCCAAAGTAGCCTCAGGGTCTACAGCAATGTGTTAACCATTTTTCCATACCAGCTGGGTGCTAGGCACTTTTACTGGAATGTGTTGCTCTCACCCAGAACTCTTCACTGTACTTCCCTACTCGATTCGTGCACTTCTCACCCTGACTGTCTCTGGAGGGGTAGAGGAAAGGATGCTTCCTAAATTCACCTTGAAAATAAAATAACCACAAATTAGAACCTGGAAAACAGGAATTAAGCTATTAAGTAGCCCTCACATCACTAAGTTCTTCTGCTTCTCATATGATTTAAAGTGTTTTCTATATTTTAAAAATAATTATGCATACTGTTTCTATGACAACTGACCCAGATTCCTAATGAGCTTCCCTTGGTACTACTTACTACTACTACTACACGGAAGAATAATAATTTCCTGTGGGTAGATTTCCCTTGTCTGTGCTCTAATTCAAAGCCTGACCCGTCTGTCCTGGATTACATGCAGTGTGCCAAGAGCCTCCAGCTTCAGAGAGTTTTTTCCTTGCCAAACCTTTTCTCCCTCTCTGGTTTGGAAAGAGAGGCAGCTGAGAGATGCTGCAGCAGCATGGAAAGCAGCTAGATGACAGCCATAATCTGATGTCATTTGGGTTTGACGGGAAAATTGATTCTAGTTATACGATCCAATATACATGGATCCTAAGGGAAAATCAATATTTTCACGAGATGAAGTTCCTGTGCATCTGCATGACTACTGCTTTCAAGGTCTTGTGTATTACCAGGACAGCTACAGTATCACTGTTTTATTTTGCTCTCATATCTCACATAAGAACATTCGAGCTCCAGTGTGGTAATACAAATCTACACACTGAGTAAAGTCCTTTAATATCTTCTGATTAGCTTGTTTAATATCCCCTTATTCAATGATAACATTAAAACTTCAGTATGCATACTTGGCTAAGAAAGACTATTTTGTTGCTGGGCTGTGGTTTTGGTTGGGTTCTTTTTGTTTTGTTTTGTTTTGTTTTTTCCCCTGAAAATGGCATAAAACATATGCACGATTTTTCCTTTAGAAATAAAATCAAATTAATTAGGAGAAATGTGATGAAGTTTCAAAATGTGAAAACTCAGTAATTATCAAGTGAACACCACTGAACAGTGAATTACACCAAAGTATGGGTAGGCTCACTAGAAAGTTCATAGAAACATGATTAGCCTAGATGACCTAGTGCTGTATCTTTTCTCCTGTTTCTAAAGTCTGATGGTAGGCTGAACTCTTCTCCTGTGAGAGATTTATGAAACATCATGACATCGTGGATCTCTTATATTCTCTCTCAAGTGTTTGATACAACACCACCATTGAAGTGGTGCTGCAAAAAAATGAATTCTGAGAGCTCTCTAAAAACTCAAGATATTTTCCTCATGCTTTCTTGTTGACTTTTTATTCAAATTATTGTTTTTGCATATGACATGTCTATGAGCACATCTTTTTTCTTTAGGGGTTTCATGGTGAATGGAGGTGAATTTTGGGGTGTGCTTCACAGTCAGCAAGCTCCACTTTCCTAATTCAGTCATCAACTTTGCATCAATCTATATTCATTCCTAATTCATTAATTACTTCAGAGATAATAAGATGTTAATTATGACTGGCATAATATTCAAGACACTCAATGAAAATTTAGAAGTAAAATCCCTAAAATTAATTCACTTTTTAAACTTATATGTGGTCTTAAGCAGTGCTGCTATTTAAAACCAGCCTATGTTGTTCATGAAGTTTAGACTATACTTTCCCCAGATCCCTCTAGAAATACTCCTACATATGTTTATGTAGCACTTTATAGTGCAACTTGTATTCCACATTTCAGGGTACTTCACAACCTGTGCTGTTCTCCCATCACCTTTACAGTCACAGTGTCCTGGTTTTGGCCAAGGACAAGGTTATCATTTTGGAAAAGCCATGAGGGGGCAGTGCCTGGAGCAAGCATGGGGGATGCAGGAGTCAGGGTGGGATGTTGCTGGCCGCAAGTTGAGTTGGGTTGGGCCCAGGGAACATTTTCCATGTCAGTCACCCTCTCTTTTTAGAACATTTCTGTTATTAATATTGAAGCTGTTATTGTTCATTTTCTCATTGCTGTTTCCAGTAAATTGCTCTGATCTCAACCTCATGATCTTGGCCTTTTGTGCCTCCAGCCACCCACAGGAGGTAGAGAAAGAGAGGGGAACGGGGAGCGGGCAACCGGCAGTGTGGTTTGGAGTCTCAAGAGCGGAAGGAGAGGAAGGGGGCATTAAATTAAGGGGTAGCACCCCTAAACCAAGACAGTCACAGTGCTTTGTGGACAGAGCATGAAGAATTAACAACTATTGTTTCAAACATATGTTTCTTCAAGGATACTCATGTTAAAACTTGTTTGTTTGTTTGTTTGTTTCAAAAAAAGTGATTAAAAAAAAAACCATAGGCAGTAACCTAAAAAAAAATCCAGGAATTTTTTTTTTTTTGTTTGGCCTCTCACAATCACAATTTTGTCTAAGCCTCATCCACCTTACAAATAGGTTAAGACTTTCGTTCCACTACCACACCAACTCTACAAAACTAATAGAGGCAGAGAATAATTTTGGTCAGAAAACAGATACACTGACAGTAGTTATTTTATCAGAATCATTAGTCAAGTTGCAAACAGAAAGCTCAAAAGACAGACTGAAATACAACTCCAGTGAGAACACAGAAAGGGAAGCCTTTGAAAAATGGTGGTTTTGTCAATCTTTAAGAACAGCACAAATTGCATGGCCTATCAATGTCACAGAAAACTAGAAGTTTCCAATTACCTGCAGAGCATTAACTCTGTACCTGTAACTCTTTGAAAATCACAAACACATAATCTTGGAGTGCTATTCAAATTTCCTTGCAATTTACCATGAAATTAAATCAGTTTAACACTAGCAAGGATAATTTGAAGAGCTTTTTTCTGCTTTGTTCTATGCGCTGCAAATTTGAAATCATTCTTGCTACGATATAAACCAAAAAGGAATTTTGTTCTGGCTGTTGGCAGTGCTTTCCACCTGAAGAAGACCATCCAGTACAAGCTAACTCTGCCATGATTTATCTGTCAATGAATTTGTCTGGCTTGGGTCATACTGGATGATTTCATTTTTTCCATCGCTACTCTAAATTAAGCAAGTCTCAGTGTTCCCTACAACTTTGGTGACATTTGCATGCACTATTTCAAAAGCATGACACCAGCTTGATTGCACTCAAGAAATAGTCATGGACACCCATCAGAGCTTTCAGTTGTTCAACAATCTTTATGCAAGTATAAATTAACCTAGCATCATCGTCATAAAGAAATCTTAACCTTAAAAGCTAATTTCTTTTGGCAACAGTTCTCTGAATAATAGATTATTATTAGGTGAAAGAGAAATTGTTTATCCTATATAGTCTAAACCAACTCCAAACAGGTTTCCAACTGGGATGTTCCATGTAATTAGGATTTGATTCATCATGCTCAAAATATTAACGTATCTTGGAAATTAATAGTTATTTTTATATAACTAGCTTTAAATCTTAGCTGAGTTCTTATAAAATGAAACATAATTCCTTCTGATGATGGTTGTATCCAAGCGTTTTGAAAACACTTGAATCTGACTCATGTCAGTATAGCATCAGATCAGATATGTTTTCTGGAAAATAGGTAAAAATACTCATTAATGTGTCCAATTAACCTGTATGCAACAACTATGTCCCCAGGCTTTACTATGTTGAGCTCAAAATGACACAGTTTGCAATTACTGAAAACTTCCATCTGACTTCACATCCTTTTCCACAACGCCGTGGTTCACAGATAAACTAGTGATGTGCTTAATCTGAGCTGTTAAAACCAAACAACTTTCACACATTCCTAGCACTTGGGGGTTTGTTTTTGACACTTGAGAAAGACATTTGCTGCCTTTGCACAGTAGTCTTTTCTACTTCAGCTTGAGAAAAATATTACCTTCTGTCTATATAAAAGTTGCAAAAATAAGTACTTGAACAGGAGGCTTCAGAAAATAGTGTTAATTAAAGCAGTATGTTAAAAAAATTAGTGGCACAATATCAACGCCTACTAAAACAGAAAACAAGAGTTTGTGAATACCATTTCCCCTTTTTTTTCTGGAGCTCATTTACAGTCTGATTTTCAGCTGCAACCTCACACGTAGCTCACAAGCACTGTGAGCCGCAGCTGTATATTCAGCATACTCGAAAATAAGGCTGCAGATACCTTCCTGGTGCTCTGTGTATTTACTTTGAAGTCCAGGCCTGCTGCCACTGCTCTTTTTACCTCTTTGAACAAGTGTATTTTAAAGACAAATCTCTAGGAATTCATTAAATATGTATTTCTTGGATGAGTATAATTATTGAGCTTAAGAACAATTTTGACATTAAATTCCTGGAAAGGTCTCTCAAAATCCTAACTAGTGCATGCTTAACTGCTTTTTTCCTGTTTGAGGGTCTTATTTTAGGCTGAAATACATCACAGTATTTTTAACTATGCAATATTTTGTGAATTATGTTATTCACAAATATTACATAGCTTAAAAAATTGTTTGGGGCAAAGCAACAACTGCCATTATATATTTTTTTTTAATTTTATGATTATTTGTTTTTTGGCAAAACCAAAAATAACTAACTAAATTTTTCATATGCAGAAAATATTTTGTAGTCGTTACCTCCTGTAGGGGTGAGAGGCGGTGGGGTGAGTGGGTAATAGGTGCAGGAGCAAACTGAATTTCATGGCAGAGAAGTAACAAAAGGAGAAGGGAGAGAGGTACTTTAAAAAGTAAGAGCTAAAAACCTAAAAAAATTTGCTCACTTCTGAAACATCTGCTGACTAGTAGCTTCTCAGTAGTGAAAATTACTTACAAAAATAAATCCATTTTGTTTTCATATTTTTTCAAAAAAATCAGGTTACTGAAGTTCAACGTGTTAAACAAAATAGTTTTGCATGTTAAGAATATTATTTCCACTTTTTAAAAAAATTAATTCCTTTGACATGGAAAGATATGAAGGAATCATAATATTAATTCCAAATCCTGCACTTATCGTTTAGCCACTTATTATTCATTATCAATCTACTTCAAAATCAACCAGTGAGTAACAGAACAAGGCATTACTATTCAAAATATTATAGATCTATAATACAGTCACTGCAATCTATTTAATGAAATTGTACATCAACACTGAAGTTTATTTTAAGGAGCTGAAAGTAACAGTAACAATCATCACTATAAATGCATCATTCATTCATCTTGGAAATTGTGGAATATCTTAGGTCTGTATCCCATTTAGCATACCCATTAATACTGTATTTCAGTACTTAGCAAAAGTAAAAGTTGTACTATAGGTTACCAGGAGCCAGATTAAAAAAAGAAATTCCACTCAGACTGCAACACAAAGCCCACATCAAGAAAATAAATCAACGTTTCCCTGAACCTACTGCAGGGAAAACAAAAGTCAAACTTGGTTTAAACTTACTGAAAATTATCAGTCTGCCAAAAAGATATTTCACAAAAAAAACCTCTTAACCTACTTTATTGCTGCATAAACATCGACAGAAATAATGATGATAGTGGGTAAAGAGTTCCACCGTTTTAATTCTTGTTGGAAAAAGTATCTGATTAGATGAGAAGGATTACCTAAGTCTTAGACTTTAAACTGCAATTTCAATTTGTAAACACAGCTGTCTGATATGTCTGCCATGAGTTATAATGAAAATAACAATACTCAGGCATTACTAGATTTTTTCAAGCATTAAAAATAGGAAACTCCACAGACTGTTCCAGGAAGTCTGTAAATGCAGGACAACTTTGCTGTAATGCAGTGAATATTACTACTCAGGGATCAGAAAGGAAAAGTGAGCTATAATGACCAGAAATACAGGAGAAGACTAAAATACAGAGTTTTCATTAGCAAAAAAAATCTTTTCGTGTAAAACATACTTGTTAAAATAGTAACAATACCTACTGCTTACTGCACTATCAATAACCCACTAAGAGGGAGAACTGTTTAATTTGAATCTCTATCAGACAGGCCTTCTACAAAGTGCCTCACCTATAACAGAACCACTGGTAATCACATAATCCTTCATCAAGGCAATTTTCCCTTTCTCTTTCTTAGAGAAGCTGAACATGTATGAGAAAATGAAACCTGAAAAAAAGAGAAAGCAATCTGAAGAATTTCACATTTTATATTAGTGAAGGGCAGACACCCTTGATAATTACTGTCAGAAGGGTCTTGCCTGAAGGACTTCCTTGAATTAAAAAAAAAATTCAGAACACCACTACAAGCAAGAATAATAAGTCAAATGTCAAATTCATATTTTCAAACTTTTATTCCCTGTTACTGTCTTCTTTTTTCAACAGATTTTAATTTTTTGCTGCTTTCATTTGGAAAGTCCAAACAGTTTGTAGGTTTTTCCTACAAATTTGTAGACTCCTACTAGAACAGCAATGGGCAAACATTTTCAAGTCGTGTCAGTATTTTTTCCTGACTTCCTTACTGTTTCCAGTGCAGTATCCACTGACCGCTTTTTAAAGAAGGAACATGTCTGCCAATATTTTACATCTTATTGCCTTTTTTCCTTTCCCTTTTTAAAAAACCCACTAACTTGGTCTGTTTAAAGTAGTAAATTTTCTCCATTTCTATACTCAAAACATCACTTCTCAGCTCTTTTGAAACCGAAATTTCACACAATACTGAGTGGAATCAAAAGAAATCAATAACGCATATTACTTGTTAGCTCCACCCAACCTGAAAAGTTAGAATATGAATGGAGCACTCTGCACTCAGTAGTTAAAAGGCTCTTTTCGTAACAGCAAAAATATAGTCTACATTATATACAATATACATTATTGTTCGTATATATGGCAAAATTTATTTCGTATAAATGGGGTTCGGTGTTACTGTTAAACTCTTCAGACAAACCCTCAGTCTTGAAAAACAAGTCAGATGGCTGGGTTTCTGAGTCTTGTAAGAAATTGAAGATGAGGTACTGGAACTTTGAATGCCTAAGAAGAAGCTAGGCATCGTATACCACACTGAACACTTCTGCTTCTCATGTGCTGGTCCTCTCACAAACATTCACTGCCTACTGCATAAACGTACCACACTTTGATCTCTTGATCTGCCTCACGATGCCAGACTTCACTCTCCATTGCATAACTCTTCAGACATTTTTTCATTCTTTGCTGCTTTGCAAACACAGATGTACCTTCTCCCTAAAAAAAATTACTTCTCCCTACTCTAAAGCTCCTTTATTGATTTCTTTGAATAAGTCCTTAGAGCTCTCCTCTGCCTAGCCTACCTGCATTTGTTCCATTTTCCATTAATTTCACTTCATTATTTCACCCATTCACTTCATCTTTTCACTCACAGCTTCAATACATTTCACTTCATTTTTGTGGGGTTTGGGCTGGGGGTGGGGATAGAACAACGTGTTGGCCAATGTATTTGAATGGCTAACACCAAGATTTGTGAATGGAGATTTTAAGCAGCACCATAATAAAAATGCAGTAAAGAGCAGGAAAGTGGGAGGGATCGCACTGATACAAATCAGCAAAAAAAAGAAATAGGATGAAAATCAAAGAAGGTGGGGAAAAAATTCAGGGTAAGCTAAAAAGAAAGAAACGTTACAAGGCATAACACAAAAGCCCCTGTTCCCATGTATTGTTAATTCTCCTATGAAGAAAATTATTAGAGAAAAAAATTGTATTTTGTATCCAGCATAAAGATCAATAATGAGATTTAGAATGGCTTTTTTTAAGACAAAAAGATGAATAACAGCAGTTCTAAAGGCACAACTGCAGCTTACTGATCTTTGTTTTCTTATCTACCTACAGGT
Source organism: Acanthiza pusilla (assembly GCA_036630365.1). NCBI lineage: Eukaryota > Metazoa > Chordata > Aves > Passeriformes > Acanthizidae > Acanthiza > Acanthiza pusilla. The sequence goes on from JAXCHO010000095.1 coordinate 3,854,454, forward strand.
ACATGGAAGAAAAGGATTACAGAATACATTCTAAATTTATAATAAGGACATTTATCCATTAAATAACTCCTCCTCCTCCTCCTCCTTTTTAATTATCTGAAGAGGGAATCTGGCCATATCATTACTTTTTTGATCACTGCATGCTCTTTAGAGTATCATATTGAACATATTTTCTAGCTCAAATTATTATTTTACATCAGGAAAAAGACAGGTGAACAGTCTAACTGTATCTATCCAAATAACAGAGAGAAAGGAACATTGTTCCAATTCTTGCCTAGGCAGTTCTCAGCTCTTCTGCACTAACACAGACTTTTTCTACTAAACCTGCAGTATTTATTTCATATTTTATTTACATTGCAAACAGAATGCAAAAGTGAAATGTTTTTATTATCTTGATAAAAGTGACACATGTGTAATAGATACAGATATACCCCATTCCTATTGTGCCCCAGCTTTTCCTGAAACTATTCATCATTTTGTTTTGAGACTGCCATGTTTTTTAACTCGGTGGTTCATAATTCAAAATCTGTCTGTAGAGTGCAGCAGACATTCAGCTGGCACGAAATCTAACACCTACCTAGTGGAAGTTCATGCTTGGCTATGAACACAAAATTCATTTCCAGTAATTCTGTTAAAAAGGCAAACAACTTATTTCATAGGTTGATTGCAAAATAGGGTACATCTGTCATTGAGCGGAACTTGTACAGCTAAAGGATGTATCCACTGACTGAGATCCTGAGAGAATTTCTTGATTCACGAGAGAAACTCTATAGAGCAAAGTTTGTAGTCTAACAGGTTTTTGTGATGACTGTAAATGGGAGTAATCTCTGCAATGTATCATGTCTCTCCTTCCACGTCATTAAATCAGTTAAGTACCACTAAATCAGAACCTTAATATCCATAAATATGTTCAGTGGACAGGGACACTGAACACCCTAGGCCTACGTTGTTTTGGGAGTTGAGAAAGAAACATTATTAAGCACCATACAGAAGTGAATCCTGGGGAAATCAGGCATTATTGATGTGCTCTACCTAAAGACTGATATAAAATTATTTCTATTATATAAGATCTTTCGTATGTTACTTACATTTTTCTCCTAGACACATAATAGTACCCTAGTGCTCCAGCCATAGAATAAAAGTAATTTCATAATGACCAGCAGAAAAATACAAAAAAATGAATTTATGTGAAGCAAAGTGAATGTTTTGGGATTTTCTTTTTCATTTTTAAATTACAGCATTTTTGTCACTTACTCTACCAGTGCTTCAATGTCCAATAAAAGTGAAGAACAACATGCCATCAGAGGGATTCACAGCGTACTGAAAAAGCCTAAATATGACTTTTTTAACAGTAATTTTTAAACCACTAATATCCTGCTCAGCATCATCTCACTCCTCTCATTCCCACAAAAAATGCAAGCATCAAATACATTGATGCGATAAGAAGGGGAAAAAAAGACAAAGTAGCATGCACAATCACAGTTATGAAGAATCTCAAACTATTCTGGGAGACTTCCCTGTTCAACAGCCCCAGCTGCATATATAATAACAAATGCCCATTTTTCCCACATGTAAGCCACAAGCTAATAAAAATTGTCTGTTTCTTTAAAAAAGTGTTTTATAGCAGTTCATGCTGGTAAGCGGTGTATCAACAGCAAAGACATGAAATTCTATATTTCATAGAGCAGCATGGATCCCAAAATCTTCCAAACCATTTCCGCTTCCCTGATTCCTGCCAACAGATGAAACCTGGTATCATACTGTACTTCGAGTAACCTTGAAAACAATTCACTACTAGAAACACTGCAAACCCTAGGCCACCAACAATTTTCAAATTGAGAACAATAAGTATGTATTAAAGATGCATCCTACACAGAAACAGCATTCACTCAGCATTTCAGCCATCAGTTCTTTGCATCAGTAATTTAAATTATAAGATCTCACAATGTGTCAGTTTCTTACAGTGGATCCATCTTTGTATTCTGAAAATAAAATCTTAGTGGAAACTCAAAAATAATTAACACGTTTCAGCATCTAAGGGAAATATAAAACAGCTGACTAGAATATAGATGCTTAAATAAATCCATCTTAATGCAAGGTGTTTGAAGGACACATAGAGTCCAGCTTTTCAGAAAACTTAGGCAAATCCTCCTTAGCTCAAGCAACCAGAAGGACTGCACATTATAGATGAAGAGAAAACCTTCAAATTGCAGAATACTTGGGGACAGGTGGAATATGTTTTTTGGGGGGACGGTGGGGAGGGGAGGGTAGTGGGTGTTGGTTTTTTAAAATAGAAATAGTTTACCGTATCTTCAGAGTGAAAAGTTGCAGTAAACATTTTTTAAAAAATTAAAAAGTGAAAATCATGAGCAAACCAGATAATGAGTTCATTAAATTAGCCACATCCCTTAAGTATTTATGAAACTTGAGGAGAAGCATAAGTTTGTTTTTAAAAAAAAATCCTTTCCTGTAGCTTGTAACTGCTAATGGGATGATTCTGACATCCTTGTGCATAAATAAGTAATGCCAGTATATTACTTCAGCCACTGAAAAGGGCCAGGAAAATACAATTATTTCAGCAAATGCCATAGAGTATTTAACAACTCAATTGAACAGTTATATGCAACCTGGACACATCTATTATAATTTTAGATTTCCCATAAGTTCTCTATTTTAGCTTTATTCAGCCTTGATCTTTTCTAAAATAGAAAATAAAATAAATTCAGAACCTGCCTGAAAATAAAATCAGAGCCACAAGTGTCATTAACTGAACATCAAAACATGCTTAAAAACCCTTCAGAAGTTGGCCCACCTCCCAAAACTTGACACTTGCAAATGTGAATAATTTTGGATCTGCACTACAGCAAAAATTTGTTCAGAAATATTTATAAACAACATGACAACCATGCACAAAATATTCATTATTAAAATTAATGCCCTGTACAGTCTAATGCTAGAGATACTAACACAAAAGGGAATTTCTGAGCAGTTTAAAATATCTTGCATGACAATAGTATCCACTCAAACTGAAATTTTTACACTAACCATATTGTTACCTTTAAACAAACAGTGCTGACATCCCTGAGGATTATCCTTTTCTTTAGCTTAGAATTTCCCTCCATCTCATGTTTTAAAAATGCATTTAAGCTGGCTTTCAAAAAACGTGAGTACTTTTATTGCCTTGTACAATTACATTTTCTATCCATGAAAGCATAATGCGTGTTGAGTAACAGCATCTGTAAAGGCAATTGTTCCATCTAAAAGTATGTTTACACATGCTTCACTTTTGCCCTACAAACCCTTTCAGCACTCCTCTGCCCTGTGGATTGATGCAAGGACTGATACAAATTGGATACCTGACCACGATTTATCCTCTCAGTGTTAATTGTGGATGTGATACAGCGGAGGTTTTTTCTGCTTACGCTTTCTCTGTGCACGGCAGGGTCTGCTCTGACAGCATTCCCTGTATGGTGGCTTCCCCAAAAACAACTCTCCTGCTCATTAAACAAATCCCATAAGAACATGAGAAGTAAGCGAGGCCTGTCAATGCATAAATATCTCAACTAATGGAGCTGAGTCCCATCTAGAGAGGGAAAAGTGGAATATCATAGTAATTTTATGTGGAGTTACTGAAATCAACCAGAATTGCACCAGAGCCTTGCGGTTCAGACAGATTCCTGGTGGATCTAGAAATGTGAGAAAAGCATATTCAGTTCAATTTCCTGTGTGTGTATGAACAGCAGCTCTCTCTCAAATGAATCACTGCCTTCTGGAAATGCGTATATGACACAAAACATCTAATTCTGATTTAAAATTGTCAGCAGGGTAGCTTCTGGAAACTCATATTTTTCAATGGGCACTGCTCTGGTTATTCCAAAGATGTGTTTTTATTAGGCAAAAGCTTGCAATCTTCCAATCATGACTTCTGGCATATTTGCCTGTTAGAACATAACGTCTTGCTAAGGCTTTTCTGACACTTGTCAAATCACCTCCTAACTTTCCTCTTCGAGGAGCTGCTGGATTGAGCTTTGTGAGATGACTACATGACATAGTGTATTCACAGTCTTTAATGTCACTCTATATTCTAGCACGGGGAAAAAATTCTTTACAGGAAACAATAGCTATTTTTGACAACGTATTTTGGCTCTTAGTTGAGTTGGTACAGTGTTTGTTTGTGTATATCACTCATACAACATTAGATTTTGCTCCTCTATTTTTAACTGCATTATAAGTGCATAAGTGCATAAAACCTGTTAAATTATGGAACCAGAAAGCTAAGTCTCAATTGAAACAGACACTTCCCAAACCTCATGAGAGCAGCTACTCAAAACAGTCTGTACGAAGTAAATTTTGTCACTGGTTTTGAAAGCATTTACCCACAAATCCTGGCAGTTGCCAATACTCAAGCTAAGCTTCAGCACACTTCCTTGAAGCATCATACAAACACTGCCTTTTCAGTACTGCAACAAAATGCATTTATGTGGGAGGAAAGATCTATAATGTCAGAATGCATCGAATATATGAAATTCCTAAAAAGAAAGCAGGCAATACTTGCAAAAAAATCACATAAAAACCCAAGCAGCTCTAGGCACCTGTGGGATTCACTGCAGAAATGTAAGGTTCACTAAAGTCAAACCTTACCTGTTAAATGAAAAGATCTTTGGGATGGGGACTATGCTTTTCTGACTCCAAGCACCATCACACAAAGCCCTTCAATAAGTGATAATTGTTATCATAAAGCAACAATGCTGTCTCAAGCTGCTTAGCTTACATTCTTAGTCCTGTTCCTAACAGTACAAATGAAGTCAGACAATGTATACACCTAAGAAAGCCTTTTAACTTCAGAAAAGAAACAGCCTTCTGCAAATTGTTCCTCTTGGTGGCCAGCAAATGTAATTCTCCTACAGCATTACTCATGCAGATTTTGTAAAAAGATGTGTTCAGTGAATTTAAAATGGAGTAAGACATTGAACAGAGAAACCTTTCTAATGTAGCAGATAATTACCTAAGATACAAATCTGAGGATACTGTTTCAATGTCCTTCTCTGTAAAAAGATCATCTGACATATGGAATAGAGCCTAATAAATAAATTGAAATAAAATTTGAAATATTTGAATAAATAAACTGCAACCAGTTTCTGAGTGTGGCTTGTTTTGGTTCTTTTACTATCGTGTTATCAATTACTATTTAAGTCATATGAAACATGAAAGGCTAATGCAAATGATACATTTTTGTCTCTGCATATTTTAAAGAGATTATTAATTCCCCAGTTTCTCAATTATTAACTAGCAGATAAAGATCATGGATTTCTTCCTCTGAAAGGCAGCAGAAAAAGTAAGCAATAATTCTCATGCAATTCTCATACAGCAGTTGTTGGATCTCTATAAATCACAAATTTTTTCAAAAATATGATAGAACTGGTTTTCTGTGCCTATTTGTTTAGCAAAAGCATCTTTTATTCAGTTTTAATATGGCATAACCTGTCATTTGCAACACCCACAAGGGACTTTACAACCAACATGAAGAAACGTTTCAAGGTTATAACAGCAAACATGTTTGAACATGATAAAACCAAATTTGATGGAATACATTCAGGGCATCTTGTTATGAATTAGATCATGAGAACATGGCAGAACAGTAGAGGCTGCCTGAAAGCTCCTTAGCTCTGCTGCTTTCCAGAGTATAATTCAGTATGGCAACACACTGGGTTCATGCAGATGCTGAATTGCTGCAGTCCTGTGTGGGGCACATCAAACCATGATAATAAATGAAAACAGTGACTAAACATAAATCAATTGCTAGAATAAAGCTATTTTTTTGACCTTTAAACACTATGCTTTACACAATGGGTTGATCCAGATTGTTTTTCTTTGTCCCTTTTTCACAGGGGGCTCTCAACTGATTTCTCCTAATGAAAACTGAAGTGTTCATTTTTATTTATAAATTTCCTATGATTCATACTTTTGCATTAGGAGATTGTATTAAAAGCATTCTGCTTTTTAACCCTGCACAGTGGATGGGAATTCAGTATACGTAAAGGTTTCCCAAAGGCATTAGAGTATGGTTTAAATCCTTGAACTTTCCTTAAAAATCTTACAAAGTTCAGAAAGCCTAAGACCACCTTATAAAATCCCAGATTTCAAATACAGCTCTTTTACCCCCAAATACTACTTCTGCATTTCTCTTTGTGGCAAAATAGTAGAGCAGTTGCAGAACAACTGCAAGAAAAAAAAAGCTACAAAAAAGCATGGAATAGACTTTCACAGATAACTCAATTGTTAAGTTCAATTCACTGACTGCTATCTCTGTCTCAACAGAAATGTTATTTTTCCATTACACTTAACAGTTTGATTATTAGCTAGTAAAAATAAAGCAAAACAGATAAAATTCTGATCTCTTCTGAATTTATTTGGAAACTCAGCATTTCTTCTTGAAATCTTTATTCAATTTCCAAAACAAGAAATCTACCATCTAAAATTGGCAGTGAAACGACTATAAACAATTTTACTGGGTACAAAGTTTTAGAAACATGGGGAGGAAGCGAATAAATAGCACATTGCATTTGCCTGTGCTGAGGAATCAGCAGGAGAAGAAAAAGAGTTTGTTAGAGAGAGCTCACATCACTCCCAAGACACCTTGGTAATGTCACAGAAAGAGACAGGAAGGCCTTGGCCTCCAGTCCAAAGGCTGCTTGCTCTGTACAGCACCTGCCACAGTGGGAATGGTGTCCTCGAGGGCTGCAGCAGCGCAGCCAGGAGGAGCAGAGCTGACAGATCCAGCAGTGTAATTCCTGGGGATTGCCCAGCGCAGCACCACCTCTGACTCCTACTGCTCAGAGGGACAGAAGCCATGGCCGGGGCTGGAGGGGCAGGTGGCGGGCATGGAAAAGCTGAACATAGGAAGAGAACTTAAGGAGTGGTTCTTGCCATGGAGGAAATTGCCAGGTTATGGTGCAAAATGTTCCGCAATGGAGAAAGCACCCAGCCTAAAAGAATGTAAATCACTTCAGATTTAATAAGAGACTGGATGAGCAAAATCTTGCTCAATTGTTTGAAAACTGAAAGTGCTGCAGACGCTACGCTACAATCCATAAATTAATGGATTAAGTTACTTCAATCTTAGAGCTATGACTAAAATGACCAGTGACTGAACTGCTGATTGAGTCTGCTTGTTTAACTTTTCATTAATTAATGCACTCAATTTATTGAAACTTTTTGCTTGAAAGTGTTCCACTGAGGCTTCATAATATTCCTCTGATTTCCTCAGGTATTCTCAATTATGTTGGCTGTTCAGACATGAAGAGATGCACCTGACAGGTTCATGCCTCTCCCATTAAGTGCACTGATGTGCTCTTGTTAATAATTAAGGGTAACTGCATTCCTCTGCTTCTAGGCATAACACACAAATCATTGCAGAATAGGCCATACTTTAACTCTTTGGGAAGGGAAGTCACAGCCATGACTACTCTATGGAAAAAATATCTGGTCTCCAGAAACAGTAGTGTGCTTTTGGGTTAAAGCGTATTTTATTTAGTGGCTGAAAGGAATTCCTTTGTTCTGTTTTTTAAAGGCAGGTGACCAGTCCCAAGGTCTTACATTGGACTTCCAGACTACATTACACTTCCAGACCACAAAGCCATAGTGTTTTTTTCCCTGATTATTATTGTATTCTAAATCCCTGGCTAGTTAAATGTACTTTACATACAGGCAGACCTGAAGACACTTGACACAAAAATGAGGGCTAAAAAACAAGTGTTTCGGGCTTCTTGAAGTGTAAAGAAGCCAACAGTGCACAGACCTCTGCCAATTTACAGCAGTCTGTAAGTTTTATTTCTGCTTCAACAATTATTTTCCTTTGCGTAAGAAAACTCCCCAAAAGCAAACTGCATATGACACTTTTTACACCCTTATTTACTCAGAACACCTACCTTGAGTAGCTATCAACATGAACTTTTAAAAAAGATTAATTTCACACTGGAAATGAAATTGCTTACCATCTTAGAGACATTCTAAAAGTACATTTAAAGTGACGTATATGTGAAGGCAAGTGATAGATTGAATTTCGCCCTTTGGAGGAAGGGGTTTTTACATTTCCCTGCAGGTAAATGAAGGAAATACAGATGTATAACTAATAGATTCTGTGAATTTGAATTTAAAAAAGCCAGGCTGCATTTAGCACTGTAGCCCATGGGGCTTATTAAAATCTGTGTGAAGACCTAAGTGTCATCTTCCCCTACCTCAATGGGCTTTAAAGTTGCTCTGATGTAATATTAAACAATGAATAAAATAACTCTTTAACAAGAGAGTATTAGAAAAATAACTCCATAAGCAGAGCTGAACTTTGAAATGAAAGCAGTGCACACCCCTCTCGTACATCTTTGCTAGGAGTCACGGCCTGTCAGTGCCAGTGGCTTGCACTTTACAGGAGGAGCCCCAGTGTCCACCTGCCTCCACTTTTAGGGAAGCAGAAGCACCGGCAAAGCTGTTGCTCTGGAGCAATATGCCCAAGAAAGATCCTGTGTGTGATGTGGCAAAACGTCACCCAGCCATGCACAGTGTTAATCTACCTTCAAACATAACAAGTGAGCAGCACAGGGAGGCTGGGCAAGGGAAGAGAATTCCTTGCTGCTTCTCACGGGAGGAAGGCCATAGCCTCTCTCTCCAACGTCAGCACAGATGAGCTTCACTCGTGAAGGGCACCAACCATCTCTCAGCTGCAGGTGACTGCCACTCAGTCGCCGCCAATCAGCTCGCCTGCCCACACAGCTGGGGGCAGGAGATGTCATCACTTTGGCCAGACAGTGCTGCAGCAGGGATGCTTTGGGGTCTTACTCTCCTGTGTCTGCTTGCTGGTACCAGGTGAGCTTGCAGGAAATGAGGAAAGTGAGGATAGTTATAAGAAGAGAAGGATATGAATGTGAAGGGACCCACCCTTGAAAAACCTTAGACCCTTCAACAAAAACAAACCCTAAATGCTTTTTTTAAATGTTTCTGTTGCTGAAAGGTTACACTTGTAAAAGAGCCACTGCCTTCTTATCTGTCCTACTACTAAAAGAGGTTTTATTACACTTACTGTTCTAGGTAGATGATGAATAAGCAAGTACACAGATGCTTTTCACACCACAGTAATTGCAGTACACTGCATGCTCTTTTCAATAACCATGCAATTTCTCTGACAGGCCCAGAGAATCCTTCAGACAAAATGTCTCTAACCCTAACAGAAACTGCAATACAAGAAACAGAAGAAACCTCCCCTCAAGCAAGACTACTCTGCAGCTACTGAAATGTACATCTTCCCCGTTCTCTTCTTTCCTGACCTCGTTAAAAATCTCAAATTCAAACACTATTATTTGTTGCTGTCTGCATGCAGAACACAAGCTTTTCGAGACACCATGGCATTAAATTAAATATTAAAAGAATCTGCTTTGTGTGAATCTGCTCTTTAAAACCATTGCACCTGAAATCAACTGAAAGATGCCATCCAGTGGCTGAAGGCGGCACAGAATTAGTATAAATCTGGAGGGAGGGTTCAACTACAATGACATCTAGTGGTAAGATATCAAACCAGTTGAACAAATTTTGAAAATGCAAGTAAAAAAAGGATGTTTCAATAACAGTTACTTCTAAATTTAACTCAAATACAAGTTATTCCACCATATTATTTTAAATACACCTTGCTAATTCTGTTGTATTTTATTTCTTTTTCATTAAAAACATGGCACAACATGTTGTCCAGAATTATTAGTAATTCTGAGTATCTATTACCTGAAAAAATATTAAAAAGCAAAAATAATAATTAAAAAAACTTCTAATACCCATATAGCTTTCAATTCAAATTGCTTGTACATCTAAGTGTCATATAAGTCAGTTAAAGGTAACTTACTTGGTTCATGAGTCCCCTGGGTTCTCACCCAAAAGCATTCTCATAGAATGCAAGTTGTAGGAGGCTTTAGAATCCCTATTAAAAATACTCTTAAAGATTGTTCTGTTCCATAAATTACATTCTTACAGGATCATATTTCTTGGATTTTATATTGTTTCTTTCATATTATTTCTTCCATTGCATAACTTTTATTCTGGTTTCTAATAAAAGCCTTAAAAAAGAAGAACATGAGTTGATGCCATGCAAATATTGCAGATCCCAAGAATATCATGCTCAATGAAAGTTCATCAGTTGTGAAAGAGGGAAAGAAGGAAACAAAAACCTTTACAGAAGCTCCATTATGAGAAAAGGCTTAGATCCTACTTACTTTATGTAAGAAATATCAATACTGATTATATTGTACAGCAGCACAAAAGAAACCTGACAGATACTGATCCTAGAGAAATAATAAGGGCTTACATTTTGAAAAACCAATTAGTCAAGTACCAAAGTGCTCTGAAAAGCATTTTTAAAGACAAATATTAGCAGAAGAAGAAAGAAAGTGCTACGTTCTCTGTTTGCTTATAGACTTTAAATTTTGAACAAATTATGTACGTGTTGTATTAACCATTATATGTCTCTGAACTGACGATCTGGTTCATTATCAGCAAGAATTAACAGTGTCAGTTCAACACACTACACAGCTGAAATGCTGTGCAAATAAAGAAACTATAATGAGGAAGTCTATGCTTTCTTGCCAGAGATGTGGCATCACTGTCAGCAGTCACCAATGACCCAGTGCTGTAAGCACAGACCAGTTCTGGAGGTGCAGCAAATTTCATTTTGGAATGTGGGAGGTGGAAGGAACAGCAGATGATTTATGAACCAAGTCCTGGAGGAGTCATGCAGTTTCAGCCTTAAGTGTCAAGTTTGTAAAAACATAGGAGTAAGAACATAATCTTATTGAAAAATAACAAGATAAGCAATCTGAAGGATAACAGATAACCAGTCACTGATGTTCACTCTGAAAAAATATAATATACATGCACAGACTTTTTTCCTTTGGATTTAGTTCAGAACAAACTGCATATATAATAAATCCCAACAAGCCAACAAAAACACACACACGCACACATTTAAAAAAAAAAGCAATGGGGAAAAAGATCAGCATAAGAATAAAGGAGTACCTGTGATGAATAGGATGTAAAATACAACAGGGAATATAATTTTTAGCACAAACATCTTACAGTTACAGTTATAGTACGTCTTACAGTTTGGGCACCCTAACTACTTGGTATCAAACAATGGTTCCACTATAGTAACAAGGGTTTGTCTAGCTAAGCTTTAGCTAGCTTACACACACACAGTTCTATACTGCTAGTACTTTAGGCACTTTAAATCTGTATTATTCATACTAGTGGATCCTCACTATAGAAAAACAATCCCATAAAAACGTGGTCCTTTTGTAAGGGGCTCACCTTTAACACAAATGCTTAATTACAGGACTTGAGGATCTGTGTATCTAACTGGAAGTGCACCGCACAGCATGACTTCACAGGAAAAAAAACCTTAGCTGTATCAAAGAGGTTAAAAGCCTGAATCAGTTGCCAAAGGAACTTGATGCTAGATCGCTTCCATCATCTAAAAGCATTTCTGTGGGTCAGTCTTTGATCGTGGAAGATGTTCCAATCTGCCACAAAAACATTTCTTGATAAAAGGTCAAGCTATTTATATAGAAGATAGTTACCTGAACACCAGCTGTGTCAACTTTCTTGAATGTAAAGACAGCAGAGGTAGTCGTTCTTTATATTAAACTATTAATCTTATTTAAAGAAATGTTCAAGACTACTTAGTATTCATTTAAAGAAATAAAGGGGAGATAAGAGAAGAGCAACTGCTGGCCTTGTGCAAGGCATTTGACACTGTCCTGCATGACTCCCTTATCTCTAAAATGGAGAGACTTAGATTTATGGATGGACAACCTAGTGGATAAGGAATGGGCTGAATGGTTGCACTGCAAGAGCTGCAGTCAGTGGCTCCATATCCAGATGGAGAGTAATGATGAGCAGTGTTCCTCAGGGCATGGTCCTGGGGCTGGTGCTGTTTAATACCTTTGTCAACAACACAGACAGTACTTAGCACACACTCAACAAGTTTGCCAGCAATACCAAGTGCTGTGGTGTGATCCGCACCACAGGAAGGAGGGAAAGGATGCCATTCAGAGGGTCCTGGACAGGCTTGAGAGGGTCTGTGTGAACCTCATGAAGTCCAACAAGACCAAGTGCAAGGTCCTGCACCCAGGTCGAGGGAATTCCAAGTACAAGTACAGTCTAGGCAGAGAATGGACTGAAAGCAGCCCTGAGGAGAAGGACTTTGGGGGTTTTAATGGCCAGAAAGCTTGACGTATCTCAGCAATGCACACTCACAGCCCTAAAAGCTAACCATAGCATGGGCTGCAGCAAGGGCATCATGGCCAGCAGGGTGAGGGAGATGACTCTGTCCCTCTGCTCTGCCCTTGTGAGACCCTGCTGGAGTGCAGCATCCAGTCTGGGGGAATCCCAACACAAGAAGGATGTGAACCTGCTCGAGAGTCCAGAGTAGCATAACAAAGATGCTCACAGGGCCAGAGCACCTCTCCTACAAAGACAGGCCGAGAGAGCTGGGGTTGTTCGGGCTGAGGAAGAGAGGACTCCAATGAGACCTTAGAGCACCTCCCAGCACCTAAAGGGAGAGCTGGAGAGGGATTTTTTACAAGGGCATGTAGAGGTAGGACAAGGGGTAATGGCTTTAAGCTGAAGTAGATTTGTATTAGATACAAGAAAGAAATTCTTTACTGTGAGGGTGATAGGGCACTGGTACATCTACAGAGAAGCTGTGGGTGCCCCATCCATGGGAACGGGGTTGGATCTGACTTTCGGCAGCCTGGTCTAGTTGAAGACGACCCTACTTACAGCAACTAGCAACGTATTTCCAAAGTTATTCACACTACTTCCATTCCTGAACTCCAGTTTGCGAGTCAAAGTACATTAAATGTATTTCCCAGACAGAAAAGCTTAATTTCATTACTGTAGTTGTGAATTTGGAAATTAAAATACTGAGAAAATTGATATAGTAAGAATAATTTAGCACTTCTGATAGTTCTAAGTATATTTCAATACATTAAATTGTCATAGCTGTATAATTTTCCATATATAAATATTAGGTGCTTCTTAAAATCTTTCACTACACAGTGTTGTTATCAATTGATCTACAATTCTTTACCACACATGGATATTTTTGCCACAAAGTGCAACACACAGACAATGTGAGGGGGGGTACATATCATGAAAATCTTGGGAAAAGTTTAGCATAGAGTGGGTGTATTCTTTTCTGATCAAAGCTTAGAATAGGAAGATAAAATCTGGTTGTGAAGCATTTTGTCAAAAAGCAAAATTCTATTTGCATGATAACAGAACAAGTTGTTCCTTCTGCCTAACATGCAACACCTACCCAAGTCTCTCATATGGAAATTGACTTAATATTTTAGTTCAGTATGAATTTAGAAAAAGCTGACTTTGAATTTTCTTTATGTAGAAGCTGGAAACAATTATGCCCCGATTCCACTGTTTTTCTCATTCAGTATTACTGGGTTTTTTCTGCAAAATATTAGTCATATTAATTATTTATCTTGGATTTCTTTGGGAAAAAAACCTTGGGTGTTGAAAGGAGTTGGTAATTATGTTGCAGAATTGTTGTCCTAAAAGTAATAACAGAACTAAGAAACCTCTAGGACAAAACCCAAACAAATTCTCATGAGCGAGTAACCTCGGAAAGCAGCTTAAGAGACCTATCCTCTGATTAGAACTTCAGCTTTTTAAAAGAACAGAACTAGATACTGTCAAATTTTTTGCTTAAATTTTTATATGTGGGCCAAAACCAAAAAATAAATAATTTGCTCTGAATATTTGCACATTCATGAGAATGAATGCTATTTTACCAGTGTACTAGGACAAAGTGTTAAAAAAGTTTAGGAATCAGAACAAAAGCATTTGCAGTACTCAGAAGAAAAGGATTTTGAAAGATCATATTCGGCGTAGATACGTTTTTCAGAATCCACTGAAGCATGATTTCTATCATATGAACATAAGATCTCAAACAGAGATGCGAATTGATTGAAGATCTGAATGTTCAATTTTATAACTAAAGTACAAGCAGATACTTAACAAAACAGTGTAGATTTCCATGGAATACAGTAATGAGCCTCTGTTGCATTCAATACAGTAGTGCTTGAAAGTTCACCAGTGAATTCTACCTTTAAATGAAGAATTGGTATTTTTAATAGCCTTAGTCAAATCCTCTCCTACATTTCCCAAGCTAGTGTGTATTGTTGTTAAATAGCTACTTCCCTGGTAACATTCTTTCAAATGCTGTTGAAGGGATCCTTACATACGCTTTTTTTTTTAAATAGGAAATTCAATTGCTAGTGTCAGTATTCTGAAATACTCAAATAAAAGCTGTAGCAAAGCTAATAGGAATTAATAGAACTACCACTTAAAAAAAGTTCTAATGAGAAAATGGCAGTCTAAACTCATAATTTTAATGCAATACTGGATACTGAACCAAGACCATGCTGTGTCAAGTGAGTCATGACTGCTTCGATGACTTGGGTATTCCTCAGTGTTTTCATTGTCTGTACTCTCAGCACTTCTCTGTCCTATTTATTCAGAAAATGTTAAACTCTCATCTCAATAAACCTATTTCCTTGATCATGACCTCTGCCAATTATAAAAATGAGGTGGCAGCTTTTAAGCAGTTTACTTTTCAACCTCAGCCCAAGAACAACAGAGAGCACAGTATGTGACACTAGCACAGTATGTGACACTAGCACAGAAAACAAATTAATACTTAGGAACACCCCCTTAGAAGTTGGTGGTACAACGAAAAGTTTTACACAGAGAAATATAATTTATAGAAGTCTTATGGGCCAGAGTTTCAGAGCTTGCCAAATTTTGCAGGAACCCAGTATTCACTTTCTAATACTAATTCTTCCAGGTAAGCAACGGTTCAACCTCCCCGTCAATATTTAGGAGAACAGAATTGAAATATGTTATCTCTAAATTTATACCAAATTAGACACAAAAAGAGAATAAGAAAATAAAAAAGAACAGCAGACAAATTATACACTTTGCTAGTAGCACTCAGGCTGTTTCTCAGCCAGAATAAAATGAAAAATCATCATGGACCTGTTTTCAGACCATAGCTTGAACTGAGTGGGGAAAAAGGAGGAAAAGGGGGAATGGGAGGCAACAACTCACACAATCCCTCCCTTATTTCCATTTCTCCAAAAGCTCACCACCAATGAAAAGAAATTCAGTATGACCAGGCATTGAATGTTTTTTGCTTCCTTGATTTTAACACGTCTTTCACAATAACTTAGCTGCTTACTTATCAACAGATTTTCAAAATCTACAGAGGATATTGCAGATATGAAAATATCTTTGTGGAAGATTCTGAGGAGTAGCAGGATGGAGGAAAAGAGAATGTTGAAAATTAATGAATTAGTGGGAATAATTCAGGGACAAAAAAAAAATCCATGTTAAAGGCAGAAGAGTCCATTTTCAAAAATGTCTCTGATTCTCAGACGTGTGGAAATATCCCTAGAGATATAGTTACTGGATTTAATAGAGAATGAAAGGAATTCATTTATTTCTAATAAATAAAATTCTTCATTTTTAACAGCATATGGCTTTGTGATTCACTTATTACTGTTTGGATAGATAGTACTAAAACCAATAAATGGTGCAGATTGCACAAGAAGAAGAGTCACATGAACATACTTTTTTCTCTTCAGAAAAAAGTACTGTTGCTCCTTATATTTCCACCCCTGGGAAATTCTTAGAAAAGTTCCTCCGGCTATAAAGAAAGAAATCTGTATACAAGCAGTTAAGAAACTTAAAAAAAAAAAATTATTTCAACACAGTGATTATTCCATTTTCAGAAATGTGTTTCTTTTGTAACATAAAAAGTATAATAAGACAGAAGGGAAACAATCCAAGAATTGTGTGAGAAGACTGGTTCACCAATGCCTTTGAAAAATCTTGAGAAGAGTAGTAATATGATTTCAGAATATGTTCAACACCTAAAACTGTAAGAGCAAGCAGATGAGATCTTTGGTACAGCCGAAGTAACCTACACAATATTCAGTAACATACACTTCATTCTTGGGCCCTGATTATATTTCTTGCTGTTGACAGGTAAGAATTGTTAATATCACTCAGAATACCTATTAAAAGCTAAGTGCTGATTATGCCCCTGAAACTTTTACTAAACCTAATGAATTTAATAAATTCACTAAGAATTTGATAAACCATTCTCTTCCCTAAATTGTAAAATAAACAGCATGGACATGTAATTTCTGGAAATAGGTCACACGATGTTATATGAGGAATTCCAGAAAAAGTTTATCTTCCATTGTGTTTGATAAGGACAAACCACTGCAATTTCCGGCACTGCAGGTTTTGCAAGGACAGGTAACTAGGCTCCTGTAGTATGTCACAGTGTGGAAGGTTGGGGGGAGGGCAGGGAGCAAGTGGAATTTTTCCCATTCTGTTGCTAAGCAACTAATGACCGATCTTTAAGGGCCATCTACGCTCACAAAGGAGACAAAGCCTTTGGCTTTTCCAGCCAGGGGAAAGAGAGATTACGGGATTTGATAAGGGGACACTCGCTCGCTGCTCTCGGGGAGAGAACAGTGGAGGAGACGTCGCTCTGTTTCTGGCTGGGACCGCCGGAAAAGAAAAGCCTGGCTCTGCACTAGTTTTTTCTTTGCCTGCTGGGTGAGTTTCTTGCTTTGAGGGGAAGGTCACGGGACTCCAATCCTCTCGTCCCCTCCGGGAGGGCATCTACCAGCCGCGTTGCAGCGGACGGGAACCCCAGCCTGCCACCACCCCGCGGCCTGCCTGCCGCTGCTCGGCACCCTGCCTGCCCCAACTGCGGAGTTTCCTGCCGCCTCCTCTGCCGGCTTGCCCTGGTGGGCTGACCCGGCTGCTCCATCTCCCGGCTCTGGGCTCTCTGCTGCGCCCCAGTCCATCTGCGCTCCACCCGGCTCCAGCCCCTCGGCCATTACACGTGTGGCACAGATCCAACCGCGCCACAGCGCCATCTGCAGCTTCCCGGGAGTCATCGCACCTGCCCTGCGGGTCTGGGAGCCCAACAGCGCCCCTGCTGGCCGTGACCGTGACTGCACCAAACAGGAAAGTGCCTGACAGCCCCAGGGACGTTTGCCACCGAGTTTTTGGTTTTGTTATTGTTTTTTTTAATCTTGTTTACTGTTTTTTATTACTGATTGTTTACCTCATTCTAGATACTAGTAAAAACTCTTATTCCTTTTCCCATACCTTTGCCTGAGAGCCCTTGATTCCAAAGTTACAATAATTCGGAGGGAAGGGGGTTCACATTTTCTGCTATAAGGAAGGTTCCCACCTTCCTTAGCAGACACCTGTCTATCAAACGAAGACAGATTTTGGCGCCCAACGTGGGGCACGAGGGCATAGAGAAAAAGGTGCAAAAGCAATAAAAGTTTCTGGGAGACCCAATTTTAGTGCGCCGAACATAGAAGCCTCATTAAGCGGCACCATGTGGTCTAAGATACCTTGGTTTGGCTGGCACATTCTCGTGGCCACATTTTTCCCATTTGCAGCTCCCTGTCTAAAGATGGGTCTTATGACTAAGGTCGTGGTGGTTGTTATCCAGTTCTCACAATGGGTCAATAAGATGAGAAATTTATGGATTTTTCACGTCCTTTGGACGGCGGGCACTTGGTTATAGGGCTTTAACACCGTGAGTACATGTTTTTGGAGTCTGTTTGGTAATGGTACCTTTTGTGAGGAGATGACACCAGGGGGAACTTTTTCTCAATCCTTCACCCCTTTCTTTGGGCCTACCCTACCAGGGCTCAGAGGGTTCATATACTCTCTAAATGCTAATGACATCCTACAGTGGTTGGCGTTGCTGATAGGTCTAGTCCTCTTTATATTCCGAGAAAGGGGGAGACTGCCCTGGGTAACCACTCTAACAGCTGCCCCAGGGAATAGGAATGCGGCTCCAGAGACTAGGGATGTTGCCACAGAAACTAGGGATGTTGCCATAGAGACTAGGGGTGGAGTCCCAGAGACTAGGGATGCTGCTACAGAGCCTGAGGTTGTCCCAGAGCCTGAGAGTACCCCCAAACCTGACCCTGTCCCTGAGCCTGACCCTGCCCCACAGCCTGACCCTGTCCAACAGCCTGCCTCAGAAACAAACCGCCCGGATTGGGTGGCGGTACTGGTGGAGGAGATGCACAAGGTGCTGAGGGAATACACTTCCTCAGCTGGTGGGAAGCCCTCTCCTTGCCCCACAGGGGAAGAGTTGGATGGTACAGCAGCGGAATCCACGGACATTACAACCGTCCAGGTTCCAGCTGAACCGCAAGGGCAGTCACAGCCAGCAGCAGTTGCCCCTGTGCAGCGGAGGAAGTATAAGACCAAATCAGTACGCCCAGTTAATGATGATGGGGAACCAGGGCCCTCACAACCAGCAGGGGAGCCTGAGCCTATAATTATCACCGAGTCCCTGTCGTACGACACTATCCGTAGTCTGCACAATGACATTGTGCGGCGGAAGGGTGAGGCCTTCTCAACCTGGTTGCTTCGGGTTTGGGACCGCATGGGCCCAGGCATGCAGGTGGATGGTGGCGAGGCCAGGAATTTGGGATCCGTGGCCCTGGACGCGGGTGTTGACAAGGTGTTCGTAAGGGAGGCAGGACCCATTTCTCTCTGGGAGAGGCTTTTAATGAGTGTAAGAGAGAGGTTTGTTCACAAAGACAGAATGCAGGAGAACTACCGTAGATTGCCCTGGAAGACCGTTGAGGAAGCGATCCAACGGCTGAGAGAAGTGGCAATACAGGAGGTGCTTTTTGGGAGGGACGGACAGCATGAAAATGATCCTGACAAGGTCAGGTGCACTGGACAAATGTTGTGGAACCTGGCAAGTCTAGGGCCAACCCAATATGTCACCTACATTGCAATGATTAATCTCGATGACAACCGTGAGACAGTGGGCTCTGTAGCTGACAAGCTCAGGCATTATGCAAGTGTGATCCATGGCCCAATGCAGGCTCAGATCTCTGCTGTGGTGGAGGAGATGAGGGAGATGAGGAAGCAGATGACAGAGGAGATGGAGGAGATAAAGAAAAACAGTGTAGCACCAGTGAGAGTCACAGGCCCCAACACCAGAGCCCGACGTCCCCCTGCTAGAGAGAGAGGGTACACCCCACGAGCTGAGTTGTGGTTCTTTCTGAATGACCATGGGGAAGACATGAATAGGTGGGATGGGAAGCCCACTTCTGTCCTGGCAGAACGGGTGCGCCAGCTTAAGGAGGGCAATGCTAGCCGAGGAGGTTCTTCCAGAGCGAAGGTAGCCTCAGCTTCCCGTAGCCGACCTGCTGAGTACAATAGACGGGAAAATGAGGTGTCAGATTCCCTTGACGGTGGAATGCATGCTCAGGAAGGGAATGATAACCAGGGCTAGAGGGGCCCTGCCTCTAGCCAGGTAGAGGCATGGGAAAACCGTGTCTTTTGGACTGTGTGGATTCGATGGCCTGGTACATCAGAGCCACAAAAATATGAAGCATTGGTCGATACAGGTGCGCAGTGTACCCTAATGCCATCGGGACATGTTGGGGCAGAACCCATTTCTATTGCTGGGGTAACCAGGGGATCACAAGAGTTGACGCTGGTGGAAGCCGAGGTGAGCCTGACTGGGAAGGAGTGGCAGAAACATCCCATCGTGACTGGTCCAAAGGCCCCGTGTATTCTGGGCATAGATTTCCTCCGGAATGGCTATTTCAAAGACCCGAAAGGACTCAGGTGGGCTTTTGGAATAGCTGCTGTTGAGGCAGAGGGCGTTAGGCAATTAAACACCTTGCCTGGACTATCAGAGAACCCTTCTGCAGTTGGACTCTTAAAGGAGGAGGAACAACGGGTACCAATTCCCACCTCGACAGTGCACCGCCGGCAGTATCGAACGAATCGAGATGCTGTGATTCCCATCCACAAGCTGATCCGTGAGCTGGAGAGCCAAGGGGTGGTCAGCAAGGCCCACTCACCCTTCAACAGCCCCATCTGGCCTGTGCGCAGATCTGATGGAGATTGGAGATTGACTGTGGACTATCGTGCTTTGAATAAGGTGACTCCACCGCTGAGCGCTGCCGTGCCAGACATGCTGGAGCTCCAGTATGAGCTGGAGTCCAAAGCAGCAAAGTGGTACGCCACTATTGACATTGCAAATGCATTTTTCTCCATTCCTCTGGCAGCAGAGTGCAGGCCTCAGTTTGCTTTCACCTGGAGGGGCGTGCAGTACACCTGGAACCGACTGCCCCAGGGGTGGAAACACAGTCCCACCATCTGCCATGGACTGATCCAGGCTGCACTGGAAAAGGGTGAGGCTCCAGAACATCTGCAGTATATCGATGACATCATTGTGTGGGGGGACACGGCAGAAGAAGTGTTTGAGAAAGGAGAGAAAATCATCCAGATTCTTCTGGAAGCCGGTCTCGCCATCAAAAGGAGCAAAGTCAAGGGGCCTGCCAAAGAGATCCAGTTCCTGGGCGTGAAGTGGCAAGATGGACGGCGTCAGATTCCCACCGAGGTCATCAATAAAATCATAGCGATGTCCCCACCAACCAACAAGAAGGAGACACAAGCTTTCCTAGGCGCCATAGGTTTCTGGAGGATACACATCCCTGAGTACAGCCAAATCGTGAGCTCTCTCTACCTGGTGACACGCAAGAAGAATGATTTCCACTGGGGCCCTGAACAACAACAAGCCTTCGCCCAGATCAAGCAGGAGATCGCTCATGCAGTAGCCCTTGGCCCAGTCAGGACAGGACCGGAAGTAAAGAATGTGCTCTACTCTGCAGCCGGGGGCAATGGTCTGTCCTGGAGCCTTTGGCAGAAGGTGCCTGGTGAGACTCGAGGTCGTCCACTGGGATTCTGGAGCCGGAGCTACAGAGGGTCTGAAGCCAACTACACTCCCACAGAGAAGGAAATTCTGGCAGCCTATGAAGGTGTCCAAGCCGCCTCAGAAGTTATTGGCACGGAAGCACAACTTCTCCTCGCACCCCGACTACCGGTGCTGGGGTGGATGTTCAAGGGAAAGGTTCCCTCTACCCACCATGCCACTGATGCCACGTGGAGTAAATGGATTGCCCTCATCACGCAGCGCGCCCGTATTGGAAACCCGAATCGCCCTGGGATCTTGGAAGTAATTACAAATTGGCCCGAAGGTGAAAACTTTGGTCTCACCGATGAAGAGGAGCAGGAACAGGTGACTCGTGCAGAGGAAGCTCCACCGTACAATCAGCTGCCACAAGATGAAACACGCTACGCTCTCTTCACTGATGGTTCCTGTCGCATTGTGGGGGCAAATAGAAAATGGAAAGCAGCTGTATGGAGCCCCACACGGCAGGTCGCAGAGGCTACAGAAGGAGAAGGTGGATCAAGCCAACTCGCCGAACTCAAAGCCGTTCAGCTGGCCCTGGACATTGCTGAAAGAGAGAAGTGGCCAAAGCTATACCTGTACACCGATTCATGGATGGTAGCCAATGCTCTGTGGGGTTGGTTGGAAAGGTGGAAAAAGGCCAACTGGCAACGTAGAGGAAGACCAATCTGGGCTGCTGACGAATGGCGAGACATTGCCACTCGGGTAGAGAAGCTACCTGTGAAAGTTCGTCATGTGGATGCCCATGTCCCCAAGAGCCGAGCTAATGAAGAACACCGAAACAATGAACAGGTAGATCAGGCTGCAAAAATAAAGGTGTCACAGGTAGATTTAGATTGGCAGCACAAAGGAGAGTTGTTCCTAGCCCGATGGGCCCATGATGCCTCAGGCCATCAGGGCAGAGATGCCACCTATAAGTGGGCACGAGACCGAGGGGTGGATCTAACCATGGACTGTATCTCTCAGGTGATCCATAACTGTGAGACATGCGCTGCCATCAAGCAAGCCAAGCGGGTGAAACCCCTGTGGTATGGGGGAAGGTGGTCCAAATACAAGTATGGTGAGGCCTGGCAGATTGATTACATCACACTGCCTCAAACCTGCCACGGCAAGCGCTACGTACTCACAATGGTAGAAGGCACCACGGGGTGGCTGGAGACCTACCCTGTGCCTCATGCCACTGCCCGCAACACCATCCTGGGCCTTGAAAGGCAAGTCCTTTGGAGGCATGGTACCCCTGAGAGAATTGAGTCGGACAATGGGACTCATTTCAAAAATAGCCTCGTAAACACCTGGGCTAGGGAACATGGCATCGAGTGGGTGTACCACATTCCTTATCACGCACCTGCTGCTGGTAAAGTAGAGCGATGCAACGGCCTGCTCAAAACCACCTTGAAGGCTCTAGGTGGGGGGACTTTCAAAAATTGGGAACACCATCTAGCCAAGGCCACCTGGCTAGTTAACACCCGAGGCTCCACCAACAGGGCTGGCCCTGCCCAATCTGAACCCTTGCAAACAGCAGACGGGGATAAGGTTCCAGTGGTGCAAATGAGAGGCATGCTGGGAAAAACTGTTTGGATTCATTCCGCCTTGAGCAAAGATAGACCCACCCGTGGGGTTGTCTTTGCTCAAGGACCAGGGTGTACCTGGTGGGTGATGCAAGAGGATGGAGAGACACGATGCATACCTCAGGGGGACCTCAGTTGGGGTTGAACTGCCCATAACACTGTGCCTGTATGCATATCTGTATGTATATAATCAGAGTAATGCTTGTATGTATATAGTTTAACAGTTTAAGTTCAATGTAATATGTTGGAATGGAAAAAATTCGGGGTGGATAATGTGGAAGGTTGGGGGGAGGGCAGGGAGCAAGTGGAATTTTTCCCATTCTGTTGCTAAGCAACTAATGACCGGTCTTTAAGGGCCATCTACGCTCACAAAGGAGACAAAGCCTTTGGCTTTTCCAGCCAGGGGAAAGAGAGATTACGGGATTTGATAAGGGGACACTCGCTCGCTGCTCTCGGGGAGAGAACAGTGGAGGAGACGTCGCTCTGTTTCTGGCTGGGACCGCCGGAAAAGAAAAGCCTGGCTCTGCACTAGTTTTTTCTTTGCCTGCTGGGTGAGTTTCTTGCTTTGAGGGGAAGGTCACGGGACTCCAATCCTCTCGTCCCCTCCGGGAGGGCATCTACCAGCCGCGTTGCAGCGGACGGGAACCCCAGCCTGCCACCACCCCGCGGCCTGCCTGCCGCTGCTCGGCACCCTGCCTGCCCCAACTGCGGAGTTTCCTGCCGCCTCCTCTGCCGGCTTGCCCTGGTGGGCTGACCCGGCTGCTCCATCTCCCGGCTCTGGGCTCTCTGCTGCGCCCCAGTCCATCTGCGCTCCACCCGGCTCCAGCCCCTCGGCCATTACACGTGTGGCACAGATCCAACCGCGCCACAGCGCCATCTGCAGCTTCCCGGGAGTCATCGCACCTGCCCTGCGGGTCTGGGAGCCCAACAGCGCCCCTGCTGGCCGTGACCGTGACTGCACCAAACAGGAAAGTGCCTGACAGCCCCAGGGACGTTTGCCACCGAGTTTTTGGTTTTGTTATTGTTTTTTTTAATCTTGTTTACTGTTTTTTATTACTGATTGTTTACCTCATTCTAGATACTAGTAAAAACTCTTATTCCTTTTCCCATACCTTTGCCTGAGAGCCCTTGATTCCAAAGTTACAATAATTCGGAGGGAAGGGGGTTCACATTTTCTGCTATAAGGAAGGTTCCCACCTTCCTTAGCAGACACCTGTCTATCAAACGAAGACACACAGAGGTAATGAAACAGTATGATAAATTAAAAGTTTTCACTTAAAATGTAGAAACAGTTTGAGCCACTTGGGGGGAATAAAAATATAATTTCAGGAGGAGCCTTCCTAGGAGCTGCACCACGAGTTTGCATGTGCTGAGTACAGGAGGGAAAGCATAATTTACACAGCTTCACAAAGGAGGTCTCCTGCTGACTTACAGATCCTCTCTCAAGAGCACATGAATTTAACTTTGAATATAACTGCCTGCAAGTCTACTCTATGAGAAAAAATACAAATACTGGGAACATGCACACTGGAAGAATAAAAGTTCAATTTATTGACTAGTTGTGGGCTCCCTAACCCAGCAGTGAAAAGTTCGGTATGTAGCAAACACCTCCTTCAGAAAGTGCTCCTGATTTTCTTTTCTTCTTTCTCAACTTATTTACATGTCTTTTCAAAATGTCTCAACATTATGCCTAGATTTTGCAAGGTTGTCAGACACCCGAAAATCAAATCTCCCTTTGCCTTGTCTCAGTGAATCATCCCACCTGAGTTTCTACCAGGAAAGCTCAGCCACAGGGACCTGCTAGGTGCGTGGTAGAACACCAATAAATACAATAATGCACTGTGAGTTGTTTTGCCTTGGAAGTAATTTGCATATATACACAGTTTTCGAAAGATTTAACAGGCAGATGGCAAGTATTCTTCAAGAGAAATTGTTTTAACTAATACCTGCACTTAGAATGTAACCAGGCAGCAAAGTGAAGATCAAAATTTACTTTAAAATATTTAGAAAGAATTATGTGCCTGGGCAGCAGTGTCCCAAGCCCAACTAGGATTCATACTCTTTCCATATATCTACATCCAGATAGATAGATAAATAGATTTAATAAGGCAGCTTTGCATTTGGATAGCATCTCCAGTATAAAACACTCTTAGTTAGTGATGCTGTCAAGAAGGTATAATAGTCTAGGCATTATTACCTTTGTAAAGAATGAAAATGTCTCTGTTACCATATAGAGAAAGATGCACATCTTTTCAGAACCAATTTTCCAAGAATAGCTGCAGAGACAAGTAGTACACACATTACCATGGCCTAAAAACATGATGCTGGCTTCACATAAGAAATTGGCAATGTACTCAATTTACTTCAATAAATTTTCATGGAAAAATGTGAGGAAATGTATTCTTTCAGAACACAATGTAATGACAATGCAGGGCAGAATTAATTCTTTGCAAGAGAAAATGCAAAGGAAAAAGGTCTTTTCTGACTAGTTGAGACCCTTAAATTGTAATTTATTCTTTTTCTTATCATAATCTTGAGTATAACATCAAAGCTTTTGTCTACATAACTTCAAATATCAACTGACAAAGAGAAACACAAATTAGTTTGTTAGTTAAAAAGCAAGCTAGGTTCATGAATGCTTGCATGCAACTTTTAAATGTCTAATACCGTTAGACCAATGCACTGCTCAGCTCTTCTAGTCATAGCTGCACACAGCAAATTTGTGACAACATCTGAAACAGATACCCATTTCTGTAGCTACAAAGAAATTTATTTTATTTTAATGGGATGACGTAATTTTCAAAACTTGATACATCTGCAACAGTTCCAAAGCACTATGCTGGAGAAAACACTGGGAAGAGGAAAAAACCCAAAACTACCACCACCAGCAACAAAAACACCCA
This sequence comes from Acanthiza pusilla, assembly GCA_036630365.1. Lineage (NCBI taxonomy): Eukaryota > Metazoa > Chordata > Aves > Passeriformes > Acanthizidae > Acanthiza > Acanthiza pusilla. Next base: position 3,879,803 of record JAXCHO010000095.1, read on the forward strand.
AAACAAAACACACCAAAACAAATTAAAAAACAAAACAAAACTAAAACACAACCAAAAAAAAAACCCCAAAAAACAAAACAAAACAAAAAAAAACAGAAAAACACTTTCATCTGTATTTTTTTGAAAATATTTTTCTTTATACATAATGGTAAGGAGTGCTATGAATTCTACAAATGTCATCTAAGATGAAAGTGAAAAATCCTTCAATGACCACTTCATACTTTGGAGTTTCTTACTTGAATACAAAATAAATTAAAGTTGTTGCCCTCTGCACAACTTCAGTTTATTATCTACTCAAACCAGAAGTGATCTGGTAATAAGGAAAATTTCCATATGTCTAACACTTCCGGTTTAAAAAGACCTAACAAGTAACATCAGACAATGTACCAAAGCTTCAGCAAAAGAATAAAATAGATTTACTTAGTGACTGGCTTGTTGTTGTTCTTAATGTTCAAAATAATGGGGTTTTTCAAAATTTGTTTGTGCTTTTTTAACCATCAGCTTTGGTCTCATGACCACTCTCTCTGCTCCCGTTTGCTACATACTTGCCTCTAGCTTCATAGCCATTCACCACAAATTCCTTCACTACTGTGTTCTTTATGCTGTCATCTTTCATGATTCCCATCAATGCTTTTACAGCATCAAAGCAGTGCCCCTGGACCCAGCCAATGATGCTCTCACAGGACTCTGAGACTTTTGGCACGTTTTTCTGTACACCTACTTGTTGAGTTTGTTCTACATGTAGAGAGCAAATTCTGGAGTGAAGAGTCACACTCTGGCTGTAAAAATCTTTAACAAAATAAAAAAAAGGAAAATGGATTAGCAAAAAAAAGGGCTAGTTCTGAACTTACACAAACTTATAAATACAGACACTTATCTTTAAGTGTCTAAGCAATCTTCAAGTTCAGCAGCACAACCGCTCTTTTGTGAAGCTGAACAATTGTGATTTTAACTAAATGAAGCATTTTTAAAGTGAATATATTTGTGCATATGGTTTGGAGATGTGCTATCCCCCTAATGGCAGGGTCATGCTGGGCCAGCAGGGCCAGGGTACAGACAGCAGATGGATCTCCGCTGGACTGCTGACGGATGCCACCTCCTCCAGCACAGAGAATTCATGTGGGAAGTCCTACCTGCCAACACAGGTACCATAACGCCTACAGGGAACCATCCTGGTCTACTAAATGAGTTTTATCCAACCTACAAGATGCGCAGAATTGAACTGTATTTAGCAGAATTAGTCATTTATGAAAGTGAACAAATTGAAACATACTTGGAATTTTGAACTCCAGTCTGAACTCTTATCATCACATCAGATGGGAAAAATCACACTGTGGGGAACCTGTTCAGTGAATGGAAAACAGTCTGCTTTACAAGTCTCTGAAGAAAGCCTTGACAGATTGTTTTTAAAGTGTTCCTGGAATATTTTGCCATGGTATTTAACCTTCCACTGATGTTTTAGGCAAGCTGTCTCTATTTCTGCTAAGTTAGCCAGTAAGATGTAAAGTAGCAGCAAAAATAATTTACAAACATAAAGCAACTTTCACCTTGCCTGTATAGATCAGTGTCTTTCCCCAATACAAGCTGTGCCAACAAAAAAAACCCCAAAAGTGATTCCATATTTATCTACATATGTAGAAAACTTCAAAGCAGAATTACAAGTTTAGAAGCTATTGGCAGGAGACATCTGTTGCACCATCTGCACAAAAATTGAAGCTATAAAATTGAAGCTATAAATCCACCTTTTTGAAGCAGAGCATTTCTTTTTCCTTTTAGGCTTTGTAAATCACATAAATCTCGGTCAGTGATAATTACAGCTTACCACAGAAAAATATAATTTTAACCCAGTTGTTAAAAGTGTGTTTTAATGACATGGTGAAGAAGCAGTTGGACTAGACTATAGTAGCACTGATGTGAGAACACCTCCTGATTATAGATTCTACCAAAGGTAAATCACAATGTAATATCTGGAAGAAGAAACAAAACAAGAAACAAAAAAGTGGATTGGAGCAGTTTCCCTAAAACTTGAATTTTCTTCCCATATTTTCATCTGCAGCTTCCCTTTAGAAATCCTTGAAGTATCAGGAAAAAACTAAAGTCCTCAAGCTCCAGAAAACAGCAACCACAAAGGTGAGTAAAATTAAAACAGCAAAACCTGGAACTGAAATAAATATTTGTTGTGTTGAAACAAGTAAGATATTTTACAGAAAACACTGAAAACAAGAAGGCTATGTAAAATCAATGGCTTTATGAAAGGCTGTATCATCAGTTATGGACCAGCTAAGTGAAGGAAAGACATCTAGTTCATCACTGAAGGAAAGGGTTGTCCCCTCAAATTAATATGTTGATACACCATGACAAAAGGTGTATAAACAAAGACTTCTAGAAGATCAAGAGAGGTACTAAATACTTTTATCTCTCACTAGTTATGAGCAACTATTCATTACAGCTGCAAGACAAAAACTTTTGCACTATTCTAGGCACAGGGAAGCTCTCCAAGGAACAGAGAAAACAGCATAACCTAAGAGAATTCATTAAAGAGGCAACATTGATAAACTCATCATTAAAAGCTAGTAAATATCTTTAGGTTTGTATGGCATTGCTGCAGCTGATGTGCAAGGAAACAGACAAAGCTTTGGTTACCGAAGTGAACATCAGAAGAAATCCTGTTTATAAGTGCCTGCCAGCTCCCACATCCAGTTTATAATTGGATTAGAACTAAACTGTTCAGCTAGAAAACAGAGCAGACAACAACAGATAATTTAAAATGTGCAGACCACTGTGTTGCCATAGCTACCACAAAATTGCAGATAAACCCACGTCTTTTCTTTCCTCTCTTTAAAAATACCCCAACCAAAAAGCTCGAACCATATCCAACCAAACCAACAAGTTTTATACATTGCTGCCCATCTAAAATCATACTAAATCACATAAAGAGATGTGTCTGCCAATGAAGAACTACCAAGCAGTATTTTCAATTCCTGGTGGCTTCTCTGTGTGGTTATAAAAACAAATATATTATTAGGTCCAGCTCTAGCACCTGATCTTGTCAGCAGTCGTCGTATCAGACCCGCTTTTGAGCTGGGAAGCAATGATCTATCAGCCACCAATTCCAAAAAAAAAAAAGACAAAACACTGTTGATAGTGATGAAGTTACAAGAATCTTCACCAATATAAGAAGATTGCTAAAGATGGACTGTTACTGAACAGAGCTGATTAAGGTTATGATTAAGGAACTAATAGAAGCACCACAAAAATTGCTATTCATCTCTAAAATATTTCCTGTTAGTGGAAGGAAGTCTCACAGTGGAAAGTTGTGAGATAATAAGCATGTGAGTTGCAACAAAGAAATCGCATCTCTTACATTTCATTTATCTTGTCCAAGGAGTAGCAGATATAAGTAAATAACTGACAGTACCTCTAAATTCACAAAGGGGGCCCTAATGTTGCTGGGTTTGTTTGTTTGGGGTTTTTTTCCCAAAAGAGACTGGTAAGCATTTTAAGGGTAAGCAGTATTATTTTGGACTGAAAAATGGGGAAAGAACAATAAGAAGTATAGCACTTATTTAACTGACCAATTTTCATCCTAGGAAAATAAAGAACTATACTCTGTTTCTCTGCATCAACAGTAGAGAGTTATTGCAGCTCTCCACAGGAAGTCCAGTGTTCCTCGGGGTTTTTTAGAATGGTGTAAAAGAGAAACAATTTCTGGATGACAGTTAGAGTTAACCAGAATCACAGAATTACATGCTGGCAACTGAAGGCTGTCATTCATATTTTCCTGCAAAACTTGGAAAAATATCTATCAATAATCTCACAAAGCAGCCCTTTATGGGGTAAGATACTTTAGAAATGAAGCAGTACTTTCAAAGGTACACACAAAAAAGGAAGAAATTACCTAAGCATTTTTAATAATGAGAATTGTCTTATGAATGAACATGGATTTAATTTCGTCCCCACCATGCAGAGAGTTGTTTGAAGTGACAACAACTTATTCCAGTGCTTAACTGTTTTCACAGCAAAGATCTATTACTAAAATTCAGACAGAATTTTCCCTTAAACAATTTGTGCTTGTTATCTCCTGTCCAGGCAACCATATATACATTCGTTTGCAACTATCTTATATACTCAAAGACTTTGAAGGCACAAACCCCCACATTTTTGGCTAGTTAAACTCATTGAAATAATTTCTGAGTACCTAGGACCCACATCTATATATATTACAGATTATACATATACAGGTATCACATAAGTGATAACCGTTAAGAGTTGACATACAAGGTGAGTCCAAACAAAATCTGATCTCTTTGCCAAAGGAGTGGGAGTATGGGTTTTCCTTGCAGCATTACGACTGATAACGACTGGATAAAGCAAAGGTCTCAAGTACTTCAAGATGCAAACCTCTTTAATTTTGCAGAGAGATTAAGAAAAAATCTGTACAGATATTCTCTCAGACATGAGGAGAAAATGGAGTTACGCACAGTGAGACCCTTGAAGTCTGTCTTGAAGTGGCTGTGAGGGGGTCACGAACATGAGCACTGCATGAGCACTGCTACAGCAAAAGCAGCTTACACTCACCTGCAACAAGAATGTGTGTGCAGCTGACATGTTTTGTAAATTACAAGTATATGATTTTCTTTTGATTTTCTGAAGAAATTCGTATTGTATCACAAAAAAAAAAAAAAACAAAAAAATGAACATGTGCATTTGAGATCTGAGGTGATGTCTGCTTGCAATTCTAGTTACTTTGCAAGGTGAGTCAAAAAATTTGCTACTTTTCAATATTCTCAAAATATAAAAGTAAATGGACTAAATTAATTCATTCAAAACAAAAGTGAAAGTTCTAGTTATTTATCAATGTTTACTTTGATATTATGACATTTTGCATATACTCTTTGCAGTGCCACTTTGATAATGGCTAATGCAAGTTTGAGCTCTGTATAATTAAATAGCTGTTGGTTTTTGAGTTGTTGGGTTTTTTTTCATTTTAACCACTAGATGGCTTTAGCTCTATTCATGAGAAAAGCAAATTAAAAGCACACAAAATACGCTATGTTCCCCGTTGAAAATCTGCTTGGAAATACTCAAGTTGTAAAAGCAGAATCCCACAAGTTCCTTGCTACAAATCCAATAGAAAGTCAATACTCTATATAAAAACTGCTATCCTGTTGTTTTAAAACATAAAAGGAAATTTAAAATACTCTGGCTGCAGAGGAATTGTTAGCTGCTAATAAAAAAGTTAAAACAAGTATGTCCTGCAAACTGAGCAAAAACTCCATGGCCATGAATAATTCAATTCAGCTTTCAAAGCTGGTCCTAATATGAATGGGAGTTTAGATCCCATCATTTCCAAACTAAATTATTTTGTGGTTCCAAAATATATGAAACATGATCATTGCCACTTCGACTCTCATCAGCTACCACAGTTACCCTCCTGTCTAAAATGTGAAGCATTAAGCATTGGAGGAGCTGTTTAGAATGATATTTAAGTTACAGATAGCTCAGCAGTTCCCACATATGGAATACTTATGCCAAACACGACATTCAACTTAATTGTTGTGTGAAATCATTACACACACAAAACTCCCTGCCATTACTCTGATTCCCCTGAAAAGAAGACTTTCTCAAGGGAAAAAATAATTTTTTGAGGACAACAGATAAAAATCTTTTTTAACTGTTACTGCTAGAGAATTAAAAAAACAAATAAGCTGAGTAAAGGGATCATGTATCAGCAGAGGAAAAATATTATAATATCTTCATTTAAAAAAATCAAACCATCAAGAAAAGCCCCCAAAAAACCCCAGAAACATAGAACCAAACCAAAACCCACAAACAAACAAAAAACCCCCCAAACCTAAGTCTGACTCTCAAAACTGCCTTGTCCTTCTCTTTACTCAGTCAGCAGTTGAGGCAGGTATTTTCAGTGCCTTCGCATACAACCCTGTCCATAATTTTAATGCTTCAGAAAAGCATTAAGATGACAGCGAAGTGAACAGATGAGATGCTTGGAATATTCTCCCTAAAAATTGAGAATTTTTCATTTTCTATCCTTGGTTTTGAACAGAATTTGTCTCATTTAAATTTGTCTCATGGCACAGCATGATGGAGAAAAGCATCTTCTTTTTAATCCTGGATCCTATAGCCACAGGTTTGTCACACCCCTAAGTGTGTTTTGCATTTGTAATTTTTCAGTTCCAAAACACATTATTTCATTTCTGAAGTGACCCTTAGATCTGTCAGTATGTGCAAAGGTAGCAGGTAAGATAAATAATTAAATTAAAAAATAAAAATGGTCAAACAGGTACTGTACATTTTTGTCATCATTACTGCAGGAATAACATCCAATCATACACAATTATATGTTATTATTATAACACAAAGTTATACAATAAATATAAAAACAACACAAAATTTACAAAGCTTCTAGGAAACATCTTCATGCATTCTACAGTTTAATTCAGGCTTTCACTGTCTGGAAACAAGGGTGTTCCACCAATGAACTGAATTTTGCTATAACATACGCAGATTTTATTTTGAAAACCAGAGAATAAAGTGAGGCTTATGCATCTCTAGTAGGCAATAGTATGCAGAAGAAAATAGATAATTTCTTTTGGATTGGAAAGTTTTGTTCTTACAATAATTAGACGAATATTTCTTAAAGTAAGTGGGATCATCTCTTAATGCTAATGTCTGATCAGTTAATTCAAGGGAATTATTCAAGTGCACTAGTAAACATTAGCTTGCTGAAAAATGCCAGCTTCTTATCTGTGCTTTAATTTGTCCATCACTAATAATTATGTACTTTTTGTAGCAGAATACTAAATTTTAAACTGCACAAGTATAACAACAAACGTTTTCACTAATCCTAGAAAAAGCAAAAGAAATCAAATTCAGTTCATTATTATCTTTATGTAAGACTGCAGAAACCCCCAAACTACCAAAAAGCATTCACAATAGGAGCAGCATTTCCAATCTTAAACCTTTAATTTAATTACAGCACTACTGAAAGATCATGTCAGAGAGCAATGTACAATAAAATGTAGTGCACAGCAAATAACATTTTAAAGCATATCAATGTTGTTAACAAAATAACACCCCATCCCACAAAACTTATGGGGATATTTTCTTAAATAAAATTAGTTGCTAAACACTCAGCTTGAGGATGATTCACTGCTGGCAGGTATGACACTGCAGAACAAAGATGATGTCCTCAGAGGCAGTAAATTCCCTTCAAGTGTTACATATCATGACCATTAAAAGCAACATTAAAATATGAAAGTACAGCCTGCTCACAGAACACAGTGGGGCAAAGATCACTACTGCAGAAGTAAGTTTCACAGAGCTAATGTGTACTTATATGTCCATTGCTTCTTGGAGAAGAAGCAGAACCAGAAAAAAGAAATCTAAAGGATTTAACAATGTCTTATCTGTTGATGAAAGGAAAGTCCGTTCTCAAGGCATGTCTGAGATTGCTTACACTTAAGAGCATCTAGAATATTTCTCTTGCTGCCTACTGAAACACAGCTATCACTGTGAAACTGTCAGAAAAACTCTTGCCCAGCAATTGTTAAGAGTAACAGCATGCAAAGCTATCCCTCTGCTTGATGGATGTCTTCCAAGACACCTATGAAACGTCACAGCAGTCAAAGCCCCAAGTATTTGGAAAAAATAGGAATATTGCATGCATTTTTAAAAGCGCAAAAAGAGGACCCTGGGAACCACTGACAAGTCAGCCTCCCCACAGAGACTGAAAAGATCATGGAACAGATCCTTCTGGAAGATAGTTGAAACACATGAAAGACAGGGAGGTGCCTAGAGAAAGTCTCCATGGCTTCACCACTGGCAGATGATGTCTGACTAAGTGACTCCACTCTGCAATGGATTGACTCTGTCAGTGGACAATGGAAGAGAAGCTGTAATCCACATGGGCATTGGACTCTATGGCCTTTAAAGGTCCCTTCCAAACCAAACCAAACCAAACCAAACCAAACCAAACCAAACCAAACCAAACCAAACCAAACCAAACCAAACCAAACCAAACCAAACCAAACCAAACCAAACCAAACCAAACCAAACCAAACCAAACCAAACCAAACCAAACCAAACCAAACCAAACCAAACCATTTCACTATTCTAATTACCCCACAGTGCTTACATGAATCATCATAAGCCCTTCAACTCCACATTTAGGAGAAAAAAGTAAATAGATGTCAGTGACAATGGAATACTCTACTGTCCTTCTGGAAATCACAATTGCCTTTAGATCTGAAATACAGAAAACTCTTGTGTCTCTACCCTAACAGAAAGTTCTAGTTAGTAGAAACAAGTTTTACAGTGGCACAAAATTTGTTTGAAGATACCTCATACTTGGAGAATACTGTTGAGAAAAGCATACTGCAATCCCACCCTTAAAATGAAAATGAGCCTGAAGAGCCTGATTTAAGTCAAGCACTTTATGTTATTTCTCTCTTAATAATGTAAGTGCCCAGATCATGGACTAGATTTAACCTGAGATTTTAATAAGATATATTTTCTTATACTCTAGATATTTGCTTCAAAACATACAATTATGTTTTCATCAGGAAAGAAACAGAAGTGCAGCAAGTGACTGCACACAATATTCAAATATATAAAAACATAACTCTAATAACATAACTTAAATTGATTATATACATATTCATAAATTACCAACAAGCTTCTAGTACCTCTTACATATCACAGTACAAATCTCATAGCACATTAAAATTCTATTGTGTCATTAAAAAAATCACTCATGTGATGGCTTTAGATTAAACAGACTTTGACTGTATATATCATTTTAATCCAAAGATTTAAGTTAAATTTCTTTCTATTTCAGCTAAGATTTTAACTGAGGTTAGGTGTCATGCTCTAGCTTTAACGCAAAATAATTTACTTCAGTAACCGAAGGAACAAGAGTTCTTTGACAGTAATGGTATTGTTACACTCTGTAAATTGAACTAAAAAATGACAAATGAGGAATAAAAAGAGGCAAAAACAACACGAGAAAGTTTCCATTTTAAAAATCCACTGAGATCAAGCAAGAAGGGGCAACAGGGCTCTGCACTGTGGTAAGATAATTAACTCCTTGGGATTTGAAGTCCAGCCAACTGTTTCTGTTTATCTTGAGATATCCCCAGGACAAAGTTTTTCCTTATTTCTATTACAATAAGTCTTCATGGAATGGGTGAAGATAAATCCTTTGCACTGAAATCCATGATTAAATTCCAAGGCTTATTTTGTCTGTGCTGTAAACACTGATCAACCCACTCAGACAAAATTTAAAGTCAGTCATGTTGTACTGCTTCTCTGCTCTAACATATCAAAACACACAGACTTCGTTAATTTTAAATAAGTTACTTTGAAAACTGCTATCCTAGACTGTATTTCCAACGAACAGCTTATGGATAAGGGCACAGGGTAAGGCTAAGATTGGACACATTCATAATGCTCTGGCTATCCCTGGCTAGCACAAGGGCTTTAGGGGAGGAATGCAGGTTAAACCAATGGCATAATATTTTTTGCCCTTATCTTCCTCGCAATACACATCAGTTCCTGCAGTATCTTTGTTTTGCCTTTTAGAGTAGAAACTCTTGCACAAGTGAAAAGTAAGAAATGGGACTGTTGTTATACTATGTTGTTCTGCAAAATGCATGAAGAAATAAAATGAAAAAATGTAGGAAAATAAATGTCTTTCAATCACAGTGATGGTAAATACTTATGGAAGTAATAAATGCAGAAAAGTCAAAGGAAAATGCATCCACATACCTCTAGGCATCTGTCTAAGAGTCTACACTGTAGATAGTATGCTTTCTCCCTAACTAGATTGTAACATCACTACAATTCTTCACACTTAGAGAACACAATCCCATTAAAAAAAGGCACAACTTCACTGAAACCTTCCCAAACAATTAATACCTTACATGATAAAATCTGTACACCTACAACATTATGAATTTAATTTTACCAAGGCATGCATGCCTAAAGCATATCTGCATATGGAGCCAATAAAAACCGGATTTTGGACTGGTTCTGCTTTAATATTTGAAAATGTAAAATATGAATTACATGGGCTGCCAAATTTCCAAATACAGGCAACAAAATAAACTGTCAAAACCCGCAATACCATAAGAAAGAATGATATTTAAATCATTGAGCATTCACCACTCTCTAGGCCCACATAGCTATGAGAGTACAGGGCTGACTTTTCCTACTTTTTCCATTACATTTTCCCATAAAAAGCAGCAGAGCCAGAACTCTGAGTACCGCTGAAACTTGCTGGGATACAGTGAAGGATACTCACATCTCATCAAATTCTCGGCCCTAAATTACATGCTGGGTTCCTTATGCCTGAATATGAAACAGAACCACTGTGCTAAGCCACTGCTCCTAGCCTTCAAGATGGGCTGTATTAGCTGCATCAGGTTTGTGTGGCAAAATATTGGTAGCAGAAGAGTGAATAGGCTCCAAGGCAGACTCACCACTGGCCACAGCCAAGATGACCAGCGATGAGTGCAGCACCTCTGTGATAATACATTTAAGAATGGGGGAAAGTTGCTCTGTTAGAGAAGTGAGAAAAGGTGACAAGAACAACTCTGCAGACTCCCAGGTTGGTGCAGACGGATGCAAAGGAGGTGCTCCAGGGGCCACAGCTGAGATTCGCCCACAGTCCATGGCAAAGACCCTGGCGAGACAGCTCTGCTCCTGCAGCCCCTGGAGGACTCCACGCGAGAACAGGCAGATGCCCAAACGAGGCTGTGCCCCCGTGGGAAGCACAGGCTGGAGCAGGCCTCTGGCAGAATCTCTGGCCCCATGGGAAGAGCAGCCCACCCTGGAGCAGCTGTGCTGGCAGGACATGTGGCCCTACAGGGGATCCACAAAAAAGACTGCCCCCGTGACAGGGTCCCACACTGGAGCAGCTGGTGAAGAGCTGCAGCTTGTGGTGGGAAGGACTAACACTGGAGAAATTAATGTCTGCTGTGGGAGGGATCTGCTCTGGAGAAGGGGAAAAAGTGTGGGGAGTCCACCCACTGATGAGAAAGGGGAAACAAAAAACGTGTGATAAACCGGCCACAACCCGCATTCCTTAACCCCCAGGGGGGACGAGACAGAGGAGATCAGGAGTAAAGTTCAGCCCAAGAAGGGAGGAGTGGGGGAAATGTATTTTTTAGATTTGTTTTTATTTCTCATTATTCCACTCTGATTTGATTAGTAATAAATTAAACTAATTTCTCCAGTTCGAATCTGTTTTGCCCATGACAGTAACTAATGAGTGATCTCTCCTGTCCCTTGCCTTGCCCCTTGAACCTTTCAATATATTTTCTTTCCCCTGCCCAGCTGAGAAGCAGGAGTGATAGAGAGGCTTCTTGCTATCTAGCTATTCCAGAAAGAAATAGTTTTTCAGTCCAAGTGTATTGCACTTTTGTTGTTTTCTACTAGTGTAGTTACTAAGGAGTTCTACAGCCTATTAGGATTTAAGGCAAATCAGAATCTGTCAGAAGCAAGTTGTTGTATCTGTTGCATAAGACCGAAATAAAGCTGCAAGATGTCTGTAGTTTTTGATAACATGTATTTTGGATGCAATTTGCTACACATAGTTATTTTTGAGATAAAAAAAAATTTTAAAATGCCACTTTATCCAGATATTCTAAAATGAGAGTTTTCATTTTCCTAATCTAGATTATCTGCTGTTTTTACAACAATCTAGAATGGAAGGGGAAAGTACAATGTAGACAAAGTACAAATCATAATTATTAACTTATCAATTGTAGACAGAACTGTTATTACAAGACTTGGATCAATTACAAACCAAGACATCAATCTAATATTTCCAGGGTTAGATATGATTAATAGAATCATTGAGTCATAAAATACCCTGAATTGGAAGGGACCCACAGTCCCCTCCACCAAAGTCTGACTCCTGGTCCAGCAAAAGACTACCCCAAAAATCACAGCATGTGCCTGAGAGTGTTGTCCAATCATTTCTTGAGCTGTGACCACTCCTCTGGGGAGCCTGTTCCAGTGCCCAACAGCCTCTGGGTGAAGCAACCTTCCCTAACACCCAACCTAACCTCCCCAACACAGCTTCAGACCTCTGGTCCTGTCACTGGTCACCAGAGAGAAGAGATCAGTCTCCCCTTTCTCTTCCCCTCCTGAGGCAGATGTAGATTGTGGTGACACCTCTTCTCAGGCTTCTCTTCCCAGCCACTCCTTGTAAGGCTTCCCCTCTGCACCCTTTACTTGGGTTAGAAAAGTGTCAGCTGCTTTTCCAAGAACTGCTCACATTTACTGAAGCAGGTTTCTGTCTTTCCATAAGAGCAATCAGTTTCCCATACTCTTGCTCTGAATTTGACTTCAGTGGCTCAATGTTGGAAGAACCAGATTGCTGCAGAAGCCCAGGGCTCTGAACTCAAACTCATCTCAGTGAAATTCATGCTAAATTGGGGTGTTCATCTGAGACTGGGGGCAGGAAATGCCATTGGTTTGGTTGTTTAACAAATTAAATCAATTTGCTTAACAACCAATAGGCTCTAAGCTGATCACCTTTGTCAATCCCTTTCTGCCCTGTGCAAATTCAGCCAGGCAACTCAATCCCAAAATTACTCTGTGGATATTTAAACTCACTACTGCATAGTTTCAATTTACTTATGGTATTAACAGTGGTTCATATCATTAAGACTCTCTTGTGTTCATATCTTGTTGAAACTATGACAGATAGTTTCATATATATATAGTTATCATATGTATGTGTGTGTGTGTGTGTGTGTGTGTATGTGTGGATATGTATATGTATGATATGTATATCATATATATCAACCAGGCTAGAACTATGTTGTTTCAAATTCAGAAAGGAAGGAAACACACCAGGGTCACAGGAATACTAATTCAGACAATTTGCAAGCCAGAAACAACAGCAGTGAACGAATACTTCTATGGCAAACACATCTCCAGGTTTCAGAGAGCTTGAGACAGCTTTAGACAGCTGTGCCTGCTGGTTGCTATAGAAAGTGATTGCACAGTCCCTGACACTGAAACACAAAAAAATCTTACTTTCCAGTAAAACTTCCTGCAGCCCAGAGAGTGCCAGATGCCTCACCAAGTCGAAGAGATGGTGCATGTGACTGTGTGATGGCATGTGACTAAATGCCTTAGGTTGATGCAAATAGCTGTGAGTCACCCTATGGGCTAGCACATCCTTGAGACAAAAACACAGTAAAGCAGCACTTTCAACTTATTTGTTTGATGTTTGGTAATTTTAGCTTAAAAACACCCCAATGTTTTGAAGAAAGTACTGCAGTAGCATCTCTGTTTTCTCTTCAAATTACAAGAATAACATTATTGTTTGGTACAATTACTCATTTTGTTGCCTCTTTTCATGCTACCTCAAAAGCAACCAAAAAACCAACAAAAAACAAACACCCCTCCCCAACCTTAAAAGAACACCAAAAGCCCCCCACAAAAGGACATAAAAACAAAACCAGCACAAAATTAAAAAGAACTTTATGATCCGGATTGGATTGTTGAAAATTCTATTAAAAATTCAAACTGTTTGTGGAATGCTATTCTTGGAGGAGGAGAAGCTCTGTTTATATATAACTTTCCACCTGTGCATGTACTCCTGTTAATTAGTTCCTCATAATTTCAATTAACATATGGAACACAGCAGCTGTAGCTCTCAAGCTCCAATTTTAATTAAATACATTCGATGCAGCAATGTTATGAAAGCTGCCGTATTGTGGTTAGTTCAAATGTATTATCTTAAACCAATTAATTTGCTAAATGATTACCTAAATTTATCTAAATCTGCCAAAAATGTTCAAAGTGGATTACAGTGTCAGCACTGCAGAATTCATCATAAGGATAAAAAAAAAAAAAAAAAAACCAGAGAAAATACGAATGATAACAGAGTTAAGTTCTAGAAAGATGAACAGGTAAGTATTGATTCACAGACTCTTACTTTTGCTGATATGCAAAGAATGACTTTATTTGAAGACAGCAAGAATGAGCAGAGTTCTCTAAATTTCTGATCTGGGCAGCAGGGTTCTGGTACCTCTACCAAAATATACTTGCATGCACTTGACTATTTTGTCCAAAAAAATCTTAATTCTTCTATGTAATGTTGGAAAATCATATCTGCTTCAGTGGTGACCATACAATAATCACTCTTTTTTTTTTTTTTTTTCATTTTTAATACTTAACTAGTTTAATTTGTGTACTAAAAGGATTTCTCTAGCTGTAAAATAAAATATTCCTTAAATAATTATATCTGTGTTTCAAGAGGTAAATAAATGAGGCTATTTCTCTCAGAGCTGTTCTGTTAGGCTATCTGTAAGCTCACAAATACATTATTTTGTCCATTTTTATTTCAAACATTGGGTTTTTTTACTATAAATATAGTAAAGCTTTTTGTGTTTTTTTGAGATATCCTTTTCCTCCCTGTTAATTATTAGCCCACGTGAAGCAAATTAATTCCCTGCCTCAAATAGGGCTTCATTATTCATCTCAAGAAAAAGGTTTATCAGCCTAGTTTTGATGGTCCCAAATGAAAACTTAATCATTGTATATAACCCACCCCTAAATTCAGGATAATAACTCTTGCTATACTAATATATTCACAAGAATCTACCTTTAAGGAATCTACCTTAAATAAATAAAACTATCTCCAGGCTTTGTTTCCTTCAGCTATTTCATATGAGACAGAAATCAGCTCAAACTCTACCTTTTTTCATTTTTCATGAAGGATTTTTACAGACTCCTTAATAGAATTGAAGAAAAATGATGAGGCAGCATACACTTCAGGATGTTTACTTCTATTACCCATAGCTAAGATCGTTTGGATTTTCTCTTCATTTAGTAGTCATGCACTTTTCGATGCACTTGTAACTCCTCTGCTCTACCAGCTTCAGACTTCATGAATAATACTTAAAACAGCAGATCCCATCCAGGCAGCTGAACAAACTTTTTGAAACAAGATGCTTTTCTGTCTCTGCTGCATTTTTTCAACTTGCCTTCCCTATTCCTCTTCAGTCAATAATCCCTGGCTGTCATCAACACGGAACTTCATCTGACAACTCAAGAACCAAACCCATGCAATTATGGCTTCACCTAAAAGTCTTAAATTTGCTAGCTGAAAAGAGACCAGAGGGAAGAGCATTACACTCCTTAAAGTCATAGCAGGACGTTTCCAGAGCAACAACAGCAATTATTGGCTGAGGCATAGATATAGATGAGCCTCTGTCCTAGGAGAAGCCACAGAAGCATGAAATGAATGAAAAGTAATTGCACCATATCAGCAAAGCAACATCCTCCCTCAGACTGAAAGTACAAAATAAGATAAGTCTTTTCTTTTGATCGTGGTAAGAGTATATCTTACTGGAAAACAAAAAAAACCAAACCAAAGCAAAAACCTGTATTTCCTTAGTAAATCTATTTAGGGAACAAGTATATTTTACCTTACATTTGTCTTGAAGAATCTAAATTCCGTATTCTAGTTTGGAAATAGTTTTAAGTTCTCTAAGATGCTGAGCAAGTCTAGACAGAATTTACTTAAATCTCTCATTTTCCTTCCAATATGTATATGAACTATTAAATTATTATGACACATGACGAAGAGAGAGAGCAAATCTGCATCACCAGGATACGGTTTTGGTCTTAAATGCCTAAATTCAACACAACATAGTTATTTCATGGGTTATTGCACTCTCTGTGCAACTGGCAGCAGGGGAAATATTGTGTGGCTATTTCTGATTGAGTCAGTAGCGATAAGGTACCCAAAGAAAGAGAGAGGATTTCAACTCATTGCAAAATTTAACAGCCATGTGCCATGCAAATCCAGCTCCCTAAGTTATAACACTCCACAGGCAGCTAAAATCCTACTGGGGGCCTAAGTGCATGATCTATCAACCTATTCCATGTGTCAACATTGGAAAAAACAACAATAATGAAAACTGATATTGAAGGGCAACTTTTTTTGTGGTCAACGAAGCAGCATACGAAAAAAAAAATCTACCCTCAACATCTGCCTGGTGCTGGTCATGACCTGAGTCCACCTATGAAGGGATAGCCTGGCTGCCAGGAAAGCCTGTTCTGAGGGCAGGAGGGCTTGTTTTTTTCACCCATGCCACATATCGCTTATTTATGGACTATAGGAGTTTACATCACTAGAGGCAGACAGCCATGGAATACATGTACGAAGTCAGTGTTCTACAAGAGGCTAAGTAAGGATTACTTGATTAAGAGGGGAAATCTTTTATCTAAAAGATGCTTTGGAGGGAAACTACAGGAACTACTGCTGAAAGTTTTCAGCTAAAACAATTAAAAAGTGTATCTGTAAAAAGTACTGTCTGTAATATTAGCACTTTTTGATTCAAAGCTGAATTATTCAGTAGATTACGTCACTCCACAAGAATGGCAGTGAATGTAATGAAGCCACACCTCAGTTACATTTGTGGAAATCAAAATTCTCCAAATTAAAATTTTATAGCCATTCACCAGAGACACACACATTTGCTTTTTTCACAATGTAATTCTAAGTTTGAAATCTGTATCGCAGAATTATTCAAATACAAGAAATTCACATTTTAGGTTATAGTCCATTAGAGCAAGGATTTCACCTTTTTTGGAATTATATGAATTGTGCAATTTGCAGCCAAGGGAGACCTTAAAAACATCAAACACTATGAGAATCACTCTCTTCCTCCTTTGAAAATACTGAAATCCCCAAAACAGCCATGAAAGAACAAACATCACTAAGGAAACAATGCGAACACTTACAAAAAATTTAAAGCCAACTTAAAACAGAGTAAAAAGACGTAGTTTCTGAATCAATAATACAGTAAATAAGAAATTTAATCAAATTAATGGAGTCTTACATCTAGAACTTTTTATGTTCAAGAAAAATCAATTTGAAACATGTAATCCAAAATTTTGCTTTCGTTTTATTAATGTATGGAATTACTATTGAAGTTGTTGCTCTTTTGTCTGACTTGACCACTTCAATCTGATCATGATATCGTATCTTTGCTGAAGTGTAAGGAAAACTCAAAACCAGAAGCTGGAAAAAAAAAAAAGTGGACTATTATTCCAGGTAGAACAGAAAAACTGTATTTAAAACTCTGTTAAATACTTCTACAGAGAAAACCTGTAAATACTTATTTTATATTTTACAACCTACCCTATCAATAAACACTTTTCTCAGTTTAGGACTACCTCATCAGTTACAATAAATTAAAGGTAAAACAGGGTTTGTATACTGGTTTTGGGTGGGATAGAGACAGTTTTTTTCTTAATAGCTGGTACAGTGCTGTGCTTTGGATTCAGTATGAGAATAATATTGAAAACATATTGATGTTTTCGTTGTGTTTATCCTAAGAACCTTTTCAGTGTCATATTCTGCTAGTGAGGAGCTTCACAAAAAGTTGGGAGGGAGCATCACCAGGACAGGTGACAGAAATTGGCCAAGGGGATATCCCACAGCACAGAGTGTCACGTCCAGTATATAAACTGGGAGAATTACCCAGAAGGGTTGGGACAGGCTTGGCATCACTCAGGGAGTAGAAGTTGTATTGTGCATCACTCCCTTGCATTATTGTTTGCATCACCAAGTGTTTCTTTCTCTCTCTCTCTCTCTGTCCCTATTTTCATTATCATTTTCAGCAGCAGCAGCATTACTGCTGTATTTTACTGTGTTTCAGTTATTAAACTGTTCTTATGTCACCCCACGAGTTCTGTCCTTTTTTCTGGATTTCCCTCCCCATTCTTCTGGGGTGAGGGGAAGTGAGTGGCTCTGTGGTTCTGAGTTGCTGCGGTTTATTCACAGAAGTTGGACCAGCCATCCTTCCAGTCTGTGAGCCTGTCCAGCAATACAGTGGATCTGGATAATTTAATTTTCACACCCTAGTCTTCTCCCTGCATTGCACCAAGGCAGTAAGAGTCCCATTTTTTGCAGCTGTAAGGCGGAGCATGCAGTGTGTCATGGCACCATGGCTCCATGGCTCCTACCTCACTCTACCAGCCTTGCAGAACACAGCAAGACAGCAGCACCTGCCTCAGACTTAAAATAAAGCTGAAAAGATCACTTTACTTTATTGCACACTCACCACAAAAAAGAAGTTCTCTAAAGTTCGCAAAACCCTAATCATACCGGCATGTGTTCGCCATGACAACAAACACACCACCTGTAGTACAACACTGAGCATTTAAGTACCAGATTAAAAAGGCAATTTTCCAGCTGCTCTTTGCTTCCAGATATTTGCATATAAAATCGACATAGATGATAAAGAAATGAGGTTCCTTGAGAAAGATCAATTTGCTTATTTACAAAGACTGGAGATGCAAATTACAGGAAATTACTGCCCTGGAGTTAATGTTCCTTCATAATTGTTTATATTCCATAATGTGAACAACATGAACACACTGTAAAATACAGTGTTTCTGATTTTAACTCTAATAGCTAAACAGGTATTTTCCATTAAAGAAACCCCAAACCAGACCTCAAATACAGTGGGGGAAGAGGAGGTTGTTTTAGAAAGCTTACCATCACAACACTGAATATCCTAAAGGTTCACCCATGCTAGGGGTATATATTATGTGAGCAGATTAACTTTTACACCACTTCAACCCACTTTTGAACTATCAGTCTTCAGTATTCTGCACTCTGTGGCACTTCAGAGCTGTCAAAAGTAGCCATTTTTAACATTTTCAGTTTCATAACCTTTTACTGAAATACTAATTGATTTCGCAGTGTCCTACCACATGATTTTCATACAGCTCTAATTAACCCTATGTCTCAAAACACAGATTCTGGAGAAAGAATTCAGAACACTGATATAGCTAAGCATGTCTCTCTTCACCAAATGGTTTACCATTATACAATAATATTGTCAATACAACCCAGTATTGACTTCAAATAAAGACAAATTCAATATTTTCCTCAGACTTAGCTTGCAAATCATGGGACTACATATTTTCTTTAAGTAATGAAAAGAAAGGGAATTCACCATTAAGTGAATAAAGTCATGGATAGCTACATCACATTTGGGACTCCTTAGAACAAAATATGAGACAAAACACAGTGAGGCTAATAAATTTAACAAGTCTGTCATTGGTCTTTAAGATGTCTGAGAACTGAGTGGTGAAGCACTTTCTGTTTACCAGAAATTCTTTATTTAACCCTAAATTTTGGGAGGTTATGTGGTTTTTTTTAAAGCTATATGAAAATAAACTATGTTATGAGGCTGTCATAACTAAGTGTTTCCATAAATTAAGATTATGAAATGATTAATTTAATTTGAACTGAATTTCAGGGGAGATGGGAGGTGTTGAGAGATATGCCAGACATGTAAATGACATAACAGAAATTCAGAAAATAAATACATCTATAACTAAAACATCACCTCAAAATTATCCATTCAAAGCATGCTGAATTACATAAAATTCTGACTAACATTAAAAAAAACCAACACAACAAGAGATCTCCATGTAAATAGAATTTTTTTTTTCTTTTGTTTTTGTGCTGTATTGGAAACAAGTTATACTCTTGTAGGGTTTTTTTTTTTTCCCTCAGGGATGCTCCCCAGAACAAAAAGAATTCAGGGTAGGCTCAGATACATAAACAGAAAATTTCTGACGAGAGTATCACTGTGGGGAAGGGAGTGATTTACACATATATGTCAGAACCCTCCTCAGAAAATTTAGCACAGAACTCTTACAACATCACTACTAGCTGCTATAGAAAGAGCTGTCAATCACAAAACAAAACATTTTGGACTTCAAAGAAATTATTATACTATATAACCAAAAGGACCAAAGAGAAAAACTCTAATAAATTCAGTGCTCCAGACATATTTTTCTTTCAGCACAGTCATCTTCTCTCACTGTACAAAAGAAACTTTTGGTCTGGTTATAAGCCGGTTACCCAAAATCGTAGTCATTAAGACTGTGAAGTGACTCTGTAAAAGATGAATCTCTCAGACTGCCCTAGAGCAGGCCAATAAGGTTTTGCTGTTGACAGATAGGTCTCAGCCTTCACAAGACCTCAGTGCCTCTTTTGCAGACAAACAATATTTCCACTACAGTAAAGCACGCTAACTTGGTTTCTCCTCCTGCCACAGATGTCACCATCTATAGTGAGCCACAGCAGGGCCTTCAAGAAATTCTAGTCAGAGCTGGAAAAGTGTTCCAGGTGTACGTCTTCATTTTCAAACAATTCTTACGGAATTGTCATGCCAGCAGTGTGCTTTGAAATGTTATGAATTTTTTTTTTTTTAAACATTTTAAAAACTATGTTTTCTAAT
Organism: Acanthiza pusilla; assembly: GCA_036630365.1. Lineage (NCBI taxonomy): Eukaryota > Metazoa > Chordata > Aves > Passeriformes > Acanthizidae > Acanthiza > Acanthiza pusilla. Next base: position 3,900,115 of record JAXCHO010000095.1, read on the forward strand.
TCAGTGTAGAAAATGGAGAAGAAGATAGACAATATATTCAAATACTGAAGGGGTAGGGTGTGGCATACATGCATATACATTCCACATTTCAAATCCAATCACTTGTTTTCAAAACAGCATCAATTGATACAGAATTTCCAACAACCCAAGATTTTTCAGTAGGTGTCTAGGGAAAATTTCTTTCTGAAACATTGTGGGAATTCAGTTATTTATCTACCCAGGCAGACTGTGAAACGGATGAGTAAGAGCCATACTTTTTATTATTCTGTTTAGACATGTTTAAAGGGAATAACAAGCACATCTAAACACAATATTAAGTATATACACCACATGTTGAGACACATACCTAGCTGTCTATGAAGGAGGGAGGGAAGAGGAGGAAAAATAACATAAGGAACAAAAAGGCAAGATGGCTAAATGTTTGCACTTACACACTTGTGGAGGTAGCTTCTCAGACAACAGGAGGGAAGTGGGTGGATACAAATGTCAGTCAAGGCCCAGGATAAAGTATAAAACAGCACTCTTGCAAGAGAGCAAGAGTATTAGGAGGCCTTTGAATTTTAACAAGAAAAGGCAGAGAAACAAAAGGTGAGTATTGAATAAGGCTCATTAAAACTGGATGGGGCAACAGACCTGTGGGTGAGCCACAAACAAGAGCATCTGGTGAGCTACTTGTGTGCCTACCCAACAGCTGAAAAGCCTGGAAGACTGGCAGAATGGGCAGGACAGAGTCACTATGAACATTGACAGCGAACAGGCTGTAATAAGGAGCCAGGCTTTAAATGTTCATGACTCTGAAAGTTTCTGACTGTAGGAGCACCTGCTTGTGCATAGAAGAGAGTGGTAAGAAGATCAGGAAGAGGTACAGGACAGGAATGTAAAGAAAACGACAGCAAAATGAAAATGAGAGCTGAGAAAAACAGGATACTTTTTGGTACAGAACAAATATAAATTCCTCTGAACTCCATACATAAAGTTCCTCTGTCAGATTCTGCAAGAATTTGGGATGAGATCCATATTGCTTTGACTTGCTCTGCCATGGGAGAATGTGAACAAAACATAGGTTCACACAGGGCACTCCTCTATGCCTTGCCTTCCTTCTATTACATTCAGCTCTTCCAGCTGTATACCATATTTTTCCTCCACCACAAACCACTAAAAGCATCTTGAAAGACAGGATGAAGAAATTGCTTGTGGAAATTTCTTGCTAGCAGTATTTGTGATGTCAAAAATAGAAAAATACTCATCTATCTAGTATTACTGTTTGGGATTTTCCATAGGAATTCAGCACTTCCACATAACTACTCTACTCCAGTGCCATGCCCAAGAGGCCTTTATCAGGGGAGAATTTGTGTACAGACACAGTAGAATAGAAGCTTGATTTTGTGTATTATAACCAAATAATATCAGGAGGAGTTTACTCCCTCTGGACAAGCCATAAAAGAGTGTAAGCACAATTAGTATGATACAATATCAATAATTCTCTCTTCAGTTATATAATACAAGAACATACTGAAAGTAATTCTAGAGCTAGAAACTGAACATGCACATGCACACACGTACATACCTTGACAGCATGCTTTGTGTAAGAGCTTCTGCAGCTGTTTGCTTTTGCGAAATTCCATTGCCACTTTATATTAGATGACTGGATTTCAATTTCTTCTTCTGATAAATGCAGACACATATTCTAAAGTGAGGTTTTGAACCAAGATCTTTCTTTTTTTCTGTACATAGGACACAATTTTATACAGCCTGACCTTCGTCAAATTACTTAAGTTGTACAGCTTATGGAATGATATAACCAGTGTTTTACTCAGGTTTGAAGACACTTGTCTCACAGTGACAGCCTGCTCAAAGCAAGGCCAGCTTTAAGGCTAGATCAGGTAGGCTGGCGACTTGCATTGTCAGATTTCTTCTACATAGATATCCACAAAATTAGTGAGGGGTAATTAAACCCCATGTCTTTAAATCCTTGCATCACACCTATGACCAAAGGTGGGGAAGGTATGTGGGCATGAGAGCTGCAAAGGAACAGCCTGCACCTGTTTAAAACCTTGAGAGACACTCCTAAGAGAAACAGAGATGGTCTTAGGAGAGACAAGGGTGTTTCTTGCCAAGAATGTTCCCTGCAGGCAGTGTGAGGCCCTGGCTCCTTTCAGAACTGACAACCAGAAGACAACACTGCCATAACTATGACTACCATTTTCTTTGAGAATCCACACTTTTTCCTGCACTGGCCTCTAATTCCCCTGGCTTGCCACAATGGTTTCCTGTTCATGGTGGTTCTTCACAATACTTGCCAAGAAACAGACATGAAGTTCCAGGGCATGAGCCACCATCCTGCATGAGCCTTTCAGCTACACCAAGAAAACTGGCAAGCAATTTAAGATACCCAGCCACTAAACCTCGAACAGTGACAACTCCATTCCAAGAAGTTTCTTTTAGCATCACTAAGAAAGTACTACCTCACAGGTCTCAATCAGATTTATTTTATCAAAACTAGTCTCAATCAATTTTTTTCCAGTAAGTTTCATGCCTTTAAATCACTCATAAGAAACATAATATCATGATTAAAATATTCCCAACATTACCTTCTGAGCTCTTGTTTTCATTGAAATGAACAGTATTTCCAGAGCACAAAATGTAAAGCTATACATTCTTTCTTCACAATCTATGACCAATGGGTTTGTTGTCTTGTATCTCGAATTGACTATTTTCGGTCATTTTCCTTTTTAGTATGCTTGTTCTCTCTAAAATTCAATCACTACGCCAACTGTGGTAAGTACCCAGCTTGTTCTGCATAGTATAAAGCATGCGCAGACTACTCAGTTAAAAAAAATTTCACAGATATTAATAATTTTAAGCTTAGCATTTAAAAACAGTATTTACGTGTTCAAAAATGTCTCATGGTTGACTTGCAGATGAACCACAGAATCAGTGAGTGGTGTGATATTTCATTTGAGAAATCTTCTGAGGAAAAAAAACTGAGCAGTGTAGAACACTACACTATGTTGGAAAAAGATTATGATTTTGAAGTCTAAATTTTATTGAAATGCAGAATACCTTTCACATATACCTAATATAATTCCATAATAAGGGGACTGATAAAGCAAACTGAATGGCTGCCCTGCTAGGAGACTAAAGAGGGTAGAACTGTTCTGTTTGTAATAGAGATGCAGAGCACATCTGGAACTTCGAAAATCGTAACAGCTGTGGATGCAAAAGATGTCCTTGATGACACTGGAGAGTGTGCCTATGCTTGTAATTTTTCTCTAACCAGCATTTTCTACTGCACTGGACAGAAACGGCCCTGCAGTGATGGACCTCGCGTCTGGGTGGACAACAAGCTGTCCATGAGCCAGCAGCACCTTTGTGGCCACTGAGGTCACATCTGGAGTGCTGTGTCCAGTTCTGGGCTCCTCAGGACAAGAGAGACTTGGTGGTCCTGGGGCAGGACCAGCAGAGGGCAACAAAGGTGATTAAGGGACTGGAGCACCTCACAAGGAAAAGCTTAAGGGTTGGACTTGTTGATCTTAGAGGTTTTTTCCGACCTAAAGGAGTTCACAATTCTATGGAAAGCTGACAGCTGTGCCTGTTTAGCCTGGAGAAGGGATGTCTGAGAGGGGATCTTATCAATGTCCCTAAGTATCTGAGGGGAAGATGTCAGGATAGAGCCAGACTCTTCTCAGGGGTGCCAAGCAACTGGACAAGAGACAACAGGCAGTAACAGATGCACAGGAAGCTGAGGAATAGGAGGCACATGAATTTCTTTACAGTGCAGGTGACCGTGCACTGGAATAGACTACCCAGAGAGGTTGTGGAGTCTCCCTCACTGGAGATATTCAAAAAACATCTTGATATACTCCTGTGAAACATTCCTCCATTTTTTTTTTCCCTGGCAGTAACAAAATTAAATTTTTATTCTTCCAGCATTGAAGTTTAATTAGTTCATAAAACCTCTTCCCTCAAAAAATCTAACTTCAGCACTGTGTTTTTTAACAGTGGTGTGACCTACTTTTGCCAAGTTTTGCACAATAAGGAAGAAATGTTGGCTGTTCACCACCACTAAGTGGAGCTGGACGCCAATGACAGGTTACAGGAGGAGCCCCAGAGAAGTCTGAAAGGACAGAAAGGTCCAGAGCCACCCAGCTCAGATCAAGCAAGGAATGACATACATCAACCATGTCACCCCTGCCCAAAGCAGTGAACAACCAGCCAGTTTCTGACACTGGAAAGTCACTGCTGAGAAGTGCACTGTCTCCACAAACTCACACTTTCCTGCACAGAGAAAAAACACACTCTCTACATGGGTTATCTCAGTCTACAGAGGTCAGCATTTCATTTCAGAAAGCTTTCACAACAGGTTTTAATAAAGCTAATTAGGAGCATGCTAGTCTGATCTGCAAGACTGGACACATCCTCTGTTTACATAATTCCTTGCTTTTATTATTTTCTGACTGTGATGCAAGATTATTTTAAGAATTTACTAAATCGAATTCACTAGTTCATTCAAAGCAATGTATTTAAGAATTAATTGGAGCAAAAAGGATCATTATCTTCAATTTTCAAAAAGGTATAGAAATGTCTATATAATAGAATAATTACATAATATAATATTAATAGTAATATTCTACTATATATTAGAACAATGAGTTCTAATATCTAGTAGGAGACTGACACATTGCAAAGATATGTCAGGAAAACAAGTAATTTTTTAGAAGCAGAGGTAACAGATTTTAAGTAGATGCTTGTAATTGCACTAAAATCAATGTTATCACCTGAGAAGTAAACAAATGACAAAAACTGAGATAATACATAGAGATTGATTAAAACTTGGATACGCAAAAGACACAGTATCTTTGAAACAGTGATATATACACACATTTTAAAAGCCAACATTCACAATATTCCTTTTTTAATAGTATTAATTAATCAGGACTTTGAATATATTTCTGTAATCCACTACACCTTCACAACCCTTCAGCCAGAGGACAAAAAGTTCTAAAAGCCTGTATGAAAGGCTAAACCTTCCAACAATTTTGGGATGATATTCCTATATTGGTAAACAAGTCTGGACTCCCCAAATGGTCCTAACTGGCCCCAGTGGTCCAGTGAAGTCCCCCTCTGCTGCACTAGAGGTGTGCTAGATGGGTGGGAACTGGAAAGGTGACTGACAGTAGCAGAGGCCTCTTGGAGACTCACAAAATTTAGATAAGCATTAAGAGGACAGGGGCACTTGCATTGATCTATTAGAAAGACAAACTTTGGAAATACTTAGATAATGAGCAATTCAAGGGGCAGAAGAATTAAGTTTCTCTTCTTGCAGCAGGATGTTATGACTCTGCTCCTGAAAAGCTAAGAACACACTCTGCTCCTACTTTTAAGGAGGGGAAGCAAGAACATCACCCAAGCAGTGACATTTAAAGAGTAGGTTAAATACCCATCAGTACCTGAGCACATTTTCTGTGCAAGACAGAACAGAAAGTTCATCAAAATGATCTCTCACTCTCAGTTTCCATTAAGAATATGCACATCTCCTGCATGTAGTCACTGAAGTCACCATTGATTTTAACAAAGGTGTTGATAAGCATCATAAAAACTCAATACATTTCTGGATTGCAACTTACCTATTCATGTTTTAGGGGTAAAATATCAAACCCAAAACTGTTATTTTTCCCCTGTTGGATGAAGCTGCTTGTATTTACCTGCATTACTGAACAGGATTCAAATCCACTCTGGTAATTAGATGGTCTGTTCTCAACTACATCACATTTTTGGGAAAACATCACTGAAAACAGGTGCTTTCCTTTCACTGGCTTAATCACTGAGACATACAGAGATCTCTGTATTAAAACTTCTTTTTTCCAGTGCATCAACATTTTTCTCCCACATTTCTTCTATTGAGTTTTTATATAATTTTTCTAAGTATTATTACAGTTATTGTGGGCTATCAAAGCATAATTAAGGAAGATCTAATAAAAGAACTCTTTCTGTCAGTTTCATTGAGAGGCAACTTGTGATAAATAGGAATGAAAATTACTATCTACCCTCAGGATAATTAATATGTTTTTTCGCTCTCACAGTTTTCCAGTTGTGAATATTTACTGTGTCAATATTTTCAATTCAAATTACATACCCCACAAGAATGAAGATTTACTGTGGAATTCAAACACACTGTTTCTGCTATAGAGAAAAGGACATTGAAAGAAAAGATAAAATTGAAATTATATTTTGTATTCTTTGAGAAATAATTAATTTTTAAACAGTCCAGAACATGATCTTTGAAATACAAAATTTCCTTCTCTGTACATAAAGCCCACTTGATCTAAACTTTTCTGATCTTGGCCTACCATCTGCAGGAGTTGATTAACATACGTCACAAATCTCAGCCAACCTAAGGCAGCATCTGCATTTCCTCTTGGCCCTGAATCCTGTCAACCATATTCCAGCAGGCTGCTTTGATGCAAGAACATGAACTGTATCCTCTGACACAACAGGATTTTCCTCTCCTACAAGGGAGTTCCTGACTTCTTTTAGTTTCCATCGGTGGTGGAAATTAATCTAAAAACCCCATCCTCAGCATTGTCTATTTTCTCCATGCCTAAAAACTTTCTCCAAAGCAGGAACTGATCTAGCATTTGCATTAAAATTATTCCTACATGCCCAAATTTTGAAAGTGAACTCGGGAAAGCCAAAACCAAAATGAACCGAGTGCAGCTTTTTTGATTCAACAGTGATCTCTGTTAGACAGATATAACAACCCCATGGACTACTCCTGTGGTTTTAATGGATGTATTCAAGATTTCCAACCAGACATGTATGATGAGAAACTATCTTGATCTGTGAAATCATAAACATATAACATGTATACTGCATGACTTCTTTGAGGGCAGCATTGCAAGCTCAGTGATGTCAGAATTACATCTTGACCATATTGCTTAATGCCTCATGTCCCTGCACACATTGGAACAAAATAAAAAATGCATTTAGTTAAACTGTAGGTGCTTGGCGCCAGATTTCTCTCTTATGTGCAGGCACTGCCAAGCACATATTTATTTTTAAAACCCCACAACACCAAATATTGTACAAATACTAGAGGGCTAATTTGTTCTTCCCCACAGAACATATGCTCAGAGGGAAATCCAAGAAATGGTAGAAAAAAAAGACTTACATTATTTAAATAAATAAAAGTGGCATCGATCTGTCTATGTATCCATAAAGATCCAGATGGAGAACCACAGACAGAGTTAACTACAGTTAAGTCTGAATGCCTGAAGACTATTCTGCTACACTAGGAAAAACATTTAAGATACTGTGTTCATTGACAGAGGCAGAGAAGCATTTGCAGGAGAAACACCTTGTCAAATCCTCACTCATAATGTGAAAAGGCAAGGATGATAAAAAGTAAGCAGGTGAAATAAGAAGTTAGAAAAATCTGGGCATGAACTTGAAGGTGATTCATTTAAGTATAGAGGAGTAATGACAAACATTGTCAAAACCTCCCCTATTTAAGAAGTTGATCTGAAAAATTTGAACTGAAACATTTGAACTGAAAAACAAGAATGATGTAAAATCTGAGTGAGTCAGAAGGTGCCAGGATACGGAAATATAGAATAGGAAGTGCTGAAAGCAACAAATATGCCAAAACTTTGGCAATAGTTCTGAGGGAAAGAGTGGGATTAGCTTGTGCAGTAAGGTAAACCTCTTGTATTACAGTCCTGAGAAAGAATATGACATTTTGCACAAAGCTTCCCCAGTTTGTCAAATTGTCACAATAAAGAATTAACCTGTTATTTTAACCTAATTAGACTGCACTGGGGCAAATAAACAGAATGAACAGTTTTGATGAGCAGAACAATTTCCCAGTTACAAGTATTCTTAAATAAAATGCCAAATACTGCTGAAAAGTAAACACAGTAATTACAACATTTATAATTAAACTGGATATATATTTTCAGAAGAACGTGACATTTTCCCCTGAAAATACAAACAAAAAAAAACCCCTAGCAAAACCATTTTAAATATGCAGGAAATTGTGTATTTTTAATAAGTACATGGAATGTATGTATATTTTAATATAACTGCCCTGCACTACAAGCAATTTTTACCAGACAAATACTACTACTAACTATACAATTAACAATGGCTTTTAATGGAAAATTAGAACAAGTTCCTGGTGTGGCTGTACAGAGGTGACACTCCTCTATGCATATATACTTATTAAAGTGTAATGGAGTAATTTGACTTGTTATCTGACCTGAAAGTACCCTTCATAGCAGCTGCCAAACAATCACTGAGCAGAGCAATTTTTCATATTTTCCAGATACAGTTTTCAGTAGCTTTCATTTACACAATAGTCATTTAATAACATGATTATATTTCTGATTATACTGTAACCTCACACAAATTAATTAACAAAGTCATTGCTGTGTGAGCACGCACGAACATTACAGTCAATGAGCACGTTGGAGTTCCATTCCTCCCTCAAAATATAAAAGAAAGAAATTGTCTTTTCACTTCTTGCTGAAATTCCCGAAAGGACCTGCTATTTTCAATCATCTCAATATTCTCCTGTAGCATTAAACATTAGAGTGCAATCCAATGTTACAAAATCTACCCACTACAGAGGCTGAACACGCCCAGCACTTGACAAGAAGGGATTCCTTGCACATTCATCAGTTTGCACGTGTTAATGTCATTTACAACTTTCCATAAGGGCTTCGATCTGCCAAAGGGATATATATGTATAAATGTACACAGTATCACCTCCTGCTGAAGCTGATGCCAAGCAAACATCAGGAAATACAAGGCTTTACAAGACTTAAAGATTTTTCAGTGCTAATGGTATGTTTTCCCTGCAAAGGGAAAGAAGTATATTTTAAAGTTATTTTAACCATCCTGCTCTTCTCTTGAGGATATTAAATTATAACTGAATGTTGGTTGGAATTATTTTATTTACTAGGTTCATTGAATTTTGCTCCACTATAGATGGCATCTGAACCTTTCTTCTCTGTATTCAACATACCGATAACAATTTTTATTTTCTACTTCTCCATGTTTCAAATTAGAAAAACAATTTTTCCCCCATGTATTTAAACTGGAAGTGTTTTCACCCAGTGCCTTAACGTCTACATCACTGCATAACACAATCTTTCAAGAATAACAATGACAACTGAAGGAAAAAAAACCACCTTTTGAGAAAGCGACAGGTAAATAAGAATGCCTGCTTTTAATTAACTAATACTCCATTTATCTTTCATTTGGCACCTTACTACCAAATCAGCCTACAGTCCAGGAGCTTAGCTATGCATGGCTGACCTGTGTTACTGGGCCTTTCTTGTTTTTTTAAAAGGAATATGGGGCTTGGAGCTCTATGCAGCCATTAACATTTGCAGAGATTAAGGACAGGGTATACACACAGTACTCGAGGGGGAGGGGGAGAACGAACCACTGTGCTTAGAGAGGTGATTAGCAACAACTACCCTCCCATCACCAGTCAGATATTTGCATATTACAAAAATAAAAGAGCAATTGTGGGCTCCCTGCTGTGACTTACACAAGATATTCTGTCCCCTATTTCTGCAGCTTTCCAGTAACCAATGAAGCACAGCAGTATCCTATCACAGCAGCACTAAAGGGAAGACAGCAAGCAGACAACTAATTTTCTTTTGAAAATGAATTTGAAATAGAAATTTTAAAAACCCCAAACCTACGCAAGCATCTGGGAAAAGATGTTCCTTGGGGCAGGGGGGGTGTGTGGAAGCATCCATCTATTATTTTACTTCACTATTAACTATTGGATGCATATTTTGGCAGCATTTCCACATAAACCAAAGGAAGTATCATCTGGTAGTTCTGAAGTTGCATTGGCCTCAGTCACCCTGCACCTCCTCTAAAAGTCAAACACATCAAGGTGGTAGGGTCTGTCTCTCAAAAACACAGTGAGAAGTGAAGACGGTATCAATACATTCTATGAAAGCAGGAACTTTAAAAAAGAGGCTCAGTTGAAGTGAAGCCATAAATAAGACTAGAAAATTACTAATCTTCCACTCTGATTGTAAAAATACCCAAGACATAGAGCCACACCCTTTACAGTTTTCTTCTGATGTTTGTTTTGTTTTATTAGCCCTTTTTTTGTTAATAGCAAGCCTGAATTACAGCAGCTACATGACCCTGTTACAGAAGGTTCACAAATGAACTATGAAGACAAGCCCCTTCTCCAAGAGGGAAAGAAAGGAATGGAAGAAAGAGAAATAAACAGCAGCATTTAAACACAGACAGGACGTGATTTTTTTAACAGGAAATGTATAATCTTTTCACTTGAACAAGCATGGGTGCACCTAAGCAGATATGCATCAGGAAAGAGAAAACCTGTCAGTGATCTTGGAGAGCATGCTGTATTTTGGCCCTGCTGGCTTGATTAACTTCCACACACACACAGCTCCAGGTTTAGGCGGCTCCTGGGAAAGCTACCCTAGAATTCTGCTCTGACACCAAAGTACTGATATAGCAAACCCTCCCCTCAAAAAAAACCCCAAAAAACCAAAACAACAAAAAAACCAACCAAACAAAAAAAAAGCCACCAAAAAACCAAATCAAAATTTTAAAAAACCCACCAACCCCCCCAAAAAAACAAACAAAAAAAAACTCCACCAAAAACCTCCCCAAAAAACCAAACATAAAAACCAAAACCAAACCAACAAACAAACAAAAAACAAAGCAACCCTCCCTGACATTTAGTGTTAAATGTTAGATAACTTACACAAGACCATTTTCTGTGAATTAGAGGTAATTGCTTCTAGCTATTTTGATTTACGGCTTACAAAAAATGGAAAACCAGCATTCAAAAAGCACCCTATTGTCCAAGATGGAACAAGTGCTACCAAGCTGTGCAATGTCTTCTCAACATACTTCATGGCTAATACATTTTTTGTTTGTTTGAATCGTCCTGAACTGTATTTTAAAAAAACACACATTTTTCAGTCTAGAATGCTAAATGGTCTGAATCATCACTGCCACCTCCAGAAGATGGCACCAGCCACCTTTATTATATTTCAGAAGAGTATGTTTTCACTTACTATTCCTTTCACTTCATTAATGCACACAAAACCTGTCTGTTGCCTTCACTGACTCATTTGGTTAATTTTGAAAAAACTAAGTAGGCTGAAAATGGCTTTCCTAACTTACATCTGCTCTGTAATGGTTTACTTGTTTTGCAGCGCAGGCTTATATCACTAAAATGTATAACATCTCAACTGACATAGCAAATTTTTCTTGCAATAATGTCCTTACAAAAACAGAATAAACCAGAAATCTCTTAAAAGTATGTGTATTTGGTTACAGAGGATAAAAAAAAAATCTTAAACATCATAATATGACCCTAACACTATTAGAAAAAGACTTGTTTTACCTTTATGAAAAATACGCTATAAAAAACATCAATGGATTAAAAAAGCAATTCTTTTGCCCACAGACTGCAGTGAATTGCTCGTAATTCTGAGACTTGCCTCTAAACCAGAGATGGAATTTCATTACTAAAGTAATGACAATAATATTCCTTTGTGGGATAATTATTGAAATACCTTGACCTTTTTGCTAGATAGAAAGGGCACTCCAATGACTATTTTAGGGTCCCATTTGCAATTCTAACTTAGGTCAGGACCATATGTGACCATGGAGTCCATGCATATCTTGGAACATCCCACTGAAAAAAAAAAATCTTTGCAGAAGTAACTACACCTGTGTAAGAAAATTTTTTAAAAATCTGCAAATATAATTTTTAAACTTGAGAAACATTCCTTCTTTCACTAATTGTTATTTGCAATTCAATACAGCCACAATTTCATTTTTCCTTAATTTCTCCTCTCTGCCTATAGCACAGAGATACTTCAGGGCTACAAGCCCCTTCCTGTTACGGTAACCAATTTTTACCCAGCTTGCACTGCCGAATTTCACCTTCTCCTTTGTTCCAATACTTACTGCTGGAAGTTTTCAACGTTTTTAACCAGCATTTAAAAGACCTGTCGACAAAGTCAAACAACAACACTTAAATACATCCTAAATGATGTTGCCAATACCTGCTGATACCCAGAAAGCTTCAAGAAATACTCAGAGCTGAGTATATCTTGAGTTCATGAAGACATTTTATCCTTCCATTCTCACTAGTGTAGAGATTAGTATGGCACATACCCTTTTTTCTCAACTTTTCTACATTTCAAACTGATTTTTTGGCTAATTTTTTGCCTTTCTGCATTAGGCATCAGCATACTACTCTCACCACAGCCCTCAGAAGCCCATGACTGAAGAGGTTTCTTTTTCCCCATGTTTCTCCTGCAGCCCTGCCAGTCAGCAGGTTCCAGTACTTTATGTGAGAAAAGCCTGTGAAGCTACATTTTTGTTAGTTTGAAGGCTGACCATATCAGGCTCTTGAAGAAGCAGAAAACCACGATGGTTCTTCACAGTTAATATAAGCCCAGGGTACAGCTCTCAAATGTAAGCAGGCTCCACTTGTCAGGAGCAGCTCCGACAGAGTCGAGATGTTTCCTCAAAGATGGCCCAAGAGAAGGAGAACAGAGGGAGGGGTGGAGGCTGCAGGGCTCCCCGGGGGTCGGAGTGGTGGTCCATGGTGCAATCCAGCAGCAGATCTGAGCTGGTCTGGAGTGCAGTGGGAGTGGAACTTCAGGAGCAACAGTCCCGGCAGATTGGCTGCAGAACCATAGCAGACACAGGAGACAGACAGGTCTGCTTTGTTGGAAAGCTAACACCACTTCTGCAAGACTGGTTATGCCTAAAATCTTACTTCATGGTATATCGAATTTGCACTGTGTCTTTTGTGTAAGCAAAATTGCACACAGGCAAACAAACACTCAGTATAAAAATAGCCAGAAGTTTTCAGGAAATTTCACTTGACTTTGAACTAATCGTGCAATCAAAGATCAATACAACAAGAAGGTAATTTAAATGGCAGGATTTCCTTAAAACTGCCTAGACTAATTTCACATACATTTGTGCAAATTAATGCTATTCAACACAGTAAAATATTTTCTTTTCTTCTCCAGGAGTAAGAATCACTGAATATTAGAATCTCACTTTTATTTTCAAAGAATGATAACTCATAATACAATATCTCATCTTGAAAAGAAAGGAAGGATGTAACCTAAAGACTTGCCTGGATCATATCCCAAGAATTTGCAATGAATCTTTCACTGCAATTTAGTTGAATTGGTTTAGAATTGTTTATTTGAAATTAAGAGGAGCAGACTGACTTTTAAGAAGACAGAAAAATACGGGCTGCCAAGGAAAGTGTGTATTAAAAACCTCTTGAACTGAATTACAGCATACTCTTCAATGTAAATTACTGCTAGACAGGTTTTCCTCATTTCCCCTTGCATGACCAATATAAAAAAACCCTGAATATCCCTCATCAAAACCCACATATTTTATCATACTTAAGGATGTAACACCAAAAAAATGGCTTATTTCACTGTTTACAAAAAAAAAAAAAAATTTAAAAAATCACATTTCAAAGCACATTGACATCAAATGTTTTCATACCATATAATTATGAATGATAGCCTGCTTCAGGGAAAATAAAAATGAAAAAGCCTAGCTATTTCATATTGCTTGATGTAGTTTAACAAACAATCAAATTTTGAAAACAGGGCATTGCACTGGCATGATACTGACCAGACAGAACAAACCTTTTTCCTAGCCTGTAACATACAGGCTCTGAGAGCTCAGAAATCAGGAAGTTCTGATAAGAGGGGCATCTGATTAGATGATCAGTCTCCTGGATCCTCTGAATACCATTAACAATTTCAGATGCTGGCAGACTTTCAATTACACATTCAAAGACTTCAATGGAAGAAGGATTTGTCCTCCTCAGCATGGAATGTGATAGTATCCAACAGACAGAGCTGAAGATACTGACAAAATTAATTCACAGAATCACATTAGCAACATCATAAACTGCAACATTTTAAAGCATTTTGAAGAAGGAAACAAAGACCTTCTCTGGACTAGGGAAGGATGCACTAGACTGGAGCAGGGAGAAGTGATGATTGTGATTATGGACTGGCACAACTTGCCCAAAGAAGTCCTGTGGTGTGTCTGTCCTTGCAGATACTCAGAATCAAAGGGAGACAGGTTTAAGCAACCTGCTGCACCTGACCCTGTTGGACAGAGCAATTTGCCCAACACCACTGTGGGACCTCTCACGATGATGTTGGTGCCATTTCATGATTAATCATTGATCAATAGGAACAAGAATTGTTTCTAGATAAATCTTTTGAGGGTCCTTTTGCAAACTCTTAAGTAGGAAGCATATTGGAAGAAGTTCAGTATTGTGAAAAGTTAGGCCAAGGTAAAGTTGACTGGGACATCAACAATAGCCCAGTTTATTCAAGGAATTTATCTAGACCCCACAAGATCAGGGAACCACAGAATAACTCTCTCTAAAATGACAAAATTTTTCGTACCAAGTCTAGGAAATAAGTTCAAAATCCAATTTGCGTTATGTAGAAACTATAAAAGATGTCATTGAACAGAGATCATCCATTTTTTCAGACAAGAAAACAGCTCTAGTCTGATTGTGTTAGCCTCAAACACCCGTCTCCTCTGCCTTCATTGTGAGTCCTGAGGTTTGAGTTATAACACAGAAAAGATTAGGAACAGAATCTCACTAAGCTCTAAGCAGAAGGAGTTCATTAAAAAAAGAGGGCCTGTTACCTCCCTTAACACCTTCAGAGACCCTTGGGCCATCAGGAGAGGAAGCCCATGCTCGAGCACACGTCACTGCAGCACAGCTCACAGTAACCCTTCCACAAGTCCTTCATGGGGGAAACGGTGCATAAATTTGTGATGGGGAGTTTAGTTTCTGGCATGCCAGCTTGCAGAATGAAATGCAGAAACTTTTTCAGGGGCCCAATCTGTTCAGCTACAGTATGAATGACAGACAGGACTGTCTAAACACATCTGTGATTGTGAGATGTAGTGCTGAAAATCATGCCGTCACATCCCTCTTGCCATGTGCTGAGTGGAGGTCTAATGATCCCAAGGACTCTGGCACATCCCATTCCAGATGAGGAAATCGTAAGGAAGGATGCAGAACATGCAAATAACTAAGCCTCTTTCCTGCGCTTTTTATATGCTTGAGTAATCCATAATGCTGACTACAAATTTATTGCTAATTTTTTCATAAATAGATATATGTTTGCGTTATTGATATTCCTCTATAGGTATGAAGATTAAGCCCTGGAAAAAAACAAACTCACAAATTACGCAAGGCACCTGATCCATGTTTAGATTTTAGTCTTCTCCTGGAAGGGTGCCAGCATTTTAAATCATATTCCAAATTTTTACCTGCTCTATTACATAAATTATAAAAATTCTCATACTCCAGAAAGCAGAAATTGGTATTTAGTAATTTGGAGTGAGACAAACCCCATCCCCACCCCCGCTTAAAAATAGAGCCCCACCTTCTTCCCCATATTCTTGAAAATAAATGCAATATTACTGTAATGCCATTATAATTACAGCACTTCATTTCTTGGAGAAACTGCCCATGCAAGGTGACCTAGTCTATCTTCTTTCTAAACTATAGCTTTAACCTTCAGCTGTCATTTTTTTCATTGTTTTGGTTTGTTTTTCTTTTTTTCTATAAATATACATTTGCAACTAATTCAGAATTTATTTTCAAAGGATTGTGTAATTGGAGTAACTTAATAATTTTAAAAAAACCAACTAGAATTGTGTTTGTTTTTTCCCGTACTGGAACATCAGCTTTATTTAGTGATAGGAGTGAAAGCAGGTTTTCCCAGACTTTGCTCTCCATCCATAGAATAACAGAGTGGTTTGGGTTGGTAGGGACCTTTTAAAGATCATCTCCTTCCAATCCCCTTCCACTAGACCAGGTTGCTCAGAGTTCCACCCAACCTGGCCTTGAACCTTCCGTATCTAGAGGGGTGTGTTGTCTTTTTACTGTCTGATTTCTTTAAAACTTGTATCTTGGCAGCTGAGCTTCCTTAAGTTGGCTCTAGAATCAGAAAAAAATATTTCTTGTAATGCCAAGGTAATTCAGATGGTTAAATTAAATTACATAATGCACTGATGAGTTTTTCCTTGCAATTAGCCCTCAACTGGTACCCTCTGCTCTGGAGAAGAGTGTTACCAGATTAATATTTGTAAGCAGTTTAGCAACAGTGCTTCCAAACACCCTGGCATAAAACACTTTGCAACATATTTACAACACAAACATTAAAGCTAAGTATGTAAAAAATGCTTGATAATATAGGAATTTTTAAATTGAGTACATATTATGACTGGAAGGAGATACAAAGAGGAAGGTTAGGAAAACTCGGAATGCCCTAATATTTGAAGTCTTTATTCCAAATTATACTAAAATTTTGCATGATATATATATAACAAAACACAGAACATATGCATCACAATTCAAACAGTGATAGAAATACTAAAAGCTCCTGTACAGCTTTTGAAACAAGAATCTTAGACTTTTCTCAGCTTGATTAGATTATACTTTCATGTACTAATTTATACTGTTTCAGCCCTTTGCCCATTCCATTCATTCAATTAATGCAATTCTACTGACATTTCTTTAAACATTGAAAATTCCCTTCAGGGCACAAGACTAAGAAAAAGATGTAAGAAGGAGAAATGTTGTCAGAGAAACAGTTTTGGTTGGGTATTTTCACAGAATGTTCACTGTTGGAAGGCACCACTGGGAGATCATGTAGTCCAAACTCCATGCTCAAGCACTGTCCCCCTGGATTTCTGACAGAATTCTGCTCACCAATATTGCAGAAATCATACAGTGATACCCATGCAGTGATAAAGACACCCAGGGAGATAACCTCTGACAACAGCCAGCTTTTCTGTTAAAGCCTGCTTAGTTTAAAAATCCTTGTGTAAAAGTTTTTCTACTCAGTGGTCAAAATTGCTGTACCATTGGTTAACCTGAACCTTGATGAGGAAATCTATGGCAGTGCATCATGTAAGAGCAAACATGTGCCAGGAACAGGGAAAATAATGCAATCTTACAGGTTACTTTCTCCCCTCTGGCTATACAAGGTAGTTTCTATGAGGGCAAAACCTGCAAATTATACTGCTTGCCATGCGTATTTGGAGAACAAAAAGACTAACTGATTTTTCTACTTGTCATTTGTACATTCCTTGCCCTTTTATGGAGACTTTCAAACACCGCATAAAAATAGAGAATATAAGACACCTTCCAATACTTATCACTTCTCAACAAGGAAGAGGCCCTATGTCTAAAACAGATTTCATCTGGCTACACAGTATTGATGTGTACAAGCTTCTTATCAGGACACAGAACGAAAAACAAGTTGCATACCTCTGGAAAGTCTGTGGTTCCTGCTTAGCACTAAAACTTTAAAAAAAAGTTACTGTCAGGTGTGAGTTACTGGTCTGAGAAAATGGCTTCAGGAATTTGCAGTGGTCCCTGCCAAGTAGCCTCAGTATCCTCTGCAGCATCTAAATCACAACACAGGATTCATTTCAAGGTGCATTCATGTTGTTTGATATTGATACACCAAGGCTTTCCCCACATACTTATATTTGATATTACCATGTGTTTTCATAATGCTCCTGTAAGACTCCTCTGTTTATCTTGTGCACATGCATGTCCTTTGCCACCTGAACTGTTCAGATCTTTGAATTTCAGCTTTTTCGTCAGCTCCCTTTACAAAATTCTTGTGCCTCCCTGACCTGAATGACCCTGGTCTCTTCCCAGGAGCCATCACATACACAAAAAAGGAGAATGCAAAGCAAGATCTCCCCAGAAGAGAGGATGGGAGCCATCCTCTGCCAGCAGAATTTTTGTCAAATGTATTCAGTACTTACAACCTTTGTTTCAGTAGGAAGATTCAACTAACTTGTCAAAATTGGATCACAAATGACAGTGCCTGCATTTACAAAAAATCTAGAATTTTATGTAATGGCAATGCCAAGCCAAATATATGTCAGGTTTCAAGACTATTTTTTAATTATAAGTTATTCCACTGGAAGCAGAGGACTTAAGGGAAAAGATACACATATGTGGGAGTCTTTAGACATTTTAATGCAAATGACAATCAAAAGACTGCTTGAGGAACATAAATGCCACACCTCACCCTTGCTATGGCCTCCCTGGTTCTTCAGTAAAATCAAACTTCTTGTACGCATAAGTGCAGGACTAAACTCCATCAGTAGTGCTGTTAGCTGTTAGTCCTGAGACTCTCGAACTATCCTCCCCAAAACTAAGAAAAAACAAAAATAAAAAAAACCCTGATTTTTTCATACAGCTCTACAGAAAAAAACAGCTAGCTGTTCCCATTACACTTAGGACTAAAAACTTGAGGAAATCCAGCAAAAATTAAGCTTGTTGGATAGCCCACACAGTCTCCTTGGATAAAAAGAGACAGACTTCTGAATAAAAGGGAAGTGTAATAATACTTTTTTACTCTTTTGACTCTAATAAAAAATTTTATATACTGACACATAACAAGGGTTAGATAAACTACAGGAGAAAGGAAGTCAAAACTACATGAAGGTATATTTATGAATAAAAATGCACCAGACAAGAGGGAGGTTTCCAGCAGGTTTCCTCATGTATCATTCTGGAGGCCAGTCTTATTCCATATGTTCGTAAGTCACCTTCATGTAAAAAACTGTTTCAGTGTCACCGGTCACATTTTTTAATGGCAGAATTTTGGAAAGCACCAAACACACAGAAATACCTGGATGACTATCTATGTGAGCCAACAGAAGAAAGACCATTTGGCAGTAAAATGGCAAGACTATACACTCAACAGCTGTTAAGAGACAAGGGGGATTAGATAATACGACTATATGCCACCAAGTCCTAAGATGTATCAAGAAATACTCTTCCAGAGAAGAGAGTACATTTACTGATACAGAATTTCGAAATTATTACCTAACCATTTATGGAAAGAAAACTGGGGACAGAGGCAAGGATTTGCTTCCTTTAGAGTAAGCATAGAGGAAGGCTGTTGAGTGAGGAAGATGTCTGAAGAGGGGAGATAGATTAACTTCTGCCACTTACTAATAACACCAGCAGGATAAACCTTTTCTCATCTGAGGGTTGACATCAAAACAACAACAAATAGATCATAAAGGCCATGAATAAATTTAGACTAGAACAGGGGAAAATAATTGCTAATCACTTAATGCAAAAGACCCATCTGCTTTTAAATGATGAATACATTTAACAAAGGATCATATTGTAGCATTTAAAATAATGGGGAAATAGACAGAGCAATGCGGAGACACCTTCCACACTTTCAATGAATTCTGGCCCCTTCTCATTTCAGGGCAGACTACTGGGCTGACACTGGAACTACCTGAGGTTTTGTCCACATTAAACAAGTTCTCAGCCTGATCTCCTCTAGCAGGTCTCTAAATTACATCTCTAATTGTAACAGCCATTTCCTTAAACTGATCCTCCAAAGAGGTGAAAACATGTTTGTGCAAGTGAGCTCTTGAGCCTAAAATGCATCACAGGGTAGATGTAAAAAGTGACAAAAGAGCCAAAAATTTGCTAAAGCTTAATTGCCCAGTTGTCTGACATCTGGAAACTTAAAAGGAATTTTCTAAGTCACCTCTAGATTGTTGCTGGATGCATCTAACACCAAATGAGGTGATCAAGGCTGCATTTCTCTCACATGCATCAGCCCTTGTTCTTTTGGGACATCCAGAGGAGCTCCATGTATTCGAGGATACACATGCCCAATATAATGCTAGGATTAGTATATATGGCAAAGGCAAGTTTTGCACAATGTAGACTGCAAATACATAACTATGTTAGCACATAAAATATAGCTAGATTCAGAAATGGCAAGAGTAATTTTTGGATTTCTTTCTTCTGACTGTTTACATCCTATTACCATTTGCCTGATCACCACCAAGCCAGTCTTATGCTTTACTTCCAGGTACCATCCTGGCTGAGCAGGAACCCGACTGATTTGCAGTAACACACTGAGCATGCAGCTAAAGAGGAATCAAAATTCTCCAAGTGTCATGACAGGAGGACTTGGTGGAGATGGCAGCACACTAACAATGCTACTCAGGGTAAATCAAGAGTTGTAGCGCTCACACACAGAACTTCATTAAATAAATCATTGCCATCTGAGAAAACAGCCTTTATCCTAGAAGAAAACACAATGAAGCTCTGCAAGAGTCCAGCACCTGTAGAGCTGTAAAGAACTTTTAAGGACACAAAATACAAAAGAAATTATAGGCAAGAGACTTTGAAATCACATTCTGCACATAGGTCCCTTGAAACCCAGAGGTCTAGTATTTGTTTCTCCACACTGTTTAGACAATTTCTGCTCTCTTTCTGAGGGCTCTGTTCAAGACTTATTAGGAGCTGTTCTCCAACCAGGCTGAAACAAAATTATTTATTATTATGGGCTGTAATCTAATCTTGTATACCTATGCTTGTGAATCAGTTCTCACATGGCGCTCTCAAGTGGAATCACATTTCAATGGAAAATCTTATGTGATATGCAAAAACCAACAGATCTACACTTTCACACTGCACACACCGAAGTAAGATTCATTCCAAAATTCTGATTCAGAATTGAAGACCCTAAGCATTTGACTTGAAGCATTGAGCTCTTTTTTCATTACAAAAATTTTGCTTCTAAGACCTCTTGCTGCAATAGGTAGACTGTAGCCTGTACACATTTATACATGCCTTAACTGTGTGTTTTTCTACAACAGTAATGAAAGATCTCAATATTTTTTTGCCAATGTTCTCCAGACACATCCCACAATGTCTGGCGAATGGATGACTGTGTTCAACAAAAATTTCAGTTCTCCTTGTGGAGAGAAAAAAGAAATAGCTATGAGACGTTCCCTTCAAAAATACTAACTTTTTTTTATTTCTCTTCTCTCCCAAAAGCTACAGCACTCTTTTGAAAGGGCAGACCTAACTACATGTTGATAACAGATTAATTGGAATTTTTTTCCTTCTGTTGTTGACATCTGCTGACAGGTTCCAAATTCAATAGAGAATTCTGTCATAAATATTTCTAAGGCTACAAGTGAAAAACTAACAACAGTATATACCAAGAGTAACTTTTCCTTCAAGCACTTCCTTTTAACTAAGTCATATATACTTCTGTAACATCTACACACTTTAAATTTACTGACTTTTTAAGAAAAAAATCATCTTTGAGTTGTTATGTTTTAACATATATTCTAATTATTATTCCCTTACATAATTTTATCTTATCTCTGTAGGGGTTACAATTCAGCAGTTCAATTGTGACCTCTCTTGCAATGAAATAAGGCAAATGAATAGGCCAGAACTTCTGGTACGATGCTGAAGAAGACACGGAAAAAGCATATGATCAGCTGCAAAAAAAACCACATTTCTAAAAGCGTTGTGAAAATAATGGTGTTTGTCTTAAACTCTAATTAAAATTAAGACTATAACCATTATATCTCAGAGAAAGTCTTTAAGAAATCAAAAGAGAAGGTTGCCTACATTACTGCAACTTGGTAGTCAAAAAAATTTGTAAGAGACTTTATAAATGTCCTATTTCTTCCATATTACATCAGCCCTCCAGGAGTTTTAGAACAAACAATAGGATGGATTCCTAATATATCAAGTCACTGCTTAAAATTTGGGAATGAGCAAATGGTTCTTTCTTCAATGAGAACTGTGGCTGTCCTGCACAGTGAGTTTTTCAAGAATAAAACAACTCACACACTGTGTCACATGTTTTACATGTGTGAAAACCCAGAAGAGTCCAAGAGCAGATGACAAATGTACCACCCATTCATAAACCCCTTTCGAAAGCACTTGTTTTCTAGCAGATGTACTATGCGTGTGCTAGATTCCTTATCTGCAGGTGTAACCCAGATACACTGGATCTCTGAATGGAACAGTAGCTGCGGCATATCTAGAAAACGCCATGAAAAATAAAAAAAATTCCATTGAACAAGAACAGGTGGAGGCAAGTGGATCCCAACTAATACCTATTAGCTATACTTTTCATATCTACTTAATTATGCACTGAATCAGGTGCTTGTCTATCACCAGCCTTAACAACAATTTTAGGAGTTGTGTGCATGAATACACAACTATCACAATAACAGCACAACAGCTGATTCCAGCAGAATCAGCATGTTAACAGCTGATTTACACAGTAAAATTTTAACAGATTTACATCATACAATTTGACATTTACCATATCCTCCCTATCAGCAGCAGGGTATTGATTTCTAGTTAAAGGGAACATCAAGGTCCAGGGGCCTGGCAACTCCAGCAGCTGAAGTTCTGCCGTTAATAAAACTAATTAAGAAAACACTTAAGGATTTTAGCAGAATGGAGCTTAGACCATATTCCCACTCTAGATCTGATTATGATGGTATAGGCATCTCATCTACTCAAATTACTGAAACAATGAAAGATCCTTAACTTTCTCAATTTGACTTGAAGTGTTCCTTCCTTTAGCATCCACTCCACACTGAGATAAGCAGCTGTTAGCAGAACACCCATCCCAATAATCAACCTAGCAATAAATTGTGATCTCCCTTACTGCCTGTAATATCATCATATGCAGCAGGGTCATTAGCACAGGATGCACACCAGTGATAGCTTTCTAATGTTATCTTAGTGAAGCAAAACATGCTTACAAGATTGTAGGATTTAGATTTTTTTTTTAGAGTCACTATCACTAGGTAATTAAAATATTTTAACCTTTATGCAGATGGAATACACCTTATATTTTCAGCACAAAACTAAAGACTACTCTCAAAATCATGACATTAAATAACATTAACTACAAGAGCTATCTATCAGAGACTCTCTTTATCAGAGACTATCTCAGTTTCTGCTCACAAATGAGAATCACTTCGCTATCCTGTTACAATGGCAAACAAACTGGAAATGGACCAGGAAATGTCCTTATACAAATTTGTCATTACATTCTTTTAACCTTTGCCAGAAGTTAAAAAATAAATAGACAAGAGAGGAAAAAGCCAGACAGAACACACATTTGGACAGGCACCTTCTTTAAGTCTTCCCTCCAGTTTCAACATTAAATGGCATGTTTTCTGTCATAAGACCACTGGAGTACCAGAGGAGTACCAGATATTCTCACCAGCCCTTTCAATTCTGGCAGGTGGAGTCTGAGACAGCTCTAAGCTCCAGCCCACGCCTCAACGTGCCTGACTCAGAAAGAGCCAGGTAGCAGTTTGAGCATCATATTAACTACACTGCTGTTTCTTAGAAAATGAAACAAAGGAGGAAAGGCTGTGAGAACCAAAATAAATTAGTGGGTAGGAGATATTGAGTCAGTTGTGGTAAAGAGACATTGCTTCAGGGACCCTGTACTTGTCTATAGATAAGAAACCCAATTAAAAAGTAGGATGAGCCCATCAATGCTTTTCAGTTTAATAACACTTCTGCTTATTCTTCAAAAATAGCACAATATAAATGCATCTTTATGACTCATCTTTCAAAAATACTTTGTATGGATATGTATATACACACATTCATGCACACACACACGCACACACACACACACACATATATATATATATGAAAATTGGAGTGGGAAGAGAAAAATATGCATAGAGATGGTAGTCACAGTGTTGTAGAACTGAAGGAAAGAACAGGACAGTTAACACATGCAAAGAGAACAGTCCAGGGAAGGCATACACAGATAAACCACTGATTTCCAAGAAAAGCCTGACATCTTTAAATACAATTAATTTCTTGAAAGGGAAACTTAATTGTGGGAGGTTCAGACAGTCCTGCAAACAACTAAATATGGAAAATGGAAAAAGAGGTGCTTATGATGAGAAAAGGGAAGCACAGGAATATTTTGGTGAGTGCAAAGAGCAACCTACAGAAGCTAGATGAACCGCATTTTTTCCAAATGCGGTTCAATGCCAAATTAAGTCATTGCACATCGGAATCTAACTTCCTCTTTGAATTAGAAACCCCTTCAAAAGCATGGAGCAGTGAGGATGTTGGATTTTTATCCTCATCCCCTTTCAAAAAAGCCAGAATAAACAGCTAAGACAAATTTTTGCTTTAACAGATATTTTCATACAAAGTTGCTACTTTGCTATGACTACTGTGGCATTGAGGTACCACAAGGAAATGGCAATGCAGCAGTCAGTAGATTATAGAGATGCAAGCAGCAATTTGTGCTTAGTTTATATCTCACAGTCATTGTTTATTTGGCATGCAGTGATTAACTCATGTCTGTAAGGAAACAAATCCAAATTAGCATCTCTGTAGCCTAGAAGCATGTTCTCGTAACAATGAGAAAAATCCTTGATAAACCAAAATCATGTGTGTGTTTCTTTACTGACTTAAAATTCAACACTTATTTAAGAATCTACTAACAGAAGGATATTCATTGGTTAGCTTTTGAATAATATCTTTCTGTGATTTTTTTTTTTGCAGTTTTGCTAGTTGTACCCTCTGTTAAGTACCCCAGAAAACTCGTGTTGTCAACAGCACTGTCTCAGGTAATGAAACCACTTTCTTCTGCACCATTAAGAATGCTGTGCATGGTAACTCACCTCTTGTATCCTGCATTTTCTTAATTACACAGCTTAGATTTTCAGCAAGTGTAGGCAGTGTAACTGTTCTGTAGTCTGAACAATGTCACCCTACTTGGAATGTGAAATGGCACCTGTACAGTCACACTCCAACACTGGCAGGGGAATAAATCACTACTGCCGTACTTGCATCAAGACACACTTGATGCAAGAGTGTGAAACAAGACATCTCTAAAGTCCTCTCAGTACTTCAGAGAAATAAATATCTTACGTTTTAGTAAGGCTGTCAAATCTACTAAAAGAGAACAATCATAACTGAGGACCTTGCCTTCTTAATGGTTTATGTGAATTAATTTTATTAACTCTTAAAAGGTTTATAGTATCCCTAGACTTTCACATTCTTATATTGAAAAGTTTCATATGCTCAGCATCAGAGCATATCCCATCAACTTCATACACATTGTGCCAGGAATGAATTTGAGTCTTTGTAGTTCTTGTCCACACGGGCTGAAAGCTTGAATTCTGATTGTGTTTTCATACAACACAGTATCTGTGTTCTTCCATTGTCAATGTAAAGATTGACAGATGTCTTTTAATACTGGCCTTTAAAATAACTCTAATACCCAAACATTAAGGAAATGTTTTCTTAAAACCAAAATGTACATCTAAAAATCAGAAATTGCCATCTCCAAAAGAGTTATATTGAATCACATCCAGCCCTACTACAATTTTGATAACTGAATGGGAGAAAAAATAAGCTCATGCTGTGAAGTGAATCTCACTGCATCCACCTTCACTGCTAAGCTCATTAAAGTCTCACTTGCCTGCCTTGTTTCCTCAGTAATTTTCCTCTTGTCTCCAAGCTTTATTCACAGCCTCTGATACTACTACATCCTCAGTAATTTCCTATGACAACGTTTTGAGACACAAAGCTTCCTACCAGGCCCTTTCAAATTCTAAGTCATCCAGACACATGCATTTCCTTTTCTTGCATCCTATTCTCTGGAGTAACCACTAGTGAAATTACCTAGGAGCATATCTGACCATTAAGAACTTCTTGTGTCTGGGAAACTGTTAACAAAATTTGGCTAAACTGCAGAACCAGAGAAATCTGAATAAGTAACGTTACTGCACATTGGGATTCTCCATAATAACTATCTTCAAAATGAAAAGAAAAAGTCAGAGAAAACAGTGAAACCTATTCTAACCTGTCAGCTTTTCCAATGAGAAAGCAATTTCAACATTCCAGGTTAGATTCACCTTAGTTCTACTTTTAAACTACTTAGCTGGATCCCTACAAATCTATGGGGCCTGATGAGATTCATCTGAGAATACTCAAAGAGCTGGCTGATGCCATCAAAAAGCCTCTCTTGATGATTTTGGAGTGGTCTTGGGAATCCAGAGAGGTCTCAGCTAGCTGGAAGCTGGGAAATGTTCCAATTTTCACAAAGGTTGAGGAGGTCTTTGGAAACTAGAGGCCTGTCCATCTCACTTCAGTGCCTGGTAAAGTAATGGAAAAGATTATTCTGGAAGGTATTGAAAAAACACTGGGATGACTGTGAAAAAAACACAGTCATCAGTCACAGCCGGCACAGCTTCATGAGGGCGAGCTCCTGCTTATCAAACCTGATTTCCTCCGATAACAGGGTAACCCACTGAGCTGATCTAGGAAAACCATCAGCAAACCCTTTGACACTGTCTCTTACGGAATCCTTCCAGACAAAATGTCCAGCACACAGCTGGATGTCACCTGATGAGTGAGCAACTGGCTCATGGGTTGGGCACAAAGGGTTATAGTGAATGAGGTAACATCAGACTGGAGTCTGCTCATTAGTAGGGTTCCACAGGGCTCCATCCTCAGCCCAGTTCCCTTCAACATCTTGGACATGGGATTCAAAGGAATACTAAATAAGCCTGCCAGTGACACTAATCTGGGAGAAGGTGTTGATTCCCTTAAGGGCAGAGAGGCCCTGCAGAGAGACCTTGACAAATTAGAGAGCTGAGCAATCACCAACCATATGAAGTTTAACAAGGAGACGTTCTGGATTCTGCACCTGGGACAGGGCAACCCTGGATGTGTGAATAAAATGGGGAATGAGAGGCTGGAGAACAGTGGTGCAGAAAGGGACCTGGGGGTCCTGATCAGTGGAAAGGTGAATATGAGTCAGCAGTGCCCTGGCAGCCAGGAGGGCCAAATGTATCCTGGGGAGCATCAGGCACAGCATGGCCAGCCGGGCAAGGGAGGGGATTGTCCTGCTCTGCTCTGGGCTGGGGCAGCCTCAGCTCCAGCGCTGGGGGCAGTTTTGGGTGCCACAATACAAGAAAGACATTGAGCTGCTAGAAAGTGTCCAAAGGAGGCCATGAGGATGATGAAGGGTCAGGAGGGGAAGCCTTATGGGGAATGGCTGAGGTCACTTGGTTTGTTCAGCCTGGAGGAGACTGAGGGGAGACCTCACTGTGATCTTCAGTGTCCTCACACGGGGAAGTGGACGGGCAGGTACAGATCTCTTCACTCTCATGACCAGTGACAGAACTCAAGCAAACAGCATGAATCTGAGTCAGGACAGCTTTAGATTGGATATCAGGAAAAGGTTTTTTACCCAGAGGGCTGTTAGGCAGTGGAACATGGTCCCAGGGACATGGTCACAGCACCAAGCCTGAGTTCCAAGCATATAGTGTGATTTTTCAGATGTCCTGTGCAGGGCCAGGAACCAGACTCAGTCATCCTGATGGGTCCCTTCCCTCTTAGTATATTCTATGATTCAGACAGCGGAAATACCGAGAAATAAAGACAGAATAAATAACTGTAATAAATTAGCACATTACCCTCAGATGCTTTTTCTTATTACACTATTTCTAGAGAGCAAGCACTTAAAAACTGGCAATAATAAGCAGAAAGTTTTCATTTGCTTGTTTATTTAGACAAAATATTCTACTTTTTTTTCTCCTTTCACCTCTGTGGTCACTGTGATTCACAGGGTTTTATAACATGTCAGTTTCTCTGCAGCTCACAGCAAACTTAAGAAAATTGAAACAGGAGATTACCTATTTTGAATACTCTTTACAAAACACTTCCATTATGTCATTAAAGCAATTATGTTACCCAAAAGCAAAAAGAACATAAAAATACCAGGAAAAGAATACATTTACCAGGAAATAAGAAGACTGTTCTTCTTTCCACTTTCATTTTGAAATGTCACAAGATTGTTGAAATGCTGTTTCATCAGAAGAAACAAATTATGTCTGGAAAGAGCTGCTTTCAGCTACAAACACAGAAAATAGCTTATAACAGGACACATATATCACTGCCCAGCCAGTGTTAGACTAAGCTGTGCAAGTTAAAATGTGCTCCTGCTTTCTTAACCAATATTAACAGCTCAAATAGATTAAGAAGTACTTGTCTCTATTATGTTGTGATGAATAAAACATCTCATAAGCCTCAGATGAATTCCAAAAGCCTACATACATGCCCCATAGTAGCTGCTTCCTATAGCATAAATAAAACCACAGCAAAAAAAGATTCGGAAAAAGTAAAATTGTCTCCTGATCTAGACAGTAGTTTCCATGTTCCTTGTCACAGGTCTAGAGATTTCTCATATCCTTACACTTTTTTTCTTTTTTTTTTCCTCGCTCATAAGTCATTGTCTGTAATTTAAAAATATTTCTCTTTTTAATTAAATCCAGTGTTTTCAAGCACCTGAGTGAGTGTACAGAAAGATAAGAGTTAAAATGTCCTGCAGGAAAGCAAGCCTTCAGAGGCCTGCTTTGCCTTTTGTGGAGTGGTGAGGGACAGCAGCACCTCTACATCCGTGACTCTCAGACTCACAGTTTATCTAGATCCAGCATACAACTGCAAGTGCTCATGATTTAAAAGATGTCTATTCATTCTGGACATTCAGTTTTAAATCAATATTTTAATAAAAAGAGAGGTCACTCACCACTTAAAAATCATCAGGCCCCAAAGAAGTAAATGAGATAAAGTCAGAAATCCCCAATTATGAATAATTTTTAAATTCTGCTCATGGAGTTTGACTATATCATTCTAATTATTAAACCACTACCTTCTTTTGGAATACATGTACTTTCATTTCAGATACAGAATAGGCCATACATTAATAATTAATGATTATTATCTCCACAAGAATGGAAGAAAAAGAACAAAATAACTTCAGTCCTTGGTATTTTTTTACATGCTATGCCTTCAAAATAAGAATCGCTTATGTCTTTTCAGGGGAGACAAGCAGATGAGAATTGTGGAAATTGAACTATTGCTCTGTTTTGTTATTTTAATGAGAATTCATTTCCCCTCTTTATGGGGTTTTGGATTTTTTTTCCTGTGTTCCTTATCTTTAGTGCTAAAAATCACATTATAGCTCTGCAGTGACTCGCATTTCATATGACTGCAGTCAGCAATATTACATTCTGCTCTACCAGGTACAGAAGACTACTCCTAAAAGCTAAAGTCATAGAATAAATAATCATTAAAGGGACTTCTGAGGGTTTCCCTATATAAGCATTTTCCAGAATTATGTAAATCCAAAATCTGAAACTTTTCCTTCAGCACAAAATTTAGCTATTTCAAAGTCACTTCATAGTAAGAGCAGAGGTTTATGAACGTTTATCCAGCAACAGGCAGTACTAGGTCCATGCCATAGAGAACACCTTCACAAGAATGCTAACAGGCAAGCAAAAACATTTTCACTTCTGATACAAACCTGATCCCTAAAATCATAATGAACTACTAACCTTTAAAAATCACACTACTTAACAGACTAGTCCACATACATTACCCAAGAAGTAATGCACAGAATGTAAATTTTTTTCCCAGCCCCTTCTAAAGGAACAAAGACAAGATCAGCTCTTCAGACAAGTATTTAGGACTGTTCTACTATAGGAAGCTTCTCAACAGGTTTCCTCACTGGAAGCCTGCTGCAGGGAGACACCAGGTAATACATTTGGAAGAGATTTTTAAAAGGGTAGCCTCACATTTTGGTAGCCTCATACCTCGTTTAAACTGAAGCTTAAATAGTCATAATTTCTAGCTTTCTTACTAAAGCATCCAAATAAGCAGTCAGAAAAAGCATTCCTCATCCACAGTACACAGAAACAAATTTACAAAAGACATGAAAACACTCTGCTATGTACTATATCAAATTTTTAAAAAACACTTTATAGATGCACAAATTAAGAAAAAAAATTTTAAAAAAGCTAGACAAAATTTACAATTTGTCATACATGACAAATTGTTCATGCACAAATTAATTAGGTTCCCTTCTGCTACAAAGAACTTTAAAAAATTAACAATAAAAACAATTTCCTTTAAAGACAGTAAAACCAAATCAGTAGTAAACTTTATTACATCTCATCTGATGGTACAAGTCCTACAGGAGCACAACATCTGACCTGCAACCTGCACAAGCACCTCTTGTAGGCTTACTTCGCCCAGGCCCCCACCTCACCTGCCAGTCATACCACTGACTGAGATTTCTGGTTTCCAGTCTTATTGGACCCATTATTGCTAACAACACCACCAGGGAAGTATTGTGTTCAAACATAATGGACACCTGCTTTTAACCATCTCCTCCAAGCTGCATCCTCCAGCAGCGAGGAGCAGGGGCTGGACAGGCAGGCTGCTCCAGGGAGGGGTGATCCTCCACCCATGCAGGAGGGACATCAGCCAGGAAAAGTTTTCTTTTCCGTCTTAGACTATCCACAGACTATTTTACAGTCACTGCCCTGGGCTAGAACTACTATTTTGATTTTTTCTTAAGAAGTGTGTTTTCATTTCTGTTAACCAATGTAGGTACGCTTTTAAGATTTTCAGGAAGACAAAGTATAGGCAACAGTTACTAGCTGTGCTACTGTGCATCTTGTAAATTAATCCTCAAAGGATTTTAATGTTGATTTACACAATCCCAGGGTAACTCAGGCTGCCAGGGACTTGGGGAGGTCTCCAGTCCCAGCTGCTGCTGAGAGAGGCCAATCAAGCTGCTCAGGGCTTCACCCATTTGGGATGTGAAACCCACAAGGCTGGAGAAATCCAACTGTCCCCAGGCCCTGACTCCACCACTGGTCCTCCCACACCAGCACATCATCCCTCACAGACTAAAGTGTCACAGCCCAGCTACAAAACCCTGCCTAGAACAAAGATAGCTGGCATCCACTGCCCTCCTCTCATCCCAATCGTGTTGCAGGAGGCATAAGGGGGGGTCAGGCAGGACAGGTCCCAGGGACGTGTGGGTCAGATGCTGCTGAGCGATGCCTGACTTGACTGTCACTCTCAGCCAGCACCTCCTCTCCCCCTTCAGCCAAGTCACTGAGGGCAGAGCCTGGCAGATACAGGTGGTGAGGACCTGCTTTATTTGTGTCTGCTGTCACTGTGTCACCTTCTCCATCTGTAGGAATCCTGACAGGGAGACCACTGCACCTCAAGGAGTCAGCAATCCACACACCAGGTAAACTGAGCTGTGCTGGGCTGCACATATGCCTTCAAGCTGCACTGTGCCACACAAATTCCTTGGTTGCAGGACAAACACATTTTAGGAGAGGGGTCTGCAGACAGCTCCTCCTCATCACCAGCAATTACAGCACCTCCACCACCTTGCTTTTATCTAAAACTGCAGCAAGAAGTTCTTATAAGAACATTGCTTCTGCTTGCCAGCAGAAAAGACAAATACACTTGAGCTATTGTATGAAAAAGCCCCATACAATAGCTCAAATGAGCAAACAAGTCAGCCTTCTATGGACAGGGTCACAGTGTGCTCAAGGACCATTCAGTAACAAGAAGTCTTCCTTAACCTCCAGCAATCTCATGGGTGGCTGGTATTGTGATGTACTACATTTCCCAATGATATAGGTCTGCAGCTCAGAGCCTCCCTCTGGTTGTTCAGAGAAAGCTGCATCTGCTTCCTCACCCTGCTCAGTGCTCTGTAACACATCCCAGCATACTCAACAAACTCTGCTCTGACCCTGACCCACAAGCTTACACAGACCTGAGCCCCACACATCTGAGCTGCTCTTCACACTCTGCCTCTTCACTGCCTGCCTCTGCTGAAGGGCTTGTCCATCCGTCACAGTGCTGCCCCACCACATCACAAATACCCTACAATGCTGCAGCTCTGGCCACAGGTTGAGCTCTTGTCACTCCTGCTCAAATCCCAAGCAGTGTGCAGGCAGGTACACACCCTGCATTCAAAGATAATATTGCTTTTGTTAATAATAATAAGGTGCACCTTATTTTAACATGCCTAAGCTCTGCCTTGTTCCCCCTACACCCTGTATTTTTGCTTTCTGTCCCTGCTCCACCATTTTCTCTCACCACTCAGGGCTGTAATGTCTCTCTCAGGCCACTGCTAGTTTACGTTTCCTCACCAGGCTGGTCATCCTCATGGCAAAGGTGCTTTTGCCACTGTAATTGAGACAGGGAAAATGACAGGCCATTTCTTAAATTCACAAATGTGAAACTCGGAGATCAAGTGAAGTTTTGTTCAATCTAATCCATGACAAGTCAATCTGAAATCCAACTCTTCACTCATCAGATTACACCTGTACATACACTGTTCCTCACCCACATACACATAGTTCAGTTCTGCCATAAAGGAACTCTCATCAATCTTTTGTACTCTTTTGTACTTCTGATTTTCAGTATCCAGGACAGGACCAATGGCCTGCTTCACAGCTATAATTTCACATGATGTCACAGCAAAATAAAGTTTTATTTCATGCGTTCATATATTTCTCACTTGTCATTTTCTATCTGAGCTACTGTAAATATCCTGGGGGAAATTTCATATCAAAAGCAATATTATCTTTGAACAAAAAAGAAAAAAAGTTGCTGTGATCAGAAACTGGAGAGCAGAGCAGAGAGTTACCTCCATTTTTATTGAACTAGAACACTGTGCAGCACCTGCTTGAAATGGGTTGAAAACTTCACATAATTCAGAGGCCATAAGTACAAAAGACACTCAAGATCTTGGCAGAAAACATCCAGATAGTCCCCTTTGTGGGCAGAAATTCAGCATGATCCAAAATGTGATCTGTAGTTTTGCATGGCAAAATTTTCATCAACTTGAGATGGGGGGTGTTCTACTCACCTTTTGCTTTCCAGAGTTACACAAGCAGATGACGGAGAGAATAAAAAAAGCAGGAAAGGCTTAATTTATAAAGCTATAACCATACTTCACTCCTTCAGTATGCAATGCCTTTACTCAAAATGTAAACCAGGGTCATTCTAAACAAAGATACAAGTTTTACAGTTAGAGATTGTTTGGAGTCAGCCACATGTGTGCTCCAGGCAATGTTGGCTCTTGCAAATCCTTTCTATCTCAAATATCCTTCAATTCTTCAGCTCCTGCCAATGTAGCAACTCCCTCTCTATCACTCAAGGACTAATATGAAAACAAGGTAAACAAAATTTAACACCCTTCTATTCCCTCCTCTTCCCCCACCCTGCCCCCTGACGTTTTGGTAAAGAAATAAAATTACCAGTTATTCCTCAGAAATTAACAAAGAAATGAAACAGAAACCAACTCCTAGGATTATTCAGTCAAAAATAACAAGTAATGAATAAGTGTGAAACAACAGTATCAGCAATTTCTACAACTGTGTAAAGAAAAGGAAGGCCAGAAAATACAGGTTTGGGAAAAAAAACATGACCAAAAAGTACACATGCACAGCACCACTTGTTCCAAGCTCCTACTTCAGCACTGATCCCCAAAAATTTTCTTCAGACAAGTGACAACCTTTAAAAAGTAGATTGTGGCAGACAAACAGAAGTTACTACAAGAAAAATACAATCCGGGAGACAAGGCTGGGGGGATGAGGCCAAAACACTGATGATAAAAGGATTTGAATCTTACACTTTATTTTTTTTCCCCAGAGATAGTGTGGGTGCAAGTGGGAAGGAAAAGAAAAAGGTGCTGGTGGGAAATGTCTTAAGAATTAGTATGTTCTGGCATTGCTTTGGAAAATTATTCAAAGCGAATTATCCTTAGTGATGAAACGTGATTTCATAAATCCTATACTCTCACCTAAAAAGTCATGCATAAATGAAGAAAACAAGCCAATTGTTACCATTCTCAACAAAAGAACAGTATTTTTTTAAAAAACTGAGAAAAAATTTTTAAAAACCCCAACAAATTAACAAACTAAAAAATTCAGAATCTGTCATTCCCATCTGTCCTGTGTTTTATGAAGTTTAGTTGGTTTAATGCAATGCAAATCCACTAACATAAAAACACCAATACAGTATTGCTTTAGAGAAGAAAAGAGGAAAAAGGTGCTCATCCTTTCAGAAAGATTCTGGAAAAGCAAAAATTAATCAAAGATTAATACAACCTTTCAATTCTGGCGGAACACTTGCAACCTGAATCTCATTCAGGGTTCTGGCTGGAGTAAGAATTCATCTCAGCTGTAAGCCACAAGAACAACAACTTTGTTTAGAACAACAGAAACTCAACAAGCCCCAGAAAACAAAACAAAAACCCCCACAAATCAACCAACCAAAAGCAACTCTCAACTGCACTGTGCATTTTTCTGATGAGTTCTGGTGATACAGCTCTTACCTGGGTTTAATCCATCTGTTACAAGGAGAAGTTAGTGTATTGTCAAAAAAACCCCACTCCAAAACCCCACCCTAAATTATAGTATTTTAATCTAGAGCATGGTACAGTTAAACGCAATACTACTCTTGTTCCCCCTCCACAAGATAATATTGTTACTTTGTCTGATGCTTTCTTGTTGCCATGACATCCTTTCTACTGTAGGTCTCTTCACCCTTATATTATTTCCCCAACTGACACTCAACCTGTGGTCATCTTACTGCCAGGTCAAAAGCTTATAAATATGTTTATTTCAAAATTATACATTTGGTCTGTTGGATAAGGTGTATCACTCCAGACCTCAGAGAGTCTTCTTTAGGTAGGAATACACAATTTTGTTTCTAAAGCACACGAGGACTGAGACTGCCAGTGGATAGTAAGCAGTTCATCCAAAATCTGTGTTTTGTGTGCGTTTGTTCAACACCTAGCTGTCGGATTCTGATCCCAAGGAGACAGACCATTAGAACTTTAATAAATGTCCCTCCTTCTAGTTGTTCTCTCAATTTGTTCTCTCGATTTCTCTGTATGTGCGGCCAAGATGTTCGTTTTCCTGATAGGTAATCTATGCTAAAGCATGCATCTCCATTAAAACATTTGTCTACCCACCCCAGCGATTCTCGGCACATCCCACTGATCTGGCTGAAGGCAGACACGCCAACCAGGAAACACTTACCCAAGAGGAAAACCTCTGGCTGCCCAGAACGCGGCTTTTAGCCTACCTGCCTTCGGATCCTTCGCTTGTGACTGCTTCCCCTCTCCCCCCAGCTGCACGACACGAGCACGACTCGCAAGCAGCTACTTCCCAGCGCGCCAGCTGCGCTCCGGGCAGCCCCGGCCCGGCGGGAGCGAGCGCAGCCGTAGCTCCGCAGGGAGCGCACGGGGCCAGCCCGACCGGAGACCCGCACCGGCTAACAGCTGCGAAGTCGGGCTCAGCGCACGGGAAAGGCGATTCGTCTTCCCAAAGCGCAACAGGTTTGTGCACGCCGCCCCCCGCCCAGCCCCCGGAGGCAGCAGGTGCCCGGACAGAGGAGCGCGGCCGCGGTCACTCACCGCCAGCGCGGGCGAGGAGGGTCCTGCGCGCTTGGAGCCGCGCCGGGAGCTCAGCCGCCGCCAGGACTCGGCCAGGCGCCCTCGGCCGCCGCTCGCCGCGCCCTCGGCGGCGCTGCCCCGCTCGGCTCTGCCGGGGCTCAGCCGCCGCTGCTCCATGGCCCGCGGCGCGGCTGAGCCCCGCAGCCACCCCGCGCCGCCTCGGGCGCTTTATAGCGCTGCCGGGCACGGCGAGGGGCGGGGGCGGGGGCGGGCCGGGCCGGGCCGGGGCGGGGCGGCTCCGCCCGGGCCCCGCCGCCGCGGGACGGCTCCGCCGAGCGTACCAGCAGCGAAATGAATTCTCAAACTGAGCCGTGAGCCGAAGAAAAGGCCGGGAGTGAGTTCGGGAACAGGCAGGAGAAGAGAAAGTAGATGTACTGTGGGCCAGGTAGATGTACTGTGCTCAGACATGACGAGTTATGACACCTGTTCATCTCCCGTCTAGATCGTGACAAAATCCTGCCAGGAGGCTTTTTCTAAGTACACTAAATTGTTAGTTCTAGGGAAATAAATTAGCTGGTTCCCTGCAATAAAATATGCTAATTCTTAATGTCTAGCTACAGTCACAAGTGCACAGCTTCCACGCTAAGGCAAGCGTTCTTCTGCCCTGTTTACACGTAGGAGGATTAAAACACCAAGTAAAGCAAAAGACGCCAAAGTACCTGTGACCCACCTTTGTGGGGGCTGCTTTTCTTTCTTAAGATCAGCAAGGAGCATCTCTGCAATAAAGTCTCCCTACTAACACTGCAAGGGTTTCCTGCAGTGTTGGTCACGGTCCGGATTCATTATGCCCTAACAGGCACTCAAGGACAAGTGCATGGGCTCATCAGCTCTGCGCGCTGCGCACAGGACACCGGTGCAGTGCCACAGAGGAAATCTGCCTCGTCTCTGCCCTCCGAGCTCACTGCCGATTTTTTTTCCCAAGGGGAGAGAGAGAATTCTCAAGTCCCTATGGCTGAAATACAAGGCAGTTAATCTCTGTTTTCCAGGCATGATTAAAAACGCAGTGAGAGTTTTGCAGGCATTAAACCATTGATTTGCATCTGTGATTTAAAGCTTCTCACAAATATTTCTTATAAGACCATTTTACTGACAAAGTCAGACATATTAATGCTGCTTTCTCAAGTAGCTGAATTCCTATTTTAAAGAGATGATATGATATTATAATGAATTATATTATTCTGGTTATAACTACAGTACTTAAGTGATTTATGAATGGATATATTTTCCTTACAGTGTATCTCATATCGTTAACATTAAACAAGAAAGCTGGTTTCCAGAGTTTCCAAAGAGCACATTAAACTCTCTATTAAATATATGCTGGAAGCAAACAAGTAAGAATTCTGTTGCGGCTTTAGGTAGTCTAATGCTCTGCAAAGCCCTAGTCACACTCCAGACTTCCATTCAGTGGAGATGGGCATTATTGGGAGGGTCTGTTCCTTCCAACACCTCTGACTATAGTAGCAAGTTACTCCACTTGGGTGAATTATTTTCATTAGTGCTTTTAGCTTCATTTTTTCCCCTCTGAGGCACATCAGCATTTAGTCAACTTTGCTGATTCTGTTAATTAGTGATATAATTTTTATTGGCATCTATAGATTAATTCCACTAATGTCTCCTCTCTCTCTTGTAATAACAATCAAATTTCCCACATCCCATGTTTTCCTTTAAACATTCTTTAGAGGAATCTAGTGATTTTCAAATCCCACAAAAATCTGTAAGCAAGTTAAAAAGTCACATGAAATTCAGATGACATTCTTTTATGGAATCTGGTTGGGACAACGGGGAATAAGAATCTCCAAAAGAATTAAAGGATAAAAGCATATTTGTGTTACTGATCTGTCACTAGTCTTCTTTAATTCTTTGCCAGCTGGAATATGAAATATATTGCCTTCATCTCTTTAGCTACAAAGACAGCACTATACTATTATTCAGCTCATAGTACCCCATAAGATATAAGAAAAGCAAAAAATGTTTCTATTTAAAATAAATACAGCAAACACAGTAAAAAATAGCAAGGTTATTTTAAATAAGCTAATAACTAAAAGAACAAAAACATAGCCAAAAACAATTAAGCTTCAGTAAGTCTAATATACAACACAGAAAATTTGAATAACATCAGAAAGTCAAATTTTGTGGAAAGTAATTCACACATCAATAGATATGAAAATACTGGGGGTTTCCTGATATTAGGATTAGACTTTTAGCACAGAAAACCGCTTCCTCCTTCTTATTTCTGTCCATGATTAATCTGAACTCAACAATCTAAGTGCAAGGCACTTTTTGCACACACTGTCACAAGTTTCAACTTTTTGCATGGTCAGGCAGCTTTTAAAGTGATGTGTTTGGTTAATGACCACTACACAGGATTGTTTTCCGACACCTATATTTATGCATATATACATATTATACACACCATAAGGCTATTTCACATACACTTCTAAATGTTGCTGTTACGGTCTTTGTCAGGTACACTGTATGCCTGGCAAGAAAGTGTTTTCGTCCCTAGCAGAGTAGACATGACTGCATGTTATGAGTACAGCTGCCTGATGCCCTCATTTCAGCCCTTCTCATTCCACCTGCAAACTTATTCTTCACAGTCATTCATTAGTATGTTCAAATATTTATCAAGAACTACATGAAGGCACATCAATAGATGGTGATAGGGTGGTGACATTTGCCTGATTTAGATCTTCTAGCTGAGCAGAGTCCAAGACCCACTGAACTGTTCAGAACAGCTTGAACCACTGAGAGGCTTGGGACCTGTCATTCAAGGTTGATGAAAAGCTTTCTTTTCACTTTGCATTAACAAGACAAAAGTTATAGGGTGATTTATGCTGGAAGGGGCCACTGAAGGTCCACGCCTCTCCTTCAAGTAGGTTTGTGTAGATCAGCTTGCTCAGGGCTTTGTCCAGTCATGAGGTCTTGAAAAAACCCAGAACTGAAGATTTCATTGCTTTTCTGGATGTTTCAAGTTGCTTTCCTGGATGTGGTCAAGTGTGGTCTTGGTGAAAAAGCTTTCCATTACACCTAATTGGAATTTCTCATGTTCCTACCTGTATTTTTTTCCGCTTGTTGCTTCACCATACAGCTTCATGGACAGCTTGGCTTCACGTTCTCTACACCTTCCCATTGAGCAGTCAGAGGCAGCAATTTGGACTCCCTGTAGGCTCTGTCCTTGAGGCTCAACGAGCTTATTCTCCCAATCCCATCAGTCATGTGGATGAGGCCCTTTGCAAAGAGCTGGAAGCAGCCTCACATTTTTCAGTCCTAGAGCTCACAGGGAAGTTCAGCCGCCCCAATATCTGCTGGAGGCTCACTACAACCAGGGACAAGCAGACTTTGTCTCCTTCATGGATCTGCTTAAAAGAGTCCCATAGGAAGGGGCCTGAAGGTAAGAGGGATCCAAGAGAGCTGGTTATTACCCAAGGATCACCTCCTTCAAAGTCCAGAGCAGTCCATCCTGATGAGCAAGGAAGTCAGGCAAAAAGCCGAGGAGGCCTGTATGGAGACTGGGGCAAGGAGATCGGGGCAAGGAGATTGGGGTAAAACACAAATGTAAAGAAGAGTATAGGGGAGGTTGCCGGAAGCCTGGGGGGAATACAGAGATCCTAGCACAAAGGGATGACATCAGGAGCACTGATGCCCAACTGCCACTGTCAAGGATGTATTGTGGAAAGACCTGTGAATGAAGGCCCTATGGATATTTCATAATTTTGGCGTAAGAAACAAACCAAAAAAGCAATCATAAGCACCATGTAAATATGTGTTACTCCTTGCTATGTTTCTGAGAACAGTTTTTGGTGTCCATTTCCTCCTAGTGAAGAATTTATTCAAGTGTGTATCTGCTTTAGGCATACTCAGACTGCTGTCAGAGCAGCATGGTGCTGCCAGAGTTGTTACTGAGAGTCTTCTGTGGGACTGTCATCTCTGCAAGTTTGCTATTTCTGTGATGTTGTAGGGCAGAACCAACTGACTTCTGGGCTTTTCAGGCTTGAAAGTAGTTCTGCTTTTGCCTCAAACCCATGAGATTCCTGTTAAAAGTGTGGGTCATAATATAAAAATACAGGTTTTCAAAGGCAAAGTGCTCTGCTAAACTTTTATTTCTTTTTAGTAAACAAATTCCTCTCAAAATTTCCTACTACTACAAGTAAAAAAAAATCTAAGAGATTATGTAAATTATTCACTTCCATTAAAATGGGAACCATGCTTTAGTTTCTTTCATCTATCTACTGCTAGGAGTGGGTCATATACCTCTGCTTTTTATAACCTACATTATGGAAGATTTTTTTCTGTTCTCCAGTTTACAGAATTTTAATTAAGAAAGTTAAATACA
Source organism: Acanthiza pusilla (assembly GCA_036630365.1). NCBI lineage: Eukaryota > Metazoa > Chordata > Aves > Passeriformes > Acanthizidae > Acanthiza > Acanthiza pusilla. Next base: position 3,939,697 of record JAXCHO010000095.1, read on the forward strand.
CTGCAATCAAAGTCTGGCAGGAGCTGTCTTCACAAGTTCTGTGCTACAGTTGCTGCTTATTGTTCTTATTTTCTAACTAACATAGGTGTTTTTCTTCTTTTTTTATACCTTCCAATTTTGTAGAGAGACAGATAAATCAAGTCCAATACTAATATTTTTGGTGGATATTTATAAAATGCTTGTTTAGTTCAACCAAAGCACTTTCTGAGAGGAGCAAGACAACACAACACAACTTTGATTTTGAAAGGAGTCACCAATCACTACTTACTTGCACATTGAATGAATGTGATCATACACTTCTCTGTAAATCAGACAATAAAATCAGCCCTGAAACTTACTTGGAATTCATTGTCTGAATGTGCCATGAAAACATCTCAAATTCCAGATTTTAGTTCATACAGCTATTTCTATTGAAATTATTGGAAATTACCACAGTACGATTTATTTTCTTAAGCACAAATCTATAGCAGTCTCTGGGTTTTGAGGTTATAGTTGAAACCATTTAAATTAAATATTGTTTATGTCACTGACAGAGAAACAAAGTTATAAACTAAATAGGAATATGTTTCTTGTTACAAAACAAGATTGGATTAAAACTGTTGGTTGTTTTTTGGTGTTTATTTTATTCCATTCAATGTGAAAGATGTGGAGGTAGAGCTTTATTCTACCAGATCACTAGAAAATGAACTTTATATTTTTATGTTTATATGAGTCATCATCGTAGGATAATGGACTAAACAGAAAAGCACAGTTACCAATTTATGTCTGAAAAATAAAGTTGAAGTGACCTCTGGTGTGTCACAGTAACTTTAAAACTGAATCAGGTATTATTAATGTCTATTTTCTTAATTGTGTCTAATGCCTTAGCCACTTGATCATTGTTGCCTTGCAGTGTTTAGGCACCCTTGACACTGGGAACAGATAGATTGTTTTCTGGGTCACCACTGCAAGAAGCAGGAGAGAACATTGGTGATTAATAACTTATTTTTCTAAACCATGCCTGGTCACCTCATTGAAGCATGAAAGGACAAACAATGGGAAAATTTTTATGGCTTCTTAGAAGCCTTTAGTGTAGTGTTTATTCAAGCTGAACTCCTTCTACACAGCGAAGTCATTTTGAGCACAGACTGCAAGATCAAACTTTCAACATTTAAGTTTTAATTACACTCAGTTTTTCTTTCTCCCATCTGTTCACATCAAAAGTTCACAGTCTCCACTATAACATTGTCAGAAACATTTGCAATACCTTAGAAAGTGAGCAGACACCATGAACAAATACTCTACTGTGTTTTTTCCTAAGGCTGTCGTTCATTATGCAAAAAAACAGGCAACAAATTCAGAACAAAACAAAGAATTGCTCAGCTTGTATTTTAGCCTATTTTTTGCATAAATGTTAAATTGAATATTCATTTCAAGACACATTTGGCACTTGGTAATACAGCATAAAGAGAACACTTCATGACACAACATATTTGTGCTTAGACCATGAAACTTGCTTCTAGCCGAAGAAGTGAACAATTTTTTGTTCAGTTACAGAGAAGGTACAGATGCTCATTCTGCCTTCAGGAGAGGGGCCCTTACAGTTCAGATATATGTGGAAACAATGCTACTTTTAGGCCTCATGCCTACTATAAAATATCAAGATACACCATGGCATTTTCACAACATTTGCCTTTTTTGTTTAAAATAAGCAACTGTCAATTAATGGAGACAAGTAAAGGAGTCAATATAGTGAGTCAACAATTCACAGAATGATTTGAGTTGGAAGGCACCTTAAAGATCATCTCACTCCAACATCCCTGCCATGGGCAGGGACACTTTCCGCTAGACCAGATTGGTCAAAACCCCGTCCAACCTGGCCTTGAAGTCTTTCAGGGGTGGGGTATCTACAACTTCTCTGAACAAACTGTTCCAGTGTCTTGCCACCACCTTCACAACAAAGAATTTCTTCTCAATATCTAATATGAACCTACTCTCAATTTAAGCCATTTTCCCTTTTCCTATTACTACATGCCCTTGTAAAAAGCCCCTCTCCAGCTCTCTGTGGGGCCCCTCTCTAGGCTGCAAATCTATCCCCGGAGCCCTCTCTCCTTCAGGCTGAAGAGTCCCAGCTCTCTCAGCCTGTCTTCTTAGGAGAGGTACTCCAGCCCTCTGAGTATCTTTGTGGTCCTCCTCTGGACTTGCTCCAGCAACTCCATGCTCTTACATTGAGGGCCCAGAGCTGGGTGGGGTCCCACAAGAGCACTTCAGAGGTGCAGAATCACCTCCCTCAACCTGCTGGCCAAGTTTTGTTTGATGCAGACCAGGGCATGGTTGGCTTTCTTCAAGCATGCAAGCAATTATAAATATCTGGTTACAAACATCTGCTAAGTACCCTAGTCTGCATCACAGGTTGGGCCATACTATTAGATATAAAAGTCACTAAATTTTCTTCACCAATATAAAACTTGAAGAGAATAAGGAGAGCTATAGTTTTAAAAATGCCACTTTCTTTAAGAACTACACTTTATACAGTCATTATATTAAATCATACTTTCACAAGCCAACTGAATGATGATCCTAGCCTTAAACAACAGTTTTGTGCTAATACAAGTCCACAGTATTTAATCTTCAGTCACCATGTAAAGGTATAATTGTATAGTGAGATTAATCTCAATAAAATTACTTGGCTTTAAAAACCCAGGTCAGTATTTGAAAATTGAGTGGGTTTCCTCAGCATATAAATTAGACACTCCATATTGTTACAGAAAAAGCCCAGGTATATTAGTTTGCCATATGACCAACATGGAAAAAAACATCTGCATCTGTCAGGAGTAGTTTTCATGCCTCTCCTACATGCTATCTTTCAATTATTTCCTCTCAATTAAAAAAAAATTATAGAAAACTAAGATGTTCCTGTGCAAATTTATCTCTATTGCTTTTTCACCACACTCTAGTAATTATATTTCAGTAAATATATGCAAAGCTTTGGGACACACTAGCTGTTAACAAGTGATAATTCTGTACTCCATCCTGTGACAATTTTGGATTGCTGAATTAATTGTGACTCAAATTGTGAGTAAAAGATCTTTAATGACTATATAGTTGGCTGTCAGGGATAAAACACTAAAGTACTGGGGGAACAGAAGGCATACCAGGTTAGTCTATTCAAAATTGAATCCTTGCTCTGATTTTGCATTTCCATTTCCCTGGTAGACAATTGATGCCCCAAATTATAACTAGTTTGTTGTTCTGTTCTTTCTGTAGAAATCCATCATACAAATGCTTGAGTAGCAGAGCACTACACAATTTAGAAAACAATTTGCAAAAAAGAAATAAGCTTCCAGGAAAAAGAGAGTGACAATATATTTTGATTATTTATCAGATTTTCCTGGACAGTCTACAGCAGTTCTGTGACCCCTGCAATGGCCTTGCAATTTTTTTAAGAAGGAGTAGAGGCATTCAGTTCAAAAGTTCTGGAAAGACTGAAAGTAAACCTAGAGGATTTTTTCCTCACTTTTCTTTATGTCTGAAAGAGAATTCCTAGTGAGAGCCACCTGAATGCCCTTTTCCACAGATGGCCTTCCAATACTGAGAGTTGCCAAGCTTGAATGAGGTGTATATTTTTCTGATAGATATAACAGGTTTATCTCACCCAGAAAAGTTATTAATTCCCCTTTCTAGACAAACACATAATAATCTGTATCTGTCACTGTAGGTTTGCCTTCAGTCTTCTAGATATTTTGCCAGACTTACTGCCAAGCCGGAATGGCAGTGACCCCAGGACTGCTTCATCCGGCTACCAAGCATCAGTCTTTGCAGAAGAGAAACCTTGAAGAGGACCAATATTGAAGTGGTCCAGCCACCATTAGCTATCAAATCTATGTAAGAGGAATGCCACGATCTTTTAATGTAATTCTTACTTCTGACACTGGCAGATGGGAGTTTAATAATTGAGTTATTATTCACATACATAAAGACTATGACTTCTATTGATTTGAACATTATAACATTTTCTTTCAAATACAATTATGGTCTTAGCCCACAAAAGCACTGGGACCTCTACCGAACTTTAAAGTCAGTAGAATTGCTAGTGATTTTTATTGAAGCTTCATGAAGTACTGCTGAATATGCAAGCAATGGAGTACTAATGTGCCAGTTATTAAAGGTTTGTTTATCATACCACCAGTGTTTTAGATGAGAAAGCTAGTCCTAAGCACTGCATTCAGTAAAACTGTTATTAGATACAAACCCCCAATGCAAACATTATTTGCTGTGCATGAATATGTTTACCTCTGGAGCTATGTACGTGTTTAAATAGATAAGCACTTGAACCTTCACAAACTTCTGCAAAATAAACCCACTAACATTACTCTATTGTATTCATTCCATTGACTATAGCACTTAGGGGGAATTTAAATAATGAGTAGAAGAAAACAGTATTTTGTGCACACTTCGAAGCCAGGAAAGGATCTATTGGGGCTGTTTCTAGTTAATGGTCTATCTCTAGGCCTTAAACTAGTAAATGTTACACTGCAGGAAAAAGCTGCTGGTCTTTCAATGCAGTTACAGGTAAAAAGGGTTTTTTTAGTATTAAGCATATGGACTGAAATTTTTTTTTCAGGACTGGGTTAAAATAATTTTAAAAATTTACTTCTTGGACTTTATTTCATTAGCCTATACAAGATACCTTCCGCAATTAGATATCTTTTAAACCCCAATTGTAACTTGTGAATTCTGGAAATAATAGTTACCATGGTACTCAAGCTCTTTTAGCAGCCTAATTCTCTCCTATATTTGTGTTTTAATATGATCACAACAGACTGATGAGTTATGTCAACAAGGGAATGCTTGCTATCACCTAGCCTTCTTTTCTACTGAAGTGACAGTCACTATGATCTTATAGCAGAGATATGTAATACATTATAACACAGTTGAATCACTTTTTTTTTACCTCTCCAAAAGACATAGACTGTACAGTAGAAAGAGAAGCAGCAATGTTTTCTAGACTTTTTTTTCCAAACACTTTGCCATTTGATGCTGTAGATTTTTAACAGAAATATTAGTGTGTGCATGTAGTAGGTATGAATGGAAATACCTGAATGTGTCCTTGGGCAACACACATCTTGGTGTTTGCAAGTACCTCTGTGTGTGTGTGTAAAGGAGTGAGTGCATGATGAAGACCATGAGAGAACAAGAGCGAATACGTAAAACCAACTTGCTTAAAGATTTCATAAACATGTATCACATTTTCTGTCAAAAAAATTTAATTCTGAGTTATATTGCACTACTTTTCCTGCAACATGTATGCATAGAGATTGGAGTGACAAAATAGAGCTTGGAGTCCAAAACTCCCTGCAGACAGCTGGTGGCCCGGGTTGGAAGAAAAGAGATAGAGGAGACAGAATCTGTGCCACAGTCCTCCACTTTAAAGTGTACCAAAATGGTCGCCTTTGTTTTTGCTAAAACTTGCCTCCCTCAGCCAAGGAATTTGAGTGTTTAAAATGAGCAGTCCATTAGAGTGTAAGGATCTGGCAATGTACATAATATGCAGCTAGAACAAGGGCTTCTGGTACAGGGTGGAACAAAAGGAGTAAGTCATTGTTTTACAGGTATGGAGCTATAAATGTACAGTGTGAGTTTTCTTCCAGAGAATGCTGGAATACAAAATACAGAGTATAGAGAAAGAAAACTTTCCTTTCTTTAAAAAAAAAATCCCAGTAGCATCTTAGGAGAAGTTATTTTGAACATTTTATAATAAGTTATAAACACATAGTGATCATTTGAAGGGGTTGCACTGAGGCTGAGTTCTTTCAGATCTAATCTTGTATTAAATCTACTGAAATAAGAAGGAAGGGAGGTGGTGGGGTGCGTGTGACAAAATTCAGGAAGACAGTACTATTTTAGTTTACTTTATTAAGAAAATACTGAGCTTGGGGCCATCAGGGAGAAGATGGGGAGATGAAAGAAAGGAAGATAAACCACATGAAAAAAGAAGACAAGCCAAAAGAATTTCACATGAGGCAAGGAGAAGAATGGTATGCCAGGGAGGAGCTGTCATAAATACATGGTGCAGAGGAGTGGAAAAAGTGATGTTTTTCAGACTTCAAGGGGTCTTGTATGCCCCAGAATTCCCATACTATAAAGAAGGGAAGTGAAATGGATATCTTTTCTTTTAAGAATATTAGGTGTTTCTGAAATTTTTCATTACCAAAATGATTGTGTACATACATCTCGCTAGACACAACTGAAAATCAGAGGAACTGGTGGTTAAAATTGCATTGCTGGCAGTGTAATTGCCCTACATGTCCAGAGCATGCCCAGTGCACCACCCCATTGCAATTAAAGATTTTGGGGAAATACTGGGATTGATTGCTGCAATCTCTTGCCAAAATACAGAGGAGAGCTTGTGGTTAAGCCATGCCAGCTTGCACTGACACTGGAATGCACATAGCAGAAATTATTTTTGAAAATCCACTAGTCAGAGGTGATCAACCTGCTTCTAATTTTACTGAATGATTCTGCTAAATACAAATAAAAATTTACAAATACAATTATGCATTTATTTGACATCAGGCAAAAAATTAGCACTGATTTGCATAATTCCCTAACACCTTCTACCATATTTTTTTAATTAGCCACCTGCTCTTGTTATGAATAACATCTATTTATGACTCTGAAGCTGAGCAATTTTGGGAAGCAATGGCAGTGTGGAAAGCAAATCATTTAGTTCAACCTCTTCTGATCCCCATCAGTCCTCATATAAAAAAATAGTACGTTGATCTGAGAATCTGCTGAAGCCCTCAAAAGGTAAAAAATACCTCAAAACCATGAAAACCTGGGCTACTTAGAGTGAATGCATTTTTTCTATATACTTAAACAAAAAAAGTCATTCAAATACATTATTTTTCTGCAGACTGGTTGTGCTGTTGCAACAGACTCAGTATCACATAAATGTTAAGCTGTTTAAAGAATATTCATGAAAGAAGTTTCATATGTAACTTCCAGAAATAATAATTTTAGAATCTAATTTAGACATATTATAGTAATAAATTGACAACTTTTGACATGCTTCTAAATGTAAGTTCAGGAGAATTTATCCTCGATTTATTGGAAAACTTGCTTCCTAAATTCTTTGCCAATGTATCAAGCACTGCATACTTCATTTACTGTAAAAACCGCAGTCTAACAGTATTTTTTTAACTTAATAACTCCCACCTTATTTTGTAAGTTAAAGAAAAAAAATAAACATCTTACACCAAAATTCTCATTTATGTTGATCATGTTTTGAAGAAGGAAGAAGTTTTTAAGAGGTTTTTCTTAAAAACCTGTGAAGACTTAAACTGTAGAAAAGGAAGGAAAGGGAGGCTCAGGGAAGGGAAGAGAAGGGGAAGGGAAAGGGGAAGGGAAAAAGAAGTACATTCAGCATCCCTAGATGTTTTAAATAGAAAAGGACATGGGAACTGAAGTTGGGACACAGTGGCTCAGGTCAGGAAAAAAGAGGTTTGTATGCAGAATATGTGACTATCATTGCTCACCAGAATAACTTTACCAAGGCTCAACTACATTAACAAAAATGGTTTTTTACACCAGTGAAAGATTAATATGCCTTCAATGATGCCTTACGTCAATGAAACCTGGGATATCAGGCTGAAAAAAAAACAGTAAAATAAACAAGAATCAAGTCTGTCATTTCACAAGAAACAACATAAGAGATGTTATGTTGAGCATTAAGACACTCTATTCATGCAGACTACAAAACTTGTGCCATTCTTTATTACGCTGAAAGAGTAATGCAAAAAACTCAGTAGTCTACATATTTTTTGTACTAGCTGAGGGTGACTTAATAAAACAGAAAATTTTCAAAAATTATGTCAATTTGGTTGGAATTGAAAGACATGCAAAAATAGAAGAAACTTAAGCCTTCTACAATTAGGTGTTATGGGAGGCTTCTCTGTTACAGATAGTGCTGGAGAACTTGATACATACCAGAATGCATCTGAGCCGTGTTTGATGTTCAAGCAAAGATCTTTCAAAACTTACAAACCTCCAGATGTCTTACCCAGATGTTCAGTGTGCAGAAGGCATGTGGGGGTGAGGCAACAGCTGCTAACAGGAGTTTAAAGATTAGATTTAAGAGTTTTTACTAGTAATTTCAAGACAGTTGCATTCTTCCTTCTTATACAACAAATACACCCTTTTTATTTTTATTTGTTAAATTAACTTTGGCAATAAAGCATAAGGAAGACAGTTTACTGACCTCAGTCCAAAAAAGAAAGAAAAAAGAAATAAGATTGACACACAAAAGGCAAATAAGATCTGAGAGAGTATTCCAGAAGTCCTGTGTATAATAATCACTGTGCAGAGACTCACACAACTAATGCATTGTGTTTTTCCTCTGTGTTTACACAGATCAATTCCTGTTAGAGCCCTGCCTGCTTATTTTTAATGTTTTTGAGATTATCCTTCCTATAGCTGCAGAAAGAGAAAGGAATGAATAAGAGAGCTAAACTAAGCAGAAATTGCACACATATTGGCATCTTTAGGCTTACAGCTGAAAATCAAGTGAAAATAATACAGCTCTGATGACTTGTGCTGTGCTTCTTCTGCTGAGCCTGTTTACTGGCCCAAAATGAAGCAGTGTAGCTGCTTCAATTAACAGCTAGCTCTGGTAAATGTGAAAACTTCCCACAGCTTTCCCAAAGACCCTTTAGAGGTCAAATGCCACAGTAAGGGGCACCATATTGTGACTTTTAGTCAGAGTCAGAATCTGTTTTCACTATGATTAATAAAAGGGATGATTCCTGCAATCTCCTGCTGAAGCACAGAGAAGGACATTCCCCTTCCCCCCAATTTGTACCTCTGGAAAGTAGGTCATTATACAGATGTATTTTATTGCTCAAAAATCTCTGGGACCTATTGTGAAATGGCACAGAACAAGCTGTCCACAAGAACAATTCATGAGATTTCTATGGCCCAGATCTTTTCTCATCTTCCTGTGCCTACAGGAAGTTTCTCTGCTGCAGGACCTTCATTTCTACATCAGGGCATGGGTGAAATAAAAGCCTCTAGTGAGAGCACAGAGTCCGACTGACATCAGCAAGGGGCATTCACTAGGATGGTAAGAATGGGCCTCAAAAGGAGAACTTTTTAGGCCAGGCTTAAGTAGGAATCAGCATGGGAATTTTTTTTTCACTGACAGAGCTACTCTAATTTAACTCACTTCTCATTTGGAAGCCTTCAGCACAGATCCAGTAATTTACACGGTTTTCATTCATTTCTCAAATACTTTTTTACACACATAGGACACAAAATCTCAATTTCATCTTTATATCCTCCACTCTTTTGCATACTTAGTACTTTGCTCTTGAAAGATCTCTGCCCTCACTTGCAAGGACTTAAACAAGAAAGTGAATTAAATACATCTCATCTATTATTGCTTTAAAGCAGAAGGTAGCATGTCATCCATGCCCTCCATACCTATCATCCAAGTTTAGGAGCTGAAGGACAGCAATCTTTCTTAAAAGGAACTAAGGGCTTATATCCACTGAGTGACACAAAGGCAAAAGGCCATCTTAGTATGACAAAATATGACTAAGTATGACTTACTGTGGCTAAGAACCTTAGTATCACCCTAAATTTATCTAAGGAACTCCCTTAGCATTCTCAGGAGAATACGTTGTGAGAGTACCAGTAACCACAGTCCATATTTAAAGAAAAAAAATCCACTGTGTCTGCTTTGATACCTCCTGGCTGAGAGGAATGTTTCTCACAGAGGTTGCAGAGTGTTGCCTGCCTTCTCTGGGTCACATTCTGTAGGGGACATTTACACCTGGATCAGCATTCTTGTGAATGGATCTGTTTCAGGCTGGTCCCTTTCCAGACCAGTTGCTTTTAAAGATTAACTTTCCATATTAAAGATATTGAAAAAATAATGATCTTCTGGTAAACTGTTTTCCTCATGTTGGTGCATAAAACTTGCCAGCAAGTATGTTTCAGGGAAAAAAGGCTGAAAAAGATGTGTCTGGGCAAAATGAGCAGCAGCTGTACTGAGTTTAGTAAGATAATTCTCCCACATAGACATTAAAAAAAAAAAGACATTGAAAAATATAGGTTCACTTGTCTCATGATATTGAAATTGATTTAGAATACAAAGAACGAAGATAATTGAAATCTCTGAGCAAATTCAAACCTGAAGAATCCATTCATCCAAACAGATGAGCTCTGAGCTGGTATGACCTCTCCTCCCCCGCCCTTCGGAGTTCCTTTTCATTAGTAAGATCTTTATCATAGCAACTACATACAATCATATTTTCTTGACCTCCAACACAGATTAATCTCAGGCTAAGTCAGGCCTATCTCTAAACTCTCGAAAGACTAAAAAGAAAATTATGCAGCTGATCGCTTAACCTTGAATGCAAGTTAAATATGACTATTTTAACAATCAGTGTAGGAGCAAAGGAATGAAGCAAAGAGTTTAAAAGACTTTTATTGTAACAGGGTAAAACTTGCAGTTGTAGGTGAAGGCAATCACATGCAACCGCTAGTTTAAAAGAGCGTTAGAAAGGCATGAGAATTCAGTGGTAGTGGAGATAACAATTTGTTACATTATGCCATATATCCATGGCAGAGCTGTGATTTCTTTTCACTAGAACACAGGGAAGAAGGGAAGGATACAGTTAACTGGCCAATTAACAGTGATACACTACATAAAAAAGGGGAGTCATGGCTAGTGCCTTTGGCCAATAAGGCAAAATTATTATTGCAGTATACTAGCTTCTTCATTGAACAGGGAAAGCATTACTTTTATGGCCAGTCAAGCAGGAGAGTAGGAGGATGCAATATGTCAATATCTTTACATGGGAGAAGCCCTCTGATTTTTTTTCAGTGGGATTTTAGTAATTCCATATCTTTAAAACGAACTGCAGGAGAAGAAATCAGAATTAGCTGTGGAAGGAAAGCAAGAAAACAGGTCCCAGTTTGCCTCCTTTGAGGCACATTCCTAGGCTGAATTTCAGCATGTGGTCACTTTGCCATGGTTGGTGAAGCTGGCTTGTCATGAGTTCCTGTATGTTCAGCTACAGGCCATGGTCAGTACATAGCAATTTGATTCAGCTTTTACCCCTAAATGTGGGCTAAGCCCACAAAGAGACACATCCTCTTGCCTGTGAGCACGGGCTGGCTGGCAGCTTACACAACTCAGACGCCTGGCAGCAGTTATGGAAGCACGAATGACAGCTTCAGCTCTCTGCCCTAAAGCACTGGAGGGCCATGATGTGTGCTGTATGTAGACAGATATTTTGAGCCTCAGTGCTGTGCTATGGTGTCAGCAGGACAGGTTTTTCTAGAGGGCCACACCACCATTTGTGGGCTCAGATAAGCCATTTGTGTTACAGCACTGGTTTACTTTGTCTCTGCGATTCCTAAAGTAAGACAGTAAACAGAAACCTCTTGTCAACCACAGACCTGCTGTCACAGACATGAGGTGTTCCTGTTTCTCATAACAGATGACACTCTTTCACCCTCTCCTCACCTCTTCTGCAAAAAGGAGAGGGAACTCTGGTAATTCACTATTTTAATGAGCAGGTTAAACTCTTGTTTAAAACTTCATTACAAGAAGTTACAAGAAATACTGGATCTAAGAAAGGAAGAAACATATATGCTCTAGCCAAAGACCACAATGTTTCTTCCTAAGTGAGGAAGACCCACAAAGTTTTTTTCCTAAGAAAAGGTGCATGGAAAATAAACAATGAGTCAGGTCATTAAAAAAGAAATAGAACTGTTGCTAACAAACAAAACAATGATCCAGGAAATATGTATCAGTGGAAAATGTAAATATGTCTCCCCATTACTTCCAAAGAGCAGCAAATTGTCAGTACTCAGAAGAAAGAAATAGAAGCAGAAAAGGCGTTACATTAATTACATACCACCCTAACAAGTCCAGGAGCAGGGAGCCTGCACAAATTAAGTATGACAGAAATAAAACAGCATGACATATTTGACAAAAGGGTCATTAGCTACTGGACACTTCCTAGAACTTGGCCAACATGATCCTGTGACTGTAATGAACTCATATAATGAACTCATTTAATATACCTTTTTTAAGCAAGAGGTTCCTGAGAACACCCAAAGTTTTCAGAAAGATACCTGACAACTATTTCATCAACTGTTTGCTGTTCCCCTCTTCAATCTTCTGTATAAAGTTTGGGCTCTAAAGAGGAAAGAAGGGAGAGGAGGGCAGGCAGAACCCCCAACGTGTTTTGCCTTCTCATTTCCAATTGAGTGTATGAAATTGCAGCAAGGCAGAACCAAGCTGCCCTTACTTGTAGGCGCCTCAAAGCTTCATCTCTCCCAGGGAGAAAGTCAGGTCTATTATCTGAAAGTGTGTTTGTCTGTTACAATTTTTCTTCTCAGCCCTTTTGCCTCCACCAAGGTAAGGGTGGGCAGGTGATGGTTTGCTACTCCAGCCCTTCTGCCTGGTAGATCATAGAATCATAAAATAGTTTGGGTTGGAAGGGACCTTTAAAAGCCATCTAGTCCAAGGCCCCTGCAACTAGCAGGAACATCTTCGAGTGGATCAGGTTGTTCAAAGCCTGGTTTGACCTGAGCTTGAGAGTTTCCAGGGATACAGCACTTACCACCTCTCTAGGCAACCTGTTCCAATGTATCACAGCTCTCATTGTAAAAAACTTCTTCCTTTCAGCTGGTCTAAATTCACTCACTTTTATCTAAAAAATATTTCCCCTTGTCCCATTGCAACAGGCCCTGCTAAAACATTTGTTCCCATCTTTCTTAAAGGCCCCCTACAAATACCGGAAGGTCAGAATACGGTCTCCCTATCAGTCTCTTCTCCAGGCTCAATAATCCCAATTCCCTCAGCCTTTCCTCACAGGAAAGGTGCTCCATCCCTCCACTCATCTTTGTGGTCCTCCTCCTTTGCAGACCTCCTCCAACAGGCTGAGGCAGCTCTCACTCAGGGTGGGGAATGATCAGGCTGAAAACTGCTCCCAATAACAACATGCAGCTCAGTTAGGAAAGTGCACCTTTACTTCATTTCTATCTCTGCTTCAATGCTAGTAATTAGTGTACCGTCATCTAGAAAATAATTTTTTGTAGTATATTTAACACTCTTAGGGATGACATATAGTGATTTAACAGTCCTTTGGTGATTTTGAAACAATCTGTAGCCAGGTAATATTAAATTACAGCCTGATTATCATAATCTGATAATCATACTACAGATTATCATAATGTTAATGAAACAGATGCCTCTGTACAAACCCTTATACATCAAGTTCTGTAGCTGTATATACCTGTAGATGAAAAAACAACCCAAAACCCAGTCATACTAGAAAAGATGCAAGTACTCTTTGTTGCATCATCCAACATGAATTGAGCTTATATCCAACTTCTTTTAACCAGACTTCATTCAGTAACACAACTTGGAAAACAATCTGCCTGCAAGACTATTGTTCAGCAGGGAGACTGAGCAGTTTTGCCTAAAATTTTAGAAACCTTATCCAAATGTCACAGCAAATTATAAGAAGAGCTGAAGTCTCTCCCTCTTATACTTAAAGGACAGAATTAAATAAGCCCTCTTGCAGTTTTTTACAACTGCAATCACTGTAGAAGTTATAAGAGAAAATCCCAATCCATGTAAGAAAAATTTCTCTTTAAAGCATTTTACTGTATTTCATTGTGTCTTACTTACCTCCAAGTAATTAAGTGCTTACAGTTTAAATGACAGAACATGTTGCCATAGAAAATGGGAAATTTAATATGTCCACATTTATTATTATTATGTTGCAGAGTTATGACACCACAGCTGAAACTTTCCACTTTGAATAGTTAGCTCTAATTAAAACACAGAGTAGTGGATAATGTCTTGCCTCTCCATATGCTTATTTTTCATCTTCTGTTTTGATTACTAGATTTTAGCCCATTCCAAGGAGATTCAAGAGCTATTCCAGCACCTGCCTATTTTGTAGACAAACAGCTACGCTCGAATCATTACGCATTAATATCACATCGCAGTTTGGTGTTCTTCACAGAATCCTTAACATTAATAAACACAATTATGTTTCTCTAAATTTACAAACTCAAAAAATTATGATTTTTAGATATTCATTTTAACTGAAAATAGCTTAGATTTTTTTTTTTAATTACTCTATTCCATCTAGGATTTGTCTAACAGGCTAATGAGTCACAAAAGGCTTAATGTTCCAAAACCCATTTTAGTGTCTAATTCAGAACGTATACAAGGCCCATCGTTACAAGAACTGTATGAAGCTAATAGCATAGTATTGTGTCTGACAGGTTTTTTAGTTTATTACAAGTAAGGCAAAGACATAGCACATGTATTTGAAAGAGCCAGCTTTGCTTCATTGAACACGTTCTGCTTGGAGGCAAAGTCCATTCCCTGATTGTAAAACTGTTTGTACCAGGCTATTAAAGAGAACATGAAAAAAAAAGTTCTACTCTGTGGAGAGGCAGAGAACTGTGGAACTGTGGATAAAGCATCATCCAGGAGAGTAAAGGGATCTCTAATATAAAACACTCGGTAGGACATAAACCCAGCTCTGGACACCCTACATTCCACGAACCCAACTCTACAGTGTCTGAAAGAATGTGCAGGACTTGCCCCTACTCACTTTCCTGACCATCGAGTGGGGCTCTCCCAGGGCTTACAGGAGGTGTCCAAGACATGTCAGCCTGGGCAGAGTCAATGCTCCAGCCATGACTGGTGATGTTGAGCAATCAACCCCTTCTCTAGTGATCATAGTCCTTTAGAAATTTTGCCCAAAAATGGTGTATTTTGGGAAGGCTGTAACCATGCAAGTCTGTGTGAGACCTACCATGAGGAGCACCTAAATGAGACCTGCCTGATCCTTGGGCACCTGGAACACCACTCTTAACTCGAATCTAGTCTGTTCTACTGCTCTTTGGTTTCAAATTGAAGGTATTTTGTTTAAGAGCATAATATTGAGCGAAAAGTCAAATTTAAAAAAAAAAATTAAAAAATTAAAAAATATTAAGAGATTACAGTACTTAAGTTAGTAAGTGTGACTGAGTTCTGTGACAACATTTCCTGTATAGGAGAAAAGGAGAAGATATTTTATCCCAGAACTGTAAATAATCTTCTCAAAATTATCATCCATGCACTCTTATATAGGACTGAAACCATCTCAAACTGGAATACAGCTAAACTGTCATTATCAACATGCTTGTAACAAGCCAAAGTATTTTCCAGGTTGCTTGTTGCTATTTTGAATTACTAGTATTTCAGATCAGCAAAAGTATCCTGAAGCCAAAAGTTCAGAGCTATACAAAACACTAGTAGAACTTCAAAGACTAGGATTTTTGTACACTTTGTTAGAGTTAGGGTACAGACTGGAAAGCAGCACAAAATAAGAACCATATGAGGACAAAAATATTTACACCTATTAGGATATTTAAGGAGCCTGACAACAGTTTAAATCAGATTCTTGGAGAAGGAAGAGCTCCATTACCTGCCATATAAATGCCAACCCATAATCTATTTACAATTGTTTGTGATTAAACAGCTGAGCTATAAGATGCTTCTAGAGTCTTCAGCAAATGCTTTCCAATAGCAGGGAACTGTGACAATTCTTTGTTTGGATACTCCAGTAAAATATGCAGGATGATATATTAAACTATGCTGATAGAAATTATCACTAAGCTTAAGTGACACTGCTAGGGAATTTACTGTTCCTACACTATTTTGTACAGTAACCAGCAGAGGCGGAAGAAGCGCAGGGCTGAAGAAAAAGACAAGGGATTTTACTACCAGGTAGTAGGTGCAGGTATTTACAGCAGAGAGAATGAACTTGGCTTTCTAAACCAAATCACATTTATGTAAGTGTTTGTCTGGGTCTTGCAGTTCTCAGTGTCAGTCTTGATCTTCTCTCCCCCTCACTGTCTTGCCCACACCACTCAAGTGTTGGTCATAAGCCATTATCCTTACAATTTTCATCCTATTTTAACTCTTGAACCCCTCCAACAGCTCAAATACCAAAATACAAACATCCTAATACCAACTGTAAGTTCAATTCTTTATTTCATCTCTCCTTGTTTTCTACCTACTCTGTCTCGCTTACCCTTTCTCAGCCTTTGCAAAGGTATTTCTGCATGGTTTTAGATGCTGTACACTAAACATGGAAAGTCCTTCTTGTAAATATCCCCAGAGCTCTCCACTGTTAATAGTGGTTTAAGACACCTAGTCAGAAAACTGAAGTGATATCAAAGAGTAATTAGAAATAGCTTATATTTTCATTTTGAAGTGAATTGCACAAAAATTAGCTACCAAAGCTAGTGCTCCCAAAGTACAGAATATGGGTTATTCTTATGACTTAACTTTAGAAATCCAGATTTATTGTCTGTTTTACAAGCCTTTATTCATGTACTTACTGATCATCTTTATATTCCTTTATCCTTTGAAGGAGAAAAATGACCAGGTAAATCCATAGAATTTGAAGAGAAAGAAAAAGAATTAGAAGTACATTACTTATTCATCTTCAACAAGAGGAAAAAGCATGTTTTTAAAGTAAGTAGCATTTACAATTCATCTTCAAAAAATAAATGCTATGTTTTGAACAGACTATTTAAAGAAGTCAGTCATGCTTTTGTCCAGAATATTAGTGTAGTAAAGTGGACAATTTTAACATTTTAAAGCATGTAAATGATTCTGCCTAAAAGTACAGATGTTAACCAATATAGCTACTCTGATGATACAGGTTGTATCACTAGTAATTATTTATTTCAGGGCATTGAAGGCATGGTTGTGTTAAGAAGATACCCTATTTACTAAAATAGTGTTAAAAATTTGAATGCTGGAATCAGAACTGATAACAATGTGGGTCCTTTACACTGAGATAAAAGAAAAGTAGTTTTTTTCGTTATTAAACACCAGCAAAATTGAAGATAAGAGCAGCAAAGATCTCATTTGACATGAAAATATTCACAGATATGTATATTTCAGGTTTTAATTTATTTCTTCTCTTACCATGGGTACAAAATATCATGAGAACCCTGTTACAATTAAATGGGCAGCATCATTTTGAGTAGATGGAATCTTTTAATTTCTGGTGTAGAAACAACAAACACCTCATCTTTGTGAGGGGAATTCTTTCCAGACTTTTTTGGCTTTTGAGCTCTTAGTAGGGCTTTGACATTTTTCTCAGGACACCATTTTCTGAGTGTAGGGATCCTTGGTTTCAGGTGATGGGATACTACCAGAAAAACAAAATTGTATTGTACTGTTCATTTCCAGCACAGCACTTTGCAAGGCTTAAATAATTAAGGTAAGGATCCAGAGCCTAAAAAAGAAAACAAACGTTTGTGAGAATGGAGGTATATGTGGTCATACAGATGATGGGAGGGATTATTTTATTGCTCTTTCTTTGAAAGAACATAATACAGGATACAATGGCTGCAATGCCCAAACAAGACCCATGGTCTGTCTCCTACAAACAGGCTGTTCCAGAATGTGATGAATAATATGTCAAAATACATAATCTTGTGCCATGACCCAGATTTTATTTAGTAATTTATTAGTAATAATTTGCACAAAATTATAATTGAGGTTAGCCCTACATTTGCATATCCACCCTAACAATATAGATTTTCTTTTCACTGGCAACTTTCTTCTTGCAAATGTTAAAAAAAGTTAAGAGAGGATCTGTTTTGCTTTTTTATATGGCTATATATAACAATTATTCCAAACATTTTTCCTCTGATCTAAACAATCTTTAATTCATGAGAAAAAAACCCCTCCTTTCCCTGAAAAGCATTAATCTCTTTGTTCTTTAGTTTAAAGTAGAAAGAAAAACAGCAGAAACATTAAATAAAGCTACATCTAGACATTCAAAAAGTGCAGCTTTATTTGGTATTGCCCAAGAGAGATATTCTCAAACTGCAGTACACTATTCCTCATTCTAATTGCTGCTTGACCCCTGATTTACACCTCAGCTGTATTCTCCGATAAGCATTTTGCATTTCTTTCCCTTACAGGCTATAAATAATTTCTAGTTTCTTTTCCAAGAGGAGAAGCAGAAGTTTTATTCACGCACATGCAGGATTGCCAGCGCATAAGCCATCCTGGTAGTAAAAACAAAAAAACTGTCTCCCTTCAAAACACATCTGCCAGTTAAATGAAAGGCCACTTCACGAAAGCCCTTTAGCGTTACTCAGAGCTTTCTGAAGGCCAGTGAGAGGATGTCTCTCATTAAAGTTCCCAGTTCCCTGAAGTTCTTTCCATTACTGGCATATAGGAGAGTGGTTTTGGGGTGTGCCCTCATAATCAGGTAAGGAATTGAGCTTTAATAAGACAACATTATGGGGTTTTTCAAGCGTAAGCATTTGTCATGTCAAAGGATTGGTCAGAGGAGTGAGGAACTGCATGTCAGCAAAATTCATTCTTGTTAGGCTTACCTCGATGAAGGAGTACTGAACCTTCCTGCCTCTGACTTCTTGGTATCCTCTTTGGCATCCACAGTACTGATGTCTGCAAGACCTCTCCTTCCTTT
The DNA here is from genome assembly GCA_036630365.1 of Acanthiza pusilla. Lineage (NCBI taxonomy): Eukaryota > Metazoa > Chordata > Aves > Passeriformes > Acanthizidae > Acanthiza > Acanthiza pusilla. The sequence goes on from JAXCHO010000095.1 coordinate 3,958,221, forward strand.
CGTGTACTTTTACATCCATCACACACATCCTTTCAGAGTCCTGGGAGCCTGTATCTCTATCGAGCTCAGGGAATCTTTCAGGCGGGTACCACCAGAGGGCAAAGCCGGATCAGGAACATCTGAGCTCATCCCGGCTCTGTCCCGCAGCCAGGCTGTGATGAGGGTCAGGACCAGCCGCTCAGCAGCCTGCATGCTCTCGGTTCACACAGGACATGTCACAGCTGCAAATAATTGCAGTCACCCGCCAAAACCCCCTGTCTTCAGGAAAGCCTTGGCATCTCTGGGATATGAAATTAAAGGCCTGGCAGTGTAATTAGACTACAGCTCCATTACCTTATTATAACCTCTTTCAGTTTTCGTGGGAATCCCCAAAATTTTGCTATAAGCAATAAAGGAGAACAACATGAGAAAAACTAATAGCATAATTCACATTTTAGATACTTCAACCCTTAATTCTGAACTCACTGAAAGATATTCTGGTCTAGAAATTTATTTAGAGAAAAGAAGGTTTTACAGCTTCATCTCTGGAAACATTGACTCTATCTTTGAGTGGGCCTCAAGCCTGGATGCAGTCTCCCTTTCAGCAAGACACTGTCATCATGTTCATATGGCACATTTGAAATCATGGTACAGTAGCCAGCTATCACAAGACCACCCACCCTATTCAAAATTTTAGCTAGAGGATGCCTTTTACTTGAAGTTGATCAGAAAAACTGAGCAAATATGCATTTCTTCCATAGAAAGTATTTAGTCCCCAAAATATATTCAAGCAATTCATGAATCTGATTTTTTTAAGAGGAGGTTTCACTTAAGGGAAACCACCTGCATCTCGCTCTACTTCAGACCTGTCCAGGTGCTCCATGCAAAGACTGCTTCCCTTTCCACTTCATGATTAGTGTCTTCCTAAGCATTTACATTCTCCCCTAAGACTCTGTGCTATTCATACTGAAGAAAATTAGAGAACAGGCAAAAGCGATTACTGATCAACACAATCAGTGTAACTCGAGGAGTAATTCTGTGAGCAGTGTTTCTCAGGCAGCAATGCCATCAGTAACCAGCCTTTTGTAGCAGAGTGAGGAGAGGGTGCTGCATGCTCTGAAAACTTCACACGTGCTTCTTAAGAGAACCAGCAGCTCCCACACCACACTTACATACCCAACACCACAGCTGGTTTTCAGTCATAACAATCTTCTGCTGACCCAGACACTGGCAATACCACCCCTCCAGCTGAGAGAGTGAGTCAGGCTGTTGGTAGAGCATTTATTTTCCAGTGAGATATGATTTGGTATGCACTGGAGAGCTATGAAACATACCTCAGCAGCAATGAACACTCTAAAGGCAGAGAGGCAAGCCTTCATCCAGCAGAGTGGAGTGCCATAAAGTGGAGCAGATTGATACCCAAATGTGTGGAAAATGTCAGTGTTAACAATCACTGCAAGCAAATAGGCTGCTCTGTACACAGTCTAGAAAATGATCCACCGGTACTGGTCAAGGAGGCACCCATCCATTAATAATCTGTGAATGGAAAGTGTTGTGGTGTCTAATTCACACATGCTTTTGGGCCTGGCTGCACTGAAAATGTGTTCCTTGAGGTACCTTGCTGGGTGCTTTCCTGAGCGCTCACCCTTCCTGTGAGCTGGTGAGGCTCGGTCAGGGATGGAGCTGGGGGACAGAAACAGACTCCAAGAGACCAAAGCAGTAGAAATCTGCTTTAGAGAAGCATGATGCTGGAAAGCCTATCCTTTTCTCTTTTGTGCTAGTCACAGACAAGCTTTACCACTGTGACTTTCGGCAATTTGATCCTCCCTGGCCAACCTTGCCACCTTGGCTTCTTGGAGAAGAGATGCCATGAAACAATAGGAGTTTTAAAATCATATTCTCAGCCAATATTGTTACAACCATCAGGAGAGTTTTATCCAAGGCTCTCCCTTTAAACAACAATAACAGTTTTAGGGTGTATGCATGAAGATAAGGTCACTACTGTTCATGCTAATATTGCACTGTACCAATGAACTTCAAAAATACAGCAGTACAGGTAGGGACCACACCTGCTCTTTTTGCAATAAAGACATTTAAGCTGGGAAGAATGCCATTACACAGCTGAACTATCATTTTCAATGTCTAGAAACAAAACCTGTGAACAATTAATCCTTTAATCTCTATTATAAATTATATCTTCCAGATCATATTCCTAGCTATTTTAAAATATACTGATGCCTTTCTGAAAGGAATCTTACCATTCAGAAGAACTCCTGCTATCAGACAACACTGGTTTTTAATTTTCTTATTTTTTAATATCATTTTGTTCTCAAGTGAACTTATGTTTATTGTTTTAGCAATACTGTACTCCCTGTATGTATTCCCTTCACTGTTTGTGACATAACAATCACAGTATTGCTGTGAAGAACACTGAAGTCAGCAGGAATAGGGTGTTAAAAATCAAGATACCTTAAGTTTGTGCAATTATTTGCATTAAAAGAGGAAATATAAAAATATACAAAAGCATATCAGATCTCCACAAGACAACTTCACGAAAAGCCATTGACTTTCAAAGGGTATTTTTACATTTATAATTGCATGAAGACAGTGGGTTTAAAAAAATAGTTTTTTCTACCACTGACTTATAGAAAGTAAGATCTCTAAAATAATTAGTATATATAATTTTAGCATACTATAAAACCATGTTTGGGATCCAGAAACTACAAACCAAAATGTCCAGTTCGAACTTCTCCCCAAGCCCTCTTCCCCGTATACATTTAGTTAGCGTAACAAACAACATACACAATATGTATTTTTAAGAATCCTTCAGAAGCATTGAGATCTTATGCCATTCACTTGGTGGGGAAGTATTCCTGGACGTCTTCAGCTCCTTTGCTATGCTTTACAATTTGACAGCCTCTGCATCTCTGCCTCTGAAGCTGCACATGAGCAAAACAGACCTGGTACTTTCTCCTTCTGCATCTCAAAATATTTGTGCTCTTAAACCTCAGTAGTAGCAGAAAAGACCCAGAGAATCCATTTTACGTTTCCTCTGTCCCTTCTCCCAATAATGAGAATGTTATCATTTCCAGGCATCTATGTACAACAGGTCTTAATGCTGTCAGTAAACGAACTTGAATGTTTATAGCAAGCCACAAACCTAAAATGTAGGTCTCCACTCTTCTGTGCCAGAGGGCTGTGATGGCAGTTCCATAAAACGCTTTTCTTAAAAACTTGCCCAGACCCTACTGTGTCCAAAGATGCTCCTTCTGCCCCCACCCATAACACTGCTGTCAGACACCATCTCTGAGCACTTACCTCACTTAGAATGCCTCTAAACCAAAGTCAGAGTATGGAAAGCAGAGGAAGCACAAGACATTTCACTTCACAGTTAATCTTTTAGGAAGCAGTAAGATCACTTACCATAGTTGGAACACCTTTCCAAATTAACCTTCTTTGGGAAAATTTCTTTTATTTGCATAGTTTTAGTCATACAAGTATATGTTCTGTGTAAAATACATTTCACACAGCAAGAAAAATTCTATGTTCTTATCACCTAAATAACATAGAAAATATGTTCACCTAAAAAATCCTTGTCTCTTTAGACTGCTAAACTGTGAGGTCCAAAGCAGTAAACAAGGAAAACCTCAGATGAAAGCATCTCACTCATCCAAAAAACAATTCCGGTTGATCAAAGTTCTCAACAGAGTTAAGTATCAGCCCTTGAAATGCATTTGCATGTTGGTACCAGAACAGGGTGCAGAAAGCAACTGTCATTTAATCAACTGGGTACTTCCTTCCTACCCCATATGACAAATGCTGCCGAAAAAATAGACAAATTCTGAAGGTAACAAAGACCAAAATAGTGGCATTCTGTGTATACAATTTCTATACAAGAATTAAACATTGAACAATCAGAACAGACAAGTCAATACACTAGTATTCTTTAATCACTTAAAAAAGTAATTTTTGTTTGTCCTTATTATTTAAAAGCATTATGAATTAATGAAATTATATTACATTAAACTGGGTGGTCGGTTTGAGCTTCATCTTTTCCCTTCCATCACAGTGCCAATTGATTTAAGACATTTGAGACCTTTCTGTATTCATTACTTTATTTGCCGATTCTAGAACAGCAAATCTATAAACAACTAATTTCTGTATGATACAATGTCTTTAGTATCCTGAAGCTGCATCAGTCAAGAAGAGTGATATTTTCAGGCATTTGTGGCTTTGCAGTCATTCTACACCAGCCTGCAGCTGATCTCAGAGGGAACTATTAAAGTAAATTTCCAGAGTTTCCTAGCCATGCCACACTCTCGGGAATTAGGAAAGAGCAATCACAACATCTGAAATAAACTTTTTAAAAAAAACTTTAACTTCTCTTCAACATATTTAGATAGAACCAGAAACTCACCAAATTCACCTGTTTATTCTTCATTTGGGCAGCCAGCTCTCTGCAGATGAGATGCTATGAATCCAGCTGCCTTTCCCTCATTCTAGGAGATGTAGGAGATGTGACAGGTTCAAGTCTATCAGCAGAGTGCAACGCTGGTGCATTTCTACAGCAGGGAGGCGGAAAAAGCAGGCGTGGAGGGAGAAAAATCAGCCCTCACAGCAGTTTAAGAGTTCTGGCATGTTGTTTCTGCCACAGGTTCCTATGACTAGCTTTAGCTGATCTCCCCTCCTCTGACATTGCTGCCTGTAGAGCTGGGGAGTGCAAAGGAAGGCTAATCACTGTGCACCTTGAGCCATCTCCTGCAGGAAGCCCCAGGGGTTTATCGATACCTGGGGAGGAAAGAAGTTTTGCCACCTGTCACCTGGGATAAAATGATCAATTTCCTAACTCTAGCACTAATGTTGGATTCAAAGCCAAGTGATAATTATCTCAGCTGGTTCTTAAAATAACCTATGAATGACACTGATTGTGATTATTAAAACTGGTGTGAAAGGCATTGTGGCATATGTGTTCATTGGGTTTATTTATAGATTAATTTTCCTCTGTTTACAGTCATGTTGAATTCAGGAAGGGATAGGAGTTTTCCCCTGTGAGAAGAGCTTCCTCTTTTCCTAGTTGATATAATTTCTAGCTAGATGCATAAATTGGCAAACCCTTCACACTAATGGCAAACTACAATAAAACAGTTGGTGGTTACTTAAAAATTCACTTTATTTATTTATGGCTGTATAAATAAAGGCTTGAATCAGCTTTGCTAGTGTCACAGAGAGACTGATAAGATGCTGTTTTCTAACATGTTGAGGGTTACAGGCTACCAGACAAAGCACCCCTGCAGCCTGAGCTCTGCTTTCAAGTACTGCTTATTCGAACAAACTCATGAGATCATTTCACCTCTTTGTAAGCAGGTGAAGGAGCAGTAAGAAATTCCTAGTCACTGTTAGAAGAAAAACAAAATCATTTGAAGCTTGCCTGACTGTAACTTTGGACAAGCCTCAGAATGGACTTGTAAAAGTACAGGTACAAAAAAATAATAGTCTAAGCAGTAATATGACTGAGTTTTTTTACCATACTTTACATGTGACTTAATTTAATTTTGCTTTATCAAATATGACAAAGTTCAGTGACTCAGTAAACCTAGACCTGTAGTTTTTTTCTCTGTTGCTCCCCAAAACTTGACCAAGTTCCTTAAATGCCTCCCTTTTTCTTTTAACTTTCTACATGCCTGTAGAACCGTGTAGATCCTAGGAAGCTCTAAGAGTCTTGGGTACAGGCTTTGTACATTGGTCTGTCTGTGACATTGAGCCAGAAGCACTCTGGCCTCTGCTTCCATAGCAATGCCCTCCATTAGATAACTCATACTTCAGACTGTTTATAAATACCTTTTAGCAAGAACCTCTGGCTGTTCAGAACACACTGTCAAATTGCCCTCAATTAAAATTATCACTGAGAGCTTGCAAGGAGGAAAACATCTCCATCAGTAAGCAGGGTCACCTGTTATATAACAAAACCAAATTCCTTTCCTCTCTCTGCCTTTACATTTCTGAAACTTCTCTCCCATCTCACAGCTGTTACCCTCACCACTTCGCCACAGTGCATGAGTCAAGATTGATGCAAGACTGAGAGAAATCAAGGACAGTGCTTCAGTGCAGCAGTGAGCTCAGGTGTTCTGGAGGGGTTACAAATTCCCACTCCCAGATGAAGTCTTATTACATATGCTGTAACATGATTTCTTTTCCAGTGGCTACCTTAATGATCAAAAATGCTAGGCATCCCAGAAATGGGGAGCAGAATTTCCTGTCTGCAGAAAATCTTGTTCTTGTAAACCACCCCCTTGTCCCAGCAGACCTTGAATGTTCTCTCAGCCTGTTCCCACTGGGATGTCCCTGGATTGCATCCATGGCAGGCAACATTCATAGTCATTTTGATTTCGACGTGTGCATTTCCACAGCACAGACAGGAGATGAGCCTGTGCTCTCTGTTTTTCAGGAAATTCTGGACACTATTACATACAATTAGACCCAAACACTACTTTCTGCATCTATAAGTTTATCGGGGGGGGGGGGGGGGGCGGGGGTTGCTTTGAAAAAGCAGAATACCTGGACCAGGTCCATTCAAGAACTTATTCTGGAGCGTGTATATACACCTCTCTGCAGTTTTGAGTGTAGCATTTCAAATGTCTGATGAAAGGCCCTGTTAATATTGGCATTTTCTTCCTGGCTAGCTTTAGGCAGTGCTGCGCTGGGTTGGTTTTCTGTTCTGGGTCAGTTTGTTGTTCTGGGTTGGTTTGCTCTCCTGAGTTTGCTGTTCTGGGTTAGTTTGGTGATCAGTATGAACTGACTTTGAACTGAGGTCTAAGGTGTACCATACGTAAAGAGTTTTCATGCCAAATTGTACTTCAGGTAAGAAAAAAAATGTCTTCCAGATACAAAAATCCAGACCCTTTCTGCATGTCAACTACATTTCCTTTCCTCTCTTTTCTTTTCTTTTCTTTTCTTTTCTTTTCTTTTCTTTTCTTTTCTTTTCTTTTCTTTTCTTTTCTTTTCTTTTCTTTTCTTTTCTTTTCTTTTCTTTTCTTTTCTTTTTCTTTTCTTTTCTTTTCTTTTCTTTTCTTTTCTTTTCTTTTCTTTTCTTTTCTTTTCTTTTCTTTTCTTTTCTTTTCTTTTCTTTTCTTTTCTTTTCTTTTCTTTTCTTTTCTTTTCTTTTCTTTTCTTTTCTTTTCTTTTTCCTCTCCTCTCCTCTCCTCTCCTCTCCTCTCCTCTCCTCTCCTCTCCTCTCCTCTCCTCTCCTCTCCTCTCCTCTCCTCTCCTCTCCTCTCCTCTCCTCTCCTCTCCTCTCCTCTCCTCTCCTCTCCTCTCCTCTCCTCTCCTCTCCTGTCCTGTCCTGTCCTGTCCTCTCCTCTCCTCTCCTCTCCTCTCCTCTCCTCTCCTCTCCTCTCCTCTCCTCTCCTCTCCTCTCCTCTCCTCTCCTCTCCTCTCCTCTCCTCTCCTCTCCTCTCCTCTCCTCTCCTCTCCTCTCCTCTCCTCTCCTCTCCTCCTCCTTCTTTTCCCTTTCCTTTTCCCCTTTTTCCAAAGATCAAAGAAAGTTAAAGCCTTCATTTTTGTCTACAGAGACTTACATTTTTTTACAGTAAAAAGTAAAAATTTCTAAATCACATTATTATTATTGAAAAAAAAAAAAAAACACGAGAGAAAGACACTATCTTGATGACATTCAAGGTTCTTTATCCTTTTCATCTCACTCATACTATTTTCTTCCAATAATGGTTTTGACAGCTAAGATAACATGTGGATAAAACAGCAGGTGTGAGTCAGACCTTACTCCAAATTTCATCCTGGAGAGAATAACAACTACAATCTAGTTTATTTTAAAACAAAAGATAGGAGGATTGGTACGAAAAATTATATAATAAAGATTTTTCCCTAACATGCAAAGCTACAGTGCAAGGTTAAAAACTTACAGTACAAAAATATAGATTACCTCTTCCACCTCAAATATGTCTAAAGTCAATCAATGCTAAGAATTTGTCCAGAAAAAAGTGTACTCTTTAAAACTAGAAGTTTTCTAACTTACAGTGATGAAAGGAAATTAATGGTATGATTTTGATGTTCTTCCCTTTCAGCTATGCAGCAATATCTGGGTTTCAAACATTTTGTGATCATGTTACTATTTGATAAATAGTTTTCATTTCTATGTATATATATATATATATATATATATATATATATATATATATATATATATATATATATACACAGTGCAGTAAAAATAAAAATTAAGCATTTTAGGGTGTTTAAAAGGTTGTTTTTAAACTTCAATTTTTTGGTGGACTGACTTCCAAGTTGTTTGGAATATAAAGTACAAGATAATAAAGATGATGGCTTGACTACAGTGTAGTCACTGTAATTTCAATGTGAAAGAAAATTACATGGTAAACTCCAGAAGCAAAGCACAGACTGCCACTAGCTGTTCTTTGGATTTAAATTGCAATAACATAATGCTATGAATAGTTACTGTTGTGTAGAAGTCAAAATTATTTTTGCTTTTAATTTTGCTTTTCCCTGCAAGCAGCAGGGTAACCCCACCAGAACTTCATAAACCTTGCTAAAATCTCACTGCTATTGTGGGTGACATGCAGTGGCAGCATAACACAGCAGAAGTAACACAGGACAAGGAGACAACATGTAACATAGTTCATTCCATTCCTTCTTTTTTAGTCACACAGAAATCATTTCCCTTTTGAAGCAGACATAGCCATGCACTGTATTTATCTCTGGACTTTGCTGCTGTTCCCAGATTTGTTGAAATGACCACTGGCAGTTTGGGCATATATACATATGTGTATGTATATATGCAATCTTCTTTATCCTACCATTCTTACAAATGTCTGCTTTTCTTGTGTTGTTCAACGTTGTTCTTTTAAAATTATGCTTGGTATATAAATGTGCACACACACATTCAAGCCTGATACAACGTTCTCTTTTTGAGACCTTCACCAGCTGAAAAAGCCTTTGATCTACCAGAGCAGTTAGTACATAACCTTGAAATAATCTTATTAGACACTCAAATAGATTTAGAAGTATTTGCTTTATAACAAGGACATTAAGAAAGCTTTTTCCCCCAAGTCACATATTAGATTTGAATCTAAAAATGCGTATTTTCTTAATCCTCATGTACTCGAAACTTTCATTGCAATCATGTAACTAAATATCATGATAAGCTGAGTAGTTGACTTAGAATTAAAAAACCTCACAAGAATTCATAAAGCTGAGTCTTCCTTTCCATAGCTTGTACAATTATTGCCAATGAAAAGTAGCTTTGGAAAGGTATGCTAGAATTTGATTATTGAACACTGAAAATTGAAGTGGAATGTTTCACCTGAAGTAAGAGTTTGAAAGTAAAAGATATTAATTCAGTTTTGATTGTTTATTCATGTATTTGTCTTACTGTTTGTTGCCAGATACTCAGCAACTTAATAAATTCTCTAATTTAGGCATTTTTTATTTTCTTTTCACGAGCAAAACTGGCAGTGAGGTCTAATGGATTAATATGTTGAGCCAAATATCTTTTATATAGCATTAAATACTTTTGCTGAGAGGCACCTGAAACCAGTTGCTATAGTAATGTTTTTCAAGACAGCCCCGTGTTGATGTTGTGCATATGGGGTAGAAATGCAGAGAGGAAATGAACCACTTTGTTTTTCCATGCACAGGAAGGCCAGCCTGCACAACTGTTAACAAATGAGCAAAAAATGTCACAGATTGGTAACCATTTGGAGGTGGGTGGAGTGGGAGGTGAGTGGAGAAGAAACAGGTCAGATCTGCACCACAAAGTTGGGGGAAGGTGTAAGTAATGACTATATATACATGTATTCTAATTATCTCATTAGCTGTCAGGGAAGATACCAAGAAGAGCATGAGAGAAATGTACTTCAGCTCTCCAGCATGACCAGCGCCTCTTGTTTCAACATCTCCTCTCCTCTCACCAGCTCTGGCAGAACCTGACAACCTGGTTCAAAACCTTCGCAGCCAAATTTCACTTCAGAGATCTTTTGCTTTAGACCAGAAGCTGGCAAGCAGGACAAGTTTCCTTGATTGTTTCCCTTCTCCCCACTTCCCGCCACAAACGCTTCATCTATTTGTTGCCCTTACTGCCCAACAAGTGGTGCCACTGTCATCTCTCTGACTGTGAAAGAAACAGAATAAAGTGTGCAGTAGCATTAAGGTTATCTTACTACACTTCTGTAAAATTCTCTTTGATGCAGGTGGTCCTTAAGTTTGATTCTGTCAGAACATAAACTTTTCTTCTTTAACTTCTCCCACACAACGGCATTCATGCAAGCTGTAACGGTGCAGACTCACACTTTTCTTGAAAATCTCCCACTGAGGTGAAGCTTGCGTAAACAGAACAGGTGGAGTTTGAAGAAAAAATGGTGTCCAAAATAATGTTTGGGTTTTTTTAAGTTAGGCAAAGCTCAAGATATGACTACTGGTCTTGCAAGCTAGGAAGTGATAATGCAGTGACAAATAAAGGTGCTTTCCTAGTACAGAGCTCTTGTTTAATGGGCTTACAGAAGGAGCACTAGATACAGGGAGTTCCTATGGAATCAGAACTGGTCCTGTGGACTTAACTTTTTGGAAATTCATTCTTCATTGGCTGTAGTTTATGCTATGATGGATTAAGGTAGAAGTAGGGAAATGAGTGCTGGTATAGATTTATATTCTCTGCTGTTAACTTCAGAGGTTTGAGAACAATTTCTCCAGCAGTTTGATTTTTCCAGGTACAGGCAGGAGGATTACTGACCTTGTCAGCCTCTCCAATGAGCCTTTCCTGCTCATGCCTGACCCAAGAGACACTAAAATCCATCCTGTCTCAGCTGCAGGGTCACTCTAGACCATGTTGAACTTGGGGAAGCTTTGGTGGTCATGATAGGCACAGGGAGAGGATGCAGTGCCAGCAGATTGAACGCTGACAGCTGGGGCAATAGCAGCAGGGGCTCCTGGTACTGGACTGACGAGGATCTGATTTCAGATTTACCCATCCTGGTCTTGAATGTGTACCAGGAGTAAGAGCCTGGACTCTGAAGAAGCCAATGGTTGATAATCCTATTCTGTTTCCTGGAGGTGGTTGGGAAAACAAAATTAAGATAATTTTGTGGATTATCTTTTAAAAATAAGTTATATTATATTATATTATAAAATATTATAAATCAATTGCTTATTTTTTGCCCCTAGTTTGATTCACTTCTACCAGTTCCATCACAGTTTAACTAATGTGTATTAAATGAGCTTCCAGCTGCAAACTGCACAGCTAGGCAGGTGGCTGAGAAGATGGACATTGATTGTGCATATTAGTGCTCAAGGCTAAAACTGAGATGCACAGGTGACATTAGCTGTTTGCATTACTCTCATCAATGAGCACAACATCATCTTAGCAATACAGATAATTGTAAAGGAGAATTACTTTAAGCGTGTTTTACTGTCTGCTACTTCATTCAGTGCTGTTAAACTCAATCTGTTTTCACCAGATAATGTCAGTGATAACTTAAAGAACACAAAGAACATGAAGAATTATGTGCCAGAACTTCCCAGACTTAGTTTCATAAGAGTTACCAAGTGATATTGAAATGCAGGTAAACACAGTTTTTATGCAAAATTATGGACTGACACTTCTTTGGCAAAGAAGCATTGAAGAAAGACTCAGATACAAACTGCACTTATTCAGGCTACAGAAGAGCCGATCCAGGGCTATATCCTTTCTATCTTTAGTGCATATACTTGGTAAATAAGTCTATCTTTGTCTGGTGTCTCAGAGACACCAGGCTGAGTATAAAACATATTGTTATTTCTGCACACTCAATTAACTTTGTGATGACGCAAAGAAAAGATAACATCCAAGAAGAAGTTGTTTGTCCGATACATACAAAATAAACTAAACATGAGTGGATTTATCTAAACAATTTTTTTTGGCTGTTTAATGTTTCTCTGGTTTCATGGGATTGTAGAATCACAGAACACTCCAGATTGGTAAGGACCTCAAAGGACCACCTGGTGCAACATTTGTGGGAAAAGGAGGCTATATGAGATTATCTAGCACCCTGTCCAAAGACATCTTGAAATCTTCCAATAATGGGGACTCCACCACATACCTGGGGAGGTTGTTCCAGTGATGGGTTGTTCTCACTGTGAACAATTTCTTTCTTATGTCAATATGAAATCTCTCCCAGTGAAAATCCCATTGCCTCATGCCTTCTCCATGTGGGTACTTGTGAAGAGACCTTCCATCCTATTTGTATCCACCCTTTAAGTGTTGAAATGCTGTGATGTGGTCTCCACAAGCAGTATCTTCTCCACGAAAAAGAGACAGAGCTCCTTCAGTCTTTACTCAGGGAATGTTCCTCAGCCCTGTGATTGTCATAACCACCTTTGACTCTCTCCAGTCTTTCTGTGTCTTTATTGAGCTGTGGGGCCCAGAACTGGTTGCAGTGCTCCAAGTGCAGCCCGACAAGCACTGAGCAGATTGGGATGATTCTGTCTCTGTCTCTGGCAATGTCCCAGCGGATGCAGCCCAGGCCTTGATTTGCCTTGGTTGCTGAAGCGGTGCACTGTGTGACTCCTGTCAGCCAACACCTAGGCAGAAACAGGGCAAGATCTGATGTTAGTCCTAACTGTAGAGTGGTTCTTGTTGGATACAAAAATATACACCCACACTTCCACTTATTGACTATATGCATGTTAGCAATCAGTTATAATACAGGAGAAGTTCAAGCATTCCAAATCCCACTAGTAAACAGTTAATCCAATTCCATATTTTGACTCTCACAGGAAAAGAGCCATCAGAAGAGAATGACCAATTAAATTTATTTGTCCGTGTAAAGCAGGTCTTTCTAGCAGAAAGATCTTTTTATTATTACATTTACCCTCCAGTGAATAAAAACACATGGCACAAAGCATGGTACCTGGGTAGAAAATGATCTTCCTGTCTGTTGTGCATTTTCAAGCCTTTCAAAAGAGTGTCCCAATTTCAGACAAGAGTTTGGTTGCTGGTTGTTAATGGAATGACTAAACAATTGCTCTGAATGTTTTGTCTAGATTGAAAATTGTTTCATGTAATTAGTTGATATTTTCAAGACAAAAAATTATCTCAGATCTTGCCAGTGGATTTTGCTGGTTTCAAAACTCTTTGTTTAAGAATTCTTTCAATGCCAGCTTATTCAGAATATTTTCGCTGATAATTTCCCCACTGTTGATAAACTTTCATACATCTCCAAATCACAACCTGAAGAACACAAACTGTGAATTTTATTTGTAAGCATTCCAAGGATATAAGGGTATGAAATAAACACTGAAAATCAGATCAAGAAATCATTCGAATATTTCACAGCATTATTGATTCCCTGGGACAATGTAGGCAGTCTGGATTGTTGGCATGTTTTTAAGGGGTGACAATATTTCTAACTAATCTGATTTTTTTGTCTGTAGATAATGAACTAGATAGTGCAAAGAGATCAGTCTTAACAATTAAATTACTTTGTTGACAGTTTTTCTGTGACACTTTGCCTCTTTTAATTTTTCTTTTCTTTAGTTGCTCAGTTTAGTTAAAAATAATCTATATTATATACATATATTGTATATTAACCAGTTCCCTGATCCTCTTCTTTCTTTATTTAGACAAAACAAAACCAGAGGCAATTTTATTAAATCTGAAGGATACATGGACCTTGTGATTGCCATCTTCAGTTGTTATTTGTCAGGTTTCCTTTGGTTTAACTTAAGTCTTTGAATATGAAATGAAGATCTTCTGATGGTAGCAAAACCTAATTTTGTATCATATCTCTTGTTTCTGAAGCACTTTGCAGTCTGTCTGTCTCATTTCATGTGCCCACACACAGACACAGAGCATCAGCCATCCTTAGTGGGAGGGTGCCAGCCACACAAGCCCACCAGTAGCCAACCAGTGTGCTGCATGGCAGCGGCAAATGGGAATATTGGCCAGGGATGCCACATCAAAACCTCCTCTGCAGAATATGCCACGAGATTTTTGACACCCATAAGGAGAAGATGTCTTGATTTCTGATCATTAAAGAAGAGGTCCATGCCAAGAACATGACTTAGTGGAAGGAGGGGTAATACCAACTTGTCAATAGTCTGGGCTAGGAGTCTTCCAGAAGTGAAACAAGGAAAATAATTGGAGCATAAAAGCCTTCACTTTTGTCCTTGATGAGCAATCTAAGATGACCAAATCTATGAGGAAGCCATCACCATAGCATACAGCAGGAGACAGATTTGCAACGTACCTGAAGGTGCTCCATAAGCCTCAGAATTAAAAACCTGCCTCAAAAATCTGACTTTGGCACAGCCACAGGAAGGACAGCTCTGTGGAACCAATGCTAATGTTCCTCAGGACTGGATTTCATGCTTCTGCACGACTGACATTAAGCAGCTGGCCTACAGTGTACACTAACATGCTGTGAGTGCTCCCAGCAGAGGGTCCAATCCTCCATGGTAACGCTCTTCAGGGAGCTCTGGAAATGCTTTAATTATTAAAATGAATAATTCCTACCAACACATTTAATTGGAAAATATTACATGTTTAAATGGGCACTAATGGAAGGGCTCTGAAAAATCTGACTATATAATACAGTATGCTGTTTGAAGTGAATTTGAGCAATATTTTTTCAGCGAATAACACCATGCATTATTTATCCCCTCTCTTTTTAATCCTATCTGATAGTTCATATGAAGAAGGAATCATTGGAACCTCAGAAATAAAATGCAAATGTGTGAATTGCCCCCTGCGAGCTTAACCTGCCGCTGCCAGCTCATCCTCCTTCCTTGTTTCCTGTCCCTTAGCTTCCGAGGAAGTAGTTCAATGAATTTATTGCTGCAGGACAAACTAACCCCCTTGTTTCTGCCTTGGCGCTGGGAGGACTGTGCAGGCTGACCAATTACAGGAACACTTGTTACCACAGCCTGACAGAGATGGGACCTAATTAAAGGCAAGAGAAGGCCAATGTGAGTGCAGACTCGTAGGAGTCACAAGGGAAGAGGGTAGAAAAGAAGGTTTCAGGACATAAATATCAGCCACACAGAGGAAGAAAGGATAGGTGTGAACAGGAATAACCAGAAGGGTCACCAAACATATCTGCAAAGAAGTTGCTACCTGAAGCCTTCAAGGCAGGGATTTGGAACTAATTGATCTTTAAGGCACTTTTCCTGCCCTTTCATTCTGGGATTCTGTGATTCTATGAAATATACAGCTTCACATTTGGAGGTATCTAAACTGTTCTAATTGCTTTCTGTCGTGAGAGAGGGGCATTCAAAGAAGGATTTATGACTCCAGATTAAGTTCTGCCCAGAGCTCACAGTGAGCCTTTCCAAAGGGAAGGACCCACTGGGTATACTACAGCCTTGAAAAGTAATTGTACTGTCAAACTTTGCCTGATCTAATCTGAAAAAAAAATCAGTCTTCATATTTCTTGGCATTTTTTTTTCCTCCCCAGAAGGTTCCCTTCTGGATATAAGCATGGTGGAAAAATCAGGGAGCCACTTTCACCTGAAATTTGCCTTCTCTCTCTCAAAGTCAAGTAGGAACATAAAGAGATGCAGGATTGGGATATTCAAGAGAGGTTTTGTAAGAAAAAAGGTCAAGGTAAGAAGGTGGGGAGTCAGAGTACATTTTCTAAGAAATAAATTTTTGCTTTGAAAATGTCATCTGTTATTTTAACTGACTCTGAGCAGGACCCATAGGTACCAGGGCAAATTTGTTTTGTTCTGCCTAGTTTCTGAAAAAAGTGATCTCAATCCTTTCTGAGCTCTTTTTCCTCATCTCAAACTAGACCATTAGTTTGCACGTTTTTCTGCTTACTGTGACACTAAAACAGAATTGTGGAGACTTTCTTATTTGTTGCAAATACGACACTTCTCAGGCCTGTCCTTTTTCTTTTTTTTTTAATTCTCTCTGTGCATATTCATTAGCTGCGAGAACATGTTGAAGGTAATGAGATTTCTTGTGTAGATGTTGAAGACTTCACACTCCTGTGTTCCAAAATAGAGAGATTCTGTAGGTATCTTCTCTGCCCGGAAGATCCAGCACAGCATAGCACAGCAAGCTTGGGAGGGGAGCCAGCAACACTCTAGTGCACTTTGCAACACAGACGCATTGGCACTGTGTGGGACTGCAATATTCATTGGTATCACACTACTGGTAGTAGTTACCAAACTGCCCTGCTGCAGCTCACAGATGAAATTCAAGCATACCCAGAGCACAAACCCACCTGTTCCCTTGGATTTGATTCCCCTGTAGCACTGTATCTTGTGTGCAATTTGGCTATTTTTATCAACAGCTCCGTTTGCATTTGTGTCTTCTGCCTAACTTCTTTGTTTTATATTTAACATGCTGTGGTTCCTTGAGTAAACAGCTTGCACATTGGAATCTCGCGTGGCTGCTTCTGCTGAGTCAGATATCAAAATCAAGCTTCTGGTAAGGAGTCCGTGACATATGGACAAAGCTGTGTTTAATCCAACCCTTGCGTGTGATTTGAAGCTCTGATTAACTCAATTATAACCAATTTCATCAACTCTCAACACATTTGAAAAGAAAAACAAAACAGGAAAAAAAACTAAGACCGGGACCTTTTCCAGACAAGAAAAATAAATGAGGGTGTAAAAAATGGCTTCAATATGAAAAGACTGAAGTTTCTCTAGACACTGGAGTGTTTGCAAGCTCCTGGACTGCCGTAAAACAGGAGCCGAACACACAGCTATATATGCCACAAGGAGAATTTCCACAGATCCTTTGAGCTTGCTGGAAGATAAATGTGAGTAAAGAGAAGCGAATGAAAGCTGTTTGTTCACACTGCAGTTTCTTGCCCGCATGGTGACTTGTCTTGCCAATTCTGAAAAGCCAGGTTTTCCTTCAGGCCTCAAGAGATACAAAAGATAAGGGCTTTTGGCTTTGCCTGTTGCTCTTGGGAAGTTTCAACGTATATACTTCATTTTCTCCACCATACAACCAGGTACTGAAATGTATCAGATGCAGCATGTAGCAAAATATCATATATTGCCATCCTGCTAAGAACTAATTTGGTCAAAACAATTTTGTTTCGCAAGGCTAAAACTCAGCAGTAATTTTCACATACAGATACTGTTCTAGAAATACTCATAAACGTTAAAAAAGGCACAAAAGTTGTAAAATTAATCTAATGCAGTTAGAAGCAAATTGATGCTGTATGGAATTATGATTACACATAGAAATATGTTTTTGTGAGTTAAATGTGACAGAGATAGTTGGCAATTTCAAGTACTAGTAAAAAGAATGGAGAAAAGTTTTAATGTTTGTTGGGAGAAAAAGACTAAACCCAGAAGATTTGATGAGGAGGAGGGAATAGTTTAGCTCAAAGTGACCTTGCAGCTGGGAATGCTAAAAATGTCGGTATGAAAAACGCCATTTATTATGCCTAATGTTGTTCGTCCTCTACCTGCAGGGAGCCTGTGTCCCCAGGGAACAGGAGCCTGTGTCCCCAGAGAGCAGGGAGCCTGTGTTCCCAGGGAATAAGAGCCTGTGTCCCCAGGGAACAAGAGCTTGTGTCCCCTTCCAGCATTGTTAGCGAGGTAATGACATAAATCTACTTTTAGCATTTTGCCTGTGATTTGATGTTGCCCTTGGTTACCTGCAGGTGTTGATTCACACAATGTTATAGGTTAAGCAGAGTAAATACTTTTCATTTCAAACAGTTTTAAATATGGTGTAAGTTCTTCCTACAGAGCCAGAAAACTAAAACAATACTTTCTGTCCAGAAGCATCTAGTTTCATATCAAATCCCTGTTTCCAACAGACATACAGATCTAAAACTTTGAAACTAGCATACAGCTCATATCTATAATGAAAATCAAAAAGCAAAACTCCTGTAACAGGAGAGCACGTTTAAATTACATGCCAGTGATGCAGAAATTAGTTTCGATGTGATGAATATCCTTCTCTCTTCTTTTTTCTTTGATGTTCTAAAAGCAGGTAGGTCATGAAGGCAAGGCCTGGTCAGGCTCTGGGCCAAAAGATTCTATCTTTTGACATTTAAAACTTGACAAGAAAAGTAAATATAAAATAATTAGGCTGAAATCCATTTTATTTCCTAAGTTAAACATATTACAGCATTTCCAGCTGTCTACTCAATATAGCTACATAGAGAAAAACCAGGGCTGAGTGTTTAGATAAGATACTGTACTTTAACTCTCAAGATGAGGCAAAATTCGAATCCTTGTTATTTTAAAAGAAAGTAAATAGGCAGGCTTTTATGGAGAAGAGGCTGAGTAGAGAGCTGAGACCTAAAATTGCCACTAAGTTTGGAGAAGTTCAAAATTAAACAGGGACATCCTCATGTTTAATCTTGGGTGAATTATAAAAAAAAACAAAATCCATTTTGGGGGGGGGGCTCTTCTTGTTGTGCACTAAAACAGTTTTATAAAAGCTGTAACACACCAGTCTTGCTGGGGACTGCAAAGGTGGTGGTGATGTTGTTGACAGAAAAATGAGAAGGATTTTTGAAGGTTTTTTTACACTTAGATTATCTCAGCTTGACGGTTGGATTTCTCAAGTTCAAAGAAAATCATATCAATATTGACACATGCCTTTCCCCATCCCTTTATCTTTGGCTTGAAGCTGTCAAGCCATTTCATCATGCCATCACACAACCCCTGCCTAGTTCGCTCTGCACCAGGAGCGAAAGGGCTCTCTAACTTACTCTGAACACTTAAATATGACATGAAGAAGATGCAAACATATGCACTGAAAGATCAAGGCTTTATTATAGTTTTAAATACCAACATTGCGTTCTCACTGTTCAGCAGTTTTGCCTGCCCTGACATTGGGGGAATGCTTTTTGGGTCATCATTAAGCTACATCAATTTTCTCAGCTATGCAAACAATAAGCTCTTGACATTTGTTCTAGCTGGTAAGTTCTCCTTATTCAAAAATACCTAAGTGTGGCAAAGACAAATGCATTTTTTAATCTTTTTCTGACCTCTGTGGGAGAAACTGACGGGTCCATTAAATGGTAAATGCTTCTTCCTCACATGGCCTTAAACTGCCTTTCCCTCAACGTGAGCTTGCACTTGTATTAGTTTCAGTGAAAACTCCAGGCTGCTACCCTGTTCCTTCCTTTCTTTAAGGTTAGTGAAAATATTCCAGCTGGGATTTACTTTAAAGGTGTGTCCTTTTTCATAAAAAATTGCAGCAATCTTAGGCAAACAGAAGAACAGCAGGCAGAAGGAATTCTTTAGCTAGCCAATGTTCCATATTTTATTTTCCAACAGAGAATCTTAACAATCACCCATTGTGTTAGAAAGCCACATGATGATAATATAAATTCACTGATGCAAACCAAAGAGCTACAAACCTTTCTAAATCAACATAAACATATCCCCAAACCTGTGTGTAGACCAGCCGACAGGCGTTCCCTCTGTTTTCCTAGGAGCCTTGCCCAAGACTGGTTGTGCTCAGAGCCACGGGTGAGTGTGAAAGATCAGAGCAGAGCTGGGGTTCACTGCAGCAAGGCACCAGCCACCCTCCTCAGCCACAGGGGTTGGCTTCTGCCTTTGGTCTTGACAGCTGAGCCATTTCTCCAGGGGTACATTCATACTGCCATGTGGGTACAGAATGCCACCCAGGCATGTTGTGTGTCCCACAGAGGTTATGGTGACATTCCAGAAACCTCTAGGCCTCTTCTCAGAGCATTATTCTAGTGTATGAGTCTCTGTTATTGCAGCGTTACTGATCTGGAGATACAGGGCTGGGCGTGCTGCTGAAGATCCCAGGGTCTGGGATTCGTAAGTCCCATCTTCAGGCTGTGACCAAGATAAGCTTGTGTTTGAAGGAGAAAACCATTACACGCTTTTCTGCTTCCAGTTCTCCATCAATAAAGTGAAGGGTAAAAAAAATTACGAATTTACAAAGGGTGGATTAAGAATTTGTTGTTTATATACAGAATTGTATGTAAGAGATGCCCTAAAGGTTGTTATGTCTGGTTCATTTGTAAATATGCAGAACAGAGCACTCATACTGAAGAAACGAAGCCACTCAATATACCTCAAATACACTTGAGGTATAGAAACATTAAAGGGCACTTATTGCACAAACTGTTCTCTGAAGAAATAAGACCTCTGAACCACTTATTTTTAGAACATGCATTGCAATCTTTTGTATCTCAGCATCATACATGAATTTTCCTTCCTTGCCACCAGTTGTTGTCTGGACAGTAGTTGATTCTAATATGACCAGAGTAAGCAACCAAAATAATCAAAGTAATAAATTTGTTAATACAGTTATCAAAATAATAGTCTTGTGGATGGTCCATAGCATAAAAACACTTTCAAAATGAGATTGAAGGTGTTAGGTGTTGTGAGCTGTTTGAACAGTGAAGAAAGCTGTGTGTTTCCCTTTGTATTGGGAATTTTTCTTGTATAAAGGGAAAATAACTTTTCTAATAACTTTTTTTAAAAAATATAAATCACTCAATGCAGTTTTGAATTTCACTTAAGCTAATATTTTTCCTAATGACAGTACCTCTGTGGATTCTCAGTACTTTCAGCAGAAGAAATGCAAAAGGACACAACAGACTCCGCTTCTGATGTATTTTGTGACTGCAGGAAAGAATTTTTCTCCCAGCACTAGTATGGAAGCAGTGCTGCTTTATAAAGTAGTTTTAAATTCTTAAAATAAAATGTGTATATTAAAAGAGCAAAACCAAAATAGCTTGTGTTACCCAAAAAAGCCTATCTGGGCTGCTCTCTCCTTTGACCCTGGAAAATTAAATTCTGTTGTTACTTCTAATCAGAGTCAGAGCTATGTAATGCTCAAACACTTCATTTTTCCATAACTAGTAGGAAATATAGTTCTTTGGATAGGCAACAAGTGACTCATGATTTTTCACTTCTTTCCATTCTTGTAAAAACAGGAATTTCTTTGCAAAGCCCATGTCATCTTGTTTTAACATGTATAAAATTTATCCTTCAAGCAGAGATGAGCCTGGACCAAGATTTAAGGAGCCAGCTAGATGGCATGCTGATTTTTAATGGCACTCACATACAGCTTCTTACATCCAGACCTCCAGAAAATGATCACAGTATTTTCAGACTCTGCTTTGATGTTCAGTGGCAAAAGGAGATTCTGTCTATAGCTGAGACGAGGAAAGCAGCTGTCCTAACCCACCACCAGTGCACAAGAGATCTTCTATAGGGGCTGGCATTAGTGGGGATGCATCCCTCAAGAAATCCCAGGTTGCATGTGTCTTATTGCTCATCCATTCTCAGAGCAATGTCTCTCAATACCAAAACTGAGAGGACACAGACAAAATATTAATAGGGTTTTTCATTCGAGCTTCAAATTAATAGTTGGAGATTGATGGAACAACTTACTTGAAAATGGATTCGTTAAAAAATTAGGCTGCTACTCAGTTTCACATTTAACAAGATCAGAATGGGTTTTTTAAAACTATGTAATAACATTTCGATATCATTCTGTATACTAATTACAGGTACTTGCCTATTTCTGTACAGAGTCAATAATTATTGTATATTTTTAAGGACCTTCCCTGCCACCACTTTATGACTATGGAGGACTAGGAAAAGACAGTCATCAAGCAGAAGGTATCCGAATCACCCTGCATATATGCAATAGATATCACAAAGGTCTCTGCCTTTTACTTAACAGCATGCCAGAGAGTGTGGCTTCTGTAAATTCCATGCTGGATCTCTCTCATTTTTATTCCCTCTACTTGTGCTTTACTAGCATGATGAGAGACCAACTGTGTCATGACCATGCTATGCATAGAAATATTAACATAATTTCTTGTGCATTTGTGAATTCTTCTGATTAAATTATCAAGGAGAAGTGAGGTCTAATCACAGATTGGAAATGTTTTGGCCTTCTCCATCATCTAGTCACAGGACAGAGGGTGCTTCTGGCACTGCAGATATTGTAGAATAAAGCCCCAAAAGCGAAAGCAAGATCATGCTGTTGAAAATACAGGTAATTTGCATCAAAAATCAGCTGACAGAGGAAGACAAACAATTGGATCCATAAAAAGGGTCCCCCAATAGAGTATTCTCTATAAAAATGCCATCAATCTGGAAATGTTTTTTTTAAAAATATATGCATAAATGCATAAAGAAATACATCAGACATTTGTCTTCAGATGTTTCTCTTTTATACTTCGTTTATTTTCAAACTGTCACTTTGCCTCACTCCCATACCTCCACTACTATGGCTGCTTCATTTCCCCTGTTTTCCTTCTTGTAGTTGATATCTTCAGAAACCCAAAACTTTCTTGCACATAATATGCAGCTGTGATGATCTGTGGTCGAATGACACCGTGGTCGAGTTAGAAAAAGACAGTGGACGCTGATCGTGAAATAGTACACGCAGTTTTACAGATATTGTTAAATTACTTTAAAAGAAGAGAAAAATAAGCCAAAACAAAGAAAGCTTGTCCGTGGGGGAACTGGACTGCCAATATAACTCTGATTTAATGCTTAAACATGAAACATTTATGTATGAATCTTACACCACATACTCAAGGTTTGGATCCACATAAAAATTAGTGATACCTAAAAAGCTTTTAATTAGAGTGAAAAGTCCTAAAAGTTACATGCAAGGCAGAAATTCCTGATATTTAAAAACTACTAGGGAAAAAAAATTGGAAAATTTTGATTTATGCTTCCGTCTTTGAATTCCATGTTCCTGCTGCCTGATGTTCTTCCTGAGGTTAAGTTTTAAGTCTACCTTCAAATCAGAACAAATGGAGACTATCGTGTATGTTACACTTCTGTCTTCACCCAAGACCTCAAATTATATTATTAACATCTAAAAGATGTCTCAGACTGAGCCAGAAGACTGTGATGAGCTGTATAGTTTACACATTCTGCAACATAAACATGCTTAGATTGTCTAGAATGATAGTTCAATAATTTCTGCATAGGGTGCCAAATTTTCAAAGGGTTTCTATGGCTGCACTGCAAAATTTTTAGGACATATACATGTATTTGAGGAAAAAACCTGAAGAGTCAGACATATATGTATGTTTCTGTGTGTACCTTTTCATCTATATAAAAACAGGCTGCTAAACTGCAACCAATTCAGATTAATTTACCAAAATTTAAACAAAATTACTCTTCTTATTATTGAATTGCAAAAGGTTTCACCAGTACAAATTTAAGTACTAATTATTAAAGCACTCTAACTGATACAAAGGAACACATAGCAGTGGGTAAGATAGCTGCACCTCACAGGACAAAGAGCAGAAGCCAACCTGTTAAATCCCCCCACTGGGGGCAGCAGCCCAGCGTGCCATTTAACTAGATAACAAGACAGAATGTGACAGATTTCCAGTGGATGCAGACTATTTTGCTTCAAAAATCTACATTTCTTTTGCAGGCACAGGACTGCTAAGCATGCCATACAAATATAGTGTATTTATAATTCTGATAAAGTTTAAGTAAAATGTCTCACAAATACGCTCTTCACAACAATTCACAATAGTGGGAGAAAGTTGCTATACAAAATGTCTTCAGACAGATTTCCAAGCAAAAAACATGTTGGCAGGGTCTGCAGCTGGTGGCATTTAAGGACTCTAATGGTCAAAGTTACTTTCAGAAGAATATTAGGAGAAAAAAGGAGTGGGGGGGGCAGGGAGAAAACTCCCTGTGGTGTCCTCAGAGGAACATCCCCCCAAGCATAGTTGTTCTTCCTCCCTCATGCAGCACATGATTTACGTCGAAGCACTTTCCTATACTAACACAACAGATTTTCATCAGGACCTGTTTGAAGTCTCTGCTGGCTGGTGGTGCTTTTGATGTCCAAGTGTTCAAAAGAGAATTACTTGTTGGTAGAATTGCCGTGTTAAGGTTTAGGGCTCGACATGCTTCAGTGATCTCAGACCCGGGTGGGAGTTAACAAAGCTTAGGAAGAGGGATGTATCAATCATACTGGGCACAAAGAATGCAGAATTTACGGTCCACAAGGACATTTGGCAGAGCTCTGCTGAGCTTTGTGCTGGTGGGTCTCCAAATGAAAGCCAGAGCAGGATAGGGAAACAGAGGAATGAATCTAACCCCATCAGCGACCACTCCCAGGAGAATCTGCTGTAGCAAGAGCACAGGGCAGGCCACCGGCAAGGCCAAGAGACCCAGAGCAGAGCAACAGCAGTGCGGCAGCAGTACAGGTAAAATACTGCACTGGAGGCTCCGGGAAAGCCTGTCTCCACAGCCTGGGTGAAAGGGTACAGAGCTGAGAGCAGAAAGCAGCGGTGGGGCTGCAGGTGGAGCATCCCAGGAGCTCAGCAGCAAAGTGACACCCGTGTCAGAAGGAAAAGGGTGGAGTTGCTGGCATTAAAACCCACAGGGCTGTCTGACTCTGTCATCTGTGGAAATCAGTGAGGAATAAACAGCAGTCAGCCTTTAAACCCCTCTGCCTAGGGCCTCATCATTTCCCTTTTCTTACTCAAATATCAGAGCAGTGGCTTCAATTCATTCAGTAGCTGATTAGGCTGGAGAAGGCGATTAGAAGAATGCTAGCATGTGAGGGCTTCTGATACTGCTCCTTTACAAGACCTGTCTATTCCAAATACCTGCACAATTTGTAATCCAATAATTTTGTTGGTAGGTCACCTTTTGGTACAGAATGCACTCTTCTGTATAAGTCTGTTTCATTTCACTTTTGCAAACAAGGAGAAAGGAAGAACAATAGAAAAAGAAAAGAAAATTGAGAGACAAGAATCAAAAAACAAAGGAGAGAAAAAGGAAAAAATATTTGTTCCGTAAGTTTCCCAGAAGTCCACCATAAACAGAGGCAGTGCAATAGGGACATTCATGGTTAACATGACTAGCTTGAACATAGTTGATGAAAAAATAAATCTTGCTTCAAAACATTTTTTTCCCTAAAATCTGCATTCAAGATTTATTTACTCGATGGAGAGTGATGTGACAGAAAAATTTATTTTCAGGAAAGGAAGTTATCAACATGGTATGTCATATATGAGGATTGAGCTAAACAGAGAAGAGCCTTCTGCACCAACAAAAAAACCTGAAATTGGAGTTTGGATACAAAATCTTTCATCTCATTATCTCCAATGTATGGGAGATAATTTCATTAATCCAATGATACTTAAAATAGAGGAAATGAGGGCCCAAAAGAGCCACTTTGGTACATGCTGAATGTGAGGACTGAGAGCCAAAATTACCACCAGGATCCTGCCAAGTGTTTGTATCTTTAAATATCTACTATTTGCATACACATTTACTCTGTCTTATGGATTGTATCTCAGTATCTGAACTGCAGAAAATAACAAGTTTTAAAATATTTGTTATGTAATAACTACTTGTCTAATAGTTTCCTCGTGGTAAAAGTAACCATCAAAACTCTTGCTCAATAATAAATCACCACTTGCAAAGCAAGAGCAACTAAGAGAAATAAAGCTGTTACAAAGCAGCACACATCAAAATGGATGCCCTTTCCACCTACATTTTTCTTCAAAATGTGATCACTTCATGAGGTTCTGATAGTACTAAACCGTGTCCCTGGGACAGGCTCCCCAGGGAAGTGGTCACAGCACCAAGCCTGACAGAGTTCAAGGAACATTTGTATGCTCTGAGTCAAATGGTGTAGGTTTAGGTCCTTGG
This sequence comes from Acanthiza pusilla, assembly GCA_036630365.1. Classification (NCBI taxonomy): domain Eukaryota; kingdom Metazoa; phylum Chordata; class Aves; order Passeriformes; family Acanthizidae; genus Acanthiza; species Acanthiza pusilla. The sequence goes on from JAXCHO010000095.1 coordinate 3,983,826, forward strand.
AGGAGGACTGGGGAGGGGAACTCAATGAGCCTTATGGGTCCCTTCCAGTCTGAGATGTTCTGAGATTCTGTGATTCCCTGTGCATATGCCTGGAGATCTTCATGCCATCAGCATTGCAGGGTAACAACGCCAGGTCTTGAGGTAAACATCGTCTGCTGCTCTTGGCTCTAGACTGTGTTTGAGAGCGTTTATGATACAGTGCTGCCTGCTGGGCTAAACATGTGCTTAGATTGTAAACTAGTGGGTTTGAATGACAAACTTTTATAAGCAGCTCCTGTGGGGCTGACTCAAGATTTTAGTCTCCTTACCACTCCAGTCTTTTCAGGTCAAAGTTTCCAAGCCTAAGCACAAAGACAATTCTTCTCTTTAACCAATATCCATCTCAATAAATTTTCATTAAGATTTGATTGCCTTGTAATCAGCTTAGACTGAGAGAAGCAAATGCCTTCTTGGAGAATCAAGTCATATTAAATGACAACATCCAGGGTCTGAAAACATTTACTAGCACCTCGGCACTGAGAAAACAGGTATGCAATTTTCAGCTACCTTTATTATGACACAGTGAAATGTACGTGTTGTCATCCAGAGAGTTTCTAATAACTAGACTAGGTGTGTACATGCAGCAGTAGCAGATACTGCAAAAATTTGTAACAAAAAATAGTGCTGAGTGGGCTAACAAAAAATCTGCATTAAAGAGTGGAAGATGGAGAAGACCAGAAAGATATAAACAAAAATTGCTGGATTTGTGCACAAATAAAATTGAGATACCACAGCTAATCTTAAACACGAGGTGAGAAATCATCTTCACATGTATCAGATCTAAATTAGGTAAAAGTTATTACAAACTAGTAACACATTGGTATCAGTTTTAAATCAAAACCTAGCCATGCTCAGAGAGTCTGCAGTATTTCTGAAGGGAAGAGCATTAAGCTCAGAAAGGAGACATTTAAACCATTTGCAAGGCAAGAATCAAACAGGATTGATGTTTTAAATTAAATAGTTTATCCGGAGTCATCAGTGCAAACTGGTGTGATTGATATGGACACTGGGAGAGAGGCCAACTCTGCAGGCAGGAGAATGTAAGGAGACTAAGGAAATGGGCAGAGCAAAGGAGCTGATGGGGAACAAATGGTGAACCAGATTGTATTTCTCTTTCCTGACATCCCCACCTTAGCCTCCCCAGCCTCTCTTTGGCCCTGCAGGGTCTCCTTTCCCTACCAATGGCCACGGCAGAAGCGTGCCACAAGTGTGCGGATGAGGGTAGCTCTCAGAAATCTGCTTTGCCGCAGGGTACTCCTGCCCTGGGGACACCTGAACGTCCTACTCTGGCTCTGGGAGAGCCAGTTCCACTGCCAGCCACAGTTACCCATGGCCACTGAGAAATGCTAAGTTTCCCCATTCCTGCTTGTGGCCCCCAGTTGCTCCTGTGGCCAATGGGGCCACTCAAACCTGCACATGTGTTTCCCACATCTCCAGTACCTGCTCTGCATCAAGGCTTCTCATCTTCAATACTGTCCCCATCTCAGACCAGCTCTTCATCTACAAAACACCTCCATGAAATGCAATTACAGCAAACTCATTTTTTCTGCCATCTGCTGAAGCCTGACAGGGCACAGTTGAGCTTTCATGGGGGCAATTTGCAATTTTATCCACAAGAAATACAAGAAGATGACTTTACATGACTGAAATGCCATTTACATTGGAAGACTGGAGTTCTAACTAATTTCTGTTGCAATGGATGTGCTACAAATTATTAGAATTCAATTTAAAATGTTTGTTTGGTTTTGTTTTGGTTTTTTTTTAAATCCATGGATATAAATGACAACATGAAAGGAAGTGTTTATGCCAGTCATGCCATAGTTTATTCTCATCACTGCAGTCATCACCTGTTTCTTTTCAAGCCAGTACATATGCACAGAGTATCTCTTTTCCTCCTTCTTCTCACCATAATGTTAAATCATTTACAAATTTCTGAAAAAGTTAAACATCTAATCTTATTTTCCATGCTTCCCATTCTATACAAGCCTCAGGGTAACAAGTAAAAGTCTGTGTAGGATTTCTTTTTGTATTTCACAAGACAAAAAGAATGAATACTGAGTGGGAGCTATATTGTAAGTGTCAGTGTACAAAGAAAGTGTGCTTTCTTAGAGACCTGCACTACCTACAGACTCACAAGAGACCAGAGACAGGTTTTTAAACACAATGGGAATTGCATCATTTAGAATCACAAACAGGGGTAAGTATATTTTTGAAATTGCTTGTTTTGGCCATCCAGGGCAGAATGGCCGCAGAAGTTATTTCTAGGGGGCAGTGGGGGATAAATGGAGTTACACAGTAAAACCCAACAGTCTTCTGAAAGCAACAAGGGGGGTAACATGTCAAATGAAAAGCACAAGTAAAAAATACAGGCATTGTTCTCACATTGTCATTGAGGAACCTGTTAGCCTCAGCTGTCATGTTTACCCTAAAATCAAAGATATAAAAGATTTCAGACAAATTAAACTACTGCAACTCTTCCTGTGGGTGGAATAGGAAGAGTAATTAGATAAAGGTCACTGTTGTGTCGTTTCTACAAACAAGTAGATTTGTTATTTAGTACATTTTGAAGAAATAAAGTTGTCTCATTAGAAGGCTCCTGCTGACAGCTTCTTGTTAAGGTAACCTGTTAACAAGGTGGTGGGCAAATATCCATAAAGTTTTGGCTAAACATAGTGCAAAACTACTGTGTTTGTCAGATATGTTGCATACCCATGGGGCTAGAAATGTCTCAGGACATACAACTCCAGCAGGGCAGGACAACACAGAGCACAGGAAAGCCCCCTTTTTGTATTTCCTATGTCCACTACTGGCATTTGATACCTGTAAACCATGAAGAGCCTTATGTTCCCAAGGTCTTTTTGTACAAGCCCTGAATGATGGATCAGACCCAGCATCAGCAGGACAACCACGTGGAGTGAATCACACATCATAGAAAATAGTAGGTGTCCAGCACCACAGCAACCTGTAGAACCCAGAATCATAATCCTGATGTCTAAAACACAAGGTGCTCCTGTTTCTGTTTTACAAAAACGTGTTTAATCCCAGAGAGGAAGGGAAAGAGGAGACTCATTCTTAAGAAACAAACTGTTTTTCTTCAGACATATGCTACCATCAAAATTTATCTTGAATAAGCTTTCCTATCTGGAGAGCTCAAAGCAATCCTGCTAAGTCATGTATGCTCTGTGAGAAATACAAATACCACTTTTGGATAAAACAGCATTAAATAAACATAAGTTTTGGATATAAGTGACTTAATGCAGAAGATTTAAAGGATGGTGTTACTAGCCTATATAATTTTATTTTCATTATCTGGACCTCATTTTTCCATACAAATATACACATGCACTCCTGAAAGACTGAGTGACTTATCTCTTAGGGAATATTATCAGCTATCTAAACTGCCTCATATGAAAGATCTCTATTGCTACCCTTTTACGAGCATTTTCTGTGTAGTAACTGAATGAATAGAATCAGGCAAAGTGCAGCTGAGAGCAACACCTTTGCTTCCTCTCCACACAGGAGCTGTTCAGCTCACAGCGCTTGACGATGCAGGGGCAGCCTGGCAGCTGGAGATGCTGGAGATGCATTGGCCAGAGTACTTGGACTAGAGCAGGCACACACTGCTGGCTTTGGTGGTTTTGCGCTTTGTGTTCATATCCTCTGATACAGCAGGTGCTGTAAATTCTTTGTTAAAATGCCTACATTGTACTGTTAAAATGCCTGCTCAGTACATCGTTGTACCGTGGGAAACTATGGGATCCTAGAGCAAAAAACTACAGGCCTTTATTTAGCTAATTTTCCCCACAGAAAAGTGAGGAGATTATTTTATTTTTAAATATATTAATTACATTATGTGTTTTTGCTCACTTGCTTCTCTTCGCTATGATGAAGCAGCAGTGATTAAAATGGAGAGTAAGTAAATCCTACATGTATAGCACATTGATTTAAGGACTGATGCTGAGGAAAAACAAGATAATATTTTTCCATTTTCAAGTGACCCAGTCAGCGGATTGAATTCTAAGTATAGTCACAGTGCCCTCTGCTGAAATATAAAGGCCTACACAAGAAAATAAACAACAATAAAACACCCAAACAAGCACAAGGATAACATAATTCCTATTCAAATGCGAATGATAAAAATAGTTTTGAGAAGTTATTTGAACCTTAGGTTTTCCCTTCACAGCAATGTTGTTGGGAAACATTTTGTTTCCAACCTTGTTGCTCTGCTATGAAAACTGTGCAGCATAAACTCACACCAAAACCCACAGAAAGCATTGTTAAGGAATGCCTTCCCAGCCTGACCATTCAGGGGACTTTGGCAGTCACACTGCCATCATGTGAGACTGTCACTGGTGGGACCAAAGCCCCTTCACTGCAGCCGCTCCAGTGATCTGACAGATCCCCACCTCACTCCTTCACATTCCAACGGGGTCAGCCCAGGTTTCCTGGCAGGTTCTTGAGCCTTTTTTCCTAGTGGTTGAGGGAAAAAATGATGGCTAAGAATAGAAGAGGGAAGAATATCTAATAGATATTTAAGTCTGAACTAATGTCAGCTAATGAGCTTTACACATTTGACAGCTGTAAAAAAAACTCATCTGGAAGGAAGAACTCTTTAACAGGCAAGCAAGATAGGACTCAGGTGCCCCTCCTGATATGGTGTGCTGGGAGATGCATGAGGCCTGAGCCCCTGAAGAGTATTTAGAAAGGATATGTAGGCAGTGGGTTAGGAATGAACAGCTCCATAGGCTCAGCCACAGGCATGTTTGGAGCAGGCTGCTGTTGCAATTATTAGCTATCACCAAATACCCCGCTGCAGCTGCTGTCCTCTATTTCCATCTGTACTTTTCAATCTGCTGCTGAGAGGCAGAAGCTATCTTTATTGCCATGCATATCTGCTCTTCAGAGTCCACATACTAACGCTTAATGAAAGCATAGCTTTAAAAGAAAAAAAACCCAAGGTGAGAAACTATCAGACTCCTACATCCCAACTGAGTTTAATTTCTCCTACCTCCAGTGCATTGCTGCCACATTTTAAAGAAGATGCAACAGTTTCCGATGTTTTGTTGCTGCGTTTTTTAATTACAATGTGAAATGGCATGAGAGCTATGGCAGAGTTGTCTGAGAACATCTCCATGGTTGACTAAACCATGATCCTCAGTCATGCTGAGCGTCAGCCTCAGATTTTACTCGTCAGCCTACTCTCAGGTTTGTGTTTGAAGATGGTCATATGTTGTAGATTTTCTGTGAATAACATCTGCAGTTTAATGCTCAGGTTGGAGTGGGAGCTAAGAGGCAAGAAAAATCTCTTCTTCAATAATTTGCATTGCCTCTTTAAATTCTTCATTTCCCCAGTGTTCCCATCCAAGGCACTCTTTAATCTGCACCCATGACAATGCAAGCTTTATGTTTCTTACTGTGATGCTCAACTGATAGCTCCAGCTAAGTTCACTCAAAGGTTATTCTAATTCCCTCCATCAAGATTTCAATTTAGAGGCTTACACTAAACCATTAATTAAAGTGACCTCTTTTTCATTACATCAAATTCATCTTAACCAGTTAATGTGGTGGCAAGCCTTTCTTTGTTGCTTTGCCTGGCAGGGAAATCTCCTGAAATTGCAATATCTGCTGGACAGGTGCCAAGAGGTAAAGCAATCCACAATCCCTGCCGTTTGGCACTGCCTCTTCTGGCTCTGAGCATGCTGGAGCTGCCAATACCACAGCCAGTGACCCCTCCACCCAGGCTCCTCCCAGTGACCCCTCACCATTGCTGAGACACACCAAAAACAGCTTCTGCAAACAAGCACAAGCCTCCTTGGGTTTGAGATACCCTCTACTAAATAATGCTCCTGAAAGGCTCAAGAAAAGTTCTGTTTCAAAGAAGCCTCACTGCAAAACATTTCACTCCAGAAATATGTAGCTACAGATTCTTTTGAATTTCTGGACTGCTCAGCCATATCCTTTCTCTCTCTGCTGGCTCCAGCCAGGCAGGTGTGACAGACACCTCTACTTCTCTTCTGTGAGTTTGTGTATGGTTTCTCTGAGTATGAGACCACAGTACACATGGAGGGATTTTTTCTGCATCTGATGGCAGTGCTTGTAAAATCAGAAGGAGTAAATCTTGGTTTTGAACAGCATAGCACTTCTTGCTTCACAAGCATTACCTTCCTGGAGGCACAAAAATGTAAATTCTACTGCTCAAAACAGTCCGTAGCCTGATGCCAATCTTTTCTTGAACATTTTCCTTCAGAACAGAACTTTCTTTTTCTGGTAATATTCCTGTGAAAATTATTTTGCTGGCAAATGTATTCATCTGCCTGCATTTGCTTTTTCATATCTGTTACTTTTTGATCTAAGTATCTGTGAGTATATCTGTGAGAGAGCATGCCTTACTCTGTCTGAATCAGCTGTGATAACTGTGCTGAAAGCTGGAGCATTCACTCCTCTGCAGTTCTGCAATGAATTATGCATGACAGAGGAAGGAAATCAGTAGCCACTGTACTTGTTTTGCTTGCTCTGCCACTCTCTTGGCCTAATATGTTCTGTTCCCTGGCCCCTTTTACGGAAGAGCTGTTTCCTGCACAGGAACCTATTCCTGTTTGTGACATGCTTTATCTGAAAAAGAAAAATCATGCAAACATTTACAGATATTTCTTTCCTAAACTGTTTTGCATGATGAATCAACTCTCTGTTCTGAGATTTCCCCACATTCTCTCTGGGAGAGTCTCTACACACCCAATAAAAGAAGCTTTGTGGATGAGCTTTGATGACTTTGCTAGAAATTAAAAAATTTCTATATACAACTACTGCATGGGATTTCAAAATCAGACCTGAAGACCTGGATATCCCAGTCTTAGTGGATTATTTTTATGGACTGCATAATCTCGGTGCCAGTAAAACTGGCTTCCTGTCTTCCAAAAGATTATGTGCAATTGGATTCCTCTAACTTACCTGTCACATGAAAAATAAGTTGCATTACAGCAAATGTATCCATGCTTAGAAAGAGGCAACAAAATCTGCAAAAGTCAGTGAAAACACACAAACACAAACCCCCTGCACCTCATTACCCACTGTTACATGGAGAAAGGGGTGGGTTTGTTTACTTTTTTTTTCTCTAAATCTCACCAATAGGTCCTCTGCATGCCATTGTGTTCATTAATTGTTTATGAAGAAGGTTCACAAGTCCAATATGAGAACTTGGTTTACAAGCAGTAGAAGCTAAAGCAAGAGTTAATGGACTACAAAAAGAAAAGCAGAATTAAACACCCATTTTAGGTACAAATTGCCAAATTATTTCTGCAACAATTATGAAAAAAACCCTACACTTGCATTCGAACACTTGTTTCGATGACCTTAAGCTCTCATAGCTGATTGTTCACAAGTTAAACATTTACTGGATGACAACTTCAAAAAAATTACAACATGGCCAGGGTAATTACTATCTTTAGAGGTCAAGGATTTGCCTGTACCAGTATTGTTGCATCTCTGCCTAGTGAGAAACTTCATCTCACTTTGTACTTTCTCTTTGCATGTATATTCTAGAAAATGACATGTCTCTGTTCAATTTCATTAGTTTTGCATAACATTTCTCAGAATTCTTAATGTTTATAATCAAGAGACAGAGTGTTTGGGTCTTTCAAGTCTATGACCAAAATTTGGTTAATGGGTGTGGGTTTGCATATTGGTTATAGTGTATGCATTGTCATCTGAGAGAGAAAACAGGATTTTTACTCAAATTTACCATACACTGTGCTCCTAATAGAACATTTGCTTCCCTGTTAAGCTCTGTATTGAGACTTTGTGCTCTGGGGCCCTCCAGCAGTGACGGTCCTTAACAACTTCAGTTCTAGGCAATTAGTAATATCATTTACTCTTTCACAGGTTCTGAGCATCAGGCTTTCACAGGCAAAGAGGGGAACCGTTTGCACACAGAAATATTTTTGTGGTTTTTAGGATCCTCTTTGGAAAATAGAGTAATACAGTTGTTTACACACTTATGTATTACACACGCATAAATCTATAAATTGTAATTCACTTAGGACCCTTGTTTTCTACTTGTATAATCAATAACTGCTAAACATATGCTTATTAGTGTGAACTTTAGATATTAGCTTCATTTTGGAAACTGAGCTTGAATGTCACTACTAACCGTGATGTTATTTGTGTAGGACTGCCCAGGGTGGGAGCATGTGGGGGCTAAAGAGTGCATAGTGAACTAAGTGTGAAAGTAATGAAATATCATAAGAAAAAAACAGAATCAATTACTCCTACTAAGAGGGGATATCAACATTTCTAACCTTCATATTGACACTCATTCTAACTCCAGAATCTGAACTGCAAAGTGTTTAATCTGGTTCATTCGATGTGATCGCTATGGAAGGATTCAAACCCACCCTGACTCAGAGATCACAAAGGGTCTGTTTGACGCTCAGCAAGTGACACAAAAATAGGAGAGGAAACGAACATTTTTACACAAGTTCTGAGGTATTAATTCCTTCAGTTTCACTCTGAGAGGTCATGGAGTCTCCCTCACTGGAGATACTCCAGAACTGTCTGGACACAATCCTGTGCCATGTGCTCTGGAGTGACCCTACTTGAGCAGAGAGGCTGGACCAGATGACCCACAGCAGTCCCTTCCAACCTGACTGATTCTGTGATTCTGTGCCATGGGAGGTATCACCACACCTGATACCTATTTGCTAAGGATATTTCTATGCAAATCATAGATTTTGAACATGTTGCTACAATGGAAGTCAAAAGGAGCAGAGAATTTTACAAAAGAAGTATATTTTGAGTGGCAACTTTTAATATAGCGTCATGAATGAGTGTATGAGGTTGCTCAGGGAATCATTGGCAAAGGTATTGGTAAAAGCAGGTTTAATATGAAAGTGAAAGCATGAAAAGGTTTGTTGGCAAAATTCACTCTGTTGTTTACTGGATAGTTAGAGTGTACAGAAAAATCAGACTAAAATCTGAATCAATCAGTGTAAAATTGATTTTAAATTACATACATAGAAGCTTGGGATGGGAAAAGGGTAAGGATGGGAAAGGATAAGGATTAAAAGGAATAGGAGTGACTCTCCTATTGAGTCACAAGGTTCAGAGAGGATGCCCTGACCAAACTGAGCCTTGGACTTGACCAAAGTTTTAGGCCTAAAGTAATTAACACCACTTAAACTTAACAGCACTCAAAAGCACTCAACCAATAGCCTAACTTAAATAATTTAACAGAAGATTCTATAGATTTACTACAAGCACAACAGTAACTCATTTATAGGTCTAAATTATTTACAAATCTGAAGCACCTAAGCATCCAGGAGAACATTCACAGCACATTTGCTACAGCACACAGACCCAGAGGAGGGAGTACAAGGTATATACCTGTGAAAAATTCCCCCCAGGCTCAGTGAAGTACTCACATGGGATGCCTTTGTGCCTTCTCAGTGGGTGAAGGGTTGAGCCCCGAGGAGGCGTCAGCATCTGGTGGCGATCCCCAGCTATCAGTCACTGGCTCCAGGAGGTGCCCTCTCCAAGGGACATTTCTGTTCTCAGCCCGCATGGTCCAGGGGAGTTCAAAGGGTCTCACTTGGCACCACTGTTTATAGGGCTGTAAGAGAATTGCCGTTAGTCATAGTAATTTCCCACATCAAGCTCGAGGCCTAATGAGCGTTTCTGAAGTCCATGGGGCTCAAGGAGGCAGCAGGAGACATGCACCACCACAAAGAGATAGATTACATTCTGAAACTCAAAACAAGGGTGGGAAAACAGGAGAGGTTCGACCCATTCTCCAAGATACTTTGGAATAAGATTTAATGGAAAAGAAGGACTGACAGTTACTCAGAAAAAATTGCAGGCAGCAAAGTGCTGGAAATACCCAAAATGGAAAATTTTATGGGAGTAAGATAATTAACCAGAACAGCATCCCAGCCCTTAAGGACTGAGAGAAAAGTGGTGAGGGTCCCTACAAAGCAAAAAGAAAAAGGGGGGTTATAGCAAAAAGAGACTGCAAATATTTTTTTCATTTTCTTCTATGTTCAGCTATTAAATCCTGGCACTGAGTTTTTACATTATGTTTGTCTGCTACCTAACAGAAACAACCCAGTGGCAATTGTGCATGCTGCTATAAATACTCATATCTTCTAAGACTTTGTATTTCACTGTAGTGAAGGACAGAAAAATCTGGTATCAATAGATGAAGGTTAAAAGGAAAAATGTAACTAAAACATGGTGCATATGGAAATTTATATTACATTATTAAAAAAAAATTAAAAAGCAGGAAATGTGCAACATATACTACTGAGTGATGCTCATCATAGAATAATTTTTCAGAAATAGAAATGAGACCACAGATAACTATAGTGCTCTCTGCTCTTACTGAGCTTGCACCAGTCATTTGCACCAGAGTTGGAGGAAAACTATTAGATCATAGTTCACACCCTGCAAATGGAATAAACCATCTTCTGCTGAAGAACTTCACAGATATTAAAAAGATGATATCATCTGAGATCCATCCCCAAAAGCTACCAATTACACAAAACACACCCTGAACTGACTTTAGTGCGTCTGTTGAAAATGTCACTGGAAATGCTACATGGAAAGAGACAGTTGTGTTTCCAGCTACTTATAGCAGCTCTAGCAGAGAGTTATTACTTAGAAAATTGCACACACCAAAATAATCCTGAAATATAATTTTGTTTTTATTTTCCATTTAGAATAAATTATATATAAAGTCAGGCCTTCGCATGTTCTATAAACAATTTCTCAAAAAAATTATAAATTAGAACATTCATCTGTCACCCTATTTGACTCGGAAAAAGATGAAACAAAGAATTCACTTTCCACGCAAGGCAATTAAGTCTGCTTTATACTTGTAAAACAATGGAAATCAAAAAAGTTAAAAAGTTGGCCTTTAAGGAGAAGGTTTATACAGACTGATTACTTCAAAATTTCTCTGTGATCTGACCAAGCCAATTTCTCACTAATATATCAAATGTGACAGCTACAAACCTTTCAAGAAAAGCAAAAATCCCTCTGAATATTTTTGTTATGGCTTAAGAACACAAGATGACGTACCAAAAAGGCTAGGCTGATCTCAGGAGACCCCAAGATTCTCCCAAAATTCATGGATTCACAGAATGACTTAGGTTGGAAGGGACCTTAAAGATCATCCAGTCCCAACCCCTTTGCCATGGGCAGGGACACCTTCCACTAGACCACGTTGCTCAGAGCCCCAACCAGTTTGGCCTTGAACACTTCCTGGGATGGAGCATCCACTGCTCCTCTGGGCAACCTGTTCAGTGTCTCACCACTCTCACAGTAAAGAATTTCTTTCTAATATCTGACCTAAAGCTGCCCTCTTTCAGTTTGAAGCCATTCCCCACCGTCCTATCACTACAAGCCCTTAGAAAAGGTCCCTCTCCAGAAATCCTGTACCTTCAGGTTCTGGGAGGTGGTAGTAATGTCTTCTCCCTCTAAAATTTTTCTGATTATATCCAAAAACTATTTTTTTCCCAGATTTTCATCATGTAAAAAAGTAAAAGGGGAATTCTATGACTTGCTAGTCCCATCACTCCCAGTCACACAAGTCAATGGCCAGACAAGACGTTTTTTTAATTTAGCAAGTTACAATTGTTAGCACAAATTTAATCTGCAAAATTGCAGTAGTCCCTAGCCATACAATGAAAAAGCTCATAAATTTTCTCAAGCCAAAGGTGGCCTTATGTACTTAAATACTGAGTATATTTTTAGAATTTTAACTAGCCCAAGACACAGGACGAAGAGAAGGCATCAGGAAACAAAAATGTTTGTAAGCTCTAGGAAAGCACGAAACCTTCCTGTAAGTGTTAGAACAAGTATTACCAGAAGAAGTGGAAAAATAGTAACTGGGTAAAGCTCAAAATGCAATTTTGAAGTTGAAAAGTTACTGCTTTTCATAGATATTCTGGCATTAAGGTGACACCGGGATTACCTTAAACAAATACCATGACAAACCTTCTCAAGACCTTCACCGACCAGTGCAGATACAGATCCAGATAGCACCAAACGCAGCTGACTGGGCTTTTCAGTCAGAGTTGGATGATCGTCCTTAGACCTACATCCTTCCTACATAAGGTGAAAAGGAGTTGAAGGGAAGCAGAGGAAATCATGGGACTTGCCCTGAACAGGAAACTCATGCCCTGGGTCAGAAGTTATCTGGGGCCTCAGCTGTCACTGCTGTACCACAATACGCAAAATTAAGTCTGCATTTTCCTAAATATGTCCTTGCCATCATCCTGGCTCTTTGGGGATGGGTCTCCTGTCCCTCACATAGGGGATTTCCAGTGGTGCCTTTAGCCAGTGTTGTTGATAGTACACGTAATCTGCTACTGGCTCCAAGTAATTTGTTTATACTTTTGTTGTTTTTTAAATTTCTTTACTGCAGGATAACACCATTTGATCAAGGAATGGAAATCAATCTATTTGCATACAAAGCCTGAGCATGAAGAAGCAATTACAATGACTTTTGGACTGGGTTTGGGGACTCACCGAGTTTCAGACATGAAAAATGTCTGGCTCAGCCCTTCCAGGCTACAGCAGCTGGTGCACTTGAAAAGAGAGGCTTAGGTAACATCAGTGATTTTAACTGGCCACAACCACAGCACCACCTGGCTGGTTGTCACTGCTGGAGAGGGCCCAGGACACTTGCTGTCTCCATAGAAAAACACTCCTCAGGAGCTCTTGACAATCAATTCCAGTGTTTGACCACCTACTCAATAAAAACTTTCCTTCTGTTTCTGTGGAATTGCCTGCATTTCAGTGTGTGCCAACAGCCTCTTTTTCTCTGCCACTGGGCACCGCTGAGAAAAGGCTTCATCTGCCCGAGTCAATAACAACGCTGTACTCCGTGCTCCCCCAAGCTGAAATGACTCTGGACTCAGCAGCAAAGACAGGCTTTGAGATATCTGACTTTCAAGACAGGCCCATAACTTCAGCCACCATCAGTGTTTCCTTTACAGTATTGCTAACTTGTCTCTGAATGAACAGTAGGATAGTAAATTCGTTTACACCAGTAAACCGGTGTTTGAAGTGAAATGGTTTGTATTATTCACACAGCAAACATTATATAATTATACAAGAACAGAACTGATACAAGAACAGAAGACACACAAAATTTTACTGCCTTGTCAGATGAAAAAATTTATTTATGCTATTTATCAAGTGTTTAAATTTACACAAAAATTTCAGCTTCAGGTCCAATTGTTCATCAGTAACCTCTACGTGAGAATACCCTTGACACTTCCAAGGACAAATTTTACAAGACGCTTAGAACAGCAGAATATCATAAATAATGGCCAACTTCACAAGCCTGAGGGTCACTACCTCATTACTATCTCTCTGCTAAGCATAACCCACAGAATAGAGGAAGCCTTAAAGCCATTTTAATCCCCAAACACTATCACTACTGCATTCAGAGCATTTAAATCACACTGCCCTGCATTAATAACACCAAACATTACAGCTAGTCTTAAAGATTCATCACAGATTCCCCTAACAAAATTATTTTGTCAAAAAAAAAAATTACAAGAGAGCTGTGCATCAGAAAAACTGCAAAATACGCACATCATCCATTTGGCTTGGCTTAACAATAAAAATAATATCAGTCATCTATTTGTTAACTGCAACTCTTGTGTTGTACTCCTTACCCCTCCCTTCTCACTTAGGAAACTACACTAGACCAGGCAGTTTAACTGTAGCACTGAGGTAGCATATTTCAATTGAACAGAATAATAGGTTTGATATTGTGCCTCCTCTCCTTTAAAGCACAAAAAAAAAATCCCCACAGTTTTTCAACATCTTTGGAGAAGACAGGCATATAGTTCATTTCCAACAGCCACTCTATTTTGAATTCAAAGCACAAAGCGTCTCTGAATGGTAGATACATTACACCAGCTCAAATGAATGAAAACATATACAAGAAGGAAACATGTCAGTTTTATTAGAAGTAGGGTTACATTTTAGCCCTATGGCACCCATTGTTCCCTGTTATGAAATGCATCTTTACAGTCCCTGAAATTTAATTTCAAAGACAAGAATCATGAAAAAGGGCAGCTGTGCCTCTGTTCTAAATCACTTTCACACTATTGGCAGAAACTGCCAAATAATTGCAACAAAACAAGATGAAATCAAGTGGACCTAATATAAAGTCAATAGGAACTAACAATGTGAGTATACTAAAAGAATCAAAAGTTAAGGCAGAAGATATGACTGAACGAACTGAGAGCACTTTCCATTTACTTAGAATTTATAGCTGGGATAGCCTTAGAAATAATTGTTAAAAAACCAACAAAATCCCAACAAAAAAAATCCACTGCAAGAATAGAAGCTTAATTTCCTAGCAAAGTGAAAGTAACAGTATCTCAGCTTTGCCCTTCTGGCTAAAAGCTTCAAACGACTAAGCTAAAGTCAAGCTGTACGCAAGACTGCAGCCGTAACTTCTAGACTGTTTATTATAGTAACTCTTACAGACACATCTGTGTATTTAGAAGGAATAATAAACAGTGACCCTAAAGAACAGTAGTAATTTCCTGCTCTGCATGCCATGATTGTACACATAGCCTTGTAAAACTCTGCTGAATGGTACACAATCCTCACCCAGCCCCAGGCTGGATCTTTGAGTTCCTCCCTCCATCTTTCACACAGGAAAGAAAAAAATTTTACTGCAGTTAAAATCCCTTGAGTCAGCTGCATGCATAGGGGAAATTGGGTTTTAACACATGGGAAAGAAAATTGAGAATGTAACTGAGCTGACTTGTAAATAAACTCCCAAGGATCACCTAAACAGCTGAGGGACAAATGCATAAGTTATAATGGCCAACTCAAGCTGTTTATGAAGGCATTAATGTTAATCTTTCAAGTAACCCAAAATGCACTCAAACATCTGTTATTAAAAACTTAAGGCTTTTATGCATACCCTCTTACATACAAAAGGCGTATTAAACAGAAGGAACTTGTTTACAGTAAATACAAACATCTGAAAAATCTCTGAAACCTGTTTATACAAATACTAATAAATTCTTTAATATTTTGTACAACTAGAAGGTGCACAGATTGGCATTCAAGCAGTCAATGCTGGCAAACATCTGTCAGACAATAACATGATTTACTTGGATAACAATATAGTTTAAAATGCCATAAATTAAAAAATAAGTTAGTTCACATTTTTTCCCCAGATTTTATGTACATCTTAGCATTTAATGAGATCGTGTAGCCTTCTTCAGAAGCTCGAGGTCTTTCCGACGGCTTTTGATTGCTCTGGCACAGCCATACTCTTCCAGTTGCAAAAGGATATACTTTTCTATCTGAACGAGCCCATGCCCAGCAGGACTGGTAAACAGCTTAATCCAGGATGGCTTAATGTTTCCTCTGAAGCCTAGAAAGGCCAAGCTTCCTGTGACAAGAACAGCTCAGCATTACCAAACCAGCCAAGATCACTGCAGCACAACACAGGACTGGTTCGGTAGGAAAGGGCATGCTCCTCTAAAATGCCTTCCCCACATTATTCACGACATTAGTCCACTCTCAGCTTCACAAACACCTCACAAGGAAATAATTATTTGCAATTTCCTTTTTCAATAATTAGTATTAAATACCCTGAAATCTTAATTTGAAAACACAGCTAACTGGACAGTTATAAAACCTGCTTTCTCAGACACAACTTGTGCCATCACTCTGAACAGATGACAGCTACCCCATGTGGCCTATAAACTCATCAACCGTCAAAATACCAATAGCTTCTCATTTCTAGCTTCAAGTTTTTTTAGAACAGGAAATACTAGGCAGGCACAGGAGATTGCTTAAAAATAGATTTGCTGGGTGAGGCACAAAATACAGGCTTTAGGCAAAAAGCCTGGGACTCTTTCTGTGTAATCCACAGGCATGAAGAACTGCTAGTTCTCTGTTTGTAACAAGCTTCACGCAATGGGGAAAAGGGAAGGGTTTTCTGCCCCATCTGCTGAAGAGCTGTCCACCTCCCCTCAGCAAGAGCTGACACCAGCCACACCAGTGCAAACTGGCAACCACCCTCCACCAGCTGCATCCTTTTCACACACCCTATGAGAAACCCACCACGCCAACATAAACACAAAGACAAGGGCGGTGTCAAAGAAATGTGCAACATTTCCACCAACCATTGCTCTGAAGATAAGGTGGTTTTGCTGTCCCCAGGGACATTAAGGCTTCTCCTAAATTATTAGGAATTGCTATATCACCTCTTGTGCTCAGCAGAACGATAGACCTGCAGTGGGAACAGTAGAGAGACAGCAGCTGTTATAAACACGTTTTTTTAATACTCTGCTACACACCTTCACAGCTAGCTGCCCTCATAGTCCAATTCCTCAAGAGTAGTTACGACATGGAAATAGTCAACTCTTACTGAAAGCAATACTTAGAATTTCTTGGTTTTGAAATGACTTTTAAATTGAACTTCTAAATCAATGGAAATTGTTACTTAAACACAGTGTAATATTTTGTATCAAAAAAATCAAGTTTAGATATCGATCCAAAATTAGCTAATTAAAATGCTGATTTTTTTCTGACACTAACTCTCTATCTTTATTCAGCGATAAAGAATTGTCTCCCTATAGGGAGAGAACAGTATGATATCTTTCACATAGTCCTTCCCAGTATCCTTATTAAACAAAAAATTAATCTTGTTTTAAGCAAGTAAGTGTTATTACATGCTGTTTTGTTAAAGAAAATTATTTTTGAGGAAAAAGATAGGCAACGCCAGAAAACTGTAAGTGTTCCAAATTTGCTTAGTTTTCTTAAATAGGGCTAAACTGTCCATTAAATTACTCCTACGTTTCATCTTTCACCTCAACTTAGACATATGTTTTGTTCACTTTCAGTGCTCCTGTATCATTATCTATTCATTATCATCATTTAAATCCCTGTCAGAGAGCAGAGCTATAGCCTATAGGACATACTGGAAATGAGTGGTGATTGCACATACCTTTGTGGAATTCCAGATTTTAAATATACATCTACACGCCTAATGTCTGCCCCAGAAAATAATTTATTTCCCAACACTGTGCCAGTGCAGGCATCTACTACAACAACAAGTATACCATTATCCTTGAAGGAAAACATGGTGTCATTGACCTGAAAGGGAAGTAAAAGAGAGAGAAAAGGAAGTTAGTATGAATCAAACAGCAATTCTACTGCACTCAGCGTTAATCTTATTCTAGTTTAAACACAGTAATTTCCTTACAAATACTTGCTTCTCCCCAGCATCTCTTCAATTTTCACTTTGAAAGGACACTGCTCAATGGGACCTCTGAAACTGCATGGGAGCCTTAAGTCTGTAGCTTCTATAGGAATATTGGACATTCCAGGTGACTACCTACCTGCCTTAGTCGTTGCTGCTGCTTTGGGAAGCTAAAATTCAAGTACCAACCATCCGAACTTCTTGACAATACAGTTAATTGGTCCCTGCAGCAGGCTGGTTCCAGCCCAGTTTCTTCCTACTGAGTGCTCTTACTGTTTTGGATATGGCACACACATTCCTGGAGAAGTTTGCAGCTGCAAAGGTTATTCTGCTCACGTGCCATTTGTCTACCTGGATAATTGAAGGTTCAGCAAGGCCAACACTCTGACACTGCAAAGTGTAAAGCATGTGCAGACTGAGCTCTGTGGTGGGAGGCTGCCTGCAAATGGTATTTCACCATCACATGCAAGTCTACTTCAGCATCTGAATAGAAAAGTCTACTAAATTACTTTTTACATAGTATCACATCACTGAGCTTATTTGGGCCACATCAGAACAAATACAGAAATCTACTGATTCTTTAGTAATTGCCATTTAGAGGACTTTAGCAATGCTTAATGGCTTGACTGACCCACCCCATTAATTTGCTAATCTGTTTGCATGAGGACAATTTCAACAAAATGGATTTAACTAACAAATTGTTAGGTTATGTGTTTTGTTTATTTCCAAAACCAGCCATAAATGTGTACCCCCACAGATTTAGACATGAAACTGAGCACTTTAAACTCTAACTTCTCTCTTCAGCAGGTAGGATTCAAATACAAAATGCAGCTTTGAAGCCACACTTTCTGATACTAAAACACAAGCTTTTTGACTCTGTTTCTTAAACAATGAACCAATTTTCTCATTCAAGTGAAGAAAATTGAGGTCAGCATTATGTAGAGATGTACAACTGTTGTAATATGCTAAAAACTGCTAAAATGACATTTAAGAAGAAAACTGTAAAGAATACTTACAGATATGAATGCTTGCTGACCTCTGCTTGACTCTTTTTCATCAGATGAATTAATCTGCACAAGGAGGTAGTTTTTGTGAGGATCACTGGTGAATACCACCTGGATATCAAACAAAACAGTTAAGTACACATATTGATATTTCTTCAACGCATTATCATGCCAGTTTACAACAGACAGCCCATGCTTCAAAGCAAATGTATCCATTGTTCAGTAGCATTATTTATGGTACTCATAATGATACATAATTTCAAAATTTTTTTCAGTTGTATAGTTGAGACAAGTTCACATTCACATTAATAAGCAAAGACCCAAACAGAGAGAAGGCTGGCCATGTAGGTCTCTGCAGGAAAGCTCACCACGTAGCACAGACAATACTGCAGTGTATATCAATCCACCTCTGTCCATTTTCTGTAGCACTTGGAGCAACAGTTGAACCAAAGAAGAAAAGAACAAAACCTGAAACCTTTGTGCTATAAAAAGGACTCCAGCCTTCCAGGAGTCTAAGAAGATCAACAAGGTGACTGCTGCAAGTTGCTAAGTGCAGTACCCTGTGCTGAAAGACTGAAATTTGGATTTAAATTGAGTAAGCAGCATCACCAATTCTACACTTCATGAAAATTTTTCTTTTTTTATTTTACCTGAGTTGTGCCACATTTTGTGCATGGTACAGTAGTTTTTCCTGGCATCTGCTTTGTGATGGTTGGTACTTGGTAGTATTTCGGGTAAGCTTTTGCCATGCAATTACTTATCCCTTTTGATGAATCTTTGGTCACAATCTTGATCCTTTCACATCCCTGAGATGAGCAATAACTGTGACCATCCCTATTATATTTGGCTTGAAGAAATAAAAACAGTAATCTATAAAAAAAGGGGAAAAATAATCTAAATTAACTGGTGAAATACAGGTATTTATATTAAATCTTAACAGCCATATTTCATGATTTTCAGAAGCAGAGAAAATACAGTAGTCACTTCCACACCACTATCCTAACTTTCTCAAAGTATTTACAGTTTACTAGAGTTAGGAAATGTCTGATAATGTATCTAAAATTCCCAACAATTAAAGGAGACATCAATATAAATACAGATGCTTTGCAAAAAAGAACCAGTCCTCAGATCAGTGGCTTGCAGGAAACAAAAACCTAATTGCAGAGCATGAATTTTTTCCTTGATCATAGATCTTTGCAGGCAAGCAGCAGAAAATGTTGGGATATTCAGTTTCACCCACCAGCAGTAGACAATATAGTAGTGCTACTTCAAATGCCTGGAAATGCAATTTAGGGTGTAGTGGTCAATAATAATCACAGAAGACTGTGTTCTTCTATTACAGATTAGATTGTAGCTCTTACACAAAGCAACACAAATGTCTTTTCAAAACCTACATTCATTTGCATATTTACTACAGACAGGCACAGTAGCAGGTAACAGAAAACAGAACAAAATTAACAACAAATTACAAATTTAAGAACAACATTTACAAAACGCATAAGTGATGTATATAGGACTTAATTTATTGAAAGCTGACCATATCTTAAGTCTCTCAGAAGGATCTAAATGGCCTCTTTCAAAAGTAATTTTGAAAGAGAGTCTACAATTTTGAAGTTCTTTTGAGACAGCTGAAAACAGATTAGGGTTTCCAGAAATGTAATTTTTAAATGGTGGAAGAGAAAGCTTCTGGAAAATTCCCAGAATTTTCAGCTTATCAAGAATACACATTGTCTCTGAAGACTAAGAAATTAAGTCCTGAAAGGCACTGGTCTGTAGCACATCAGATACTATATTTTTCCCAGACATGGTCCAGTAAATATCTTTGGCAACTGCGGTGCTCTTGAAAAGTATTACAATAACAACCATGGTACTTCAGAGTACATTTTTCAAACATTTTTCAAAGAGGTTTTGGGGTCCTTCTCAACAGCTTTCCCCTTATGCAGGTGTCTCAATCAGTTACTTACAACACTATCAAACTGTACATTTTAAGAGTAATCAATATCTTCTAGCAGAGTCAAGTTATGAAAGTTACCCAGTACTGTTGTCAAAGTAAAATCTCTTGTCTGATCGATTCTTTTCGAGCTCCATCATGGAAGATACAGGCGTGTAGCGCTCCACCTTGCTTGACAGAGCAGATGACCGCCTTTGAAAGGTTTCCAATACTATAACAAAATCTGTCTTCGGTTGGTAACAAAGACCAACACGAATCCAGTCATTCCTAAAACCAAAATATGGTAGGAATAGTTTAGGTGTCAGTACAGAAGAAACAGATCACTCAAAAAAAACAAACCAGGAACACAAAAAGCTCCTAAACTCTCAACCAGATGATCAAATCTGTACAGTCTTTCATTAACTTTTTCATTCTTTTCATTAACTTTCATTAGTAACTCTGATTCTCTCAGGATTTATTTGATTATATACTTTAGAGATATTTAATAAGTTTATCTGCCAACAAAATCAAGAATGATAAAGTATTCAACCCCAATTCTGCTCAACTTCACTATTTGGACATTTTCTTCTCCAAAATTTTTTTTTTTTAAAGACACTGTACTGGACAAGTGTTTAACTTCAGGTGCAGGTCTACTGCATGATCCCTTACTTTTCATACTTTAGTATTTGTAACTAAGAAAAAAACCCCAAACCCAGGCTCTGGTTTTCCGGATGGCTGCAAACTCAGGCACAGTAATTTTGCAGGACATAACTTCAGTATTGCCTTATGGATCAAAGTCACGAAAGAAAGTAAACGTACTTGTTGAAGTTAATGAGATACAGATAGGTGACATTTGGAGCTTTTCCATTCCAATGTATTGTGTAGCTCTTCTGCAGCATCACTACTGGCTGGTACTGCTGAAAGGCAGCTGCTCTCTGATTAATGCCTCGAAGAACCATGGGATTGGCTGGATACTCATCTCGGATGATAGTCATGGAAAGATTCTGTCCATTCCATGTTTGGACATAAACCTACATGATATTAAAGAGGGTGAAAAGAGGAAGATTTGGTGTCTGTGCAAAAGAAAATTACATACTCAAGCGCAATCAGTACATTATTAAGCCAAATGCTGCCATTTGATGTTCTGAATTATGTAATACACAAAGCTCTCCTGAATAAAAGTCCTACCAAAAATTATTACAGATTTTTCCCATTTTACAGACAAAAAAGGGTAGGGAAAAGTAATAATCAGCTATGATACTTGGCCACGCAGAAAAGGAACCAGAATACAAATCAAACCTATAAGACTTGTATTCAGAAGGTGGTATTTAACATCTCCAGAAAACAAATCAACAGAGCAAACCCCTTAAAATCCACTCTTTGAAAAAAAAGCAGACAGAACTTGTGTGTAGGAAGACACTTTCAAAGCAAAAATGTTTTAGCAGATACAGCTGCAACACCGAACGGTTAGATTTATCCTTCAGCATCTAATACTATACCCTCAGTCTCCTGAGAAGAAGCATGATATATACATAATTGCAGTGTGTAAATGTAGTATGAATAAAGGCATTTTTAAAAGTTAAAAAATTCTGAAATACAAAGACAGGTAATTTTGCATTGCTTACACTACTCTGTAAGTAGTTTGTATTATACATCAGCCCCAAACAGAAAGCCAAAAGTACTAGCCTGCGCGTAGTTCCCACTGCAAATCACTCCACTCCATTCTGTGATATTAATGCATTTGGGGTGTTGAATCAAGTAATTATCCATTCGGCCCACATAGGTATCCCTGTAATCAGTCACCGAACCATCTAGATCATGAAATATTGAGTTCTTGTCACCATCCAGGTCTCCTTCTTCAAACCAGGGACCAGGCTTTCCGAAGAAGACTTTCAAAGAAACCTGAAAACAATAATAATTTTTTTTGCCCAGGTGAAACACAGACTAACATTTGCACATTTGCAGAAACAAAGAAATTTGACAAAGCTGATTAAAAACTTTACAGAAAGGATGGCAGAATCTTGCAAAACAGACATGCTGCGTTTTAGTAATAGGCTCACACCAGCTCTTGCTTATGAACACAATATTTGCTGATGAAAACTCATTACTAAGGATATACCAAACCTTCCAAAATCTTACAAAAATTTCTTTTCAGCTTTACCACAAGCCATGAATCACTTACTGTAACATACCCTACATCTCTTTTGGTATTGTTTTTTTGCTCAGGAGACAAAGAATACACTCTAGGTGACCTCCAGCCAGGAGATAAACTCTGGAGTAGGTATGCATAGAAAGGATGACCTACAGCTCTTGTCTGCATATGTTAAATACAAGAAGAAAAGAAAACCACTTGCAAGACTTACGGAAAGATTGTAATAAACTTACATTTGGACCAAACTTCACAAGAGAAATGTTATTTTTTGGAGTCATTTGCCATGGATTTTTCATCAAGAATCCAACTGCACTGGTAAATCTATCTGGAGTTGCCACAAAGTTCTTGAATGTGCACTTGGTAAGATGAATAGGTCCATCATAAATCTGAAAGCCTCTGATTGGAAATGTCCTGTTGATGCAAGCAAATATTAATACCGTCCTATAACAAAACCCGTGACACACTTGAATGTGTGTCAAATGCATTCCCTCTGAGAGAAAGCAACAATTAGAGAATGACTCATAAGGTAGATTTCAGTAAAGGAAATATGGTTTGTGTGCTTCTCTTAATGAGTCAAAAAATCCCCCACTTTTAAATTTTCCAGTTAGAAGAGCTATCGCTGTCCATTTGTAAATGTGCCCCTTTTCCAATATGAAAATACAGCAGGAAAATAGTACCACCTGCTCTCTGATTGATCATGGCACCTGGAACTTAACTTAAACTAACTTAAAGAAGGCACTTCTAACTTAAAGAAGGAACACCCAGAGAATGGCAGTCTGGTAAGGCTTAGCTTGACCCCCAGGAAGGTGATGGAGCAACTAATCCTAGGCAAGTTTTCTTGGAGCCTGAAGAACTAGAAGGTCATCAGGAATAATCAGAAGGGATTCACCAAGAAGAAGCTGATAAACTTCTGTTATTAAATGACTGGCCTGGTAGCTGAGGGGAGAGCAGTGGACATGGTCTGCAAAACTGCAGTAAGACTTTTGACACAGTCCCACAACATCTTCATGAAGTATGGGCCAGACGAGAGGACAGTGAGATGGACTGAAAAATACCTGAATGGTTGGGCTGAGAAGGTGATGGTGCAATGCCTACTTGGAGACCAATAACTGGTGATATACCCCAGAGGTCAATACTGAGTCCAGTCTTGTTCACTAGCGTCCTTAGTGATCTAGATAATTAGGCCAAGTACAGTCTATAGGCCAAGTCTGCAGAGGGCACAAAACTGAGGGAAGCAGCTGATACACCAGAAGCTTGTACCACCACCCAGACAGACCTTGACAGGCTGGAGAAACAGGCAGATGGGAGCCTGATGAAGTTTAAGACAGGGAAATGCAAGGCCTTGCACATTGGGAGGAACAACCTTTTGCATCATTGAAAAGGACCTGGTGGAAACCAAATTGACCACAAGCCAAACAATTTGCCCTTGTCATAAAGAGGCAAAAAGTATCCAGTGCACTGGGAGAAATGTTACCAACAAATTGAGTGAAGTGATACTTCCCATTTTTACAGCATTCCTGAAGCAACGCCTAGAGGGCTTGTCCCCAGAACAAGATAAATATGGAGATACGGGAGAGTGCAACAAAGGGCCAGAAAGATTAAGTCCCTGGAGAATTTCTCATGAGAAGAAACACTGGGAGACATGTCCAACCTGGAGCAAAAAAGGCTCGGGCAGAAATCTTAATGTATAATATCATCTGAAGGGAGAGTGCAAAGCAGGTGGAGCCAGGCAATTCCCAGTGACAAGACCAGAAGCAATGGGCACAAGACAAAAAACAGGAGGTCCCTGCTAAACATCGGGAGAAACTGTTTCACTGAGAGGGTGACAGAGCACTGGCACAAGTCACCCAGGGAGGCTGTGGAGAATCTATCCTTGGAGATATTTTAAAGACACTTGAATGTGGTCCTGGAACATGAGCCCTACGTGACACTTCTTGAGCAGGGAAGTCAGACAAGATGACCTCCAGAGGCCCCTTCCAAGCTCGGTTGTTCTGTGATTCCACTCAGTAAGTCTGAATACCTCATATATCACCACCACATTAACTTTTCCCCTTTCAGTGGCTAAACAGCAAAAACCTAGGATGGCCTGGGCCCACCTCGCCCTTTGTCCTAGTTTTGGCCAAGGATGTGAGGGGACAGAACCTGTAGCCATGTGGGCATGCCCAAGACATTGTGCTGCTCGACACCACCTTACATCATGGTTGAGAGGCGGGGGAAAGGGACTCTCTCTTGTTTCCTGAAGGGAAGGCATTCCTTTTTCCAGGGAAGCAGCGGGGTAACACTGGTCCTGACAAGAGGGTTTGTCCACCGGAAGGAAGCTGTGGGGTGCTGATCATCTGTTGGCCATTTCATTCTTTGTCTTGGAGGCCACCCAATACCAGGTTGAGCAGTGCATTTTTTTTTGTATATAAATCACCTTCTTTTTGTATACTTTTGCTATTAATATTGTTGTTGTTACTGTTTGCTTTCTTAATCTCATTGTTTCCAGTAAACTGTTCTTAGCTCAGCTCAGGAACTCTGTCTTTTGTCTCCCTCATCTGAGGAGGCAGAGGAAGAGGAGTTGCTGTGTGGGGTTCAATTTCCAGCTGGACTTAAATCAAAACTTTCTTATTCTGAGGCAAGGGTAGGACTTGGTACTATGTCAAACAAGCATCAGTGCAAGTCAGAGGAAAGGATCATGATCACAGATTGTGATTTATGACAGACAGATTGCAGTCTCTAGTCCCAAACTGACCTTTGAAATTCTTTTACTTGAAAGCTTTCTTCCAGACCTGAATGTTTTTTAAGATTGAAGTTTCATTTAAGTAGGAAAACTTAAATTGCTACAGAACTGTAACCTGTGGAAGCATCAGATGAACCTGCCTCAGCAAAAAGGTGAGAGTAACACAGATGCACACATCACATTAAAAAGAGAGCATCATGTTCAATGGAGTCTTAATGTCTCCCAGCTCAATCAAGAAGGGTGTTTACATATGATACAGAGAATATTCCTTGTATTTCTACCTCCTTCATTCATGACATACTTACCGATTTCTAGGCAGAGTGCGTGTCTTGTTGTCTATTCCTCCAGTTCCCACATATTTATTCTGTCCGCCTTGAAACCCGTAATTCTTGCTCTCACCTATGAACAGCGACTCTGATACCTCCTGGCTGGCACCTTCATCATTTGGGAAGCTCCCATCACTATCAAAGCAACATCAGAGACAAGTCTTTAGCAAAGGCTCTCCAGCAGACGATTATTCCAAGGCATACTACTTTTACAACCTCCTTTTTTACAGTCCTCCTTAAGGAAAGCAGTATAGACTTCATGCACAACACACAGAACAATAGATTTAATCACTAACAGTAGTAGAGGCAAACTCCCTGAAATGTTTAGCAGAACTGAACATTAAAATTTCTAACTCCCTCTGTAGTGCTTTTTTTTATAGCCCACTTGTGCAATCCTAGAACCAGTTTCTCCTAACCTAAATAGCAGCAATTTTAGCTCACTACCTAAGTTACTTGATATTTTTCATTAGGAAGATAATCTACCTCTGCTAAATGCTCACCTCCTTTCTTTTCCATTATTCACTTTCAGCTTTTCATGCAGAAAATAAAATACTGCCTAAGGAATCATACAATACCAAGAATACCAGGATAAATATAGCTTTTCCGGTAAAGAGGCAACAAACTGTGGTGTAAACCAAGTACAGGTTGAACTAAAGTGGAAACTTTGGCAGTTGTGCCAGTTTACAGCCTCTATAACATCATCTGCATAACTAGAAACACAACCAAGACCCAAAATGAAACTGCAGCCTTATGAAAATATACCTATTAATTTTAATAGACACAAGCTTCTAGGCAAGGAAACACAAAAATGATTAACAAAATACTCACCTAGCAAACGTCAAACCTATTCCATTGTCTGCAAACCTACAAGAAAGTCCAAAGCATCAGGTTATTTTTTCTGAATTATCCTACAATTGGCACAATAAGAGCACATCCTGCTATGCACTGAAAAAAGCTTGAGTTTTTCTATTAGTGGAACGTAGAACCACCACACACTTAACTTCTCTAAAAGCATTGTTGTTAAAAAGGATTCAAAGAACTTTCTACATGTTTTAAGTATGACTTGACAGCTTCAGGGAGACAAGAGAAATCCTAGTCTAAATTTACTGTCTCTACCAGCTCTTAGGCTTCTTTTTAGTACAGTTCTTTTTTTGCTGTTTAAGGCAGGTTCTCATCTAATCACATATAAACTCAGATATTTGAAGTCATGGGATGGTATGAAAGCTGATCATGATATCGAGAAGTTGCTCAAGTTAACCAAGAACCCTCTCCTATAACCCTGTTGTAATGTACTTTCATAAACAAAGCTTCAGGGAGAACTTCTTAACATCATGCAGCTGTTTGTTTCTGAATACCTACCCAGAGTTTTGAATGAGGATATCCCCTCCCCTGACCCAGGCCCCATGATCATTGTTTTTGAAAGAGATTAGTCTGTCAATCAGGGCAGCAACTCGGGGCTTTTCAGGGTCTGCATCTTGATGAGGTCGAAACCTGGGAGAGATAAACACTCAGTACAAGAAAACTTCATTTTACATGTGCCATATATGTTGCGCTGAGTAAGCCTGAAAGATAAACATTGATCTGATTGGCAAATTACACTCTGCCCCATGTTTGTAACGACAGAAGTTAAAGCAGGTACATCTCTGGCTCTCTATTACTAGAAAAGAGTCTCTGGGGTATTATGAAGCAGGAACATGAAACTACTATTTTCCAGTAACTCTCACATGCTCTTGCTTAGTCTCCCTCAGTTTCTTTAGCTGCCTTTAACCTCCCTTTATCCTCTTTCACTTGCTGCCCTCAACATTTGCAGTGAAGCATTAATGTGAAAGTTTGACAAAGGGAATTAAAAGCTCCTTGAAAGGACACACAGCGCTGACACTAGCTATGCAAGAACAGTCTGGACATTTGTCTAACTGGTCCTTCAAATCTTTCAAACTCTTCTGGCATACAGGAGTGCTTCTTCTTTAGGCATATGTGAGATATTTTTTATTGAACTGCTACCAAGATGGTCTTGTAAAGTAAATTATGACTGGAATATAGTTTAATTAACAGGAGGAAATGTCCTGATTAAGAACTGGTGACTTAATTTTCACTTAATTATTCCCAAGGCTCCACAGAAAAAGTAATACATTAAAAAAATGCAAACAGGCATTTTAAGCAGGTACAGATATTTATGTCCATTATCCGAATCACCTAATACTCTTTTGTTTGGATCTGCTCCACCCCATCCAAGGGAGGAAGGACAAAATAGGTAATGTTAGGTTTTGACAGTCTTAAGTCTTCTCAACTAACATTTAAACCCCTCCAGTCTGGTTCCATGTACAATGATTAGGGCCCTCCCATAGTTATGCAGTGCTTCATTCCTTTTCTTTCTGCTATGAAACACAAACCCCATTTTATGCACTGAATTTCTTGCATCCTTAGCACACTACAGATTCTCAGAGGGCATTTTGCCCCTCTCAAGTTCCTCCTTGTCATCTGTTATGACTGCGGTAAACCACAAGGGTTATATGGACTTTCTATCAAAACATGGAACTAGCAGGTTCATTTCCAAATTATGAAGCATTGGGTATCACCAAAATTAGGAATTTTCTTTTTTGCATCTGCAGCAGCCACTTAACTTGACTTGTCTTTAGGATGAGGACATTGAAAATAAAGATAATCCTATGAACCATATTTTCAGCCCCAATGCTCAGTTGTCACAATAAAATGTTGACACAGTCATCCAATATTGTCATTTAACCACTATTCCAGGCTATTTTATTTGAAGTTCAGGATAAGACTAACCAGACACCGTATAACGTGGAACTCTCCTAGATACTCCATTACTTTTTCTCTCACTTCATAGAAAATGTGGTTGACTATACCACCTTTGCAAATAGCCTTCAGTAGAACTGTACTACTGAGCTGTGACTTCCTAAGTCTAGAATAAACAGCAGAAACATTCAGCAAAAGGAAAGGCAAGGGGATGCATTAGTGAAGCCTTTTTCTAACGATTAATTAAAACTGAGTCATAAATCAAGAAATCAGATTTTAAAGGAATATCTTCCTATTAGAAAAAATTCCAGAAAACATTTTAAGCATGAGAGTAGAGCACATTTAAAACACTGTCTTCTACAAGGATAAAAACTATCCTGAGCAAAAGCTCAGAAGAAAACCAAATCCTTTAAGAGACACCATCTCCATTGTTCACCAAAACAGGGAACAGTGTAATGAGAGAATGAGGGATGTAATGAGGGAAAAGAACATATATGAACTTACTGTTTGATTATAATTTATAAATTATTTTACTGTTTTAAAAGGGTTTTTCCTCATGTGAATGTAAGAGCACTCTTGAAACTTGGCCATTTTTCACTCACTTTAAAGAAAATATCCTTTACCTTGCATTGTTGTCCAAACAAAGGTATTCTCTGGGATCATCAGCACTAGCATTAGTTGTTTTAACACCCTTATCAATGAATAAACCAGCCTGAAATAAGCAAGGAAAGAAAATTCATACCATCCAAAATTAAAGATAGAGTACACATGAAATTTTTAAAATTTAAACATTGCATTCCATACACATGTTAGAAACTCTTAGATCTTTCAGTTTGGCTTTAATCAGTATATTGTCTAACGAAAAACTAGCTAATTAATACAATGAGCCAGTCTGTGCTAAAATGAAATGAATTATGTGTGATTTAAAAAAAAAATGGAAAATTATGCAAGTTCACTTCAGATTTATTTCACAACATCTATTTGAGGTTTTACACTTATTTCCAGATGCTGTTCTAGAAAATCTGGAAGCCAGTCTTATGGTGAATTCAAATTATTCTCACAAATGGAAAAAAGAAAACCTAAAACACACTGTGAAAAATCCTTTGTATTTCACTTTAAAACTAAACTCCCTTTGCAACAAAAGACTATTTTGGTCCAAGCAGTCATAAGCTTGAAACTCAAGAATCCAGTCTGAAACAAATTACTTGAGAAAATAAAAGCATGAGGAAGCATTTGTGCTCTTTAACCTGACTTGCACACAAATACCTGAAACTACTTTCACCTCAGATCCAAATTATGATTACAATTGAGTCATAGATACAAGCAGAATCTCAGACCTGCTAGTGGAGTTCTTTTTCAACATGGAATTTTGACACATGAACTGCTACCTTTGTTTAAAGATGATACTAGCTGAAAATCTTCTCTTCACAATGCACTTTTGTATTCAGTATGTTTTAATTCCAATCTGAAGAAAATGCCCTACAGTCCCAAACACACTGTTAACACAACTTCCATAAAACATTGCATCATTTCTTAGTATCCCAGACAACCATCAAGTAAAATCAGCTTCACTTGGCAAAAAAAATCCAATAATCATTCTATGAGGTTTCAATGGCTAAACTACGAGAATCTCCTCTAGCAACCAAATGTAAGTAGGTATTTTAGAGTTAGGTGGCTTTGTAAATGTCATTATATTCATACACACACACACACACTCTCACAGTCACACACATACACACTCACACAGAGAGCAGCTAGATTCTAAATGAAATACTTTAGGAACTTTTACGTCAGCTGAAGTGGAACTTTGGCTGAGACGTAGAAGAGGTTTGAAAGCCATACTAACAAAACACTTCTCAACAACTGTAGGCTGAGAACTTTATAAGAAAACTGGGTTTGCAAAAAACTGGCCTCCTCAAGGCAATATTGAAGGCTAATCTCTAGCCAGAGACTAGAGTCACCATATGCAAACACCTGAGTTACTATACACTGGAGACTCAGAAAAATAAGTTAAAGCTACTGCAGCAAGCTATCAGATTAATCACTACTACTACATTAAACTTTGATTCTTCAAGGCTCAGCTTTCTTTGGGGAAGGAAACAAAGCTTAAAGGAAATGCTACTTCTGAGAGAAAGTGTTTTATTAGAAGTATTAATTGATTTTAGTTGTTTGTGTCTTAAGTGGATATGAAACAGTGAATACTCAAAATGTGACTAGAAAATACACCCATCTTGATTATATATTGTTCTACAGTATAGTACAAACACAGCACAAAATCTATCTCCTAATCAGCTTAAAATGTAAACAGACAAGTTCTAATACAGAATATTGAGAAATAAAGAACTTAACTTTTTTTTTAGTAAGATACTACATTACCTTAAAATTAGAATGAACCCTGTTGTTATAGAAGATTCCTAGGGGTGTAAGTTCTGATTTGGTTTCAATGGCTAAACTGTGAGAATCTCCTGTAGCAACCCTGTGGAACAAATACCATATTCCAGCATCCTGCAAATAAGGAGATAATAACAATGGTTGTAAGTGATTCTGATACTACTATTGGTGTTGATATATCTATTCACAGAATAAGTGTTGCTAAGTTGAACTTGGACATTTTAAGTAAAAAAGCAAATAAAAACACAAACCAACCATACTCAAAGGAATACATATTTCAAAATAAAGTCTCCAAACAACTATTTGATCAGTGAAAAAGTGGGATTTTGCAAATAAGGCTATATTTCAGTGGACAATGTGCAATAAAAAGTGTTTTGCTTCTCAGTGAAGCTATTTAACATCACATATTTAAGATGTTCTAATATTTTAAAGCAGAAGAGTGTCCAAGTTAATGCAACTTTTGCAGTTCAGTTATATGTCATCCCACATGCTTGATTTTCCTTTACTAGTAGATAATACTATTCACAGTAAGATTCTCAAAATCATTCCTCCTCCTCTCCTTACTGTTGCAGTCTGACTAAGGTTTGCTCAGCCCAGCTCCTATCAAAACTTACATGGCACAGCCAAAAAAAACCCACAAGAGCTTTCAGAAGATAGGAAAAAAAACAAATCAAGAAATCTGGCCAATTCAGAGCACTGTGCCAACAACATGCAGTAATAATTTTATTATCTGCTCATTTTCTGTATTTTTTCAACATCTCTGCTCTTAAAGAAGCTGGATTTATCTGCTAAATGAGACCCACAAAATTCCCCTTTCAACCACACCTGGGCTCACATGAGGTGGCATCATGACAACATCTGCATAGCAGACACATAAATGAAAGATTTTGCCTGACCATAAGCTGTGCACCCTTAAAAAATAAAAAAAATCACCACATAAGGCACATTAAAGGGTTACGGTAACTAAAGAAACAGAGTGCTCCATCTCATGAAAAATAGTCATCATCCTTTTCAAGAAATTGATTTAAAAGATTTCACACATTTCATTCCAAGAATATACTAATTTTCCAAACAGTGCTGGAAATTCTACTTTACAGTAACGTTCCCATCCCAGTGTGTAATGATGACGCACTGACATTTCTGGTGATTAACCATTACAAAGCAAATGTGGATGTTCCATTAATAAAAATACCAAAATCTTACCTCACATATAATTAAGTACAGCTCTGTGCTTGGCAGACTCAAGTAAATTTTATCCAAAACACCCCCTGATGCTTGAAAAATAGATAAACTAAAGAGCTTGTTAAGCATCTGCAAGCATTCAGAAATATGACTTTTTTTTCTCTTCTCTCTCATACGCAGCCAAAACAAAAGAAACATCTATTGCCTATACAGCCTGACAAGAGGCTTTATCGCATAATTAAGGAACTGGGGGAAACAATGGAATTATTTGGTTGTAAATTGCTCTAGTTTATACCAGCAAAAACTCTACGGTGCAGGGTTTGTGTGAGCACAGTTGAAGTATTGTTTCTGAAACACAGTAAGCTGGGGTCCCTTTATACTAATGTGTCTATATCCATGCAAGGGAGGTACACCAGAGTGGCTAAACTTTGTAACAGACACAAATGTTTGCTCCAGTCAGGCACATCCTGCTAACAAAAGGAAGTGACATCCACTGGGATGAGTTACACAGGCAGAAAAAGACCTCGCAGGACTTAAGCCCCAGATCAAAGAAGCTGTTTAACTTAGCCTGCAATGCCTAAAACTAGGTATATTACATAAAGCATAAAATATACTAGGTATATTACATAAAACTAGGTATATTACATAAAGAAATTGTGCTAGTCAGGAAAAAACTTGTTTAATCTGGTAGGTGTGTCCAGATCTTTCCTAGTGGCAGACAGTCAAATAGAAAAGTTTGTCAGAACAAGCAAACAAAAACAAACACACAACAACAAAACAACAAAAATTAGACCACACAAAAAGCAGAACAAAATTTTCTGGTTTTTTTCATACTCCAGATATTTCAACTCAGTTAACCATTTTGAATCTTATTCTATTTATTGATAACAGTCTAGTACAGTATCTGTGGCTAAGAATACATAGGCTCATATTCTTCCAATATTGGAGCCTTTGCAAAAACAATCAACAGACTCTACTATTTTCCATTCCCATTGATCTTTTCAGAAAAATCCAATTAAAAACTGTACGTATTTCAGCCTCTCATCCAATGTAGAACAGACTCCAGCCCCCTCCTCCACAATATGTACAGAGCTTTACTTTACAGACAGCTGTGACAAAATATTTGTACTAATACAAGGTTCAGAACAAGCAAAACAATATCAGCAGTCACTGGCTGGAAACAATTGACTAACCGCTGACAGAAAAAAAGTGTTTTAGCTGTTTCTTACACAATTAACACCTTTTTGTAGTCATTTTTCATTCCAGTGACTGCAGCTCTTGCAAAGCTGTCACTAAACTCATGACAACCTACAGAAAATACAGAGGAGACTTAATATGAAATGCACCAGTTCTGTGAAAATAAAAGGATTTCTACATATACACATTGGCACTACTGTCAGGTCTAGTAACTACAAAGAAAAGATCTCCTCTGTTTCAGCCATAACGAAAATTTTTGGCATCTCTTAAATGCATACCTAGACACACCTTGCACTGTCAGTGGCAATACACTGCCAAACATAAAAAGATTCATGCATAAAAGGAGAAAAATACATGTATATCTGGCAGTGTAAACATTACAGATTTTACAAATGCCAGTGACATGAGCAGTTTGTGATTAATTACACCCATATGCCTCACCTGTGAGCCTGCTGCTGCATTATTTATAAGATGATTGTTAGGATGAGAAATCCAGAATGTTGATACGGCCCTGAAATATTTTTCAGACAGAAGTTATTACAGAAAACTTCTAGTTCCAATAGAAATATCTCCCCTTTTTAACAAGCCCATCAGAAAAAGCTGAACTGATGGAGTCACTACTTCACATTCAAAATAAAAATCACAAAATCTCCCATATCTAGAAGTCAAAAATGTCTTTTTTTTTAGTTTAGTGCACAGTATTCTATTTAATGTGGCACAGATGCCCCATGCAATGATAAACCATTTTAAGAAGTTTTCACAAGAGATAAGTAGTATTCAGAAAAAATAGTGGTGAGAACTTGGAATATGCATGCATTTATGCAGTAGTGAAGATGTTCAATAGACTTTTAAGGCCCTACGTATCACAAGAAACAACAATATTCCTATAAACCATTTTTTTTCTTTAATAAAAGGCTAAATGCTAATTTTTATTATTAATTTATTTTATGAGGTGCCTGCCTCAATTAAATTATTGATAAAAATGTTCCCGTCTGTATTTTGTCAAGAGATCATCAGCAATTTAACTACTGCAGCAGGTCAGGTTTTACTTTTGCACCATGACATACTCACATGCAGTCTGTGGCTGGAACTGGGACATAACTTCCATACACCTTATCCCTAATCCCTATACACATGCTGCTATTTCTGTCTGTAGGTAGAAGCGTGCCTGGTTTTGTGAGTAGCCCAAGGTTGTGGAACAAAGTATTCCTCTGCTCAATGCCATCTTCTATGAAGAAACAGTGACCTAGTGTGTCATAGCCAATGGTGTCCTTTATCTGTAGAAATACAAGTTCATTATGTCAGCAGTAACAGCATTTATTGAGATTTATTTGACAAATACCATCGACTTATACTGTCTTGGCACAGCTGCAATGAAGTTTCAGTATCAGCAGCTCAGATGATTCAAGCACATAGTTTTATTTATCACTTACAAACATGCTGCTATGTCTGGAGAGTTTAGCTGCCTTACAGCTGTCTTACAGCTAGCTGCTGTAAGAATCTAAAAAAACAGAATGGAGAACTGCTAAAAATACATTACTGTTTGTAGTAGTTCATTTATTCTGGAAATAAGAAAACTATTGCTGAGCACTGAATTTGCAGAGGGATGGGATATTACTATTATATGGCGTCTAAATGCTCTTTATAACATTTATTCCAACATAGTATGTTTTACTCTCCTTGCACCTACCAGCAAACCATTAGTTGCATGAACAGTCACACATCTGGAAAAACAGTGATGAATGGAAAGACCTTCTAGATAAGTTTTAAAAGTATATCCTCCTTTTTCATCTACATCCCCACAAAGGTGAAAGTGAACAGGGTAACTTCCAATCTGCTGCTGGCCCATTTGCTTCAATTCCACATAGGAGAGATGAACAGATGTAAAATTCTTCAAAATCTAAAAAAAAAAAAAAACAAAAAACCCCAAAAAAAAACCAAAGTAAATAACCCATTATTTACTTTTTAACCAATGGAAATTTTAAATTACTACATCATCTACACCAGATGTACAGAAGCTAGATGTACACAGCTGCCACAGGCCAACACAATAAAAATTAGAACAAACCTTACTCTCTTGCTCTACACAATCCCTTACCAAACTGTATCCTTTATAAATAAGTTTAAAATCTAAATCTCCATGTGGCTAAAATAGAGGAATTTTCACCTGACATTTTGCCACACTTCACTGTTTGGTCTTTACCAAGTGGCACATTAAATATTCTTACACGTACTGTCCAATCAAACAGAAGTCACCCCCATCTGGATGTCCCTGTAGTGAAGCTGCACCAGCACAGTGTACCTGGGACAGGCTTAGCTGAAAAAAAATCACAGAATGATACAGATTCAAAGGAACCTGTTGAGATACCCAGTCCAAGTGAGAGTTCGGTGCTGGGTCAGCTTTGTAAGACAGCTGCTCAAAACACCTCCAGCCACAGAGATGCTCATGATGTCAGTTTGTTCTACCCTTTCATTTTCCCAGTATCCAAGTATTTGCCTTGCTTAAGCCTGGCCCCTTGTCCTATCACTGTGCAACTCCAGGAACTGCTCTGGCCGCTCTGCACTCTCACCAGTAGCTGAAGACAAGAAGATCCCTCTTCTCAGCTCTCTGTCACTCCTCAACACAGTGTGTCACACACCACCTTTCCTGGACATATCCCAGTGCACCTATGTTTTTTTTGCAATGGGGACCCAAAACTGGACACAGCACTCCAGAGAAACTTCTTTATTCAGAAAGACATGAAACTACCCTCACAATCATACAACTTCACAGTAAAGTTACTGTGTATGAAGTAAATTCATAATGGGGTTGTACCAGTAATGCAGGAAAGAGAAAGTATTTTCTTCCACCTAACTTGTTATGAAAGCACAAACCAAGTGCAACAGCCAAAGTGCAAAGAGCTAATATGAAGGAAAGAAAAACCAAACAAAAAAACCAGAAACCAAACCAAACCCTACTTCTTTTTTTTTTTTTTTTTTTTTTTTTAAATTTCATTTTATTAGCTGACCTGTTCTGAGTATTTATCAAAAATAACAATTTTGGTTGTACTTCGTCCTCTAGGAAAATTAGAAACTTTTTTTTGCCTCCTCCTCTGACTGAAGTCATAGGGTTTGCATGCCTAAAATACAGAGAGATGGTCAAAACAAGGCATCCCTAATCTCAATCTTCTAATATTGAAAAGCAAAGCTGCAAACCAATGCTTCTCCTCACTGCTGCTAAGCCTCCTTTATGCTACTGCCCTAGTGACCAGCAGGAAATCCAGGATGATCAATAACTACTAAATTTCATAATGTCTAGGATCCCTCTGCTCGAGGATGTAAGATCAGCATAAGCCAAAAATGCTTTCAGTGCTGAAGTCTAGGTTTGGCAGCAGACACTCACTACTCTGAACAGTCTCCTGGGAACGATTTAACTTCGACTCAAAATGTTTGTTTTCTCTCCTACCTTTCAGACAACTGAAAGTCTGCTGTATCTATGCTTCTGTGGCAATTAAGGTCACACTTTGCAAGATTCACAGCTTGTCTTCTTTTTTACATTATCTTGAACACAAAAGTTGCCTTGAGTCCACCTACTTTCTTCCACAAAACAAAAGCTGCCACATAGTGGACAAAGGGCTTATTTTCTTTCCCACTATTATGTCCACCACTGTGAAATTAAAATCTATATTCAAAGACATCAGAAATATTTAAACTGGGATGACCACATAATGAGCACAAATATATTTGTAATTGAAATCTGAGGCTTCAAACATCTCTAGCATCAGTGAAGCACTGCTACTCAAATCTTTCATCTGAAAATGTAAGTGAACACAAGTTTAAATACTGGTTTCTAAAACACTATTTTCTCTCAGTGTTGTTTATGTTCATAATATAAAAAATTAGAAGCTGTTTCCTTTATGCAGCCTTAGTACTCTCAGAGTAAGCTTTTAAGAAACTAAATATAAAAACCCTTGGTACAAGTCAGTTTCTTCCCTGTCCATGTCTCTCTAGTGCCCAGGTTCAGATAAGACAGATTTTTAGGAGTCAATACTCATCACCTGGGGAGGTAGGAAGGCAGTGAAAGGAAGGAAAAGAGATACAAGGGAGATCAAACTTCATTCTGTAATGTAGTAAGATGCACATTCATGGATGTCAGGCATACAGTTTAATCCCTGCCATACAACTTTATAACAGTCGGACATCTAAAGACGAGTTTGTGCAATATATCCCTTCCTTCAATTCTGCAGACTAAGGAGTCTTAAAGAGTTAATTCTAATTTGGGGAAAGCTGAGAACAAAGTAATTTCCACACAAAGCAACTGAATTAATTGATGTTCTTTCAGTTTTCAAATCCCTTGATGTTTAACATTAATTTTTTGTCCTTAACATGCCTTTATATGACAGAAAATTACTTTAAAATGTTTTTCAAACCTTGATATGTCCACCAAATGTATCATAATTGAAGAACTGACAGTCCTTTTCAAGATAGCAGGTACTTTCTGTATCCCCCTTTATTAGGATGTTTCTCGTAAGAACTCCAACTTCTGCTCTCATGTCCACTCCATCAATTACTTCTCCTACATGAGGAAACTGAGGGTTTTCTGTTCAACAACAAGTTGGGGGGGGGGGGAGGAGAAAAAAAATTTGCCACTGATTAAAACCAGAATCAACTTATATAAATAAGCAAGATTACTTCAGCAACAAAACCCATGCATTACTCTCCCTTAACATGCTGTTCTGTCTTAGCTTTTCTTATGGTAGATGTATCTTTCATTTTAATAAGAACTGTCAACAAAAACCAACATTTTATTTGCAAGTGCATCTTAGTTTCAGTCCAACAGTTAGTGAAGAGAATGGAAAAAAAAACAAAACAAAAAGTTTAAATTAATCCAATGTATCACACTTCTAGTGAAACACAGAGGCAGACTTGATTTAAAAGAAAAAAATGTGCTGGCTGGCTGCTTAATCTGTTTCAAAGACAAATTAAGAACTGAAAGTGAGGCCAAAACACTGTTAGAAAATACTGTATTTAACCCTTGCTTTCCTTGCTAAGGACTTGCTTTCCTAACTAAATTTACTCCTTCTTAGGTAGCTATTCTGAAGATGCATAAACTCAAAATCAGAGAAAAGAAGACACTCTAGTTTCACACTCTTCTTCCAAAACCCAATCAATTTCTTATTTAAACTGAGAAAATTACCTGGTTCTGTAAACCTTAAAAAATGCATTTATATTGATACCCTGAATACAGACTATCACTGTCCTTTCAAGGCTTAAAAAAGAATATAAACCTAAACTACAATATGAAGCAGACTAAGAGTGATATTAACTCTGTATCTGCTGCTGAGGATTTAAAAAGACAAGAAATGTCTGTAAATGGGACTGCACTCCTCTCCCGAAAGGCTTACCTCCTGTTTTTCTCCTATATCTGATGAGCAAGTCAATAAATCAAGTGAAGAAAGAGCAACTAGGGCTCCTACAAGACAGTACTTTTTAGCTTTCCTACTACAAAAAGGTGAAACCACCTAAAAACCTAGCAAAACAATGCAAGAAATAATTCCAAAATATGGTACATTCTTCAGCATGTCAAGTTTACCATTTCACAGAAAATCCATTCTTTGTGGAACAAATACATGGGGTGGTATGGGTATTTTTTAAAACTGTATACATTATTATGACAAAGAAAACTATATTGAGGGTGGCAAAGAACCCCAAAAAGGTTAGCTGATTGCAAGTTAACCTCCTTTAATATATTTTAATAGTTTAGCTAGGATTTACTTCTAAAAAAAAGAAAAAAGCTAACAGTTTTTTATTTTATGCCCTGTTGTAAATCTTGTGAAAACTTTTTTTAAAAGCTTTAAAAGCAGCTGCTTTTTCACAGCACATGATTTCCAAGATGAAATAGTCTACAAACACACTATTCAGTGGTGACTAAAAACTTCACAGCGCAACCTTCAAGTCAAGTTTGCTCTTTAAAACACTGTGGTCAATAAAACACACAACATGACACTTAAGAACAAAGCCCAGGAAATATCATGTTCAATAGCACTAAGCTCTGCAGCTTCACTCAACCTGGTATTCTCTGATGCGTAAGGTAAATGCGGATGCGCTTTTTTCAAACCTGAGACTTCTCAGTGCAGTAAAACATGTGACCCATGCTAACAAATGTGTGAGAAGCAAATTTTACTGCAAGAGGGACATAGAGAGTGGCAGTCCCTTAAGGCACAGGTGGACAAGGAAGTCCAGATCCAGAAAAGCACCCATGAGCTGCTGCGAGCTAACACTGCAAAACAACACTCATTAGTTTGTGCTATGGACTGATGCTGCAGTCCACCAGGAGTGAGTGAGCAGTGAAGCTCCAGATCAGAAGATGGAGACACCAAGGCGAGCCTGTCCCCTGGGAGGCTCTTGTGATGTCAAGCAGAATGACTCAGATAATAAAAAGGAAACAGTCAACAACATCCACGACCATTTACTTGTGCATCAGACCCTAAAGAAAAACAGATTGCAACTACTCAAGGGATATCCTGCGAGAGCAGAATCTTGGAAGGGTCACTTCATAACCTTTTTTTTGGGGAGGGGGGTTGAAAGGAGACTGACAAAAAGGTGAAAACAAGAAAAAAGGTACAGGTTCAAAGATTGCAATTTTCTTTTTTCTGTTTTTTTTATTTTTACCTTTTTAATAACAGAAAAAATTACAGTAGTAACAGTTCAAAAGATGAAAATGACACTAAAGGCAAAGGAAACAGTAATGACCACAACAGCTATTCAAGCATGTATAAAGAGAACTTGTGGAAAGACAGAAAGGAGCCAAGGAAGGAAAACAAGCCTAACCCTACTGGAAAAAAAAATAAGGCATTCCAATGAGCCTGGGAAGAAATGAGAAAGAAAAGTTAGCATTGTGAGCTGTGAGGCAGACCTGACATATAGAGTCATTTTACAGCAAGGAGAATTACATATTTGTGTATACGGCAACAAAGCCATACAGAAATTGGAGAAAAGGCTGCTCTTTACTGCTTCCACTGCAAGGGACTGTCCAGGAGCAAATACATATTCCACACAGATCTTCAAGTGGAGACTGCTCTCATACCTTTGACTTTAACCTGATGCTTGGTACACTCCGGGCAGGGAAGGAGGGAGAATTCCTCTGTCTGATACATTGAATAGTCTGTGCTCGCAACCACAATCCTGTCTCCAGGCTCCCAACTACTAACATCATCCAGAAGGTTCAGTATTACTCCACCCACCGCTTCCACCTGGAAGCCTGATATTGGGACACCTAATTAAAGAAAAATTAAAGGAAACAAATATAAGATTATATTCACCTTTATATGAAACAATTGCCAAGATGATACTAATAAAATACATATGAGATTTTGCAAGGCCCCAAAGCCCTCTGAAGTACAACTCTGACCTCCAACATGCCAGCGGGACATTGCCTTTATAGCCTGTTTACTGACTAGCACTCAAATAAAGTGAAGGGAGAAGGCAGAACTAATGATGACAGGAAAAATCTATGTCTTTTTTTTTCCAAAAAATCTAATATCATTTGGCAATAATTTGTAGGTCCAGCTACCTCTGGTTGTTTCAAATGACATTTTTTCACCATTTTAAACTGTACAGATGTAATAAAGGACCTGGAAAACAAAGTAGAGGACTTCCTTTTCCAAGCACAACTAACAGAACCGTTTGGCAGACTAAATTACACACATATAAAATTTCATTGGCTTATGATGAATTTACATTAGTTCAGCTGCTTTTGCTAACTGTTGAACGTAATTTTACAGCACCATTAAGTAAAAGATGTATTTTGGTAGATTACTTTTTTTTAAATGTTAGTCTATACATTTTCATGGGGCTGTAATGAACAGTAAAGGGGTAATACCAAATAGCTCAATTGCCTAACAAATAAATACATGACAAGCATAAAAAATTTTTGAGGAAAGCACAATAGTGTTTAGCAATTCTAAAAACAGGAAGAGATGATTACCCATAAAAACTCAAAGATATCTTATATTTAAAAATATGAATAAAGAATAAAAACAAGCAAACGGTAGGTCTTCTAGCCTTTTATACCACAGATTCAACTTTGTATAAGAACAGCTGTCTAAAGTTCAGCATTCTAACGGCAACAGAAAATTGTAACAGGAATAAAACATTTATTTTGGCTTCTACTAAGTTTTTTCTCTTTTAGTACCATAATCAACACCTCAGAAGACTAGATTTAAAATATACATGACTACAAATTACTAAAATAAAATCAAAAAGTGTCAGCACTTATAAGACTCCTATCTCCACCTAAATATACTACAAATTAGGATGCAATATTATGCTGCTCACATATTGTATACAAACAGAGTAAGAAAATAGGTAGTACTGAAGAACTGTGTCCTCCTATTTCATCCATAGCAAGAAAAAACAACTTACAGCAGCACTCAAAAATTTAAATTGCAACCAGCAGCTCTAGTGAAAAAAAAAGCACATAAAGTATTTTTTCATTTTCCCCAACTGTAGGATTTCACAAAACACTTTCCTACCATCATTCCATTCGCTGTAGGCTCTCACAACAAACTTCTGACCATCCACAGTGAAAAACTCTTTCTGAGCAAGAGCTTTCCCGCCAGTGCTGTGGTTTTCATAGTTTCTCACTGATTCATTACAGGAAGAATTTCCACCACCTATGACACCAACTAAAGCCCAGGCTTGCCTGTGAAAATCAAAAGTAAATGTTTAAATATAATGTCCGTTAAAAAAATCTTTACAAAACCAGGAAAAGACAAGGAGCATAGAAGTCATAAAATACCCTTTTGCTTGCTCTTCCAAATTAATTTTAAAACGCAACTTCAAAATGTAGAAGAAAATGGGTAGACCTAATAAAGTAACTATACACAAATTGGAGCTCTTACTGAGAAGAATTTCATGTACATTTTTAGTAAAACATTCAACAAGATACACTCTTTTCCAAAAGCAAACTGCTAGAGATGAGGGACAAAAGCCACACAGGTTCCTACTCCCAAATAGCTTTATCAGGACACAGGAAGAGCAGGAGTCAGTGCCAATGTTCCTGCCATAGCCCCCTGCTGTCAGCCAGCAACACCCTAAAGGAGCTGTCAGGAACCTAGGGGACCACATGTTCATCAGGCCAGGAGGGATGGACACAGCCAGCAATGTCCACTGGAACTTGCCATGTGCTGGACAGGCACTAGCTTTTGAATCTTTCAGGATGCTCAGACCCAGGAAAGGAAACACATGCTATTACAAAACCTTTGTACAAGATATCACTAATGTGTGAGTGTTTGGAAATTAAAAGCAAACCACATGCCACAGAAAGCTGCCAGCAAGTTCAAATAAACAAGTTTATTTTGCTGTCCTCCACTGCTCTGCACACATGGTTATAGCATTGCAAAGGAAGCAGTCGAGATCATCTATTAAAAAGCCAGACAATTTTGCATCATTAAAGTTGAATCATTCACCCTAAGTGAAAACAGTGTCAGCAAGCTGGACTGCAGTCTATTGCTAATGGTTGATTCAAGGGCAGATATTAAACCCGATTTCAATCCAGTTGCCTTTATTTCAGCCCCTCTGGATGCTTTTGTTGATTGGGATCAAAAGGCCAAACGAAACTTTAGCATTAACATACTCACAGGAATAGGATGTACTAGGCCAGATTTTAAGTAGCAGCAGGACACAAGCTGAACATTTTGAATACCAACACTTCAGATAAAGATATTTTGATGCATATTTTCCATTCCATATTTTGAAAGAAGAGGTAAAAGGGGAGAATGATGTAATGGAGTATTCACCTCCATGCTGACATCTTTTTCACTACCTTTACAGGTTTAACAAAATGACCCTGTTTTTCCTCAGTGAGCCATAGGGGAGAGCTTCTAACCTATCTTCCACCATAGAACAAAATAATTTTATGTGCTTACAGAGCCTTCACTGACTAAGGAAAGCAGACAAGAATCAGTTCAGCAGAGAAGGAAAAAAGGCTGCTCCCTCCCAGCTGCAGGCCAAAGAAGTTCTTCATTTCAGACCAAGTGGTGAGGAGGTCATGGGCAGAGACAAACCCCACAAACCTACACCTCCCAGGACAGGTAAGGCTGGCTGCACCACAACCTGAACAATCTGGAGCCACACAGGCTTCGCTGCTTTCAGGAAGTGGTATTCTACTACAGGACATCCAGGTCTTGGCACTTTTGGCCAAACTGCTTCAAAGGCAAGTGCTTTCCATCCCACACCCCTGTGCTTACACAGCCAGTGACACAAATGTACTCCTGACAGGAACTGAGGTCAGAACATGCCATCCTGACTGACACACCAGCCTGCCTCTGCCAAAGCGCAGGGAGGAAATTAACTGGAATCCAGATGTCAGGCGATAGTGAGGGGTAAGAATAGAACAGAAAAACTAAATGACCAATTTCCTGGAAAACACTGGACAATACAAAGAGGTTATACAATACCATCTCAATAGAAGATGAAGAACAGACTGACAGGCAGTTAAAAGGCTGGGTATACTTTTCACTTGTATTGCCACCACAGAATCACAGAACCATTTAAGCTGGAAAATACCTCTAATATCATCAAGTCTAACCTTTGACCAATGACTACCTTGTCAACTAGACCACAGCACAAAGTACCATGTCTAGTCAATTCTTGAACCCCTCTGGGGATGATGAATCACCATCTCCCTGGGCAGCCTGTTCCAATGCTTAACAACACTTTCCATGACGAAATTCCTCCTGTGT
Source organism: Acanthiza pusilla (assembly GCA_036630365.1). Taxonomy (NCBI): domain Eukaryota; kingdom Metazoa; phylum Chordata; class Aves; order Passeriformes; family Acanthizidae; genus Acanthiza; species Acanthiza pusilla. The sequence continues at coordinate 4,027,492 of JAXCHO010000095.1, forward strand.
CCAACTGTAAACCTCCCCTGATGCAGCTTGAGGTTATGTGCTCTTGTTCTGTCACTGGCTGCTTAGGAGAAAAGGCAGACCCCACTGGCTACAGACTCCTTTCAAGCGGCTGTAGAGAGTGATAAGGTCCTTCTTCAGGCTAAGCACCCCCAGCTCCTTCAGCAGCTCCTCATATGACTTACATTCTAGACCCTTCCCCAGCTCTGCTGCCCTTCTCTGGACATGCTCCAGTACATCAATGTCTTTACTCTAGTGAGGGGCCCAGAACTGAACACAGGACTCAAGGTGCAACCTTATCAGCACTGCCCTGGTCCTGCTGGCCACACTACTGCTTTTACAAGCCAGGATGCCATTGGCCACCTGGGCACATTGCTTTGTGCTGCCCAGAGCAGTGTGGACAACCCTCTGCAGCACAAAACCAAGATCAGAACATGCACTGCCAAAAGTCTTTTGCAGCCACAAAATGAAGACCCCAGCAGTACAACTTTCCCGCTTTAATAATTTCTGTTATACCTCTTCTACTGTCTCACCATCCAAATCCTGACCAACTGAAAAGAACAGTTGAAAGATATACAAACAACTTTTAATTGCATTTCAATTACAAAATTATTTTACAGGTCAATTCCTTTGAAGACTCAATGGAGAGATACTGTACTTTTATTTCAACAGTGCAGGAGTACGAATAAGATGTTTGATACCTGGGATTAGCATCCCTTAGAAACACTGTTTTGGGTTGGAAGGCACCTTTAGAGATCATTTAGTTCCATTCCTTGCTCCTCCAAAGTCATACACATTAAAAACTTCACCTAGCAACTGTTACCTATTTGTGTCTTAGAACAAGAAAAAGAACCTCTTGCTGCACCCAGCTGTAATTTCTGCAACAAACAGCGAGAGTGAGCAATTACAAATATGTAATAATGTCTGTCACACAGATACCTGTAACTGTAGGTCTCTGCACTGCATCACTCACTGAACACTGTTACTGCAGCACTGTGTACAACACCAAGAATTCTCTGAAAACTTTATGAACTGTCAAAGTCTAACAAATCCCCTCCTGCCATAATCTGCATCTCACCTTTACTCAGCACAAAAAGGGAAAACAAATTATTTACCTGTAACTTAATCCTCTGACGAACTTACTTCCCAGAAGATTTTGAATAGTCACTCTGGTTTCCTCCAACAGATTTTTAGCAGCTGAATCTCCTACAGCAATAGCAATAATGCGACCGGGATGTCCATTTTTCAGTAAATTCTGGAGCTTTAAGCTGTCTTCTGCAAATTCATGAGTATCAAACTTCAACACTTCCAAAACCTCTGCTGTATCCTGATCGATCACTCTAACATTTAGTCCTCGGGAAAAATTCTTTTTAAATGTATATTGACCATAGGCCAGCCCTGAGAAATACATAGTCTTTGACAGAAGAGTCCATGATATCTTCTGGTGCCCGTGCAACTCCAGCGTTCCTTCAGGGCCCACGCCGATAAATTTTTTGCCAAATTCTGGCACATCAGCACCTTCGTTTGACTTCCCATACAAAATAATAGTTGCTTTGGATTTATAGCGGCATTTCTCTGCTCCAACATGAAGCATTCCACCATCCTTTATCAGGATAAATCGAGTTCTCAACGTAATATTTTTAGAACCTTCTTTATCATCACCAAAAACAAGTAAACCTAAAGGAAAAAGAGTATTTCTATATATCAAAGCAAAATTCAGAAAGGCTCAAATAACCAAGCTCTGCAATAAGAACAACAAAAAAATTACAGATTTATTCTTCACACCCGTGAATTAAGCTGTTACAGTCTTACATATATTTAAGAATGTTTGGGAAAGTAACTGCTATCAGTTGTGATTTATCTTTCTAGAAATTTGCTGGTTTATTCCTATTTTTATTCTGCTATTTTGGTAGGATTACTAATATACAAGTTATCATTGGAAGATAAACAGATTTAGTACCACGAAGGCTACTAAGCAATCTTGTTTTACTCTATCACACAGAAAACTACATCAATGCTGCACTGAAAAGACACTAGTATGCTCATTCATCTTTTCAATTACACACCTGACCTCGTAACAGGCTGAAAAATAAAAAGCACAGGAACCAGTCAATAAGCTACAAAATGAAGTTTCAACATATTTTTATGTAATCACAGAAGTAAAAAATATGAAGTACATCGAAGCAAGATGTTCATCTTGCTATTTCATACCTCCATCCTGTATAACTATAGAGTGTACTGTAGCGTCTGAGTTCAGACGAAACAAATCCCCTTTTTTGATAATAACTCGTTTTTCAGGATCTTTTCCAGGGCTCCAGTTTTTAAGGTGAGGATTCTGATCAGGACAATTCTCTGAAACACAATATGAAATTCAACTTTTAAAAAATAAACATCATCATATCAATCAAGGCAACACTAGGATGAACACAAGTAAGAGAGCATCAGTCACCCACAAAGGATTCCCACTGCCTTCTATGGTTTCATTACCGCAGTCATTGATGCTACTATTTGTATTTGAATAGCCAAAAAGACACCTGAAAAATAGATGAAGTCTCAGGGGTAGGAAGCCATTCTTTCACTGATGAATTTAACTACTGATATCCACACATTGTTGACCACAGATATTTTTGAACCCCACCTGATATCCTTCTTATTTGCTAGATCACCAGTAGTAGATAAGAGATAAGCAGAATGTGCTCAGACACAGAGCAATCACACTGAGTGCAGGAAGTCTTAGGCCAGCTAACCATGCTAACGTGTTCGTAACGCATTTAAGTATCTCACTTCCTCAGGGTCTCATCCCTGGCTCGGAAAGGTTGATCCCTTCTTACTTTAAGCATCCAAATCATTCTTTCAGTGGAAGTTTGCAGGAGGGACAAGATACCCTTAATATATTTCGTATAAAACCTAAATGGCTAGAGCAGTTTCCTGGGAGACACGACATTTGGGTCTAAACTTAAACATTTGTATCCCTTAGGAAGTCAGTTTAAATATCAGGCTACAACCTACAGAAGAGCAGAGACACACCCAATCCTTGCCGAAACCCCTGGCACTACACAGGCAGTAACACCGAGCTACAAGGCCAGAGAAGGAGAGGCAGCAGCAAGAAGTGACAGGCTTGTGCAATTTCAGACAAAGTTACTGCAATGTAGTGCTAATACCACACACCTCTTTAGCAAATTAAGCATCTGAGCAATAACGAAGCATAAACATACTATAAAAACTGGAATGTATATTCCTTGGATTACCTTACCAAAACTATAAAGAAATATTAAAAAAATAAAATATTAAAAATATTTTTCTTATGCAAAAGACAATCAAAATATACCAAAATAAATATGCTAGTGGGCCAACTGAGGGTAACAGCCAAAATAGCCTTTCCACATCCTATCTTCTGCAGAAGCACACCCACACTTCTGAAGTGCTACTTGGGAGGAAAAAAGCTATCAGCAATAGCTCATTCTTGCAGTATCCAAAGAAACCAAAACCTATCCGCAAGTTTAATACAAGCCAGCCTTAGTTCTGCTGACAGAAATGTTTTTCCTTTGCTATTAACTCCCCACATTTCAAACCTCTCCCAACTCAGGAAACCCACAAAAACCAAGATTTGACTACCAGTGGGGAAAAATTAGCAAACTGCAGAAAGGGCAAAAGGCATACAAGTGGTATTACAAAAATAAAAACAAAATCTTTTGGGAGGATTCTATGAAGACAGCTCTTAGAAAAGGTAATTCAACACGAGGGAAAGCTGAAAAGAAATGAGCACTGCAATCAGCAAAACTGCTGAGCACTCACCAGATAAAGGCAAATCTACTGTCTGATTCATGCAGAGTCCCTAATCCCTTTTCCCCAGACACCACACACACAAGCACTGTGAAGAAACACTTATTTCCTGGCTGGTAGCAAAGGGCAATGTGAGGAAACCATGAGTCAGCAACCTGATGACTTCTGCGTACTGTGATTCACAGAAGAACAGATCTAGTGACCATATATTTTTCTGTTGAATCAGAAAGAAGAAGTAGAGAACAGTAACTAAAAAAAAAAAAAAATCTTAATTTTTAAATCCATTGTACATTACAATCCAGCAAGAAAGTCATCAGAATCAGAAACAGGCACTCCTGTAATGCAAACATAGTTTTGGGGCACAGTGGGTCAACTTTTTGGCAAGCAGATCAGATGAGTTTCACAGAAGTATTTTGAAATTCTCCCTTAGCACTTGCAGTGGGCTGCGTGAAAACATAAAATATTTTAAACTTCACCATATGTTATCTCCAAAATTACCACTTAGATTTTACAGATGACAGTTATTGCCTTTAGAGCTAAAGTTAAATGAAAACAGAAGCACAGACCATAAAACTTTAGATAGTGATGACCTTGCCAAATTTAGCCACTCATGTTGAAAATTTATCCAGCCAAGCCTCTGCTTCAGAATATTTCTGTAAAAATTGGTCAGCGTTCCTTATAGTTTAGTCTCTTCTATTAGAGCTGGGAGGTGGAGGAATGGTGGAGGAAAAGTACACCATCCCTCCCACTAGAAAATATCCTGACAAAAAAAAAACCAACCAAAGACAGAATGTTTCATGGAGCAAGCATATGAAATCTGACAGGAGAAAAGACAGGCAGAAAACAGTTCTGGAGATGTAGCTAAACAGTTCCTTTCTACCTGTTTAGACACCAGGTCTGGAGCTTTTAAGGCCTCCAGGGAAAAGTTATCAGTGTTATATTATGTTCACTAAAAGTATCAGAGTTTGGAAGCTAAATTTTCTGAGGATCCTGTTTACCCTGGGCACAGTCCAGCTGAGAGCTGCAACAGTGAAGAACTTTTCCCTGAAATTGCCCCAGACTGTTATTCTGACCCTGCATCACAAGCCCAAGCAAATGGGGAAACAAATTGCATTTCCACTGCTCTCCCTGATTTCCAGTGCTCAGGATTCCTTAGATGAGTCAGCAGTAGATGACAGGAATACAGAAGCAATAAGGAAAAAGAAACCAGCTGACAGGCAGGAACAGAAATGCAGAAACAGACAAGAACCATCTTCCCTTCAGGGAAAGTATGACGGAGGTTTAGAATTAATGTGCATTTACTACCAAGTGTCACATTCCCTCCACTGCCTTTTAAACAGCCATTAGAAGTTCTGACAACATGGATTTCCAATTAACCCTGAAGAAAAGCATACTTAACTGGAACTGGTGTAATTCGCTGCAGTACTGCATATGCTTGGGCTGGAGCTAAATGCACTAACATTTCAACCTGCCGGGGAACTTTTGGGGAGCTGCTGCAACAACCATACTGCAAGATTAAAACATCAGCAAGGTGTTCCTTGGTGCCTGCAGGAGTTTCTCCTGTGTCAGGGTTTCTACAGGATCATAGAATGAGTAAGGCTGAAAGGGACCACAGTGGGCCATCCAGTCCAGCCTTCCTGCTCAAGCAGGGTCATCCTAGAGCACATTGCACAGAGTTGTGTCCAGACAGTTCTGGAGAATCTCCAGTGAGAGAGACTCCACAGCCTCTCTGGGCAATCTGTTCCAGTGCATGGTCACCTGCACAGTAAAGAAATTCTTCCTCATATTAAAGTGGAACTTCCTGTTAACTCCTGTCTTATTGTTCAGCACGACCGAGAAGAGCCTGGCTCCACTCCAAAATTACTTCAGAGTCAATTGGGTAAGTCACCCTTCAGTCTCCTCTGAAATTTGTAACCAAAGTACTTTCAGCATATGTACCCATTACCAGTGATCTGGGTCACAATATAGGAATAATCTTTCATTTACTAGTTCCTAAAGTTTTATTGTTTTCCTTCACAAATACCAGGAAAACTCAGGAACTTCACCCAAGGAATCTCAGCAAGCCACCACCAAGAGCACTCCAGTTGGATGCGTGCACTCATTTTGTACTGTCACCTGAAATCTTCAGTTGGTTATCTGATTTGTTCAGCCTGTGTTGTACTGACTTTGGAAACAGCATCTTTTTAATTACTGTGTTAAAAGCCACTAGGAAGTCTGTTATTTCAACAGTAAACAGTTTAAATTCAAAATCCTGTTTAGCTTTAGAAACCTTAAAACCACCAAAAAAATCCAAACAAACTCACCAAAACAACCCATACTCCAAACTGTACTACCAACACTTACAACTGCACCTCATAGCACCTTCTAGGAGTAATTGGCTAGAGGGATGTACATTTTGTGATCAGCAGATAAGCACATCACCTGTCGATGCTTTACAACCACTGACACATTTCAGAGATTCTCCAAATTCCACAAAAGTTGCCCAGTTTTCTAAAATGAGCTGAAAACAAAAAATCAGGGCTAATAGAGAAAAAAAGGTCCCTGTGAAATTTGCATATTAACAAAACAAACACATACTATTAGTATAGGTTCTCTAAGATTTTTAAATTATTTTACTTTAACATTTTTTACTATCTTCCTTAGTTACTGCTTAAACACATATGATTTTGTTTTGTCTACAATTTGTAAACCTGTGAAAGAGCTTCTGCAGACAAAAATAATCTGGCTTATAAAACATTCATGCCTCTTTCCCCCCACCAGTAATCTTTATTTACTGCTATGCCTTTCTGTTTCATGTAAGTAAATCAAACCATGCATAATAAAAACAATACTGATAACAAAAAAATAAGCTGATCTTTGCCCCCAAGCTCTGCCTCCTTCGATGTTAAAACTGCAGTAAGTGTCTTATTTTTGCACTTTCAACATTAATCCTGACACTGAATTATTGAATTATGTTCACAGAATGCTTCTAACTTCTAGAAAGATTTTCTTTGCAATAGAACTTACCATCTGGAGCATATTTTGAAGCTATTCCCAAAAAAATCCCCAGTGCAACAAAAAGTGAAAGGCTAGAAATGGCAGAGCAAATAAGAGTATTTTTATGCCTGTTGGCTTCTGCCTGTCGGCGGTGCTGCTCCACTGGTAAGGACGGGAGTCTTGTCTGGGCTTCTTGTCTTGCCGAGGTAAATTCTGCTGCAGCATGGCTCTGCGAAGGCGGTGGGGGACGGAGAGGGGCAATTCTCCCCGGGACGTACCCCGAAGACCTGTGACTGCTCCCGTTCTGAGGACGGAGGAATGCAGGGGAGCTCCCCCTGGTATCAGTGCCTTGCATGTTATAAAGTCACTGGAACACGCACACACACACAGAGGGAAAAAATAAGAGACAGACTTTCAGAACACAGATCAAAATGCATAAAACAAAAAAAGATACAACAGAAGAGGCAATTTTTAAACAGAACAGCTACTGAAGCTGTGACTATTTACAAAGTATCAGTCACACAGTTGCTACTGGTCACTTGCCATGGTATAACTGCATGGAACAATAGCATATGTGTCCTCAACAAAATTAAACTCAAAAGCATGTGGTGTGGGAACCTAGTACAGTACAGACCATTTCTTCATAGTTCCAGTGGGTATTTTTCACAGACTATTTTCACAGTTAACTTATATTATGAGATTAAGAAATCAGATGAACAATGAGAAAGCTAGCAACCCCTGCTTCCCCACAGTAATGCAAAGAATGTCTAAACGTATTTTTTCTGTACACAGAAGCTGAACAAACTCCTCACTTTCGTGTATGGAAAAGAAGCTGAAAAAGACAAGCCTCCCTTCTACACTGGAAGCCCTAAAAGCCATTTAAATTTTATATACAAAATACTAAATACTATTTGATTTCTAGTCGTGCCAATGCAACTTAATCAACACTTTTAATAAGTTGAGGTGCAAATCCTTAATTTACTCACAGCAGGATTCAATTGCTAGGAAAGGTGGATCAGGAATGTTTCTATAAGAAAGCCACCTACATCTTATTCAACAGACCTTGTGATTTTTCTCACTGCTGAATACTTGGGTTTGGACACAAAACCTGGAAGCAACATGACTGCTCCACGTGCAGCTCCAGGTGCTCTGTGGACCTATCACCCAGAAGTGAGTGCTGGTTTTATTTCAGTTTACTAGAGCTGTTCCCAACTTTCTCCCGAAGCATGTCAAGAGGAAAGCACACCAGGGCCATCACTATCTGGCCCATCTTCATCAGCAGGTCTAATTCACCACACTTGTCTAGTTTAAGAGAAAAACCTGCATTTGACTGTTTTCTCTGTTTTTTCAGTCAACAGTGTTCTACAAAGTATTCACAAAGCTGAGAATTTTTTTTCTCACTATGATTAACATTTCTTTTAGATGAATTTTTTTTAGAAGGATGCTCAAGTTTCAGTTAACTGAAACCTACCTTTTAAAACTGAATCTTGAAGGGGATTTAGGTATAAGGCATGTGTATTAAACAGCAAAGCTTAGGGAAAATAAAAACTACTGATAATGGAAGAGTATAAAGATCCTCTTTCTTTTCCATTAACAAAGGGACGTCTGAGCCATACTCTGAAGTGTCAGGCACGCTGATGAAGGAGAAATGTGACAACTGTAAACTTATTCTGAGAAGTAGCAAAGGAGCTTTGTGTCCCACATGCTGCAAAATCTGATACTTCACTGTTTCAAGGAAAAAGAGCTGTTACTATTGAACAGGCTAGATTACACTTTCATGGGAGACAATGCATCTCCAGATGTACACACAATGACAATGAAGGCACTGAAACATTAACTGGAGTAGCTATCCCAGAGTGCAAAAATTATTCCAAGTCCTCCAGAAGTGCTTCTCATGCCTGTCCATTATAACAAATTGATTTTCAGCATTCTCCTTTCTGTTCTTTGACAACCTATTTCCCAAACCTAATCCTTTGCTCTCAGACTTAACTGCCCAACGTGGAACAGTCTGATTTAACCTCATGTGTTCTAATGCTCAACTTGTCATCTCTCAGCAGCGAAAATAATTTTTGTGTTTTAGATGTGGTATTAAAAACTGAGCAGAGATGGATCTTTTCAGCTAATTCAAAGACAATATTTACGTCTAGCTAAACAAATGCTGAGCTAGCTTCTTAATTAAATGTTTTAAGAAATCCAGGACTGAGGGGGTTTTTCTATTGTTTGAAATCCCAACTCCTTAAACTTGGTTAGAAATTTTTCTGTTATGGCATTTATCTATGACATTGAAGAAATGACTATAGTGTTCATTACAGTGTAATATCAACAGTTAACAAGTTTGTTAATTACTCAGCTATATCAACTAAATCCAGATTGGCTAAGCAAGATTTAACATAGTTTTACAAAATAATTTTACCACAATTTTGCACACTAAGGCCTCTTAAAATACTGCCTGACCTCTAAAGAAATAAAAAAGAAAAAGAAAAAAGACATTCATTGCAGCAGACATTGAAAACACTTGTGTCATATTTCAAACATATTTTTGTTGCACAAAGCATTCTGCTTTGTTTGCAAACCTCACTTTGGCAACTGTAAAAGGTCTTCAGCTATCCCACTCAAGTGAAAACACAGGTCATCCAGGGACAGGAACAAGACAGCAAAGTCACTGTCTTACCCTTTACAAAATAAAAAAAATGAAACTAAGCCATAAGGAGATACTTATCACATTGTAAAGACTCACCATACAGTTTTCCATTACAACAGGAGTAACCATTGCAATACTTCCTTCCCTCTTCATGTGTTACTTGAATTTCTCTAGCTGAAAATTACCTCTTCAATCCTGTAGAGCAGCTACTGGCTTTTTTAAAATACAGACTGATAATCTGATTCAAACTATTGGCTTGCTTATTTCCAACTCTGTGGAAGTCTTCAGAGAGCACCACACAAATGCATGCACAGTAATTGGCTGTATGGCCAGTATTGCCTCAGAGAATGTAATTACTTAGTTGCAAGAATACCATCTGTGTGTCACAAATACAGCACAAATACAAATTTCACTCTGTAAATGCATTTACAGAGTAAAATACAGGACAAAATACGCAAACTGTTGAACCACTTAAATACCACATTTGCTTGCAAGTTCCTATGCCCCTGAATTTCTCCACATTTCCCTTTGACCTGTTCCTATGCTGTGGTCTCCTAAAGGAACTAATGATATGGGTATCTCGTCCTCATGGTCAGTCCCAGAACAAAACACTATCCACTTTTACAACTGTACTGTGGTACACAGAATGATGCAGTATTTTACTTCGCAGCTTGCTTCATAGTGTTTTCAGTAACAGTCAAGTTCTCGCACTATATACAACCAATTACCTAACATTTATACAGAGCTCAATCGGTACGAATGTGGTTTTTGTCATGGTATTTACGCATGCTGCTGTCTCAATATTCCCAAACTTCTTGCACGTCAACTTTCAACAGTATTATGCAAGATTTTAAATCCATTATTCAACACAGCTTTTAGTGAGGGCCACATTTAGCATGTGCTTCCAGCCTATCAGTATGACAGAAGCTTCCAAAGCAGAGACTCAGCTGGAGTACCTCAGATGCTTCAGCCCACGATGTATCTGGAGTATCTCAGATATTTCATTGCCACCCACCTGCTGGATGACTGCACTATTTGCAAATCACTCTATTGCAAGAGTAGCGCTACTCCGCACAATCCAGATTTCTGGTCATGCACCCCTTCCTACAACATGAGCAAGCAAACAAGTACTTCTCATAATGGTCACATCAGCCAACACAACTTAAACCACCTTAAATTTAAAAAAAAAAATTAATTTTGCACAGTTTCCAAGTGAAAACCTGCAAGCAGCAAATACCTGCAAGCCCTGATCTGCCTACAGAGCATCTGAGCTGTGTGGACAGCAAACCGCATCAGACAGACAGCAGCGAGCTGCTGAACAGGCTGCAACATCTCCAGTCTCCTCAAGTAGCCCTTCAGCACTTTTAACTTGTGCCGCTACCATGCATTCATGCAAGCCCACATTGCTCCACACAGTCAGAAACTGGAAACATATGCACTGTACAACCAGGGGATAGCATCTGAACCTCCCGAGACGTGACTTTCCGCTCAGAAGCAAGCAGCATGCTTATCCATTACTCATTTTGGGGCTGGTTTCCTGGAAAGAAATTGGCTTCTTTTACCAGATAATTCAAAACACCACCTGACACTACCCAAAAAGTGAGAAAAATACCAAGATATTTCACGCTTCTGTGTTGTCAAATGCTAAGTGTAATAAAACGTGTCAAACATGCTAAAAAACTCCCACACCCCTGCCCCATCTGAAAACTTTGTAAAGTTTGCTTACTTCATACACTCCAAAGAAATTAATGCTTCTCTTACAGCATGTTTTAAGGATCACAGGTCTTACAAATGAAACAGAAGGAAAACCAGAAGAAATTACACACTTCTGTTATCTGGGCTATCAAACACCACCAGCTCTACTGCCGATCTATTACCACACCGTCCAGTCTCAGAGTATATACTTACCGTTAAGGAAAAGAGTGACCAAAGGGTGGAGGAAAACTACACACATGCCAAAATATTTCCCCATGCAACACAGCACCACAAAAGTTATTACTGTTTTCCTGGTAGAGGCACTTGTCTGGTATGAAACCAAAGAGCAGTGAGAAACCCAAGAAAAGGGAAAGGGACAAGATCTCAGTATTAAACAGCTGCTAAGTAGTTACAATTACTGAACAGAAAGTGATGTAAAGCAAGCTCTGAAGTATGACAGGCACACCTGTACAGAATTTCAAGCTGGTCAACTACAACAGAGATACAAATTTCAATGCTTCAAGCACTTTGGAAGTCCCCACTTCAACAAATACTAACCTCATAATTAAGAATGGTTCCAAACAGGCTGCCCACATGCTTTTCTTTCTGGTTCCACATTTTCTCCTACTGCCTCATTCCGAAATTGTACTTATTCGCTAAGATAACAGACAACATATTTGAAGTAACCTACTTTTCCACTCATGTAGAAAAGCTGGAAAGAATATGAGCACAGCAAAATGCACTGATACAGTTAAGTAACTGTTGGAAATCACAACAATATTTATAACATTCTGAAAAATATCAGCTGAGTTAAAAAAAAGAAGTGTAAAAACTCTACTGACATCTAGACACATATGTTGTTTTCTGCATACCACTACTGTGTCATCTCCCTTGCCCAGCACTTTCAAAAGAAAATCAGGGCAAAAATCAGCAAGAAACAGAGATATAAGCATGGTAAAAGTTACAAAACTTAAAATATAAGCACTGTTGCACTAGATTTCCTGAATTTCCTGTGTAGCAACTACAACTTTTTAGTCAATTTCCTGGCACATAGAAAACACGCAAAATTGCATAATACACAACCACTGGAAACTACCTGAGCCAACGTCCGCATTTCCTAAACCAAATCTTTCAAAGTACAGAATCACAGAATTGCTTCAGTACCACACATCAAGAGACAGGAGTGAAAGCAGGCATTACACACACAGTATAAGAGAAGGCCAATAGATAGAAATAATGATCTGAAGCTGATCTAATGAAATCTTGGAGCACACAAGTCTCTCTCTCCAGGTCAGAGACATATTTCAAACTTGTATATACACAAGTAGGGAAAGTTGAACTGCATATGTTTAGGTGAAATGCAAAACAATTAAGCTTTTATCTGTGGATTAGAAAGGATGATGAGGTGAGCGGGAGAGCATGGTGAGAAAACTGCTTCCCAAGGGAACTGCATCCCAAGGCAATTAGAGAAGTAAACAGATACTCTGGAATAGAGTTTGTCTGTGGGGATAAGTATGAAATTACGATCAAGTAAAACCACTCTCAGGTCCATGGCTGACTCCGTATGGGAGAGCCATGAACTTCATTCCTACCCTGTTGGGCAGGTGTTTGGCAGATCACCATTAAGGATGAGACTGAAAGATCAGAGGATATTTGTATAAGAAAGATGGTTCCCTGCTCCAATGACAGCTGGGCTTTTGTTCTTCACATACAGTTTGCGTGAACAAGCTCTGCAGCACTCACTTGGTTTCACTTACAGAGCATTTGATGCAGCAGATAAAGAATCTGATTTTGCAGAAAGTTCACATATAAAATATAGAGATTTTTATAGTTCTGCAGAGATGTGTCCTACTGCAGAAACTGCAAGGACATGTTTTTTCCCAATTCCTAGACAACAAACATTATCCTGTAAGTTTTCAAGAATTCTTAACTGACTAGAAGACATTGCAATTTTCAGTGTGATCAAATACAACTGTAGTAGCTTCAGATCTTGCTCACTGAAACAAAGAAACATAAGCCAGAAGCCACAGCAAACCATGGTCACTGTATCTAAAATGGTACCTGACATTTCCAGCTAATTTTATTTTTCCTCCCTTTGTTTCTTTTTGACACAGTTAATCTTTATAAGTTACTTACAAATTGGGGAGCTCTATTCTGCTTTTCAATCACCGTTAAAATAACAGCACATTCTGCTGGAGAAAATCATGCAGAAACAACTGAATTGATTGACAACTCAAATACAGCACATCCAAGAGCACACTAGGAAATATGGCATGTGCTGAAATGGGCAACGTGAATGGAATCATTTTCACTGTTCCTTTTTCAGAAATTGAATGTTTAATAATTTGTATAAGAGATCAAGAGTAGAGACTTGCATTTTAATCACCCATCTGCCATTAGCTTACTGCATGAATCACAGCTTATTTGGGCCCCAAGCCTGTAACATGAGAAAAAAAAAAGTGGTCACCAGCCTCACAGGGACATTGTGAGGGTTAGTTTAGAGAACACTTCGGTCTCAGCTCAGTGATGCATCCGAGTACAAGCCTACTTTTAAGTAAATAAATAGCTACACTTAAGTCAACAACTTTCACACAAAAGTGATGGATTTGGCACATTTACCTTAGAGAACCTGAATAAGATGGTAAGGGAAAAAAACCAAACGAAAACCACAGAAACACATTTAAACTACTTCTCATATTGACAATAAGAAATGGTATACAGATATCTGCAGTCTCTACAAAAATGTGAATCCCATCCAAAACAGCTACAACTTAGGACTTCAAAGTAGAAAATTTTCTGTGTAATGGTCATACACTTCAGAGAGGTAAAGTACAGTTTTGGCACTACCATGAATCCCTGACAAAACAGAGTTCGGGCCTACAATGCTCCTCTAAAGAGAAGGAAAGTAAGACAGGATATCTATCATTAAATTAGAAAAGTCCTTATAAATAGTCTATAAGCATATATGAAAATACAGAATATAACAGGCAGTGGAGAAAAGAGTCAGATAGGATATTTAGCTTTGGTAAACTGACATAAGCAAAAATACTCCTGAGTGTACTCATATAATCACTTAACAATCAGAGGGTTGCCATGTTTAAGTTATATTTAACACATAAATCGGCACCAGAACACACTCTCTTCCATATCAGCATGCGGTTTCTTTCTTAGGCAAAGCTGTTAAGTTCTTAGAATTTTTTTCACTCCAGTTCTAGCTTCAGTAAATGATATTGCAGCCCTTATTCTGCATCCTTAAAAGACCATCTCTGCCGATTTTAACCATGCATCAGCCACAAAAAAAACCCAATGCTGCTTGAAAAGCTCAATTGTTGCAGCTGCACACCCCCATTCTTTTGTCTTGCATTTGTATGAGCCAAGTTAAATGAGTTTGCATTAAAAAATAATTAAGAGCTCCAAATCGCATCCAGTGAGAACACAGCTGTGACTTCAGCAGCTCTTAGCTCTTTGAACCCCCAAAGGATTCTTCAGGCTGCTGACGGATGACGGAGAGAGGGGCTATATGATAAAAGTCCATAGAGTCAGAAGTAGCTGTTAGAATGCAAATGACATTTCATGCCTCTTCCAAGGAGAACAAAAGAAGCTGACACTATGAAGTCTCTGAACATCACTCAATACTTTATGCTTTGGACTTCAAGAATTTACGTAGGTTCAGAGAACAACAAGGCTGCAAAAGACAAGAGAGCTAAGGATTACTGGATAAATAACACTGCCTCGAGTTTAGGAAGTTACTGAGATGCAAGCTGTTGAGGCTGGAAGCAGTAAGCACCACTACGTAGTAGCTTCACCAGACAACTATGACTCACCACTGTCAGACAATCGGTAATTGCCTGGATGGACACTGTCCCTGATGTGATGTGGTCACTCTTCTAACTATGCTTTAAGACCTCATTTAACCGTCTTTTGCCTTCACTTTTCCAAAATCACCTCACCTCCTCTAAGAATCAAACTCCCCTCAACTCAGCCACTGCAACTGCCTGCTGACATCAGCTGCACAAAATACACCTTCACTTGATCATTTACACTAACATGCTAACCTGATACACAGTAGCTGAAACATAGGTACAGTTTTCATCTTGCTGTAGGAATGGTGGCAATCCAGCAGCACGGCCCAGCATACACCAGTAAGTAAGAGTATTGTAAAAAGAGTTTCTACTGATAAACTAATGAAGAACAACTTGACGGTATATCTGAATGCCAAGGTATCACAGAAATCACAACTACATGAGTTGGGAGCCTGGTGAATAATGAACAGTAACTTAACTTACACAACATGAAACATTTGTAAAACTTTATAAAAGAAAAAACATTTTACATCATTTCTCTCTTATAAAAACACAAACAGCATGGTTGGGATATCTCAAACCAGAAAAATCTCCATCTTCAAACAGCAAAACAAAGCCCTGCAATGCACCATTAAGCATGCATTCAGCTGAGCTGGTGGCTACATTCATATTTTGGCTTACTGTGGTAAATTCCATTCTAGGAAACTCCAAGAACTCCACACCCAATGGCCAATTACTGCAACATCCTGCCCGGTATAGCTAATCATCTTGCATGACTACGCTACTCTTTTTATCATGTTCTTCTTAATCCCATGTGCCAAAAAGACAGAAGAGCTACTAGCACATTCCCTTCTGTTAACCTACTTCACAACAAAGTAATAAAATCAGTTACAAGTTCTAAAGTATGCATTCTTTAATGTCTTCAGTATTTCCTTTCCATATTGGCAAACACATAACTTTTCTCCCTCACATCTTTGCTCAACTTTTCTACTCCTTTTCCATTTTCTTTCTCAGTATTACTATTCCAAGAAAATATTTCTGTGGATTTCTACACCCACATCTACAAACAATTCATTCCCATTTGTCTTGCCAAAAATACCTCCATTAAATCGACAGTAAAATCCCTTTTAGTAAAAATAAACTGAGAATGGATCAAGTCTAATCATGATTTGACTCCAAACAAGAAACTGCAATTTACAATACAGACTTTAATCATGTGTTGATGCATACTTCGGGTGATTCTACAGAATAGTCTTACTAATGCAAAGCATGAACTTTACTGGTATACTTCAGACTACACTCCTATAATTTAATTTTTAATATACAGAAAGTGAGATTTACTAGGTGATAATTTTCCTACTGATTTCTGTCTGAAGTTTTTAAATCACTCGTGCAAGCACACAGAAGGTGAAGAACCGTGTCATGGCAAGCCCCGTGGGACAAGTTTCCTTGAAGTCCTGTGAGATGTGGCCCATCAGCCAAGGAGCTCCTTTAGCTGTAGGGCAGGTGTAGCAGGGGTGTGCCCTTACAGCTGTGGAGGCTGCAGCATCAGCCTCCAGCAGACAATCGGGACCAGGCTCTCTCTCCTCCCCAGCTCCTGTACAAGGCAGAACCAAGAGGAGATGGAGCTCCAGATGGAGCACAGAGAGTCGTTGGAGCCTTCCCACAGGTAAAGAAGCAAACAGCTCCCTCCTGTTCAACAGGTACAATAAACAAAATTGAGTTAATATTGGTCTTCTGCAAACAAGACTTCCACAGCAAGAAGCTAAACAGACTTACCACACTCAAAACACTCAAAACGCTCAAAAACATTATACTAAAACTGTTAAATAGAACTTTTCTGAAACACACTGGACATATAATAAAGTAAATGACTGTGCTTCATACTTAAAGCACATTATAAGAGTTAGAAACATTTCTAGTCCTGACTGTCCAAGGCATGCAGACATTTATTTGCGACTTCGGTGGTAAGAACGTTGTTTTGAAGTACTTAAATCAGACTGAAAAGCACCTGTTGCACTCCACCCTGTCATTACTCAGGGAAATAAAACCTCCTAACTTCAAGTACAAGCTACTCAAATATGTATCAACCCCCCCCCCCCCAAAAAAAAAAGAAAAAGCTGCAAAATAACAAAGGTTGCGTTCTACCTATTTTTATATCCATGCCTTAGAGGAAAAACAACCTTTTTTGCTCCCTGGCGTGTCAACTTGGAAGAAAAGTGTACTGTGCCACCAAAAGGTAATTCTTCCAGTCACAGGATCTGGTACAGCTGGGAAACCTTCAGTGGATTTCATAGGCCCTTCCGAAAACTACAGTTTTTACACATGAGGGACATCATCTTCTACTAGTTAGTGTTTCTACCAACTAGCAACAAGTCAGATGAACTGGCTAAAAGCTTCCAGCCAACCCTCACCACCACCTTCCCAACAAAACACTGTGGGGCAAATGTGTTAATATTCATAATTCTAAAAACCTACAGTCTGCCACTGAAGAACATCTATCCCATCTCAAAACAGCACACACCACAGCTCTCCTGTAGAGATCACATGCTGAATTTCAGAAGACACTCTCATTTTAGCATGGACCTCACATGACCCCTTGTCTTTGTCCTCTTCATCTCTACACTCCCTTTTTTCTTCCTGAATCCCTTTGTAGCTGGGGGCATTACTTGTGCTTTACATAAAAGTTATTTCTGTGGCCACTTTGCCTAGCTCAAGTTCCTGCCATACTGCCTGCTGGATGCTGTATTAGTAGCGGGAGTGCAGGAGAAGCAGGCCCAACAAACTTGTCCTGGCAGAAGATTTCACATCCATGCAGGCAGTGCGCAGGATCCATGCAGACAAAGCACCTCAAAGAGCTATAGACTCCCAAGAACAAAGATTAACCTCCCTCCTCCTTACTGCTACCCATGGGCCACTTCACATCAGTAGCTAAGCCACTGCAAATCTTTTTCTGTGATTCATTAAAACAGACTAATGCCACACAAAAATACAAACTACTACTTCATGCTCCTTATTACACCGTCTTTGTTAAGCTCCAGCTTCTATTTTGTTTTTAGAACTATTCAGAAACATAAAATCTCTCCCTTTTTAAGGAAACCGTGTCACTAATACACATGCAATATATAAACAAGGGTACTTTCTTCAGCACGCAGCCCTCATCTAAGCTGTGATATAGCACAAATGCAGCGCATTAATCACTAAACACCGTCTTTTCTTACAGGGGCTGCGATGATGTGCAACTCTCACTGTTTCTTCCGTGCCTCTAGGCAAGTAAAGCAGCTGCTGGTTATCAGTCACAAGGAACGCATTCCTCGACAGCCCAAGTACTCAGGAATGGATGCCTGTGACAAGTCGCAGCGCAGTCACGCCGGGATGCGGACCTGAGCCCGGTCGCTCTCCACCGCGATCCCGGCAGCACCCGATCGAGCGCGCCAACAAAGCCGCGGCCCCGGGAGCGCGGCCCCGCCGCCGCACCTGCCGCGGGCACGCGCGGCCCACACCTGCCGGGCACGCGCGGCCCCCGCGCGGCTCCTCAGGGCGGCCGCGCCCGCCGCCGGCTGCCGCCCGGCCCTCCCCGTCCCGCCGCCGGCGGCTGCTGCTGCCGCCCCCGCTCCCTCCTTCCCTCCTTCTGCTCCCTCCTTCCCTCCCCTCCCGCCGGCTCCGGGAACAAAAGAGGCCAGTGCGGCGGAGCCCGGCCGGCCAGACACGGCGGCCCGGCCCCACGCCCCAGCGGCCCCGGCCCCGGCCGGCCCGGGCGCGTTCTCACCTGGGCCCGGCGCGGCGGCGCGCTCGGGGCGGCGGCGCGCTCAGGGCGGCGGCATAGCGCTCCCCGCCCCGGACACGGCGGGAGGCCGCCAGCTGCTCGCCAACTCCGCCGCTCCCCGCCTCGGCTGCCGCCCTTACGCAATTGGCAGCGGCCGCAACCCCCGCGGGGCGACCCAGACCGCGGGCCCCGAGCGGAGGCGGCTGCGCCCCGCCGCCGCGGCCCCGCCTCCCGCGCTCCCCCGCCCCCGCGCCGGGGGAGGAGCGGGGCCGCCCCGCACCGCCCCTCGCCCGGCCCGGCCGCAGCTCCGCACCGCGCTCCGCCGGGCGCCGCGCTGCCCGGCGCGGCCGTGCGGCTTCCCCGCCGCACTGCACCGCCCCGGCTCTCCCGCTGCTGCCGGGGTCCAGGGGCCGCCTCCTGCAGCACCCGGGCCTGGGGGAGCAAGGGGAGGCGGCGGGGAACCTAGCATCCCTGCCCTGACTTACGGCTCTTCTCCGGGCAGCGTGCAGAAGAGCTGATTTGCAGCTCAGATACTGGACACAGCGTTAGATGCCGATCTCCGAGCTAAAGTAGTAATAATAATAATAATAAAAACAACAACAGTAATAATAATCCTCCACAGTACAAACGCGCAGGTTCTGCCGGGGCGGTGTGCAATATCCGCGAGCTACGAGAGCAGCTGGAGAGACATGCAGCAGCGGGGGCAGACACAGTGTGCTGTCTCCGGAGGGGCAGCGGGCAGGGATGGAGGGACACCCGGAGCGCATGGGAGGCGACAGCAGCAGAGAGCAGAGACTCGCGGCGGCTGTCGGCACACGCTAAGCGGAGAGCGAGCAAAGTTACTTACGGCCGTCGAAGTCCGGGCAGTCTGACCAGGGGGAGAGAGCTGAGCGGAAAATCTGATACCCCTTTCTGAGTTTTTTGACTTAGGCTTTTTTTTTTTTTTTTTTTTTTTTTTTTTTTTTTTAAATCTTCTGTTTAATCTTTTACTGTTTTTTGGGTAAAATCGAACGAAACCCAAAAAACGTTCTGACTTTCAGGGAACCCCTGCCTGTAGCTGTTACACAGCAAAGAGCGTCAACTGGTGTAGACATTCAGAGGGACTGTGAAGCTTCAGGGCACCTCAGCCTCTCAGGCTGTCAGCTTTGATGTAAATCTGACAACGGGCTTCTCTTAAGTTTGGGACCTCCCACCGTTTCCGTGCACTGAGGTTGGGCCAAACTCCTCACTAATGAGAAAGGAAGGGGACAAAAAAAAAAAAAAAAGCACCCTGATCGGATTTGAGATGCTTCAATGAAATGCTTCGGGAAATACAAGTGTTTCCCAACATAGTTATTTCCTTGGGAATATTCCAAACAGATGAAAACAACGTGATAACTCACTTGCATGTCTATGAATACTGCCCTACTAACTTTGGTTCTAGCGATTTCCTCTTTGTTTACGGGTAAGCATAGCCCATGTGTGCTTATAGCATATGGAGACATCTAGCGCCTAAATAACAGACTGCAAATCAGCTTAATTAGTCTGAAATCTTGGAGATCAGACTCGGATCCCTTGCTTGCAGTATTTCACCAGGACTGCGGGGTGCAGTGTAGTTTTACTGCAAACCATCGCACCACAGAATAACAGCTGCCATGGGCAGGGACCGCGGTGGAATGGGCAGCTTCACTAACTCAGGAGGGGACTGTGACTGCAGCCCTGCCGCAGAGCTTAAGCTTCAGGCCATGGCTTTCGGGCCTGAGATTTACAGCAGTAATTGACTCAAGATAGAGATTTGCCTGTGTAGACACAAAAGGTGTTGAGACAGTTCCTAACTTGCCCTTGTCCCTAATACACAGAGAGAAAAGCCCTCAGGTGTATGAATAACATAGTTTCATCTTGGCTTTGATAGTGTCTCTGCATTTCTATTCTTTCTTTGTTAGCCCAGGAGCACAATCATTCTAGCACCTGTAATTGTAAAACCTTGCCTCTTTTCAATAAACATATGCAAACTGAATGCTTTCATTTGCCAATTACTTTGGCTGAAATTAAATTGAAGTAAGGCCTGCTTATCCACTGGAAAGCTATCAGTCAAGGAACAGAAATATTTACTTTTTTATATACACTCTTGTAAAGAAAGAAGAAGTATAGACTGCTGATCAATATTCTCAGGCAGAAGCCTGAAAAAAAGCTTGAAAAAAAAAATCAGTGATACCCATGTAGATGGTTTTGCCAATACTACTGTATACAGGCATAAAGCAGAGCATTTCTACATACTTTAAGCAGGCTGAAATAAAATATATTGCTTTATGTGTGTGTGTAGGAGTGCACATATGTGTATATTTGAGACAACCCACACAACACATACTTCTCAGTCTCAGGCAAGTCACAAATACCTGTGAGCCATAAAAGCCCTAGATCACAGGACCACAGAAAAATTAAGGCTGGAAAAGACCATTATGATCACTAAGTCCAACTGTCAACCCAGCACCACCACCACATTCACCATTAAACCATGTCCTCAAGTGACATGTCCACAGGTTTTTTGAACACTTCCAGAGATGGTGACTCCACCAATTCCCCTTACAACACTCTCTGTGGAAAAAAAAATTCAAATATCTAATCTAAACCTCTCCTGGTAAAATCTGAGGCCATTTCTTCTCATCCTGCCACTTGTTACTCCTTTCAGGTAGTTGTAGATCTGTTACATAATGGAATTATCACCAAATATCTATGATGTTTTCAAGTGATGGATGCATTTGAATAAAACAATCCCTAAACCCTGTAAGTTTGCAAAATATTGGACTTTGAAATTACCTGAGTATTTGAAATCTCTGTATGAAACCCAAATGGTGCGCTAAAGCTTTAGTGCATTTCCACATGGTATGACTTCTTTCTTCATGCTGCTTTGGGTTTCAAAACAGTTGGTAAAGTTTATAAATGAAAGTTTAAAAACATAAAAAGACAGATATAAAAGAGATGATTGATGCCATCATTATGGTCTAATGATTTCAAAATAAGCAAGAGGGAAGCAGCTTTTGTCTTTCTGAGAAAAAAGAGATACCAGGAGAGAGGAGAGACCAAGTAAGGAAGCAACATGAGGGAGAAAGTAAGTATAGGCAGTTACTATTTAAAACTGTGTCCTATTCTCTCAATTCCCATGCAGATCCTTAGAAAATCTTCCTGTTGGTCTATTGAGATAAGAGAGCAAACGTACATATTTCTTTCCTTACTTAAGCCTTTCTGGCATATGTCCCAGGTAGTCTGTTGTAATACCTTTTCCATATAGTAGCCTTGTTTTAAATTATCATAAAAAACACAGATCTTTAATTAACTCTCTGGGACTTCAGCATGTGCGGCAAAATAAAAGTTAAATTAATGAAATAATACAAAGGCTGCCTAGGCTGGGGGAAGGTTTGCTCTCAGTAAAATCCTGATCTTACTTTGACATACTGTGCTTCAACCGAAGGTAACAGCAGTTAACAAAATGTAACAACAGTTTAAGGGAGAAGACAAGAGTGTAAAATGCATATTGGGGGAATATAGAGGAAATTTTTTACCAAATTTAGTAGGGAGCAGTTTCAGTGCACCATTTCCCCCTGCTCACTGAAGAGCCAACGCCTTTTTCTTTCTGTGTGTCAAAACAACCAATATGAAATTCATTTATTTTTTGCAGGTTTACAAAAAAGTGTGACCTATTTCTGAGTTCTGCTAAGTCCTACCTGTCATTCTCCTCCCTCACTTTGTCTGTTCCCAAAAATTTTACAGTGGAGAAATTTGTCAGAATTTCAAGATGCCAGGTCATATAAAGATGAGAAACTGTTGCAACCCAGTTACAAAAACTGGTATGTTTCTTGGCTTTTAGATTTCCTCCTCTGTAATCAAATGTTAATAGTGAATCAGCAAAAAAAAACTTTAAAAGCTCTTTTAATGGCTGCACTGATGGGTGAAAGGAGAATTAATAATTTGAATTTTTTAAAGAATAGTTGAAAATAAGTATAAAGAGAAAATAGGAATGAGAGAGGGAAACAGACGTAGAAGGATCACATGAAGGGGAGCACATAACTGAGACAAAAGAAAAAAAAAACCAACAAAACCACAAAGCAGATATGAGTACCAGGAAGCTGTATTTCTTGTTTTACACTCTAAAGTTTGATGAAAGACAAAAGGCTACAAAGCCATATTGCATTGATTTTAAATATCAGCTGAGTAAAAGTCACAATTCCCTACCAAACCAATTCATCCATTCACATTAAGAAACAGATACTACTTTCTCATTTTGTTTAGATTATAGTTCAATGTCATTAAAAACATCTGATTGTGATTGTTTACTGTATTTAAATTTTTTTTCCTTGGGAAAGCTTCTGACCGCAGGTGTCCACCTTCCAAGTCACTTCAATATTCATTTTAATGTGAATTGGGTTGACATTTGTGCCAATCTTACAAGCTGAGCACAGCAGTCAATTTGCCTTCCGTTTAAGGTAAATATTGTTTGAAACCGATTGGTAAATGAGTGACCAGAAACACAACCATAAGGACTATTGGTTCTAGTTGCTTGTTTGGTCAAAAAACATAAGCAATACATAAACAGATGCAGTTAGGCTAGTCAGATCCATGAGAGTTGAATTTGGAGTGCTGTGCTCATGAGACAAGGGCCACAGTCTACAAACATTTAAACATCTTCAGAATTTTTTGATTATGAGACATTCCACAATCCATAAGGCAGACTAAAAATTGTCAAATGCTTCATTTCCTACAATATTGCCTGCTAGACTTTGGTAGAAACTATTTGAAATATCTATGATGATTTGTGTTTCATCTCATGTGCCTGGTGTAATTGCTTCTAAATTACGCACATAATGTTTCTATGTGATAAATTTAAGTCCTGAATTTTTTGTTTTGTTTTTATCTTAAGAGAGAATGATTTTGGTTAAAACTCTGTGAATTTTACAAGAAGCAGAGCAGAGCCTAAAGCACAGATTTCTGTGCTTTCTTAGATGCATGAGTAAATCAGAAACAGGACAAAATGGTGTTCTTCTAATCTCTGAGAAAGAGAAAGAGTCTGATTTCCACTGTAGAGAAATGCATTTTAAGTGGTCTGCTCTTATGGTTATTTATTACGTATCTGATTGAAGAGAAAATACTAATATTTTCACAAAATTAAATGCTCAGGAATAATTACACATTTAAAAAGCATTAAAACCTTTGGAAAAAGAATAAAGCTGTAATACTTCTAAATTAGTACCAAAAACAGATATGGAAAATTCTGAAAACCTGCATTTGCCAGTACCTCGATTCATTCCAGAAGAAACATATGTAGGTACAAACACTTTTTGTATATTTGAAAACATAAAAGGCAAACTGCAACATTAGGACACCAAGATAACATCGATTTCCATGGCATTAAAACCAAGTTCAAAATAGAACTTTCTGTCAAATGTAACAAGATACATTTCTTGTACATGACGAATTTGCTAATGCAAATCTTCTTACAAAGTTTTGGGCTTCTCAATTCACATTTAGACAATAGGTCTCAAAATTTCATTTTTTAATAAAAACTTCTTTAAAATTCAGCAGAAGCACATTTGACACATTTAAGTAATATTGTAGAATAAGCAGTTATGCTTACCTTGTTTTGTAACAAAGCAACCACATGCGCATGTAAAATCAGAGGGGTTGTTTCCAGTAAATTTTCAGTTTTCTGCCAACACAGTGTGTCACCAAATGACTGACTGAACCCTTTTCCTTTTTGGAAGAACAAATACAAAGACGAATCACAGTTACAGGAAAAGTTATCTGTTGGATTCCGTGCATAGGATATCATCCTGACCTTTTGTTTTTTTACCAAAAAAACCCAGGAACTGAAGTGTCTCATATGAATGACAGCCAAATGTAAAAACAAGAAGTACTTCCTTGCCCAACAGAAATGAATGCTTTGATTCTCTGAGATGCATTTGCAGTCCTGCAGAATATGGACCTTAAACATTTGGTTCAGGATGAGATATTCAATAATCCTAAAAAATTAAGCTACTTTTAAAAAGTCAGTTCTTTAAACAAGAGCTTGAGGTGAAAGCACTGTGATCATGACTGGTTTTGCAGATCTGTTTCTTTACAAAAAACATGAAATTATATTAAAACAGGACTCCCTATACTAAAGCAGAGGTTCGTCTAGCAAAGTAGGCTCCTTCCAACACCTAATGACAAGAGATTACAAGAATATATTTTAAAAGGTTAAGTAAACATACATCAAAACTTGGTAGATCACTTCCCCTTCTTCCAGAGATTTGCAGCTCTGTATCACTGTTGATATGCTTCTTTTTACCAGCTTCTATTAAAGAATCTGTTGCTTTCTGACCAATGTAAGTTCCTAGCATCTGTGATGTCCTGTGACAAGGTACTCTGTAGCAGAACTGCTCCTTGTAACAAGAAATCTCTCTTTCTCTTGGTTTTGGAGGTTCCACTTATTTCATGTGATAGCCCATAGATCTTATGTTGAAAGAAAGTTAGTCCTTATTCACCTTTTCCATGACACTCCTTCATGTTCTCTCATGCTCATCTCTTTTGAGATAATAATAAATGTATTAACAGAACATATTTCTTAGTCTCTTCCATGGAAACTGTTTCATATCTCAGCATCTTTATTTTTCTTTTGCCAGTGTTGCTAACCATTTATTTAAAGAAGACAGAAAGAGAATTGCAATATGTTCCAGAATATGGGAACCTTAGATTAAAAGAAGGTGCTTTCTTTCCATTCTTCTTTCTCCCTAAATCATCTCTAAAGTTGTTTTTCTTTGTTGGTCACCACTGAATATGGAGCTGATGTTTCCTTAGTAGTATTTTTGAATAGTAACTGTTTAGATCTTGTAATTTTGTACATAAACTTTGGATTTCCCAACAACCTGTAAATACCATATGCTATCACAACCACATCAGTAAGCTTTTAAGGAGGAGCTGTGTTTCAGATTGTTCGTGTTCTGTTCTGAACAGCAAGTTCCTGTTCTGTGTCAATTGCAAAATAGGAGCCACACAAAAATGATAACCTTTGCCATAAACTAGCCCTTTGAAGAAAATACACCATCAGTTCCCTATTGTCTCCTCAAATACTGTCATTTAATTTTAGGTAGGCAATGAGGGGAAGAAAAAGACAGGAAAAAACACCCAATAAAATATCTAATGTGCTGAAGGCAAGACAGTGCAAGCTTGCCATTCTTTGTACACATAGGCTACTCAGTCAGGGAAGTTCTTTTCTGCTGACCCTTTAATTTTCCTTCAAGTTCACTTGCTACCAATATTATGTTTCACTCTTGCTTTTTGATTCCACTCCCTTAGCCTATTTCCTATTTTTTTGCAGTAGAAGCATATTTACTAAGCCAGGCATATGTACATGTTGGACTGACACCAACATTTTATAGTTAAGTCCTACCTCTGCAAAATCTCATGAAGCAAGCTGCATGGAAAAGAGAACACGGGGGAAAAAAAGAAGCCAAACAACACTACAGCTGAAAACATACGTCAAATTTGAACATAATGCATCCAAAACTCAGACAGCAAAGATATCTTGAACAATGATTTCTCAGCTGAAACTTACAGCTGAGCATAGTAAAGGTATAATATCTGTCCAAAAATTTTTCTCTGTTTATGAATTAGGCAGTGCACAGAATAAATAGAGATGAAAAACTTAAATGAAGCCAACTCCTGGAAGAAAACTATGCTCCACTTGGCGAGGGTGTCCACAAGACAAATCTCACAAGTAAGCCTCTAGAGAATCAGAGGTAATGACTGCACAGAGAATGTCTTGCTGGCTTTATGTATGACAGAGCTTGTCTACAAGACTTATTTGGACAATATGGTCCATAAAGCCTGGTGTTTCCCACCATATATTTACACATTTTACAAGCATAATGAATCACCAATGGTGCTAAGCTAATACAATGATTAGACCTTTTCATGGGTTTGGACTAAAATTCAGATGAGGCTGAAACGGTGCAGCAGCTTTCATCAGCCGCTGATGTAGGGGTGAGCTTCACATCCTCCACCTGTACAAGCACCAGGTTCATGCTCGTCAGACTGGTCAGAATGAAAAGCTGTATGAGAGTGGGAAAATTTATGTCCTCTCCTTGAAGCACTCAGCAATTGGACATAAATTCTTAGACATACACATTCCGGCTAATCAAAAAGACAGAGTGGGATACACGCATTTTCCAAAGCTAAGGATGCTTTAAATCAAATCTTTTGCTATGCAGAAAGGACTATTATAGGGCTATAGATTGTTATTTTACTTCATTTGTTATGGTAATTAATGTAATAATGTAACTTTTGACATTACTGTTTCAAGTCATACACCTTTTGGGAGATACAAATCAAATAATTTATATAAATTATTGCACTAGGGAGGAGTGAGGACATGTGAGATAAACAGAGCTGCAGATGGAGAGGCAGGAGGTGCTCCAGGTGCTGGGTCAGAGATTCCTCTGCAGCCTGTGGTGCAGCCCATGGCAAAGCAGCTGTGCCCCTGCAGCCCTCGGAGGTCCACAGCAGAGCAGAGATCTAGCTGCAGTTCATGGAGGAGCTCCAGGCTGGAGCAGGGGGATGCCTGAGGGAGGCTGTGATCAAGTGGGAAACTTGCGCTGGAACATGCTACTGCTAGTGGAGGAGGGGAGTGATAGAGTGGCTGGGTGGACATCTGACATCCAGCCAAGGTCAACCCACCACACTTAGATATTAACTTAATCTTTGTGGTGTGTCATTTTAGCAGAAAGGCTTTAAAGGAGGCTTCTGCCTCTTTCTTCTGTGTTTTTGATAACAGCTTACCTTTGGGTCAGCTTCATAAGTCTCTCACATGTAACCAGGGAAAGAAGACACTTTTTTGGAATCAGAGAAGTGTGACAATAAATCATAAATTGTCTGAAAGCCAGAGTGTACAGAAATCACATTCACTTTTAAAACCTATTCCCCAGTGTAAAATATTGTCTTTGTGTACAGATAATGAATTAATATCACACATAAATGGACACAAATATTTTTACATGCTGTTATTTTGGATCTCTTCTCATTGAATATTGTTGAATTCAAAGGAGTACTACCTGATCCATATATCTTGTGTAGCAAATAGTCAGAAATATGTTGCTATATGCAAATCTAAAGGATTATCCAGTAGTAATGACTCTTTTGTTTTGTTTTTATCATGGCTTTATTTGGCCTTCAGAGTTTAAGCTTTGGTTTACTATTTGTCTCTCACCCCCTCCAAAAAGGAATCCTATTTTATCTGATGTATTTTCATTTCTGTGTCTAAGTTTCTTGTGAGGTACTATACAAATATATTCGAACGATCTTAATATCTGCCTTGTAAAGCCTGTAGCTCTACAACTAAGTTTCAAAGTATGCATATCAACTTAATAGCAGAGATTGTTGACTGGTACAACAAAAGACATGAGATCTGTGAGGCTCCCATAGGTCTCATGGGTGCTAATCCTGAAATTCAGTAACCACATTTTAAAGGGAAGCATTAGTAATCGCTTTATTACCGACTGGACAAAAAAATGTTAAGTGTGGCTGATAACTCCTCACCACCATTGGTTAGGGCCATATTCTACTTCAAACCTGGAGTGGAATATTTACTAGCTAGATGGAATTGCTTGCCAGGGGAATGGAGTTTCTTCCTCCCTTTAAAGGAATTTAATTTTCATCCTGATATACATGCTGTCCTTTTCACTAGCCATAATTTCAAATGTTCCCTCAATGAGGAAGGCAGATAGCAACAACATTCCACTTTCTTATTTTGTGAAAAAAATGCTGATTTTTTCATATGCAATTGACAACACCCAAAACAGGAGGCCTGCTCCTTTCTTTGGACTAGTCTTGAGCTAGAACTCAAGTTCGAGAAGTGGTTAAGATCTGAATAGAACTGCCAAGTGAATGCCACTTTCTTGGATGTGAACATGGCCACGGAATAAGAGAGCACTGTAAAAGATGATTCCTAGACTTTGCACAGGAGCTAGAAGGGACAAGAACTTAGGAGAAAATTCTCTGTGGCTTAAGGCTTTTCTGAACATTTAGATAACACTAGCAATGAAAAAGCTGTGTGTTACTACGGACTGGGTCAATCTAAAGCAGGAGACTGCTACATTTGATGTCTGGCTGACACAAATATATTTAATCTTTCTTTTTAATCTCTTCTGAAATACAAACAGGTTAAACTCAGAGGAGCTGTCGACAGAGGCCAAAGCTGTGATCTCCCTTGTGATATACACCAAGGTTACATCAGTTACAACTTCAGGTACCTGTTCTTGAGAGCCTTGAGACCCAGCATGTAGAATCTTAGAATTGGTCCTGCAAGTAGCAGCATATAAGCCAATGTGAAAACTCAAGCACATTTGGTGTTGTCAGCTTGCATGATTCTTTCATTAGCTTGAAGTTTAATTACACTTGCCTTACAGTCTCTAGACTCTCTTTTTCTCTTTAGAATGCTACAGCTATATCAGAATCTAAGCTTTCTTTTAAAAAAATTAAGTACTTTAGCTTCTGTTTTGAAGCTGGAGTTCGACAATTTAACTTGTGTGTCCATCGAAGGTTCAAAGCACAGGAGGTAAATTAAAAGGAGTTAGTTAGTTTGTGTTGTGGAAGAGGGATAAACTCAAGACTTTTTGTGGTCCAACATATGTTTTCAATATACTGGACTAATACATTAAAGAGTTTACTGACCCTTCCTTGTTGAAAAGGCTCATAAACATCCTCTGTAAAACAGATCTTGTACAAAACTTTATAGAATGCATTCTATTTATGACTAAATCTAAAAACCAGCTCTGTAGGCCTCTTTTTCTTTTTTAAGTTTATCTGACTGATAATGATCTAGGTCACAATACAGTTCGGTGTTCCTATGACTCTGCCAGTATTGTCTCAAAAAGAGTGCTGTCATTAAATACTACTTAAAGGATAGCAGAGACCCAACAGGATACAGACCCTTTTATCTTTGAGTCAACTTCAACCAGCACTCCAGCAGATTAAAAGAATGATGGATTTGTGTTTATAAAGTGAGTTGAAAACAAAGTACAGAGGAATTGCCTGATGCCACTGCAGGGAAGCATACTGGAGACAAGCAATTTTCTCAGTCCAATTCAATGCAAACTGGTGTCTGTTTTGTAACCATTACTGTCTTTTCTAATATTTCCAGCAGAAAGGTCAATCCTAGGAAGATTAAATACATTTTTTGGAGTCTATCTGTTCTGGTCCTTAAGCCATTATCATCGATGGTCAATACCACAGACAGACTCCTACAAGGGAAACATTTGAAGCCAGAACCCTCCCCCCAAACACTAAAATCCAATTACATATTTGAAATATAAGCATGAATTTGTCTAAAGGGGTTAATATAATTTGCCAGGTTTTGTGGCAGCATAAATTTCTACATTTCAAGAGCACTCAAACCCAGAGCCTTTCCACTGAACTGCAGACTGCATCAGATAATCTGGTGGTAACAAAGATTTTCTAGGCTAGCTGGTTAAATGTACTGGTAATTCAGATAAATGTGAGCAGAGGGTATAAAGAATGTCAGAAGGTTTTCAAATGCAACCTAATCTGAAAATATCTTTAAATAATCCACTGTTTTATCATAGTTTTTTCTCACTACTGACATTTGCTTTTTGTTACTGCTTCAAGTTGCTGCTTCTAGGCATAAGAAAATGAATTATACAAACATTAAGTATAAATGTTGTTAAACAGATATAAAGAAAAATTATTTAAATACAAGTCTATGCTTATATTCTTACAGCTCTTACCTTCCCAAAGTCTTTGTTATATGAATTTCTACAAGAAAGCGCATGGCAAAATGGCAAAACAAAAGCAGGTGTTTGTGGACTTACCTTTCTCAGGAGAGCCCAGTACAATTTATTAACAAAGTTTTGAATGTCATACTACTTTTAAATGTGTTACATTAAACACATTTGAAAACCAAGAGTCAACATATGTAAATAAAGTTATGCCTGAAGCAGTGTGTCTAATCTTACCTGTGCAACTGAAAGCAGGATTGCAGATCTAATTCAAAAGACATGCACAACACAATTTAATGATCCTACTTTGAGAAGAAACTTAGGAAAATATAAAAGATTAAATAAAATTCTCCATGTCTTTAGCAACTGTTGTAGGTCTACTTTGGCTGTAACCAGACTAGAAAATTCTAAAGTCATGGCCACTGTTTTCAGTAAGTTGTGCATACTTTTTGAAAACTGTGATTTTTTTTCTGTAGCTGGTAAATATAAGACAACAGAACCTAGAAAATTCAAGTGTGGTCAGGCTGAACAAACATTTTTATCAATGATTTTGACTGTCCTAAGTAGGTATTTCAGAATCTGTTTCTGTGCAGTACTGTAAAACACTTATGAATAGCTGAGGGAGCTCTGCGTCTTGTGATAAGGAGGCCACCTTCTTATCCCCTCACCAAGGTCATCAGAAATGTAAACAACAGTTTTGGAGAGAGCTCATCACAAAGCTTTAGACTTCGCATTACGGTCTAGTCCAGTGAACCCGAAAAAATGTGTGTGGCAGGGAAAATTACACCCCAGGATGTGTGCCAGACAATTCACTGGAGTGAAGGAATAT
This sequence comes from Acanthiza pusilla, assembly GCA_036630365.1. Classification (NCBI taxonomy): domain Eukaryota; kingdom Metazoa; phylum Chordata; class Aves; order Passeriformes; family Acanthizidae; genus Acanthiza; species Acanthiza pusilla. The sequence continues at coordinate 4,058,726 of JAXCHO010000095.1, forward strand.
GGGTTTTAGCATTAACAAACAAAACAAAACAAAACAAAACAAAACAAAACAAAAAGATTTCAAAACAGTATTTGTTTCATCTTTATCTCATACTGTTCTAATTTCTAATTTTGTAAAAACTTTATAATGTACATAATACATTAACAGAATAGTACATGTATACAATTTATAAACAAATATATTTGCCTCTGTTAGGGGCACATGCTCAAAAAGGTCTTTCTGGTAGAGGTGCACGATCAAAAATGTTTGGAGGTCACTGGTCTAGCCCTAGTACAGTAATAGAATCAGTGAATAAAAGCAGAGGATATGCCATTGTTAGACGTAAGTTCTTTTATCACAATAAAATGATTTCCCAAGGACATATGACAAAACAAAGGAACTGGAAAACAAGATGTAGGGCGTTTCCCCCCACTTTCCACTTCCTTTCGTTTTTCCATTTTCCATCTTCCTCTCTGTTTTTCATTATATTTGGCACTCACTTCTCCATCTATTAATTTCTCCATTCCCATTTGGATTAGTTACATTTTTCTTTCAAAAAAAGACTGTTATTATAAAGACAAAAGCTTTAACCTCTTTCTGTATTTTTCTTTTTCTTTCTCCTTTTAATCATTTTGCCTAGTCAAAATCTCCTGCTTCTCCCAGCATCTTCCCTTTTTCTGTCTCATTCTGCTGGTTTTGGCCTCCACTACCTAACCACAAACTCCTTTCATCTGATCTGCAGATCCACCTTTGGGCCTTCACCAGGCCAAACCTTTACCTTAACCTTTTTTTCTTTTTCTCCAGTGGAACTTCCTATTTTCCACATCTTCTCTTTCCTGTTATTTTCTTTTCCCACAGTGACATGCTTTTGTCGTGTTCTGTTTCCTCTGGCCTTCTGGCTACTTGGCAACAACCCTCTCCTGATGAAATCAGGAATAGCCGAGCCTTTGCTGCAGCAAGTCCCTTCTTGTCTGCGCTCCTCCGTGCCACTCAAGTGCAGAATGTGGCATGCAGTCCCTGGAGCTTCATCCACTTCTGGCAGCAGGTTAGAAGATTTCTGAGATGCTGCATGGGCTGGGGAAATACTGAGACGAGGACAGGGAGAGCTAGAGAAGAGTGCAAGGGACAACGAAGAGCCTGCAGGAAGAAATGGGTGTGTGTAGCTAAGGAACAAGACAATCTAAACTCAAGGGAGACAGGCCACAGCAGCATGTGCCAATTGCTTCAGTCTGAGCACTGTTACAGCAGCAAACATCACAACAAGAAATCTGGCAACATGTGACTTAATGATTGAGAGTCTTTGAAGTCTGACATTATTAATTTAGTTGCTTATTTGTTGCTGCACTTCTCAAAAAATTATTAATTTGGGTGTTTCAAGACACACAATGGCATAAGAAATTATCGGTTACAGTAAAGAATAATAAAAAAAAAGATGTAGATACCTATGACACTTAACATTTTTTTCTCTCAGAAAAATTCCTAGAGTTAAAAGAAAGGGTCACTACAGGAATTATCAATGTATATGCACATTTTTTTTTGTCAGAAATATCACATCAAAGTATTATAGGACATATCTGATAACTTCACTAACAAGTTAAAGGTGACCATCTATGTTAGCTCTCAAAGTATTTGCTGGTACATAGTTTCACTGCTTTAACTATGCTAAAAAAAAATCAAAGTCCTTTGGAGATATAATTTCTTCTAATAACTTTTTAAAAAATATTCTATCACAAAACCAGCACCTACATCCCATAAATACCACGTCCTTTTCTACACTAATGGTCTCAAAAGTCAATAAAAAATCTCAATAGAAATACTGATTCACAATGTATAACAATAGCTAAATTATACATTCACACACCATGCTAGTCTCTATACAATACATATTGTGTCTCTTATCAGATTATTCGAAAGCATGAGCACTTATTTTCTGTAATGCAGTTTCTTAATGCACACTAAGTGTGCACTACTTCCCAAACAGGACATAGCATAGGACAACTAAATGACTAAGGAGAGGGAGCACTTCCTTTACCAAGAAAAATAATGAAATCTACTAGGGAATAGTTGGGCAAGATGACAACAGAACTGTTCACCAAATTCTGCAAACATAAAATGGAGGACATCAATTTAGGACTGAAAATTTAAGGAGACGGATTTAAAAACAGAGAAAAGAAAGTACTTCTTTTAGATTGATGAAATTATTCGATTTGTAGTCATGCAACAACATTATCAAGAAGTTCAAAAAGGCAATAAACACAACCATACGCTAATGATTTTAAAGGGCATAGGTTTGGATGTAGCCTTAACATTTCTAGTTCTCTAATTTAGGATGTCAGTGGAGCACAGAAAGATTGGACAACAGAGAGTACCCAGTCTACAAGCTCTTCCTAAATCACACCTCTGAGTAGCACCTCTGACAGAGCATTGGGACAGATGGACAACTTACTTGACACATTACAGCCCTTTTAAAGAGCATTTTCTACAAGAAAAGCATTTACTGTGCATTAGTTGCTAATCTGTTTGCATGTTCTAAGCCACATGCAAATGTGATACAATTAAGGAAAAGCGTAAGCACGCATTTATTGTGGGTCATAGGGTTATTGCAGAAAAACTGACATATAAGAAATTCTATGTTTACTTCAGCAAAAACTTTATTGCACAACACTATCCCTACTCTACATGCAGATGTCTCTGTTTCCAGTAAGCTTAATGGAGTGGATCAGCTCCCATCATCATAACCAAATTGTTATTTAGTTAGACCTTTGTAACAGGAAAAAAACCCCTATGAACCCTAGACGGAAAGCATACAAAAGCACTGCAGCCAGCTGAACGATTCACTAACAGTAAGAATCAAATTTGTGGCTATCATAAATGATCACATGATTGACTACGATAAAATTATACAACAATTCAATAGCTGTATGTCTAACAGAGTCATGATATATGGAAATAATATAATGCATATTTCAAAACATTAATTAAGTACTTAAGCAAACACACGTTAGTGATTCCTGGTTATAGAATCTCACTGTTTACTGAAGTCATACCATACAAATTACAATTCAGAACAAGTGATAAAGTTTAAAAAAGGGACAAAAAAATTACCATTGAACACACACATTCTCATGGCCACATCCTTACATGTCACAAACAGAGACAATTTGACTCAGAATAGCTGTTGAACACTGACAAAGCAATAATCAGAAATTAGTAATAACGCTTTGTTCACACATGAACACTATTGTTCATATATAATTGTTTTTTAAAATAGTGACTCCTCACAGAATTCATAGAATTGTTAAGGTTGGAAAAGACCTTTAAGGACATCAAGTCCAACCTCTAACACAGCACTGCTAGGTCTACCACTAACCCATGGCCCTAGGTGCTGCATCTACTCATCTTTTAAATCCTGCCTATTCAAATCCTTGACAGTCTCTTTAGAGAAGAAATTTTTGCTAATATCCAATCCAATTCCACCCTAGTGCAATGTGAGGCCATTTTCCATTTTCCTATCACTTGCTGCTTGGAAGGAGAGACTAAACCATGTAAACAAAGCTATTGATGCTAAGTTCTGCAGAAAGCAAACATAAATGTCACAGATCAGATGTGCATGGGAAAACACAATGTGATTTTGTAACGCATGAACAATGCCTTGCATAAAATCCTTTTATTTACATTAGAAGGTGAAAACATGTCAGGACAATTAATGCATTGTAGCACTGTCTGAAACGACCACAGCTTAAATTTAATGTTTACCTTATTTGCATTATTCTGGAGTTGCCTCCAAGACCGCATATTCAGATTTGCCAGTCCTTGTGGTTTTAAAATGCCTTGTGATATCTCACGTCTCTGAAGAGCTCTAGTTATTGACAAGTGAATCTCAACTTTTCCTTGAAACAGGAACCCCAAAATTTTGTGACTACAGAGAAACACATAAAGTGCAGCCTATCTTCAAATATCTTCCTTCAAAATATCATTCTAACTTCAAACATTACTCATCGGTAACCCAAAATGCTACTGTATTCCATATCTACTTGTGCCCAAAATTGTTCCTGTCTCTTTCAGACCATGCAGCTGGGAGGCTGGGGGCAGGGGTGCTATTGCGAGCACTTCTAAAGTCGTCTCTCAGGGGCAGCTCATCACCTTTTTGCCACATGGGTTTTGGCTCGCTGGCTTCCTGGTCTTTGCTTATGCTGAGCTTTTTCGTTTTGGGGTTCTCTTTTGGCTTTTTTCCCTTCATGTGACAAAGTCTGCAGCTGGCATTTTTGAGCTGTCGTGGACGCAGATTCGACAGGTGTGGCCTGTTGCCGCTGCACCGAGCAGGGGTAGCCCCGCTTCAGCAAGCTGGTCCAGATCCATCCCTCTCCGCTCCAGGAGAGAAGACTACAAAGTTGCCCCAGCCCAGTCACCTTGCCTTGACTGCTCCTGCTGTCTCCTGCCAAGAGAAAGGCGAAGTCCCTCTGCACGTTTCTAGCCCTTGATCTGTAGAATGCCAGCCAGAGCTCCATCTGGAGAAAAGCAGAGGGGAGGGGGATGGTGGGGGAAGACTGACACCACCTTTCCCTTTGTCCTTCACACCACACACTCAGCTGTGGAGCATCATCCTGAGGGGTGTCCCCAACACTTTGGGTCTCTCTGTCCTGCGGAGTCTGCAAACTTTAGCAGTTTTGGATCTGGGGGTTGTTTGCTGTTGTTTCTTGACTGTTGCTGTCCCGATTGCTAGTAAAGTGCTACTTTTTCACTTACATCTACTTGTATTCATTCCTTATTGGTGGAAAGGGATGGGCTGAACCCACAAAAGGAGGCAACTCATTCCAGAGGGTTCTCCTTCAAATTGTCTTAAACCATTGTTTTGGACTTGTTTGGGATCTTTGGCACAGTTATTTTAGAATTTTAGTCAATCCACTGTTTACCTGACTCCAGAAAAAAACTTCCGGCAAAAACCCTTATGGCTTTGGAAATGAAAAATGTATGACAGCCTCATATACATACACATGGATATACCCAGTGCTCTATGAGACAAGGCAGTTACGTTCTTGAGGCACACACAGCCTCTAGTCTAATACAAAGGCATATTAACTATCTCATCAGTGTCTTTTTCATGTCTTCGCTGCAGTGCTCATTGAAGGTTGGAAACCTATTTGCCCTCTTTGAGCAAAAAAATTTGAAAATTAAACATTAAAGTACCAACTATTTCTATGATGTCTCCTTTACCAACCACAAAACCTCTTCTAAGCAACAAAACTATTTTGAGATTTTCTCATTATTTTGAAATACATTATTAGACTAAGACACTTTACTAATGCCTCTGGGCAAAAGCTGATGCTGAGATAATTTTTTATTGTTGGCCCTTCCTCACTGGAAGAGTAATCTGTTTTTAAGACAATTTCTTCTACATTGTCCTCTTTCTTAAAGCATTTTCCTTACCATTTTATCAGAAGTTCACTAGGATTTTATTTCCTGTCACAGAGAGAAGACACCTTAACTGAGAAACAAAATAAGGAAGATATAGTGTAGAAATTATTATCATCATACAATTTATTAGGGAAAGATTGTTTCTTTTTATGGCTATTTTACTATTAATAATCTCACAACTCAAACTGGTTATGAAGTTCCCTATGTCAACAGTTCTAAGGTTATATCATGCTGACTTTTCAATCTCATGTTACTTAAGCAAAATGCATTTTCACACTAACTTTAAACAATCAGAATTATTTGAACTGTGTAAGTGATGGGGAACAAACCAGGCAGTTATTAGGTCATGACAAACTTCCCCACAATTTTTCATTTTTGTTTTACAAACACTGTTAAGTGAAGCAGAACCAACTTTACTAGCTAACTTTATTGAAACAACCCAAAACAACCCTATCTCCATTCAGTCTCCTCTGCTGTTTGCCACCCTTAGAATAGTAGTTGTGAAAGCAACATTTCCATCTTTGTCAATGTTTAAGATATCTTTCAAGTACTTTTTCTATTTTCGAGATAGCATGCTTATACTTCTGGATTTTCAATGTTCCTTTTGTAGTACTGTAGCAATCTGATGACACGGTTTGCAGTACAAAATTTGGTATTAGTCTGCCACAGCAGCAGTGCATCAAACACTGATGGTCTCAGGACTACGAGAAAAAGGGCTCTTTCCACAGAGGCCCTCTTAGTTGCTTCCTGTAGCTTAAAAATGAAGCATCGAAAGCAGGGAACAGCAAATGAAGGTAATTCTTTTAACTAAAGTCTCCACTTCTGACCTGGTGTATGCAGAATGACATAGGCTGAAAGGAACCCCTTGAGACCATCTACCCTTGACTTGATCAGAGCAGGATCAGCTACAGCAGGTTTGCCTGGAGCTGTGTTTAGCTGAGTTCTGACTATGTGTAAAGACGAGAACTCCACAGTCAGTCCTGTCCCAGTGTTTGATCTCCCTCACAGGAAAAAGAAGTAGTTGCTTTCTAATTTCAGATTGCCCCTTCAGTGGGCATTACAGGGGAATGTCCAGCTCTCTCCACTCCCTCCCTACGATACTCGCACACACCAGTAAATATCCTGCCAAACCTTTTCATCCCCAGAATGAACACCCCCAGCTCTGTCAGCATCTCCTCCTATGATGAATGCTCCAGTCCTTCAGCCATAGCTGTAGCCCTGCAATGGACTTGCTCCAGTACATCCATACCTTCGTTATGGAAGAACCCAGACCTAACGCAGTATTTCACATGCACCTGCACTCACAGTGCAGAGTGGAGGGCAGGATCACTCCCCCTGACCTGCTGGCAAATCTCTGCCTACGGAGCGTGGAATGCTGTTGGTTGCCTTTGGTGTACGGGTGTATTGTTGGCTCATGGGCAGCTCATAGTCGACCAGGGTCCCCCAACTCCTTTTCTGCAGTTTTCAATGAAGCAGCCCACTACTTAAACACTGTTTTCCTTATTTTTGACTTTTAGATATTAACAACGCTTACTGCATAATGAGAAAAATTAAGATACATAAGACCTGGAATTTTCCATATGAGAGGTACCTTGTTGCCCAATGTCACCCTCTATTTGGGGTCCAAATAAAGGAGCCCAAAAATAAACATGCAATATTTCCCGTCTTGAAAAGGAAAGGAAGTTTTAAATCAATCAATAAAAGTACCAAACAACATACACTAGAATTCTTTGCTGCCAGAAGTGGACAGTAAAGAGAGGGGAGTTTCATGTAGCTGTGAATGTAACAGCAAAACATGTCCCAAATAGACCACACCTTTAGAAGGTAATCTCATATTTCACATATAAGAAGTTGTTTTCAAAGCTGATTTGCCAAGATTCCCAGAACTGAAAGACAGTTTACTGTCAAATACAGCTCTTAAAAAAAGAAAATCAAACCAGGAATGACACCATGAGGTTCACAAATCGCTCTTTTCTTTCTCCCTAAAATACTGACATTGTCTTTTCAATGAATGCTGAATCAACTTATTTATCAGAAGACAATTGCATTTATAACATTAAACAACAGCTCATTGTCAATTTCACCAAAACGATGGTATAAGGATAAAACAATCAGGATGTCAAATGTTTTCCTCATCGCTGCAACATCTCAGGGTTGCTTTCTGTCAGTAACAAGTCTTCTGCCATAACACAATCTGCAATACAAGCTAGGCTGTGCCTAAAAACTGTTTTAATTCCTTCAAATATACAACTCGTGTGAAAAAATACAGGTATAAAATATAAACCAGAACAAACTGGCAATAATTAATCATGCATAAATGGTGCAAAAGAGACCAGAACCTCTACTCACCAGTGTAATCCAGCACAGCTGCACATACTGAAGACAAAACAATGTTAGTGAGATCTTTTGTTCTGCTTCAACAAAACACAGAAACAAAAACAGCAAAACTGCATGACACCTTCTCTGTCTCTTTCAATTACAGGTTGCCATAAAATTCCCCAGCACAATCAGATAGTTCTTGTGATGACAGCTGATCATTTGCCTGCAAATTGCAGGCAACCAAACTACAGCCAATCCATATCACTTAACATTGCACTTCTACACTCTTTATTTGTGAATTCATGAAGGGGAGTCTCAAAACAGGCTTCATCCATTACAGAGAAAGCACTTCAATATTAAACTGTAATGATTTCCATCTAAAACAGAGATAGTGGCTGGAAGGTAGTAAGAGAAGGAAATCAAACTATGTACTTACTAAGTATGATGTAATAAAGCTGAGTTACACATTTGTAACCAAAAGTCTTGGATTAGGATGAAAATCCTTAAGTCTAATGTTATTGTTCCTGAATAGACCCTGAATTTCAGAACTCATTGAAGCATACTTGAACAAAAAACCAAACAAGAAACCAGTTGCTTGAAAATAGATTTCTCTTTCTTCTCAATTAACTCACCAAAGTGCACAAGACAAGAAATCCTTTTAATTTCAAAGAAGGCAATAGTAGAATTCACGACAGAAAAAAGTTTATAAGTAGCTGTGCAGCAGAAAACCCATATGCTGAACTGCAAGTAGTAGTAAAGTGACGCATGGGGGTAGAAGGTGATCAGAACAGTAGCTGCTGATAAAGAAATGTGCTGGCAATTCATAACAGTGGGTTAGTGCTTTAGATGTCAGATTTCCTAGAATAAATGGGAAGTTGATATATCTTTTCATACTGCAAGCAATTGTTGCTATTTCTTTGAATGAAAAAAAGAGGAAGAACTGCAAGTTTGTGGAATATTGTTTACTGTTAATCAACACATCTTAACCAAAGTTTTCACAATACTTGAAGCTACATTTAAGTATACAATAGTCTCAATCACAAAAAACAAGCAGAACAATTAAACTACATAAGGCCTTAGAAGCACAGTGTGTATTGTTGGAATATTTTGTTTACAATTAGGTTTCATCTAATTAAGTTTATCTTTCATAGTTTTATTCACGCAAAAGGGAAAGGCAACTTAAATTTATTTCATTATGAGTTATTAGAAAAATGTCAAAACGTCTTCTTGCAACTCCGCCCACCCTACCCAGGCCTGATTAGTAAAATTTCCATACAATACTCAGAAAACAATAAGCTTTTACACTAAACATCCAAAATTAAACCTGATCAGACAACTGCAAATTTGCAAACTGTTTATTACAGTTGGATAAACTTCAAGGTTCTTCTTAATGACACATTGCATCTCTAGACAATCAGTGTTGAAAACTACATGGTGCAAGAAGTCATCTACATTTTAAAAGTCTTACTGGTTTCAAAGAGGTATTTTGTGCCCTCAGTAGCAATGATGAGAATTACAACTTGCATTATACATACTTGCATTACAACAACGGTAACTTATGGCATTATTTTGGCAAGATTAGGACTCCTGAGAACACGAGTGTGTACATTTTATTATCCTGAAAGCTAAGGGACAACATGAGTACAAAATAACTAAAGTAAAACTAAGCACAAAAGAAATGAAAAATACAGGAAAAGATATCTATTTTATCCCCATGTACCTATAACAGGGTATAGGTAATTTCCAGTGACTGTTTATTCTTACTACATACATTAGTATATGCTCAAATTTCATGGCTATTAAATTTTTACAGAACAACTGCTTAGAAGTCTGTTTTTGAATTACACCTGTGCAACAGAGTAAGTCACAGTACACTTTGAGATGTTTAAAAAATATTTATAGACTTGGTTTTGATATGCTAAAGCACTTGGCAACACTTTTACAGCATTTGGTTTTATATAATTAAATTTTCTTACAGTACTCCTTGTGATTTTTTTTCTTTACATCTAAGAAGAAAAAACCTCACACAAAGAAATATGAACTGCCAAGTCTGACTGCATGATCATGTAATTCCAGTTTATAATGCTGGCATTAAAACCTTCATTAATTATGTTGACAAATCATTACCTGTACATTTAATGAAGGCAACCAAGATGATTTGAAAACACAACATTCAGGTTTTAAGTTACATATTTATCAAGGTGTGCAGTTCTGCAGTGAAATGAAAAAAACATGTAAATATACAACGAAAGTTACAAGTTCACCAGTTCCTGTGACACAAACTTTTTTAATCTTTCAAGGTACTGTCCATAGAGCTCCACATCATTATGGCCCGCTCCTTCTACCCACAGTGGTTCTACAGGTCTCTGGCAACGCTCAAATAATGCTAGGCCATGTGAAAAGTCAATTACTTCATCTTCAGTTCCATGGATTATTAAGACAGGAGATGTTATTTTAGAAATTTTGTCAATGCTGTAAGAAAAAGATTGTATCTATGAAAACAATGGCATAGTTCTGAAACACATGACAGGAATTTTCTTCAGTTAAGACCTACTTAGTTTTCCAATCTTACAGGAACGTAAAACACTTTGATCACAGTTACCCAGACTAACAATTCACTGGATAGAACTACTTGTTAGAACTAAGGATTTATGTATTATGTATAGGAAAATTAATTACTTTACAGATATATACTATATAGATAAAATGTTTAGGGATGTAAAGTACCTAGAAGGTTTACAAAGTTGTGCAAACTACTTCAAATCAAATGTTCCTCTTTGATGTTATTCACTGATTTTTCTCCAACTATTTTATTAAACCTTTGAAAAAAATCTGGAGAATTTTCCAGACTACTTTTTCCCCTAATTGAAAACTTCTGCAATAGTGAAAAATGCATGCTGAATTTAAAAAAAAAAATCCTACAACTTACTTTGGGAATGCATCAAAGCAGTACGTCTTCTTCGTATCAGGAAAAGCTACTCGCATTCCTGAGGTCAGTGGAGAATGAAGAATTACAGCAGCACTTTCATACCTAGCAGCAAGATCCACAGATGGTACGGTTCCTATACTCTGGCCATATATAATCACATTTTCAGGGCGGATTCCATACCTAGAAAATAAAAAAAATGTTTTAAAAAAGAGCATATAAAGTGAAACAGACAAAACCTACAGAGCAAGAAAAAAAGGCATTTCTGAAGACGAAAATTTTCAGAAGGCTATCAACTGTGAAACAGGAGCTGGTTGAAGAACAAGCAAGTCTGTTCTATGACACTCCTGACTAAAACACACAATTTTTTACTCTCCATTTGCAGAAATTCTTTTCCTTATGCCTGAATGATATTGAAATAATGATTTAATGTTTTTAAATATGGATTTGTGAATGTAGTGTGACTTGTATACTAGTTAGAAGTGTTTAATTAGGTCTACTAACTCCAGTGAACCTACAACACAAAACTGATTAGATCATTACTAGCTCTTTGGTAATCATCAAATAAAGCATAATCAAGACTGCAAAAATTTGGTCAGAAGTTTTACCTTTCTGATACCTGACAAAACGTGCAAGCTGGTAACACAGTTTATAAATTTAGTGAGACTTAAAGCATGCCCACATTGAGAGTGGTCTGTATAATAATATTGTGCACTTCATGTAATAGCCAAGACGCTTGCTCCAACCTAATGCACAGCCCATCAGGGAATACTGAATTGAAGTCAAAGACTCCTTCCTAGTAAGATGCACATTAATTAGGGGTAAACAAAAGAAATATCCGGTTAACAAGTCAGATTTAACGTATTGCTCTGCATTAGTGTCAATACAAAGAACTATTGCTACCCAAATAACACTGGAAAGGCCTGAAAGGAGAATGGCAATGTGGCCAGGAACAGTGCCTGCAACAGAAATGAGCTGCCGATATATTGCCCTGTACTAACCAGATACTCTTAGCAGGGGCCAGACTGCAACAGTGTATTCCTTGGAAAAGGAAGCACTTTAAATTGGACGGGGTACTACATTGCATTAAAAACAAAACCAAGAAAACCCCATACACAAAAATCCTCAAACACAACTGCCTTCCCCAAAAACCCACCAAAACAAACCAACTCCTCCCCATCATCACCGAAAAGAGCCCAAAACCCCAAAACTAAACCAAAACCCCCAAACCCAAATCACTGTTCTCACACATTATCAAAAACCTGTTCAACTTTTTAAGTAAGAGTAGCCTAGCCTAACGTCACTCTGGAACAGCATGAGGTAAATTTGATGTTCGCCACTATAACTCTAAAAGAAATTAAAATCAAGCATAGCAAAGTGCACTTGTTACCTCATCTACAATAAATGCATGCACCTTTTCTGTCAATGCTACATAACAACACCCATACCCTCACAGAAGTTATAAAATTAGTGTATTTTGCATACCTCCAGTACAGTCACCAGGGGAGCAGAAGTAATGAAAAATTCTACAATACCTTATAAACATGGGTAAATAACTGTATAGGTAACCAAACATTAATATGCATAAAGTCTAAAAGACTCAAAATCAGGAACATTAGGAAAAGAGAAGTTTCATGTATACTAACCAACAAAACAGCTCCCCCCAAATCCACAAGCACTTTTCAATAAGCCAGAAAAAACATCCCCTAAGTTGTAACAGTATATAATAAACAATTAATAAAAAAATATGTATCTAGGAAGATTTCAACATTGTAGTATTATTTAAATGTTACGTATCAGTAGCAGAACTAATTAGGCACACCAATAACATGCTAAATTTGGTTTAAAATCCACTGTTCCCATCTAACATTCTCTATTTAACATTCTTCTGTTTATTTAAATTGGGTTCTGCTAGAGCGAAATGTAAATGCTTTTAAAGTATTAGCACAGAGATAGTCTCTGTCTGACACAGGATTCTTGCTGTATCATGACTACTTAATTAGTATCAGTGTTTCCTAGAAAGAGTTTCTAGCCATAATTAGACCATGATCAAATCAATACATCTAAAACACTAAGTCTCAATCATCAGCCTGGAACTACGAGCAGGTCCTCCACCTCACAACACTTCTCAAAGAATAAGCAATTTCAAGCATTAACAAGATTTTCTCAAAACTCCAACACACAAAAATGCAATAAATTAAAGCTTTGGAACAACAACAGCAACAACAACAAATCTGTGGTCTTCACTATTTCTGCATCTCTTCTAAAACACCTGAGAACATCTTAGCACCTAGCCTTTTACAATTAATCTCCCAATTCATATCACATTTGTCCATTCTGAAAGTACAGTATGGCCTTCCCCCTTCCAATATAATGTCAACAAAACTTGCATTCATACCTGGCATTTTGCATCATTAGTATGGCATGCAGTTTGCACAGCACATTATGATATAACAGAGTTTTCAAATAATACGCCTTGCCAATTATCATACTTCGATTTCCTTGGATGTTGAGTTTTACAAGATATAGGCCACTGCACAGGAATTTAAATCACAGCTTAAAAGTATATTTTGGAACATATATTCTCCTCTCATTATTCCTTCCCCTATTTTTTGATCAAATTCCTTCAGCTTAAAGATAGACAAATGATGGCTACAAAAAAATAAGCCAAGAAAAGCATTTACAGTATCTGGATTAAAGTAATCACAGTCAGGTAGATTGTCTCACAGTGCCCATCAGATACTATATGTTTTGCAATCTGTAAACTAAAACAATAAGGCCAATAACCAGAAGGGGTGGTTCAAAGTAGACTTCTGAATATTCTGGTTTGAAGAGGAAAAAAACCTAAGTAATCACACCCCCCCCCCCCTCAAAAATAACAAAATGGCAAGCAGCTCAGAAAACAGAGATGAACATCTGCTGTTTCCAATCTTCCCTCTTCTCTTGAGCAGGCATAGTAGGCTGACCCTGGCTGGATCCCAGGCACCCACCAAAGCAGCTCTCTCACTACACAGCTGGACAGGGGAGAGAAAATTTAACAAAAAGACTGGGAGAAATCCCTCATCAAATACTGTCATGGGCAAAACCATGACTAGCTAGAACTAGAAATATTAACTGAATTTATTACTAACAAAATCAGAGCAGGAGAATGAGAAGTAAAACAGACCTTAACAGCACCTTTCCCCACAGCCTCTCATGCCTAGCTCTACTTCCTCCCCCACACTACAAGGAGACAGGGAACGGGAATTATGGTCAGTTCATCATATGATCTTTCTCACATTGCTGAGGGAGAAGTGTCCTTCCCCTGCTGCACCATGGGGTCTCTCCCACAGGAGACAGCTCTCCATGAACTTATTCTGAAGCCATCCCATGGGCAGCAGTCCCCCTCAAACTGCTGCAGTGTGGGTCACTCGTCCATTGAGTGACCTTCAAGGTCCTTCAAGGACAGGCTGCACCACTGTGGGCTTTTCTCACCATGGATCTCCCATGGAGCCACAGACACCCCTCAGGCATCCCCCTGCTCTGGCATGGGGCTCCTCCATGGGCTGCAGGTGGATCTCTTCACCCTCATGGACCTCCAAGGGCTGCAGGGGCACAGCTGCTTCACCACGGACTGCACCACAGGCTGCAGGGGAATCTCAGCTCCAATGCCTGGAGCACCTCCTGCCCCTCCTCCACTGACCTTGGCGTCTGCAGAGCTGCTCCTCTCACATCTTTTCACTTCATTCTTCTCTGGCTGCAATTACAACTGCACAATGATTTTGGTTTTTACTTCTTCTTCTTAAATAGGTTATCACACAGGCACAACCATAATTTCTAATTGGCCCAGCCTTGGCCAGTGGCACATCCATCTTTGGAGCTGGCAGGGATTGAGGAATCCAGACATGGAGGAAGCCTCTGGCAGGTTATCACAGAAGTCACCCCTGTAGCCCTCCTGCTACCAAAGCTTGGCATACAAGCCCAATACAGCAGGTTTCTGAAATGTTTGGGAAAAAGAAAGAGCCCAACTGTCCCTCTGTTACTATCTCTCAAAAGTATCACTTTACAATCTAAACCAGAAAAATTCTTGAAAAGATGAGAGTTTTTAAGTTCCCTACTGGCAAGATTTGTCTACTCCTTTTGATAGACTCATAAATGCCTGCTAAACCCCAAGAAGTTTAGCATCAAATTATCAGTTGACTGCACACTTGGTCTCCCAAATGAGGAATATCAGATCAAGGGAAAAAGTGGAGTTAACATTGTTGCCTTATAAGTACAAGCCGTTCTGAGGAAGGGAAACGTGACATTTACAGAGCCATATGCCTCAAGTAGTTCTTCTGGTCACAAGAGGTCAAAGACATGCTGTAAAAACTGCTGCTATCTTTGAAAGCTCATTATGTTGATAATAGGACTAATGTAAACACTGTTGTCCACTCAAGTAATCTTAGATAACTTGTGTCAGCACAGACAGGCCTTCAGCTTGGGTGTGATGGTAATGGTTGGTGTTTTTAGGTTTGGATTTTTTTTGTTTTAAGCCATAATAATCATAAAGGACCTTGGAACAAAATCTTAAAAGTAGCTATGCACAGATGTACCTTCTCAGAGAAAGCACTCTTCCTCAGGGACAAGTTATTCTGGGCAGAATCCGGTACAAAATTTGATAGATATTTTCTGCAGTTTAAAGGCTGACTGCAACATCTTTTTCCTTCCCAGAGCAATTGAGATTTCAATTCCTTTCAACACCCAGTTC
The DNA here is from genome assembly GCA_036630365.1 of Acanthiza pusilla. Lineage (NCBI taxonomy): Eukaryota > Metazoa > Chordata > Aves > Passeriformes > Acanthizidae > Acanthiza > Acanthiza pusilla. The sequence goes on from JAXCHO010000095.1 coordinate 4,074,094, forward strand.
ATCCATCCTTTACATTCACACACTTAAAGGTTACCTGCCTGGAAAGAAGATGGAATTTAAAGAGCAGTTTTGACATAGAACTACGTGTACCTGTGTTCTCATAAGCTTCCTGACATCCACTCACAAATTTCTGCCTCATCACCACACTAAAGGCACAGGTTGATGTCACTATAAAGCTCAGCTGTTGCCAAACAGAGAAGAACCACTTTCCTATTTGCAGCTTCAGCAATGAGTTCCCCCTCATTAGGCTTTAACAATTAGTTAAAGAAACAAAATAAATCTTTTCTGGGAGCAGTGGAGCAGCTACTTGTATGCTCCTTTGTGCAGTCTGTCTTCAGGGACAGGCAAGCAACAGCATGCCACTGATGTGTTAGAGGAAGGAGTAAGTCAATACTGTTGTTGTAACTGTCCCATCAGACCACTGCCTGGAACTAGAGCCCAAGCCAACACTAATGAAGCCAGTATTCTTTTCTGTGGCCCTACAAATGCTGACCAGATGTAGATGGTCTCTTGTAAAAGAGGCAACCCTAAACAGTCCTGGCCTGATCTTTTCAGCTTCTGGTAGGAAAAGAACTGCTAAACAGCAATGAAATATTCTTTTTCTCCCTTTGTGATGAATTTCATGTACTCTACCACAAATTCTTTCACCATTTATTTGATATTTCTGTCTTTGTAACAAGACCTTTTTTGTCCTTTGCTAAACACTTATCTTAGTGGTGGTCCATTTTTTCTCTGCCCCTCCATTCACTTTTTTTCTCTTCATGAAATCAAAGAACAGTTTGGGTTGGAATATTATATCGTCCAGGCTCCTGCCACAGGGAGGGAATATTCCACTAAATCAAGTTGCTCGAAGTGCTGTCTGACTTTTCCTTGAACACTTTAATTGGATTATATACCACTTATATTGGATATTCACCTTATTTTATATTTTCATAGGATATATACCACATTACTATGATGTGCAATGATGTGCAATATGCAAACTACAAAATGCATGTCCAGCTAACCTAACAAGGTAGGTAGAGTTTTTTTGTTTCTTTGGTTTTTTTCTTTGTTTTTGTTTTTAACTTCAGTTACCTTTAAGAAACCAATACCAGCAGAAATTACCATGCTACACTCTTGGGCTCTTAAAAAATACCTGCTGTTATCTGGACATACCTAAGGGAGACAGAATTGCTTTACAATAATGAAATAAAGTACCAATAAAATCAACCTTAGGAGGGTACATTTTCCATAGTACTTCTTTAGGCTTGGACTAATGAAGATTTGCTAGATGCTCTAGAGAAGCTACTGTTTGTGATGCTATTGCAACACACGCATTTAGAAAACCGACACAGCACTTGGGGCACATGGAACAAGGGGGAACATCCTACGGGAATTTTCAATGCACTTTCAGAATATTTTGTCATTATGGGCATAACACATCAAATTACAGCTGCAGAACATGAAGGGCATGAACATTATTCACACTTTTAATTACCAACATTCAAGGCCATGAATAAAATTCAGAGCATACAGCTCTTCCTCAACTGATGTGATGCTTCTTGTGTATGCAATATTTTACATTGGGAGAAGAAAAATGGAACTATGTTTTATGAGAGGCAAGCCCATATTCCACATAGTCATCAACAAACTGCACATGCTCAGCCTCTCTCATGGAAGTTTGGCCTTTTCTAAACTTTAAAATGCTACCAATACACTTGTTCTATTGTCAAGATTTCTCTTCCATTACAATTGAGCTACCTTTTCCTATCGATTTAAATAAAAGCTCAATTTCTCTCCAAATGTACAAAGTTACAGTACCTCAACTTCTAGCTGAGCCCTTGTCGTCCCCCCCCCTTCAGAATGAAAAAAATAAAATAAAATTGTGAGTTGTCAAATGAACGCTTCTAGTCAACATCCCACCAGATTCCGTATTATTCATACACCTGGCTGTTCAAATTATGGACATTCTGTCCACTTTGACGCACCATCTGATGGTGAGATTTACCCTTCAATTTTTCAATTATTATACAGTCCATGATAAGCAACAATGAAACGACTGTTTGGCTTCTTACAGGTAAATCTGGTCATGAGGCAATTCTGGCAAGTCTTCAGAGGTTCTTGAATGAGCGCCACTTGCCCTGCATTTGCCTAGGGCTGCTTAAACCTTTCCACCCTTGCTAGGGTGTCATCAAAGGCCTTCAGAGACCAGAACCGCAGAAAACAGGCGTATCCCAAAATGACTCCTGGTATTTCAACACTTGGTAGCTATGACAGTTGGACAAAGAATGTCCTCACTTGCAGCTTTTAAATTGTCCCATGCACATGAATATACAACAATGTACAACTTTTCCAAGCCTGATAAAGGCAGTGAATCACACTACCTTCTTTCATGGCCACCATCCACACAGGTAGCTACTGCAGCTACTGCTTCTATTAGAATACTCAAAGGTAAAGAATAGGGACATAACTCATCGTCTGCTGTTTACCTGTTCTGATAGGCTGCCAAACTAGCTTTCTGTATTCACTTACATGAACGTTAATATTCACAGCAAAATCTCATCATCACCCTCAATACGAGTTCCAGAGTGTTTCACCTGCCGTGTCCAGTCCCCACTGGATAGCTGTGCTGATTTACACGTAAGTAAGTGGATTGTCTTTCCAAGATACAAAACTTAAGATGTTAGCAAGGCTTCACCACAAACACTTTTGCTGACTGTAGAATTAAGTCCTCATCAGCATTTCCATTACCCCAGAAACACCTTTTACTATTGCATTCTGTGACCCCATTTTCCAAAACAAGGAATGCAGGGAGCTATGGGTAACTGTGATCAACTTCAAAAGGTAACTTCCCCATTCTTCATCACATCACAAACTTTGAGGCACAGTTTAAAAGTCTAGGGTCCCTTTCTCATCTCATCTCATCAATTAGAACTTCCAAGGAATGACAGCTATACTTACATCTATCCTTTAAACAATCCATTTAATTAATTTGGTTATACAGAATTAGTTATATTAAAGATGGTGCCAGTGTGACACTGACAGAATAGGCTATGCTGTGAAAGTGAATGACGTTTGCAGCAAATGCTCAAGGGCTCCATTCTGGTCCAGATATCCACTGAGTATTTTAACACAGCTGAGCACTGTCTCAGGGCTCAAGAGAATACCATGGATGGATAACCAAGTGAGTCAGTATATCCAGAGTCACGTGCTGAACCTCTCCATGATATACCCAGCATTCAGACACAAGGATGAGACCAGGTCTGCCAATTGCAAAGCTGTTCTAAGTACTAGAGGTGTAACTAGTAACACCAACCTTTTTTTCAGCAGTAGACCAAATTCAGTTCACATTTGGGAAATCCACAAGCTGGGCAGACCAATGCAAACCTTACACACTCTATAGAACTAAATTTCTACAAGAGGTGAAAAAATGAAAAAAGAGAAAAAGGCAGACAAACAAAACGGACTGAGGTGAGGTCATTCCTGAACATACCTTATTGATGTAAGACATATTTAGGGGTCCCCCCAATAACATCTGCTCAGAAAAGAGCAGATGGGACACTACAATCATAGAATAGTTTGAGTTGGAAGTAACCTGTAAAGATCCTGTAATTCCACCTTCTCTGCCATGGGCAGTAATACCTTCCACTAGACCAATTTGCTGAAAGCTCCACTCAACCTGGCCTTGAACACTTCCAGGGATGCGGGAGCTGCCCACAATTTCTCTGGGCAACCTGTTCTTCTCTTGGCAATTTCACCGGGCAGCCGGTTCCAGTGCCTCATGACCCTCACAGAAAATTATGTCTTTCTTATATCTAATCTCAATCTACCATCTTTCAGTTTAAAGTCATTCGTCCATGTCCTATCAATTATGAACAATCTTATTTGTTTAGAGAAAGTACACTTCATTGTTTAAGAACTGAGGTGAGAATTCAAATTGCAATCACTTTTCCTTGTAGGTTTTCTATTCAAATATTCTTTATGAGCAGGAAGAGACAATAATTACAAATCAGTTTATAAAACAGAGCCTGTAAACTGACGTAAAGTATTATGTTTCACCTTCTAGTTCTCTTCCATTTTGTATTACCTTTAACTAATTCAGACTGTCTTCCACACTATTCACAAACCACATCATGCTTTTGGTAAATGTTACTGAGTATTTCACCAAGTAGCTAACTTCCAGATCACCTACCAGCTACAAACCAGTCAACAGTGCACCTGTCGCAGCTCTTGGCTTATGGAACAGTCATATTTCACCTTTCCACTGTGACAAAAATAAATAGCAAAAGCTAATCTAACAACATAGCACATGTTTTTGACTAGATGAGGCTGAAAACCTGTCCCCCGTGGTTGAATGAGGTTTATGATAATAAGCTTTTCCCCTACTTTAATACAGTAATAAAATATGATTCTCTGAAAAGAAATATCATACTGCTGTTACAAAGTTAAAGAAATGCAAGACAATGCGTGTCTTTAAAACACTGAATAGGGATAATCCACTCATTAATACTACATTGACGAACTTCTAAACTCACTGTGACAACTACCAGGCTCCAGGATTTACAGTCCACATGTCCTTACACTAAGTCATATCCCTGAAACAATAATTATTAAACATGATGCTCAAGTTGCAACAATCAAGCCATAACAAGACCCTTCACGTTTTTACACCTTTTTGGTGTAAAATACACAATGTACTGGGATTTTTTTGGTGAGCAGCTATATTTATGATTGCACACTATTTTAAAGAATAGTTTTTGTAGTTTGGGTATTTGTAATATGAGAAGAATATTGATCTAAATGAAACAAATTATGGTGAAAAAAGCTCTCAATTTAGAGAAACTGCACATATTTGATGCAGGATTGTCACCTGTTTCAGTGAATGCATTCAGAGTCTTTAATTTTACTATTTTATCTCCCACAAACCCAGAGGCTTAAAACACAGAAACTGATGAAATAACATCCTTCCATTTGCATTTTTTTTCTTGTCTATTTTTATTCTACTTGAGTTAATAGCACTGCTCCAAATTCCTCTTTTCTTTTCCCACTATAATGTATCTACACAGATCCATTACAACCTCTCCTGCACATTTTATTTTGTGATTATAGCTTTCTATACAAAGTAAAAGTATGTTTCTCTCTTTGGAAATGCTGTAGCTGCTAGCTGGAATTCTGAAACAAAGGTGATCTCAACTCCATACAGAAATACAGGTTTTCACCAAGTTCTCTTGTACCAGCTTTTACTCTGCCCCTCCCTACAAAAAAAGAAGGTGATGAAATTATCTGAAAAAACAACCTGCATTTTCTCACATCCACATCACAAGAGTGGGTCAGTTACTGGGGAATCAGTTACTGGGGAATCAATTACTATAGATTTTTCCCACCTTTTGAATTTTTGCAGCTGAGAAGATTCCAAACTGTGACAACAAGGATTATCCTCTAATCATTCAAGACTAAACCACAGCTTATTAAATTTAATTCCATTACAATTTTCCCAGTATATAAGTACTATACACTGATCCTGCTTAATACTGACAATGCCTTCGGCACAAGGTACCACCACTCATCTTGGATATGAATTCCCTAATTCTAAAACACAGCACGGCTGTTTAAACTACTGATGTACATGAAGTAAAACCATTTGACAAGCATACTGTAAAAGAAAAATGGCAACTAATTCCTTACCTTGTTCTAAGAGCCACCCAAGCAGCATCAATGTCAGCATACAAATTCTTCTCTGTAGGCTTCCCAGAACTTGCGCCATATCCAGAATAATCATATGAGAATATGTTGCAATTAATCCGTGAACCCAGTCCTATATAAAAGCTGCTCATCTGACCCAGGTCAACAGCATTTCCATGTGAGAAGAGCAAAGTGTACTTGGCGTTAGGTGAGCAACGCACGAACATGCAGGCAATCCTGTTGCCTTTACATGTTCTAGTCATGAAGCATTCAATGGCATCTTTTTCTCTAGAAGAATATTGCCAGTCTGCTCGCTCTGAGAGATGTAAAGTCCAGCGACCACCACTCTCATCACACATCAGTGTATATGTGGGATCAGGAGGTAAGAATGCCAGCTTGGAGGCAATTTTCCCTGGGCATGGTGGACAACAGAACAGGCAACATAGTTCACTAAAGGAAAGATTATTCATCTTCTAGTCTGAAATAGGAAGAGAGAATGGTATCAGTTTCCAGGTACAATCCTACATTTAAAAGTAAAACAACACAACAAAAAATGTAAACACAACATCTCTAGAAAATAATGCATAATTTTTGAGCATTTAACAGAATACATATGTAAGTACATACATGTATATTTCCATATAATATCTAATTTGTTATTATTAATTATTTCACAATGAGTATATAATTAGAGAGGAGTGATAACTCTAAAGCCCCACATAGCAAAAGTAAAACATGATTACCCAGGGAAAGAATAAGCATGAGTTTTGGAGTTTCTTTGGAGGAAATGAAGTACTTAATCTTAAAACATTAAGACAAGTGTTCTTCCCATTGACAAATATGTATGTTATAAAGAACAATTAAAATATGTTGCAGAGTTGCAGTATACTAACAGTATGCAGATTTCTGCAGTCAAAAATCACTACAGCATTTCCTAAATACAGAGCATATGTGTTGCAATCACGAGGTATGGGCCCCTGCAAGCACTATCAGAAGTATGAAAGGTGCGTGAAGGTCAAAACTTAGAAGACAAGACAATGCTTCTGGCTTAGCAAACACTGTAGAGCTTTGGTACTGCTAAAATCTTTGCTCCACATACTTGCTGACATAAATATTTCTGAAGCCTTCAAAGAAATTATTAGCTGTACTACACATAGGAATTGGGTTTGTATTAATGACACAACAGGGGAATTTTTTTCATGCTTTAAGAAAAACATCTCAAACTAAATGTTCTATCACAGATATTTTTTTAACATAATATAATCTAGAGTACCAATTCAAAGCATTGGTTTTAAGAGTGGAGGGAGAAAAAAAGTAACTGGACCTACATCTAAAGCAAGCTAGGTAAAGACACAGCTGTCCTTAAAACAGACATGGCATCCTCTTAATTTAAAGCAGGGAGAAGCAAGGTGGAAAAAAATCCTTGTGGAAATACGCTTTCTCAGAGACAAGAAGAGCAATGAAATTTAACAAGTACCATGCTGGAAAACAGCTCACCTAAGCATTTACACTACTTTCTATGTGTTAAGGCATCTGACCTTTCATCTTAATTTAAACAATTTTTTCATACCAAATCTATCTACAGGTCTCAAGCTCATCTCCTGACAGTTCCCTGTGAACATAAACACTTTCACAGTTTCACATACCAGCTTTGATTCAAGCTACGAAACAAGCAGATTTCAGTTGTCTACAGTACCATGCTGCTCCAGAAATATTGGGGTCATCCAACAATAAAATCTTACTACTGACTATGATACCTGTCCATATTTAGATCATATTAGAAATTTTTCCTTTAATTTGTACAGAAGGGTAGCATTCATGCGAAAATTTCTTTTTAAAAAAGCTTCAAGGACACTGCTGCAAAAACACTTTAACATACATCACAGAACAGCTATCTGTGTTTTGGATGTGTGAAGGATCTCTTCCTGGTGGTGGAGTATGAATGCATGCTGCATACAATGTTACACGGAGCATACTTTCAGAGCAGCAAAAATAGGCACAGTGAGTCTGACAAACATCATGAACATTCTTGGAATACTACAAAAGAAGAGGGCATAAAAAAAGAAGCTGCTGCAGCTAAGAGTTTTCACCCCAGGTCTCTAGTTTTCTTCAAAACAGGGGGAAACCACAGATGCTTAGATACAGCAGACCAACATTACTAGTTTAGAGGACATGGCAGGAAGGACTGATTCGCTCCCATAAGAAGGTAGATAGGCTCCTAAAGAAGATCCTGAATAAAGGACCATATTCCTGCCAGCTGAAGTAACAATAATCTCATGTATCCATGTAATCAGCATAATTAGTCACTCAAATTTGGAATAACTTATCCCTGTCAAATGAGATTATATGAACATCAAGTTTGATTTATAGCCACAAGTCAGGACAAGGAAGGAGTCTATGGAGGAAGTCTAGGTATTAGCAAAAAGGCTTGGGATATCTTACGTAAAGTAAAAATCCTATTGTTTTGGGGTGGGTTTTTTTCATTCCTTCTTTACATCTCTTAACAGTTATAAGCACCAAAGAAGCAACTTCTTTCACCTCTACCTAGTAAGTTTATGTTCATCATCCAGAGAAACTCCTGTGATGCCTCAACATGCTTTTTTCCCAAGTATTTATGACCCAATACTCAAAACCACTTCTATTTCTATCAGAAAGTGTTAAATGGATCTGTTCTGAGTGTGTTTTCCCACCTTTTCAGAAAAGCTGAAGGCAAAATTAGATATTTTACTTTATTCTAAGGGGTGTTTATTATTTTTTTTATTAAAAAAAATTAAAATAATTTAAAATAATATCTACCTCCAAAAGTGAGATATAAATAGCTTGTTCTGCCCAGGAACATCAGATTGCACTCTATACCAGCATACAATGATAACTACAAAATTTCTTATTTCTTCTCAATCCACTTGTCAGAAAGAATTAGAACAGGAGTTTACATTATTTTTATGTATAAACAGCCCAGCAACACTACAAATATGATCTCACTCAGAAAATACTTGCTATTCATCAAAGTAATTTCAGAAGATTGGAAGCTGGCCTGTGGGATTCACACACAGGGCAGTACTGCAGTAAACCACAGTTAAGCAGCTCATGTGGTGATACTGTCCCCCAAGACAGCATACATGTGCTAAAAATGGGCTGTCACCAGATAAGGCAAACGACATGCTGAAGACCACAGATGAAATATTATTTCTCTCCCCTGTGCTAGACTAATACAGGCTTCATATATTGATCTTTTAATCCAATGGAAAATATGCCTACTGAAACAAAAGATTCTGATTCCAGAGTCATTCTCCTAACAACAATTTTTTCTTTAAAACAAAGATGTGCTACTCTCTTCACTCACAAAACCAAAGAAAAACAGCAGGTCACTAACTGAACCAACTGGACACAAAACACCTACTGAACTTACACAGGAGAATAGCTCCAACTAAATGCAAACAATGTTTCTATTATACTGAAACTGGTTTGCCATTCATTGTGATGGATCGTATTCACATGAGTGTGTGAAAGGGCGGGATGTGTGCTTTATCTGGACTCTTAGTGAAGCTGAGGTAAAAACAACTCTGACCACAGACTGACTATCTTAAGCATACGGTTCCACAAGTACAGATGAGTAACTTTAATGGGACTCATTTGACTAAGATATGTTGTGAATACCTAAGGTATAGTCTAAGACCTTCTGAGCATGCATGATGTAAATATCTGTGCTCATTACAGCATCATCAGATTCCGAGATCAACACATCCCAACAACACAACTATCTCACCTTCTGCCTGGCATTTCAGTAGTAATAAAAACATGCAGTGCTGTTCTGTAAACACAGTTCCTACTGATGGTAAAATATACTAACAATGAAAAAAGTACAATAAAGAAATATACAGCCCCTTTAAAATTATACTGCATTTTTCATAGTAATTAAGTAAGAAAATTCTGTGGAAGAAACTGCAGAAAATTCTTCTATTGCAGCAATAGAGGCTAAGAAACAAAACAGACCTAAGCTGTATCACTTACCCTTCTGGTATAGCTTTTAAGACAAAGGCCAGAGCATTTTATCAATTTTATCTCTTTAACTCTCTTATGAATAAAGAACTAACATATAAAATTACAAACATAAAATTGCCCACAGGCAGCAATTTCAATTCCTTCTTTGCAATTAGCCTTCTCATAAAGGCTGACAGAAGAAGGGCGGAAATGTCTTAACACCTCAAGTATTTATCTTGTGATTCCTAGGATAACATAAATGCAGTTTTTTCATATAAGCAATTATTCCTATCTTCGTATCTATGTAAATCATAACAAGAAGGTGGAACCTATTATTCGCATCTTTGAGTACTTCACATGTATTAAGTCTCAAAAGCAGCCCAACCCTTGTAAATGCTTATCTAGAAATCTTACATTTACATTAAATATATTCTAATTTTATATTTAGAATTAAATTGCCTATTTCATACAAACTATTCACAAGAACAAAGCCAAACTCATAAATATTGTTGCTGGTTTTGAAATGTAAGTGTTCCTAACCATAATGGGTAAGATATTACAATTGTTGCTTTTTTTTGTTCAGTTGCTGTTTGTGTGTGTTTTGGTTGTGGGTTTATTTTTGGTTTCATTATATACTGCTGAAACAAGAAATTCTAAAGCATTTTCCCTCACACTGTCATTGAACACAATACAACAGAAACTTGAGTTCAAGCCACTGCTAATGTACACGTTTATTTCAACATCTGTGTTATATTAAAAATGGAACAGAAGGATGTGAACATCCTTTAACTAGTTGAACAGTTAAAGCAACAAAATGTTTAGCGAAAAAGAAATTATTACTGTCTGATTAAGTATTACATAGAAGGCTTAAGGGGTATTAAGAAAGAAAACAGAGTAAATCCAGAAAACAACACAAAGGAAGGAATTCTATTCAATTATGAAAAATTTATACCAAGAAACACTGTGAAGTAACTATTTAAGGTAGTTTCCAAAGAACAAAGCATGCTACATGGAAACAGAGAAGCCTGATGGAACCAAAACTTCACTTTGATTAATCTGATTATAAACAAATAAACAGCTCTGCTAGTCTCACAAATTCTATCTTAACTTGTATATAGAGACATTATTTATCCTCTGTTGGTTACTTGGTAGATTTCAAAACCTAATGGCACAGCTGCAAGAAGAAAGGGAATACAGGAAACACTAACTGAGAAATCCAGACGTTCCTTACCACCTGAAGAACAAACTAACTCTCTAAAGGCTCCAGATAGACAACTGCGGGATTAAGTCGATTACATAATGCCTTGCATGCTCCAAGGAAGACTCTGCAGCCCGGCTCAGCTCTGCTGAAGCGTGAGCGGCGCTGAAGCCCCGCTGTGCCCCAGCCCGGTGTCTCAGCGCAGGTCGGCCGGCCACCAGCGCGAAGCTCCGCCCTTAACACCGCTCCGCGTTCAGGTGGCTCTATTCTGATTTCCGCAGTCGTGAACTTCCCTAGTTCATTTCTAAGCGAATACTTTAAAGTTTTAAATTAATAATACCTGAGAGCAATGTTGAGGGCACCGTCACTCCCACTCTCAACAGCAGAAGCTGAAGGAATACATTTAACCAGGCTGGAGGGAACTAAATTAACTCCTCAGCTTTCTACTTCTGAGAAGGGCTCCGCCGAAGTCCACAGCAGTGACTCAAAGGCACTGTTTGGAGCCGCGAAAAGCCAGACTTCAACAACCGTGTCCAAGTCATGGCGCCCACTTCCAACAAAGGCGTCCAGGACAAGACCACGGAGACGGGAGAGCCGCGAGAGATCGCCCACAGCACCCGGGCCCCCTGAGGCAGACGACACCCGCAGAGACCCCCGACCCTGGCGACACAGGGTCGCGGGCAGGAGGGTGGCCGGGGCCGGCAGCTCCCCGCCCGGCTCGTGCCGGAGACCGAAGCCCCGCCGCCCGCCCCTCTGAGGAAACGCCGGCGGCTGCCGCGGGCCTTTCCGCTCGCCCCGGGGGCCGCCGCACGCCTGCGCCAGGCGGCGCGGACGGGCCGCGGCTCCGGGCGGGGGGAGAGACGCGGACGGACCCGCGAGGAAGGAACAAGTCGCGCCCACACCGCGGCAGCGGGTCAGCCGTACACTGTCCATCCCCGCAACGCCGCGGGAGGACAGCCCGTACCTGCACCTGGCGCTCCGCTCGGCGGCCCCGCGCTCTCCCGACTGCCGGGTCGGCGCGGTGTGCGGACGCCGGCTGTGCTGAGTAACGGCGCGGCGGAGGCGGCGAGAGGCGGCCGTCAGCTCCCCGGCCCCGGCCGGAGAACGCGCGGCCCTGGCAGCGCTGAGCCCGCCCCGCCGGCCTCGCCTCTCCTCGCCCGCTGACTGCACCGCGCGGCGGCTGCCGGGGCGGCCGGGGGCGGCCGGGGCGGGGCCCGCGGCGCCGATGGGGCGCAGCCGCGGCGGCCCCGCCCAGCGCGGAGCGGTTCCGGGGCACGCGGCGCCGGCCGGGATGAGCTCGGAGCGGGGGAATGTGGCGCGCACGCGGCCCCAGCGCCACCAGAACGTGCGCGCCTTCCAGAACGACAAGTACGACACCAGCGCCCGGCGCAAGGTAGGCGGGGGCGGGCCCAGGCCAGCCCGGGAGGCGCGGGCTTGTCCCGGCGTCAGAAGCCACCCCTGTGGGGGCGATGGGGCGCTTGGGGCCGGAGCGGTGGGAAGGGTTTCCTGCCGAAAGTATGGTCAGGTCCGTCTACGGCCTGTGAAGCCATGCCCTGTCCCAGTGGGGTCTGGTGCCGGGTGCTGAAAGGCTTCGGGATTGCAAACGAAGTCACACGACAGTGGATGCCGAGACTTCGTTTTAGTGATGAAGATGCCTTTGGGCCGGATCCACCCACACCAGACGCAGTGCTGCTAAGAGAGAATCGCAACAAGACATTACATTCAGTTGTCAGTCACTGTAAGCAAACATGTAGTGTGCAACTTGAATCATATTTATGACATGGAAAGGATCTAGTTAAGCCAAAGGGTTATGAAGACGGAGACTGAAATAAAGTACTTGTATTTGTGCAGTGAGTGCAGTAATTAAATGTTGCTTGGTGTGTTATTGTCGTGACTTCTTGAAAGATGTTTGGTCTTCTCAAATGTTGTGACTGTGTGGTAATAACTCAGACATCGTGATGTTTTTTGAGAGTTTAGTTTGAACAACTTCCCCCCATCGGACATATAAATATCCAGCTTCAATTTGCATACTTCTGAGACAACTTTTAAAATACTCATGTGTGCTTTAATTTCTTTTTTAAAAGAGGGCTTTTCTGATTAGTTAGATGGAAAGGTGTCTTCAGCTGTTCTGTCAGCACTTTTGCTACAAACGTTATCATCCTCACTGTAGTGCCAGAAGACTCTTGTCTTTTTTTGGTTATAAGCAAGGAAAGGGCAATGGTCTACAATATATTCTTGAAACATGCTCTGTGCTTGTAGGTTTGGTAACATAATGCACGGGAGGGGCTGAAGAACACGCAGTGTGCCTGAGCAGTAGCACCAACGAAGTGGGATGTTTTGTCTGGCAGGCTAAACCGAGAAGGTGGATAAGACAAAACAGGAGATGACCAATCTAGTAGAGTTTACCTGGTGCTGTTGCTGCTATGTCAGTATCCCTTTAACTGAACCTAGCTGGGTTGTCAAAAAGAGCTGGGAGGAGGGGAGCAAAGTAGTATGTTAAAGCCTTGATGCCAAAGAGGGAGGTTTGGGGTTTTTGTGAGTTTGTTTTGGTTGGCTTTTTAGATGTTGTAGGACTAGTTCTGCAAGTTGAACAGGCTGCTTTCCTAGGATTCTAAGCAGTGACAGTATTATTTGTTGTGTGAGTCACCACATGATCTGTGATAGGAGAGTGTTTTCCTGTCTGGATACAAACATACACAAAAATATCCTAGAGAGTTGGTCTGTCAGAAAGTCTTCAAGGACAAACTGCTATCAGTTTTGTAATTGAAACAATCACTTTAATACCCACATGGCTGTTTTTCTTCCCTTTAAAAATACTCTATATCCCTATAGAACTGGCTACACATACCATGCACACAAATAAATATATTTTTTTTAATGTAGCCATTTTTTAATGTCTCTTGCTGTGGACATCAACTTGTCTCTTTTTTTCTTTTCATTTCAAGCAAATTATTTCTTTTCTCTCTGTGCCTGCCAGTTCATGGAGGGGGCTGAACATGTGGAAGAAGCATCCTGAAGAACGCACTTCCTATTCTGGGGTTAGATAATGTGTGGTAAGGGGAAAGGATGCATTCCTTTTTCTTTTGGCTTACTGTCATGTATGAATTCAAGTCCTAAGGTGTTGTCATATTTTAGGAATTATATTCCCCAATTAGTGTTCCCACTGAAACACTAAACCATGCACCACTCACTCACTACCCCCATCTCCCTACCTCTCTCCCTGCATAGCCCTCGAGAGGGGAATTGGACGCACAAAAGGCAAAGATCGCAGGTTGAGATGAGAACCGTTTACTGAAACAGCAAATGCAATAAGACAACAACCAGTAACAGCAATAGTATTGATAACAGTGTAGAAGAGATGATTCACACCCAAGTGCTCACTATGAGGGAACTATGACAATACCAGACCACACCATACTGTGTCACCTGGAAGGGACCCCTCCTCCATTCCTGGGAAAAGATGTAAGGTGGTACAAAAAACCTTAGTGTTGTACCCTGCTGGCTACTGGAAAAATTAACCCTGTCTTGGTGAGAACCCGGACAGGGATACACAGGGGTCGTTATAATGATGACTAGCCCCATTTCTGCTGTTTGTGAAATTGAATAAGAAGTTAGATTAGCGAAGTGCTGATTCATATCACAGTTTAGATATGGACTATGCTGATGTGGCTCTGTCTTATGTAGTCCTGGATGGTTAGACATGTCATGGATGTTCAAGGTGTCATGAGAAAAAGGAAGGAATCATAGAAATTCGATCACAGGGACTGGTACAGCAGTGAGGCTTCCTTCCTTTCTACCTCTCATTAGCTTAGTAGATCAGAGGAATGCTTAAAGCCCTGAGAGTGGATCTCCTGCAAATCACTGTTAAATATTTTTGTATTCGGCCAGTCCGCTGCTGTACACCGTCCAATGCAATACTATCTTGAAAGGCTGCAAAATTCTTAGTCATCTTAAAATTTGGATCCTACTACAATTGCTCACTGCATTAACAATGTTGAATATTTACTACAATAGCTTCAGGTTGTACAGTGGGTGGAGTTGAGGTAGTTAATTATGGTGTTATTGCTGCTTCTCTCAGTGAAGCAGTAGCTGCAGAGGAAATTGATCTAGTAGCATTTTGACTTTTCTCTGCTGACAGTCATTATCCAGTTGGTTTCTGGTTTTTTGAAATGTTTTATACTCTTTGTCTGACACCGGCCATGTGATCCACTTTCTAATCTTAAAGGCCATAGATCTGATTAATTGCAGAACATGCTAAAAGATCCATCTGTCTTTCCTCTAATGATCAGTCTTTACTGCAGCATTCCTGCAGCATTGCTCTTGAGATAGGCTTGTTGAGGTGAAATATCCTTGCAACAAAGTACGATCCCTCTCTGCTGTATTTGGGAAACAGCCTACAACAGTGCTGAAAAAGTTTACATTTTAGGATGACCTGAAGAAGGAATAGCCAGGACAGGGTAAGACACTGTCTTGTAAGTTACTGAATCTTAGCATTGGTTTGTGGGTGTTTGCATTACAGGGTATATTCCAGAGCACTTCGTTGCAGCACTGAGCTGAGGAATGTATATTATGTTATATGAATATACATTTTACATAAAGTACATTACACAAGTCATCATGGAAGCTGCAATAGTTCTAGAAATGAAAGCAAATATTATTCAATGAGAATATTTAGAATTCCATTGTAGTAAGATGGTAAACCACAAAGTGATTCATATTTGCACTCAAATGACTGATTTGTTTCTCCATTTCTTTCCTTTCATTAAGTACACCCAAGATGATAATCCACATTTCCCTAAATTTCAGGGGTTATTAACTCTGAACCTCAGCTTTACCACAGTGTTGGTGCCAGTTACTTTTTCAGCTGGGTGCATGGATAAATCACTTGTTTCAGTGGAAACACTGGTTGAGCATGGGAAAGCACTAGGAACAGAACAGCTGAATATAGAGCTTAAATGCTGAGTCAGTGATAATGTTTTGAAACACAGAAGGGAGATACAGATAAACCAGTGGCTGACTGGAATTGCTAGATAACTGTATTGCAGTTTTTTTAGATTATGTTCTTGCTGCAACATGGAGTAGCTTGGTAGGCTGAAGTCTAATCTCTAGCCACGCCTGTTACACTGGGTTCAGAAGTACGTTCAGGCTTGCGTTGTATCCTTTCATGTAGGGAGAATAGGAGCAAATATGACATCTGCTCTGGACTCTAACCCAACTCGGGAGGTGAAGTGGAGAGTGAGAGAAAGAATGTTTGGGTAGGTGAAGGAGGGCTGTCTGATATGTGTGTGTACATGTTTGTGTCTTTATGTATTTTCCATTCTTTTTGGGGGAGATGGTGAGACTCCTTCAGTGCTCTCTTAAATGCTATATCCATATGCTTCTCAAATTTTGAAATATACTTGATGAGAAAATACCTATAGAAAAAAAGAATTCCAAGTAATACTGTTACAATATGTGAGCAAGTAAAACTCAGTGGGGGACAGTTTCAGCCTACAATTTCAGTGTAATGTGTATTAGAACCCCGAAATCTGGCATCTGGTAGCTCAGTTTCACATTTGTCAGTCCACACTGACCTACTGTAACTGCTTTACAGTCATGTGCTGGAGATCCTGTGGAGTTGGTTTTTTTGGAGAAGTGCAGTTGTTCAGAAGTCCTGCGTTCATCCTTGTGCGGCATTCATGCTTGTGCTACCTTCATCCTTGCTGATTGAAGCAGTGTCACCTGTGTCTCTGACAAGGAAGTTTATGGGTGGTGTTGATATTACACTCATTTACAGTGGAATAGACCATTGATATGTACTCAGTAGCAGGAATCTGCTTTCAATAGAGGAAATCAAAATACCCATAGGTTCACACATAATTAGAAGCTTACAAACAGATGGTGAAGCTTCTTTGAAGCCCTGTTATTACATCTTGCCTGTGAGCTCTTTAATGCTAGTTTTAGCTAGGGATTATTCTGTGTGCCAAGTTAGTAGGTGTAGGTGCCTTCATTTACTTTAATATGTTCTGAACTGCTTTTGGCAGGTTGTTAGGTGACTTAATATTAGGTTACAGGAGCAGAGGACATTGATTTGTTAATGTACAACTGACTATGCATATAGTGTGCACATGAAACATTTGTGGCTTCATCCTTTAAGACTGTTTAGGTATGTCAGTATTGCATAACTGTAATTTCCCTGGAGAATGTGTAGACATACTGTAAGCACTGGATGAGTTACACTTGTCCTTGGAGCAGAGTATGCTAAAGAAAAGAGAGAGCTGTTGACTAAAACAGGGAAATATGCATAAAGAAAACGCCAGAGAGAGACTGCTGAAACAGAAACATAATCTAATGTACTGGAGTAGTTTTCACACCAAGAAATTAATTTCATACCACAAGCTATTAAATGGGCAAAAGGGAGAAAATATGAGTACATGAAAGTTTAAACAATATACAAAATATATTAAGAAGTAAATATTGATAGGAAAAGTAAGTTTTAGAGGGCTTTCTTTGATTTTACTAGTGACATCCCCATTTAACTGCGAACTGAGAAACAAGAAAAGTTTGTCTTCCAGTTTCGTAGGAGAACTTCTCTCACATGTTTTTTAGCAATTTCAAAAATCTGAAAAAACAGATTATTCAAATCTTTCATTAGGGACAGCTTTCTTCTTCAAGTCTGCATTGCTTTTGAATGTGGTA
This sequence comes from Acanthiza pusilla, assembly GCA_036630365.1. Taxonomy (NCBI): domain Eukaryota; kingdom Metazoa; phylum Chordata; class Aves; order Passeriformes; family Acanthizidae; genus Acanthiza; species Acanthiza pusilla. Next base: position 4,091,615 of record JAXCHO010000095.1, read on the forward strand.
TGTTATGGGTTTTTTGGTCAGAGAAAATGCTGAATTTAGTGTAAAAAACCACAGTAAATTAGCAACTTGTTTTAGTAATAGTAGAATTTCAATATAATGCTTTTTTTTCTGAACAAAATAAATCTAAAAGACAAACACAAACTCTAACTGCTTGTGTCATTCTCTGTTGAATTTCTGAACCAGTAACCTGGGTAGGGTTGTAGAGCTGTAGTCTCTGTTGTAATCAGATGTGCTGAGCCAAGGATTAATAACATTGCCCCATACTTGAAGTATCAAAATTGAGTAAAAAATACAGGAAATTGCTGAAGGGGAGGAAGATGCCGTGTGTGTGCCTCTTAGAAGGAAGAAATTAGAATTTCAAAGCTGTTGTATTTCTTCCAGTTTGTGGCCTTCTGAGCAGATGCAATATGATTTCTTTAAGTAGCTGTGTAAGATCTGTGGTCCTACTGTGTTGAAGAGTCTGGGTGTCTTTGTGCCTGGTTTAGGATGCTAAATATGATTTTTGACACACTTAAATGTGATTATAAGAATCATATAATGGTTTGGGTTAAATGGGACCTTAGAGATCATCTAGTTCCATCCCCCCGGTCATGAGCAGAGGCATCTTCCACTAGATCAGGTTGCTCAGAGCCCTGTCCAGCCTGGCCTTGAGCACTTCCAGGGATGGGGCATCCACAGCTTCTCTGGGTAACCTGTTCAGTGTCTCACCACTCTCACAGTAAAAAATTTTCTTCCTAAGATTTGATCTAAGCCTACACTCTTTCGTCCTCTTGTAAAAAGTTCTTCTCCAGCTCTCTTGTAGCCTTCCTTAGGTTCTGGGAGGTCTTTCTCTTTTCCAGGCTGAACAGCCCCAACTCTCAGCCTGCCTTCATAGGAGAGGTGCTCTAGTCCTGTGATCTACTCAGTGGACCTCCTTTAGACTTTTTCCAGTGTGTCCATGTCTTTCTTATGCTGGGGATCCCGGAGCTGAATGCTTATGTGGTGTCTCACAAGAGCAATGTGAAAGGGCAGAATCCCTTCCCTTGCTGTGCTGGCCAGCTTTATGGGCTGCAGTGCACACTGCTAGCTCATGTTGAGTTTCTCATCCCCCAACACCTACAAAATCCTTTTCCTCATATACTCTCTTGTGCATTCTCCACCCACCCTGTATTTGTGCTTGGGATTGCCACAACCCAGGTGCTGGACCTTGCACTTGGCCTTGTTGAACTTAATGAGATTTGTACAGGCCCACCTTTCAAACAAGTCCAGGTCCGTTTGTATGGCATCCCTTCCCTCCGGTGTGTTGACCATGTCATACAGGTTGGTGTCATTGGCAAACTTGCTGTCAATCCCACAGTCTAAATACCTTCTCCATGTCCTGGGTAGCCAGGTCTTCTGTATCCTGTATTCCTCCTGAGAGGACTCACATTTTCCCGAGTCTGTCTTTTATTGCTGACGTACCTAAAGAACCTTCTTTTTGTACCCTTGATATCCTTTGCCAGATTTATTTGTGCCAGTACTGCAGCTTTCCTAACCATCTCCCTGGCTCTTTGGGCAATTTCTTTTATTCCTCCCAGGCTACTTTTCCCTGCTTCCACCCTCTGTAAGCTGCCTGTTTTTACCTTTCTGTATTCAATATTCAAGCAGTATGCAAAACCTTGTTTGGTTGGTTTCTTAATGTGCCAAGTCTGAATTTTACCATTTAGAAAATAATTTTCTTCTAACTGAAACAGCCAGAAAGCACTACACCTTCAATTAACCACACCGTAGGAAAACTCGTACTGAATGGTGGAATTTTAATAAAAAAGGAGACAATGGTACACAAGTCCCAGAGTATAGTTCACTTGAAAGTAGCATTTCCTCTGTCACACACGTTTTTTTTTAATAGAATGAAATACTGTATTTTTAAAGCTTGGCTTGTGTTTTTGTTTTATATGTTGAAGTAGACCTTTCTGGAGTAGTAAGAAACTCTTGTGGGTGGGGTGACAAAAGCAGGAAATTACTTCAGAAGATGCCGTATTCATAGAATAACTTTTTTCTAGTTTATTTGTGGAAGAATAACATAAACTGTAATCCAGACTAATACAGAATCACTTCTTTTAGGTATGCTAAGAAGTAGATGTGGTTTAAACCCTCTTAATAATGCAATATTGATATGGTAGCCATTTTTAAACTATCTTAATACATTTTTAACATTTTAATACATACATTTTAATACATACATTTAATATGCATTTTTTAATTGTGACATTTCTATTTTTAAATTTCTGAATGAACATCCAACTGATAGATAACATTACTGTTGGCATTCTTAGATACAGCAGAAATAAAATTAGGTTGAGTATACAAGGTTGTTGCATGTTTTTTAAGGTAAGAGTATGCTTTGGTACCTTTTCCCATCTCAGAATAACTTCCCTTGTGCAAATATGACTGGCCAGTTGATGTTTTGTGTTCCTGAGAATGGTAAACTTAAATGTTGTAGGATATATTAAGATAAATTTTACATTGTCTTGAAAATATACCATGGTTTAAATAACCATTTTAAGGATTTTATCAAAGCATTTTTTAAGCAAAAATGTTTTTCATAAAGGAAGGCTAGATTAGAGAGAGATTGAGTAATTTGACTGCAAATAGTGTGTGGATTCCATTTATTGTTATCTGAGAAAAAATCCTGAGACATTTAAACAATGTGGTATAGTGATAGCGTGAGCAATAGTGAGTTAAATGTTAAGTCTTGTAAGCTATCTTCTTCAGACAAAAACTGTGTACTTCAGGGCTCATTTCTTCTTAAATCCATTTTGCAAAATATCTGGAGATGAAAAGAATAAAGTACATGCAGTAATCTATTATCAACAATATAATAACATAAATAAGTATACCTATTAAGAATATAATAATAATAATAATAGCAATAATAATAATAATAATAATAATAATAATAATAATAATAATAATAATAATAATTTTTTAAAAATAGTCTTTAACCTCAAGGTACTCTTTCCATTGAAGAAAATTGCTAGACATAAATGTATAGGAAATGCTTAATGTTAATATCAAGCAAACATATTTATAAATACCGTATTAATCATATGATGGGTGAAAATGCTTTCTAAGCAAGATTATACTCATTACAGTAGGAAATCATTAATGTATTTTTATTTTTTAAAATTTATTCAGAAAATAAATGCTAAGCTTCATGATGGAGTGTGTCAACATTGCAAAGGTATCTTGGAGTGGCGAGTAAAATTCAGAAAGTACAAGCTACTGACAAAACCTAAAAAATGGTGAGTTGAGATATTTTAATTGTTGATTGTGTAATTTGTGAGCTTTTGGAAAATATTCTGGCTTTGGAAAGTAACAAGAAGAAGCTGCTATTATGCAACAGTTTTCATATTTGGAGTCTGCAATGACTAGTTCATTTTCAGTTTCTAATTGATAAATCTTTTACATTAAACTTCTGAAAAGAAGACAGAGAGGAAAAGCAGCTGCTTCCCTCTTTGGTGTTGAAAATGGTTGAACTGTGGAACTGTAAGTTTTCAAGACTGCTAGTGTGTCCTCCCTTTGAGTCTGTATTAGAGGGATCTGCACATCTCTTGGCTTTTGTACTTCACAAATGTTTGTAATACATGCATTTAATTATGTCTTAGCATGTTTGCTCCTTTTCTGTAAGAAACTATAATCCTAAATAGTGAATGTTGGCATTGTTTGCCTGCAGTTCTGTATTACTTTTGTATAAGTATATAACAAGGATGATAAATATTTTAACCTATCACAAACATACAGATTATTTTAGTTTTCTGAAGGAGATGCTCTCTGCTTCCTTCTTATCTGCTCGGTTGCAGTGGTCCTTACCTCCCGTGGTAGCAGACACAGCCAGTGTTTCAGCAGCAAGGCACTGAACTCAGAGAAACCACAGCTGGGCTGTGGTGCATGATACAGCCAGGTTTGTCACAGTAGCTTGCTCAGCATCTGTGTGTTGCTCTCAGTTACAAACTTCTGAAGTACTTAGGAATTGCTTGAAGGGCTTCTGCAAATATGTGTGTGCAGCTCCTCATGTTGATGATATACTTTATTTTGATTTTCAGTAGACCAAAAGGGAAGAAATGTTTATTCGTACTACATCCATGCAAACATGTATGCAACAAGTATTTTGGTTTTAGTAATCAGTTTCATCCTTTTGCATAAAAAATAAATTATTAGGTAGAAGCCTTGCTGCATAAAACATTCTGGGTTCTGTGCACCATGGGTGAAGTTGGGTTTTGTGGTTTTTTTAACTCTTTCTCAAATAAACTATGTGCATCCTGGTTTTTTACCCCAAAGGGAAGAAAGCATGCAAAAAACACATTTAAATCAAGGAAGCATTGGAAATAGAAAAAATTATATTGTAGAATAGCTGCTTATAACAGGATATGTGATGTTCTCCCTTATATGTTTGAACAAGGAAGTTGTGCTTCAGAGCATTCTAGCTTTACAGGTGATGATTTTCAGACCAACAGTACAATGGCTGGGGGAGCCACTGTTCTGAAAGGACAAGACTATGAACATTTTCAACAGGTGCAGCTTCTGGGTGAAGTAAAAGCATAATAGACATTAAAAATGTGACTACTTCTAAAAAAATTAGTTCTTTATATCACAAAAGATAGGAATGGAGGACTTCTCTATACCTTAATTTATTTTTAGTTTTTTAGCACCTTTTAAAATTATGAATGTTAGTACAACCACAAGTTTACCCTACTTCTATTTTAGTACTTAATTATTAGAAATGAAACTATTTAAAAAATATATAAATCTGCCTTACATTGGTAGTGGCCCTGTTTGATATCACCTGTCTGGGAAGAACTTCTGAGGGCATGAGAACCAATAAAATTACTTTTAAATCAGCAGCATTACATGGGGTATATTGTTCTGGGCTATATTCTCCAGATACACAAGGCTTTAGAAATGTCAGCTGCATGTTAAGCCACAGCATTTTGGAAGTTGCTAAATCTACAGAGTTTTATCGTATTTTGCAAAACAATTGCCCAAACTCTCTACATTATTAGGTTGGGTTTGTTCCATGCAGGCTTGTGTTCATAGAAAACGAAGTCTAGCGCTGACTCAGTTTATACTTCGAGAAGTTCAAGAGGAAGTCATTGCAGCGTTTGAACAGAAAGCTTTTTATTTACAAAATCCATACTGTTTTTTATACCGTACTTTTATTATTAGCCCAGAAGTTATGCAACTTTTAAAGTAAAAACTACCTACTGAATTGAATTGAAGCATTTCTTTTGTCAACTTAAATAAAACAATCTCGATTGAATGTTTCTTTTTCAGTGCTTCTTTTAATAACTCTTCCTGAAAAGGGTAAGGGTAGGGGTGAATGGCAATGATTTTGATAGGGCTACTTGTTGAAACAACAAGTGTTTCATTTGAAACGGGCCTAAAATTTGTTGTTCCTCTTTTGTAGAGTGTGTCTATAGTGTATTTGCACACAAAATGTTTAATAAGTGTCCACAATGTTTTTTTAATCATGGGGTTTTTTCTCTTCACAGTGTGAAGTGCCTCCAGAAGACTGTAAAAGATCCTTATCATATTATTTGTCGACCATGTGCTGGTAAACTAGAAATTTGTGCTAAATGTGGGAAAGAGGAAGAAATAGTAATTCCGTAAGTAGCTGATAGGGTACATAGTTTTAGTCCTGCAGTGTTCACTCCCCTTTTAATAAACCTTGTTTGAAAACTCCCAAGAAGCTGTTGTACTTTATGCCATATTCTCAGTAATCTCAACAGGAATTACTGGGAGTAATTTTCCCCACTTTCTTCAGATGAAACTAGGGGTGAAATGCTTGCTGATGTTAGTGGGGCTCAACCAAAAGAAGTCCTACTTGGAAAAGACACTTTAACACCAAAGGGTACATTAAGAACTTAAGAACTAAGCACTTCAAAACAGATTTTGCTGTAAAGCATCATAAAATATGCATGAACCAATTTACTGTTTGCGTTTTGTCTGCCACTTGATGATTCAGTTACTAGTGAACAGAACTAAATAAGGACTGATACTGAGCACAGTTACCCCAGTATATTTAGCGGGCTTTTGGCTTTTTCTAATTCTTTTACTAGAGTTCTCTCTTTATTGAGATGATACATGATAAATGTATCATGCTCAATAAATGATAATGGAAATGATACATGATAAATTAAAATGATAAAACATTAATTTAGTAGTTCATGACAAATGTCCAGCAGTTGCTTTGTTGGTCAAGCTGTTCAAATATTAATTTTTCATTCTTTACAGTTTTTTCTGTCGTAAATACTTTTTTATACGTACTTTACTGTGTTTTATATCCTTCCTATTCAGTGTGAAAGTAACTTCAGGGACTTTTGTTGTCCCTCTCCTCCTTCTTCCTGCCTCCTGCCATCTTCCATCCTATATTGGCATGGAATGTTGGGAGGATGTTCTATTCTCCATCCCATTCTTGTTTAAATTCCAGAAGTGGGTGGTGATAATATCCCCCTTGCTTTCTACAGGATTGATAAAGGACAAGACAGCACTGAGACTACTAAAAATGGCCAAGAGAGTGGTAGATTGAAGGATGAGCTGGATTTTGATACAAATTTCAATAGTGCAGACAGTGATGAAGATTCTGAAGTGCTTGAAGAACAATTTAAAAGTATGAATTTTGAAACAATAGAGACCTAAAAGGTTGTGTTTATACAAGAGGTTATATGCAATCAAATATGGTAAATCAATGTTTGCCTTAAACTGCTCCAAAACATGATTTGACATCTAAGGTCATTGTATGTAAATGTTGGCATTTTGTATGATGCTGCTTGTTGGGGATTTGTATTAATAAACATTTTTATGTATTAAGAGCAGAATTGCTTGTGAAAAGATTCAGAAATTCCATCTGTATGCATAGTTAATTATTGCATATATGTAACAACTTCTTGTTTTTCTGGAATAAAGCCTCTTTGTGTAATTGTTCGAAATTCAATATTATGCGACGGATGGAAGTATTATTGCTGCTTAGAAATCTGCATTAAAGTCTAGGATAAACACAAGCTTGTTGTAAAAAGGAATAGCTAAACCAGCTGCTACGGTTTTCTGGAGGAAGAATTAGCAACATTCTGTCAATGAGTTTCTAAATGGGGCCTTACCTTATGCCTGGGTTTTTTTTTTTTTCCCCCCACAAAAAAGAAACAAGTGTGTAAATGCCATCACCAATAAAGTTCATTAACAGTTTATGCTTATTTACCATGTATAAGCTTGCTTTATAGATTTGTGACGTTGTTACTATCAATGTTTTGTAAAGAAAAAACCTGTAGACTATTAAGAGTTTCTCATAACTGGTCTCACACTTTCTTTTCCTTTGACTCCACATGTGATGTAGTTTTCTCTGACATGAAAACACTTGTAATGCTTGTAGAGTTACTTCCCAGTTTCTATTCCAATATAGATTAAGCTGTACAAAGAACTTAACCTCTTAATTTTCAGTAGCTGTCTTTATGGGATTCAGGGTGGTTTGATTTCTTCTGTACTGTCTTCTTCCTCCCTATATTTAACTGACAGTATATATATACATTAACCTGTGACAATATGCTATTCCACATCTGCTTTGGTGCTTTGCCTAATTTGCAGTAGTGAACATGGAAGGGTTTGATTCTCACACTATGTTTTTCAAATGCACCGTGACGAAATTCAGCTCTGAATTGTTACCCATCCCTGCCCTGGAATGACGGAAGTATGAAACTTAATCGTTTGGGTGCAGATAGGCACCCCATGCCTGCATGTGAAGCTGGAAAACACCAAGAGGTGGTTAGTGGCGGAAAAGGAGGTTGTCAGGTATGTTCAGAAGTGTGGATCTGAAGGTCATGTTTCATTCACAGATGAGTCCTCCCAATGGGACAGCAGTGACATTTGACTTTGTGTCACATCTGTTGTCCTGCCAGTTGACATCAACAAGGGCAGAATATTCCACGCACACACTGCAGATGACCATGTAGGGAGGTGGGTAGAGGGAAGTTAATAAGTAATCTGTATTTAGCTTCAGAAAGGGTCTTTGAAAGGGAAACCATGACTGTCACCAAAAGTGAACTTGGCTTTTGAAAGTGACATACGTATGGGAAATGTTCTTCCACTTGGAAAAATTTATAATGGCTTAGTCCTTTGTTGAAAGGTGAGAGGAAATCCTGGAATTATATGGAAAACATGTCATAGAACTGGCAGGAGCTCTTTATAATGAGAAAATAAGGGGAAGAATTCTCATCGTGGTGACACAATCTGTCAGTACTAGGGATGACCAGAGTGACACAGATGAGCAATGTGTAGCAACACACAGACATTAGGGAAAGTCCTATAAAATGTTCATGTCACACTCCTAATGCTCTGTTCACAGTTGGTACTAGCGCTGGTGAAACTTGGCTGTGGGTTAGCACAGCTGCAGTGGTGGCTGCCTGGTGTTAGTCCGGCCTATCTGAAGACAGTTTTTGATTCTGGCAAGTGTTCTGTCTTTGGTTATAACTGTGGCTAAAGGATATATTGCTGGAAATTATTTCTGCAGCACCGTGTGACATGGTTGTGTCAGCTTACGAAACTGCAGCTTTGCAAGGGAAAAGGGGTTTGCATTTTACTGAAGACACTTGTAACGGGAATAAAAGGAACAATTGTCATTTTCTAGTTTAATTTTGACTGAAGTTAGAATATATTTGGAACTGCATTAAGCTATTGGGGTTTTTTAGGCTGTTAGAGTTCTGAATGTCAAGGATTTGGGTTTTTTTTTCTTTTTTAGTGAAAAACTTACTGAGCAGAGGATTATGCAGGGGTAGGACCCCTAAGAGGAGATCGATAGTCATCAGATTTTTGAGAAGATCTTCAGGGGAGTCATATAAATGGAATTATTTTTAGAGTTTTTAATTGAGATTTTAAAAGCTTTCTGCCTCTTCTTTCACAAGTAATAATGAATTTGTGTTTATAAATGTCAAAAGAGAGGAAATAAAAACACCACAGATCCTGCAGGGTATTGAGATGCTGTATAAATGGTATATATGACTGATTGGGGGTTTCAGGATTTGTCTGGACCTTGTGGTGCCTCACCAGTTACATTACTGACAGTCATCTGGAGTATAATTGATGCATCACAAGTGATGCAGTGATGTTGCTGACAGTTGAGTTCCTATTACCATATTGCCCTTAGGTGTGTCATTTGGCATGACTCAACACTGAAGTAATTAATTAGTGGACTGCCGGTATGTGTGAGGCAGGCATGCCAGATGATTCTTACTTCACAAAGGGAAATGCTCATTATAGACTGGAGCTGTCAGAACTCGTCATTGTTGACTCGTACACATTTCTGGAAATCAAATTCCCATGTGTAAGGATTTCTTAAGACAATCTTGATTCATTGCAGTATGAGGAGAGTCTGGTATGGACACCGTGCTACCTCCTAGCGTGATTCCTTAACCATCTTCTCTGTCAAAGTTCACAGGCATCTCTGAGACATCCTGTCATCAAATGTTTTGAAGGCTCAGGTGATGCAAAAGACATTGCCCAATGAGTTACTTCCACTTTTGCATGGGCTGGGCTCTTCTAGTCTTGTCTTGGCTACTGATTAATCTGTATTCCTCTAAAACACTGAAATAATACCAGCCTCCATAGGTTTATTGAACTCCTGGTTAATTAAGGAAAGTATAGCTTGTTTTCTCCCTATAATGGGCATGTACTTGGATGTTGAGATGCAAATCATAGCATTAGCAAGGAAAAGAGAAGAAAATATAGCAGGTAATAAAATGTGAGCCACCATGTAAACTTCTAGCCCTATAATTATGAATGTTTTTTTTGTTTAAGAGTTCTTAGAAGTAAACGTATGCTGGTAGAAAATGCAAAACTAAGTGCTTGTTGGAAGCATCAGCCTGGCTTACTGAATTAATGAGGAAAGCTTTGTAAGTGACACGGAGTGATGTTCTTCATTATCTGATGTTTAGGGAGCTGCTCATGCAAACTGCCAGCATCTCACTCAATTCTCCTGCCTACCTTTTATCTGAAAGCTACTACAATTTGAAACTCGTGAAAAAGAAGGTATGAACTCTGCATAATGCTCATCACACACAGTGAATTTGTAAAGTAGGATTCCTAAACTTTGAAACAGTGGAAAATACACTAGTATTTGAAGTGAGCTCTTTCTGTGGATTGATAACATATTTACAGACAAATCACCTGTAAGAAATTAGAAATTAAATATTTGGCCTATTTCAGATAGCAGACTTTTCTGTGGGAGGCTCTAAAATAGTTAAGATTAAATCACATAGGAGCAATCTTTTTTCTTTTTTTTTTTTTTTTTCTGAAGTCAGTGAAAAAACACCTATTCATAATAATAGGGGTAGTGCTCATAATTCAGTCATCAATGAGAAGTTTGAATTTGAGGATATGAAAACAGGAGCCAAAGAATATAAGGTTTTACCTGAATCTCTCCTTGAATTTGCCTCTGACATAATTTCAGAAACCCAGATTGAGAGGGTCTGATGTACTCTTACAAGTGCTTTGAAAACAGCACCAATAGTATTTTTCTTTACACTAAGACCATGTTTTAAGAAATCATGTTTTTGTATAAAAACAACAAAAAGGATTATGCTTGTTACAGAATGACAGCGCTCACTTGAAATCTCTCTTTTTAGCTCAGTTTGCCTTTTTGGGCCTCAGGATTGTAATCCCTCTATTTATTGTTGTTTCCCTAATTTTGTGTGAGCAAGTGTGATACCATGTATCAAAATTATATCTGAAAAGTATCCATAGTATACTTATTACTATTCTATCAGCAGTGAAACTTGTAGCATTTATTGAATCAGTAGTGGCAGAGCTGCATGTGTAACAGTTTGGTTTTTTTTTTTTCCCCTCTTAGACTACTCTGTTCCTTTTAGGGTTATTTTCTACCTTTGTTCCACAGCCGCTGCACTGTGGAAGTTGCTAGCCGGCAGGAGAGCTGATAAGGCTACTCATTGTCAGCAACAATGTATTACTCTGGATTATCAGCAGCAGAAGGAACAGAATTGATGCCAGAACCGTAAAAAAAGCTGCTTTGTGGTCCATCTTGGAGATGGATGCTGTTGGCTTCATCAGGCACAGGGGAAGCTTCTCCAAGCTTCTCAGGAAGAACAGCCCGTAGCACCCCCACTACCAAAACCTTGCCACGCAAACCCAGTACAAAGTGGTAACGCCTATGAGATGTATGAGAAATGAAATAAAGCCAAGGGTCTTGGCGAAAAAGATAAAAATTCCCTACAATGTTTTTCATAGCATTGGAGAAATGCAGAATAAGCCCAAATCTTCCATTTCCAAGGAAAAATAACCCCCATAAAACCAGACTACTTCCATTATTTTAAGCAACAGATTTATTATTGCCTACACAACAAAGGTTTTAAAAGTCTTTCTCTGGAAACGGCTAGTATCTCATCCTCAACAGATAATAACTCTTCAGTAGTGGCTTAGTCTTCCTGAGAATAAGTTAGTGATAGAACCTTCCACAATGGAACAAGCCTGTACCTGCATTATTTAGAGAAAAGTAATAATGCAATCTTTATGTTATAAAACTCTAATCTTACGCTTTGAAAAGATCACAAGGTATTTGTCAAAATGTCTGGAAAGACTCAAGCTGTATTTCCATAATCTTCCTATTTTAGGAACTTGTTACATTATGATTTAAGCAATCCCAAAACTATGCAGCAACCAGAAACTCAGACCACAGCACTGTGTTTCAGCAGAAGAATTTCCTTTCTTTCCGGTTTTTGTACTACCTAGAGTTGCATTTGGACATTAGTAATTCTGACATTATGATCTCTCCTTTCAAGAAAAAATTGCGTTTTGGATCACCTCATCTATCTCATTGCTTCTTTCTCATCCTCTTGACTGCACCTAAGGTCTGTGAGGACAAGGCACAGGCAGTGGCTATGTTACCTCCAAAAAATCACATTAGCAGCTCTCTGGTTGTGGGGGGGGAAAAAACAAACCAAAACCAAACCAAACCAAAACTAAACCATAAAAACCCAAACAAAACAACCCATACAAATAAACAAAAAAATCTCCAACACTCCGCCTGCTCCCTCCCAGCACTCACGCAGGACACTGTCAGAATGAATCCTGTTGGGTGTTCTTGTCCCTTACCACTCCAGGTGTGTGGCAGTTTAGCCACTCTCTAGAGGCCTGAATTAAAAGTGTGCTCAGCTTCCCTGCTAAGCAGAGATGTTCTCTGTGCCGTTAATGAGAGCAGAGTGTGTGGTTCTAAAGCAAGCGTAAGGTATCTGTTTCAGTCTTCAAATGGAGAGAAGGGCCTCTGCTGAAATTCTGATGGTGTCAGACAGGGTTGTCAGGCCAGGTTTGTCCAAAATGCCATTTAGAGGCAGACGGTGGTGGGGAGGTGGAAAGAAGGGCAAGAGGATATGGCAGCAAACAGCTTATGTGTATTGAAGTACAGAAGTTCACACAGCCTGCACCTGCCTCTCTTCATCTTTGTAGTCTTCAGCTGTCACTGTAATGTGCATGGAAATTAGTCCAAATAATGAACCTAGAGATTTACAGTAATTAGCCTGACAACAACTTAGTGTTTCTTTCCCCCCAGCACAACAAATGATGTTTTCAGCAGGTTCCTAGGAATGAAATACCTTGTTGCTGTTTGAGATAGCTTAATTCTAGTTGAAATGAAATAAATATAAAGGAGACATTATAACAGACAGTAACTCTTCTGTTCAGTACTTTTTCTCATGGGGCCTAAATGGAAATTACCTAAAAGAGAATGAATCAGATAAAGACTCCTACTCCTAGAACTGAAGCTAGACCTTCACATTGAGAAAATATGGTTATCGCTATGTTACTTTTGTAATTTACTGACCTTTTAAATGAGATTTTGTTTGGTTTTTTGTTTGCGGCTTTTTTGGGGGGAGGGAGGGGAGGGTTTGGTTTTCTTAATATTAAAGCATTTTACCATTAGTAACCCTATTGGCTGTAGATCTTTTCTTCACAGAGCTACTGCTTTAATAGCTGTAGCTCTGACATTTGTTAGTCTGCAACTGGGAATGTGTTGTGGTTCAACCCAAGCCAGCAGTCAAGCCCCAGGCAGCTGCTTGCTCACTGCTCCACCCTCAGGATTGCAGAGAGAATCAGAAGAGTAATGCCTGGAAAACTCGTGGGGTGAGATAAAGACAGTTTAATAGGGAAAGCACAAATCGCACACACAAGCAAAGCAAAGTAAGAAATTAATTGACTGCTCCCCACAGGCAGGCAGGTATTCAGCCATGTCCAAGAGAGCAGGGCCCCTTCACACATGATGCTGACTATAGAAGATAAACACCATCACCTCAAAAGTCCTCCCTGTCTCCTTCCTCTCATGTTATATACTGAGCATGATGGTATAGAATATCCCTTTGGTCAGTTTGGGTCACCTGTTCCGGCTGTGTCTCCTCCCAGACTCCCATGCATCCTCACCCTACCAGTGAGGTGCTACAAACAGCAGAAAAAGCCTTAGCTCTGTGTAAACCCTGCTCAATAGCAAAAATAGCAATAGCAATAGCAAAAATATCTCTGTATTACGTGTGTTCAGCACAAATCCAAAGCAGCCCATGCCAGGCATTGTGGAGAAAATTATCTCTACCCCAGCTGAAACCAGGACAGAATGTTGTGCTCCTTCTTAAGGTAACCAGTGTTACAAGGGAGCTTGATTTACTGATCTGGAGTAAACTATACTGGTAGTTAAATATATCTTCCCTAATTGATTTTACATCAAGATAGTCCAGCAGGCTTCATCATTAACATACTTAAACCAAGAATAGGGTTCGGATTTTTTCACTTGTGTTTATATTTACAGGAGTACTTTGCAATCTCGTTGCAAAGAAGAACCCCAAATCTGTGTGACAGTTGTTGCTCCAGAGTATAATGCATACATAAATCATCTATAGTAGATGCACAAAGTCACAGAAGATCACACAGAAGCTTTTTTTCACATAGTAAGTGTGGAACAAAGAAAGCAGTGCTGAAAAAAACTCCTTTGTTTGAAAATCAGAACATTTATTTGACAATGCCAAGACACAAGCCTTTCTTGCCTGTCGCTTTTACCCGCGTCCTTACGTTTCTCTTTCGGAAAAGCTCCCTTGCAACACCAGGTGTCACTGTAACAAAGTGAAAAAGTTTGCTTGGACCTTAGCGCCACGGTGCGCGGGGGTACACCAGGCTGGGTACCTCAAAAGGGCTTTGTTTTCATTCCCCAGAGCTGCCTGGCCAGCTCGGATCTCACAGGGATGCTGTTCCGCTGGACCTGTGCGCTGAGCTGCGACCCAGACCATCCACCCTTCCAGCGAGCTCCTGAGGGGAGGAGGCTGGGACCCAGGGCAGACACCTGAGCTGGAAATCCTGCTTTTAATGTGAACTTGGCTTTCAGAGAAAGCTTACAAGTCCATACTTCCCAACCTGGCTAGCACACCTGCACAAGTAGGCAAGTGCTGAGTTGCCAAAAATCAGAGCTACCAACCTCATACACTATGCTGGCCTCTTGTAACGTGAATAATTAATTAATTGATTAGAACACACACGCGCGCACACGCACACCCACACACCCACACACCCACACACACACCCCCCTAAAAAACAAGCCAAACCAAAAAAACAAGTGGACACTGCACAATCCACATATCAATTACACAAATCAGAGGATTACACATTGTTACTTTGACCTCAGTCCAAAAATTTCCTCAGAAGACTTGAAAAACGTGGTGTTGAGGTGTTGAGAGAGAGAGAAGCCTGAAAACGAAAAAGTATGCCACCAAATGGCATTTAACCCAGAACTCTCATTTGCTGCAGCAACTTCTCAGGAGCACCCCTGAGCTGCTAATTGAGAGGGCATGGAGGTGTGCGTTAGGACCAACACAATTTTTAATTTTCTCTTTATTTAGCTGAAAACAAGAGTAGATGGGAAAGAGTTAGTCTGCCTTCCTGTGATGAATTCCTTCTCAAAAATCACCCACTCATTTACCATGATGGGCCAGCCATGACTAAGAGCCAGATGCTCACACAGTTTCTTGCTCTCCTCCTGCAACATGGGAGAAGGAAGAAGAAAGGCAAGGAGACTCATGAGATAATTGCAGCTTAATACAGACAGCAAATAGAGATGCAACCCTAAAAATAAAAAAATAAAGTGAAAAACGGGTGTTGGGGGTGCAAATCAAAAATAGAAATTCACTTGTCGCTGCCAGGAGCTGTTTATTTGCTACCAGAAGAGCAGGGCCTTGCCATGAGTAATGATTGTGGGCTGCTGTGGAGAAATTCAGCTCCATCCCAGCCAGACCCAACACATTCACATACTGAATGTGCTTTCTGAAGTGTTTCAGTGTCACAGCAAATTCAGCTCTGAGTACCAAAAGTATACATTATTATAAAACTTCCAATACAGACCTTTGTCAAAATACACTGAACAAATTTGTAAGAAACTATATCAACATACACCTGGGGATTGATATGTACCAATCTAATGAAAAGTCTGCCTCTCACTAAAAGTTAGTCATTGTGCTCATTAGGGAGTAAAATGCATGGTCGGCAGTTCTTTTCTTGAAAGAAACATTTAAACCTGTATTTTAAAAGAAATTAATGTCTTCTTCATTAGTTAGCAGTTTGAAGACTGTCAACAACAAATACCTGTAAGTTGCTGAATATTTAGGATCAGGTTATTTGGAATAATTTGATTTTGTGAACAGCAGGTGATTTGTCTTTTTCTCTTTTGGAAGTTCCTCAATCCCTTCACTTAAGGAATGTGGGTGTGTGTTCTGGACAAGTTTGAGTGTGGTCATGAGAAGGATGAGGTACAATTGCAAGTGCTTGGGAATAGACACTTGGAAATGTTGGCCACTCCTCCTCAGAGGTTTTCAGACCTCCTTCTTATTTCTTTCACAATCAATTTCATACTTTGGCTGGTGATCTCTAGCCAACAACCATGTGCAGGAGAGCATTCAAATCCATGCCAGCAAGTTGTTTTAATTGGCATTAATGGTTTGTGATACTATAGAGCAGGTTTATTGAGCAGCACAGCATAAGAATTTTTTGTGAAGTTCTGAAGTATTGTTCATTTTTCTCAGATGTCCTGTTTTCTTTTGGCTGGATTAATGTTAGTTTTCTTCCTAGTCATTGCTACAGTACTGTGTTTTGGATTTGTGTTTTTGAAAGAAAGAGGAATTTAATGGGTGTCCTGGTTTAATGCCAGCCAGCAACTAAGTTCCACACAGCCACTGGCTCTTTCTGCTCTGCCCACTTCCCTTCTTTCCCCCTCTCCATATGGTGGGATGAGGGAGCAAATCAGAGTAAAAAAGAAAACTCGTGGGTTGAGATAAAGACAGTGTAAAAGGTACAGGAAAAGGTACAGAAAAGGTAAAGCAAAAGCCGCACACACAAGCAAAGTAAAACGAGGAATTAATAATAACTACTTCCTATGGGCAGGCAAGTGTTCAGCATCTCCAGCAGAGCAGGACAGTATCACAAGTATTAGTGACTTGGGAAGACAAACGCCATCACTCCAAATGTCCCCCCCTTCCTCCTTCCTCCCCCACTTCATATACTTAGCATGATGTGATGTGGTCAAGAACGTCCTTTTGGTCGGCTGGGGTCAGCTCTCCTGGAGGTGTCCCCTCCCGAGCCTACTCTCTGGTGCAGTGAGGTACGAAGCAGAAAGGTCCTGGTTCTGTGTTAGCACTGCATCAAATCCAGACTGTATAAAAATCAGTGGAAATCTCTGTATTAAATGTAATGGTGTCTAGATCTGACATTTTCAAATCTCTGTTGTGCTGAAGGTGATTTTGGATATGGAGCCTTATGTGTTGTAGGCACTGAGATCAAAACTTGCTCCTGCTGGGAAGACCTTGTGGACTGGATGGAGTCTCACTATAGCGTGATGATTCACAGGGCTGTTCACAAATGCTTGTTTATCCAAACTGGTAACACAGAAGCTGTTTCAAAAAACTGCTGTAGCAGTGTATATTACTGACGTGAATTTTTCATGATGGGAAGGCCATTGCACCGGAGGAGGTCTTAAATCTCAAATTATGTAGATTTGGGGATAAAACTCTTTCCAGCCCAACAAATTGATGTCATTCCTGTTCATCCCTGAAGTGATTCTCTGACCCAAATCTTGGGAGCTGAGGGATGCATCTTTCTATGGTGAAAGACAGGTGGGCAGAGAGGAGTCGGATAAGACAGCTACCAGCAATTCTTTTGTTTTTCTAGACCTTTCTTGGGCAGTGCTAAAGATTTCAAATATCCCTCCTTTGCTAGCTTGACTGGTTTTTGACTCTGAGGGTATTTTGTGCATTGAAAACGAAATAGATGAAATTTAACAGCTTCTGTTAAATCTTCCCTAAATTACCCCATAATTTTTTGTTGCAAACTTAAATGATTTCTATGGTAACAGCAGAAGAGTGTTTCTAAATTTATAACATCACACTGTGGGTGGGCATCAGTGCTCTTCTCTGCTGAAAGATACTTGAAATTGAACAATTGTAGGTAAAGTCTAAGATTTGCTTAAAACAAATGATACATTCTTTATTGTTTTACTTTTTAGGGTGGATATAGCAGTTAAAAAGTTCATTTTTGTTCACAATTTAGCTCATGAATCACTTGCCTTGGCTGCAGTAAATGTGGTGACTGGATTAGCTACACCAGCAATGTTCAGGTGTCAAGAAATCTTCCTTTACATAATGTAAATCATAAAAATGTCAAAATCGAATGTCTGGTCACAATCATAACTGATGACTTCACCATGGTTTTATCATGAGTTACAATGTGAGCATTTATAATTAAAGACCAAATGAAGAGCAAGAAATGAAAACACACTTGAAAGCTACAGGTTTCATGATACTGTTCTGATGTAACAACAGTATTAATATTGAATGAAACGAGGTAAAATTAATATTTGTTATCACATAAAAAAGCTAAGGCCTCTTAACACCTACTCTAAGTAGGCATATTCTGAGTGCTTTTTGAAAAGGTAGTGACTAGGTCTATATTAAAAATTGAAAGTAGGTTTTTTTCTGAAGAATATTTGAATTTGATCGATGGTCTTTCCTGAGTTGCAAATGGCTCTGCAGTAAAAGGTACAGACCATCACGTAAGTAAACTGTGCATGAAACAAAATAAAGTGCATGGATATGGAGCAAAGTAAAGTGCACAGATATGGAAGGAGACATGTTTTGTGAAGAGATGTAATACAATGTTTCAGGAGGTGGGTGTTACATTGAAAAATGATTTCTTTCTGCCAGGTCTTGCTGTTGAACATAAAACAACATAGAAGCACAGAATGGTTTGGGATGGAAGGGACCTTAAAGATCATCTACTTCCAGACCCCCAAACAATGGCAGGGACACCTTCCTCTCCTGGAAATACCACCTCTTTTCCTTCCCAATTTGGAGCAAGTGGATGAACAAATGGACAGGAAGAGAGAAATAATATCCTTTCTTTCGTCAGTATATAAAAATTAATAAGCAGAAATATGGTTTTCAGTATCATTTTCCTAATCATATATTTCAGACATTACCTTTCTTATTAACAATTTTTTTCCTGTTACAAGGAGAGCTACAAGGACAAACACATCAATGCAGAAGGCCTAGAAAATATTCCAAACACCACAAAATGCTTGCTTTAAGCAAATAGTACTCTGGGTCTTATGCAGGCAAAAAACTGTACTCTTAATTCACCTTCTGAAAAAAAAATCCAATCTATTTTTGTGTCACCTTAAAAAAAAAACCCAACAAATGAACAAACCAACTTTGACTCTGAATTGGTCAGTTAATTTTCTTTCCCTCCTGATATCAGTTCCTCTCTTTTGCAATTGCTGTTTGTAGAGTGCAGGAATTAATCACTCTGATTAATGTCTGTGGTGTTTCATGTCGAGTGCAGGCCTGTTCCTTTGAAGAGTTTTACTGAAGTGGGTCCAACTCAGAACACAATATAGTTTCAATAAGGCAGGCCAATTTAAAGATATAAATGATATATTCCCTCCCTGTTTCTGGCTTAGAAGCAGGTAACCATGGTGACTGCAAAAGCTCAACTTCTGCATAGATTCTGAGATTGTCATCTCTCACAGCTTTGTTCCCTCCTTAACCCCCCCCAAAAGAATTACCTTGCCAAAATAACTCCATTACTCTATAAAGTGATGCCAACAGCAAATCTTTTTACAATTCAGCCTAACTCCAAACTGCTGTTGTTGTATAACACAACAGGTTATCTCTAATCTCGTATCTACAGGGCAGTTCTGATGACAAACTGGAAAAAAAAGCCGACCAAACAAGTCCAAAGGGCATTCTCCATATGCAAGATAATACTTTCAAAAGCACCGCTATGCCTGGAGGGCCTGGTCTGTCCTGGCTCCCTGGCACGTGAAGCTGACTGCTGCGACCTGTGCAGCTCACACAGCTGGCACAGGGTCAGACACTGCTCAGTAAGGTGGTGCCCAGGCTGAGAAGTGTCTCCAGGATCACCACCGTGCTGGGAAGCCCAGCTTGGAAAGGCCAGGAGGGACTCAGTGCCCAGAGGGAGAGAGAATGGCACCACTGGTGGTGAAAGGAGCGCCGTGTCCCCAAGCCCTGTTGGGCCACAGCACTGCCACCACCACCAGCTACCCCAAGCAGACTCTCCCCAGCAAGGATCATCACCTCACTTCATTAGAGGCTGCATATTGGGCTTTATTGGCCACGGAGGTGTCATCCTAACACTGACAGCTGATCCCTCAAGAGGTGTTCCTCTGTAGGTCTGATACTTACAGTATGTACATCAACCTGGATTGTGCATGGTCACCCCATGAAAAACCACAGAGTGATCTCCACATATTTTGTCCCACTATAAAAGCATAAAGATGGGTATATCTCATCAAGAAGTGACCTTCATTACCTTAAAATGCATATATCCATAAATGATTCTTACCATAAAGGGATGTCTGCTGGTGAAATGCTCTGTTTACAGGAAGTGCACTCAGATGGGGGCTCTGTGGAAGGGCACTTCAGGGGGCTCTGTCTGACAAAACTGGAGCAGCAACTGCTCCACCTGAGCAGCTGGCCTAGGATCATTATGATTGCTGAGATCAGTCATTGAGAGAGTATCTTCCTTTTTTTCCCCCTTGCTTCTATGAACTGTTTCCCCTTTGGAAGTGTAAAGAGGGGCTTCAGCATAAAATTGTGTTTATATTCAACACCATACATGCTCTGAGTTCTTCAGTTTCAGTTGGCTAATCTGAAAATATGTCTTGTCTTGTAAAACCTTGTCAAAAAGAAGAAACTCAAGTACCAAGATAGACAGGACACCATTTTCCAAAATCACTTTGCAAAGAAGCCTTCAGGTCTTTAACAACATTTGGTATACAACCATTCTGAAAAAAATGAGAAAACGAACTTGAAGCAAGGTTGGAACAAGGGTTCCATAGTAATTCTGTTATGTATATATACAACACATTTGTTTGAGCTTTCAGTACAGCTCTTTTTAGAAAGAACAAAAGTTCACCCAACTATACTTCATGGAACAAAGTCTCAGCTGAGGAGAGAACTTGCATTTTAAGTATCTGCTGGACTGTGACTGCAAAATGGAAATTGAGGTTGCCTATTTCTGTAATCCAGATTTAGTTTTAAAACTGAAAAGGTTTGTCTCTGCAAGGCTGTGACTGTATTAACACCAGAGCTGGACATAATGTCAGATTAGTGCGTTTTGGTGGAGGGTGAGAAACAGAGGAATGCTGCTGCTAGCTGTAAGATATTTTCCTGAAAGCTCAGTAAATCACACCCACAGAATCCAGGGATCCTCTGGACTGTTGATAGAAATTATATTTTGTTGTCCTAAGTAATAGAGACACACCAAATTTTCCTTCCTTCATTGCTGGCAAATGCAAATTGAATTTTGTAGCCATAAGAAGTAATAGTAAGAAAAGATGGTGGGGAGCTCAGTGTGATCCTAAGGGATCCAAGGAGTTTTTTGGGGTCCAGTCGAGATAAAGACTTCTTTCTTCCTCAGATGTGTTGTGAGCACAGTGCCGGTTTGGGGTGGCAGGCTGATGACCACATTTCCTTTATGCCCAAAACTGATGTGAAGTAAAACTGGGGATGCATGAACTCAGATAAAAATAAGTGATATAAACTGAAGTCTCATTCTTTTGAGAGTATGTTAAATCCTACCAACCCCAAGATGAGGATAACCTCTAGAAATTCTTGCTGCTGCCTGGTGGTTCACCTCTTGACTTCGGATATGCTATTCCCTGACACAGTCATCACTGGTCTTTCCCAGATGTTAAATTACCTGGTAAGACAGGCCAGCCATCTGAAAATCCAATTCTTTTTTTGTTTGTTTTGTTTGTTTTGTGTTTTTTTTTTTTGGGTTTTTTTTTGTTTGTTTGGTTTTTTTTGTTTATAATTCAAACTGCTTTGGAGATTACAGTGTTGTTTTAATCCTTGCAGTTCCCAAATGCGATGCAATAAATGACATACATGCCTTTTACCATTTTTGTGGTATAATACCCAAAGAAAAATAAATAAACCAATTTGTGGAATTAAAAAAAAATTTAAAGTTCTTAATATTTTAAATCCTCTAGCCTACATGTGTTCCAGTTACTTTGTATGGAAACCGAAGACTGATGACTTCCTCTTCCATTTGAACAAAGCTGAAGTTCTGAGATGTGTAATAAGACCTTTTCCTAAGAAGTAGAAACAGTTGGTTTTTTTTACCAGAATACCTGAACTACACTTCAAGAAAATGTATTTAACATCCCTCGCCAGCTCCCAAAATTTAAAATAATTATGTTAGTCTTTGAATTAGTGATGCGGTGTTTGTCTCTGCTAAACATGCATGGATGCATGGCTGATTAATGAAAAGAGATTTAAAGAGATGAGTCAGAGAAAAAAAAGTATACGAACTCAGAAAACCTGTGCTAGATTCTGAGCATATGTTTCTGTTCTGCCCAAAGTTTCACCAAACTCTTCTGAAACTGGGGTGTGACAGATTCTGGGGGAAGGTATTTGGTGAAAGAGAGGACTTTTGTTCATTCTCTTTCTGTGGAATCTCTTGACCATCAAATTAGACAGAGATGTATTTTTTCTGCGGTTAGATCTAGACTAGTCTGAAATTCTTTTAAGTCACAGCCTTGCTGCAGCCAAAGCCTGTGCATTGCTTAATATTCTTTATTAAATGAAATTAAAATTATTGCCTCTCTTACCTCTTAGCCTCTCCTACCTACCCCCGGCATCAGACCTGTTAGTGACTCTGTTCTGTGTGCATGGCAGCCACACATATCAAAAGACTGACAGATTTCAGAAGTCACAGATTTTGTGAAGCTTGTTTATTTGGTACTCTTGTATAAAAACCCTAGAACTAAGGCAGTGATATCCCATGTGCAGCTCTTAGAGGGAATCAGACAGCAGCCACCTAACAGGCTGTTCTAGAAAACCTTCTAGAAAACCAATAACACATGTCTGAAAGAACCACAATAGACTGGATTTCACCTACAAAAAGAGGAAGTAATAATTTGGGCCAAACCTGCTAAATTTCTTTCTCTTTTTTTATCACAGTGGACCTGAGCCTGGCCATCCTGACCTCGGAGACCCAAAGGCAGTCAACCCTGCAAATATCATGAGCCAGAAGGAGTACCAGACAGGAGTTGTGACATATGTCAGGCTGGATTAATGATGATGGATTTTTATTTGCTAAGCATTTTCCTAGTCTTTGAACATAAGTAAAACCACTCTGGAAGTTTTGAGGTTTGCCTGCTCTCATCACAGCGATCCACAGACACCTAACAAAAACAGCTGCAACACCACCAAAATGCACTGTTGTTTATGTCCTCACAACGGTCTTCATGCTTTAATACACTAGAGACCCAAGACAAACAGTACCGCAGAGAGCATCTGAGGACAAAACCTTCCTCTCACAAATAATGCCTTTTACTAGCTTCTATTAGCTGTCCTTGTAAGTTTATTTTACAGTGTTATGCATACTAATATTCAAATCCTTCACAGACCTAAGAGACTGTAAATACCATTGTGAGAACTATGGCTAAATCATTATCAAAATTTAACCTTGCAGATGGCTTTCAAAATCTCTGGTTTTAGCAGTGCTGGTAACCCGGCCATCAGGTCTAGCTGTACCTTTTCCTAATTACTTGGACTGTACCTATACCCCGGCCTTGTGCAGTAAACCACCTGATTTACTAGGACTAGCTTTATCTGGCTGTGCTTCTGAAAACTAGAAAGGATCAGAATTTACTTTACGACTGACAGGAGGCTGCTGATAACTGGTGATTTTTCGCTCTCACAGCTGTTGGTCTCCTTGCCACGGACCCCATCACCACCATCACAGCACAGCCTTCTGCAAAGCCTCCAGGCTGTGCTGCGCCCGTTCTGCAGACAGCACCCTGTCCCTCTGAGACGGCTTCATTCCCCACAGCCTGGGACCAGTTGCAGCATTATGCTCAAAATCCTGTTTGTGTGAAAGGGGAGTCATAACTTACATACAAGTGAAGTTAGAAATGTATTGTTAGGATGATGGAAATCTCAAAAATCTAATTCATGAATTTTTTATCATCTGTTGGATATGAGGGCAATGTGGCTGTGCTATGCGATATGCCATTGATTGCAAGGGTTGATTGACGATCTGTTAGCTCAGGTGGGTGTCCCCTTTCTTCCTCAGCGATCCATGTGTGTTCCTCCCAAAGCTGTGTGCTTGCCTGATGAGGAACAGCCTCTCCAACAGAGATGGTACTGTTCATCTGTCAGCCAGCGACAGGACAAGAGGAAATGGTCTCAAGCTGAGCCAGGGGAGGTTCAGGTCTGACATCAGGAAGAATTTCTTCGTTGAAAGGGTTGTCAGGTACTGAACAGGCCACCCAGTGAAAGTGTTCATGAAATGACTGAACACGGCATTTAGAGCCATGGTCTAGCTAACATGGTGGTGTTCAAAGGCTGGACTCAGTGACCTTGGCGCTCTTTTCTAATCTTAATGATTCTATGATTCTGTGATCTGGATGTAATCATTACAGAATATGAATTAATGGTATTTCTGTCAAATAATTTCTATATGGAAAAGTCTTGGTAATAATGAAATTAAAATTGAAACACACCCATTCTGTAGTTTTTATCCCCCTTTTCCTAGAGCTCATTTTCCCACTGCTCTCCTGCATCTTTAAGTCAACAGATTTGGTGCCCTAGAGAGGGCAATGCCGAAGTTGTCAGCCTCATGAATCCTTCAGGAGGAAAAAGATACTGATGTCACTGGTTTCTTCTTTCTCTCTCCAGGAGCCACTTGAGGCCACATGTGTATATTTGCTAACACGACTCTTTTTAAATCTTCCCCCTTTTTTAGTGGTCTGAAGCATCATGCTACATCCGAATTTACTATATAATGATGCTCTCTACCTATGGTGGTTGTAATTTATTTGTTCTCTGTGTTATCTTTAAAACCAATTCTGGCCAGCTCTGGGTCTGCATTTCTTTAACTGATCACAGGAGAGTTGTTTACAGCTGCAGAGTCTCTCTCCAGTGCCAAGCCTGTCCCCCACGGTCTATCACCCCATGCCTGTGCTCCTCTGTACCATATTGTGCATCTCTGCTTTTCAAGGCCTCTGCTATTGCACCGCACCTGGGTTCCTCTGCCTTATATCACTGTGTCAGAGGTGTAATTATCCCATTTTGCAAAGAATGACTGCCTGTTACTACTACCTGTAAAAAAATGTGGTTGTACTACACACAAGTAAAAGAGATTGATCACCAGCACCTGCTCAATTAGAGAAATCGCTTTCACGGCTGAGACTAGAGAAAGAAAGCTATAGGTCAACAAAAAGTTCAGACAGAACAAGACTGACAAGCTTCAGACCCAAGGTCTTGCAAATTCAATACAAAGAGTAAGTGTGACAACTCTGAGCCCCTGTTGGCTGCTCTGAGCCACTGTGAAACGGGGAAATATGACATTTCTGGCATTTCTACCCTAAAAAAGCCAGATGCCAAGTGCTTGAAGAGTGTGCTTATTCCTGAAACCCTTGATAGGGAGGACAGAGGGACATGTCACTCCCCAAAGGAATTTAATAGAATCAGGATTAAAAAAAGAGACTTTTTGCTTGGTTTCCAAGAAGTAGATGTAGTATAGGATTGTCTGGACATACCAGGTCTGGATGAAGAAAGAGAAAGAGAATCTGTGATGACAGGATGAATGATCACAAGTATAAAACACCTATTGTGAATGGCCATACAGCACTGTCCCCTTAAAAAAACACACACTTACAAAACGCCACCACAAAACCAAGCAAAAAAACCCAAATAAACAAACAAAAACCCCACCAAAACAAAACAAAAAGGCACATTTTATTAAATCTTAATGAAACCCAAAATATAAAATCCAAAATATATATTAATTGAATCCTCCGATAAAAACTTTCAGTGTAATTCCAAATTAAGTTATATAAAGCTCATGAAATGAGAGAATTTCACCTTTAGTCACACTCAGAAAAGTTCTAGAAAAACACTTTTTTTCAGATGGCTTTTACTTTTTTAAAATAAGATTTTAACTCCTATAAGTCTAATGAATGACAAGTTGTGGGGCAACTCATATCATGTGCCTATAAATGAACACATAAATTTATCCAGTGGCTCAATGATAACACTTTAATTTGTATGTCCAACAATAAAGTAGAAAATGCTTTTGTGCTAGAAAATGTAGGAAAGTAGAAAAATCTTTTGTGTTAAAATAAAATGAGGGAGAATAATGTCAGTAATGTCAAGCTGATGAATTTTATGCATTCAATATGTCTTTACTAATTTCTGGGAAACTAGTATTATCTAACCAACAATTGTATCTCTCCAAACCCTGCAGAAAACATGAAGCACAGATTTATTTCCTAGACAAATTTAGCTAAGGTAATAACATGAAATCTCTTGTTCTGTGTTTCCTGGAAATTTCTTGGTGCAGACAAATGCATGCATACATATTTTCAATATTGAATTTCGGTAGTGCTTGACATAATGTTCTGCACAATTGTTCCATTTTCTCATTCTTTTGATTGAAAATAGGAAAAAAGGACAAACAAAAAGTAACTCCCTAGAAACAGAGTGTGTTCTTCTCTCCTTCATCTTAACAGGTTGTCTGCAGCTTCCATGTTCTGAAAATTATGTTGTTCTGTGATTAGTGTTTTAACTATCGTTTTAGTGGAAAAACCCGTCACGAGTTTGCAATGCTTCTCACAGGAGTAAAAGTCATCAGTCCTGCAAGAAAGAGTTTCCTAGTCTTTCACCATTCTTTGATATATTCTTTGTTAACATCTTTAGTTTTAGTAAAACAATGATAAAAGAGTTTAAAAATATCTGAGAAGGAGCTCAGCATCATGTTCAGCTTGGAACTGGCAAAAGATTTGGTACACACTTGAATCAAAAGGAGAACAGGCACAGGTCAGCCAAAGAAAGCAGCAGGGTTAAATGCATCATCCTGCATCCAAGGGAGCTGGGCATAATAACGTCAAGGCTGGTCCAGAGTGAGATTTTATTTTTCAGGAGAAGTTAGGCTGCATGTTGAGTATTTACAAAAGCTGGCTATCATTGCAACCACAGATGGGGCAGATTTTGACACTGGTCTTATGCTGGAGCTTTTGCGCCTACTGAAGATTTTGACACTGGGTTTATACATATCCAAACCATCCCTGCAAACACACAGCAGAGTCAGTTCTGCTTTTCAAAGTAGTTCAACAGGTGAATAGCTCAAAAACAGAGGTGCAAAGTGGGTTGATTCTTATGGGCTCTGATGCAAGAAGGGAAGACCTTTTAGTGAATTATCAATGTTCACTCCTATTTCTTTATGGCAAGGATCCTGCAGCTCTTCTACCTACAAGCCCCAATACAGCTGACATCAATGAAAGGAGATGTTGAGGCAGCTGTCTTTCTTGAGTTTTGTTCTTTGATTGAAGCAAGCAATGATATTAAAAATGGGAAGGAGAGAAGAGTGAGCCATTGGTATTAACTATCCACGTCTCCACTGAAATACCCACTGCTTGAGTGCCAGTAAACACTGGACTGAGACGATTTCATGCCATTGCCAATTGCCTTTTGTGCCTTACAGCCTCTCTCCCGGGCTGTATTTTTTGCTGCTGGAGAAAGATCTTCTTCAGTAAAACTCTTAATCCAAAGAATTTACATTGTGCAGAAATAAATGATGCATTCAAATGAAGTAAACACAAATTGAGTTACATGATGTTTACTTCAGCTGTGAGATGATTACTTTTTTTCAGAGGATGGGTGGTTGGAAAGTGTGAGGCTCTGCCAAATTCTTGTAACTCCCAAGACTAGATGGAAGATCACCTGACTTTGTATTCAATAGAAAAACTGTTTTACATTTGCTGTGTTTTGTCCTTTTGTTTGGTGGCTCTATTATGTGGGTTGCTGAAATATGTACATAATGTACAAATGCTTAGGGATCATACTGTGCAGAATGTCTCTTTTGCTCTTTCTACCAAGTTTCCCTGAATACAATAAATGATCATTCTATGGAACAGTCAATAGGTATCATCCTTGCAGCAGCACTGGCCACACTAATTTCTATATAGTTACAGAAAATAAAATGCGAACTGCTTTCCCTTATTTCTCTTATTACACAAGAGCTGAAAATACATCATTCAATAAAACACATTTTTTGGTTAAGGTAGTGAAAGATCCAAAAGGAAAGATCTGTAATAATATTTTAGATTCCTGGATATACATTCCTCCTTTAGTGTTAAGTGAGTCTTCAGGATGATTGACTGGAAATATAAAGCTTAATTTTCAACCAGTGGGATTCAGCTCAGCTCTATTAAGGACCAATCTCTGAGGCAAGGTGGCCTCTGAATGTCAGGCTCAATATAAAGGCAACTGAGAATCTTTGGAAGAGAAATTCAGTATAACCATGAAAATAATGTCTTTTTATGAGCTGATACGAGACATGAGAGAAGGAATTCCCCATTATTAAGAACTGAAATAAAATATGATCACATTTCCCAAATAGTTAGCCAGTAAATAAAATAAACACACTGAAAATGATGTTATTCTGGAGTGAAAGAATGGTATGGAAACATACGTGATACATTCAATAATTCTACAGAGCTTCCCTAATGCAGAAAGCGATAACTTATTTTTCAAACCCTGTCTTTAAAATACAAAATCAATCAATTGCTCAAGTATTTGCCAAAGCATCTGTAGAAGTAATGTGAGAAAGAAGGAAGGAAAAGTTTTACCCAGTGTCCAAAGACAGAAAGGAGGGAATTATATAAAGGAAAAATTCCAGTCACTTTCATTAAGAACAATGGACTAACTTTTTCCAGAATGAAACCATCGACTTTGTTATTAGGTCCTTCTTTATTATGCTATTCACAATACTCATCACAGATCTTACAAATGCAGTCCTACTCTCCCCTTACTATCACAGCTGCAGAGATGTGTAGTTTGAGCTCATAGCAGATGCAAGTCCCGTTGCAGCCTCCTCGTAAGAAACTTCTATAGGGAAACAAGATATTTAGTTTGATGTGTAGTGGTTAGGAATGGCATTCTCCAGTTTAGTGCTCTCACTAAAACCCTGCACTGCTCGCTCCCTCCTCCCCTCCCTGCTACAGTGGCTGGAGAGGGGAGCTGGGGGCACAAAAGACAAAGACCACAGGTTGAGATGAGAACAATTTACTGGAAACAGCAATGAGATAAGAAAATGAGCAGAAACAACAACAATATTAATAAAAGATGGTACAAAAGAGAGTGATTCACATGTAAAATTCTCACCTACATCCGTGACCAGAAGAGATTAGCTCTCCCTGGGAAAGACTCCCTTCCCCCACTCCTGGCAATGACTTAAGGTGGTGTAAAATAACCTCTGGGTTCTGGCCATGCCCCTCCTGGCTAATACAAAAATTAACCTTGTCCTGGCTGGAACCAGGACCGATGTGAAATAAGTGAATATCTTTTTATTTTCTCACTGCCTTTCTTGTCCTCCAATTACCAAATTCCCAGATCCTTCATCTAAGGTCTGTCCAGTCACAGTTTGTTGTAATTAGGGCTTTTGAAACGGCTTAGAGAACAGGTGTATGAACTGAAGCCAGATCTTGACATGGCAGGAATAGCTGCAGCCTTTATCATTATGAAAGAATGACTTATTAGCTGAAAGAACAACTACTTGTGGAGGCCACTCCATTTTAAAAGGCAGGCTGAACTCAGTTTTGTCTCTGAGGCAGGCTGACCTTAGTTTTGCCTCCCTAAACTGTCCTTGAGGTCTCTTTTTGAGGTAAAATTAAACCTCCAAAATTTTAAGTAGAAATCTCATAAGCCCTTTAAGAAAATATTTTGGGGGCAGGAGTTTCAGGGCTAGTATAATAAGCTGCTTCACATCCTCCACATTGAAACCGCCTCTCTGAAACTTTTTATACCTCAGCTGAGATCTGTAAAGCAAAAAGCTATGAAAAATCTCTTTTTTGGCTGGGTGAGCAAGAACCCGATGGAGATTGGACAGTCACAACAAAAAGAATTGCTGCTAAGTGAAACATATAATTTCAGATGCTTAAATCAGAAAAAAGGAAACAAAGCAGGCCCAGAAGCACCGATTAAGCTTGCACCTACAAGCTTATCTACAGCCCTTGTGAAATAGATATTGTTTTAGCAGGCACACTTTCACTGCAAAAGTATGTAATATGTAATCCCTCTTAAAAAAACCTCAAGACTATCTTTAATCAGGTGCATCAGAGCATGATTTAAAGGAATGAGTTATCAACAAAGTGGGTGGTTGCATGTGGGAAGTGAATGAAATTATTCGGCAGTGAGGAGTTAACGAATACTGGTGGGTGTTGCTATTTTTGTTTAAGGCACACTGAGTTGCTGTTAGTATTAATACAACCTTCAACTAATCAGTTGCTTAGTCTTTAACCATTGCAAGGTATTAGAAAAGGTATCTTCTGAGTCCCAAAACTGGTTCAATTAAGTTGCCTAGAAAATGAATACAGTCCAGGTTTTCTGATCAACTCCTTCATGGCACAAAGTTGTTTCACAATATAAACCTTCCTTATGACTCTTCTCTCTGGAGAAAGAAATGGGTCCCGATCAGTAATTAAATGAAGTTTTAATATAAACAAAATCCTGTACTTCTGCTGTATTTTCATGCCAAAAATATAGGTAAGTGTATACCCCAGTTTCATTTTTTGATGTAAAACACACTTAATTGCCCGCTTTTTCTTTTGTAGTTTGCCTGTGACAAGCCTGGCTTTTTCAATTCAAATGTAACTGTTCATCTGGGGAGTGAAAAATGCAAATGAGGCTCCCTCTACACATCAACCTTCCTTATAATTTCATACTTTTTTTAAAAATCAGTTTTGTGATTATACAGATGAAGCAAAATCAGGAGGTCTTACTGCAAGTATTTCAAAATCACTGCCCGTTATTTAGTTTAGCCAGTTCTGGCGTGATTCAAGATTCCCAAACATACATGGGGCTGCAGTTTTGCAACAGCAGAACATACTTTAAGGTGGTGTTTGAGGAACACCACCACTCATAGCAAGAGATCAGCAGAGGTAGCTGGGAGGTCATGACACTTTTCCAGTCAGAAACTTGCTCGGATATTTTACGTTTCTGCACGACTTCCCTGATGTGACACACCAGACCTGGCATCACTGGAACATGGTTAATTATTGTTTAAAAGGCTCTTGGTTTTGCTAGCACATGGCTCTGGAACAACCCAGACACATCCAGCTCTATAGGTTCCCGGTGTCCCCTGGCTGTGCTGAGCAAACACCTCTGCAGCAGCCAGGGGTTTCCTAGAAACCAGGAGCTGCCACATGGCTTTTGCTCCCAGACCCCCACCTGACTTATCATATCCACTTGGGATTCTCCCTGGATACTGGCAATCCAATTCTGCACAGTGAAGGTGGCCTTCCTTCTTGATAATCATCACTGCAATGCTGGATACCAATTATATACCAGATTCAAAATCTCTGGCTTTATCAGGGAATCCATCCACCCAGAGCCTCCACTGGAGAACGACACACATATGTGACCTCCAGCCTTGCAGGCTTTGGAGGTCTGTAGTTGTTAGCAGCACAGCTATATGTTCATTGCCTAACACTTAGACTTCTCAGGAGTGTAAGTTTTGCCTAAATATCTTGGAAATAATGTATTTTAGAAGCAAAAAATAGAGTGAAGCATTTTCTATAACATCTATTTTTGGGAATAAAATTAGAAATCAGTGCTGATATTCTACAAGTTAGAGAACTTGCCCTAGGTATGCACAGGAGTTTCTTTTCCTTTACCTCAGCCCAGCAGGTATTTCTGTCTATACCTGCCTTGGAAGCTGTAGGGTTGGGACACATCAATACTTGTGTGGTTGTAGAGTCACTGTGTAAAAGTTCTCTTTCTCAAATGACACAGTCAGAACAGAAAGGATATTTTGGCTGGTACTTAACCTGGTTGTCCAGAGATCCATTTCTCTCTCACTTGACAGAGCAACAGGATAAAACTGCTCTTCCCTCAGACACTGAGAATCTGTGGTAGGTGCCTCAGCTGTTGCTCTGTAACTCTCTGTGGAGGACTGAGAAAAAGGAGCCTACTTGATTTGCATAAATTAACTGCCTTTTACAAAGGCTTAGTTGTTTTTTTCTTGTCCCTGTTTTATCTAATAGGAAAAAAATCCCAAATTACAGTGGTTTAACACTGAAAGTGTGTGAATGAGTGTTACTTACCAGGCATCAAGATTCTCAAGGCAGACAATCCACTTTGCCTGCTCTGTCTTTCTGTCATGGTGTACTATTTAAAGCATCATACTTGCATATCAAAAGAGCCTCTGAGTCACCACAGAACTTCTGAATCACAGAAAGTCTTGCTTGTGCCATGGATAAAAAAGTAGTTTCACTGTGAATGCTAGCAGGAGCAGATAATTGAATACCTATGTGTATGTGAGCAGATGTCCAAAGCAGAACTTCTACACTCACAAGAAGCAGTCTGCTACTTGATAGGTGCAAAGGTCATGGGGTAGACCTGTAAATATTGATAATACCTGGTTTAAATACAGGTGGCATGTTCTGCTTTCTCCAGTTCATGCAAGGACATGAGGAACCATTTAAGAGACGGATGACATATTCTACTTCTGCATACAAGCTACTCAGGTTGGGAAAGCTGGAGCCTGAAAAAGAGCAGGTAAAGACCTTCGCTAAAAACAACTTCCTGGAAATGAAGGAAGATTCTGGAGATGGGAGAGCTGAGTGAAGATGAGTGTCAGGGAATTCCAGCCCTTAGCCAGCAACACACAAGAGAGGTGACTGCTGGAGGTGACAGAGCAGGAGCCCACATGACATTCTGCCTGACAGCACTGGGTCAGGGTGACCTCCCTGCTGCAGACTGGGATTGACAGATTGGAAGCCTGATGCTGGGGGATGTGAGGGTGTAAGAGCATGGCTCAATCTCCAGATCCTTGATGAGCTGTCATTCAATATGCCTCATCCAGGAAACCTTGACAAGTTGTTTCATATTTTTTAATTTAACAATTCTGAAAGAATTTCAGAGTTAAGATTTACTAATGTGTGCCAGCTGATGCACACAGACGCTTTGGAGTACAGATACTACTGCTCTTTTCCACAAGCATTGAAAGAAAGGATGAAAGAAAAAAAGCACAGAAAGCATTTACCTCAATGATTTTGGGTGCTTTTTTTCTCTTATATAAGATCTTTCTGCTATAGTGAAGTGATAAAATTCTGAACAGCAGCATCAAAAATTATAAAAGACTTCACACTGAATATTTAACCAATCCATTTTATCAGAAAAAACACAAGATGAGGTACCATACACAGCCTGCCCTTGACCACCCCACTAACTCACATGAGAATGCAGACAGACCTCTAGCCATACTGTTCCTGTGAAAGTATATGTATGTTTTACGTATCTCCACCAGACTTGTGAAGATACTGCTGCTTGGCTCTACATTCTTCTTACAAGCCATTTGGAAAAAAATTGCAAAATGTCATTGGGGCAATTTGCAGAAGACACATATAGGAAGAGTAGCAATTTATAGAGTTCACTTCTGTGATCTGGACATCTTGGCTGCTCTGTCTCAAGCAAATTGTGCATACATATACAAAAACAAATATAAGGTGTATGCTCATGAGTGACTAACGCAGGTTGCATTTATTCTGTAGCTAACTGTGCCAGAGGATTGACTGTGATCTATAATCAAGGAAATATGACTTGTCAATGCAACAGCACAAGCAGAATAGGAAATATGTTGGTTTCAGCTGTATAAATAGGGACATTACATAACCTCTGCATTTGGCTTTACCATGATTGTTTCTAGCATATGGCATTTTGTTCTCAATGTCCATGACAGACACTGAAATCAGACAGAATCAGAAAAAGACATAAGGAACATTCAAGCTGGGAAAATAGGCTGCATCTTGAAGGACAAAAACCGTGATTCATTTAGCTTGTAAAACAGAGAGTGAAGGGATCTGCTTCATCTCAGTGAAAGCACAACTTTCATAAAGAGTCCTTCTACTCAATATAAAGATATTTTTTGTCTGGAAATCCAATGTGAACAAATTCAAATTATAAATAAGACAAATTATAATGTCTTTCTTCCTTTTTTTTTTGCCAGGAAAGGTAGTTATCAATGAAAATATTTGGGAACATCTTGCTGAAGACCATAATGAATTCTCTAATACTGGCAAATTAGTTATCAAGGTCTTCCTGGAGAGGTTTGAGCAAACATACATAACCTCAGGTGTTGCCAATGGCACATATTACATAGGTCATTAGACTACAGGATCACAATTGTTCCTTCTTTATACAAAATTTAGCTGCATGTACGAATGAAGGAAGCAGCCACGGAACACATCATAGTTTAACAGCCTGCAGTTCTGTGTCTCAGCTTAAAACCTGACAGGAAAAGGATGTTTTTTGACATCACTAATGTAAAAAATTGAAAAGCACATTTCTTCATGGAAATGGTTGTTAAGCAGTTGAACAGGCTGCTCAGAGAGGTGGTGGAGTCATCATCCCCGGAGGTGTTCAAGAAACGAGTAGATGTGGCACTTGGTGCCAAGGTCTAGTTGGCAAGGTGCTGATCAGTCAGAGGTTGGACTCAGTGACCTTAGAGGGATTTTCCAGCCTAAAAGATTCTCTGTATGTGATACATGGAGAAAAGGTACAGCATAAACAGGAGTCATGTAAGAGCAGAACTGAAAAAGTGCTGCTAGTTACAATCTAGTCAATAAACTGAGGTGAAGAAGTAAAGAATGCCAAGTATGATGGAACAGTGTTCTTGGACAACATTTGACTAAAGAGGACAAGTGATCCATTCATGGTGGATGATGGCACCAGGGCCTCTGCACCATGTCTTCGTGTCTTGGTGTTCTGTTTGTGGTAATATGTTTTCTGTGTATTTGTTCAGTCTCAACTCTCTCAGTCTGTCTTTACAGGAGAGGTGCTTCAGTCACCTCATCATCTTCATTGCCTTTCTGTGGAGCCACTTCAACAAGTCCTTGTCTTTCCTGTGCTGGGAACTCCAGAGCTGGATGCAGCACTGCAGGTGGAGTCTCACAGGAGCAGGGAAAAGGGACAGAATCCTCTCCCGCACCCCTCTGTCTGTTTTTTATGCAGCCTGACATACAATTGACTTTCAGGGTTGAAAGAGCATGCAGCAGATTCATATATTACATTTCATCTACCAATATGCCAAGTCCTGCAGGGCTGGTCTCAGCCCACAGCCTCTGCCAATGCTGGTGACCACTCAAATCCAGGTGCAACTGGGTACTGTTGAACTGGAACCAATGGCATGAGGTTCAACAAGGCCAAGGCACAGGTCCTACACTTTGATCACAACAACCCCATGCAGCCCTACAGGATGGGGGCAGAGTGGCTGGAAAGTGTAAAAAGAAAACTACTGGAGGATCTTGCAAACAGATTGCAGAAGGATAATTTTTTTAGGGCTTCCTGCCTGCAGTCATTGTTAGATCCCTTTGACCAAGAGGGAAAGCATGGCAAGCATAAAACTGGTGCTCACAAGTAGACACTGCTTTATTTGAAGTCTAGACACAAGACAAATCTGCAACCAAAAAAACTAACACCATACAGGAAATCTGAATGTGCAGCTCAGTTTGTGCAAATTGCTGACATAAACACATTTATTGGGTGTCAATATGGCACATGCTTGTAGTACGCTCAGCTTACATCATTGAGTGCTTAAGAATCAACAAGGTAGATAAAACAGTAATTTTATGAGAAAGACACCATCAAAAATCCTCTGAAAAAATAAGCAAAATGTAGACAAAAACAAGGACTAAGGAAATTAATACAGAAAAGATCAAGGCCTATCCACATCTGTCATTTTGCAGATGTAGGCAATTGTGTTTTTTTCATGTGTGTGTGGTCTCTACAGAGGGTAATGACCAGTAGCCATAGCACTTTTAAGTAAGTAGACAGCATCCCATAAAACCGTGTTAGGAAAGGGGCGAGTTTGGGGAGTGTTAGTGAAGGAATGAATGTTATGATCAGCCCTTAAGTGATGAAAACTCCACCTCTTCCCACTTGTCACATGTATTCGCCTTTTGGGGAAGTAAGGGGGTTTCTGTCAACTTTTCAGATTGAACTCAGACTCAGATTAATAATATTGACATGTATGTCTACATAATATTAAGTCACTTATTTCCTTTCATCTTTCCTCCTTCCCTCCCTTCCCGCTCCTTCTTTAAGAGGAACTATTGGGAAGTTGGAAATACACCTCTAATAATAGACTACCACCTTTAGATGGCTTCAAAACCCTATTTTGGATGCAAAGCTAGAAGCTTCTGTCAACAAGTCATAGAAATAAATTCCTTTTCAAGTCCATAACTGGTAATCTATAAACTGGTAAACTATATACTTGTGAATAAGAAAGTTAGTTAATTCAGTGTAAGTACATCACTATTACCAATGGAAGTACTTACTTCAGTACATGTCTGATTTTTATTTTTTTAAAATTCTCCCACTTTATTTATTTATGTTTTAATATCTTCTGGAATAAAGCAATGAACTAATAATACTGTGATATAAATTTTATATTTCTAATAGACTTCCTTCAACCTGATCACAAAACCTGTCATTATGACTTTGCTACTTTACTGAACATTGGCACATGAAGAGATCCTTTAAACTACTTAGAAATGCAACTGCTGGTCAATACATTGCAATTATTAAGTGATTTTTACAGGAGTAGATTTGGATGCACACACTGTTAATTACAATTGGGAATTAGATTATTCATAATGGTTAAGAGTTCATAAATCACTCAAGAAAAAAATTAATTCCAGCATTGGTGGTATTTGCTCCTTAGTAAAGCAGGAAAAATGTTTATGTGTGGGCAGCAGTAAAGGGGAAACAAATGGTAACTTCTCACTTTAATTCCTTACGACAATTTATTTGTGACTACATGTCTGAACAGTTTTATCTTCTGTTAGCAATGCAAAGTTAACTAGATCTCTCATCACTGATAGTATATTGAAGATTATTACTTGGTTTTATTTGTTTTAAACATGAAAATGGGACTATCAACACAGTCATTTTCAAACAATTACCTACAGTGGTTTATGATATTGTCATGACCTGAGATCAGCTAATCCCATTCTATTATGTGTGTTGCCTCCACCATACAATGTAATTATGCAGATAAAGTTTGTCAGTGAAAGGTCTCAGGCAGTAGCAGCAAGTCATGTCCAATTTGTTTCCCATAAACATCTGTGAATAGCAGCAGACACCCAAATGCTATTCTATTCTATTCTATTCTATTCTATTCTATTCTATTCTATTCTATTCTATTCTATTCTATTCTATTCTATTCTATTCTATTCTATTCTATTCTATTCTATTCTATTCTATTCTATTCTATTCTGTTCTGTTCTGTTCTGTTCTGTTCTGTTCTGTTCTGTTCCGTTCCGTTCCGTTCCGTTCCGTTCTGTTCCGTTCTTTCTATTCTATTCTGTTCTCTTTTAACATGAAGTAGAGGTGACCAAGTGCATTGATTCATCCCTCATGTCTTGTGGAAAATAGAAATGAGTTTGTCAACAAAATCTTTTGACATGTTTCACGCATTCACCCTTGTACTTCTAGTGAGAGGTGAATTTTACTGATATTTTTGTCGTATTTCCTAGCTCTTCTTAAGAACTTCTTTGGCTTAGTTAATACAATTCCTGTTATGAACAAGCCTTGGCAGTAAAACAGAAGAACTTCACGAGTCTTAAAACTAACATCAGCCAATCTGTGTTTAATTTAATTTTATATCTTAGCAAGTAGAAGGTACCATCTCTAACGATGGGATATTTTATGACAGTCCTATGCCAGCACTGGCCTCTTTTGGAGCTAGGAAGTATTAGAAGATAAATCCATCTTCCCCTCACAGCCTCTGAGCCTTGCCTTCCCAAGCCTTTGTAGACTTTGATATTAAAGGCTGAGAGCTCTAGCTGGGACCTGCAGAGTGAATACCCATACTTGAAGGTTGTATTTATGGTCATTGCTTCGTATTCTTTTTGAGTGTGGTAATTTTCACTTGTAGATGGAGTTGGAAAAGTTAAGTAATTTAACATATTCTGATTATGTGACTTTTTGTGGGAAAATTGGGAAAATAAAGTGTCTGAAGTAGCCGGTGATGGATTAAAATCTAGCTCCCAACTTAATTTCTCACTTGAGAGTTGATATTTATCATGTTTCAGGGTTTTTTTTCTTTTTTTTTTCCCTGAATAATCCCAAGGATTAGCTGCATAATCAGCTCTTTCTTATACCAAAAAAAAAAAAAAAAAAAAAAAAAAAAAAAAAAAAATCATCAATTAATAGCAGATAAATCAGCTGTATTTTTTTTTTTCTGTCCACTTACTTAGTTGCTATGTTACAAATTATGGACAAGGTCCATTTTGATCATAAATGCTATAAAAACATTAATTGCTAGCTCAGAGTAATAATTCTTGTACTCTGGTCCTCAGGCTGCAGAGGCACTGACCTCAACAGGCTCATGAGAGAGGAGTTTCTGGTTGGTGGCTAGTACCCCATTAACTACTTTTTGAAAGCAGTGGGGAGAAACAGGTTTCTTTTTCTTACATTTCTCAGATGTTGCAGGATCACCTTAGGTGCTCTGAGACTTCGAAACAAGTAATTGAATTATTCCTTTGTATAGTGTGACAAGTGAAAAAAGGATTGGAAAGTGAAAGTGTTAAGGAGAATGAAGGCATTCTAATTCCTGTTAAAATTGGTCCTTGTGCTCCTAGAAATACACTGACAGATTGTTCTTCTAATCCTGAACATGTTTGGCTTCAGGACTCACCTAAAGGCTCATTTCTATAATTGCCTAGAAGAGACTGTTTTAGAAGACTTAGAGAGTTTGATAAGCTATTGAATAATGAGACAGAATTTTTAAAAAACAGTATTGGATCAAAATACACATTATTAATTACTAAATGTATTAACACATCTGTGATAATATTAAATGCTATTAAAAAAACACCCATTGCATAATTATAAGAAGCTAAATATCTCCCTCCTGATCCTAAACTAATTTGGGAGGGGGAAAAAAAAAGAGCATAGTATTTCATTTACTCCTAAAGTTAATTACTATGTAGGAGTCACAACAGAGCATTACATTTCTGTCCCAGATGGTAAAGTGCCTAACCCAGCTTATCCCAGTAAAACTAAACATACTTACTCTTACAACATTTTGGAGCAATGCCTCAGTTTTTCATAGTTGGCCAAGGTCTCACCTTGACTCATGCAAGTATCTAGGGCATGTATGTGTAACTACCACAAACTAAAAACCAAAAAAATTCTGCGAGGACGGGAGGGTGTTAACCATTCTTCCACCACTGCTTTTCCACAACTCCCATGCTCTCCCATGTGACAGCTGGAAAAAGCAGAAGAGACCTCTTTTTGGCAGTTCTTTTGAATATGAAGTTATACAACTCCAGAGTATTTGGAAAACACCGAAGAAAAAAAAATCATTAGCAGAACAGTGTTTGTTACTGACGTTTCTTCCTAAAAGTGCTAATGGAAGAGATTGCCCATGTTTTTGGTTTTCTTCTCTGGCATAAATACTGTCTGGATTACATCTCACTCAAATCACTGCACTTCTTTTTGTAAGGAAGCTGGAGGCAATCCCTGGTATTTTTAATGGAAAATGAGGGTTGAAGCAGTCAGAGATTCTCAGGGGCAGCTCCCTTCCCCACCAAACACAGCCAAAGGGGTCCCCAGGAACAATGAGCTCTGCTGAATACTATTTTGAACAGCAGAGTAAACGAGTCTGTTAGTAGCAGCCACCTTGGTTTAGCTCTGTAAGCGTGCTGCCCTAGGACAGCTGTGATTCACCTGATGCAAATCAGGCTACAGACAGCTTTTGGCTCCAAATCCCGACCTCTTGTGCTGGCTGCTGCCACCAGGGCAAAGACAAATTTTGTGGAGCAGCAGCTATCACAGGGGAAAGTTGTTTTCACTCTTCTCTTCAAAGGGGGAGAAAGTCAATTTACCTTTGCAGGTCTTGGTCCCTTCACTCTATTTCTTATCTCCACTCCTCTTATTATTCAGTAGCAAAAGCAGCCTTTCTCCCAGTCTTTATCCTTCCTGCTTCAAAAGACAATTCTCCTTGCCTGGAGTAATAGCTTGGAATGCAGCTTACTTCAACTGGAGCCTTCACAAACACAAGAGCATCACCCTGAGAAACAACTTTGGAAGAGGGGTTTTGCAAGTCTTAATTTGGAAGACTTCTGGTGCTATTTAAAAAAAAATATTACTCTGCTCTTCAAAGAAAGAGAAAGTGTTACTGTGTTTTAAACAGACTGAAATGCATGAAAGACTTTTTATGCCAGTTTGTTCTCCAAACTAGATTAATCTGCAAGACTTATTTGTGATTTGTTTCTTGTGCTAAATTCTCACGTCAAAGATGTTAGAAATACAATTAAAAACTGCCATATGTCTTAAAAACCCAATTTTATCTCATTGTGAGTTCTCTTAAACTGCAAAACCTATCACAAGAATTGCCAATACAAGTAAGTAAAAGTCACTTTCACATGTCTATTTTATTTTGGACACTCTTTATTGCCTGAGTAAGTCAATCTCAAAATCTAGGTAAGAACATCCCACTGATATCAATAAATCCAATATTATTTTAACTTCATTCTCAGCAACCTAACACATTCCTATGAAAAAAAGGCAAGATAAAGGCTGATGACTTTCCCATAGCTGACTAAAATTAAATTTATTCTGTGCTTTCCTGCTGTGTTTCTCTCTCCTCCCACCATTAGTCTGGAGAGTTTGAAGGAAAGATAAACTGCCATGCATTTGTATAGTGTCAGCGCAATGGGAAGTGCAAAGGTCTTTTAATGATAAACCATGTAATGACAGACTTTGCAATGCAGCCTTGAGAATGATAGTGTCAGTGCCCTTGGTGCTAAGTTCATTCTTCACTTGACAAGTTGATGAATAAAGGTGCCTTCAAACAGGAATTCTGAGGACACTCATGGTGTTGTCCTTGATGTACATAATTCTGCCTCTGTGAAGTCTTATTCCAATACTCTCAGTAGCGATCCTCTTAGCATGGGTTCATTATGTGCATTGCCTTAGGTTGTTGGAGCAGGATATTGTTCTGGGGACACATTTCTCTAAGTTAACAAAATTAATTTTTCTCTACCCTTCATATTCCTGAGGTTGTTTTCTCTTTTTCTGCAGACCATCTCCATCGAATGAGGCTGCCTACTTCTGGTAGCTCTGGTATCTCAGCTGGCGTCTACTCTCTTCTCCTGCACCCCTCTGAAGTCCAGTGCAGAGGCCAAGGAGTGACGAGACAGGCTGAGATTCGAAGACCTTAAAGGTCTTTTCCAACCTACAAATACAACCTATTGTAAATTAAACCTTTGCAAGTGGTTACAACCCGCAGGCTGGTTTCAAAAGTGTGTTGCCAGACACTCGTAAAGCACTACCAGCCACCTTGTCGAGTCTCTCACCACTTCCCGGGGCGTAACTGGGACCCCAAAACCCGCCGGGCATTGCTCCGGGCGTTCGCTCCTCTTGCCCGGGGGAGGATACGTCCCTGGAATGGGGGATCAGCAGCGAGGAGGCCGAGGGCTCGGGGGGACACCCCGGTCCACCTCCCGCCCGGCGGCGTCGGGGAAGGCGAAGGGTGCGGCGCGGCCTCCCGCCCTCCTTGCGCCGAAACCACTCCCCGAAGAGAAAGTCACCAGGGGGTGGGGAAATGGTGACAGCTCCAGGAAGCCGCCGGCGGCACGGTGAGACACCGAGGGGAGGCAGCCCGCGGGGTGGCAGCTCGCAGCCCGCGCCCGCCGCCGCCGCCGCCATGGGCTCCCCGCAGCGCCCGCCGCTCGCCCACGTCTTCAAGGGGACCTTCGTGCACTCCAGCGCCTCCGCCCCCATGGACATTCTGCACGGACACCTTCTGGGGGTGGACGATAACGGGACAGTGAGTGCGGGGCTCGGGCGGGCTGTCTCGGTCCCCGGCTCGGTGCGGGCGGCGGGGGGCGATGCCCGGCAGTCCCTCCCGGGCCGCTCCGCGGGGGCGGTGGTCCCCGCTCGCCCCGCTCGCCCCCAGGCTCCGCGGGGGGCGGTGAAAATTACCCTTTTCGGCCCCGAGTCCGCGTCCGGGGGTGGCGAGGGGCAGGGTCTGCTCCGCCGGTCCATGGGGAGAAAGCGGAAAATTTTCTCACTCCCGTCTGTCGGGGCAGGCGCCGCGCAGAGGGATTTCGCACTTGCGGGAGCTGGAGGTAGCGGGGATGGAGCGTCTCCTCGGCACGAGTCTGCAGTTGGCGTAAATCTGCTTTTGAGGTGTGCTGAGTGTTCCCAGAACAGCAGCGCGCCTAGACCTGGCATTCTTTCAGATTCTCAGTTTTCTTTCACTTTCACAAGCTGGTTCTTCATTCTCAAAGCATCTGAATAGTGATTGTGAATAATTGCTGTGTACCCACTGCACAGTTGTCCAAATGAGGCTTTTTTGTCTTCTTGCCACAAAAACCACCTAACATGCCATATACCCATAAAGAGTTACAAACATGGTGATGTTGGGCATGTTGGTAGTACGAGCCAAGGTTAAAACAAGCGTTGCACTTACTGATAATGCACAATTGAGTCTGGCAGGGAAATAATGTCATTCCCTTAACAGTATCACACTTGAAACTCAGTTTCACAGTGCAGGTTGTGTGGGCATGGGGAGCCTATGCAAAATTTAAGAAAGCCCTTTTCTTTCTTGTGGCTAAATAACAGTATGTCAGGCTTCAGTAACATTTGAAATCTGTGCAAAGCACATTTTGAGCCCTAACAGTGTTCATTTTCTCTATTCGCACCACTCCCTGAGGGTCTTTTTCAGGACAGCCCTCTTACAGCTGTTGAGGAGTCTGGTGCAAGGTGTATCAAAGCCTGTGAGAAGCTGTATTTTGATGTACAGGAGGGGAGCAAAAACTTGCATAATTATGTATTGTTCACTAAAACAATAGAGTTGAATGAAAAAAAGCCTTGGCTGCTGTAACTCAGGTGCAGAAGGCAGAAACTCATACCCCAACCCACTCTCTTTAATGGCAATTTCTGGAAAATTGTCTCTACACAACATCCATAGGAAATC
Organism: Acanthiza pusilla; assembly: GCA_036630365.1. Taxonomy (NCBI): domain Eukaryota; kingdom Metazoa; phylum Chordata; class Aves; order Passeriformes; family Acanthizidae; genus Acanthiza; species Acanthiza pusilla. The sequence goes on from JAXCHO010000095.1 coordinate 4,134,170, forward strand.
AAGATTTTTTACTGATTTTCTTGAAAAAGAGTTACCTTAGTAAGCTACACCTAAGGATCTGTGCTTTCAATTATGCTCTTTCCTTCTCCTAGGGAACAAGGATACACAGCATACTGTTTCCCTTGCATAAATTGACAGAACTTATTTTAAAAAAAATTCCATTAAAACACTATTTTCCTAATATTAATATCTACTAGAGCACAGTAACAAGTACTTTTATTTTATTCTCTTTCTATTACAAATTCTTGGCATTTTAATATTCCGGGGGCTCATACAGTGAGTATCCCATATGCTCTCTTCCCTCCCCATTACTCCTAAAGTATGTAGAACAACCACTGGAATCACAGAAGACTTGACTTTTCAAGAAAGAGAGTTTGAAAATTATTTACCTTTACTATTCAAATTTGCACCAAAACTGCTTCTGTATTTCTCCCAAAAGACGTAAATTTAACTAACAGGTGTCATTGTTTTGCCCCATGTTGCTGACTCCATGATGGAAAAATCTTACATGGTCTCTGATACTGGGAATAGATCAGCTGTGTGAGCTGGGCCTTTGCAGGGTGAGTCTCTGCATGTCCTCCAAGGGATGTAAAATGTCATCCCTCTCTGCTCCAGATGAAAAGGAATTTTTATGAAGAAAAGCACTGTGTTGTGAATAATAAGAAAACCCATATTATCATCAAGCTAGCAAAGTAAGGACCATGTTTAACTGAGTGGTTCACAGAGCAGTGTAGTGTCTCTCTTGAGGAACAGCAAATAGGGCAGCATTCCTCAGGGTAAAGAAAACATAGGTGCAAAATGTGAGTTGTTATTGAAATCTTAGTGTAATTATCCTAGGTGAGCAGAATACTGAGTAAACAGAAAAAATATTAAGGTAAAAGCTCTTGTGGGAGTCATGAAAAGAGCAAGTGTTGTGGAATAAGGGTTAATATATTTGAGTAAAAGTGTTTGGTTTAAGCCAGTTGGGACAGTGAGTGGACGTATGTCAGCTGTACAAGGAGGAAGGTACCAAGGTACCAACACCCCTCTGGACTTCATCGCTTGGCCTTTCTCAGCAGGTCCAGCAGTTCCTTTAGCAGCTGGGTCTACTGTGTATTCTTGTCTCTCCTTTAGCCTCACATCCCAGTTGTGGGAACTAGGCAAGCAATAGGCATGATGTCTCTAATTGCGAAAGTAATTTTATAACTGTGGGAATAGAGAGGGAAGAGAGCATGTGGGACGGGAAAAGAGGGATGGACCCCTCCTCATGTTTATCTTCATCATGTTCACTCTAGCCAGAAGCAAAGTAAGACAGGCACTGCTGGATCCAATCAACCCATGTTCCTTCAGCCAGTCTCATTCCCTTTCCATTCTTCATTAGCAAAATATTTGCACTGTGTTGCTTGGAGGCACTCAAGAGTTTGCTACAGTGGGGATGATTCGCTGTTTAGTTGACCAGCTAAGCTTTGATGGAAGAGCTTTGGGCATCACTTGGAATAAAGAAGGCCTGAGTAAGTCAGAAGCATAAGGATGTCTTTATCTTTGGATCCTTTAGTGGCATTACATGGGTAACACATGAGAACTTGCAGGAGTGTTTGGACAATGGTGTCAGCAGACACTGATTCTGCATTTTGTGATATATTTTTCCAAAAGTGTCAATTATTCTTCTTGACTTCCTTCTTTAAAGCTTTAAATCTTCCTTCTTTAAAGCTGGAGCTCTTAGTCTTGCCTGTGCACTTCTCTTGGCTCTGTAGTGACACTGCTCTAGGATTTTTTCTTCTGCAGTACTGAGGTGCAGAACTGATTTAAAGAACAATGCATCAGGTTGGTTACCTTGAATGCACAAGCAAATACTGGAGCAAATACCCAGGCATAGGATCCCAAAGACCTTAAAGCATTTAGTATTGGAAATGTGTCTAAAGCAAATACATCTAAAATCAATGGGGAGCATCTCTTGGCTGACTAAAGTGTTCCATTGGAAGTTTGTTTGAAAACAGTGTAGGTGTCTTGCTGATTTACCCACAGCCTCATTCGACCATAATGTCAGGTTTACAGCTGGTTTCATGTATCCAGCTTCCTTGAAACATTTTTGCTTCATTTTTCCGTGATTTAAGTATTTTATTTTTTCTTCACCCTCAGAGTACATAACAGCCACTGCTTTTCCATGGCAACGCCTGTTTCCAGAATTTGTCATCTGGTGTTTCATGTTTCTCTCTCTAATTTTTTTCCTCCCTCTTCGCTGGTTTCCCCCCAGCAGCTCTAACATTGCTCATTCTGCATCCATTTTGACTTCAGTATCCGAATAACATTTTCTTTATTGCACATCGGATACTTCAGTGGGTCTGTATTCCAAGCCTTCTGTAGTTATACAGTTAATTAAGTTGGCTGTTTTCCTCTTTGCAAGGAGGATGATACTGCTTCTTGTGAACTATTAATGGAATACTATAGTCTTGCAATTTTTGCTAGTGGTATTTTTTTATATGGCATTGTTTTAATATCTGTTTCTGACTAAAAATTTAAAACATCTGCTTCTTAGACAATATAAATCATACCATGACCACCATAATTGATTTAAAATACTAGACAGCCAATAACTTCTTGTCTACAGTTTAGCAGCCTTTACATTTTAGCAGACTTTGTTTATTTTTGTCTGTGGAAAAACAGAAAATGGTAAATTTCTATGCAAAAGAAACATAACCATAAAAAAATTGCAAGCAAATAACTGTTAAACAATGCTTTTTTGGTCCTCTTTCTCCTCCTCCTAAGTTCTTTCCTATCGCCTTTTTACAAGTGCTAGGTCTTGCCTTTTAAATTTTTTTTTTTAACTGTTGCCCTAGAAACTGCTGTCATGAGGGTGATACAGGCCCTCAGTGTGGACACCTTCCCACGAGCAGAGGGGTACTGGTAGCAGTAAAATTATTCCCTTGAACTTAGGGAAATGAGCTCTTACACCAAGGGAGTAATGAATTGGCTTCTGGCAGAAGCTGTGGTTAGGCAAGAATTTCTGTAAGCTCAGTTCAGCAGTCTTTGGCCAGGGGAGACATCCAATTCCTCTAAATTGTCAAGAGCTGAGGAAACTCGGATCCCACCTGGAGCCTGTAGCAGGCATTCCAGTTCCTAGGCTTCACAATCGCTGCTCCTTGGGGAGTTGTTGTGCCTATTATTGATAGACCAGAGAGCCAAAGAGTTGAGAATTCAGCTGCCAAGAGTCGTGTTGTAGATTAAAATACCACGGAATTAAAAAATATATAGAAAATGTGCTAAAATTCTGACTTGACAACAGCAACTCATCATCAGTAGACCCGATGTTCTCTAGGAGTCAAATGGGGTTGAGTTTCACTGCAGACTGTAGCACTTTATTTTGAAATAAACAAAGATCTCAGCATCCTTTTAGCCTATTCTGTAGACTGAAAATATTATTCACATTTTTCCCCCCAATTTCTTTTCTCATCCTAGGCTCTGAAAAAATTTAGAAAGCCTAACCCAAGCAGAAAATGAGAAAATACTTAGCTCAATGTCAGTCAGTCGTAGGCAAAGCAGGTAATTTGACCCCTCTGGTTGTGAATACCGTAATTGCATTCCCGTAAGGCTGTTGAACACCTCCCCAGCAAGTGACTGTAGTGCTGGCATGATGTTACCTTACAGGACACTGAGGTCTGTGCTGTTCTGCCTGTGTATTACCTGAGAAGGAATTAATTGTTTTATTGCAAGTTACAAGGTGGGTGTGGTTATTCAACAGATTATGAGAAGGTATTTCAAAATCATGCTTGATAGTCAGGAAGAACAAGTGTTTCAGTGCAAACCTAAGACCTTAGTAGTAAGTGTGTAAAATTGGTTGTAATATACAACTTGTTTTGCCTTCACATAAAGCTGATGTGGGCTGCACATTTAATGTACCTAATTATGTTTTCTTTTTTTTAGATTGTGTTTATGGAACAAGCTGATCAGCTAGAGCAACTGGCTGAGACGTGGGGGTTCAAAACATCTGACATAAGACAACTGAGTAAACAGTATGTGTTTTGTTTTGATTAATTTCAGCTAATGCAGTTTATTCTTTGAGTGAGGTAAAGTGAGATTTTGAAATACATTTTGGCAGGGAGCATATCAAATCCATATAATGCCCATAAATTTAATGGGCAAAACTCCATTTCAGTGCGGTGAGAACTCTTTACCCAAGGCTGCCTGTGTTCTGGATGGGGCTCAGAGGATGGACAGTTCGTGTGCTTTTTGCATTCCTTGGTCTGGGACTGCAGACTTGGCTGAATGGTGTATATGGCACAGAACAAAATGCCATATTTAATTTTCAGGCATGATCACTTCTGTGCTCACAGAAGTAAGTGCCATTCTTTCTTGAGATTACATTTAATATCCCTTTTGTTACCAGTGGGCTGTACCTAACATGAAACTCTAGACTTGGAAAATGTAGGTAACACTGACACTGCAGATATAAAACTCATTTGCTTGGACTTTGACACACTCCATAATAAAAATTAATACAATTAGAAGATTTAAACATTCTACACATGCAGCTTTTGATTTCTCACTATGTTGCAGCTAGAGAATTTATTTTTTCTTCAGCCAGTGAAATCCCCCTACTTTATGGGGAAGTGAAATAATTTTGGACTGTATCTAGTACACTTTGTATGTAGTAGCACTGTAAATGACTTGTGGCTTAGAATTGAGAGCTGCAGCATCCTTCTAATTATCAATTGTTAAAAAATGTGTGTGCTTTGCTGAAAGGCTAATCATACTGTATATATGAGTCATCAGATATTTTCTTCTCTTGAAATAGCCTGAGGAAAATGGAAGGTGCTGAGAATATGGATCAGATTGAGGAAGACCTTCACCATTTATAGCCTGCAACAAAAGAGAAAGAAGAGAAATTAAAAAGAGACAAAATACAGTTCATTCAGTAGGCAGGGAGAAGGAAAGAGGAGTGAGAGAAATGCAATAAGGAGTTTCAGCACAAAACAAAATAGTTATAACAACTTCCTAGTCATGTTGATATATCCATCCCTGATATTGCATGAACATTATGTGAAAACATATAGTTTTACAGTTCCATTGTAAATATACCTTTTCTGACAAGATACTGAGCAGAGCCTTCTTCACCTGTGTCTGTGTCAGTGTTTTTAGACACAGTGTCTGTTCTTCCATTAAACCTTGAAATTCATTGATTTTATATGTCTATATAGACATATAAATAATACAGAGGAAAACTGTAAAACTGGCACATAGGAAATCACATTTTATAAATATAATGGTCCAGAAGCTAGAGGCATTCCATATATCTCTGTATTAGGAAGCAAGACTGTGTACAAATCCCTTTTTCAGGTGGGTTCTAGAGTGGAGTAATTTTAGTTATTGTGAAGTCAGTTTGCCTTAAGTTGTTGGCATTTAGGGTAGCCCAATATTAGAGATAATTGGATTCATCGTGCTCCTACACTGGTTTTGTCACCGTTAGATATATGTAGTTGGCTGTGTAAATGCTATTACTCAGCTGTTTCATGCCAAAAAGTGTAAATGGAGTTAATAGGCTGATGCTGGAAAAGACAGATTAATCTGTACTTGCTGTTTGCTCTGGTGGATTTTACTCAAAGGTACTGTTTAAAACAAAGCTACTTACTGTGGAGAACTTTGAGGCATTCTGGATTATTATAACTTTGTTTTCTTTCCGTAGTGAGTTCTTCATGCCAGGATTGGTTGATACACATATTCATGCCCCTCAGTACTCATTTACTGGTACGAGAGTAGACCTGCCTCTTTTGCAGTGGTTGACTTCCTACACCTTCCCGACAGAAGCCAAATACCAGGACAGTGGTTTTGCAGAAGAAGTGTACACCAGAGTTGTTGTAAGTCCTGCAAACAACATTTTGACGACATTAATTTTTGTGTAATGTAGGTATGTTTTCAGAAGGTCAGCAGAAAGTGTAGAGCATGTTTTACTGTCATGGAAACCAGATAAAACCAAGACAGCCACTGTTCTAATTGCTTGCTAAGATTGTCTGTTGCTAGTTCTAGTCTTGTTCTTTTGTTGCTGGCAATATAGTTAATTTAATCACGAGGTTAACATTGAACTTCTTTATCACCTTTTCTGAATAAAATGACTGGTGTTTAAGACTTCTCTCAAAATAAATACAGCCGGCAGATGAAGACAACCTCAGTGCAGAAATAGCCAAGCACAGTAATAAAAAATATAAATCAGGGGATATTTCCTTTTCTGTACAAAAATCCTCTATTATGAAATCACCTTCTGCAAAAACTACATAAAAAAGAAGATGCTTCTCATAGGCGACAAATGTGGGGTGTTTTGGAGTAGTAAAGGAAGACATTTTTGCTGCTGAGGTTCTTGTAATTGGAATGTCTTTCACTGCAGAGGCTTTAGATGGAGTCTCTCAGTGGAATTGTGGGACCGAGAGAGTCTGTGTTTGAGCTAGACTGGTTGTGAGCAATTTAAAGGCTTTAAGGCACTGGGTGGACAGCCAGTAGCTAAGTCATGTTACAGAGTACTTGTTCTGTGCTATAACTGAAATTTATCCTGTAATAGGAGAACTGAAATATCTTCAACAGATTAAATTATTTGGCCAGCATAATTTGCCTTGCATTTGTCTACTACTGTGCAAGCATCTGTTGTCAATACAATAAAATAACAAATCTGAAATAAATAGTTATACTGTTCCTTGCCACACAAATTTAAAAAGAAATTCCATTCTGCCATCTGCTGTGATAAAAACATGTGGGAACAGCTTGGTCATAAGCTTTAGTGACAAGCACACATTCCTTCAGCTGCTTAAACCATGGAGATGACCTCAGCTTCCAGCTGTGTGCCCCACCACTCTGTTACAGTGCAGACTGGGGGACCCCAGCACAGCTAAAAAGCTCTCTGTGCAAGGTGTTTCACAACATCATCTGGAAAAGAGCTGCCAGTGAGAGATGGAAGTTAGCTGTGGCAGCCTCAACACAGGTTAGGGAGGCTCTCCCTCACGTGTGTCCAATAAAACAGGGTCAGGAAAACGCCTTTGCCACAGAAGACCCAGAATACGAGTCACTCCACAGTGTTTGGTGGGGCCAATAATCACCGTCAGCTGTTAGGAACAGGACTAAACCTGCTCCGACTAGATATTTTTTCATAACTATCATTGTGCTTTTGAAGTTGTAATGAAAACACAGGGTTTTTTTTTTCAAATCAATATCCTGTTTCCAACAAACACTTTCTGTACTCAGCAAAAGCAATAATTTAGGTGAAATTTGCCTGCTTTTAGCTGGAATCTCCTCTTCATGCTGATGATTTGGAAACAAAATGTTTTTGGATTTCATTTAACAAGGTTGTTAGAATTTCATAAGTAGAGAATTCAAAATTTTAAAAGCTAAGAAAGACAGAGGTAATGACATTGTAATTTTTGTCACTCATTTTTGGAACTCTTAGAGACTTTCATTTGAATATTGTAAGATAAAGACAGAGCTTGGCTTCATGTTTTTCAAATAATTAGCTCTAGCCTTCTCAAACATTGTGTTGGATGTCACACCTTCTATCTCATTAAAAAAGGAAAAGCTAAAGAAAATTCTCAAATCACTGGGCAGCCAGAATCCAAAACTGTAATTTAAACCTGTATGTTGGATAAGTAGTCAATATAGTTTTTATCAGTCCCAAGGTCGAGAAAGTCTACAAATTTCATAATGAATTAATGTAACTAAAATTGCTAATTGCTAAATGTAACTAAAATTGTTATTTACTGTTATGTTACCCAAAAGTAATGTGAAAGAGTGTCCCCCATCATTTCCTTTCAAACATTATAGTAGATAAATAGTTAGTTTATAGTGGGATCAGTTGTGCTCAGTTTACTTTTACAGTTAAGCTTGTTACTTTGTATTTGGGGACAGCAAATAAATTTGATACATGAAAACCTGACTAGTTTTTCCAGCTAGATCAAGTAGCTAAAAGAAAATTGCCACTTTCACCAAAAACCTTGCTTTGCTAACACTAGATAAACAGTGCTTCACTGTGAAAATTGGAGAGCCTTTCGTAACTAGGAAATAACAAAAATTACTAGTTGTTTGTATTTCTAAATATAAGTTGGAGTGTTTCAAGTTTGGGGGAGGGAATATAGACTGGTTTCTATGGGTATAGCCATTGCAAAAATTCTATGAGGAATTTTTTTATTTATTAACACTCGGACTTAAAAAAGAGCTATTATGAAATTACAAATCTATATTTTACCTTCCCACTTCAGTGCACAATTTCACAATAACTAAATGTTCTTGCAGTTTGAAATGAGTCTGCCTGTTCTGCATTTTGGCAGCTTTGCTGGTTTTTTTTTCGAGACAGTTGAAACTGATTTCTTTTTTTAGAGACGAACTCTAAAGAATGGCACGACTACAGCTTGCTACTTTGCAACAATTCACACAGACAGTTCTCTTCTTCTTGCTGAAATTGCAGGTGAGACAAATGGTGAATTTTGACGGATATTGTGTGGATCATGGTAGCTGAAAGAAACTGAGTTTAGGAGTTTTAGCCTAGCTAGAGATCTGTCTTTCTGCAAATTTGTTTTTAATTCATTGTACCTGTCACACCGTGTCCCCAAACCCCACCTGTTACCCTTGTTCACTTAAGCACCTCTGTCTGCTTTTGCTACTGCTTGTCTCCTCACTCCAAATCTGCTGTTGCCTGAGCCTGAATTAGGTCTGCTGGATTTGTTCTCCAGCTGCAGCTCTCTGCTCTTTCTAATCTTTTCTTATTTGAGGTTTAAAAGAACTGACGGACAGGAGGCCCAGTCAGTGCATTAATTTCCTGATACTCCGAGGTTTCAGGTGATAATCAGTGTCAGAAATCTTTACACCTCCTCTGAAACTGGAGAAGTGGAAGCTGCATCATAATCTTATCCTTCCTTTCTGTTCACAGTTGCAAATGCCTGCTGCTTGAAAATATTGTGGTTCTTGCAGGATTTCTCAAGTCTCAGACAGCTCCCAAAGCAGAGAAATTTAGTAAGAACCTCAGATTTCATCAAAAATTACTTAGTCTTTCTGATTTAGTAGGAAAATTTTGAAGGCATTGCGTTCAACAACGCAAAAAGTAAAAGTGGACAAAGAGATCTGATTAAAAACCACATTTGACAGCTTAGAATTGAATATTATATACGTGTCTTACACATGAGTTCTGATTTATTCATCTAGCATGGATAAATCTCAAGAAAGAGGCTAGAATAGATCTGGAAATTTCTCCCTCTAACTGCATGTGGGAGGCATGTTAGCAATCTTGTTCCTTTCTCTTGAGGAGAGATGGTTTGCTGAGATGTTTGTGCCTTTTCTCGTCTCCAGGCAGTCATCTACTACAGCTACTGTACTTTGATGCTAGTGTTTCTCATGCACTGTTTCACAGCCATCTTCATACACTACTGTTAGGAGTTCTGGTTGTGGTTAAACTGCAGCAACCTAGTTCTCATTTATAAAGTTGATTACTAATGTGCAAGAGAACTCCTGTTTATTTGGTGTTTGTTTCCTATTTTCCTCTTTTCTTTTTATCCTTAAAGGTCACAAGAATGATCCCAACTTAGAGATATGACAAGAGCATAAATTCTGTTCATTTAAATGAAGCTGGGTGGGTGGACTATAGTTTTTTATTTCAGTACAAGCTTTGATAGTGATTTCTGAGGAGCAGTGATTCTGAGATTTATATTCTAATGCATCTCAACAGATAAATTTGGTCAACGAGCATTTGTTGGAAAAGTCTGCATGGATGTGAATGACAGTGTGCCACAATACAGAGAGATTACTGCTGACTCTGTCCAAGAGACAGAAAGGTAAAATGATAAAATTGATGGCATAACCTTTTAAAATAATTTCATACATCTGAAAAGTGAATGTGAGTCTCACTAAGAGATTACAGGTGTGAATTTATTAGGAACATGTTTTTTTTCTTCCAACAGTACTGTCCCTTACAGTTTTGGCAATTCCTGCACACCCAGCTGCTGCACAGCCCAAGTAGCATCACCCTGGCTTTTCCAAAGAGAGGGAGAACCCACAGATCTAGGATTTGAGAGAATACATGTATTTTCTGCCTCCTCTTTTCCCTTTCACAGCTCTGTGTGTGGAGGTTATGTGACCTGACATACAATGGTGAGGTGGCAGCTTGTCCCCATTAACTTCTGAGCTATTTCCTTCCACCATTTAGGTTAAAGTTTTTTTCAGGTTGTAGGAGTCAGCTTCCATATACCCTATTTTAAGCCTCTCTTCTCCCTCGCAACACTAGTCAAGCTACTTCAGCACACAGCTGCAAGAGTGAAGGAGAATCAAATCAAGGCAATGCTTGTAGTGGAGGAGAACCAACACTGGAGTATGGCAGTCTACTGTCTTATGTTTCTCCTGTCTTTCACAACCATGCTCAGAAAATGATTAAGCAGACATACAGCTCTTCTCATGAGACAATTATTTACTTGTATAAATGTTTCAAGTGTCATGCTGAAAGGGAAAACACCTAAGAGTAATATAAATATCTTACAGCGGTTGTGTGAAGTCAGTATCTTATTTTTACAAGTCAGGCTAAAGCATGACAATGAAAGTCAGAAATGGTCATGAATTTCTAATGGTGTTTATATTTAAAGAAATTTTTAAAACATGTAGTATTAGTTTCTTTTACTCTACTAACATTTTTTCCTCTATACAAATCCCCTGTTTTCATAATACAGCACAAGTCCTGCCAAATGGGCCTGAAAGCTGCAGAACTTCCAGATCTGATAGTTTTAAAAGTTTCAGAATGACCTAAATAACTTTCTTTTAAGTACCTATCTTGTGCCTCCAACTATTCCTTTTTGATTGTGTAATAAGAAATGTTTCTCAGCTTTGGGTGAGAGATTGCCGCAAGTACTCCAGAACCATCTAGGGAAGAGAGCTGTGTGCTTCTTGGCATGGATCTGGAGCACTTACCTGAATCACAGCAATACAACTGCAGAAGGACAAAAAAGCTGTTTCTTTAGGAAGGCAACACTTCAGTTGTTTTTTGGTGTTTGTTTTTTTAAGAATCTAGAAATGTTAGAAAATGGACTACACTCATTTGTTACTTACAGTTTACCTCCAGAAATATTTATATTGTATACGTGAAAGTAAGATACAATTCCAAGTGCTTCATTTATTAAATTAAAATTCAAGAATTTGAATCTACCATTCTCTGTCAAAGAGGATTTAATAAAATAATAAAAATAATAAAATAATAATAATAAAAAGTTAATGAATTGAAGTCTATATAGTCATATATGGTACTAATAGTTATAGTCACCTGCAAAGATGAGAACCTATGTTCAAGTCTGTTCTCCTGCCACAGAAGACAGTGATTTGAAGCTGAGCTTCTCTCCTCATGGACAAGTACATAAGCCAACAAACTGTAGGGTATATTTGCTAAACATTTCATCATATTTCATCCATTCTGAAGTGGCTCACACTGTTCAAAGAATGTGAAAAAGAATGAAAACAGCCATATTGGAGTTTTGGCTTGTCACCTGAGCATTATACTTCTGTCAGGGTTCCTGCTCAAGTGAATATTTTATTATAACAGGTTAATCAGTAAGAGAAGAGACAGGCAGATGTCTAATTCACTTTGCATTTTGGCCTTCAAAGTTAGACAATGGTGGGCTCAAACTGCTTTGGTCACTGCAGAAGCTGAACTCAGGTCTCTCACTTCCATCTGGTGGTCTTGCACTAGCTTCAGTGCTGTGAATCTAGCCTTTAGCATCATTTATTTTTCCCTCTGAAGATATTTGATAAAATTGATACAATGTGTGTTGTGATCAAAATTACGCTGTTTTCTCACTATAAACTATGACATAAAAACTGACAGAGATCCTGTCCAGAAAGCGTCTCAAACAGGCTTTCAAAAATTACATACAGACACTGCACAAATGGACTTTTTAAGAATTTCCTTCTTCCAAAGTCAGAGGAAGTTTAATTTGCTCCTCTGCATTGTCAGTAGTGACTGCTTGGGGTTTTGTGTAGAGGTCTGAGGTAGCTTATTTAACAGAGTAAGTAAATCTTTGTTTTCCAAAAGGTAGATCATCTGTACCCTAACATTGTTATAAGCATTTCCAGAAAATCAAGGGCTCTTTAAATGAACAAGGACATATGCATCTACTGTAAGATATAAAATATTGCTGCATCTTTTAAAAATTGGATTTTAAAAGAATTTGACACTGCAATTTAAATTAATGGACAGGCAAATTTAAGCTTGGTTTGTTTTCTCCTTCTCTAATATTGCATCTGTAGCTTATAATTATATTTTCAATTCATTTAATTTAGCATATGTTTGCTTTTCAGGGAGAGCTCAGAATAATTACCACTTGTCTAATGCTAATTATTGCAAATGAAAAAACAATAGTCTGTGTGTTCAGGATCAAAGTCAAAACTAGCATAATTTGGTGTCACTATACTGAGTTCATTTTGTTCCCTCTTTTTATTTCATCTGAAAATCTGCTTCAACTTTTTGTAAAAAACGGATCTATACCTGTAATGTTTAACAGGATATCCAAATTTATATTTTTTATAATTTATAACATAGATGACAGATTTATAACAACTTTATTTCTACCCTTTTTCAGGTTTGTTAATGAACTACTGGAAAGGAAAGTAAGTAGAGTTCTTTCTTGCATTCACTTCTGTATTCAGAAGATGCTTTGTGAATATATTAAATAGTTTATCCTGCCATCCAAAGCTGTTGTCTTAGAGACAAATCAAGAAATATACATCTTTCTGTGTAATAGACAGATATCATCACTCTGAAACATGTTCTGCTAGTCACATTGAGAAATGGACTTGTAACAGTGTAGAGTCAATTTTCTGTGCTCAGAGCAGTGCAATGTCCCGTGTGTTTCTCTATTGAGTTTGAAATACCTGGCTTCCTAGAAAGTACAATTTTCTATTAAAGAAAGATGGAGTTATCACTCTGTGATACGAAAGTAGACTAATTAAAGTAATTCTCACCAGCAGAAGTCATTGTTTTCTCACTAGAGTTACTAATCCACTATAAAATCAATATTTTGGGTCAGCACATGTTTTGCACTGTGTTTCTAAAGAAATTTAGACTTACAGTCCTGTGGTAAAGATAGAGGTTTGTACTCCAATACCACAACCAGTAGTACTTTTCGTATCAGCCTTTAGTTTTCAGTGGCTTCTTTTGACATTCTATCTCAAAATATTCAAGAGCACATGTCTTGAGTTTAATACCTAAGCCATATGTATTACAAGAGTAATTTGGCTAATTTCCAAATACCTGAGCTCCTTTTCTCTGGCAGATAATACAAGAAAATTCAGTCCATATTATGACTTACTGACTTGTGCGCAACTCTTGCCTCTGACTGACAGCAGAACTGTAATGCTATTGACTATTTTTAATGAAAATTTTAATCTAGAGGTGTCAGCACATTGTAAACCTCTGTAAGTCTTGGAGTCTTCTCCGCTGTCTCCTACTGTGTAGTATATCTGATTATACCACTATTCTTCCTGCCTAGGGAGTATAGGGACAGTTTGTTGCTATTATAAGTAGAGAAGATTGAACAGGAAAATGGCTTTGGTTTTACAGAAGCTTCTTGTTTTGCATCATTTGACTTATTTCTCATCATGTGTATAGAACTGTCAGCAAATATGAAAGAGTATTCAGTGCTGCTGAAGACTAATAAAATCGCAGTGACTTGATGAGTGTTCTAATGAAAACAAATTCTTTAGTAAAGTTAATTAAAATTGCTTTATGAGACCCCCACTTTAATTCTCCGTTTCTGCAATGAAACGTCTAATGAAAGCAAGGAAATGACTATACACCTTAATTTGAGTTGTCAAGGATGCAGTAAGCAATAAGCAGTAAAGACAAAACGCAATTGCTATGTAAATGCTAGTCTTACTTATGGTTACTGGAATATATATGCATAATACAAAACCTGTCTTTTTATTATTTTTAGTATCCCAGAGTACACCCAATAATAACCCCCCGCTTTGGCCCCTCCTGCACAGAGGACTTGCTGAGTGCCCTTGGTGATTTAGCACAGACCCATGATCTCCGTGTGCAGGTGAGCTTTGAGAGCTCTGTGTGCAATTTAAATGCTGTGGACATTTGACCATCTGAAGATACCTCCAAGAGGAGCTATCTGTCTGCTGCCCTGATCGCAGCATCCACTGTCTTGTTGACTGCCTCTCTCTTTTACCGCACAGTCACATCATGTATTATTTCATCTAGTATTTTAACATCTTCCAAAAACTAAGTGGGCTGTTGTGTCACCACTCTACTGGGATGGACCTGTGCACCATCTCATATCACTTTCAATGGAACAAATGGAGCTTAGTCTTTGGGTTCCGTGAATACTTTGGGTCTGACGAAGAAAGAAATCCAAGGACTAAATCTAACTACAGGCTTTACAAATACTAGTTCCTATGAATGTATGTTTAGCACCACTATATTACTCAGGAGGTAGTAATGTCAGCCCAGTGCTGTTTAAAGGACTCACTGCTATGCATTCTCTTACTGCAGAGTCACATCAGTGAGAATGAAGAAGAAGTCAAACTTGTGGAGAGCATGTTTCCTGCCTACCAGAATTACAGCGAATTGTATGATAAAAACAAGCTGCTAACCAACAAGGTAACAACATAAAAACTTCCCCAACGTAACTTAGATTTATCCATGCAGAGAAAACGATGGTTTACTGTATTTACCTGAAAAATCTGTGTTGTTTTGTCAAGGTCAGTGACATCTGTAAAATTGATTTTGTATTCTCTGTTGAGGTGTTGGATCTTTAGACAAGCCCACACTGTTCCTAAATACTTTTGGGGACATGAAAAATAAACGTATTTTATGCTCCCTGATAATTTTCCAAAGGCTCCAAAGAGAATTAGGAGGAGACTAGATCGAGCTGATCATGTAGGAAATGGTAACTCTTGGACAATAACCAGTTATCCTTATATTACTGTGTTCTTGCACACTGGTTTGCCTGAAGATTTCTTCTGTGCTGTTATGGTAGAACCAACTTCATTTTTTTCCTGTGGAGAAGCAGCCCTGCCTGTTGAGTTCTAAGCATCAACCTCACTTGCAGACAGGTGCGCTTTACTGCTCTGACTATGCAAAAGCACTCTCATCTCATTTTACCAGCTGACTTCACCAAGCTGTGAGAGGTACACTAGCCTGAGGAGTTGAAATTCATGAAAGCTTTATGCTGATGAGATAACTGTAATATACCTGCCCACAGTAATTAGAGGTTGGAGTGCGAGGGCATACCTTATTAGACAGCAGAGTGCCCAACAAAAGTGGATATGAACAACATAACTACAGTCAGAGTACCTAAACATCAGTCAAGTTCATTAAAAAATTTGGGAGAGAATTTTCAGAGGCACAAGGGGAAGCTGGAAACTCCCTGGCAATTAGCTGTTGAACCCCCATTTCTGTGTTTGAAATTGTACTCCAATAAATTACTTGTTTACTGTCCTTTTTTTTTGAAAAATCAATACAGACTACTGAAATATACACACAGTATTAACCTTTGTTTTGTAGCACAGTCCTTCACATGCTGATTTGATGTGTTAATGAGTGCTCTAAAGAGTGTGTTTGTGCTGCAAAAACATAGGTCTCAATTTTGTCAGACTTTTATATGCACATAAGTGAAAATGGTAATGAAAAATCATGGTTACTTGTGCTTTCTGCAGTCAGGCTCCCAGTTGTTTGGGAAAGCATTCTGTTAGACACAAGCAGAACGGAACCTCAGATATTCTTCTCTCCCCATCCGCTCAAGCTAAGACACCAAATAATTTTTTTAAGTGTTTTAAGAGCAGGTTTGTTTGGAGCTGTTGCTGAAATATTTCTTTATTTTTAAAAAACAGTACAGATTGGCAGGGATATGCTTCAGCAGCTACTACATGTAGGTTCTTAGCTGAAGACATAGCTATTATCCTTGCATTTTCAGCTACATTGAACTTGATGAGTAGAGATGGCAAGAGTACAGTGCTATTAGGAGATCTTGGTGGAAACGGTCTCTGTGCCAGTCTCAATTTTATGAGCAGATTGCAAGATCTAACAGAGCCTTTGCTCTTATCTTTCAGTGGGCATTTGGCATATGAGGTAATGCCAATTAGATTTGTGTGGAAATAATTGGTTTACGTACTATTAAATTATCCTATCCTATACTTCCATGCTTTGCTTGTGAACTTATTTTTAAAGTCATCTGTGTAGGCTAAGAAATAAAAGTAATTTATCAGTTGCATGAAAAATTAGATTATTTTACTTACAGAATATTTAATCTCTCTCTCTCTGTCTCTCCCCATGGTGCAAACTTTTAGAGAGCCAATTGGAAACATGCTAAGGGTACATATATCTTCCATTGCATCTGATGTACTCCTAGCCCCAGTACTTAATCTCTGTATTAGCTACAAAATATAAATTGTAAATGTTGCTACAGTGCTAGGACAACTGGGGCATTCTTGCTTTTGCTCCTTGAAGCTCTTAGGTCACAGCAGTCACTGAAGGAGCAAGCACCCTGTATTCTTATATTAAAAAATAAAGCTGAAGGAAGGATATTGAGGCATACTGAAGTTAATCAGAATTTTTCCCTTGTGGATTTTAAGAGCTTCATTCAAGAAGTGCATTAATTTCACTTAATGGTAACAAGTTCTTTTTGGCTATTTAAAGCAGTGCAGCGAAACTCACAGCCATAGAAGTAAATGCAATATTGAGTAAATTGGTGATTCTCTTTTTCTTTAGACAGTGATGGCTCATGCCTGTCATCTTTCTGAAGAAGAGCTGAAACTTTTTAATCTTCGTGGAGCTGCAATCTCACATTGTCCCAATTCTAACTTCTCGTGAGTTAAAAAAAAAAAGAAAATAAGAACGATATATCATTAAATAAAACTGGTGTTCATGTAGTACCCAGAGCTGATGCTACCACTGCAAAGCTATGTGTATGATACCTCATTACGCCATAAATGATGTATTGGATTGAACACGACCATTCATCATCCATTCCTGCACTGCGTGCTCTGGAATGGCTTGCGGTCTCTCAGTCTTGCTGTTGCATCTATATCTGTATTGCATATATAGAAATATTTCTTTTCTAAAAAATTGTTTCTTTTGACTGGTCTGTCAGTGGTAGGTTCAAGGCATTTCCCTTTCCCGCTAAAGTGTGCTTACGTTTTGGGGGAGTCGACTATACAGTCTTTCAATTGAGAAGGCATGAGATACTTCATGGTATCCAGCCAGAACAAATAATAATCCAAATCTTGGACTCATTAAAGCACAGTTTTTGTCATAAAATGGCCGTGCAACTCTGCTCTTCCTGAATTTTTTTCTGTATGTATCTCACAGAACATGTTTCTTCTTCCAATCCAGGTTGCGTAGCGGTGTCTTAAATGTGCGAAAGGTTCTTGAACACAATGTGAAACTTGGTCTTGGCACAGGTTAGTAGTTTGCTGTAAAAGTGGTATCTGGAAACTATTGGCAGATACAAGAACCTTCACCTGTTCATATTTAAAAATCAGCATACGTCCAACTTTTTTTCCTCCTTTGTTTTCTTCTCTAGAGTAAGGAATTCTAGGGAATTGAAATCTAGGGCTGGTCCAAAATTGTTTAGAAAGAAAACAAAAATTAGGGAAGAGCTTTGTTCCTGTTGTGAGCTTAAACAGGGCTTGATTGACAACTTTTCAGGTTTCTGTTTTTGCATTATTAACTTGACTGTGTGTGAGAGCACCTTTATTGGGAATTATGCTTTCAGAGATAGTCCTTAGCAGTAGAATTTTTTTGGGTTTACCACATATGTCTCTTCATAACTTCTACTTAAAGCTTATAAAAATTTAACATAGAGAATTATGCCCAAAGTTTGTTTCTTAGACTCTGGTCCCTTCTAGATGTTGCTGGTGGATATTCAGCTTCTATGCTTGATGCTATAAGGAAAACAATGATGGCGTCTAATAGCCTTCAGATCAATAAAGTGAATGAAACAGGACTAACTCTTGAAGAAGCTTTTCAGCTTGCCACTCTGGGAGGAAGCCAAGGTAAGAGGAATATTCTTATTTTCATTTTATTTCCCTGTCTTCATGGGAGATTCACAGATTTTTGGTGTCGGTGAAGTCTAACTTGTGGGCAGAGATAATCCTTCAGTCTCTCATACCCATACTAGGCTTATTAGAGAAAAGTACTCTATTAATGTTGAGAGTTTAATAACAAAATCTCAATGGCTTTTCAGGGCTGTACATTTGCTTTGCAAAGATCCTCAGACTTCTTAGTCATAAGGTCATAAGTGCTTGTCTATTGTACCAGCTGGAAATTTGTTTTCTCAGTAATATCACCTAGAAGAAAAACTGCAATTACTGTAAAATCATGCATTCTATTTGTCATCAGTTTCTAATTTTGCTTGTGCTTTCTGAGCTGTCAGTGAGGCAGTTTGTCGCGAATCAAAACATGATGTAAATCACTCCTCACTTGGGGAAAAGAAGAAAATGTAAACAGGATATCCACTATGGTTGTTTAAAACAGAGTTGCACCTGCAGAATGCAGTCAAATAGCATATGGGATATGCTGGTGGATAACTAATTTTGTCGTGATCAGTGTACACATACAATTAAAAATTTTTAGTGGAGCTGATATGATTTAGCAGAGAGGAAATCCACACAAAAGTGAAAACCTATTATTGTTTCAGTTAGCAGAAATGAGCTCACTACCTGCTAAAGCACTGGTCCCAAATCTTTTCAGTGTAACATCTCAGTCGCTGTCAAAAAGCTCCATTGGGAATTATTAATGAAAGTTTGAAAGATGTAGTGAAAATGTCATCAAACAGGTCTTCTCAGGACTGTATTTGAATTCCCGGAAAGTGTAATGGGGGAAAAAAAGAAGACAGAATATGGTCAGGGAGCAAAAAAGGGTTCTTTTCCCCGCAATATATACTGTTCCATAAAGTGTAAGAATAAACAAGCTGAGACCCAGAAAGGAAAACTTACAAAAATCCCAAACTCATATGAGGTTTCCCTTCCCAGGTACTCTTGTGCTTTTTCTATATTAGGTTTCCTTATGAAAGTGTTAATTTTGTGTATTGATTTTAATCTGTTTTATCCTTACTGAATCACTTTTAAGGGTAGAATATAAATTACTTTTATAAGCTTTCTGTAGCCTGGATATTGCAAGTGAAAATTTCAATAGTGGAAATTTAAATGAGTGATATTTTGTTGGAATAATTTGCTTTGTTAAGACTCTGAAACACTTGTCACCCTCTTGTGTTTAATCTAAAAATTGCATTCTGCTCAAAAACCTGCAGGAACCATTTCAGCTGAAACTAGTAGGTAATCAAAATATTCCATAATTTTTTTGAGTTAACATCTTTAAGATATTGTGATATTCCTGCCACTCACAAACTTCAGTGGAGGCTGAAATTCCTTTGTCAGACCAATTGGAAAACAAATGAATGAATTACCTGCAGGTATTATGCTCTTTGATAACTTGATTTCAGAGTATTGGAAAAATTTACATTATTCATAGATACTTTCTACATCTTAAAACTATCCTGATTTATTTCTAAGGAGACACAAAGGCCTCTTTTTAGGTATTCTAAGCACTTGCAAGCACCAGTCTCTGAAGCTGAATATGTAGGTTTTCAGGGCATGGAAACCTGAGAACCTGAGGTTGTAATGAAACTTGGAAAAAATAAAGCTAAATAATAGACCATAAAACAAGCCTTACAGGTATGTACAAGTCCTTCAGATCTGGCTAGATTTGTTTTCCCACACCATATTTTTCTTTGTTTCTACTAATTGCAACTAGTTTTCCTCATTGGACACCTCTTTTATTATCATATTACTGTATGCCACTGTTGTAATAGGCTTGTACAGCCTTTCAAAGTTCCTTAAACTGTTTAAAAAATGGAATCTAGTACTGCTTTAAGAAGGTGAATGTTATTATAGACTTTACTGTTTCTCTGACTTAATTCATTGCCCCACTTGGAGTTTGAATGTTTTTGTAATATAACCAATTGTTTCTTAAGTGTCCTAAGAACTCAGGTGCCAACATACTCACTATTGACCTTGTTCCTGTGTTTTTCCTGGTAATCAGCTAAATTCTTGTTTGTCTTATGAATATTTCAAGTAAGTTGCCAGATACTTCTACATGGTGGGAAGCGGCTGGTGCTGAAGATGTGTTTGTGAGCTTATTTTCTTCCTCAGCTCTAGGACTAGACGATGTGATTGGAAACTTCGAGGTGGGCAAAGAATTTGATGCACTGCTAATTAACACGAAGGCTTCGGATAGCCCTTTCGACTTGTTCTCTGCTGATGATTTTGAGGTAATCAGAGCAGGATTCATGATCAAAAAAATTAATGGAAATGATGTGGGGAAGGTCCATGATACAGACAGAAAAAGTTTCTCGAGAGTTATTACAGTAAAAGGAATTGGGTGTACTACACCACTGCTGTCTGAGCTTCAGCCTGGAGGTTCCATGTTTGTTTTTCTTCAGAATCTTGCTGACCTCAGTGACAGTCCCACAACACCCTGAACAAAAATGCCTGAATTATTTTTAATGCATGTTTTATTAGCCCAAGACAACAGTTAGGGTTACGTATTTGGAGTGACAAATGCCAGCCAAGAAAATGGGATTCTGTTTCAGTCAGTACTTAGAGTTTAAGTATCGGACTGAAAAATGGCAATATATTCCCAGAGAAATGTTAGGTTGCCTTTATTTCACTACTGTTCCAAAACTAATCAAGCACTCAAGATGGCTAATTTGAGTTAAAGGCACAGTTTTTATGTTAATGTTAAAGCAGCATTGGCTTTATGGTATGTACACACCTTCTCATACAAAAACCTTCTCTGACTAAAAAAGATAATTAAGAACAGTTACTTGAATTTATAGATGTGGTCAGACTGCCTGGAAGCGATTCCAGTGCTTTAAACAGTATTATTTTTCAGTTTAAATGTGAACTTTTTCAGCTAAGTTAGCAGTCCTTAAGACTTTACAAATGTTTAAATTTTGTCTTATTTTCAAAAAGTAGATGATGTATGTTAAGTTTTGATTTTACTGTTACTAGGAATGCTTAGGAGAACTGTTTTTATCAGTTCTTTCAAACTTCAAATAATTATCATCTGGGACAGCAGATATTGCTTTCTGAATTTGTTTTCTCTCATTTTTTTTACAGGACACTCTCCAGAAGTTCCTGTATCTAGGTATGTTTTGATTTTCAACTCACATAGGATTCTCATTTCCTACATCAAACATTGTCTAAATAAATGTAGGGGTTAGTAATAAATCTGTTTATGTATAAATAAGTATATATTTGTTTGCAGTAATTAAAGGTATTTATTCAGCTGCTATATAAACATTAACACATCCCTGGTAATTAGTACTAATATTTTACATTAATAAATAAAATTGATTTATATTTATTTGTAAATATGTCTGGGCCCTGTTTGGCCCGGGGCTGTGCTGCTGCCGTGTTGTGATGTTGAGGTGCCAGGTGCCAGCTCCAGCCACAGCTGTACCATGCCCCAACTGGATTTTTGCCTTTTTGAGGAGCTCTCTGGGTCAAATCAGCTTTCTTGCTGGCTGGTTCCTGAGCCAGTTCAGATACTGTGCAATAAATAATTTTCTGTATAGATACATAATATTTTCAGCGTTTGACTCTACTGAGTATACAGAAAATCCATGACGCTATTGCAGCAGCAGAATGCTCTCTATTTTTTTAAAAAGCATGGGTTGCTAAAACGTTTATTGATCTTTGTGATAGTCCTGGCTATTTCTCTCCAAATGGAGTTTCTCAGTCCTGCGAAAAGGTGAATGATGTGCAAATGATGTGTTCCAAAACTGGTTTTGTGGACCGTATAAATTTCATTAATTAAATCTCTGTTTTGACCATGTTATTTCAGGTGATGATCGGAATATTTCTGAAGTGTATGTGGCTGGAAAGCAAGTGGTTCCTTTTTCAAGTTCTGTATGAATCCATTTCCCTTTTTCAAAATACTCTGCTGATCATTCTGCCTCTGATTTGGAAAAGATTGATTAAACACAGTGCCTGATCATCAGGAATGACACCTCACTTTTGGTTAATGTTAAAAAACTTAAAAACCTTGAAAAAATTGTTAAACCTCTCAAGAATTACTTTACCAAAATTTTAATGATCTAGAGGAAATGGCTATTTAAATTTCTTTGTAAAAATAGCATTTGTGCATTGTTAGGGGATTTGATAAATATCTTATTTAAAGAGGACACCTGCTGTTCTGTTTAATAATAATATAGGGAGCATTATGAGCAAAAATGAGATGCTCATTGTCTATAATGCATAGGAATTTAAAAAAAACCCCAGTGCTAGTAAATAGATTTTGCAGGGAATGAATATAATGGAAGAATGCAATTTCCGTAATATTGTCACCAAGTATGGAAAAATCAGTGTTACATTGGAGAATGTAGAGTAGTTTTCAGTTTTTTCCGGGAGCTTTTTTTAAAAGAAAAATTATTTAATTTAAAACATTATTTTTAAGAGTAATTAAGTAAGAAGTGTGTGTTTATAAAAAAAAGGGTCCTTATCAAAGAATTCATAATTGTCATTTGTAGTCAGACACTCCAATGAATTACCTTGATCTGAGTGACAGCTGAATGAAACTTCTGTTAGGAAGTTAGAAGCAGGCACTAAGATATCTCTGCAGGCCACACAATAAATTAAGAAGGTTTTCTGGACTGGAGGGATTGCTTCATCTAGTTCAGCATCCTGCAGTATCTTCCCAAACTCATTTGCTCCTGACTGTTCAGAAAGGATAATATGATGTCCCTTCTGCTTTCTGTAAGGGAAGTGAGTGAATTTAAAAAATTTCCAAGAGAAATGGTCTCTTTCTGGCCGTTGCCACCTTTGACTTGAGGTGCAAATCATCACTGAAAAAAAGGCTCAGCTTTTATGTGTTCTTTGTGTCTTTCAATGTGGCAACCATAATTCCAGCCCGGTACCATTACAGAGTGCCAGGTTAAAAAATATGCCCTTTTTGTTTTGGAGATCTGTGTGACTTCCTTCCCTAAACGGCATATTTCCCTGCTTTTTATCTGAGCCTTCTTTTTTTTTTGGTCAGGTTTGTTTGAGGGGATTGCTTCTTGTTTTTCTTGTTTATTGTCTTTTTGCAACACAAAAGGATGTAAGCTTTTTTTTCAGGGTCATTGGATCCCAATATTGTATTTAGATACTGTAAACATGTGTTGAATATGGTTTTAGGCCTGCTTCAAACTTCTTTGATTTCACTAAGCCTTGTTTTGCACTTTTATCTCACTGCCTGGGGATATAGGACTTGCCTCTGTTCACAAAACAAGGGAGGTCACTGCACCAAAGTTTCACTTCACGTCTGCTTCAGAGAGAGTGCTTGGCCCCATGTCACTCATAATGTTCTGACTTCAAAAGCATTTTCAGAGCTTATGTATTGTTAAGATTATGCCTACATGAGCCAGCATAGCATCCAGGGGAGTGTAACAGCTAACATGGGCACTTAAAGCAGTACAGTCTGTTCAGTGTGGTTTTTTTGCCAAAGCTGAGGGCCCATCCAAACAGCAGGGAATGACAAGCAGAAGTGCTGCAGACATCACCTGAATGCAGCCGCTCACGGGGAGTTCGCTCAGGTATCTTCCAGGCTGCTGCACTGTGCCGCTGCTTGCCGAGGTACAGCCTTCTTACCCATTCTGTTCAATGACTTCTAAGGCTTTAGGAGTCCAGATCTAAGGATTAATATTTGCACATTCCATCAGGGTGTTCTCTCAACCATTATGTTTTTCATGTGTCCCAATCACCTACACAGTAGCGCACTTGTTCAGCAAATAAAAATCTTCAGCTCTTTAACCTGGTTTCCTGATTCAGGGAGCATTTTTTCTCATGAATTTTGACATGAATTTAATTGACCAAACTTCACATTTCAAAACCAAAGATCTGTGAGACACATATTTTAATCCTCCCAGTTACTGTTTGAAAATATTTTTAGGGAATTACATGGTATTCAGCTTTGGCTTTCCTGTGGTGGAGAAAGATCACACAGCCTTGTGTACAATGTGTGCTAGTGCCCTACTTCTTTGCCTCCAGAGCTATGAATTAAATCAATGCTTTTATTTTAGTGGTAGTCTTAACTGTCTCTGACTTAATTGTTTTCCCATTATTTTGTGGTGTTTTTAAGAAAGGAATTAATAATTTCTTCTTAAAATACTTTTGGGGGTGGACAGGTTGCTTATTTGCAAACTGAGAGAACACTAAAATTTTAAAAAGTTCAGGACTACACTCCTGGCTCAGTTACCAAGGGACACTCTAGGATAACTGCTGCCAGTGAGCTTTGTATTTGAATATTCACTGTGTCATCAGCAGTTTGACTTTTATTAAATGCAGAGACAAGGTAGGTACTCACCTCCTGATTATAGCTTTGTTGATGTCTAGTATCCAGACACTACCTAGACTTAGAAATAGAAAGTAATTTTTTTATGAATTTCCACTGGAGGAGGAACTCTGCCTGCAGGTAGTGCCATGGGCTGCTGCAGCACTCTGCAATGCCCAAGGCCAGGAGGAGTGAGGCCCAAGACAGATAGCGTTACATTAAATGCTGAAGCACTTAGGGGTAAAGGAAAGAAGTCTGAATTTGATGTTTCAGGTGGCCAGTGGAGGAATTCATACAATAAATTAACTGTGAGAGTCTTTTGACATCAACATCTTAATTAGAATTGAATGAAGAAAAAATGTACCACCAAGAAAAGTTAAGTGGGGTCATCTGAGACAGTCCCAAAAGCTTGTTCAGTGGAAGATGGCTTATGCACAGAAATTTTAAGGTTTTAGGCCATACAGAGGATGTAGTTGTCAGATTTCTCCAAAGTTATTTTGAGAAAGCCACTAAGGATCCCACTGTGAAATTTTGGTCCTTGGGAGCCTTTGTAGTTTTGCAAAGATATTTGTTACAGTGGGATCAGTGGATAAAAGGAGTAACTGCTGAGCCTTACACATCTACGCCATATGCAGCTCAAGAGTGCACACATTCTCTCTGCGTGGACAGATGCCCCTACTGCACGTGCACTTCGAGGCAGGCCAAGTCGTGGGTTCAGATTCTCAGAGTCTCTTAGAGACTGGAGTGCATTTGGAAGGCAGCTGAGCCTCCAGTGTAGTTTCCTCCAAAATAAACTTAATTCTTGCATACCAAAACCACCCTGAAAACTGAACCAAGGTTCAAGAAAGTAGAAGGATTTGGAACAGCGCTATTGCCTCAAACCAAAATGCTAACGGAGGCTACAACTTGAACTATTCCCCCTCTGTCCTCATCCCATCACAGAACGTAATAGTTGAATACAAATTGAAGCAGCCTTCTTCCACCTTCCTCCATTTTCCCCATCCCCCTAATGCAAGGGAAAAAAAAAAAAAAAAAAAGAGAGAGAGAAAAAAAAAATTAAAATGAAACAACTGAACACTAAGGGGATATGAGTATGTGGAAGAAAATAAAGGGATAATTTTCAGTCAGAATAAATTGACACATATGACAGTATAAATTGACTGATTTAAGATAAAACCTCTGGAAAAATGTACATGCAACAGATTCCAGATGTCTCTCCCCATGAGTTCTCTTACCAGATGGTGGATGAGATCTTTCTTTCTTAATATGTTTTTATGTTCAGTGGTAGCACACCATTCAGACAAAGGGAAAAAAGGGTATTTGTGTAGAGCTTGCTTGTTGGGACAGTATGCTTACTGTGTTCTATGGTCAGATGAGCACTTATTTATTATTAAATAGAATGTATTTGAATTACTGTTATATGTTGATCTCATTGTGTCACTTTAGGTTTTGAAATACGAGTAAGAATTGCCTATGCATTATGCAGCATTATTTGAATTATTCATATGTGGCAAGTGAAGTTCTGCACTTTAAAATGTTGCCTTGGCCTAATGTTTATATTTATGCTGTATTTTTTGTGCAATCCTAAAGTTTTGTAGGGGAAAAATGTGTATTTTTTCATTGCACTGAAATTTTCAGTAAGTGGACTTCCTGTTAGAAAAAGGAACTTTAAAATTACCCTGTCTAAAAGTCTGTGCCTGATTATACTCTCACAAATGGAAAAATTATAATGGTTTTATGTACTTGAATAGTAACATTTTAACTTAAAAATAAGTGCAGATAAATAGAATCTTTTAGAATACAATTATGATAATGCAATGCAAGTTAGAAAAAGGTATTCTTGTTAAATATCTACAGTTTTATTGAGCAAAAGAGAACATAACTATTCTTGATTATTCATTTAAAAAGAATACATAAGTCTATAAAAACAAAAAGCCCAAGTTCTTTCAAAGAGTATCCCAGTTTTAAAAAGAAAATATATTAATGTCATTACTCAGACAAGCTGTATAAAAATATTATTTTACGCATTTCCAGGAACAATCTATAACAGATGATAAGCTGGGCAGAGTTTAAAGTTCTGGATTTGCATGAATAAATGGTGCTGGTATGTGGTAGGAGTCAACTCACCTGCAACATTACAGTGTAGAATCACAGAACAAGCTGAATTGAAAGGGACCCTCAAGGATCATTGTGTCCAGCTCCTGGCCCTACGCAGCAGCATCTCCAAGGACAGGGAAAAAATGTGTTGCAGAAGATATTTGAAAAGAGTGGAAGCAGAATACAAAATACTGCTAAGTAGAAAGGAGATAGATCAGAGGAATTCATAGAAGATGACATGCCAGTGAAATTTTAGGTGGGAAATGCTCAGAAAAGAAGATACATTCTCAGGTAATGTTCTGTTAGATCGTGGATGTCATTCCTTCTAAAAGTCATTGACGTCCAAAACATGACCAGGTTTCCAAAGCAGTTGCTTACATAATAGAAGCCCAAATACCTGCTCATAGAATAATTACATAACTTCGCAACTTCTAGGCCTCTGCTTCAAAATTTAAATCAAAATTACCTGTAACATCTCCAGAAGAAACATAATGTAAGGGCACATTATGTTTTATCTACACCTGTCCTGTGAAACGTCTAGCACTGGCCAGAACAGAGGCTGAATTAGTCTGGTCCCAGTGAAAAATTTATGTTCCTGCATGCCCCAAACATCATCCTCTGTCATGTGCCTGGTGATGTAGTGATCACTGTGTCCAGCACAGGACAAAGGGTCTGGTGTGACTGAAGTGACTGAATACAAACAGGTTTAAAAATCAGATTGTTTAGAAATTAAGCTCATTGCTGAGACCACAGCGTATTTTAAATCACACAATCTTATAACCAATACTGAACTTCTAGATACTTGGACTTTAGCTTAAAGCTGTGGGGTTTTTAAGGCCCTGCACTATATGTGCAACAACTCGTGCTTCTCTCAACAGAGAAACCAGCAAATGACATCTGCAAGGTATGAAAAAATATAACAACATCAACAAAAACAATTGCTGGCAAGCCAAAAGGACATCAGCAACATTAACAATAATCTGTTGTTGTAGGTTAATAGAATCGTTAGTTTTTGTGGAAAGGCTAAAAAATGTTTTTGGGAGGCAGTTTCCTGGAAAGTTCAGTGGAAATTAATTTTCAGAAAATGCCCAGAATCAGTGTACTCCAACCAAGAAGGGCCCTTGTGGCTTCTGCAGAGGCAGTCACTTCTTCAGAAATGAATGCAGTAGTCATGCCTAGACCTTCACTTCTTTACCCTGTCATGATTCAGAAGTGTGTATTAGTTTTAATTCTGCCACTGGCTTGTGGGTTCTCGTTGATTTAGTCTTAGTTTGAAAAGACCTGTGCTAAAGGAGTGGAGCTGGAAGAAGGATAAGGATAAAGGGCAATCTTATACCAGCTTGCCTAATGCCTCAACTCAAAATATTTGTCCCGCCAGGTAGATGTTATTATGTTTGCACAGCTCTTAGACTCTATGATATGGCTTAATGACTTGAGTCAATTGCTTACAATTAAACTCAGTCAGGACTAGGACATAAACTATGAGCAGCTGACAAAAACATAAAAATGTTTTACTGTAATCTGCACTTAAGTCACCAGAGGCTTTCCTTAGCCAAGGGCTCCTAGGCATATACAGATACAAAAAACTCCCTGGAGAAAAGCCCACAGGAAAAGGGGCCAGTGTTAGCAACCACAGAAGGCTGTAAATTGCATCCTGTCTGGCCTTGTGGTTTGGAGCTGGGTTGTGTACTCCTCTAATAAATTTTACCGATGAAGCTTTTGGAAAGCATTAGCACGTACTCCTTACCTGAGGATGTTTGCATTCCTTGCTTCAAGACAAATTTTCTTTCCCCAAAGGAGAGCTCACATCTTGCTGGAGTAAGTTTTCTGATGCTGATTTGTCTGCTTGCCACCTGTTGTGCATAAGCTCTGGTTCATGTGAAAATGCCTAACTGGAGTTAATGTTGTTGAATTTATCCTTCCTTTTGTACTTGTGCAGTTTCAAGGAAGAACAATGTATTAGGAGAAATGGTATACGCGATTTCCATTGTTCTGCTTGGTTTTGGTCATGCTAAATAGGAAGTCATGTACTGTTGAAAAAAATAAAGAGGCCTTGTGTTTACACCAACCCTCATCTCTTTCTGTGTTGGACTTTTGAGAAGAAAGACTGACTAATAAAGAATGAAGACCAAAATACACAGCAACGTACCCTGCCCTTTAGGGAACCTGGGCAAACCCCATCACAGGAGTTTGCAAACTCTGCTTAGTATGTACAATGTTATTTTATGGGATCTTTTTTCATATTGAAAACTCTTACAGCTTTTGCTATATCTTTATTACCAGACATGTTGGCTTTCTAAATCAAAGCCAGTGCTTCAGTAACCATTTCATGTTTTTTTTTGTTGAAGTACACTGTCCTGAAATGCTTGCTTAACAACAGTCACATCTCATTTGATGTGTGTTTCTTCACATTCTTACTTTTCAAAGCTTGGGCATAAAAATGTCCCCAGTCTAAGCAGCTCTGAAACTCACCAGAAGTGGATTTTCTTAAAACAAAAACTGCCGTAAGACGACCACTAATTACACACTGAGGGATTGTATACTGAAACGCTGAGAATTATGTGCAAGCTGTTACCAACGTGCTCAAAATTTTGTGCACAAGAAATAAAGCTGTTCTGTATTTTCATAAACCAGCTTATCAACAACTCATCGAACTACAGAGGAAAGAAAGTGAAAGAAAAGTTCTTTATAGACTACTGTTCTTAGTAGGAGGGCCCATTTAGGCTTTCAGTGTTGGAATTTTGCTAATAAACACTTTACTTTGAAAAACAGCCATAAGAAATGTTTTTGCAATATTTCACTGGAGTACTGTGTCGAGACTTAACTATTTAAAGCAGTATGAGCCCCAGATGTGAGCACAGTTTTTATGGTGTAGAGGGTTTCTTATTCAATGTGAAAATCTGAGAGCCTGTGGTATGCTCTTAGTAAATCTCAGGGTACAATTACCTGTTTCAGCACAATGAGTTGACACAGGCACAGTTTGTACAAGTGAAAACAGAGTTTGCAATCTCCAAAAAAAAACTATTGAATAATCCTGAATACTTTATCAACATAATTTTCGTCAGTCTTCTCCCATGACTATAGAGATGAAAGCAAAGATTCTTCTTGGTTTGAGATCAGATATTGGCTCACTTATATCTGAGTTTAATGGGTCGTTGTCAGTGAAACACACACAGAATGAGTTTGAGTGACTGGGATTAGAGTTGTTTCAGGCACAGTATGTGCCTGAAAGAGCAACATAGCACTGTGCAAAAGCTAAACACATAATGTCTTGACTTATTAATGGTCTTGTTCCCTTAAATGTGGTGCTGTGATGAACCCTGTGCTAACAGCTTGGGAGCTTGCTTGGGCACCCCCTTGCTCAACCAGCCTGTAAAAGCAGCCCAAACTCTCACTGGAGGCCTGTTGGAGAGCAGGAAGCACTCATCACCAGGGAATCTTCATCTCAATGACATCTCAAACTGTCAAGAATAAAATTAAGGTCAAATCACTGTACTTGCACTTCCTCTGACATAAAAACCATCTCAATGCAGTTTATGTGCACAGACAGCTCTCAGCTGCACCCCTGCCTGGTTTGGGAGCTGCTGCTGTCCTGTAGCAGCTGCCACTTCTGGCTGTAGGTGCTGACGTTGAACTGAGAGAAGGTGAGGCGTCATGAGGTGGTGTCATAAGCAAACTTCATAAACTCCTGTACTTCATAAACTCCTGTACTTCAGTTTTCCTTCTCTTTAAAATGAACAGGGGTTGGCAGTATTGCCCCTCCGTTGTAAAACCCTTTGAGGAGTTAAAGAAGAAAGAAATTAAAATGAGAAAGAGGAAAGAAAGAACAAAAGAAATTATGAAAGGGGGGGGGAAATGCTTCCAGATTTTTCCTTCTCTATTTCCTAGGCTATATCTTACAGAGAAGTTTCATGCCAGGGGAAGCAGCCCAGGGAGATGGGGTGGAGTGGGGTACCTGCCTGTGCTGCTCTTCCTTACCCCTGCACAGGCCTTCTGCCTCTTCTCCTGGAGCATGTCTCATCAAGGCTGGCTGGCTGCAGTCATCCTAACTCCTGGTAAGCGACAGCCCTGTGATAATGCCCCCTGAGTATCATGTTGCATCCCCTCGTGTGAGCCCTTCACACCCAGTGCATCACCTAGAGAACCAACTGCTTGCATGCAATGCAGGATTGGCAAGACCTTAAAAGAGATATTGTGCAGCTAACATCCTTCCCTTGATACAAGACTGATTTACAGCATCAAGTTTCCACTTTTGCTCCTTCCTGTACAACTGTGCTGTGCGCTATGAGAGCCCCTATGAAGAGGATAGCAGTAACTCAAGGACAGGACATAGAAAGAGGAGAGAGAAGCAAGAGAAGAGCATTTCCTTCCTCCCCACTAGCCCTTGTGAATGTAAAACCTAATTCTTATAACAGATCCTTTCTGACAGAAAAGGATACAATATGTTATGTGACACTCCTAGTAAGAACACGGGAGGAACAGGCAGTGTAGCCGGCAGTGGTGTCATCCTTTGCACACCCAGATATCTCCCTTCAGAGATGTGTTGGGAGTTCCTGCTGATGTTCATTCTGTAAGCACTACCAGAACTTTACATTCTGGGAAAAGTTTAAAATTTTGCATCC
This sequence comes from Acanthiza pusilla, assembly GCA_036630365.1. Lineage (NCBI taxonomy): Eukaryota > Metazoa > Chordata > Aves > Passeriformes > Acanthizidae > Acanthiza > Acanthiza pusilla. The sequence continues at coordinate 4,165,190 of JAXCHO010000095.1, forward strand.
AAATACAGACACACATGAGCTCTGACCTCAGTGAATTTAAAGTAGCTTGACTGCAAGTAGATGCACGAAGGGCAAAATATCCCTTTGGATATTGACTCAAACTCACTGCTGTTATTCACATGAGCACTCAGAATAATTTTTTCTAAATTGTCCTGATAAACATTCAGATACTGTGGTGACAAATGTGCGATGGATGAATCAACTGCATGATATCAGTAATAGCAAGGATAAGCATTTGTAACTTTTCTAAACCCAAGATTACCATGAAACCTTAACATCCTCATAGATGCAAAGACCATGAAAATTTCAGCCAGCCTTCTCTTGGAATAAAGTCACAAAACCAAGGTATTAGACATTACCAAGAATTACTTCATAATAACCACAAGAGCCTTTTATAAACACTTACTCATCTTTTTATTCTAGAGGGCAATAATAATAGCATGACCCCACTGCTTTTTATGTCTTTGGCAGAGCCCAGCAGAGACCAGCCGGACACTTCCTTCCCTGCCAAGATAGGGGGTACAGCAATGTGCACCTCCCTTGGCCTCGGGGATTCACCTGCCAGCTCTGCCCCTCGCTGGAGCAGGAAGGAAGGAAGGAAGGAAGACAATGCTGACTGCTTGCAAAGGTCTAAGCAACTTGTTCTGACAGGCAGTGAAAGATTGCATCGTACTGCTCCCCTCTGTAATGTCTGTGCTGCTTTGGGAGACTTAAACCTTTCTGCAGGCATAATTCTGCAGCCACTTCCAGTCTCAACAGCATGTGAAGACTTTTTTAAAGAGGATCCTTGCCTGTTCAGTAAACACTACACCCTGGTTACTAAACATGTCTATACAATTGTTTTGGGTGGTTCTGTCACTTAGGCAGGCTTCTGAAGTGTTAATTGTGTTATTAGTGCTAAATGCACTGAGCTGTCTTTTGCATTTACTGAAATTGTGACTCACTGAGCTGACTAAATCTCTACATGTTTAACTTCAGAACAAGGCTGAGCTAATGTATTTCCAAGTGGTATTTGATAAGCAGATTATTCCACTGCCTACAAAAATCCATACTAGTAATTAGACAAAATTAAGTATGAGAATGGTTTGCGTGGCGTCTCTCACTGACATGAATAGCTCCCACACTCCTCTCTGCATTTTCCTTGGTCTATTCACTGCGCAGAGGGTGAGCACCTTGAAACAACCATGGCTGCAACATTGTATACTGGACTTTAAGACTCCTATTTTTACATTTTATCATATTTTCATAAAAATAGAACAAATTCTCCTATCACTTATTACTGCTGTTTGCATAACAATTCACCGAAACATGACATAAAATTCCTTGTTGTAAATCTTTATAAAATCATAAATCAGGAAAAAAAGTGCTTCCCCTTTTCTCACAAGTCAGATCAGATATGGGCAAAATTCACATGGAGGCCCTATAAAGAATAATCACACTGCAGACTTTACATCTTCCTTGTTATTAAAGGAAAAGCATTGCTTTGAAAATCAAAAAAGGGACTTGAAGCACACAGCTCCCTCACTGGAGGAATCCACATTGCCGCTTTGTAGGGCTTTTTGCAAGCTTTTGTGGCACAAGATTTTGTGGCATTACCTTGCCTCTGAGCACAGGTAAAAGTGAAGTCAACATGTTGCAATGAAATTCAGTCTTCCCTGGCACTTGCAATGAGTGTGGGGGTATGAGACTGCTCATGCTGGAACAATGGTGGAGGAGATGCTGTCCTCCCCTCTTGCAGGCTCAGCTCTGCCTGGTGACTTTGAACACTTTCTCCATCTGACAGCCCCTTGTCCCAGCATCCTGGGGACCAGCAGAGGCAACACGATGGGCACAGATCCTCACCCCCTTCATGGTGCCCTGGGCAGGGCCTGGCAGCTGACTGCATCCACATACTGCTGAAACTCCACATCCATCATCACAGTGGTGGTGCGGCACAGACAGCCCCAGGGCACCGTGCCCTGCCCTTTTGGCCGACTCGAAGTCCTTCTGAGCTCTGGTGCTTAGCAGTAAATGGTCGAAGTGACCTGATTGTGCCAGGGCTTGGCACTATCAGCACAGATAAAACAAACACACCTTGCTAAAATATTTACTTGTTCCGGGAACTTTGTTCTGGGACTGGCCAATGTCATGGACAATTTTGTTGTTCTAACTGAACAAATGGGATAGTTTCATCCTTAGTTTTTAGCCTTGGGAAAGGGGAGCCTTAAGACAGCAGTTAGTTCCTTTCATTTTAGAATTTTTTTTTAAATGCAGTTTCCTTGTATTGAAATTCCTTGTAAATACCCAGGAAAGAGAAAAAAAAAGGCTGTTATTTAGATGCTGAGTCACTGAAGGGAGAGGTTTGCAGTGCTGGGAGGATGTGCTTCTGGGACACTGTGGGTTGGGGTTGGCACTGCAGCAGGTATGGCTGGGACCCCCACAGCCCTGCCAGCCAGTCCACGACTGCTACAGTGACACAGGTGGCCCAAACTGAGCTCTTAAGAGGCACAGCAGGTGGGACTCCTGCTCACATGGGGAGGGCAGTCTCAGGGCTCAAACCGCAGCAGGGAGACCCTGATGTGCTCTACTGGACACCCTTCCTCTACAGCCGATTTTTGTGAATCACTTTCAGATGTACCAGAGGGAAACTGAGGCACAGTGAAGACTGTGGTTAGCCACTGGTTAAATTAAGCTGGATCAAACTCCTGAGCTGGTTTCGTTTCTACGTTTGTGGGCTGAGAATGGCTCTTTCCTTCCAGTAGGAAAGAAAAAAGCTATAAATGTGCTCATGGCTGTAACCCTACACACACAAAAGGTTTTGAAACACGAAAGCTTACATCTGATCTTTGAACACAAGGCTTCGCTTCTCTACACACAGCATTCAGACAACTGAGGTGGGAGAGTGAGCTGGGACTTTCAGATTCAGCTCTCACCTAGAACAGAGCTGGGCAGCAAACAGGTGTGTTTGAAAAACAGACTTTTTAGAAACACAATGACAGGTTTGAGAAAACAGATTTCAAACAGTACTCTTTGTCTGTACTTCACCCAACTAAATTTGTGTTCAGTTTAAAAAACAACCGTAAGTTAGCAACTTAACTGATTCTAGTAAAAGATTCCCTAAAAAGAGGCATATTTAACAGAAAGTTACCCTGGCTGCTTAGAACTTGCCGTCAATAGAGGCATTCTTGCTTTCAGCTTTTTTATAAATAGTTCTCAATATATAGCCCGAACCAGTACACTACCTATACTTCAGGCTGTGCATATATCAACTTTCTTTAGTACTAATAAGGCCTGCAAAGGTACGTCCTTGGCATAACCTTCTACCACAGTTAGAAAATAACACACACAGACACATGTATATACACACAGAGGTCAGCTTTTCAAATTATGTGAATTGGTTTAAGAAAATCAGACATGCTTGCCTCAGACTGTTAAAAGTGCTATCGTGAGTGAGGATTAAATGAAAAAGGCCAGCCAAAGCTTGTGCAGGAGTTATGTTACAGAGTAAGTGTGCTCCTCAGGTCTGGCAGCAGAAGCATTAAGGTATTTAAGCCTGTTGGTGTTTTTCTTGTTTGGCATTGGTGTAACACAGTTGCTTCCTGAGCTGAAATGCCAGCAACTAAAGAATTTGAATAGCCTGATGAAGACCAAGAGTGTTGGTTGGTGGATTTTAGCCTCCAAAGAAGCATACTGGAGTTCACAGATCTTTTGGGGCAGTATTTGCTGTAAGGTAAAAAGAGAAATGGCTATCCAAGGCTTCATCTGGTTTTGCCCACCACCATGATATGATGGAGCTGCGTCTTGAGGAGTGCCTGTTCAGGCCCCCAGCTCATCCCCTGGCTCTCCTTTATCCCACTCCAGAGCCTGGGGGAAGCAGGTACGCCACAGTGATACTCCGGAAGAAGCAAGCAGAGCTGGGTCCAGAACCTGGCACTGCTACTTTTCATAGCCAGGGGCAGTTTAGAAATCAGATATTGCACTCCTCTTGCTGAAAGATGGGTTCAGTCAGCACTTGGGGCATCCCTACCTGTTGTACCTTTGATTCTGGTAGTGTAACTCACACACCCTGAGATCTGTGACATTGCTCTTTAAAATGTGGCTTTTTAACTTGGATCATTTGACCAAAACCAAATCAGGAAGCAATTGCACAAGTTAGGGTAAAGCTAGTGCTGTAGGACAGCCAAGCAGCTGGTGGCAATAGTCTGGTAATATGGCACAGCTGGAGCCACGACTGCAGGACTGTGTCCTCACTGACCCCTGCCATGCTTTGTCCTCATCCCTGTGCACTGGCAACAGCAACCCTTACCCACCAGCACAACAGGCTCTGGGAAACAAAGAGGTAGAGCCTATAGGAGTCCTGATGTTATTATTAACTGATACAGCCTTTGGTCTCCAGCAGCTGTTTGCACATTGAGTGTTACATGTGTCTATTTACTGAAGGCTGGCCAACACTGAGAAATGACACTGTGCTGAACTCTGATTCAGCCTCAGCAGATGACAAACACAACCACCCCTCCCTAGGTGAAATGATGAGTAAATTAACTTGACTCTCAAGGCCATTTCCTAACACAGTACAATTTTAAAACTCCAGGTTAAAAAATGTTGCTGAGGAGTCAATAAACTGCTACTACTGCCGGACCTTTATTTATTGGCAGGTCCAGACATTAAATTACTAACTAGTACCAGCAAAAGTATCACCTTAAAGGTAAAGCTATTTCTGTAACCTGCAGGTGACTGGCTCACACTCAGCTAGCAAAACTTGAAGTCAGGATGGCAAATGTTAATCATTGTATCACTGCTATGTTTGAAGCTACCAGCCAAATTGTTTGAACATGGAGACCAAAACTGCACTTCCTCCACAGTGTCTGCAAATCTGTGTGGTCTCACCTCTCCCACCTGCCTGTGCTTTACCCTCACACTAGGCCCAGTACTCAGGGAACTTCCCAGGAGCTCCTGTGGTGACTTAATGGACAACAAAACATCCAGGACTTTGGTCATACAAGGTCAGGCAGAAATTCTAGCAGAAAATACACAAATCTGTATGGGTATTATCCATCATATGAGTCCAGCAATCAAAGAAACTAGCTCAGTCTCACTCTGAAGACTGAAACCAGACTGAAAGGGATCAAGATTTTTCCAGGGTCATAAATCTACTTTCCCCTCATAAATCCCATGCTACTTAAAATACAACTAAGGGAAATCTACTTTAGCCTAATCCTGTTTAAACCTAGTCTGATCTGGTCTCCCAGAAGCATTATCAAAGTCAAATAGTCCTGAGCACAATCTGTTTCACAGGCTCCCTTGGGAACTCAGGGTATAGACATCATGAACCCAACTTCTCTGATCTACTAAAGAAAACTTCAATCAAGTCTAAAAATGTTTTCCACTCAAGGAAAACCCTCATCAGAAAGTGACACACGTTGGGTGGGTTTTAAACATGGACATCCACTATGGCAAAGAGAAGATGAACAAGAATGAGGAATAGTGAATCAACTGATTTTCTTTTCCTCAGATCTGTGCTACAATCTCAGTGATACTACCAAGTGAAGATTCACAGTAGCACTTCATTCGGCCTTGCTATATTGGAAAATCATTAATCAGGCAAAAGTATTAGAGATATGGATTGTAGGTCTCCAAAGGTGAAAGGTCTAAGCTGTAGGTAGCATTTCTTCACCTACATGCTTGCCATGCAACAGCTTGGCAAATGCCTCCTGCTTCTAACACCTCCCACAAGAATATGCCAACGAGGTCAACAAACATCAGCACCAAAATGCCTTCAGACAACAAAACACATTAATTACCTGTCAAGACTAATATCAGTGAAATCTGAAAATAAAAGAAACCAATAAAGAGAAGTCCAAATACACCCTAACTAGGCCGAGTTAACATTTAATGACACCTTTCAGACACTGGATAAAGGGACTGAGACATATGACTGCAGTGGAAACATGAAGCTGACAGAAAATTTTGGCAGTGAGCAGGGTCCCATACTGAATCATGGCTTCAGTTTATCCTTTTTAGGTCATGTTACCTCCATTTATATTGATTTAGTTATTGTAGCATCTAGGAGCTACAGGAAGAACCTAGAAACATATGGACCACGGAAAGTGTAAAAGTGACTTCCCATCAATAGTGCTCACTGCCCCATCAAAATAAACTCAAAACCCTGGCAAAATCCCCAAACAAAGCATTTAAAACTATTGATTTTTCCCTACCCAACCCAAACCATGGTGAGGATGGCTGGATATGGAGAAGGGTAAAATCAGTTCAGACACAGCCACATTGCACAGCAGCTTAGCTGTGCAAACCCCAAACAAGCTTAACCATTAAAAAAGCAAACAAAACAAAGAACATGATCCACAGTCACAGTCAGGGAATTGAGAAATGTTGTCATCAGTGCATGAATCAAAAATAGCGTATCACAGCAATGGTAGTAATTCAGCACTTACAGGAATCCCAATGGGAACTAGAAAGGAGGATGGAGGCACCTCACCCTGCAACACTCTCATATGCTCATAGTCAGTTAAGTGAGACTTAACCTGCCTTGGACCAGGACTCATCACACAATGATTAGAGAATCACAGAATATTCTGAGTAGAAAGGGACCCACAAGGAGCATCAAAGTCCAACTCTTAGCCTACAGTGTATTACTTGTACTTAGGTGGAAGTGTAGATATAATTATCCCACTTATTTTTTGTTTTCTCTCCACAGTGAATAAACCTTTGATTGTGATAAGCAGGCTTACTGCTGCATGGAAATAAATGCTGGTGAACTGCTTGTAAATACAGGAAGAAAAGAACTAGCACCCCAAGGGGGTTTAATAAAGACACAGGTACCTTACTTAGGCCATTTCAGTCAAAGTAACACTCACCTGAGAAACTCAGCTTCCAACATTAATACAGTGCCGGCCATGAGCTTACAACAGAAACACACACTGAAATGAAACTGGCATTAAAAAAAGAATTTGTCATCTGCATCTTACCATCTAGTATAAAAGGTGTGAGACACCTTCTTCAGGAAGTTATGACACTAGTAATTTCAATTACCACCTTTTTTAAAATAGTACAGATTTTACCTATACAAATACAACAATGAAGCCAATGCTTTTGGCTCCCATTAGAAGTGTTGATTCTTGTATTTATTTCAGTACTCCCATCTTGACCCCTATTTTCATTTAAGTAACATCAAATCACAGACTGCTGATATTCTGCTAATCTGCATCCTACAGAATTCAATTCTTCTTACCATGAGTGATCCAGTCCTTGGTTCTGTGTTAGTAGGCTGATTCAAGAAGAAATGGTCTCAGTATTTTCTTCAGTGAATAAAAAAATCCCAAAGTCCAACCCTCCTTCTTTGGCCATCACTAAATCACTTCTAAAATAGGCAACTTAAAGGCTAAACCACTTTCTGCTAAGTATTTACAGTAGGTTGATAACTCAGGTCTGCAAAATGGCATTTAAAACTGTGATGTTAAGTCTCACTGCTCTCACAGACAGAAATTTGTTCCTGCACTATATTTTGACAAATAGTCATTAATTACTTTTTCCAGCTGAAGTTTTTTAACTATTCAGGTTTGCCATATGCCAATTCGAATGCCATCCAGACACTTTCAGGTGTACTGCCAGAGCCCTTTGTGTCTCCTAAACCCGAAAGCAGACCATCAAATATCCCGGTTGTTTAATTACAGGAAAAGATCAATGGAGTCAGTAACATGTCATTTCTGAGATGTGTTCTCATTTCTGGTTGGCTGAGAAACTAGTGAAACAAGCAGAAAAATCACAGAGATATAGAGAGAACAAAGTTCCATTTGTGACTGAATCACAGCTACTTAACACACCTGAATACTTGAAACAAACCATTTTCCATATTTGCTGTGCATATCCTCTTCCACGCAGACACATCAGATGATAATGTAGAGCAGATTAGAAATATGGGAAAAACTACATGCATTTTGAATTATTACAGACAGCAGACCTGAGTCAAATCCTTAAGTACCCTGTCAGTGACTAGGAGCCATGACAAATACAAGTATCTAAGACATTCCCTTACACTCCCAATAGAGTGTAACCAATGATCAACAGCATGGTTTCAAAGACCTAAGAACCACGAAGATAGTCAGGCGTTCTCAACCCCATGGCATCCTCATGTATCACAACCAACAATCAGTGCATCTGGCAGCTCATCAGCATTGGACCACCACAGGAAGGCTGTCCTTACATTCCAAATTTTAGGTTTAACAGTAAGAGCTGTCAGTGTTTGCCCAGAATCCTGTGGAAAATAGCAGTGCACAGCATAATACTTGGGGCTAGGTAAGCATTTCACAGAATGAGGATTATCAAACAGTATTTCATGATCTAGGTGTTTTCATTTACTCATGTGTTTATATGGTCCTTTTTGTTTCCTAACCATCATCTAGTAATGTTGTTTGGAACAAAGTGAGACTCATCCCAGAACACTGTGCTTATGTATGAGTTAAAAAGATCTCAGTCTCAGTTAGGCAAACATTAAATGAGGATCAGTGATACATGAAGTGATTATTTCTCTCTTGGAAGATGTTCCAGTGTTTGCACTTAAGTCTAAATAGCGTCCCTACACACATACATTGTCAATACCTGCTCTTTTCAAACAACCTTCCCCTCCTTTGTTTAGTGAGCCTCAACAGAATTAGAGATCAGGAGTGATTTTACACACTACACACAATATTAGAAGAACAAAGCTCTGGCGAACTTGCAGACTTAGTTTACAGGACAGGCTCATACCCCACTTAAGTGTAATTTTCATGACACAGTTCACAATTTTACAGGAAAAAGGGGAATTTTTCATTCCATACTTTCCTGTACAGATGCGCCAAGATCAAATATTTCAACAAGTGTTCCAAAGTACAACCTTTGTACAGAAAAAAAACAGTGAGACCACCATAATCATTAACTAACAGTATCAGTACTAGTACCAGTCCTAAACCACTCTAGCTGAGACAGTATCAAAACCAGACAGTTCCTCAAATATCCAGCTACAGGGCATTCACAGGTTCAAAAAGAATAAACAAAAAACCATCTTATGCTGTAGTGGGAGTCGCCGATGTTGCTTTAATAGAAAAGGCAGAAAAATTGTAATTTTGCTGCTTTAAAGCAGTTCCATGATGAAGTCCTAAAATTCATCCAGGAAAATGAAGTCCCGGAGCACGCCTGTGTTCCCTTATTGGAGGTATGCAGGGTGGCTGGAGTATTAACTTATCACGATGACTATCAGCTGACTGCTGGGATAAACATTATGCATTTCTGATGTAAGCAATTTTTATGGATTATCCAGTACTGAAGATGTCTTCCTCCATGGCAAAATGTGCTGCGTACTGCGTCCTTTTCCTTCGCACTGGAAAGGATAAACTAGGCATATTTACCACCTGTATTTGGTTGCTGACACTGACAGTAACTCTGCCCAGGTCTGCTGGTGAAGATGTGGATGGAATAGCTTAGCCACCATACTGGCTCTCCCACAACAGATCCAGTGGAAATAAGTTTGAAGTTCATTGCTAATACTTTCCTTTGCTCCCTTTGAAGCACGCTGCTGTTTGCCGGCATTTTTGTCAGGCCATCGAGTAGTTACCTGTATTCCAGTTGCTCATGCAAGCTGTCTCAAAAGAAGTTGGTATATCCAAATAAGGACATAGGCAATCTTAAGCATAAGACAACATCCGTAAGAACTTATACTAAGCTTTGCACTTGACCCTCTATAAGGGCACATTCTCATTACAGCAAGAACTAAAACCAATAACTACCACAAAAGGAAGTATTTCCTTCTGTACATTATTTTTATTATTTACATAATACAATATAGCATAGATGCTGGGTAGCTTATGTGCAATACATAAATATGAACTATCTGTACATGTCTGCATATCTAATAACTCAGAAGAACAAAGTTAGAAGCAAAAACGTGACGCTTTTAATAGTGAAGTAAAAACCAGGACTGAACACTGGCAACAAAAATCAAGTCAGGAGTAGTGTCTTGTGTATGTAATTATTTACAGATGAGAACAGGCATTACCACAACACTAGTCTAAACCGTATTTGTTTATATAAAAAAACACAAGTTTCATACGTCACAAAAACCCCTTCCATTATAACACAGAAGTGATATATATTACCAGACAAGCATCAGTGAAGAATACTGCCTTTTCTAGAGTTGTTATTGTACAATGCCGTAGATAATGCAGCCCATGCAATACACCCAAGAACACTACAGTCCTATACCCAAGTACAATTAAAAATGATAAAGCAGCCCTCCAAGAGTGGTTCCAGCTACCATTTAAGTCTACAGCAGCCATGTTAGGTATGGTTTTCCATGCAGAACAGTGCAACTGTTACATTTAAAACTAGAAAAATTAATTCCTAATATTCTTCTGAACTTGGAACACACAAAACGTAAGTAGTACATGAATAATAAACTGTTCTAATACTTCTGCAACTTATTTAGACCTGTGTTGCTTGATAGAGATGCTGTGGTATGTCTAGAAACATTTTAACTGCTTTTTTGAAAACCAATCTTACAATATTGTGCTACACAACATTTTTAGCTATGCAAGGAGAAGCAGACAACTCTGTTGCAGGCCAGTTCATAAGCTCCTAACAGGACATTTCCTTTGGGAACTTTTTTCAAGATTCTAAAGTCAATGTAATCTTTTCCAAAACAATTTTCTTCTCACATGTATCTGATTTTTTCCATTTTTCTCAGTGAAGTTGTTAAGTGACTTAAATATGGCATCAACACTCATCTTACTGGGATGGTGGACCCCTCTACACAGCTCACATTCTGCTGGAAAACAAAAATGGAGTGTGGCAACTAAAAGTAGAATGAGATTTTAAATGATAGAAGTAGACTGCCAACCGTTTTGATGTATCCTTCTCCAAAACAGGCATATAACATTAGCCGAACATTAAATACCACATGCACATCTCAAAAGGCAGAGCTGCTGCACACATGCAGATTGCATACACCTGTTTGGCACATGTGAACTAGAGTCTGTCCTCTGTGCATGTGTAATCCTGTGCAGGTTTCTGATCATCCGTCTATTCTGGGGAGGGCATATATATTTTCAAGGGCTGTATCTATCCAATTCTGCCTGTAACAAACACCCGAACATTTGAAGTATTATTTAGACAGACAGGACTAGAAGTAAAACTTTGGAAAACAAAGGAAAATGACCATGCACCTGCTCTTTTCATGTTTTTTAGGATGTATTGAAAAAAAAAAGCCCCACAAAAGTCAGTCAGTCTTTTCACAAGCACATTAATTTATATTCTCTGAATTTTTTCAGCCACCACAACTGGATTCTCTTTTCTGATTTTTGCTGCAGCTTCTGCTTTGTAATCATATGGGCAGTTATGCTTGTCAGAATAACGGTGAAGTCCACAAAATAAGTTTCCACATCGGCAGTCAAATCCTGTACACAGAAAAAGAAGCAACTTCACTAGGAAGATTAGTTTTTAATTAAGCGGTTAATAAAGGGAGCAGTCACTACAATGGGGATATGTTTGTCTACTATGACATACAGAGTAAGAAAAACAAATGGTTGTACTAAATTGCTTGAATTCTGAAGAAGCTGCTAAGTTTAATAGAACACATTTTATAAAGTTTAATCTATCAAGAGGTAACTAATCATGCAAATTTGTTTGAAATTGCCAGTGTTCTCATACCTGTAAGGCCAACCTTCTTCCTGCACATGAAACATCTGTTCTTCTTTGGTTTCGGCAGTTCAGCAGCTCTCTCTTCACTCTCTGAAGTACCAGGCTGAGAAACTGATGGGCTTGGCTGAGTAACAACTGTTAAAGCAAGCAAAGGAAATAAGGGTTAAATTTGCTTTTCTTGAGTTCACTAGCTATTCAGTAGCATACATACATTATGAATTAATTCACCCACTAAGACACTGACATCTGTTGCCTAAAATACTATACAGACTAGTTTAAAAACGTGAACCAGAAACAGGGATTTTTATGTACTTTATTTGTCCCTTCCAACTCTACTTGAGACAATCAGATTTTCCCCCACCCATCTACTAGCTAGAAAATATATGGCACGTATTCATTATATCTATATGGGCTTGAAAAACATGGCAGAAATTCCATGTACACATTTAATATTTAAACAAATCATATGATCAAGTAACATTTTATCAAAACAGTAACAATATTGCCAGAGCTAAAGCTGCTGAACCTGTAGAAAATATAACTAACAGGAACATATTTTAGAAGCAAATTAAATTCAGTAATGTGTTACTGCTGTAGTACTGGGTTGTTTTGCCACTGCTCCAGGGAAGTCAGGTATCTAAAGCAGTTCACCAAGACAGCAGCTAGCAAGCTGCTAATTCTGTGGCAGATCCAGAGCATAGCTACAAAACACACAGTTCAAAAGAGTCCTCATTTAAATAACAAAGTGCAGATTTGCATTGCATATCTGTATTTTTTGTAATTGATTCAGTTTTAGCGTTCAAGCAGGTATAGTCAAAATGAATACTTTCTTTAGAAAGTATTAGACATAAAATCAATACTCTTTAGACACTTTTAGAACATCTTTAGACATGGTTGTTCTATTGAAAAAAAGAACTGCTTTTTCCCCCCCAGAAATTTAGTTTTTTTAATTGATACCCTCTTTATATCCAAAACTGGAACTAAGGAAAGTTGAGAGATGCACTTGTACACAACTGTAATACCTGCTCTTGGTACAAGTTTACTGAACACTCCCAGCTGTATGATAACATATAACATCTATTAACTACAAAAAGCATTCCAGAATAAATGAAATATATAAGCCTCAAGGACTTATTTGTAATCAACTTCATACAAATATGGTTTATTAGCTAAGATTCTTTTGGATCAGTACTTGTTTTTCAAAACTCTGTTTGCATTATCAAAGATACCCTAAAAACACCTAGAAAACTTCACAATTCTCTATACAACAAGAAAGGCCCCAGGCAAGACTTCATAATCTAAACAAGATTTATAAGCAACAAGCTCTCAGAAGTAGCAGGGCACCTTCCATGCTCATCACCAAAAAATTTCATGCAATAAAACAAATGGTTGCTAACATTTTCGTATACTTAACTTCTACATTACAGCAACAGCCCTGATGAACAACCAAGGTCATTAACAACCTTTTTTTTGGTCACAGATTTTTTTTTAATAAAAGATTTGGGAAATTCAGTGTTAGCACTCTTTTCTCAAGTACAAAGGATAAAAAGTACTAGTACTGCTACGGGTATTTCAGCTTTTTTTAAAAAACAATTTGTTTAGATTAAGATTTTCTAGACAAACAAATATGACCTTCTGAACTTGTCTTTAAATCCCAAGAAAAGCAGTGGTCAGCACCGGTTTATCTACTAGAGAGCCAGTGACCAAAAACTGGCTTAACAACAACCAGTATCACAAATTGAGTGTACCTATTGGATGTTATACACCTTGGCTAACAGACATTAGTTATAGCCTTAAGGAAAAAAAAAAAAAAGATGAAACACCTCCCAAAAAAACTGGTTAAATCCCTTTTTTAGATTTGTTATATTTCTATTTGTTTCAAAGTGAAACGCTAATTGTATGCCAAGACAGAGGAGTAAGAGAAACTAGAAACATGCACATTGCAATTTGGTGTGTAGCTAGCTAAGGGAAAGCTTCATCTACATCAGAACCAACTTAAAAGTCTGAGCTCTGGGAGCATGAATGCTGTTTCAATCATAAGAAAAAGAAAATGTTGAGGGGGGCAAATCAACAGTGACATAAAGTCACTCACAACATACACTAAGAGAAAACGAAAATGAGAAGAGAACCATTTGTATCATGCCTAACACATATCAACAAGGAAGTAAAAATGAAAACAGCAACTTCCCAGGAATTACCAAGGGAAAGAGAGAGTTTAGTAGATCACTCTACCATGAAACAAAGCCCCTGAGAAAAAATCCATCTTGGGAAAATGTTACCAATTGCTACATGTATACTTCCTTCTGTGCATCAAGAAACTGCAACAATGGCAGCCCAAAAACTGAAAAGTGATTAAAGTGACCCTAAGAAACAGCAACAGTACATTTCCTGAAACAGCTGCTGAGCAGTATCCTTCCCCCACCAACTAAAACATCTTCCAAGGAGGAAAAGCAGTACACGACATGCAGTAATGGTCCCTAAAAGACAGCAAGACAAGAGGGGATACAGCCCCCTTAATTCAAACTCAAATGTTCCATTTCGTACTCTCCATGAAAAAAGGGTTCTCCTATTATTTTATGCCAGCAGATTTTAGACTGATGGTTTTTTACGATGCTAAATGTTCATAAATGTGCTTCTGAGTAATGGCTAGGACAGAAGAAAATCTGCCTACCCTACCCCCCGAAGCTCAGAACAAAACTTCTTTTTCATCAACCTGTAGACGAAAAAATACTGAAAATTGTAGTTTTTCTGCCCTGACATCAGGAACCCATCTAAGTTGAAAAACTGTTCTTACAATTGCCTGTCACAAAAGGCTTCCTTTAACACAAGAGAAAAATCCAACTGGTCAAGCACAATTCCAGTCCTTAAGATACTAAATTAAATTCATGCCAGAAATGACACAGTGTTACTCAAAGTGCTCTAAATGATTTCTGTATCACCACAGAATGGGTAGCTGAAAAAATGTTGAAAGCTGGAAAACAGTGGTTACTAGATACTGCAGATCTGCTTCCTCCGTAACAGCATTCAGATGAAGCAAACTCCTAGCCCCTGAAACACCTCACACCACCATAAAAGAGCTCCTACTGGCATGAATGCACTCTCTCATCCTTATCTCCCAACTGGAGAAACATGGATTTGAAGGATGGACTATGTGGTGGGTAAGGAATTGACTGGACGGATGCAGCCAGAGAGGTGTGGCCAATGGCTCTGTGTCCAGGTGGAGACTGGTGATAAATGGTGTCCCTCAGGGCTCTGTCTTGGGGCTGCTGCTCTTGAGCATCTTCATCAGTCACACAGACAGTGGGATTACGTACACCTTCAGCATGAAGCTGAGCAGTGCAGCTGACATAGCACAAGGAGGGGATGCCAGACAGGGAGACCTGGACAAACGTGAGAAATGGGCTCATGAGAACTCACGCAGTTCAGAAAGTCCAAGTGCAAGGTGTTGTGCCTGGGTTGGAGTAATCCCAGACATGAGGACACACAGAGTGTGTCTCATTGAGAGCAGTGCTACAGAGAAGGACTTGTGGATTGCTCTGGATGAAAAACTGGACATGAGCTAGGAGTGTGTGCTGGCAGCCCAGAAAGCCAGCTGCATCCAAATACGAATAGCCAGCACATATGAAGGGAAGGGATTCTGTCCATCTACTCTGCTCCTGTCAGACCGCACCTGGACTGCTGAATCCAGCTCTGGGGTCCTAAGGACAGGAAAGATGTGAATCAGTTGGGTAAACACTAGAGGAAGGCCACAAAGATGATCAGGGTACTGAAGCACCAATCCTATGAAGACAGGCTGAGAGAGATGGGGTTGTTCAGCATGGAGATGAGAAAGCTCTGGGAAGAGTTTATTGAAGCCTTCCAGTGCATAGAGGGCTTATAAACAGAGGAATAGATACTTTATTCATGGGCAAATAGTGACAGGACCAAGGGAAACATTTTTGAATTACAAGAGAAAATTAGATTAGATGTTAGGCAGAAACTCTTTACTCTGAAAGTAGTGAGGCACAGGAACGGATGGGGTAACTAGATGATCTATAAAGCCCTTTACAACCCAAACAGTTCTGTGGTTCTGTGTACTCTGCTCTGCCACCTTGGTCATTTCCCTTCCTGTCTCTGGCTCAAGACCTGAAAAAATTTACTTCACTTGAATTTTACCAGATCAATTCTCCTATTACAATGCCAAAAAAATTTAGGAACAACTGATTTTCAGAACTGGGTAGGTTTTTATTAACTAGTATTTTGCTGTTAAAGGACTGCCCGTAGACACTACTAGACATCATGCCCAAGGACAACTATTATCCTAGCAAATTAATGACAAAGACTAACATAATCCTAGTAGTGGAGGTGGGTGCCTGAAAAATTATACACAAATACAGGCATTTCATCATGAATTTGGGAAAGTTTTCTTCGAATGTAGCCTAAAGATAAGATGCATCTTTACAAGAGGAACAGCAAGGCCACTGATGACAAAGGACAATAGCAACTCAACTTACATGCAGAAAGGTTCTACAGACTGGAGAATGAAGTTCTTCCCAGACCCTAAACTATTAAGTCACCGTGACTACATGGGACTGCCACTCAAAATCAAAAATCACTCTAAGAAAAGAATGTTCAAAGCTGTCAGTAATTTTCCTTATATAAACAGTATGGCTGCTTAAAAAAGAGCATGTGTATTATCAGTATTACAGAGATTTCACACTGGAAAAGAACAAATCCAATGTTTCAATTGAAAAAAGATTTTGAAAATAAGTTTTATTTTCCAACATTCTTCCAAAAGTGACCAAAATAAGAGCCTAAGTTTTTAGAAGCTTCTCCAACTGAAGAAAAATTCACAAAAATGAGGCCCAAACACCTTAAACTGCAAGCATATTAGTGGCACAAATTCTTGAAAGCATAGAAAAAAAAAATTATTTAAGGACCATAACTTGGTGAAGCTAACTGCCAACTCCCACCATTGAAGAAATGGAAAAAAATAAGAGAAAGAAAAAGTAAAGCCAGAAGTCATCCAAAAGACATCAGATGCATTCTGCAGTTCTGAAGCAGGAAGATGTATTAACTAGAAAAAATACAATCCTTCTATTGCATATTAACACAATTGTCTTGGTTTCAGCTGGGATAGAGTTATTTTATTCTGAGTGGCTGGTACAGTATTCAGTATGAAAATAATGCTGATAATACACTTATGTTTTAATTGTTACTAAATAGTGTTTTTTACTTTAAAGCAAAGACTTTTCAGTTTCACATGCTCTGCAAGCAAACAGGTGCACAAGAGCCAGTTCCACATCACAGAACACCCTTCCCAGTATATAAACTGGAGGGTGTTGGCTGGGAGCTGCCAATCACTGCTGGGTAATGTGGTGGTGACCAACTGTAGTATGTGTCACTTGTGGAGTTTTTGGGTTTTATTCCTTTTTCTCGTCTTTTCATTACAATTATGATATTGTTATTACAATTAGTATTGCTTATTTTACTATGTTTTAATTAGTAAGCTGTTTTTATCTTAACCCACAGCATTTAGTATTTTTTCCCCATAATTCTCCTTCCTACTGGGGAGCAGGAACTGACCAAGTGGCTGTGTAGTATTTGGCTACCAGCTGGGGTTAATATAAGACAACAAAGTATTTGTACATAAAATTTCAGTCTGGAAAGATGGGCAGTATCTATTATGCTTTATCAAGCTTTTGCTCAGGAACTACAATTGCTATGCCAACCAAGGTGCCTGTGATAAAAGGCTGATGAAAGAACAAACTTCCATCATAATTGCTTTCATGTCGAAGTGAGGGAACAGAAATGTTCTGCTCCATGCAACTCACTTCCTGCATGGCCAACTCTAACCCATGCATTCATGTATTAATATCTTTTCTGCCACATTAATATGACATAAAGATTCCTCAGTTTCCGTATCACACAGAAACAGTTTAATTTGGTTATCATGAAGACTTGACATGTGTGGTGTAGCACTATTAGAATACTAATTGCATGCCATTGCCAACATGCACAGGACCAGCAGTCAGGTCCTCAACCTTTTCATACACAGTGGGCAGCTCCAAGGCTTACAAAACATGCCATTTCTGAAATTCCTCAATCTGGAGCATCTACCAGAACTACAGCAGACATGGGAAACATGAAGACAAGCTAATTATCTACAATACAATACAGAATTATGATATCAGACAATGTTACTTATACAACTGAACTGTTTACAGACAGCAGCATGGCTAAACTACAATAGCCACGTGTGACAACAAACCAGAACAAGGTACTCATTACAACCAGATCTAAGGAACATCATGTACTTGTCATCTTGATCCTATCATATCTTATAAGCTACCTTGATGCAGCGAGAGCGCGCTGGTCTCGCTGGCCACCTGGGATCGGTCACAGCCCGGCAGCGACGTCTGCTCGCGTTCTTGGGGTTCAAGTTCGCGGCAGTCAGAGACAGATCTCCTGGCCGCGAGCTGGACCGTCCCAGATGCAGCCAAGCCGCATCAGCCGGAGAGCTGCTGAGAGAGAGGGTTCTCCCGCCCGGACTAGAAAGCAGACACGAGGTCCTGCGATGGTCAGCGGCTTTCGTCTGGGGCGAGAGACCCCGACCCAGCCGGGCATCAGACTTTTATTCCGAGGGTAACAACCAATCTTGGAACCGCGCAGGGGAGGGATCAGGGAGGGACAAAGGGACTGGGACCAATCGGGAAGGAAGAAGGGAGGAGAGAGGGAGATACGAATACCATTATGAACTGAGGGACGGGGGGGAACCTTGACCCCTCTCTGGGGCAATCCACCTTCTACTCTGCTCCAGGGGGGTCTTATTCTCTAGGTCTCCAGAGGTTCCTCAGGGGGGAAGAAACTCTCTGGGCTTGAACCAACGCTACACTACCTTACTTACATCTTACAAAATTACCTAAACCACACCGGGCTGTACCTACAACATAGCAATGGTAATTCATTACAGGGTCCCTCAACCTGAATGCAGGACAACTCTAAAATATCTCTAACCCTAACAACTTGGTAGAAAGCAAAGAGACATGTGCCAACCACCACTACCTGCTGTCTTCTAACACCACTGCTGCTGAATTCAGGAAATGAAAGAGTAAGTTACAGCACGGATGGAAGTTAACAATATTTGGGTATTTTTAGAACATGTCATTGACACAGTTTCTGGTTTGCTTTTTTATAAGCAATGCTACTTTGCATATAACACTACTTCCCAAATCAGAGCATTACTGCATTAAAAAAACAAACCAATGCAAACCAAACAAAAAATCCCTAAATAAGAACAAAAAAAACCTACAAAAAGTACTAGACCCTTGACCCAGTGTTGATATTGTGTCTGTAAACAGACAGATCTGACTAGAGGCTGATCATTCAGCAAGGCAATGACCTACAAAAGTCAAAGAAAATGCTAAAAATATACTGTGAGTTAAAACAATACAATTGTTTAAATACACTTGTTTTCAAAACCATTTATTTTTAGAGGTGTATTGGTTTTGCATGGCCTGGTTTGGTAGCAGAGGGCTACAGAGGTGGCTTCTATGAGAAGTAGAAGCTTCTTTCATGTCCAGCAGAGCTAATCCCTGGTGGCTCCAAAGTGGGACATGCTAATAGCCAAGGCTGGGCCAGTTAGAAATGGAGGTAACACTTCTGTGACATGTTTAAGAAAGAAAAATCAAAGTTGTTGCAGAGTTGTAAATTCAGCCAGAAAGAAAGGAATGAGAACACATAAGAGGAACAACTCTGCAGACACTAAGGTCAATCGAGAAGGAGGGGCAGGAGGTGCTCCAGGCATTGGAGCTGAGATTCCTCTGCGGCCCACAGTGCAGTCCATGGTGAAGCAGCTGTGCCCCTGCAGGCCTTGGAGGTCCATGAGGATGCAGAGATCCATCTGCAGTCCATGTCAGAGAAAGGGGATGTCTGAAGGGGGATGGCTGTGACCCCATGGGAGATCATGAAGAGATGGGCCCTGCTCCCATGCTGGAGCAGCCTGTCCTTGGTGAACTGCACTCCATGGAAGAGTGACCCACACTACAGCAGTCTGAGGCATGTTGTTGCCTATGGGATGCACTCACACTGCAGCAGTTCACAGAAAGCTATTACTCATGAGATGGACTCATGATGGAGAAGTTCATGAAGAATTGACTCCTGTGGGAGTGACTCCACAGTGCAGCAGGGGAACAACTCCTCTTACTGAGCAGCGGGAGAAGCCTTGGGTGATGAACTGACCACAACCCCATTCCCTGTTTCCTTGTGCTGCTGGGGTAGGAGGTACAGCTGGAAGGAGGGTGGGATTGGAGGAAGCCATTTTTAATGTCTCTTTTCACTTCTCATTATCCTGCTCTGATTTTGTTAGTAATAAACTCACTTCATAATCTAAGTTGAGCCTGTTTTACCCATGACAATATTTAATGAGGGATCTCTCCCTGTCTTTATCTCAACCTATGAACCCCTCATTTTGTTTTCCCTCCCAAGGCCAGCTGTGAAGGGGAGTTATAGGGAGGCTTTGGTGGGTGCCTGGCATCCAGTCAGTCAGTCCACTACAACTAGTTACAAAAAACCACAGCCTGAAAATTACAACTGAGTTACATGCATCATGCACTTCTTCAAATGTTAAAATACAATTAATTGTTTTAGCACCAGATTTGTTCTGAAGGCGAATCTAGGTTGCAACCTCAATCTGCACAAAGAAGCAAAAAACCAAAACCCCAACAAAATCAAGAGAAAATAACTTGTTGAATTTCATTGTATAATTTCTTCTCAACTTCTCCACTTCTAGTCAATTGTTTCAATTACAAAAGCAAGCAAGTATAATTTTATGCTACAGATGGCTAAAAAAAATTAGTTTACCAGATGTCATATTTCTTTTAAACTTTCTGACTGGTAGGGGAAGCATACAAAATTTCATGTGCTAATGAACATCTGGCAGAAGACAATGTAACTTTATACTGTTGAAGATACAGCTCATGATCTATTACCATCTGGTTATGAAATTGTCTCTAGCATCAGGCGGTGCTTACAGCTACGCTGTGTTTCATTAACAACTCTCTGCATCTTAGAGAATCACACCTCAAAGAAAGTATTAACTTTTGTTGCTATTAGGTGAGGTGAATTATTTATCGTTGTTCCAGTTTGTCCTTGAGAGACTAACATATGGATGCTACTGGAAAAAAGGAAGACAAAAATTCCTGCCTCGTCCAGAAAACAGGAATTTATTTCATAAAAAGTCTAGGCTAGCTCTCTTGCCTGCAAGACACAGTAATGTACCACTGAATATTGCCACCATTGTTTATTTAAGAAGTCCAACAAACCCTAAGAATAGTATAAAAAGACACTATCTTATGCAGTGCAGGATCTGTGCCAAATCATAATACTTAAAAGTGAACTTGGGTGTTACAGCAGCTGAGGCTGCCTCAAGGACTTATAGGTCTGTTCTCTCAGGAGGTAGTTTAGTTTTTCAGGTTTTTTGCAGAGACATTTAAGTTTTCTGGTAGTTTTTCCAGTCATCTCTAAAACAAGCCTGGGACAGCTTTTACTGGTTCCAACCTCTCAGATAATTTATTACAATTCATAAGTATCTTTGAACCGCTTTGGATTTTTTCCCTCTTTCTAATCAATAGTGAGCTGCGTGACCTACCATACAGCTGACCCAAAACACCTGAGAAACAGGTAATATGTGAACAATAACTAAAGATTTTCTTTACAGCTGGCACAATGACAACAGTTCTAAGAAAAGTAAAGTCACCTGTTACTTCCTCACTACTACCATTTTATGTATTCCTATTTCCTTCTTGACACATTCCAGTGGCATTTCATAACAAGGCATGATGGGTTAATGAATATTGTAGCATAAAGTCTAAATTACTTTTCAGTCACATAATTAAAGCCTCTTAAGATGACAACAGTTACAGAAATTTAATAACTGCAAAAATTCCCTCCCATAATGAAAAACCCAATACATTGTATAACTGTACTTTAGTTCATGTCACAGAACCATGACTTAGCAAGACTTATGAAAATGGTAAAACCCTCTGTGTATAAATAATGAGCAACTGAACATCAAGTGTCAGACCAGTCTTTGTTTGCAAAGCTCTAACTAGACAAAAATCACTTTGATACAGTACTGAGTAGCATCTGGTGCCATTTTCATCTCGCTGACTTCAAAACTGAAAAAATTGATTTTATCTTCAGCTTGAGTGAACAGACTTCCTACTATACATCAGCTTTTAGTTTTAAAAACTGTTTCAGAACTGCTAAATTAAATAGATAAGTACGGATTTGTTTAAGCACAAAATAAGTGTGTTAAGACACCCATTTGAACAAACTGGTGTGAATTCAATTGCTCACTAGTTGTCGTTATGCAAGCTGCCCCTCCCTCTCAGCCTCCCTCCAAGAAATAGCTTATACTTTGAAGTTTTGCTACCCCAGCTACAACTATCCAGCATGAGAATAAAACTGTTAAATGGACAATTCCCACACAGCAATTAAAGCTGCAACTACCCTACATCCCTGAAACAATGCATTGGTTATATGTGCTGATTACTTCATTAGTCCAAGAACCCTAAGCAACTTTTGTAAATGTTTTAAAACCACATATTCTCTCTTCCCCCACAGCCTCAATCCTCTGTAAAAAGGAATTTATTAAGCACCCTTCTCCAAATACAACAAGCCATTCTGACTGCCGCAAGTCGGCTGGAATTGTACTGCTAGATAATATACAGAATCCCAACAGTCAGACTTCAAAACTGAACACCTTGGCCAAATGTGGTTTTAGAGTCCCTCACTTTCAAAAATCAATATTAGGGATCTAAAACCATCCTCACAGGTGTCCATTTTTTTACTAAAATTGAACATGTATTTTAAAACTCTACTCTGGAACTATTTACTTTCCTTGATTCTGAGGAGAGAGTACTCAAAAGCATCCTAAATGCACTTCTCAAGACTGTCACCACAAGAGATGGCTACTCAAAGTAAACAAACCCTCCACTCATGTTAAATGACCAGCTGTGCCCAGTGTCACTCTGAGAACATACCTGGCTCAGTCTCTGTTTTCGGTGTTAACTCTTCCTCCCTTGAAATGCTCATTTCTGTCATCTGCTGTGTTACAGGCAAAGCGGCAACAGGCACGTTTCTGTTTAAGCACAGTGAAACACATAATTTACATTAGTTTTACACTCATAATAAAAGCCTGAATTGTCCAGATCCATTAATGAACCACTGGTTCAGTTACCACATATACATTTTCCTGACTGGTGCTTTTACTACCATCAGAACGTACTTTTTTACCTTAGTTTCCCTAGAAGAAAACAGGCAAGCCTGTAACAAACTATATTTGCAGATACACAAAAACCATTATTTTAACTGCAGCAGTACAACACCAAATATTTGAATGATTTTTCAATTTACATGGATTCATAGAGTGCTGTCAGGTCACTGGTCTTTTTTTCTCTGCAGACACGCACTGCAACAGGGCAGGATTGCTGCAGGTCTTCAACTTAATGCACACTCACAGCTCATTCAACCTTCACAGTACACCCTTAATTTTACCTTGTTTTTTCAGATGTGCTGCCAGCAGCACCTTCACAGTTGTTTAAGCTAGTGTCTGCTCTCTGTACAGATGCAGAGTCTGAGGTAGGACTGTTAGAACCACTGGTTGTTCCTATGTAACAAGAATTCGACAAGTTATGAACAAATTGCAGAAAACACATTAATCAAGTAGTCTCCTATACAGCTATGTACTGTCTGCATACAACCTTCACTTCTACTGCTTATTACTTTTTACTGAAGTACACTTTTTACTTAATAACCAAAATACAAATTGCATAAGAAAATGCTAACAGAAGAGGCTAAGTGGGAAAGCAAATTGTGGTTGAATGCCAAGCAAACCAGAACACATTACAAAGAAATGTATTTTTATCTTTACTGTACTTTAAAGTGGTATTCTCTTTGAATATTCATTCTTTCAGTAGAGCTTTCAGAACTTCTCATAAAAAATGTTCTAGTATTCCTTGTAATCCTCTATGTTTTATTTTAAAAGAAATAAAGAAACCCCCAACAACTCCCCATGCCCTTACCCATTGGGCTGATTCTACCACTATTCTGCTGTCGTTGAAGATGTTCTTTGTAGCAAACAGAACACATCCCATTTGTCCTAGGATTTCCATAAAATCCACATCCTGTACTACACAGCATAGGCCCTGGGGTCTGGTTTGTCTCCTGAGTCATCTCGATGCTGTAAATAAAACCAAAAATTGCATTAGGGGCTTGCATGTCAGCAAAATCAAATTCAGGGTTAAAAGTATTAAGAATTAAAAGAATTAAACTTATGTCTATTCACCCTGCCTTCAAAGTGATATCACCATTCTTAACGAGCGTTATAGAATGTTACTATACCATTCAGGACTGCAATTTATTGCTAAGTAATATCATTATGAACTTTTAGGACAAGAAAATGTGTCATCGTACTAATACTGAAGAAATAATATACTGTGGGGCACTGAGCTGCATATGCAGGTTAATTTAATTTTACAGCCAAAAAGAACCTCCTTAAGTACCAGTCTCTGAGCACTAACAGAGATATGCAGAATAAGTAAGACCAAGTTCATACCCAGAAAACAGTTCTGGCAAATAACATGGATTATTTTCTCTTGACTCCAGCAGAAAAGCCCGACTTTTTCAGTGCTGATCTTTCATAATTTTGAGGCTAATTCCACTATTAGCAGCACTTTCACAATACTCTTCCAAGAGAGATAACATTAACAATTCCAAACTGTTGAGTATGTTCTATTACATAGCTTACACACTTACAAAGGAAAAAAACCCTTGTCTTAATCAAGTTATATTCTGAGGCTCCCAGAAGGAATGAGTGCTCTCTGCTATGAGCCAGATGCATGTTAGAAACAAGGTTTTCACCTTCACTGCCTGTTAACCTCTGCAAAGCAAGGTTAGTAGAAAACTGCACAGCAGCCAAATCCTCGATTCCCAAGGGCAATAAAACTGGAACATAGTAATCATGCATTTGCTACAAATTGAGGACATGTAATAATGTTGCACTAAAATTTAAATTTAGTAGAAGCTGTGCATATGGCATCTGAAGACATTTTAGTATAAGCTTTAGACTGTTTTCCTGTTCAGAAACTGTCACAATAAGAGATATTTGACTGCTGGCATTTGCTAGAAATCAAAAATGCTAAAAATGAATTCATTATAGCATACTAAATAAGAGAGACTACACTGCAACCAGTAAACTTATGTTCCCCTGGTAATACAATTGCAACTGACAGGTGCACCTTTAGCCAAACTAAACTTCTGGGATCACAGTAAAGCAAAACCAGGAGAAAGTAAACAAGCAAAATTCATCTGCTTGCCTGCTGGTGGTCACAGGACCTTATTTTCCAGGTATAAATAGCTGTACTATTTATAGCTTTATAACACCTTCCAGGTATAAATAGTGTCCTTTCTGGCTACAACACAGCTTCACACTTATTCTGATACAGTTTTACAGCCAAACATACCAGACAAGGGAGCCAGAAAAGCCTGACCGCCCCCCGCACCAGGGGAATCTAAAAAAAAACCTGTCATCTGTATAGTAGAGCTATGTCTATATAATACAGAAAAAAGACTACTTCCTCCGTTTTAGTACTAGCCCGGTAAGATCAACGTGTTATCAAATGCACTGCCAACACCAACATCAACTGACCTGCTTAATTTCCAAGTTAGCGTGCTACAACAAATTTCACCACTTACTAAATCTTGCTTTAGGTGCTAACTCTATTATCCTAGTACAAACTAGACACACAGCAGCTCCTCTCGTCTGCAGTCTTCCACTACTTGAAATGCATGCCCCTAACGGAACGACCAAGTCGTTGCTACCCAACGCTAAACAAGCCGTGCTCTTCCAAGCTCCGGGAGGCGGCCCGGGTTTCATCCGCGTTCATTCTAAAGGCGCCTTCCGACAGTGGGAACCCGGCTGCCGCGCACGCACCTCGACCGACCCCTTACCGCAGCTCTGCGCCGGGCGCACGGGCAGCAGAGGAGCCCTTCGCTGCCGCCGCGGCGGGTCGGTCACATGGGCGAACGAGCGCCTGCGCTTCCGCCTGACAGGCGGCGGCGTGACGGGCTCGGGGCGCCCGGCCGCCCCCGCCGCCCGCTGAAGTCAGTCCCTATTTTTATCTCCCGCAGGCCGCCGGCTCCGGCGGAAGGAGGCGCCGGCAAAATCCGACTGCCCTTCTCTTCCAGGGGGGAAGGTGCCGACACGCAGCCCAGAAAATGCGGCATCACCAACCCGCCGCCTCTCACTGCCCTTTTCGGCGTCGGCGCTGCGGCCGCGGCCGGGCGTGATCGCGGCCCCAGGGCAACCACCGCTCCACAAATGCGCCCCGCGACTGGGGGCGGGTGGAGTTACACCCAACCGCTCCTCTTTGAGAGGAGTGAAAAAGGTCTCCTTTCAGCAGCAGCAGGTCTTCACCTCAGGGATGTTTCTGTTCAGGCCCGAGGCCTCCCGAGACCAAGAAGACCATGTTATTCGGCGAATTAGCTCCGACTGTAGCTCAGGCCGCGCACCCCCGCCGCTACCAGCCCAACTCGGGGGAGGGGGCGGGTAAATCCCGTTAGCGACCCCGGCCGCGCACCCCCGCCGCTACCGGCCCAACTCGGGGGAGCAGGCGGGTAGACCCCGCTAGTGACCCCGGCCGCGCACCTCAGTCACCCCTTCAGTCCCGAGGCCATGGTCGGGCCGCCTCCGTCCCGCCGGGCGATCTCACACTGGCGGCGTAACGACAAAAACGAGGGCCCCGACGCGCGCTGAAACGAGCCACAAAACTGCGTTAGCCATGGGCTCACTGGCCTATATACCGAATTGCCTCTACATCCTCCTCTCGAAGAGAGATCAAGACTAAACACGAAAAAGACAGTAACAAAACAAAAGGAGAATGCACAAGGGCTGCGCAGGGCACTCGCCGCTGACAGAGGCGCTCGGGCGAGGCAGAGCCCAGTGTCGGCACGGGGGAACCGAACCGGCACTGGGCTCTCCCCAGGCGGGTGCAGTCTGGCGGCTGACTCAGACAAAGGGGGGGCCCCTGCCAAGCGCCCGCAGTGCCGCGCGTCTTAACGGCGTCCCTCAGCCCCTCCGCCTCCTCCGACACCCGGACACAAAAGACCCGCGAGGCCGCCGGGCTGAGGAGCGGTGGAAGCGGGAGGGGGAGTCCAGCCGGGCCGCTCCTCGCAACCGCCTGAGTCACGGTCGGCCCCGCCGCCGCCAGGCCCCACGTCGCCGCCAGCCACAGGAACCTCATTGTTTCGTTGCCTGCTTTGCCCCCCACCGGCCACGCCAGGGGCCGGACGGCACGAGGCCAGCCGAGAGGAGGCCCGGGCACACCCCGCCGCGGTGAAGGCCCCACGGAGCCGAGCCCAGCCCGCCACCCCGCACCCACCTGTTCCCGGCGGGGGCCACAAACCCCGCGGCGGGTGCCGGAGAAGGCGCCGCGGATAACTCCGGGCGGCTGCGGAGAGAGCGGGGGTTGCGGGGGGCGCCGGGCTGGCGGCCGCGCCGCCGCCGCTTCGCTCCTTTGTTCCCGCAGCGGCAGCGGCGGCCGTGTCGGCAGCAGCGCGAGGCGGGACCCGCCGTGCGTGGAAGGCGGGCGGCGGGAAAGCGCTGGCGGCGGGTGGGTGGGGAGGGGGAAGAAGAAGACGGTGACGAGAAGGAGGAGGAGGAGGAGTAAAAGGAGGAGGATGAGGAGGAGGAGGGAGGAGTCCAGCCCGCCCGGCGGACGCGGCTCCTCCCCCTGCCCGCCCGCCGGTGCATGCGTGCTGCCGCCCCTCGCTCCGCCCGTTGCCGCTCTGGAGCGGGGCGGGCCCAGCGCCGCACGGGCCGGTCCGCCCCGAAGGCACGTCACGGAGCGCGGGACGGAGCTCCGGGCGGGGAGGGAGGGAGCCCCGGGCCGGGAGGGAGGGAGCTCCGGGCGGGGAGGGAGGGAGCCCCGGGCCGGGAGGGAGGGAGCTCCGGGCGGGGAGGGAGGGAGCTCGCCACGGGCGGGGTCGCCTGCTTACCGCTAGGTGTCCGAGGTACGCTGCGACGCACAGAGTCTTAGAGAACGGAGGTGACCTTTAAAATGCCATTTTCTTGGGTATTTTGTTCATTTTATTTGACCTAAATTTACCTACGAGATCTAGGCATCTTATGAGATGGGAAACAAAAATGCGGGAGCGTTGCCCCGAAACAGAAGAAAACTTCCAATTTAAGTTACCAATTATAAATTTCATTGCCAGTTTTCTGATGACGTAGTGCTTTCAATGTTCTGAACATTGTGAGATATCCAAGGACAATCCGCCCTTCAGTCCTCTCTCACATACCCATCTTTGAATATATGGATCCACAGCAGACCTTCACAAAAAAAGAAAAAAAGAAAATAAAAAAAGCAGCCACACATTTTACTTAATCTAATGACGAAGACCTAATTCTACTTGCCATTTGGTACAGATTCTTATCGTTTAGATGGTCAGTGCCTTCAAGAATACTGTGAGATTCACAATGGCTCATTTGGTGACCTTTTTTAGCTTGTGATGTTTGGAATATCAAGAATCCATAGAAGGAGGACCCTCCCAGGGTAACCTTAGGATTTTACCACAAAGAGCAAAAGAATATGCGCATCCTTAGAAACCACAGCTTCAGAAGACAAAAGTGATTTTGGACCTGCTGTTGTTTGCTTAGCAGCGTCACAAGCAAGTTGCCTTCTGAGGAAATGGTTAGACACTTAAAAAAAAGTTTTCTCAGGTGAACATACTCATAGAGCAGAAATGTACCACGTCCATTGTTCTACAGCTGTTGTTTCTGGTTGCATGTTGAAATTCTTCCAAGAATGTAGTATCTGTAACTTAGCAGGTGAGGGAAGCAGGAAACAAGTGGTTTGGGAATCTAGGGGTATGCAGCAGAGTTCCAGGCATTCCTTTGAAGGACTGAGAACTCACCTCCTGATGAAGGGCACCTGCCTCCTGAAGAGACTTGAAGTGTAGAATGCCTGAAATGTTTTGGTGGAGATACATTGTTTTTAGACCTATATGGTGAGCAGTCCAACAGAGGAATGAGTGACCATCTTTCCGATGAATTCTTCTTCTCTAAAATGTGTTGGACTACCTTATGGCATATAAGTTTAAGCTTTTGCCTAAGGAGGGTAGTAAAAGGCTGCCAGTACTTTCTCCCTGCTTCTTTCTGCTATAGTGCTGACATTTGAGTATCTCACCTTCATTGTAGGGACTAAAAAAAATGTAGAGAATGGCTAGACTACAGTCTTCATGAGCTTTCTGTGTACTACTGAAAGTACTGTGAACTCCCATCCCTAGGAACAAGAAGATAATTATTATTACTATAATTATATATATTATTATAATATTAGAATTATTTTTACTATGGTGTAATTTAAGGCATGCTGAGTTGTGAATTTTTGTGACTGTGGTGAGCAAGTGCCTCAATGTAGCTGGCTGTGTTGATCCTGGCCAGTGGTTTTCAATTTCCTCTCCTTGTTGTGCCAATGATACATCAGTCTTGTCCAGACTCATTTTAATCTTCAGAGATTACTGTGCTCCCGAAAGTCGTATCAGTTCATGGGCTATTCTGCATACTATTTTCTTTGTGCAAATCCTCACATCCTGTTCTCTTATGTCTCATTTTCATCCCTCAAGAGCTCTTTTTAATATTCGATACTTTAATGCTTTTGTACCTTGTTTTCTGATAGTGCTTTAGATAATTTTGTATCAACAGACTACCTGGTGGCTGGCTCAGCTGCTAGGTTAATTTCTCTAATAGCTGCATTACTTTGAAACCAAAATTGATGCACAGAATATAATCTGTGGTTTGACAGTCTCTCTTTGTAACTGGAAGGCTATATCTGACCATAGGGATGACAGATTTCTGCATCCAACTGTTTTCTGCAACATTGCAAAAGGTTTGGATGTTCCTGCTCTCCAAAGCACTGCAGTTTGTTTAAGCTACTTGGATGATCCAAATCAGTGGTGTCCAAGGTGGGGTGCATGAGATGATCCAATGGGATGCAGGAAGAAAATACTAGAACTTCACTAATGTATGTATATAAATGGTGTATATATATATATACACACTAGGTGTGTGTGCTTAAAAATGTTTCACTAATATGGATGCATCAAAAAAGTTTGGAGACCACTGATCTAAATTATGCCAGGTTGGGTTTTTTTTTGTTTTGTATTGTTTGTTTGTTTGTTTTTTTCTATTTTTAAATGCAATAGCAGGATAAATTATTCGCTTTATTTGGCCATGTATCTTTCTCTCAGAAAATTCTCCTGAGAGAATTGCAGTACTGGTAGTGTGTATTCACTTCTCTTGATAATCCTAATTTTTTTTTTTTTTTTTTTTTTTTTTTTTTTTTTGCTACATTTAAGTAGGAGTCAGATAAGGTTATTCAGACTGCAGGGAATTTCTGCCCTATCTAGTACTTTATCTGATGTATCTGACAATTAAAACATTGCCTTAATTTGCCTTGTTGGATTTCTCTGTATTTTTAAGCCTCTCCTAAGCAAAGGTCAGCAATATTTGTGTTGTGGTATGACCACACATCCTGATACAGAAAAACTGAAACATGACCAGTTCTCAGTCCTGGAAAATGTTCTTTAATTTTTCACAAAAAAGATGAGTATTTGGAGGTGGTTGTTGTAGCTGTAGTGTCAATAGATAAAGAGGTCAGAGGGGTGAGGTAGCAGAGAAGATGCAATATGAAAACAGGTGAATCTGCAGCACCTTTGTTTGGTAGAGGTGAGCAATGTCCTAGCTCACATAATGCTCTTGGTGGTGGCAATGTTCTTTTGTCTGTGTAGCTGTACAGACTCTGCTAAGCTACCAAGCTCTACCTGTGGACAGAGTGCACCTTTCTTAATACCTTTCTTTGTGACTGATGTAATTGTAAAATAGGTTTTATTGACTGATACTAGGATGCATGTCGTGCAAAAGACAAATTTGTCAGGGCACAGCAATTACTTAGATTTCTGTGTGACATAAAAAGATTGCCACAACTTCACTTGGAGCACCACCTTTCAATCTTTTTAAAGTGGGATTCTTTTGAGCTAATTTGGATATGTGGCTTAAAATTTGCATACCACAGAGTTTTAAATATTTGGCAAGACATTGTTGGTAGTGGTCTATGAATGCCCTCATTCAGTCAAAGGAAGAAAAACCCACACCCCAAACAACATAATTTTAACTCTCTTCTCACAGGAGTTTTCAGGATAATACTATTTTTGTTTTCAATTTCCTAAGAAAAATGTCTAATCTCCTCTCCCTGTACCTCAAAACTTTCATGTGGTGTACTGTAGGAACCCCGTGAGTATTACAGTATTGGGTGAAAACCAACCTATAGTAAATTTCCTCAGAGAATGAAGATTATGAATATGAATTTATGGAAACATAAAAGCAATTTACCTTTTAAAGCCACTTAGATCCTTCATACAAAAGAACCCAAAGAATTCTTATGCCTTGGAGCTGTCAGAATCAATTACGTAGAAAGGAAGAAACTTTACATTCACTTCCATATGGAGACTCATGCAATACTAGCAACATTGTAACGAATAGGTTTACAGAGTATTGAGTGTATAGAAGCTAAAATTACTTTATGACAAATCTGGAGCATTTTAAAGGATGGAGTTTTAAAGGCATAACTGAAACTTGCATATCAGGACAAAAATGTTCCTCAGTAGCAGGAACAAGACAGAGTACTGCCAGCTTTAGAAGACTAGAGCTCACATGAGGCATTGCTCAGAGTTACTGGTCTTTGAAAATTTGCTTCCTATTTACAGTTTCAACAGGCCTTAACTGAGAAATAGGGATTGTGCTAACTTTTCACTGAAAGATGCCTTTTGTGGGAAAAACAATTGATAGTCCCTGATTCTAACACTTATTTATGATTGTATTGTTTTATAGCATTACTTACATTGTAATGTATTATGTGTTATTTGTAGTTTTATTTGTATTTCATAGCTACATATGGATATATAACAGTCCATGCAATTTTCGACTACAGAAAATAGTAATCGCTACTTCAAAGTAGACTATTAAGTACAGTTTGATTTCAAAGGAAAATAAACACTTCACAAGCAATATGTTCAGATGCTTTAGGTGGACATTGTTTAAATGGAAGGGCAGATTTTCCGTTGATACACCCCTTCTCTTTTTTGCATCTTTGCATTGAGGAGAGACTACTTCTGATTACTGGAAACTTAAAAGCAGTTTGTTTGAACTTTGGTTCAGTTCTCAGGGGTGTCCACAAATACATACATGCCTGCAAAATTGGATAAAAAGGGAACAGTACGCAAATAATTTCTTTCTGCAAGATTAAGGGGTTCTTTGTTAAAATGTTCTTCTGGGACAGTAAGGACTATGTTCTTCTGGGACAATACGATAAGTTTCTTCCTGGGATGAAGAGAGCCTGCTATACTGCCATCAAAGTGGAAGTTACACTGAGCATTTCTACAAATCAGGTCAATACCGAAGTATGGATTTATGTACTGATTTTAGTTGAATGTGTGTGTCTAATAGAGTGGGATGAGGGCACGTGTGATGACAGTGGGAGAATCAAAGGATCCTTGATGCCCTGCCATTTGTTTGATCCCAAGGTGGCTGCATCTGTGCTCCTCCTTGTTAAATATTAGCCCAGCCTGCCATGGTAGTTCACAGACTCTGTTAAACCCCTTTCTAGACATGCAAGCCTGAGAAGAAAATTTACTGATGTGAATGTCTCTCCGTGGCATCAGATCACTTTTTCTGCTGTGCTGGTAGATGGGATTGGCCAGTTAACTTGTTTTCTTCATAAACTGGAGGTTGAAAGCTGCAGAGGCAGGGATAATCTCCACTGAGAGCTGGCACTTAATGTGGAAATTCTAAGGGAGATTTCCAGGCCTATCATGAGCAACACCAGGGACACCTCCGCAGGTACTTTTGTTTCATTCATTGAGGCCCACCAGTGGTCTTGCAAACTCAGTCACCATATGCCTTAAAATCCCTAATGGTCTTTAAGAAAATAAGTGTTCCAACAATAAAATGAAATAAAATGAAATAAAATGAAATAAAATGAAATAAAATAAAACCCTTTTTTTTTTTCATCTGGAAAAATATATAAATTACCAGAACTCTAAGGAAGTATTAATTCTTTGGATGTTCATTGTCTTTTCTTGCTTCTTTTTCCTATATCCTATATATCTTTTCATC
The DNA here is from genome assembly GCA_036630365.1 of Acanthiza pusilla. Classification (NCBI taxonomy): domain Eukaryota; kingdom Metazoa; phylum Chordata; class Aves; order Passeriformes; family Acanthizidae; genus Acanthiza; species Acanthiza pusilla. The sequence goes on from JAXCHO010000095.1 coordinate 4,198,068, forward strand.
CTGTTAGGTTTTCAGTACCTGGGTTTAATTTGCTTGTTTTAAGCACTTTTTAATTTTTAGTATTATCCTTTCTGGTTGGTTATTATAGCCTTTCTGTTATCCTCTGGTCTCAGCATCATATTTTTTTCTTAAATCTCACAGTTTATGACAAAGGCAGATTTTAAAGCTGGGTAGCCATGGGGGAGTGCACTGAACATGTTCATTTTGGACTGAATTCTTGGAGCTTTGGATTCTTAGTTCAGTGGAAATTGAAAGCCTTTCCTGTCCATCCAATTCTGTGTCCTCATGGTCACAGTAACAGTATTTTCAGAACATTTACAGTGCCTTTCAAAAGATGTTTTCTCTATAATCAGAATCCCATCAGATTGGCTGAGTCATTTGAGGAACCGAAAGAAACTGTGATTGTCATCAGTCTCAAAATGATGACCCCAAAGTAGTTAAAATGATGTAGCTGAAATTAAGGAATAGTTATAAAAGATGACAGCCAATAAAGAAGTACAATTAGGGCTAATATAACATATGTAACTTGGGTTCTTTTGTAATTGATTGTAAAACTCTAACTAACTGTATTGGAGCAAAATATAAACAATATGGAGCATTGCATTCTTGCAATTAGAACAGAATGAGGCCAAAGGTGGAAAACCATAGCAGTTACTAAGCCTAACCAGAACTCTGTAGAAATACCTGCAGATGATGCCAAATACCTGTTGTTCTCTTTTGGGGTAGCTGATTTTATAGGAAACAGGTAATCAGGAGAAGTATTTCTTTCCAAGGAAGGTACGAATGATGCACAGGTGATAAAGCATAGAAAATTACATTAACAGTCTCAGGGCATCAGGACAACTGAACCATGAAGAAACTATAGTTTGCATTTTTGCATTCTCTGTTTCTCTTTACTATACTTTGGAAAAAAATACCAGTGTTTTGTTAATAAAGGAAATAGTGTGTTTACACTCTACACTTGAGGTTGTCTGTTCCAGAACATTTTAAAGGTGGTCTAAGTGTCATTACTGATAAAATTCCAAAATAATACAAAGTCACGAAACTGGTAATGAGAGGAAAATATAAAAATCTATGGAAATTCTGCCTACAAGTTTTCTTGTATCTCTTGCTTGCAGTTTCAGCCTCTCACAGGAATTCACCTGGAAAACATTGACGCCTTCTTGGTCATGATATCTCACCACATCCTACAAACAGACACTTAGAAAGTTTTGTGCCTTAGCATTGGACATTAATCCTTTCCCTCTTCATAGCAAAATTCACCTAAGTGTTAAGTGCAGTTTTGTTGGTTTCTTCTACTATTAATTGAGGTTCTGGGACTCTGCCCTGTAGCAGAAAGACAGGAGAGAGTGGGCAGACCTTTCTTTGGGTGCAGGTAAGCCCTGCTGCTAGTGAGGACACAAGCAGGTGAGTGCCTGTGGGTGGTTAAGCAGTGAGTTTAGCAATTCAGAGCAGCCTTTTGTTGACTATCTGCTGGAGATCCGATTTACGCTGCCAACAAGACAACATTATAGAAGCAGCAGGGAAGGTCCTGAGCTGCACTTGCTCCCTGTTTGCTCAACAGCACACTGGAAAATTCCTTACTGTGTTTGCTTACCCACAGCCTAACCAGCTTAGCTGGTTGTATTTCAGTTTAGACATTAGTGGTCTTTCAAAGGTACTAAGCTGTCCTGACTGAGTTACGCTGAGTGGAAAATAATCTTGCTTTAGGTTACTAGCTTGGGTCTAGATTTTAAGTCTAGTGCACAGGCAGTAGGGGTGGGGTAAATTAGAATACGTTTCAAAGACTATACCTGATATTCCTGTGGAGATCCTGAGAATGGCACAGGTGGCCTGTGATCTCTCTGTTTGGGAGTGTACGAGAAGCTTTTTGTTGATGTTTTATCCAGGGGTTTTTCTAAGATCTCTCTCCCATAAACTTTCTGCAAATAGGATCATGGAAAGGCAGTGGTGATGTACAGCATGGTTTTGTTGCCTGCTTTCACATGAAGCTGTGGCCTGCCTAGGATTCTTGCCCACTTGCATGTGGCGACCAGAGCATTACTTTCCCATTTTCTTCTTTTCTTATCCTCCCATAGTGATGCAATCCTCCACAGTAGAGGTTCATGATGATTCTGTCCGTGCACCCCTCCTGCAACACAGAAATCACAAGAGCCCTGCCATTTAACCCACATATTTCTGTCGTGTTAGTATGAAGTCTCTCTACTTGGGCTTTAGAGAAGCCCTGCAACCATTAGAAAAGATACTGGATAAATTTTAAAAATGCCCCACCAAAAAAAGATGTCATAGCTTATGACTTTGAAACTCAGCATGACACATCCACTGCTTAATTGATTTACCATTCTGTATATAAAGAGAGAAGTAGCCCACACTCAAGCCCACCTCTGATTTTTGTTTTTCTCCAATTGCCTTGATGCTGCCTTTAAATATCCTGTAATTAGTGAGTGCTTCTGGCTTGACTTCTGGCTGAGCAGATGAATGTAAGTGCACTGATTTGCGCTTCCCAGTTTGCAGCTGTTTTGTAGCAGTGCTGGTGTGTGCTCTAGGAAAAAAAGCAGACAAAGAATTGGCTTGTCTGCATGCCACTGTCTTTTCTTGTGTCCACATTTGGGCAGGAGAGTGGCGGAAGGCTCTCCATGCTTTTGGCCCTCATTTCCCCTTTGTGCAAGAACTCTTCTCATTTCAACTGTAAAATTTGTCAGACTTGTAAGTGCTTGTGCCAAGTCCATGGCTTAATGACTTTAGGGAGGTTACAGTCATGAACCCTGGCTTTTATTAAAGGATTTGAATGGATTGCTCTCTGCTTACAGAGAATAGCTATGTAGTACCAACTGGGATGTATTTGTACGCCTTTGGGTGGCATTTTACCTGGTGCCAGTGTCTGGACATTCTGCCTGCTCCTATTCCTCTCAAAATTTCAAATCAAGATTTCAAAGTATTTCTTATAATGTAGGCAGGGGATTTAATATTTTTGGCTTAATTTATCTTCCCTACATTTTAGCTGCTGTTTATGCTTTGGAGTAAAGATGCAACTCATTACTGTCAGGTCTAAAATACCTTTTGGGAAGGTTTATGGTGATCTGTTCTTTTTCTGCTCTTTAGTCATGGATGTCAAGCCCCATCCCCGTCCCACTGTAGTACAACTAATTATTTCTTCTTTTAACTGTTGTATGTAAAAATGCCTCTGTCTTTGCCTTTCTGTGGTCAGGATAGTGTCAAGTTATGTCAAATTAACAGGCTATCAAGGTGCATAGATGGGGCACTAGGGAAGCCAACCTGTAGTGAAGAGCTGAATAAAGGTCCAGGTGGGCCTGTGGTCACTCTCTCTCAATTGAAGGAGTTCCCTGGCAGCTGACAAGGGCTGGTGGTAGAAATAATCCTGTGGACTATCTTTCTAGAGAACACAATATTGTAAAAATGTGCATTTAACTGAATTCCCAAAGGGTGAAATGATAAGAACAAAACAGCTGCAAAGGTTTATATTAATCTTTGATGTACTGTCTTATTGCAACATGTGGGATATGTAAAAGTTTTTTAAGAAAGGATGTTCTTTGATGTTTGATCTTTGAATATTTTCAAACCTAATCAACAAGAAGGGAGATTAAATCTGTGAAACGGAGAGCAGCTAACAAGCAAACTCTAAATGATGCCCACGTATCAGAGAAATAAATCCTTGTTTAAATTTAGGGCTTGACATGCTTCAATGATCTGTTCTAGGGGGAGGTTTAACAAGGTTTGGGAAGAAAGGATGCTCACTGATATTGGACAAAAAGAATGCAGAATTTATGTGACATCTGGTAGAACTCCCAAGATAAGGAAGAAACCAATAAAGCCAACTCAGCAACTGTGCTAAAATCAGCTCCAATTGGGTAAAAGGTAATTCCTGCAGGGGGATCTGCGACCACCAGCTCACAGACCACCAACCCAAGAAACCCACTGATTCAAAAGAGAAAGACTGAGCATGCAGACTAATTAACATGGGAAGTGAGAGAATCATTAACCAGAAGAAGATAGGATACTAATTAATAAGAACTATGTAACTTGCAGCAAAAGAACACTAGTTCCTTTGCTAAAATGTATAAATACTAAAAAACTTTAATAGTTGGGATGCTTGATTTGTGGAATTCCGCCAGGCATCCAGGCTTGTGCAGCCTTGAAATAAACAATCAATGCCTCTCTAAAGTGTGTAATTATTACCTGCACATCAGGTAATGAATTTGATTTTTGCAGACAGCAGTCTATTTGTAAATTTTCTGTCATTACTGAGTCACTGTGCATGATTGAATCTCCAACAATGACTTTTTCCTTCCTTTTTTTTTTTTTTTTTAAATGTTTATATTAATGATTTTCAGTACATGGTACTGCTTACATTACTGAAATTAAAATTTTAGGTAAAGTCTTACAGCATATTGTACCTTTAGGGATTACAAGATCATTAATCCACACATTGTTCATGTCTGATATAAGATGAATTTCTACTGGTTAGGGGAATGAACAGGAACTGTGTATTAGTGTTTAACACCCACTAAAGAATCTTAACATCTGCTAATATCAATTTTGATTTTTCTGGCAAGAGGTCACAGGAGAAGTTCTTATACTGAAAATTCTGTCACTCACAAGTATCAACAACTGGTAGTTGTTATGTTTTCAGCATAAGGACTGGGACTTAAGATGTAGGTTTTCTAGTAAGGTTTTGTGGTTATTTTATGAAATTCTAAAGTGAGAGCTAATTAGTCTACCTTTCCATGGTCACTGTAACAATAACACTTTGCTCATCTTTAGGAACAGGGATACTTCATTGAACTTTAAACTTTGCAGAGTCATGTAAGTTTTTTGCTTTTTTTCCCCCCCAGCAAAATCAATTAGAATATTTTAAAAATTCATATTTTTCAAGGTTGTCTTTGAAGCCCAGGTTTTTTAAAAAATGCTTCCCACACAGCCAGAAACAAAGCTTTCCATAAAGCCACTGTGTAGTCCAGAAACCTCTGGAAAAGAAACATCAACATTGCAAAACCTAGTGTTGAAAAGTCAAAGTTGACCAGGTAGCCTTAGTTCAGGCCCGTTGAGGTTAAGCTTTATGCTGCCAGCTTTAATTTTATTGTTGCATACATTTTTTGCTAATCAAAATTTTGTGCACCATTGTGCTGATGTTTATAAACCTTTCAGTGTCTGACTTTGCTAACGGTGCATTGTCCCCTACCCTCCAACTCGGCTGCTCTACATCCCAGGAATTCTCTGTAGGCTTCCACCTCAATTGAAAGGCAGTTGAACTCCCTCTGTGCTTATGAGAAACACTGTTCCTTGGAAATTCTGCTGTGTAACCGACTACTGCTGTCTAACACCTTGGAATGTTATTTACATGAACCATTTGCTTGGATGAAGCAATAAAATATTTACTGGACTTCTGAGGAAAATTCCAGTAATTACCAACACAGGTTATGGCCAGGAGGAAGACTGACAGGCAGCTAAATCCAACCCTAAGCAGCATGAGCAACCCTCCCACCATGAGGCCCTTTGAGTGCTGCTGGGCCACAGAGGCTGTACCAACACCTCCCTCCCATTGCAGCTCCTCTCTTGGAGCTCACCAATTTTCCAGTTTGCAGCACTCAGGTCACTCAGACCTGCCATTAGGTTCTGGGCTGATTCTCCCCTCCTTGAAACTCAACCCTCACCTGCTGAGAGGTGCAAAGGCATCCAATATGAGTATTTCACTAAACATGAGGGGAATTTTAAACATGTTTTTTAACCTCTGTACGTACTTCTTTGTGCTTGCATGCATGTCTGAATCTGATTTTCCTTTGTATGCTTCATTCATTTAGTAAGTAATACAGTGAACTTTACCATTGAACTTTGTTAAGTTGTGCTTTTAGAAATGTATATTAAACATTAAAAAAACCCCAAACCCTTTGATGGTGATTCTTTAAGCAACATAAATCACTCATTTACGACAGATGTGGAGGAAGCTGGAAAAGTGGGGACGTAATTTCTTGGGATTTTTAAAAAGGAAACAACCTTTCAAATTGAATAATTGTCTTCTTGAGATCTCTTGACCACCTTTCACATAGGTCTTTAACAGAGATCAGGATTCCTAACACTTTTCTCATTATTTGAACTAAAGGAGGGACTGCTAGTGGTAGAAGCCTAATTGGCTTAACTTTCCTAAAACACTAAACAAGAAAACTGTAGATATGTAATGCAGTTTGGGCTACTGGCCTCTCTTCCTGGATAATGTACAACAATGTCCTTTTCCTCTCCTTTTTCAGTCGGAGAGGCTGAGTATTAAATGTGAAGATGCTCCAATAAGAATCAAAATTCCAGGCTTATAATACTGTATTATTTTAGTTTGTTCTGCCAATGAACAGAGGCTTTGTTCTCCCAGCATCTGCTTTTAAGATGAATGAGACTTGAAATCAACATTTTCCTAGTTCTCTCTCAGTGCTCTCTGAGGGATGCTGTCTTGGACCTCCTTTATGAGGAGCTAAGCACTCACACTTTTCAGGAGCTGCTCAACTTCTCAGAGGACACAGACCATGTAGCAAATGACAAAGTATCTTTCTAATGAAAAGAATATGTTAGAGGAGAAAATAAATTAATACTTAAACAAGGCCTTTGAGATTGGTCTTAAAGAAACACAGGCATTTGAAAAGAGGAACAATAAGAACATATTTTTAAAATCAAAATCTCATGGAAAAAGATCTTTCTGGTTGAGAGGATGGAATACAGATTCCAGTTCCACGAGCTGTAATTGAAACCATAAACTTCTGTTGTGATCTGATTAAAAAAAAATATTCAGGAATCCTTATGGAAGTCATTATTCGATCTCCTGGTGCACCACTGAAAGAGAGAAGAAAGCTGCAGTATCACAAATTACTCCATATGGGCAAACTCCTTTACCTACCATGAGCTCCATTGATTTTACTAATTAGTAGGGTAATGTTGTCCCAAGTGTGAGTTCATTGTTGTACCAAATGTGAGCTCATTACCTGGTGCACAGCACCAATTCACACACCAAGGTGAGGTATTTCTATCTTTTATTCTAAGTTTGTACAAAGGAGGGATCTCAGTGGTTACTCATAAAATCCTAGCTCTTGGTTCATAAAAACTTTACACTATTTATTCATTTTAACAAACAGAGGAATCAGCATTCATTGGTTATAATTTCATAACTTCTTCATTTTTTAATACTCAAACCCATATTTATTAGTTATATATTTTGTTTCCCATGTTTCCTAGTTTGCAGGTACACTTCTGCCCTTCATTTGAGTCTGGGTCTGTTTTGATTAGGTGGACACTGAGTCAGTGGCTATGATGGCCCACTGTTGGAATTACCTTTCCCCCAGTTACTGCTCAGTTCTGCTGACTTCACCCCGGTGGGTGTCGTCCAGACACTCCATTCACCATGGGATTGCCATCAATTTCCCTTAAAACAAAAGAAAAGCCAAGCATACAACGTTCACAATGGAATTGCTTAATCGTAACTGTCTAGCTATAGCTACTGACTAACAACGAAAAGCTTGATTCAAATTTTCAGGTGTTCGGACCTTGCAGGGCTTGATATCAAGGCCTTAAGGGGACATAACTGGCAGCTTTGGGGAACATCAGTGCATGGCTTTGTCTCTGCTTTTTAGTTTTATCAGCATAGGCTGGATGATGGCAACAGCACTAGAGTGGGTTGATGAGTCAAGCAAATAGAGGAGCTTTGTCCTGCTCAGTGCCTTCATGCGCTGCATCTGCTCAGTGCATCACTCCATACACGGTGCCACATGGCTGTGTGGGCTTTGCCATGCATTCGGGGAGGTGAGGAGTGCTGGCTTTGTTCCCCAGAAGTGTGCTTCAGCACAGCAGGGTCCTGGGTCTGTATCAGCCCATTTGCCGTCTCCATCCAAGGTGTACGTGCCCATCCTGCTGCAGCGACTTGCAGCACGAAGGCCTCAAATATACAATGTCAAACCATGAGCGCCTGCTGAGATTTTCCAGCATTTATAGAAGGATGCCTGTATATAATCAATAAGGCTCTAGCCCTTTGAACTTTGCATCTGTGGAGGCAAGAGATGTTCTATGAAAAGGGTATCTTTTTTGACCATTATAACTTTAATAATCTCTCCTTTCGCCTTATCTTTTTTGAAGATACGTAGGCGGCCATTGTCTCAGGAAAGAGAGAGACCATGAGCAAAAATGTCCAGTGAAACGGGTTTTATTTTCTTGTCTTTCTATCCATGAAAGAGTTTATTGTTCCACCTCCACAGTTCATTGCTGCTTGTTAAGAAAGGAGCAAATTACTGAGTGCCAGCATGGGAAAAGAATGGTATTGAACAGGGATGAACAGGGGTTTTCATGGTGGCAAGAACAAGCCAGATAAGAAATCAGTTGATTTGTGTCAGATGTCTGATGTTATATTTTAATATTCCAGTAGTGCCCATGCTGTCTCTGATGCCATTTGGAACTGTTTGTACTTTGATTTAATCTAGAATTAAAGCTTTAAAACAGATTCAGTAAGCCCCTGGGGGAAAGAGCTACTTGTCAGCTGTGATTACATTTAATTAGGGCAAGAGGGAAATTTGCCATTTTGCCCCTTAATCTTAGCTCACCAAGCTCAATCAAGTCTCTTTGGAGTTTTGTATTCCCATTTGATTCCCTGCATTCTGAATTACACTATATTGCCATATTCCTGATGTGAAGTTTTTAGCAATCATTGTTGTCACAGAAAAAGATATAAACCCAGCAAAAAAAAAAAAAATTCCCCTTCTGCATTACGTAGGGACTAAATTTATTTTCCTTTCTCTATGTAAATAAAACAGCGTTAAAGAAATGTGGTTGAACAAATGAAGACAGGCTGGTATTATTTCTTCCAGTAATATTGACAGCACTTTCTAGATGAGAATTTTGACCAGTAGAACAATAGTTTTCTGATTACAGCACTATGGTTATGTTGGAATAAATTCCATGTAAACAGTCTTACTCTGGGAGAAGAGTGTTATATAAGGATTCAATACTGATATGACACTACTGAGGTATTTATACCAACATTATTTGGCTTGTGGATTTCTCCTTGTAGATAAAACACTTAGCACAAATGCCTAGAGACACACACTTAATATATACCAAGACTTAAAATTATCTGGAATGAGATGCTGGAGAATGGCTCAAGTACCCACCCTTTTGTTCTCCATATCTATCAGTTCCTCTGCTGAGCTTTAATCAGTGAAACAATATAAATGCTTCATGATACAATGTACAATCCACTCTATTTTTTTTTCCCTCACAATATATGGTATTCACTGAGCAAAACCAAATTGGGAGACATCTGTAGCTAGTACTGGTGCAGAGGAGAGGAATAGAATTTTCAGGCATAGCTGTAAACAAGAGATGTTAACATTTACATGGGAAATCTTTATTGTTTATATAGACTGGTTAAAAGATACAGATTCATATAGATTGGTTAAAAGTCTCTGAGCAGGGCTGCTGTAGTTTAGATAGTTACTATGACAGTATGTGCAACTAGCATGATGGCTGATTTATGTACAAAGTTATGATTAATTTTAAGTGGGTTTGTGGGAGTATATTTACATTTGACCTCCTTTTTTATTTCACAAGAACCACTTTGTGATAGAATTTGGCCTTCATTAACTCTTAATAAATACTTCCAGTTGATTTCAGTGTTGAATGACAGGGCCATAGCAGCATAGGCAATACAATAAGGAAAAATTAACTTTGTGGGTCAGTACTGATTGTACCTGGGACTTTTGTTTATGTTGAATTTACTTAGCAGTTACCCAAGATGCATTGATATAGAAATCTGCATACAGGCAGTGTATTCCCCTAATTTAACATGATTGCCAGCTGCTGTATTTCTGGGGTCTTTTGTGCTTGGCTTTGCTATGAAAATATCTGAATGATGAGGAGCAGGAAATTTACATTCCAAATGCACCAGAGCTTCCCTCGGACACTGTTGCTGAGTGTTACACATCTGCAAACAAATGTTTGATAATCTGTGTCAGTACAATGAAATGGAGGAAAGAGCCTTGTCTTTGGAGGGGTTACACATGGTTCTAGAACAAAGTAGAAGGCCAATCAGACAAATTGCTGAAGAAGGGACATTGCTATATTCCGGGAACTGGAAATTTATTGCAGATCTTATGGTTAAATGAACTAACAAAGCATGTTTTCATGTTGCACTTCTACTTCTTCCACTTTGGTGTCTGACTGCCTGTACATTAACCTGAAGTCACACCAGCAGCAGGCTCTGCAGACCCTGTGCGTGAGGAACAGCTGCTGTAAGAATCTGTGACTTAGAAACACCAATAACACCGCTTCAAAGGGCTGTGTCAGACAGTCTTCATGGAGCTGGACGCTGGGAAGTGTCCAGTAAATTTAGGGGCTGGTGAGGTATTTTCTGCTACTCTGCAAAGGATCAGTACAAGGGCTGGTGTTGCTGGGCAGAGAATTTCCTTTTGACAGGCTTGAATTACTCTGCCTCCTCCCAGAAGCATACCTTGAAGTGTCATAACTGTTCAGCTAGTGATTACTTTTGTACTGAAACCAGTGACCCGTGGAAGCTCAGTTGCTTTGATTCCTCTGCAGGTGAAGGTGGTGCTTTATTAACTCCTTCAGCCTCTGGAGTTCCCAAGGCAGTTCCAAGATGCAAGAAACCTTGAATCCAATGATTAAAATATTCAAACCAAGATCTTTCTGATCCTACAGAGCCTGCACTGTATGCACAGCATGTAAGCAGTTGCAGTTTAAGGGAGGAAGAACTATTGTTTGTGCAAATGTAATTTACTTTTCTCCTTTTTCCCATTAAACCAAATGTTACTGCACAGAGAGAGCTGGAAAATACCATTTTACAAAGCATGAGGAGATATTCCATGAAGAGTATTCAGTCTTTCATTGAGCCAAAACGTTTAAATAGATGGCATGTAACTTCAATAAGGCCCACTATAAGGCAGAGCAAAAGCGTGTTCTGAGAAGACCTTGGCTAGCGGTTCCCACCCCATTATCTAGGACTCCTGACCTAATATGGTAGTCAAAGTCTCTTTTGCCAAATGAATGTCTTCATATCTGTGTGAGATGTCCCTGATAGCATATCCCTAGAAATTCTGATTTTCTGCAATTCCTAGTGTACTGAGACTGCCTGGAAAATCGGTGTCTTTGTCTTTCTGCAATGCATCCTGTACTGCTTCAGACCCCACTGGAGCCAATGCTTCAGAACTGGATTCTGAGGTTCATATTACACATCAAGGATCAGTTTTTCCCTAAACATGCTCTGCGGTTGCCCTGCATCCGTTTCAATGACTGTTAGTTCCTGGTGTTATCAAGTCTTCATCAGCTGTGGTAGATGGAAGAAAGGAGGAAGATTCAGAAGACAGGTAAATACACAGTAATGTCCATAAAGCTAGTCAGTAGCACTCTTGAGGACTGCTGAGGGGAAAACAGTGGCAATATCTGAAATTCAAGTGATGTGCTCACCTTTGACATAAGAGTTCTGCTTGTCACGCTATCAGCACTGTATTAGTTAGCACCTGCAGGCACCAAAGGAGCATCACAAACTTCCAGGTACTCCATGTGCTTCCAGGAGGTCTCCTGTGTGTATGTCCCTGTTGCTGAAGCACACAGGTCTCAGTCTTCTCCATTGTTCTCTTCTCTCTGATAGTGTCTCTTTACTTCTCCCAGAACAATCTGTTAAATGAAGCTATTCTGTGTTGTCCTTGCTGAAGCAAGCACCCAGTCTTCTCTTTCCTTGGTCTTCTGCTTGTTCTCATGCAGATGCAGATGAGACAGGGAGACCTGTGACTTCCCATGAATCTCCAATCTTCTCTCCAGCAGGGCAGTATGAAAACCAGAAAAGGCCTTTGCTCTGTGTAAGGTCTGCTTAACGAGAACTAAAATATCTCTGTATGAACAACCCTGTGTCCAACACAAATCCAAAACCACCCCATGCCAGACACTGTGAAGAAAATTGACTCTACCCCAGCCAAAACCAGAACAGGCCCCTAAAGCCACTGTCACAGCTGCTGACTAGCACAATGCTTGGCTTGCAGCCAGCTTGCTGTGATCAGTGTCAAATGTACGCACACCATGAGTGCAGTGCGCCTGCCTGGCTGTCACACATGTGTAGGCTGCCTTTCCGCTCGTTGTGGCTGCACACTGGCACGGACTGTTCGAAAGAGTCAGATCATGAGATGGCAGGAGACTATCCCAGGACTTTTCTTGGGTGATCCTAAGGTGAGGCATAGCATTTTTTATTTGCCCTGTGGCCTACATCCAAATACTGGATGTAGGAAAATGCCACCTGGAGTGGAGATCAGCACTAAGTATAAGCAAGTGAAACCATCAGAGGAAACCTTCCTTGTCTGAAAGCACCAGCTCACTGTAAAATGAAAGCAGCCACTCTGTGCCTGCTCAGATGGTATGCTTACCGTGGAGTACATAATCTTGACATTACTCTAAGAGAGCAGACAAGTTCTAAGTATTTTTCTGTGTTGAGTTGGCTTGGGCTGCTGTCACTGAAATACATGGAGTTGCACAAGAGCTGTTCATATTCGTTGCAGCTGCTGTAGACTACTTTTCAGAGAATTTGTTTTTTTATTTGGTATGAGCCCCAAACTAGAATAATATCGACCATGACACTAGAATTTAGATTCTCTTTAGAAAATAATATTATATAGGCACTCAACAGTCTGGGTGTACTCCTGCCTTTTTGCACCAAAGCTCCACTTACAAGCTGGTGGTGAAGTCCTCCAACATTACCAAAATATCTCTGAAAAAAAACTACCTCAAATTAGTTACCAACCCTACACTAACTTTAAGTTGTGTTGGCTTCCCAGTTCTGTTCCAAGTTATGGCCTAACTACGAAACAGCAAGATCTATATACTGTCATAAAATGCCCCAGACCAGAGTTAGAGCCATGTCAGGGTACGGAGGCTGAGCTGTCAGTCTGGCTGAACACTACTGCTGAACTCAGAGACACTGCTGGGTCAGCAGACTGCAAATTTTCCTGGACACTAATTCAGAAAGTCTGTAAGCAATTCGCTGGAAAATGCAGGGTATTTATTTCACTGTTTCATTATCGCTGCACAAGTGTCACAATTCTTTTTCTTCATCAGGGTGGTGGGCTGACCCCGGCTGGATGCCAGGCACCCACCAAAGAAGCTCTCTCACTCCCCCTTGCAGGTGGACAGGGGAGAGATAATACAACAAAGAATTCATGAGTTGAGATAAGGACTGGGAGATATCAATCACCAAATCATGTCACAGGGAAAACAGGCTAGATTTAGAGATATTAATTGAATTTATTCCTAAAAAAATCAGAGCAGGATAATGAGAAGTAAAACAGACCTTAAAAACACCGTCCCCTCATGCCTCCCTCCTTCCCACCTCTACCTCCTCCCCCAGTGGTTCAAGGAGACAGGGAATGGGGTTATGGCTAGTTCATAACACTCTGTTTCTCCCACTGCATAGGGAGAGGAGCTGTTCCCCCGCTGCAGTGCAGAGTTGCTCCCACAGGAAACAGTTCTCCATGAATTTCTCAGTGTGAGTCCATCCATGAGTAACAGCTCTCTGTGAACTGCTGCAGTGTGGGTCCATTGCTGCAGTGTGGGTCACTCCTCCACAGAGTGCAGTCCACCAAGGACAGGCTGCTCCACCGTGGTCTCCTCTCTCCACAGGCCTCCCATGGGGTCACAGAACCCTCTCAGGTATCCCCTGCTCTGGCACGGGGCTCCTCTGGTGCCTGGAGCATCTCTTTCCCCTCCTTCTCCACTGACCTTGGTGTCTGCAGGGCTGATCCCATCACATGTTCTCACCCCACTCTTCTCTGGCTGCAATTACAACTGTGCAATGACTTTTTTTTGTCTTTGCCGTCTTAAATATGTTATCACAGGGGTATTACCATGGTTTCTAATTGGCCCAGCCTTGACCAGCAGCATGTTGGCCTTTGGAGCTGCTTGGCATCGGCTCTGCCAGGCATGGAGGAAGCTTCTGGGAGCTTCTCATAGAAACCACCCCTGTAGCTCCCTGCTACAGAAGTTTGGCCATACAAATCAAATACAAGTAGCAATGTGAGGGAAATATTAATTTAAGGGCATGAAAATAAAACCAGGCTGCAACTCTAAGCACTGATAGAGACAATGCTGAGATAATAGTAGCAGTGGGGAGCAAACTTCTTTCTTCTCTTCACAATTTCCTCATCTTCATTTCATTGTCCAGCTTTCTTTGTAATGAAACCCAAAATTTAATAAAGAGCAGCTATATTTACTCAGTTTGACTATGTGAGATCAAGTTACTTTTTGTCTTGCAGTTAGCTGCTGCTCACTTATTTGCTGTACGTTATGTAAGGCCACGATTTCAATTTCAATACTCTCCCAAACTGCATGAAAAAGACTATGTGTGGGCATGTGTGTGTTCAAACTGTCTTTTCTCCGTGTGTGGTAAGTGGATGCCAAGTACATTGTCCTTGTTACCAAAATAGAAGTGAAAAAACTAATGCAATACGCAATAATCTGTGTTTCATGTGCATGGGGTGTACAGGCAGATCTGTTTGGTGCAGCTTAGCAGCCCAAGCTTTAAAGATTTGCTCTGCAGCGTCTTGACACAAAGCTTTCTGTAACTAGATTGGAGGCTCACGCCTTGTTATTTAATGGTGCAAAATATAAAGACACCATGTATCTCCCCCATGAAACTCCCCGGGTTAGAGGAAGCAGGTGTAACCACTATGATCTTTCAGTAATGAGTGTCTCCATTAAAGGAATGGAGAGAAATACAGTAATTAGAAACTTGCAATATCTGGTTAATATTCAGCCTTAGCCCCATATCTGAAAATGATTGTTCATTTATTAAAACCTGAACACATTTTCAAAGTTCAGGGCTCTTTACTGTCCTTCCTTGAACTGACAACACGAGAAAATAAAACCCTGGGCAATTTTCATGCTCCAAGGCTACTCTCTCTGTTTCCTCAGGAGTATACAACTTGCTTGGACTCGTAAGAAAATGTTGTAAGTATAAACAATTAAAGGTGCAGCCTAACCTGCCATATCAGCCCTGTTTAACTCCACGGTAATGGCTGAGCATTTCTTACAGCTGACAGTGCAGTTCTTCTGTGAATCCTAGCAGTTATCACAGTCCCTTAGGGAACTGTATTTTAAAATAAGAGCAGTCCTTAACACTTGGAAATGAGAAAAGTCTCTGTAGAACCATAAAATTATGGACAGTTTTGCACAAGTGTCTACTGAAAGGCAGCAGAACATCCCTCCTTCTTCCATTCAGAACTGATTAAAAAACTTTCACCCATACCTATTCACTGCTTTTAAACTAGAACACAATGTGGTTTTCTCTCTCTTGAATAAAATTTATCTTAAGGAGGTGTGCACAACAAGTTTATGTGTCTGATGAACTGGAAAATATTTGTACTTACATTCAGAACATGTTGGAGTCCACTGAGGGGCCTACATTGTACATGCTTTAGTATACATGAAAGGGACAAAATAGGAATGTATTTGGCATATGTCTAGATATCATTTACTGTGATTGACCAAAGCAAACATTAAAGGTGCCAGTCTATATTTCTGACATTGCTGCACATTTTGTTGGAAATGTACAGCAAAAGTGTGTTAATATCAAAGTTCAGAAGAAATTTAGCCTATTTTGCTGGCTGGCACTTCTCTTAAACGAAGTGAACAGGAAAATGTTTGAATCATATCACGATTTCCCTATCAATATTTAAGTGGAACACACTGTGTAATAAATGCCTTTTTCTTTTAAGCATGTGTATAATTTAGTTAATATTATATATAATTCAATATAGCAGTTGAAAAAATGACAGCAATACAATAAAATTTTAAGATATCTGGAGCATTCCAACCTTTTCTTCCCAGGTCCTTGCACTGTCTTTCTGATGAATTTTAAAATTTTGGCTTGTTGGCCATTTAAAAGAATAAAAAAGTGAAAATTCTTCATAAAACTGCCACTGCTCAGTACTAGTGATGACTGCTGTCTTGACAGAGCTTTGGTGTCAATAATAGATAGGCTTCAACATTTCAGAGAAAGTGGAAGAAACTGACTTGAGACAGCTACAAGCTAGAAAATATAGCTCAGCTGGTCAGAGCATGGTGCTAATTATGCCAGGGTTGTGGATTTGATCCCTGTACAGGCCATTCACTGAAGAGCTGGGCTTGACAATCCTTGTGGGTCACATCCAACTGAGAATATTCTGTGATTCTGAAATATAGGGTTCTTGAGATTCACGATAAAAATACTGTCCTGCTTTCATGTGTGCAGTGAATTTACTGACACAGGATAGCTTAAGACTGGACAAACAAAAATGGCTTTCCTATCTTCTGTTTTTCTGATTCTGTGAAACTATATCATGTGCTGCTAAGCTATTAAAATAAACTTTGAGTATTCACCATCAATTTCCAGCTCTACATTCAGTAATAGCAAAATGCGGGGCATTACTCAGGCTCAGGCTTCTGCCTGGCACTTGTGGGTGTACTGTGATCTGACAGGGTCAGAAAATGATAAACCCTGATTCTTAGCCTCCCCCGAGGCCACCACGTAACTCAGAAGGTAACTATTGAGTAGTAAGATTTTCTTACCCTGCCTGCCCTGTTTGTCAGGCAGGATAAATTGTACTCATGAAGAACGAGGATGGGGGCAACTGAAAATTTAATTTAAATCAAATACTGAATCATCTCAGGGCAAATGTTAAACCACACAAGTGCTTCTGGTTTCTATGGCATTGTCACCTTTGTGGGTGGAGGAAAGGTGCTCAGGTAGGAAGGTAATCTAGACTCTGTTTCTTTACACTGGGCTTCAGCATACTGAGCAACTGGCATGCTCTAAGTGGGATATTTTTTGTAGGGAACGCAATTTCAATCTGAGGAACAGGTATAAATTGTTACAGAAGATACATTATACAGGAAGCTACCTGTGTACTTGTAACCAACACATGCAATTACCCGTGGATGAAACTGATATTTAGAAAATGCAGAAGACTTGTCTAGTGACACAAGTTTTTCAGTTTTCTTTCTAGGAAGGCTTAAACAGCGAGAGAAAACCTCAAATTTTGATTTATCGTGGGTTTTTTTATGCATTCTTTTCAGTATATAATAAACAGACTACATGAGATGTAGCAACATTCAGGCAAGCCCATTGTTCAGCAGTAACAGTTTGGTCATACCTCCACTAGCAGCAATCTGGCCCTGCACTTTTCTGTGATTCTGCATTTCCTTTTAATAGCTGTTCACCAGATATCCACCCCAGCAGCCATGTGGTTCTATTTAGGGGTGCTTTGAAAAATTTTGAGGATGCTAAAAAATGTCACCTTTGCAAATCTGCTCCTTTGCTGTGGCATTTGATAGGAATGATGTGGCAAAAGTGGGATAAAAAGGAAAGAGATTTAAAAGTATATAGACTTTACCAAGGGCAGACCAAGGAGATTATGCCATGAAATTAAGCAAAACCTGCTCTTCAGAAAAGATTTTCTAATTGGGGAAGCATTAGGCTTGCTCATTGGCAAAGAACTGGTGGAAATCTGTATGTACCTTACTTGAATGTACTTGAAGGTAGTACTGAATGTGTGTCAGGGAATAAGACTGGCCTGGTAGCAGAAAGATGGATGAGCTAATAGATCCTTCCTGTTTTTAATTCTTGTGGCTCACATTCTATCAGTCAGCACATGGGACATGGAGAGGAAATGTCGTGCAGCCAAATTGGTGCAGTTTTACAGATGAGATTGTTTTCAGCAGTTATTTCACACCTGCCAAGAGCCACTTGAGTAAAGTCCTCAACCCATCAAATATAGGCACATTTCAGCCTGCAGGGCCTCACTGACACTAAGGGGAAAAAATCCACCTTTTTGAGAACTCACTGTTTTCGTTCCTGAGGGATGGTGCTTTACTTTGTGGTCAGCCCTGTAGTGTAGACTTCTTGCATCCAAAAATGAAAAGATCTCTGAGTAGCAGTAAAACTGTAACATACTTTGGCTTTCTTGAATGTTTGTTCTAGCTTTAAACTCCTTATGTTCACACTATTGTTATTCTTTTCTTCTTCAGGAACAAAAAACTAATCCCTTTCAGAAAATCAAGGATCTCTGTAATAAATGCATACACAAGGAACTAAATACCCATCATTAAATCAGACATGATTCTGGGTGTACAGTGCACTTACTAGCATGAACAAAAATTATACTTATAGGACAAACAATGCAAGAAAGTAAGCAAAGGCATCAGCGTCACTAAGGAGGTGGTGATTCCTGTTCCACTTCTCTATCAAGCTGACAGCTTTTCAGGTTTTGAAATAAACTTTACTCTTAGTCTTCTGTAATGTTCATATGTTATCTCTTCTGTTAATCTTGAAGCAAATACATGCACTAAAATATTCCAGTTTTCCAGGATTAACTGATCTGGATGTTAGGAATCTAAAATTACGACCTTGTCATTGAATTGATCTGGAGAAAGGTGAAAATAATTACGTGAGGAAGTACTACTGTAAAGAGGACAAAATTCCTCATTAAATTGCTAGCTAATATCTGTGTTATTTCCTTTTCTGCAAGAAAGAGGGTTTTTTTCCCCTCCCTATCCTTCTTCTGTGGAAGGCTGCCCTTCTGCATGTTACAGTCCTGGATATGTGTTATCCATAAGCAGGGTGAAAGGCTAAGTCTTTAAACACAGCTCTCCTTGACAAATATAGAAGGCAAATTGGGGCTGATAATTCATTAATAATTTATTTGTCCCTCAACAGATATCTTAACACAAACTCTGCAAACACTGACAATACAGATCAACTTAGAAAATGAATTGTCCCATTAAAGTTAATGGGATGATTTGCATGGATAAAGTATACTCATGATACTTATTATGGGCTGTCCTCCATGGCAGGAGTTTTACAGCTGTGCAGTCTTAAGTCTTGCTCTGAACACATAATGGTTAGAATGAAGAAAAAGACAATTTTATCCCCATAATACTACAGCTGCATCCTGGTTTGAAAACTGAATGGAGGTTTATTTGAGTATTTTTACATTTTATTTTTCCTGACCTTGACTGAGCCTTACACTTTTGGAAAAACAAAACATTAGGCCAGAAAGCACTTTTTTCAGCATTTTGTCTACATTGAAAATATTATAAAATTTGAAACACAACCTAATCAGTCATTTTTTCTACTTTTGTATTTGGAATACTTCTTCTGGAATACATCCGCAAAAATAACCTGGATTTTCAGAGGTCATTTTCAACCAGTGTAAGTAGTCTACAAAGCTCTCAATATTTTGGAAGTCAGTTCAAACCCAAAACTTTTCTACGGAAAGTCAAAGCAAGGTAGTACTACTTTAAAACAATCTTATTAACAGTCAACAGGGCTCACTGCTTGGTAAGAACAATTTGCCATCTTCCTCTAGTTTGACTAACAATTTTAGTGTATAAATAGAAGTAGTAAAAGTGATTGAACAAGGCTGTAGCCTGATCATGTGTGAAGGTGGTCTGAGAGCTGGAGACCCAAAGGCACTGGTCACCTGTTTCCTGGGATGCAGCTTTGCAGCCAGAACGCCTCTGCTTCTCACCAACATTTGCCTCAACGAAGTGCAAGGCATCAGAAGAAGGATGGAAATGTTTTTACTGAAATCTGATTCTGCCAGCTCTCAGAATTCAGGAATCATCTGCCCTGGGAATGGTATGTTTGGCTGGTTCCTCAGCCTCCCAGTTTGCAGGTATAAATTGGAGAGTATCACAACTTTTAGACTGCTAACTCATCTGTAGATGTCAACATTTATAAGAATCTGACTCAGTCCTGTGATGCTGTCAGGAAGAGAAATGTCAACTGACTCTGGCACCCTGTGAAGATCCTCGGGTCTGTTGTGTTCACTGTGTGCAGAATTCCTCTAAACAGAATGTTCCAGTTGTTTTGAAACAATATTGTAGAAGTGTGGATGCATCCCCTGCAACAGATAATGTAGAACCATCATATTAGCCAGTTTCTGTGGTTTCACAAGCTGTTAGTGGAAGTTAAGTGGAAAGCATTTTTAAAAACGTGAGTGCAATGATCTGTATCCAGTTGTAGTTCCTGACTGATAGTGGTGCCAGGAAAGGAACTGCGTCTGGCTTTTCACCAGGGTATGACTGGGGGGACCAGGGGCATGCTGCATGTAGGGTTTGGGTTTAACTCAGTAACTGCAGAAGAGGATGACACATCTCCACAGTGACCAAGCTTGAGTGCAGGTTTATGATGCTCCTTGACCTTTATGGGAGAAACACCAGAAAGTACAACTGGAGAAGTGATTGTGGGCTCAGAGAGCAGTCAAAACTATTTATTCTTCAAACCTTGCGCAGAAAGCACTGAGGAGAAACTCAGAACTCTCCTGGTGTAATGCTGGGCTAAAAATAGCTAAATTGTAGGCATGCTTTTTTAGTTTATGCTCTAGTTTCTTAGGATGGTGAAGCTACTGTGACAATAAGGATCAGAAAATTATTAAAAAACCCAACAAAATTCATCCACCAAGCATCAATATCTGAATCACCATTACCCTGAATGATAATATTCTTTGCTTAAACCATAAGGGTACTGTGTCAGGGGAGGTTTAGGTTGGAGATCAGGAAAAGGCTCTTTACCCGGAGGGGGGTTGGGCACTGGAACAGGGTCCCCAGAAAACTGGTGACAGCACCAAGTCTGAGTTCAAGAAGTGTTTAGACAATACTCTCAGGAACATGGTGTGACTCTTGGGGTGTCCTGTGTGGGACCAGGAATTTGACGATCCGGATGGGTGCCTACCAGCACAGGATCTTCTGAGATTCCATGACTTAATTGGCACATACAGTGGACAGCAAGTACTTTCAGTCTGTCTGCAAGCAGAGATGAGTAATCAGTATTGCAGATATGACACATTCATAATAATATATGTTGCATCCAACACACACAACACACATGCACACAATGTTATGTTAACCTAGTTAATAATTAGTCAAAACTTGTTTATGCCTTATCATATTCTTCCTGCAGCAGTTCCTTGAATAACCGTACTCTATAGATATTAACCTGTTATTTCTCTATCATCCCTTGAAATAACAATTAGTAAGTTCCAGTCTTGTGATGAATTGCAGTTGATGTTATTGAAGAACGAGTTTACTGTCTGAAACATCTTCGATTTTTTATAGTTATCTATATTGCTTTTACTGTACTGAAACTCCTACAAGCTCATATCTGGATATATTCAAATGAGATTACATATTAATAACAGTGCAAACAGAATGATGTAATTTTGTAATTTCTTCTGGAAAAATTAGTTCTTTTTCTTTGGGGATAATGACAATTAAACTTACATACTTAATATGTAATGGTTACAGCAAGAAATTTGGATCAGCTCTAAAAATGACAAAGTTTTTATATTCTCCTCCCTTTCTATAGAAGAATGGGCATCAGGGTGCATTTATTTCCTTCCAGTAATGTACATAACTATGACAGGAATGGAAAGGAGTGACTGCCATAGTGAGCGGTGTGTTTTTGTGAAAAGTTGGTTTAGCAGTGACCTTGCTGTGAACTGCACTCAAAAATTATTCTCACTTCAGCTGGCAACTAGATGCAGCCTTCATCCTCCTCTTGTTAAAATTTTTATCGTGATTTTGACTATATGAATAATAATTTCACTCTAATACAGGGATGTTTTGAGATGTTCTGATCTCAGGAAGAAAAGATCTGCCTCAGGTTGCTGGAATGAAATTCATCCAGCTTTAAATTTTAGATGGCTTTTGAGTTCAGTTGTAATGTGGGGCAGACATCACCAGACTGAATCTAAGTGACTTGAAATGCAGCAGGAGTAGGCCATGAGGTGGGCTAGATTATTACAGGAGTTTTAATTTTATGTGTTCATTACAGCTCATCTTTAGTGCTGGGATTTGAGAAGTTTATAAATTCAGTGAAATAGTTTTCTGTTTGTGCTCACTTCTAGTATTTCCCTCCTTAAAATTCATAATGAAAACCTGTTAGAATATAGATAATATCTGCAGAGGAATAAATCTCATTCATAAAATGTTTGAATATCCACTACTCAGAAGGTGACTGGACAAGGAATAATAAAATAATAAAATCCTACTGTTTTAGGGATTGTTTAAAGCTTTTCATCTAAGAGGGTGCTCTTTGGTTTGGTTTTTTCTTTTTTTTTTTTTTCCCCAATTTATTCAGGGTGCTTTCACTGGTGCCCAGTGCTATTTTTTCTGCAGTTTTTGCCAAAACATGTATTTCCAGCAACAAAGTGTCAAGGCCATAAAGTGACACGGGCAGAGAAGGAAAACAAGAGGGAAAAGAGGTGCCGAGGGAAATAAATGAGAAATCCCAAAGCAGCGTGTCATGCCTTCTTTTCCTTGATTAGTCCTGGGCTGCGCCAAGCATCTGGTGTGTAAACATGACCCAAGGTGGATGTCCAGGCTGTTTTTCAGGACCATTCTCACCTGTCACAGGGGAATGTATTTCTCAGGGGTTAAGGGTTTTTCTATTTGATCATCTCTGTTCCAGCCCTTGGTGGAGAGGTGTGGGAGAGGAGGTTGCTTTTTCTTGGTAACTAGGGAGTAACCTTTGCCTCTTGCATCTGCCTCTAGCTCCAAGATATTTAACCAACAGAAATGTGTGCTGGGTTCACAGAGTTTGAGTAAACAAGTTTCAGCTCATGCACCTTGTGTTAGTCAGCTATCTTGAGGGAAGTTATTTACAGCTAGTTCTGCCTACCTCTTGACCTCACTAGCTTTCTGCCCCCCTTCCCCAAATTCTTGATTGATTTCCAAGGTATGACTAATGCATTTCTCTAAATGCTTTGGGCTTCACGCCCCAGCTCTTATACTTCGATGATTTCTTTCGTCATATTCCTGTTTACTAATGTTTCAGTCAACAAGACTTGTTTGCTCCCTCAGGGGAACACAGAAGTAATAACGCCTAAAATTATTCCTAATCAAGTTCCAACCGCTACAGGATGAGAAAGATGAGAGATTTATTATTGTTAATATAATCCTTGTGAGACATGAGATGGTTTGGCAATGGACATCAAGATAAGCGCTCAGGTACTTAACAGAGAAGGAGATTAAAGAATGGTGGTATTAAAGTTTAAAATGGAAGACTGTGCCCTTCTGCCAGTGAGTGTAAATCAGTTGTGAGAACAGTTGCAAACATTTTCTGATATTTCATTTAGACTTGTCTAGGCTAGCATTTATCCAGAGATTTATCGGTGTTAGAGCTTCATTAAAAGTTTCATAGAGTAGGAAAAATAAAGTTACTTAAATAGTTCTAGCCCTGGTTTAAATACCATTGATTTCTGTCTGGTAAACTGGTGTCAGGCAGTGCAGGAAAGCTATCCCGTGGAGACACAATAGAGAAGCTGCAAACACTGGAAAATGACCATCTGTTTGTCTCCTATCCATGTCCAACTTGGGGAAGTGCAAAGGAGCCTTGGAATCCCTTTAACCCTTGGAGAGGTTCCTGTGGATGTGGGGTGAGGGGTGTGTCTATGAGTGGGATCTAAGCAGGAATTTAGGATCAGGAACTGGGGAAGTCACTGGGACTTCATGCTCTTCTTCACCTACTCTCTTGTACTTGGCTGAAGTGAGGCTCTTTCTCCATCCAGCATGTGCGTGACTATTCATGTTCCTTCTGCCCTGTGTCACCCCAAAAGACATTGAGATCATGCTGAGTTGTTCACAGAGACACAATCATTAGAAGAATTGCATGGAAGTTAACAATGTTATGATCAAGATATTATGCTCATAATATGTGGAAAAGTTAATCCACTTCAATGCGAAAAAATAACGTGTTGAAGGTCACCTATTCATCTGAAAATGCAAGTGGGCATAAGAGGACTTCTTATGTTGTTTCTCTTTAATATCACAATATAGGCAGATGTAATATTCCAGGGAGGACCCTACAGACATAGGAGAGAAAGTGACTTAGTGTGGAACCTCAGCAGGAAGACGTAATAAATCTCACACAGTTTTGTGCAACCAGGCTGATGATAGAGATATGGGCTGTTAACTGGGAAGGGTCCTCAGCCTTTGCTGGAATTCCAGGCACGTAAGTTGTTTTTGTTCTCACAGAGTTTTCTAAATTCTAACCTGTTCTAAAGACTGTAGTAATGCAGTTAATTAAGAAAAAGCACACTTTTTCTCTTGTTGAGATCCACAAATCAAAAAGCAATTACACTGAGAGTGTTTACCATTCGACCTACTGCTGCTGCTGCTTTATCATTTCTTGTTCCAAAATATGAGCAGGTAAATTCCTTTCAATTTTTACATTGCAATTGACAAGAATTAATCAGCTAAACTTTTCAGTTCCTGGTTTGCAGATTTCATAGAGCCGATAAGTAAACACTGATGAAGTGAAGCTTCAGCTGCTTTCTCAAAAACATACTGAAAGCCAGTGTTCACAAAACAGGAACTAAAACAAAGTTTCAGCCACATCTAACCTAGTCTGAACCTTAGGTGCTGATAGCAGTGTTATGCCACTTTTGGGGAAAAAAGACATCGATATTAATTTAATTAAGTGTCATTCTATATTTGAAAGTCATGCCCCAGATATTTTAAAGCCTGTCTGATACTTTGCATACTAGTCTGAATAAGATTGATACGAAAACAGTTGTTTTTGTAGCATTTTGCTTGTCAGGGGAAAGAACTTTGCTGTTTGTTTGTGTATTTCAATTGGCAC
Source organism: Acanthiza pusilla (assembly GCA_036630365.1). NCBI lineage: Eukaryota > Metazoa > Chordata > Aves > Passeriformes > Acanthizidae > Acanthiza > Acanthiza pusilla. Next base: position 4,222,732 of record JAXCHO010000095.1, read on the forward strand.
TTAAAGTCTCATCTTTTTTAATATTTATTTCACTAAATTTCATATTTGACAGCAAAGGAAATACATATTCTGCCATGTAGTGTGCTAAAATAGCACTAGTACATGCTGCTTCAGGCCTGCATGGTACTTGACAAAGAAGAAATTGTTCAGGGAGTTCTTCCTCTTCTATTCCCAAGCATTTATTTAAAACAAACAAACAAGCAAGCAAACAAACAAACAAACAAAACCAAACAAAAACCCACAAAATGCCCAACCAACCAACCAGAAAAAAAAACAAACCCAAATCAAAACCAGAACCAAAATCAACCAACCAACCAACCTACCAAAAAAAAAAAAAAAAAAAACCAAAAAACAAACCAAAACAAAAAAACCTCCATAAAACCAAACCCCAAACCAAACCCAAAGTAGAGCAAACCCCCTCCAAACTCATAGAAAATCTCAAAACCAAACCTCCCTCCCGAAAACAAAAGCTGCACAAAAGGAATGTTAATCAGTCACAGTGACAATGATAAGAGGTACCCAGGCTGGACTCAATGTTCTCATCAGTTAGAGTCCTTATCCAGCACATTCTTCCTGCAATTATCACATGTTTGTGCATGGAAAGGTGAAGTTTGCCTCTGGCAAACAGTTCCCAAATTCTGTCTTTTTGAGTATGGATAAATTGGAGTTCAAAAGTGAGTAACCTTTTGCTGAACACTTGAGACAATATTCACCAGTATGTGTGTGAGGAGTGAGTGAGCCCAGGCAGACAGGGACTTCCCTACTGGTCTTCCACTCTATCCCTTCAGCATTTTCCAAGCACAGTTAAATTGTGTGAGCAGCTCAGAAAAAAAAGGGTTATAAATAACATGATAGGAGGCACTGGCAGGTCACTGCAGTCTGCTGGCTGTTAGGAGTTCAGCATGACCTGGTGAGCATTTGAGACCATTTCAGTCCAGCAGACATGAGCTGCTGAACTGGTAAGAGCAGGACACTCAAGCAGGAAAAGGACTTATGTTCTTGTTAGGAGTAGGAATTTCCAGGAATTTGCTCAGCTGGTTTGGAGCACTTGCTAGATTTCTTAAGGAGCCTGACAAGGTTTTAGAATGGTGGTAGGGTATTTTCTAAAGGGTCCTGCTGGGAGAAAGCTGGAGAGGCACTTGTTTACAAGGGCATGTAAAGATAAGACAAGGGTAATGCTTTCAAACTGAAAGAGAGCAGGTTTCAATTAGGTGTTAGGAAGAAATTCTTTATTGTGAGTGTGATGAGGCACTGGCACATGCTGACCAGAGAAGACGTAGATGGCCCATTCCTGGAAGCATTCAGGAATGGAGCAGGCTGGATGAGGCTTTGAGAAACCTGAACTAGTAAATGTCCCTGCTGTCGAGGTTTGACCCTGGCTAAATACCAGGCACCTATGACGTCTGCTCTCTCCTGCCGCAGCTGTGCGGAGGAGAAGAAAAAACCAGTACAAACACACTGGACTCATGAGTTAAGCCACTGATGGGAGAATGCACAGAAGAAAAGGGCAGAACGGGTTGGAAACTTAAAGTTGCAAAGTGATTTATTAACCTAACAGAGTCAGAGGATAAGTCAGAGGTAATAATAAGCTCTTAAGACACTGTTTCTTCATTCACCCCCCTTCCCTCTTAAGGCACCGTTTCTTGGCTCACCTCCTCCCTCCTTCCAACCAACAGCTCCGGCGCAGGGGCAGGGTATGGGGTTTTTTTGTCTTAGTCCATTACCACAGTTCTTCTGCTACAAACACTGTTTCTCCGCTCACTGCCCTCCCTATTAAGGCCATTTCTCAGCTCACCCCCTCCCTCCTTCCTTCTAACCAACAGCTCCGGGGTGGTGGCAGGGTATGAGGGTTTCCTTTGGTCAGGGCTCCCACCAGGGAGAAGAGTCCTCTACTTAGCCATGGAGTCCCTCCCACGAGAGACAGTCCTCTGCAAACTTCTTTGGCGTGGGTCCAATCTCACGAGCAGCACCTGCCCGATTTGCTGCAGTCTGAGATTCTTCTGTCCAGGCTGCAGAATTCCGAGCTGAGGCCAGGCTGTTTCCATCCCGGGAGCAAGGCCTTTCTCTCTCCTGCAAGGCCTTTGCAACTCTCAGTCTCTGGGACTCCCACTGGATCACAGCTTCCTGCAGGCATCCACCTGCTCCTCTGGCATGGGCACCACCCCATGGGCTGTAGATGCTTCTCTGCATCCCCTGGACCCCATGGGCTGCAGGGGGACCACCTGCTCCCCCATGGTCTTCACCATGGCCGGCAGAGGATTTTCAGCTCCGGCACCTGGAGCACCTCCTCCCCCACCTTCTCCACTGCCCTTGGTGCCTCCATGTTGTTTTCCCTCACATATTTTTACCTCCTCCTCCTCTGGCTAAAAAGAAGTGCGTGCTCACATTGTTTTGATTTCTTCTTAAATATGTTTTTCACAGAGGCATAACTAACATCTCTAATTGGCCCAGGTTTGGCCAGCAGCATGTCCATCATTTTCAGAGCCATCAGAGATTGGCTCTGCTGGACATGGTGGAGACATTTCCAGAACCTTCAGACAGGACACACGGGAGCCATCTTTGTAGCCACCCTACTCACTAGCAAAAACTGGGCCAAGCAAAACCACCACACCTGCCTATGGCAGGAGAGTTGGAATTATATGGTCTTTAATGGCCCTTCCAGCTAAAACAATTCTATGATTCTGTTGACTCTGATTTACTCAGACACATGAAAATGTTGCTCTTCAATGAATTTGTTTTAAAGAGAATTGCTGTAGGAGAATAACTCCAAGTAAAGGAATGAGGAGTTGAGACGTTACTGACTGTTATTAGCCTGCACTGTTCATAGCAAGGATGATCCAAGTCATTGAATACAGCAAAGCTTTTATCGTCTGAAGTAAATTGAGGGCTCACAACACCCTCCTAAAACAAAGCCAAAATTCTTCTGTTAAGTTATCTCTGACAGGCTGTTTCAACTAAAGAAGTACAGTTAGTAGCTGTTTCTTGGATATTATTTGTAAATAAATCTGTATAAAATTAAAAAGGAAAGATTAGGGAATGTCCCTATAGAACCATTGTTGTTTCTTAGAAATCTTTCTCTTTGGGTACGCTACACTCAAAAGTGAAGCACAGATGGTTATGATACTAAGATATTTACTTGACTGAACTTGCTACAAATGCAATTTGTCCTTTATGTATTTACCCTAATTGTTTTAATGAGTTGACTGGTAAGACTCAGGTGACCATACGATTTTACAAGTTTCAGGACATAATATGACATGATATTTCTCAAGCAATAAATTAAGATCTTTTTCTTACACCAGTGACAATGATGTGTGGTGACAATGATATGCTAGGTACTTTCCAAACACACAGAAGAGTCTGTAGTGCAATGGAGTAACATCTAAGAGAAAGACAAAGTGAAAGAGAAGAGCGGAGGAGAACAGTAAAAGCTAATTACTATTGAAACAAACAAGATTCTCCACAAGAAAAAAACAATATTAACAAAAATCCCTAAAGGCCTCAGTAGTTTGTTTGGTGTTGGGGGTTAAAAATGGAGTTAAAAGTGGAAATAATAGTGGCCTGTAGAGAAATTCATGGATGGGCTGGAGGAGAGCTGTCAATAACTGTATATAAATGGCTTTGTCAGAAACTGCCAGTAACAGAGAAATGGATGACTGCTTAGCTGAATGTCATGAGAGACAATGAACGTAGAGTGACACATTTACAAAACAGTAAAAATAGCAAAAAAAAAGCAAACCCAAGGAATCCTGTAATTTCAAGGAAAAACTGGGCAGAGAACAGCAAGATACATTGCAAAGGTAGATAGCAAATAAAATAGAGCATGTAGAGCCTACGTGCTCATTTCTTTTGTGCCATGGCACATTTTCATTTTGCAGTCTGGTCCCAATGGTACACTAATAGTGAGAACTCTAGTGCAAGTAATGCACCACTAAAATTGCCCCAAAATTCTTCCCTGTTTTCAGAGGCAGATCACTTTCAGACATGGCACAGACATGAGAAGGGAAGGGTGGTATCTTGGGAGGTCCTGGAGAGGCTTTGCAATTAAAAAGGCAGGAAGCTGTAAAGCCAAATAAACAGCTCACTGACCACATCATCGTTTCTATTCTAGATGAATCATCTTTATCTTCCTCACCTTTACAAGTGGCTCTGTGCAGAACTTCTCTACAGAGGAAAGATGTTCATGTCCAACAGCCAGGGACAGGGATCTTAATTTGTTCCCAAGGCTGTTAAAAGAACTTTCTGGATGCCTCTAGACTACTTTTTCCTCCTTCCATTTTTCATTCTTTCTTACCACTCTTGGAAATAAGTCTTAGTTATTTAGAGTGAGGTGGAGTGTGGATGGAGTACAAACCACCTCTACATTTAGCTTCTTTGATCCTACTCCTTGTGACTTACATAGCTGCAGGAGCAAAGTTTATTCCTGTCCTGTTAGTCCTGGCACTTTATTCCACATGCACTGTTGTAACCTCCATGTAAGTGGGTACTCGTGAGTGTCTGCAGCAGCAGCAACAACAGCACCATTTGGTGCAGTCTAATCTATGTGAGAAAGTGTTTTTTGCAGCCCAAAGGGGCTATCAAAGAAGAGCTGTCAGAGTAGCAATCCCTTTCTACACGAAACCACATGAAAAAATGGCACAAAAGCAATTTGAAAAGAGCACAGAAGGTGAGGATTGTACATACTTGATCATCACAGAGCAAAGCTCAAAGTTTCAAACAAATATAACAGCAAGGTTCCATTTGTAACCAGGGAAACAATTTTGCAGTGATGAAGGACCCTGTGTGTGTAGGAGAAGCTTTTGCTGTTCAGACATGACCAGAATAAAGGCAACAGTATAGCAGCCGGCCTTCCTCCTATAGCTAAAGAAAGTAGCTCAAGACAGAAAAAGGTGCCTGAGCAGGACTAACCATCATGGGACAGCCGCAGAGGTGTGGAAGTGGAGATCATGTCAATGGGAGAAGCACTGACTGAAAAATACACTGGAAACTCTTTGGTGCCTCAGTGGGAGTGGGAGAGGAAGGGAGAGCAGAGCCTACTGAAGAATTATTGCAGTGGCTTCACTGCATCTTGCTGTGGTGGGATTACTTCTACTTATTTCAAAAGTGCTGGAGGAAGGGATTCCTGGGTTAACTAGTCTATATCCATGACTAGCCTTATGTTCTAGGTTTTTTTTAAATCATGGATTCTGCTAGAAGTATTAAGGAATGATTAAAAAAAAAAGTTGTTAGGGGGAGAAGAGAGAATGAGGTGAAGGAAAAAAGAGCTAGTTCTAACTAATTGTATGTTTTTAAGATTCTTAAACTCACCTGAAAATATTTAGTGGCCTTTTTGTGCACCCCATTATATTTCTAAGCTATATATCCTATTGGACAACTCTGTTCCTTTCTGGATAAGAAAGGACTGCCAAATCAGCCATTTATTTACTCTGGTTATTAGGTTACACATTTTTTAAGCTGTGTAAAGAACAGTAGTGTATCACAATCATTTTTCAAGAGTAAATGAACTTTGACTGCAGTCTCCTCAAGGCAGGAATTTTATGGCCTGTGCAGTGCTTGCCCAAATAAACCTTTATAGAATAGCATTCACTTATATGCTATCCAAATGCTTTTTAACTTAGTGAAACCTTTTTCTTTAAAGAATTAAGTGTCTGAGGTACCTTAAAAATAGGCCCTAACCTGGGAAGGACTTTTTCTTTCCTGTAGTGAATTCAATGTTCAGGGTTCACAGATTTAAGGATTGCAACTATTTTATCCCCCACAAAATAATGAAAAACAATAACTGATAACATTGTGTAGGTAATGAAAACCAGTAACTGCTAACCATACCTCCCTTTCTTTTTATATTTTTGTATTCTGTGGTGATGCTCTAACCAACTTTGCTTGACAGTGAAACATTCTCTGGAGCTGCCTGCTATATGATGTCCTCTTAATTTCAAGATGCTTATTTAAGGACTTGCCCAGTCTATTAACATCTGTAAGAAGTGGATTTATATTACTGAGGAGGATCTTTCTTTCTGCTAGTGCTTTCTCTTGGCATTTGTGGTAAGTAGTGTGCTTTGGCCAGCAACTATTGGGGTCCACCATCCCCAAAAGCTCTGAGTCATCTAAAAGGGGGTCTGCCCACTTCTGAACATTTCTCTCTGGGATGAAGAGATTATTGTTACCAGCTTTTTGCTGCCATCAGCCAAGAAAACGTTGTTGTAGATGAAGGCATCTCATGAACTGTGAATTATCCACATGAGGAAAAATCAAGCAGATAAACTCAAAATCTCAAAATTGGCTGGATAAACCAATTTTTAAATGGACAAGGGACTTTTCCTGTAATCCATTTCCAATGTTAGTTATAGCTGGCAGAGAATGGTAAGAGCCAGTGCTCAACCAGAACACCCATTTGTCAGCTAAGTATCTGTCTAGCCTCCATATTATTTAGTTTGGGTTTTTTTTAATCTGAGTGATCTGTGAGTCAGGAATACCAAACAGAAATCTTCTCTATGGGCTATCCCCATATGATGTGAGTTTTTTGCAGTCTTCCTGACAGTTTACTCATATTTAATTGCATTTGCCATACTCAGCCAAGCTGAGAATGAAATCTAAGTTAAGATGCTCAAGTAGGTCACAATGGATTTGGTTGCCAAAACAATGCTTACATACATTAAATACAGGCTAATAATCTGTTCCCTTGAAATCTTAGAAGGGTGATGTAAATAGAAATGTAAGAGCTAAAGTCCACATGGAATAAAATATATTTTTATCAAGCAACCACTTACTGAAAGATCATCACAGTCAAGGCAGGGTTTTCTGAGTTTCCGGACAGGTTAAAAAACAGTAGAACTAATGGGTTCTGTTTGCAAACAAGGCCCTTTATATTACCATTGTTTTCTTGTCAGTGCTAACAAGCAGATGCATTACCCAATAGTCCTGACAATTAGTCTACCCTCAGAAGGAGCTGGTGTTGCAAGTATGAGTAAAGATGAGGAAGATAAAGATAACTCATCTAGAAGAGGAAGGGCAATGTGGCTGGTGACTGTCATCACTGCACTTCCACTCTACAGGGAGAAAAAGGTATAAAGCACAAGGACATTTTTAACTGCTGCAGAAGATTTTATTGGATGCCAAACAATGGAAAAACCAATTAATTTACATTGTTACATTTTCTAGATTACCAGCTATAAGAAGCACCCATTTCCTCTGCAATTGCACCTATGGTGTTAGGTTTAGTTTCTGATCAGTAGACAGAGACAGTAATTGAGGTCAAACCCTCAAATTGTAGTGCCAGTTTGTGTAGCTGTTTTCTTCTTTAAGAGGCTACTGATTGATTTATTCTTTCCTACTGTGATCCTCAGCTTTTTTTTTTTTTTTTTTTTTAGCAGTTCTCTTTCCTGCAGAAAAAATAAATAATTGATCACCTGGAGTTTATTTTTCCCTCCCTGTCATATTGTAATATTTAGAAGAAGCTTCAACATCTCAACAACTTTACACTGTTTTTATAACTTAAAAAACCCATTTAGTTTGGTTTGTTGTTATTGTCATTGTCATTGTTGTTATTTTTGTTTCAGAGAGTCATATTCTTGTGGTCAGTTCATAACCTGTTGTCTCTGCCATGTATTCCTGTTTAGAGGAAGGAGTCTTTCCCCTGCTCCATTTTGGGGTCTCTCCCATAGGAGACAGTCCTTCACAAACTTCTCCACAGTGAACCACAGGATGGTTTGCAGTTCTTCCAAACTGCTCCAGTGAGAGCTTCCCCTGTGGTGCAGTCCTTCAGGAACAGATTGCATCAGTGTGGGTTACCTACAGGGTCTCAAGTCCCGCCAGCAAACCTGCTCCAGCGTGGGCTTCCTGGGGTCATCCCCCTGTTCCAGTGTGAGACCCTCCTTGGGCTGCAGGTGGATCTCTGCTCCACCGTGGATATCCAAGGGCTGCAGGGGAATCTCGCCATGGGCTAAACCACAGGCCGCAGGGGAATCTCTACTCCAGCACCTGGAGCACCTCCTGCCCCTTCTGCATTGGCCTTGGTGTTTATGGGGCTGCGTCTCTCACACACTCTGACTCCTCTCTGGCTGCAATAGCTTCTGTGCAATAATTTCTTTCCCCTTCTGTCCCAGAGGTGCTTACACCATCAGTTATGGCTTCAGACTTGGCCAGCATTGGGTCTGTCTTGAAGCCAGCTGGAATTGGCTCTAACAGACATAGGGAAAGTTTCTGGCATCTTCTCACAAAAGCTGACCCTGTAGACATTTTCCCCACTCAAAATAACCTTGCCACACAAAACCAGTAAAGATGCAGCCCTTCAAGCAGGTGAATTTCCTTGTGGCTGAATTTTGCCTCAATATTTTAGTAAATGGGATTAAGTGCACGGCCAACCCCTTTCATGCAGACACTGCTTCTCTGAAGGCTCAACATGCTTTGTTGAAGTCACAATTGCCAATGTTTGAACATATCATGGTAATGCGATCTCATTGTCAGCTTTTTGCTTGTCTGCCTCGTGAAGGCAGTAAACAATAGACACTTCATATAATTTCATCAGATCATCCAGGTGTGAGCAGAATGACTGTGACTTTCTCCAAACTCTGTCTCAGTGTGTCACTCTGCCTCCATGCTGACTTTGGAAGGGAGACGGTGGCTAAGAAAGAGGCATGTGGTACACAACTGTTGAAACTCATAACTTTATCTGAGTGCAAAGTTACCTGAGACAGATTTCAGCCTGGATGGCAGTGGTCTGTCTTCTGTCCCTGGCTTGACTAGTTATATTTTGGGCAGGATCCAAGAAGTGTGGAAACTGGCTATGCTAAAACATGAACTTGATATCTGAGAGTGGTAAAGGAGTGGTGGGAATCACCAGTGTTTTTACAGACAAACATGAATGAATCAGCTTTTGAGAGGGTTCTTGGTAGCTCCTGTCACTTTCTTTCTGTGATCTGCTTGAACAGAATATATCAAATATTTCAGTTTCTTCTTCAAATGGATTTTACCTCACCTCTCAGCAAAAGGAACATGTTTGATGAAAAGAAAATCAATGAGAAATAGGAAGTCTGGTGTTTCTAAACACAGAAATGACTTAACCTTTTAAAAGATGAAAATTTTTAAGCATCCAAAAATACAAGGGGAACTAGCAGTTTGAATCACAGCCTGTCTCCTTATTCAGAAAAAGAACTGTGAGAAGACTGTTGCTCTCACAACAATGTAGCAACGCTAAAACCTTTAGTGTAGATGAAAACCAATTCTCTGAGTGAGTTGACACTGTTCTTGAGAGAAAAGCTTTCAAAAGTTTTTAGAAAACTCCTCTCAGAAGCTATATACACAAGAAGTCATTTCAGATGGCTCTTGACAATAGGAGATAGAAAGTTTGTTTTGCTTCCTCGTTCACAAGAATATCTTTTAGTTCTATTTGTTATTTTCTGCTGACTTAAAAGAACATCTAAGTGTTCCCATACCCAGCCCTGCCCTTCATTAAATAATGGTTTTGGTATTTTCTTTTTTCATTCTAGTAAGTTTCATTTTTAAAATGCAGTTAAGTTAAATGTATAGTTTTGGGTCCCACTTGGTGGGACTGCTTTGACAATGGTACTATGATAAGGAAGAGATGAGCTGCTTTGATATTAAATATACTGTCAGGGTGTCAAGGGCCTCCTTCCCTAAGCTGTGCTTTTGTGAGTTGGAATTATCATTCAGTATGGCTCAGGTGTGCTGTTGGGTCACCACTGAGCACCACAGCCTTTCCCTACAGGTGTTCTGGAGAGGTGCACCTTGTGTGGCTTTACAAAATAGATAAAGCTTTAATGATTGCCGTGATTTCAGTGAAATCCAATCTGGGGAAATTTGACAAGTTGTTTCTATGAACACTATACACTCTGGAGGTTTCCTTGAGCTGTAAGTATAACCATTTTAAAACAGACTTACACTTTGGTTATAATTTCCCCTGCATTAATTCAGACTTGGTGAAAACAAGAAAACAAATATACGCTTTGGTTCGTGATATCTGAGTCAGTTCATGGAACAATTTTGCATATGGGTAATATTTTAATGATATGACATAAAAAAGGACAAATTAAAAAAAAAAAACAACAACTGATAGAAGGAATAATTTCCTCAGGAGCCTGGGTGAATGGAAAGCAAATCATAATTCTATTTACCAGTGGAAGTGTTTACTTATTTGAAGCTGCCAGCTGGTATGGCTTGATAATCTCTGTATTTTCTTGCTTTTATTAGAAGGGAAGAAAGGCAGTGTGAAGTGAAACTCTCGATATATTTTTTCCCAGGCTTGGGAATGTCAATCACTGTTCTAATTTTTAGGTCTTCCTACACAGCTGATGAGGCAAAACAGAAAACTGTCTGAAGGATAAGGTGGATTCTGAACTACTCAGGTATCTAGAACGTATCTGTGTGCATCCTCCTTAGTGCACCACAGGGCATTTTGCTGTCCTTTTCCATTTACATCCTTCCCATCACAACAATATCTCAACAATATAGTAAAGGCCTCAGCTTCACCTCCTTGTAATTTTTCTTTTTTTAATTTAATCTAGTGTGTAGGTGGGGATTTCTTACAGATCACACTACAGCGTAAAATCTGAGCACTCAGTCTTCTGCATAAGAAGTAAGGGCTTGATCTCAGTGAAATCAGAAAGTATTTTAAGAACATTATGAGAAGACTTGCTTCAGGCACATTTTTAACAGATGTTTTCTGTGTCAAAACATTTGGTACATTGCAAACTACTATCTCTCATTTATCTTAGCAGAGAAAGTGTCTAGATCAGATAGCTGAAGATCTAATGAATAAATCCAAAAGCATGTGGGTCCTTCAGGCTTTCTAAAAATCATTTACTAAATGGTATCAGGTCTGCAAATCAAAATTTCTAGTCTAAGAGTCATACTGAACAGGACACAAGAACCAAAAGGTGCGTCAGATGACCAGAAATGTATTAGCCATATTCAGCATGAATACTTAAAAAGGAGGGAAAATGGGCTTTTCACAGAGCAGAATTTTCAGGCTCAGCTGTACTGAGAACAAGAGCTACTGCCTGAGCCCTGGCTGCCAGTGGTGTCCTGTCCTGCAGGACCAGGCTTAGTGGAAGGAGTAACAGATAACTGTAAGCACAGCATCTTCAGCTCCTGCAAAATGGATTAGTTTTGCTTAATTCAGGTGGATTTACTTTTTAGCTAAACTAAATCACGCCAAGACTACTGACTTCATCAGAGCCCTTTTCTTGTCCATATCATGCAGTAAAACATCTTAACTTTTCCTCTGCTTTCATCTACTAACAAATAACTTGCTTTGGAGACAGCTCTGCATTCATCATTCAGCTTTACTTTGCTCACACCCTGATAAAAAGCAGGGAGATATGACTGGTACCTTTGCCTTACCCTATCCAATATTCCCAGAGAGTCTGCAGCCAGAGCTGATGTGGTGTAGAGAGGGAGGGAAGAATTACAGAAGTTACTACACTTTTCTTCAGGCTAACACTGAGCTCAGCTTTTGCAATTTAGAGCATCAGAAGATGTGTTTTGCTAGAAAAGACATAATAGGTAATGAAAGACTGTGTGGAAAGCAGATATTTTCGGTATTCCCCCCCACCAGGTTTATTTAATATGAAGACTAATTGAGAGCATCTTCTGATACCAGCTCCAGGGAAAAACATTTCCTTTGTTTAAAAATAAGTCGATCGGAAACCTGATTGTTGTGTTTTCAAATCCAGGCCAGAATATCATCTGGAAATTAGAAATAAAAAAGTGTCAAAGGGACTAGAAGAGCTTCTTGTGGTAAAGTGATTCACTGCTCTTTTTTTCCCCCCGAGCACAAAAAAACCTCTCAGGCTTTTCAGCCACAGTGTTGTAAGCATCTGATTAATTTCTTGTGTAATCTACAGCAGAGAGGGGAAGTGGTTGGAGAGGATGGTTTCTTACTGGTGGGGCAGATTCTGTGAGATGTGGCTTCAATGGCAGCTTTAGATATGATGGAGCAGACACTTCTATTGTTTCTGAGTTGAAAAAGTCGTTGGAAAGCAGCTCATGTTTCTCTTCCTGTTTTCATTCACTTCATCCAGCTGCACCAGTGAGAAACCCTGTAATAACATGAGTGAGTCATTTCTTACGTTGCTTAATATTTGTTTTGAAATCATGACACAGATTTGAGCACCTGACTTCTCCTTCCATAATGACTTGGTTTTAAAATCAACTGTGGAATTGTTGAACACTTGATTTAGGGAGTAACAACAGGCACCACCTCTGATCAAGCAGAAACGAGCTTCTGTATGTTGAGAGTAGAGTTAGTCTCTGGAATGGCTCAAGGATTTTTCATGTGCGTTGCAGAGACTCCTGCCTGTAGTCTCAAAAATATTTTTGTGGTCGCAAGGCACACAGAGGAGCAGCATCTATGCATACAAACAGGCAAGGATCTTGTTTTTCTACCCTGCCACTGAGGTTCAGCCAGGGAGACCGTCCAAGGTGGGGAGATGGCAGCAGAAGAAAGAAAAAACTTCAGACACCCGATCAAGCAGAATCTTTTCCAGAGTGCATGCTCTGGCTCAGGATGTTAGAAAGGAGTTTTGAAAAATCCCAATGCCTGCACACATAAGTGTCACAGGGTGAAACAGATTGCTTTAGCCTTTTTTTTTTTTTGACATGTAAAAAGCCAAACTCTTCCTTGCCATTTGTAGAAGAAAAGAACGTTGCTCATTACTCTATGTAGTTGCTGGTTTTGGTTTTTTTTTTCACTTTCTAACAGTAAGTGAAAGCAAAAAGGCATCAAGAACCAGCAAATAAAGAAACAAAAACAACAAACAAGAGCCATAATCTTAATTCCAAGCAGCAATGTATTACTTTTATTTTGGGAATCCCACTTATCTCTACAGAGAGATTCCAAGTGCTCAAAATGCCCCTGCTCCACCTTTCAGCAGGTGTCTCTCACTGTAACTTGTGGAGAGTGATCCATCTGTGTCCCCACAGGATCTCACTGTTTTTGCCCCAGGAAAAACCAGCACTATTTCCTTGATGGCAAGCCATCAGCTGGCCTGGGCACAGCATGCATGGCATGGTGAGTGGCAGGGCTTGGCAGAGCCTGGCCATGTCTGAGATATCTGAGCAAGCTGGTGAAGCTTCTCAGGGATCTATCAAATAATGAGGGCAATGTACCAGGCAGGGACATCTGTTTGCTGTCTCTTCCAAAATGAATGTTGGGAGCTATCAAGAGGCAGAGGCCCTGGTTCATCAGGATGATAGGGGTCAGGGTGCGAAAGGGCACCTAAATCATGCATGAGTTGATGGACAAATTCATGAAAAAGAATTCCCTGAGGACTGGTTAATGTACAGTAACTGCATCAGGTTTGGGAAGCCTGTGAACTGAAATTGGTGAGAGGCTGTGAGGAGGGCACTGGAGGGAAGAGTCAGAGATGTTTCTCTTCCATAGCTGGAGGTGCTTATGTGGCAATCGGGCTCATGCCACAGGCAGGAGGGACCTTTGGCCTGGTCCAGAAGAGCTGCTCTTATTTGTACTTATGCAAAGTACACAAACTTTTTTTAAATAACAAGCCATAAGAAGAGTGGAGTGTTACTTTGAATTATATTCTGGGAAGCTTTTTGAAGATGACATAAACTGGCAGGGCAACATGATTTTCCTGATGCTTTTTAGAAATACTGTTCTTTGCTCACTCATCTAAAATGTTTCTAACATGTTCCTGTGTAGTCAGGGATATTGACATTGCTGGGAACAGCGGGGGGTGTCCATCAGGGATGGGTGACTTCCGCCTTTGTCATGGGGAAACATTTTAACTACAAATTTTTGTATGGGCTCTTATTGTAAGTCATACATTATTTTTTAAGAATTCTGTGAAGTAGAAGAAAATTACGAAATGTAGGTGGAATGGTTTCCAGAGGCAGCCTCTTTCTTGAAACAAGTCTTCCCCACACGTTTTAGTACTGTGCGTCACAGTGGAGGGTGATACTAATTGTTAGTGCCAATGCTTTCACGAGAGCCCACTAATTCAGTGTGGCTCCATATTTGGGTCTTGAGATGGGAATGTCATTGGAAACTTCCTCTAATTAAGTCCCACTAGCTTCTAAGAGCTGCACTACATAAACATGTGAGTCTCACTGACTGTTCTTCTGGATTTTAGTCAGTATCTTCATTTGTGCTCTATGTTCTGTCCTGAAGACAAGCAAAGGTGTCCAAAGGACTTTATTTGCCCTCACACATGCCTCTGCTATGGAAACTCTCCTTAGGATATCCCCATAGCCTTAGCTTACCAAAAATTGATTTAGATGAGGTCTCTGTCAGAGCACGGACAGTCCAGCACAGTGTTTCCTTGGCTCGTGAGGCAATGAGTAACTTAGCTGGGCTTGGCACCCTCTACCAGAGTGGCACAGCTCTCACATGACAGATCAGTGTGGTTAAAAACAGGAAGGTCAGCTTCCATTTTTAAATCATGGGGTGCCGTATAAACACTGCGATGTGTGAGCTTGTCATAGCTAGCAGTGATCAGTGCTGTTAAATAATGTAACTGGCATAATGTCATGAGCTGGTAATTCATCTGAAACACATTTTACCCTGGTTCTCTTTATATTGACTCACAATAAACAAGCACATATGACATGATATATAATGCATATGTTTTTCTTGTCACAAAAAAAACCCTAAGTGATGGATTGTTTGCTGTCTAAATGATGAGAAACCAGAGAGAGAGCACAAATTATAACTCCTGGTTATGTGTTTGTGCTGGGGCTTCCCGCCAGTTAAGAAGACAGCATTTTCCTGAGCATACCTTCTATTAAAACAAATGTGTGTTGATCACTGCAATCTTACAGTACCTGTGTGCTCTATACTGGTTTAATTGACCTGCTGACAGTAATAATTTAATTAGACACAGAATCCAGGTGCATACTGTTGCAAATGATGTGTGTATATGAATAAGTTCTTTTTTAATGATCAATGTAAAACAAACTAATAGAGGAACTATCATTAATAGTTGTACATGCTGAAATGACTCCTGCTGATGGAGGACAATCTCTGCTTCCTACCCTACAGAAAGAACACAAAAAGATAAACTGATCATGTTATCTCATTAATATAGATTCTGAAAATTGACTTGTATATATATATGCAGTATTTTACTACTGCCATCAACAAAAATGGAATTTTGTGGTTTTTTTCTATTCTGCATTAAACAATTATGTCAATGAATTTTTTACTTTAAAAATTAACCCCCCAAAAGTGGCATATTAATACAAAAATACAATAACAAAATCTATTCTAGTTTCATCTCATCAAAAGTCATCTTTTTGGTTGAAAAGATGTGATATCTGTAGTACTTTTTAAAACTGAATTATAAGGACAAGAAAAAGGAGGGAAAACAACAGGAGTAAATCTCTTATAAGAGAGTAAGCTGTAAATTAGTTGAGACAAATATATATTAGGTTCATAATAAATTCTGAGTAAAATGTTAAGATAAGGAAAAAATATTGCCACAAAATATTTGAGATTTTCTCACTGCTGAATTTCATAATTTTTGTGGGTCCAAAACTGGACTTCAATGGATTTACACGTCCAAAACCAGAATACAGAAATGGTGATTTGCAATAGTGCCCTGTCTTCTGTGGAGGACTTCCACAAACCTGCAATGTCTGATTTGAACACTCTTTGAAGCAAGTGGTCAGGGTGCTCTCTAGTCACTAGCCTTAACATGGTCTATTCTTGATGGGGCTTTTGCCGCTGGCTTTGCTGAGAAACAAACACCTCATGCTCATGCCATCTGGCAAGAAGAAACATGATTAGTCACTTAAACATGTCATGGTTAATTTGTTTTGTGGATGAGGCTGCTGAAATGCCTCACATGAGCATGTGCTCCCATGTTCACCTGAACTAGGCTCTCCACTAATCCGGACACCCTCTATAGCAGTCTGCTGGCTCTGGACAGCAGTCACAACAGTGACTCTTTTCAGTCCTTGAGAAGGTTCATACACTTCTGTTTTATGCTCACAGAACCTCAGAAAAAAACTCCAAAACCATTACCATATGCTTCAGTTAATTCCTAGAAAAACACTATGAAACAATGATAGAAGATGCAGAAACAGAAATGAAAGAAGAAACTACAGTATTGCAGTATTTTCTTACCCTACACGAGTGCAGCCAGGCTGGAAATTTGCTGGAAGAGGAATATTGACTGTAGTTTGTGTACAGAACCCAGCTTGTACAGATGCAGTGTGCTGTTACAATATCTCAAGATTCGCACAATTTACTAGAGTATGTTCTTTAGGGTACATAGGATTGCCATCAGTTTAAATGAAAGTAAGTTTTCTAAATGTAATATCTACCTCAGATGAAACCAGCACATATTCCTCCTTACTCCACACCATTTGCATCATGCACAGGTCCCACATAAACTCATTAATGACCACCGCCTTCCTATTCTTTGATAGAATATTCACATATTGCTCCCTTACTCTATGGATCACACCAGAAAAATGTCCACAAAATGCCTACTGAATTAATTTAGTCCATGACTTTGGGGTCCATCTGTTATGGTGGTCCCTCAGGACAGGAGAGGTGGTGTGTGGTATGGAATTACTGAGCACCAAAGCCAGGTCAGACTGTGTCACTGCTGCACTGCAGCTGCTTCTTGTAAGGTTTCTCCATTGGTTTGTGTAGTTTCTGTTATCATAATTCCTGAAACATACTACTCAAATAATGACTTAACATCAATTTAAAGCTATATCCATTACAATCTCCATCCCTGGTCCTTTCAGACCAGGTTATCTGGTTTAAAACTGCAATGAACACCTCCCCTTGCTCTCAGCCTGGCTAACAACAAGGGGTTCCTTCTGGAGCACAGTCCTAGGACATCCTAGTCCTCCATGGGCTGCAGGCAGATCTCTGCTCCCTCATGGACTCATTCACATCACAGTCCCTTTGTCTCAAGTTCACACTGGACTTCCAGCCTGTCCAGCACAGAAAGCAGTGGTACCACACTGCCCAGAAAACAGCAGTACCACGCTGCCCACGGCCAGCCCAGGTGTTCCCCATGGCTGAAACCAAAGTGTTCCAGATCCCTGTTCCTGTTCCACAAACAGGAAGGTGATGAGCAGTATAGCAGCAGCAAAAGCAAAAAGTGGCCACTGAAAACACTGGACTCCAACATACAGTCAGGAAAGAGAGCCCCGTGGCACACACAGGAGCCTGCTCACTCCTAGCAGAACAGCACTAGTAGCTGTAATTCAATCTAGCACACCCCAATCAAATCTGCCATTGTCTCAAGCCCCTCAAGCCCCGCAGTCCTTTTTGGTTTTGGGGAACAAAAGGACTGTGGTGGGTTGACCTTTGCCAGATGCCAGGTGCCCACCAAGATGCTCTATTGTTCCCCTTCCCAGCTGGACAGGGTAGAGAAGAAAATAAATCACAGGCCGAGGTAAGACAGTTAACTGTCACAAAAGTGAAAGCTTGTACATACACAAGCAAAGAGGAAAAAAAAAGTTCATTCTCTACTTCTGATCAGCAAGCCATGTTCAGCCACTTCCCAGGAAGCAGGGCTTCAGCATGAATGCCTCAGCCTTCTTCATACCCCGGGTAATTCAGTCTTCCATTTCCTTCTTGACAGGGTCCACATTTTTCCTTACTCTTATCCCCAGCATGCCTATAGAAATTTTTCTTGTTGCTCTTGATGTCTCCATCAAGGTTTAATTCTATCATGGCTGTAGCCTTCCTAACCTAAATTTTCCCCAGGTTGTCCATCCCTGTTTCCACTCTGTGTAGGTTTCCTTTTTGTGTTTGAATTTTTCCAGGAGCTTCTTGTTCATGTACACATGCCACCTGGAATTTTTGCGTGACTTTCTTTTCGTAAGGATGCATCACTGCTGAAGTCCAAGGCAGTGAGCTTGCTACAAGCATCTTGAGCTGCATTATTTTATGGTTGCTGCAGCCCAGGCTGCCCTTGAGCTTCACCTTTCTCATCAGCCCCTCATTCTAAGTGAGAATAAGGGCACAGCACCTCTCCTTGATGGCTCTTCTATCACTTGGAGAAGGCAGTTGTCATCAGCATATTCAGGGAGCCTCTGGGATTGCCTGTGCTCTGCTGTGTTGTCCCTCCAGCAGATGGCAGAGGGTTTGAAGTCCCCCATGAGGACCAGGGCTTGTGAATATGAGGCTGCTCCTATCTCTCTGTAGAGGGCCTCATCCACTTGGTCTTGCTGACCCGGCAACCTGTAGCAGAGCCCTCTGTAATGTCACCTGTACCTGCCCTGCCTTTAATCCTGGCACATGAGCTCTCAATTGGCTCCTCAACCATCCCCAGGCAGAGCTCTGTGCATTTCATCTTGTCACTGACATGAAGGGAGACATCCCCTCCTCATCTCCACTGCCTGTATCCCTCCATTCCAACACTCAAGTCATAGAGTCATCTCACTACATCTCTGTGATTCCAGTAAGACCATAGTCCTGCAGGCATGTGCATGTCCCTAATTCCTCCTGTTTTTAACCCCATGTTGTGTGCATTTCCACAGAGGCATTTAGATATGACTCCCTATGAAGCTGACTCACTAACTGCAGTGGCTGGAATTCTTTCGAATAGTCTCTGCTCTCCTGCTGACCTGTGATCCCTCTCTAGTCTGGGAGCATCTACAGCTGGTCCTGGCCTGAGACTGGCAGGAGTGGGATGGATTGAGGTTCCCCTCTGCTGGCGGCTTTAGTTTAAAGCAATACCACTCCTCTCCACTGCTTTGTTTCTCCATCTTAAACTGTCATTTTTAGATGAAGACAGTGAAAAACATTCTTTATAGTTAAATCAAGATGAAAATTTAAAGAGGATTTAAGCCTTCAGCAAGACCTCATTATTAGAATAAAAAAATGAAAAGGACAAAACATAATATGTTGTGTAAAGGAGTTTGGAAGAAACACTATACTTGGCAAAAAACTGGACCCTCTCCCCAGTTTTTTAATTTAACCACTACATGGAGTACAAAATTCAAGCAATACTTGATTTTATGAGCATTTTAATATCCATTTCTTCATTAAAAGTGTCAGAGCTCATTGGAAAGGTTTAGTGAAGCCTGGGGATGCTCCAGTACTATGTCTCCACCTCCAGCTAGGCATGTGGCCAGGCACTGCAGGCTGCATCTGAAGTGCATTTCTTTTGCCCATTTCACTACTTCAGTATAGCCCAACCAGTGCTGCTCCATGGGAGAAAAAAATAATGGTCAGCTGAAATCCTGAACCCATTTATGTTGATAGAAGAACACCCTTTAAGGAAGCACTTCACAAAGTTGAATGCTGTCAGAAGACAAGAAGGGTCTGTACATTCACACTACAACTATACTCTGCTTGCCATTTTTCTGAAACATTTTCCTCTGTTAAGCCCTTGCTGATTCTGGTTTGCAGGTACATTTTGACTAACTGATCAGTAGCTTGTCCTGCTGAAAGGAAAACCTTCTCTGATTCAGTGCAGAGGCCACAAGGTCCATCAGCACCCTGGGGACTGTGGAGACTTCCAGGAACACTCATGGTGACTGCTAGGGAGATGCTTCTTTCTTGCACCTGCTTTTGCAACATCACAAAGAGATTCAGATTTCCCTTTGCAGATGAAAAGCAGCACAAAGCTGATGAGTAAACCAGCAGGCATCACATGTCCTTGTCCGCCCCAGGAAGAGTGTTACGTATACTGGGGTGCCATCTACTGGCCCTTTTCCTCTGTAATAGGTATTTCAAAGCAGTCGTGCTTGTCCCACAAGAACTTTCATACTAGCTCCTTCATGGTAGCTTTCACTGCCAGCATTCTCTCTGTTTGTGTCTGTGTGTTACTTTATCCAGAACTGCAGGGTAAGCTCCCACTTAAGCTTCTCCCACTGCATCCAGGACCCCCCACCAGCTCCTAGACCTACAAAGTCTTCATGCTGGTATTCAGACAAACATTATACATATCTCAGCATCCTGGCTCTTCCCTTTTAGTTCTTCTTCCTATTCCTTATAATTTCTGCTGCCTTTGAAGGTATCTTGGGACAGAAGCTCAAGTGCCTCCACTGAAACAAACACTGTACACATAAGTAATGGCAAAACGGTTAATCACAGAATCTCAGAAACCTAGAATCTGTCAGATCAGAAGATACCCATAAACATCATGGAGTCAATTTCCCTGCTCCTCTCAGGAATAACCATATAACTAAGAGCGTCATCCATAATCTTCCTGACCTCTGATAGACCTGGTGCTGTGAACACTTCCCAGGAGAGCCTGTTTCAGTGACTGATGATGCTTTCAGTGAAGAATCTTCTCCTGAGGACTAATCTGAACTCCCCGTAGTGCAGCTTCATTCCTTTTCCCTATTTCCTATCACTGGTTCCCAGAGAGAGGAAGTCAGCATCTCCCCCTCCACTGCTTCCCTTTAATGGGGTCATCCCCCAGCCTTCTTTTCTCCACAATGCACGAGAGAAGTGACCTCAGTGCTCCTCTTAACCCTTGCCCTTGAGGCCTTTCACCAGGCTGGTCCCCCTCCTCTGAATAGGCTCCAGAGTTTGATGTTCTTATATTAAGGCACCCAGAACTGGGCACAAGATTCAAGGTGAGGCCACCCCAGTGCAGCAGAGACAGGAACAATCACATTCCTTGACCAGCCAGTGATTCTATGATTGAGGTCCTCCAGGGAATAGTTGGCCCTTTTGGCTGCCAGGGGACACTGCTGGCTCATGTCCAACTTGCCATCGACCAAATCCCCAAGGGTCTTTCTGTGGGGCTGCTTCCTGGTCTCTTATCCCCCAGTTTGTACGTATATCCAGGATGTTTCCATCTCAGATGCGGAATCCAGCACCTGTTCTTGTTAAATTTCATATGGTTGGTGATTGCCCAGCTCTCTAGTCTATCCAGGTCTCTCTCTAAAGCCTCTCTACCCTCAAAGGAGTTCACAGTTGCTCCTAGCTTAGTATGTTAGGCAAAATTACTGAGTGAATTTACATTTGATCCCTGTGCCCAGATAATTTATAAAAAACTTACATAAAAAATTAACATGAAGAGCACTGGCCCTAAATGCCAATCTGTTTTAACCCCACTTAATATAACCCTTTGAGCCAAGCACATCAGACAGTTGCTCACCCCAAGTATTATTGACTTGTCCAGCTGTGTGCTGGCCAATTTATCCATAAGGATACTGTGAGAGACAATACCAAAAGCTTTGCTAAAATTAAAAACCCCACACATATCCTTGCTTCCTTACTCAGCTACATGGGTGACCTTGTCATAAAAGGAAATTAACTTAGTTAAGCAGCACTTTCCCTTTGTTAACCCGTGCTGGCTGTGACCAATGACTTCGTTGCCTCTCAAGTGTTTTTCAGTAACTCCCAGGGTAACCTTCTCCATAATTGCAGCAGGCACTGAAATGAGACTGACAGGCCTGTAATTACCAACCTTCCTTTTTTCCCTTCTTGAAAATTGCAGCAACATTTGCCAGCTTCCAGCTGACTAGGACATCTCCAGAGTCCCAAGACGTTGAAAATAATGGAGAGAGATCATGCAATGCCATCAGCCAGCTCTCTCTGTACCCTGGAATGAACCCCCTTGGACCAATTTATGTGCATCAGGTAAGGAAGCAAGTTTTGAACAAGTTTGGAGTTGACTGAGAGTTTATCTTTCCCCCAGCCATGGTCTTCCAACACTGGACTCAGGGCACCAGGACCCACCACTAGTGCTCAAGACAGAGCTGAAAAAGGCTTTAAAGTTTTTTCTTTGTCTGTGGCCCTTTTTATGACCAGACTTGTCAAGCAATGGACCAGTGTTGCGTCTGATTCTCCTTTAGCTATTCAAATACTTGTAAAGTGCTTTTTGTTGTCCTTCACAGTGCTGATAAGCCTAAACTCCAATTGAACTTTGGCTGCATGCATTTTTTCTGTACATCAGGGAACATAATTGCTGTAGTCTTCCTGTGTTGCCTGTCCTTGTTTACAAAGTCTGTACACCTTCATTTTCTGCCTGAGTCCTGGAAGCAGATCCCTGCTCAGCCAGGCTGGTGCTCTGCCCTGCTAGCTCGACTTCTGACACTTTGGAATTGCCTTCTCCAGCGCTCATAAGAGATGTCAGAAAAAGTAACCAGCATCCACAGACCCTAGTAAATTCAAAAGGAGATCCTCAGAGGACATTACTAAGTAGCTCCTCCAGCACCCTGAAGTCTGCTCTCCTCATATCCTCTTTAATTTCTTCCCCTTCATCCTTACACAAAGGGTCTCAACCACATCATCTCCAGCTGCAAAAGCCATACATTCTAGACCCTCTTTACATAAAACACCACCCCTTCACCTCGCCTGCCCTGCCTATGCCTCCTGAAGGGGCTGTAACCCTCCAGCACGGCACCTCAGTCACAGGATTCATCTCACCATGTCTTGTTTATGCCAGTGATGTCCTTTCACTTGGACTGGGAAAAAGCTTCTACCTTCACCTGCATTTTTCTTATGTATCTTTATAGACTTGAATAGAAATCTTCAAATGTGATATGAAGGATGGGAGTGATAGTCATAGATTTGAAGGGATGATAGAGGTAAATAAATTTCCATGACCGCCTAGTAGAGGAAAACTGGGCTTTATTTTAAATAGGGGACAGGTGAATGGCAAGGTCATTATATTTGAAAATACTTATTTACACCTGTCCACCTCTGTAGTCATGTCTGCCTTCTGGGTAGCAGATTGTTGCTACATGTTGTTCCTGTAGCGATGGGCACACAAAATTATTTAAGCCTTACAGCCACATTTAGGTTTTTGTTTCATGTTCCTTTTGAATACATAGAGGCAGAATTAAGTTTCTACTTTTTCTCCTGAATGGAAAAAGAGATGGAATAAAGCATATAGATCTTGCTTTCTTCTCCTATTCTTTGCCTTGTCAAGTAATGCAGAGCAGTGGTGGAGTGGATAGGCCTCTGCGTATTCTGAAAGTGTCTCTATTGCTCAGAGATCACCCCGGCCAGCATAGATTCTGTACTGTGCAGGCAGACCCCTTTCTCACCCGTGCTGGCGGAAGGCACACACACACACTCACCCCAGAGCTTGGATAGCTCATGTGTTACCAGAGACAAAGAACTCAGAGCTCAGTAGTGTGGAGTTCCGAGGATGGTTTGCTCCAGAAGGTAAAGAGGGCAAATAACTCTGAGTGACTACGGGTACAGAGGAAAAGGGTCAATAGGGATGGCGAGAAGGTGGGGAGATACAACCACAACCAATGGGGACAAGGGAGGGGCAGCGCGTGGGACCAGGTCAAGGCCAATCAACATAGGATTAGCATATCTAGGGAGAGACCACCCAACCAACACTCAGAGGATATTTCACACCTCGGAGTTGTCCCACCAGTGTGCTTCTGCTGTCTTGGGACCTCTCGGCTTCTCCGAGATGGTTTCAACCACCTCAACAGTCAGGTAGTAATATTCGTTCATGTAAGAATCCATTTACTGTTAGAAACACCAGCCAAAAAATAAGGTTTGTGTGTCATAGCAAAATGAACTGTTTCCAAAGCCTTTATCTCCTGTAGTTAGCTGCTGTCTGGGTGTCGCTTTGAAGTTATTTCCATACAATGAAGCAGAAGAGTGCATTGTTTATATCACTGACAGATTGACCAAGAATGGTATTTTATCTCTACCATCCAAACGCTTGATTAATTTAGATTTAGCAGGTCATGGAAAGAATGGACACAACTGACACAATGCAAGATTAATGCAGTTTAATTTCGTGCTCTCTGTTTTGCTGCTTTTAAGCAGAACATCTGTAGAGTGGTCCACTGCTTTCATAAGTAATGAGATTGTGATTTTTCTTGGACTGCAGGTTTTGCTGTGAAAGGACCCCTGGCATTAAGGTGCAGCTGGTACACATGCACTGCCATCTGTTGATAGCTGAAACTGCAGATCCTCAGGAGAGGTCATAGAATCACAGAATTACAGAATAAGCTGAGTCGGAAGAAACACATCCAGATCATTGAATCCAACTGTGGCCCTGCACAGGACATCGCAAGAATCACGTTGTGTGCCTGAGAGCATTGTCCAAGCACTTCTTGAACTCAGACAAGCTTGGTGCTGTCACCACAGCCTTAGGGAGCCTGTTCCAGTGCTCAACAGCCTCTGGGGGAAAAATGTTTTCCTGATATCCGATGTAAACATCCCCTGACTCAGCTTCATGCCACTTCCTCAAGTTCTGTGACTGGTCACAAGAGTGAAGAGATCTGTACGTGCCCGTCCACTTCCACTCGTGAGGACTTAGAAGACCACGGTGAGGTCTCCCCTAAGTCTTCTCCAGGCTGAAAAAACCAAGTGACCTCAGCCACTCCCCATAAGGCTTCCTCTCAAGGTCCTGCACCGTCCTTGCAGCCTCCTTTGGATGCTCCCTAAGAGCTCAATATCTGTTTTGTATTGTGGTGCCCAAAATTGTGCACAGGACTTGAGCTGAGGCCGTCCCAGCACAGAGCAGGGCAGGACAATCCCCTCCCTTGCCCGACTGGCAATGCTGTGCCTGATGCTCCCCAGGACAGGGTTGGCCCTCCTGGCTGCCAGGGCACTGCTGACTCCTATTCACCTTTCCACTGACCCCCAAGTCCCTTTCCATGGCACTGCTCTCCAGCCGCTCCTTCCCCAGGCTGTCTGTACATCCAGGGTTTCCCTGTCCCAGGTGCAGAATCCATCACTTGTCCTTGTTAAACTCCATGTAGCTGGTGATTGCACATCTCTCTAATTTGTCAAGGTCTTTCTGCCCTCAAAGGAGTTGACAGCCCTTCCAAATTAGTGTCACCTGCAAGTATTCCTCTGAGTCCTGCATTCAAGTTGTTAATGAAGATCTTGAAGAGTACAGGGCTGAGGGTGGAGCCCTGCAGGTCCCCACTAGTGTTCCCACCAGTGTCTGATGTTGCTCTGTTCACTGGAATTTTTCCCAGCAAATTGTAATCCAAATTTTCTTCTGTTTGGCTCTCTGTCATACGTGTGTATGCATGTATATATGTATGTATGTATGTATGTATGTGTGTACCTATCCATCTACTTCAAAGCTAGACATATGACATATCATTCATCAACACTATGTTTTTTGCTTTAAATATTTTTCCAGACAGAATGACAGGCTTTTAAGTTTCTTGAAGGCTCTGTCCTGTCACTTTTCCTTATTTTGATAGCCAAAGAGTGATGGAAATAATAAAATAATTTTTCTCTACTTCTGCATAAATGAGGAGCATAAAGTCAATTAATATAATTTGACAGACATGAATATGTGTGTGTGGAAAACTTCAATTAATCAGTGATTGTTGCATCACATAATGAAAACAAGTATGTGCTAATAGAATTATAAATTTTTTGCCCGGAATTTGGCCAAGAAGCCTTGGTCAGGACTGTGCAACGTGGCATGTTAACCACAGGGAATGGATACTGAAAGCTCTGAGGCATTAACAAACTTTATCAGGAAAAGAAAAGAAAGTTCTTCCCATGGCTCATACTCAGGTGTCTCACCTCCTCTTGGGGATGGTTAGAAGGTTAAGCCAGGGCTTGGGGTAGCAAGAACACCACAGACTTAAAATGTTGACTGTGGCATTTTATCATGGTGGTGCTGGAGCTCTTTGTGCTCAGGAACATGAGGCTGTGCTTTTCCCAAAGATCTTGTGCTGCTAAATGATGACACAATGCTGTTTTACGACACAAGGGCAACGGTGTTCTGAAAAAACTCTTGCTAAATTGCCTTTGTCTTCCAGCAAATACCAAAGCTTATGTGAAGAAAAGCGCACTTGCATGTCATAATGGTGTAGTTTTCTATATTTTTGTTAGCTGATGACCTGAATTTTGTCTAATCACAGTTTACTTTAAGACAGGCTTTAGTGTCTGTTACATTGAATGATTTTATTTTTCTCAAGGTATTTTTTTCTGCTGCAAATAATTCTTTCAAGAGTACTTAGCTTTAGAGCTCTGATTTTAAGAAGAATGTGACTTTATGGTTTCAAGCATGTATTTAAAGCCTCAGTTTGTGTGTCCAGGGGTCTGAGCACACTAGTATTTTTCAAGTCATGGAAATAAATTGGGTGTGGTCACAACTAAGTAGTAAATCCCATTATTTGAACAGTGTTCCTGTTTGTCAGCATAGCAGGTGCTGCAAGCAATCACACTGTCAGTCTGGTGCTGGCAGTGTTTGCTGTTGGATCTTAGTAAAGAAAGCAGCTCTATTAATGACCGTTCATTCAACCGTTCACTTTGGCTAGAATAAAGAATATGATTCTAAGTGGAACTATTTAATTCTAAGTAGCATTATCATCAGAGGAAATATATATATTTATATCTTTACGTGAAGTTCCCAAGTGCTTTTAGCTAAACATTTTCAGAAGAGCAGAACATATGGATCTGTAGAAACTGCTAAATATCTCCTTTTTTAATGAAAAAAATACAGAATTTTAGTGAATATTTCTGCTTTTAAAATGGCTTTTGAGGTTTTAGTAAGATATTCTGATTGCTAATAGAGCAGGATAAGTTCAGTCCTCAAGACCAGTTTGGATAAATTCTTCTAAATCTCAGATATCTCCCAAATCTCTTGTGATTCACATTAATTTATTAGATTTTTTTAATGGCTTCTTTGTGAGACGTCTGATGTTTTTCTCTCAACTCAGTTCTTTTGTCTACCATAAGAATCTAACGAAAATTACTTCCTGCTGTACTTTTAGGTTAAATTCCAGTTTAAAAAAAAAACCCCGAAATCTAGTATTTCAGAAATGACAGAGAAGTTACAAAGGCTTCACAAACAGTAATTGTAGAAGTGTGTTGGAATTTTCTGTAGTTTGACTTAGTTGTTAGATTTCTTTTTCATGAGGGGCTCAGTGATCTCTACACAAATAAAGTTCTGTCTGCAATAGTTTTGAGCTGTAACTTTTCTCAGTCAATACCAGTGTGGCTTCAGAACTTTACTTGTGTTTCTGTTTATGGCATTCCCTAGTCAATGCTCAAGAGCTGAACTTCTTCGCTTGGGAATGAATATTCAAAAAGAATGCAAGTCAGCTTTTGGAAGTTTCTGGCATGAAATTAATCAATCTGATTTGTCATCTGACCGTGTCTCTCACCCTTGCCGGGATCCCCCCAGTGCCAGTGTCTCCTGCCTGCTCCGCTAGCACTGCTGCCGGCTGGTGTCCCTAGGGGAAGTTTTGACCCCCATCCCACCTCAGCTGCTTCCTGGTGCAGCCTCCTGCTGCTCCCAGACATGACTGGCAAAATCATCCACTCAGCTGTGAAAAGATGTGAGATAATGAGGGTAGTAAGCACAGAGTTACCAGTTAATGCTGTTCAGACTAATCTGAGTCATTTGAATGCAGAGTTAGCAAAAGAATGACATTAAGTAGTACACTAGAATTAAAAAGGTCTATTTGCTAGTGTGGCTACCGTGCCATGCCTTCAGATAATTTGTATATCTACTTCCAGAACTCTCTAATCTTTCAACAGGCAGAATATACATTTTGCATGCCTCTAAACAAAATGGCATTTTAAAATCCCATCCTGAAGAGAGTAACCTTTAGCCAAGCCTGTCAGAAAATAATTTATTGTCCTGAGTTTTACATTAAGTTTAGAAACAGAGGAAAAATTCACCTTGAAACGTGTAAAAATCAACATTCAGTTTATTTGATGGTGGTAGAAGGGGTTTACAGCTGCTATGTAGAAGTGTGAAGAAGGAAATTACAGTGGTTCTTTGTGGATAGATTGTGGCACAGTAACTTAAAAGCTGTTTACAAGCAAAATTGACACTTGTAGATTTACTGAGGCATTAATGTTTGTTCAAAACATAGTTAAGTCATCATTCTTTGGTGTCACTGCTCTTTTCCCCAGGTGGATTATCTGTTTGGCAGATGGCCATCAAATGGATATCACTTCAGCAGTATGCAGAGGGATATGCAAAGCAGTACTTCCCACTTCTCCTTCATTATGGGTTTTCCACTGTGGTAGAGATAATTATATATTTCCATCCTCAGCTTTTGGCTACCATGCATGCCTCAGCTCTTGGAATATACAGTAAGTGTTTCTGACAAAGAGACATAGATTTGAACAAAGGAAATAAAATGTGACATGTTTGCCAACAATGAAAACTTTCTCAGTGTTCAACAAACTCAGTCAGGACTGTAGAGGCCGGTTCTCTAAACCTGTCTGCACTGGGGCTATTTTCACATTTTAAAAGATATATTAATAGCATTCTATATCATTCTGATGTCATTGGTATTGTATAGAGCTAAATTAAAGCGCTTTGGGGTATTTTGGGGTTTTTTTTTGTTTGTTTGGGTTTTAGTTTGTTGGTTTGGTTTGGCTTGGGTTTTTTTGGGGTTTTGGGGTTTTTTTTGTCTTCCAAGCCTTGTATTCTGTAAAGAAAACCCAGTGTAAATGAAAACTGTTTGTTCTCAATCTCTGATTAGTATTTGAACTCCAAGGGTAAAGGGGAATCTAGCACGTATCTCCTTGCTGTGTTAGCTCCAGTGACAAGTCTGTCTTCAAAGGTTTGCAGCCTCTTCCTGTCTCCTGACCCTGGCTGCCCTTTCCCACATCATGTCAAAATTTGACTACCTCTTCTGTGCTAATACAATTGTTTGTGGACCGTGCCGTGGATGGGATCACTGCACTAAGCTGACTTAAGAAACTGATTATTTGCTTTGATTAGTGATCCAGTCTACTCTACAGCCCCACAGTGGCACATTGATGGGGGCAGCAAGTAGTGGAACTCATAGAAACATTTAACTCTACAGCCACAAATAGAAACCACAAACCAAATTGGAAACACTAACAAGTTATATTGTGATAAAAGTATTTAATGAAATCTGGTTGCTGACTAAGTTAGGACACTTCAAGAAATAAATAAAATGGAATGTGCAATTCACATATGTCATAGCAAATATTCATCCATAGACTACATTCAGACTGCATATATGACTTTAATTCTTCTATTTATGTATCTTTTAAAATACTGCCTTTGCATCTCTGGTTTTCATGGTTTGTCATTTTTTAGGCTAAGAGTCAGCCCTCAATATATGTCCCTTTCCTTTTCATCTATCCGGTAAAATATTTTCCAATGTGGCTAATAGATGTAAGCAAGGTATAATTAACTTTAAATTTGGAAGAGGGCTTATAGTTCCAGTGCTATGGTCCTCTTTTGCCTGCTACTACAAAAAATAGTTAGAATTTTTTGACTGCTTCTTTTTGCAAATGCTTGCAGAACCATTAATTTGAATTCCATGCTCATCATTCTTCCCAAAATGTTCTTTCTGTTATTAAAGAAGTCCACTAACTGAATTTTTAGGACATGATTATTACTTTTCTGAATACTTGAAACATAGTCTAACTAGGGATATTCAGAGATAATTTAAGTGTTTTCTTAAATTTCTTGTTTTGCATTGAAGTCTTTCCCAAGTATACAAAAATACAGGATCTGGGATGTTGTGCACTAGCTAATATGAGAATGCAGCAAAAGGAAATAATAATAGTTCAGAAAACATGCCTTATAGCAAAGGCACAGGAACTCTTGTAATTGTAAAAACAAGCTTAATCTCCCTGGGAATATTTCAAATATATGATCTTACTGTTCTAACAGAAATAGCAACATATTTTGAAACAAAACAAAAGAAACCCAAGCCCAATCCTAAAGTGTGAAAATGAAAAGGTAATGTAGCCAGCATCACGGGATTAACTTCCAGATAAACTTCCTTCAGACACCTGAATGACAGCTCCAAAGAAAAAAAATGGCTTTCATAGCCACGTGTGTAAGAGGATCCAGAAAACACTCAGGAGCATTTAAGAAGGTAGGCTATTCTGCAGATGCTTACACTCTTTTTCAGCTGGGTCACAGTGAAAGACTTTTAGATGAGGACTTATGATGAAATAATCTTATTAAATACAAGTTCTTAATGCAATAATTGCATTTCATGTTGTTTTATTTGTAACATATCCTTTCAAATCTTTTACTTCCAAGCCTGACTTGGCTTGTAAACTACATTTTTGCTTTCTTTCACTGCTAATTTAGATGAAAGGCCCACCAGGATAAAACTGGTAAACTTCGTCTGTAGTATCTGGATAAAGGCAGAAGCAAGAGTCTTAATAGCATCTGGCTCATTTTGCTAAGATTTTTTAAATCAGTGTCAGGCTGTTCTGTTAAAGCTATGCAATTTAAGCCTCTCTAAGGTACAAGCTGGCTTTCCTGATGGAAAAATAACCTCTATAACTTCCTCCATATGCAGAAACGTGAATGTGTATATAGCATCAGAGCATACATGTGGACATTGTGCAGCCTCCTTCCTCAGTAAGGCACTTAAACGTTTAAAAATTAGTGTTAGACATAAGTAAGCACATTGCAGAAGAGTTTTTGTTATTTTCAGCAATAATAATAAAGAAGGTGAATAACTTCTTCTTTCAATTCTAGCATGCCAAACCTAAATAGTAAACTAAACATTCATGAAAGATTTATCACTTACGAAATTAGTATCTTCTTATATTTCAGCGAGTGAAACTTCACCAGCACCATCCGTTCAGTGACAAGCAGGGTGATATTGTGGTATACTTCATCTTGAACCACACAGCCTCCAGACGCTCTCCTGTGTAGGCACCACCTGCAGCAGCCCCGTGAAACAGTCACGATGCCTAAACAGGACAAGTCAACAGAAGGAAATGGTAATTACAAATACAATCATGTGCAACTTAAGCACATACTCATTTTCTGCATGTAGTTTAACAGTGTGCAAGTTCTGTTTTCTTTTACTTCCCTTTAATATAAACTCTCATTAGTCCCAATTAATTATCTTTTGTTCAGAAGTGTGTTTTATTGTGGAGGTTGACTGGTTGTAGCACGGTAGTGTGGCTTTACTGGTTAGTAAATTGAAAGATTGCTACCACAACCCTGTTACTTGTCTTACATTTCTATGTCGTTTGTAGGAAAGACTAAGAAAACAGGATTATTTTGTGACTTCCATGGGGTACACAAAAACAATGCCTCCTTTTCTTACTGCTTTCAGTATTTGATATGAAATGTCAAACACTCTTCACCCTAAGATTAACAATATTTCTACACTGATACTACTCTGTTCTGGATCTAAGAAAGGTTTTTGTGGGATAATAATGCCTAATGGCTTATTCTGGCCATGCGCAAGGCAAGTCTAATATGGGAAATGTTTTTAGTTCTCACGAGCAGCACTACTCTTTCTAAAACATGGATCTCTGTTGTATGGAACAAGCATGATACTTCTCTTCTTCAGCATGGAAGAAAATTGCCAGGTACCTTATTCTTCAGGTTTTACTAAGCACCAGGGCTGGTACTACTAAACAGGGCTTTCTAGATTTTTAATCCATAATTGGAACACTCAGTAGTAATAAAATATGCTCTACTTCTATAAAAAACAACAGAAGGGACTGCAGAGTATTTTGACAGAATATAACATGCAGTTCATTTTAGAAGTCCATCCTATTTTCTCTCCTTTTGTTCTCTGATTTCCTCTGTTATTTTCATTCACCTTGATTTTTTTTGCTACAATACCCTTTACTGACCAATTTAATTTTCAAGAAGTATATGCTAATGGAACTCATTTTAACACAAGAGAATCACAGAATTTAATGCAGCATAGACAAAATACTTAACGGCTACAAAAGAATTTTTTATCTCCATAAGAAACAGTATGAGCATGACCAGAGAACCAATACATTTTTATAAACATTTAGAATAAACAAATTCTAAGAATAACAAGGTTCTAAGTTTACCATAAACATCTGCCTTTTACTTGCAAATATCTGACTGAGTTGACTTGTATTCTGATTCTGATTTATTATTAATTCAGATTTTAGAGGATATATGTATTCCCATGGTGAGTCAATACTGCACACTTTTTACCTGGAGAAGGTACAGATTTTTGATGCAGAATCATGATCACTCTATGACACTTTTTTTTCCCCCCTGAAAATGTATCCTGTATATATAGTTTACAATAAAATCTAACATTCTTAATGACAGTTATGTGCATATTTGGAGATGAGATAATTTGAGAAAGCTTAGGACTGCATTCTGATATCAGAACACTTGAAAAGCTGGAGCTCCATTACAAGTAACTATGAGACACCTTCAGAATGTAGTTCTCAATCCAGTTCTAACTTAAAAAGGCCCAAGGGCTGGAGTTATACAGACAGAGCTCAGCAACTAATCTAGCAGTGGTTTCTTTATAGGGGGTTTTGTTTCACCAGCACTGACAGCCCTGAGGAATATTCTTACAACAGTTTCAAATAATGCATTTTTGCTTTTTGATATCTTTATCTCTAGTGTAGCCATTCTTGGTTTGGTGATTCTTCTTGTTTCATAGCATGTCTGCTGCAAAGTCTATGGTAGTAGGAGATGTATGGTTCATTGCACTGAGTTCATGAATGTGGATTCATTGTTCCTGGCATCTCATCCAGGAAAAGAACACAGGGCAAATAGGGCAAATAGGGCAAAAAGCTTCAGAGTGGGTTTTCAAAACGGAGCAGTTGGAAGGTGCCTATTACCCTCTAAATACAGTAAAAAGGATATGTGTTGAGCTAGTCAGCTCTAGTTATCAACCTTAAAAGAGCTTTCTTCTCACAATACAGTAAAAATACTATTTACTTCAGATCTGCTAAGAATACTTCATTTGTAGTACATACATAAACTCTTTTCTCCATTTTATTACGTGTTCTTCCCATTTTAACAGTATTATTAGCGAATGACAATAAGCTAAGTAAATCCTATTTCAGAACCTGAAACGGTAAGATTGGTATGATTTAGTGCAGTATCAGACTTCTCAGGGTGTATTGAACACTTAACTTTCTGCAGTAAAGACTGCAACAAACATGAACCATTCCCCACCACCAGACCATTGTGTGATGAAGCCAAAATGCAGCTCGATGAGTCCTGCAAGCTTGTCAGTTCTCTAGCCTTGAATAAGGCAAAGCACTCCATGGTCAGATCTTAGTCTGGCATGGGTAGGGAAACACAGGTGTATCCAGAGAGACGGAGTAAGATACAGAGACCCAAAAACTTTTACGGCTGTTTCCCTGAAGGGGCTGAAATACTGAGGTGCTTCTCACTGGTTTGTCTTCCTCCCCTACCTTTTCTAAGTTTTATAACAGTAAAATCAGATCTGTCCTAAAATCCTTGCATGGAAACCACGCAATTAACCACTTATTTATGCCTGAAGGGAAGGATTGCCTACAGGACGTCCTGACCCACAAATTGAGAGACAGCTATCAAACCTTGCCATGCGTAAGTGCAGCCCAGAAGGAGACTAGAAAGAGGAGAGTGTAATCAGATGATGCATCCCACGCTAGTTACAGTGTCAGCATGACCTATGTGAGCTCAGTCTCTGTCATTCTAGTAGAAATTCAGTAATTTTTTCTTATCCGTGGAGAAACGAGGTATTTATGGATGCGAATCGAATGAATTCCATTTGCTCCCTGTGGCGCCCAACTGTGATTTTCAAATTTCATCTGGGCTACAATTAGTTGAGCAAATTTTTTTACTGCAGAAAGGGAAAACTCATTTCCCCTGAGAAAATTCCTGGAAACTCTTTGGGCATATAGGTTTGCATGACATAGCTTGTACATTAAGATTACTAAGTCTTCCAAGACCCTGGTGTCATTATGACATTGTAGCATAAATATTCTGCCTAATTTAGTATTTATGATATTGCCAATTTAGGTGGGAAAAATAAACAATATATTAGCCAGTTTGTGTGCAACTGAATGGTAATTATAATTTTACTTCATGAAGTCATAGCTATTGCTCATCAGGATATATTTTTTGAGTTGTGTGGCTTTTATTTTTGTTCATTGGAAGTGAAAACTGTAACACTAACTGGGAAAAACAGAGGAAAAATAAAACATAGTCTCAAATACTGAGTGTTATTGTTGCTCTGTAAATGTAGTTTTTATTTGTAATTTCTGTGTTTCAAGCTCTCTTCTCTTGGGCCCAAGGTGTTCTTCCCAAAATATGGAAAGACACTAGGAGGATGGGGTTTGTAGTGTTAAGGGCTCAAATCTTGGATGTTGAAGCCTGCACTAATTCACTCTTGCAGTAGTATCTTGGTGTATTATTTCTGGTGTGCATCACAGCTGTTACTTCTAGTGATGTTATTCTTACAGAAGTCTTGTGAGATACTCATATTTCCATGAACAGAAAGAATAATATGGAAATGTATGTAAATATACAGAACAGAATATTATGCAACACTTCCCTCTTTTTGACTAGCACTTGACAGACATTTTTTGTGTAATGCAATCTTGCATTGCTGACATTTCCTCATGTTGGACACTCAGTTTATTATCTAATTAGGTTGATGTCTTTCCCGCACTGAAAAGACATGGTCCAGCTTAGAGGAAAAATAAAATTTTTAACAGTAATTGTTTAAAAGTCTCTGTTGGTAGATTACCCATCTCATTGGTTTGACAATAAAATAAGTAGAAATTTACTTTATAACATATACAAAAAGTCTACCAGCATATTTTGATATACAGGTTACTTTGCATTCCACTAATTTTTTTGTAGAACCAAAATGCAGAATTGCTTAGCAGCAGTCAGTTTTACACAGTAGCAGTAGGAGCACAGACATTACGAGAATGGGCCATGTTGCATGAGTTAGTTTCAAGAATTATTATCTGTCTCACAGTGAAAGATCCAGAAAACTGTGTCAATATAGAATAAGTTAAAAAAAAAATCCAAAACATGAAATCTGGGTAATTTCTTCTAATAGAAGGTGTACAAACAACTTGGAAAAACAAGGTAAGGATTTTAACAATCCTTAGGATATGCTAAATGGACACCTCTTCGAGCAAAGATTATGCTGTTACGCATTTTTTTTCTGTCCTTAATTTCCTCAGCAGCCAACATGTCAATGTTTGGAGCTCTCTCCTGAGCTGTCTGATGTTCTTGTGGCAGTGACTCACAGGTTAGTCTGAGTCCATATTCAGAACACCTTCTCTAAGTCTTGTAGTCTTATGTATGGCCATAGTCTAAATAAGACTTCAGGTAAAATGATAGCTTACTTAGATTACACTATCACTGCCCTTAATCTAGAAAGATGAGAAAGTTTCCCTTAAACTACTGTGGAAACAAAAATAAGAAAGCCATTGGATTTCATAGAGTAAAAGTAGTTATGGACTATATCTTCAAATATATCTAACAATACATATGCAAATATACTGTCATTAGGACAAGAAGAGGTATCCTGGAAGATGTAGCATTTGAGCTTTTGCTCTGGGTCACAGTAACTCAAGTTAGCTGAGTCAAAGGCTGCTATTAGCCCTATGAATATTAATACTGTGAAGATAAGGGGTTCTATTAACGCTTTTCTGGAAAAATTAGTAATTCTAGACAGTGCTTTCATGAGACTTAGTTGCTTTTACAGGAGGATTCACTGAACTTTTGATAAGTGGGATCACATGAAAATCTGTATAAAAATTCCCATGGCCAGTATACGGATTTCCCTTATCCCTAGAAGATTTTGTTTCTGCGACAAATACTATGATTTAACTTTAACAAACTAAAGCATAAAAAATGCTTTTCCAGTTTCTGTAGGATGCTAACACAGTGCCTGAGGAATGCACTCCTTTACTTCTCTATGCTGTGGTTTACAGTAGAACGTTTAAATTAAGTGCTAAACTGCATTTAGATATAGTGTCATCACAAAGTGTAATTTGTGTATTGCTGAAATGCTTCTCTGGTAATTCATTAGGAGAGGCTTTTACTCAAGCATCTAAATTGCTGCATTGTGAGCTGCCTGGGCCCTTCCTTTCCTCTTTGAAAAGTATCATGGAGTTTACGACTTGAAATAGCTTAAGAATAATAATAGAAATAATAATAATGGTAATAATATCACATACAGTAATGTTTATTTATCTCTAATTTTCAACACTGGTCTTTCAATAATAAGTGCAAAACCATCAGACACAAAAAGACAGTTATTAATACAGCGTGTATGAAA
This sequence comes from Acanthiza pusilla, assembly GCA_036630365.1. Taxonomy (NCBI): domain Eukaryota; kingdom Metazoa; phylum Chordata; class Aves; order Passeriformes; family Acanthizidae; genus Acanthiza; species Acanthiza pusilla. The sequence goes on from JAXCHO010000095.1 coordinate 4,258,630, forward strand.
TACAAGTCACCAGAGTAGCTCCAATGTGGGTGCGGTGTGGGGTGGCTGCGTAGCTTACATGAACCCATGTACAGTTCTCACAGGTGGCAAAGCTCTTCTGTTCCCTCTCCTCAGTGATTTTTCTCTTCTAAACATCATCTGCTATCACAGCTGTCACAAGCCATGCTTTCTTTGTTTTTTGACAATATCTATTTCTGTTTGCTTTTAGGCCTTTTATTTATTTTTAAAAAAAATTGTTCTTTGTCACGCGTGCAAGATAATTTAGATTAAAAAAACTATTAACACACAGAACTAAGTATACAGATACACTCCCCCATAGTAGTTTTCATAGTATTTTCTTCAAGCAGTCTGAAATCAGTAAATTAGCTCAGAATTCTATTGTATCTCAAATTTTAAGTGTAGTGAATTTGTTATTCTTATGCAACTAGAATTAAACAGACTCCAGAAACTATCTTCTACCTTGTTTAAGTCTCTGTGTCACACAGTCCCTTGTCACTGTCGTGCATATATCAGTATGATGTCAACTCAAGCTTGGTACACTTCAATGTTAATGCATGTTTCAGTACATATCATAAACTTCCATTTGCTTGCTTGTTGTATGGGCTCATCACATTCCACACTGAGGCCAATCTCTGACCACTAAAGTGCTTTTCTGGGAATTTCTGTTTGGCCATAAGGGATCAGCAAAAGCATTTTTTTCGATACGGGATAGTGCCTACTGTTGCATGTGAAGTATCTCTTTAGAGGTCTGTCTTCATCTTTGCAAGCTTACAATAGCAGCACAATGGTCTTTATCACAGGAGATCCTGTTACTGTCAACAGCAGAAGGCATGTGTCCAGACAGAACAAAGCAGCACTTACTGTCACGTTTCAGTGATAATATCAAATGACAATATTTTTGCATAATCTTAAAAATTATGATGCAGATGCTGTAGAAATGGTACAAAGTGTTAATTACAATTAAATGTTTTGGGGAGGGAAGTTAGACCCAGTTTTAATATGCCTGTTAAATTCTAGTTAATAACTCTATGCCTCTTACCCCCACATAATAAAACAAGACCTTAGATTCCTTCTTGTTTGCAGCATTACATATTTACTTATTTTCTTTGATGCTAGGCAAAGCCAAGAAATTGTGCTTCATAGTTAGTTACAGCAGTCCCTAAATAAATCAATTTGTATATAAATTTTCAGTGAGTTACCAGTGGCTCAGTAAAATTTATAAAAGAGGCTGGGGAACTAGGGAATGGGTGAAGAAAAAACATAGAGAAGAATTCAGAACTGTTATAGATGGATGAGAAAAGGAAAATATCTGCAGTTTCTTGACTGAAAATGCAACTATAGAGATGATTACCTATTACCTGTCCTGTGTGAACAGAGAGGAAACTGGACAACATACACATGGAACATGCAGATTATATAGGAGTGGAATGACTGCTACCTACTTCTACAATTTCATGGTAATCTCTCTCAGTCTTCTCATTAATTTCCTACTACCATCTATTTCTCTAAATTCCACTGATGTGCCTAAAGTGCTTTCCCACATGTACAAGCTCAAAGATACCTATAGAGAGCCCATTAGCACCTGGCTTCTCAGGTATTGCTTCTGAAGAAACATTGCTAGGGAATATCAGTAGCAGTTTCAGAAGCGACTGATATGAAGTAATATGCTCATACCAACATATTCAGAGAACACATTAATTAGATATTAATAAGATATTGTGATGGATAGATATGTATGAGAATATTTTAATTTATTCTCTATATATCCATGATCCCAGTTTCAAAATGTACCAGGCACGTGAAGTGGTACTTTTCTGCTTATTGATGGGTAGCACATAGTCTCTTCATTGAACCTCTTGAGAATGAAAAAATTAAGCAAGAGATGTGCTCCAAACCAAAGATATTTCTAAGGGGAAGCACCACAGTCTTCTGTAAATAGGCTATCCCTCTAAAGCCTTCAATATTAAAAACATCTCGTAGCAGAGCGGTAGAATAGGACTGTGGTAGAGCATACAAGTGAGCTGGATCAAGTTTTGTCTCTGTGCTTAGAGATTTGGTTGCTGGAACTGAGACCAGGTCTCCTCTTTCTTCTGGAGCTGCACTCTTCAGCTATGCTGCAGCTCTGAAGATTCATGCCCTCCAGTCAGTCAAATAAGAAAATTATTCTTTTACTATCTTTTAATCTCAGCCAGTGAGTTATCTTTTATGTCTAAGAAAATCACAGAGAATTGTCTGAGAAGACTTTTCATCCTCATTCTCCAAATTTTAGGGTATTTTTAGCATCCTCCTTTCCTATATATTTCTTCTATGAGAAAGAGTTCTTCATGGTATCACCTTGAGGCTTATTTATTTGAGCACCCAAGGAAAGTATAGTTTTTTTTCTGTCTTCATCTTAGCTCTTGAAAACTATCTGCCATGTTCCAAAAAGCAGGGTTCATAAAACGTTGCAAAGAAGTACGAAGCAGTAATTGCCAAGAATTTCTTGATATCCCTGTACTCCTAATGGCTGGACCACTCTTCACATAGGATGGCTTTTGTTTTCACTTCACAGATGGCAGCGATGTTGAAAATGAAGACGGCAGTGCAGTTGAGAATGAAGAAAATGTCAAAGGAACAGGTCAGTAATGTGGATTATTCTGAGGCCAGACACAGATGCTTTCTCATTATTAGTATAAATGAAGCAGGAGGAAAGGTCTCCTTCTAACATAGTCCCTTTTCTCATGTGTTTTTACATTTTTTAATCAATCACAGATAAAGGGAGGAAGAGAGCAGCACCAAGACCCAGAAGGGCACATGCCAGAGGGAGAGACAGGCATGCTGATGAGGAGGATGAGGATGATGAAGATGGGACAAGGAGAGCTGGGCATCGCAGGCACAGAAACCGAAGACGAGGACGAGCAGCTGGAAATGAGGCCAGTGATTCTGATATGGAACCTGCAAAATCCAAGAAGAATCAGGCAAATCAAAAATCCAAGGAAGATGGTGAAGAAGAAGAAGATGAGAAAGGGGGTAAAAGTGGGAAAGGTAAAAATGACAAGAAAGCAGACAAAAAGGCTGATAAAAAAGGGAAAAAAGAGAAGGCCAACAAGAAGAAAAAAGACAAAAAGAAATCAGGATCAGGGTAATTCAGTAATTTTTTTATTATAATAATATTGTAGTTATCTTTCATATAACCTGCTTTCATTTATAGCTGTGAAATACCAAGAGTCAATATGACTCCTTTAATTGTGACAGCAAAATTAGAGCTGGCCAGTTTTTTTTTTTTCCCCCTGCAGTGAAGAGATACTGGCTGACTGAAATGCGAACTTTCCACAAAGTTGTATCTAGTTAAGTGGAATGAATTCGGGGTTGTGTCACAGGTCCAAGGTGGGACCTCAGGAATTGGCCAGCCGGGCAGGCCCTTCTGAGACTGCCAGTGTCCTGAGGATTAGCTCAAATCTCATCAGACAGAATAGGGACTCAAGCCAGGGTCACCCTTATTGTAGTTAAATATTCTAAGTTTATGAGCTGTTTGCTAGAGAAAGAGAGTGAAAATGACAGAGGAGAAGAGAAAGTGGTAGAGGGACGTGATAACAGGTGAGATTGCCCCTGCTTTTTCCTTTCTGCAAAACTAGAATCCCCCAAACCCCAAGCTGATAACCCTTCAAGAAAGCCAAGCTTTATTTCCAATATAGACCTAAAATCTTGATTGTTCTCACAGGATTACATTCTTGTTTCCCATCCTGCTTTGAGCCAGCTCTTTATAAAACTTTAGTGCCAAAATTTCAAGAACCCAGAACCAAAAACTGAGATAGGATTTTCCAGTCTGTCTCTCACTCACTTCCTCTGAAATGTCAATTTTCAACTTTCCAAAGCATCAAAAGAAACCTGGGGTCTTTGGAAGACTCTGGTTACAGGGAGCTCTTCAGAAAATTGTTTCTAATTCTCTGCCATCCTAGCATTCCCTTACTCCTTGTGCTTTTGAAAGGAAGCAGCCCCTGGGAGCGATGTATAAGGGAGCAAAAGGAGCTAGGCCCACTTATCTCAATGGAGAGGGAGAGAAAATCCCATCCCTCATTCAGCACTTGTTACAACTGTTTCTGTTCCCAGAGAATAAAATCAAAGAAAGAAATACAGTGAGATATGCTGCTGTATTAATTTGCCTACGATCCCATTTCTGTATGCTTCTATGTCATTTCCCTTCCTGACAAGAATGCCTAAAATCTTTGTGCTGGCTCTTCACTATGGTGGCAATTATACTCCTGTGTGCAGTTTCCTGTACTCATAGAGCAACAGTCCTGAATTTGCAAACCTGTGTTCCGTTGCTTATTGCTGTCTTCATTGTCAACACTTACTCAGTGTTAATTAAAAAATGCCACTGAAATTGTAAGACTGAACAAGGGCACAATTTTTTCATTGTCTTCCAAAGTTCTTAATATTGAAATACTGAATTTTGGGCTAAATAACTAGAAATTGGCACCCAGAACAAGACTTTGTTCTTCAAGTAGAAAGCCCAACACCATTTGAGGAAAAAACTTAGGACACTCTGGAAGATAACTCAAGAACATTATGTTTTTAGACTTTCATATGAGCTGTTGAAAAGATTGCAGATTAATAATATTTCTAAATATTTTCAAAAGAGAAACAAAACCAATGTAAGAATGAAGGATAGCAGGCTGGCGATCAGTTTGGCTGTGATTGAGATTAAGGAGTTGCAAAACTTCAGGATCGAAAAAAGGCTGGCAGTATAGAAGTACAGTGGTAGGTCTTTACTGCCTTGGATCATTTTGTCTGATTGATTTTAGAAACTGTGTAGTCACATGAGAAAAAAAAAATAGAAACAGGATCGTATTCTTTCTACTACACAACTCTATCTGTGAGTAAATAAACAGAATTGAATTAGGTTCACTTGAGAGTATAAAACTTATGTAAAAGCCTAGAGGTGTATTGAAGATTAAGGCAGCACACACACACTGCTTCTTTTTGATAACTGAATAGCACTAACCAATGGGCAATGTTATGGGTATTACCCATAAAAATAGAATTTACACAAAAACTAGAAAGAAAAGTTTCAAATTTAGTAAAATTCATTTAATTGTCATGCTATACCCTCAAAGTCATACCAGCCTTATCCTGTATCATCCAAGCTCGAAGACAACATTTTCATCTTAATTTTTACTGCTATAAATAAAAATCATGAGGAAAGTAGATTTTAACCATAAAGACAAGATGAAACTAAAACCAAAACACAGATGTATAATTAGGTCATAAAAGCAAACTATAGAGGAACAGAATGAACAATTCTTTATGTGTGTATATTGAAGAACCACTCGATTTCAAGAGCTCTACCAATTTAGCATTCATGTGTACTGAATTGGAGCCAAGGAAGATGGGGCCTTGATGTCAAGTTATTTACCGACATCTTATGCTTCACATTAGCCTGCAGGTCAGAGTGAATCCTTCTGGCCTTCTGCAGGTCACAGTGAATCCTTCTGGGCTTCAAATGTATGAGCCAAAACCTTTCATAAATAGTTAAGACTTTTGGTTGCTGAAGACAGAGTTTTGTTTTCCTCACTTGAATAACATTGTTCCACCACTTAAGCTAAAGAAAAACACTGCCGATACTGCACCAAGTTTTGCTGCACAGTGTAAACACATTGAAAATACTCTGAAATTCAGATTTTTAACATTCTTCTGTTTCCAAGCAAAAGGGAAGAATGGAAGATGAGACGTGTTTGTAAAGACAAATAAAGCAATAGTTGGCAATGGGCAAAAAAGCCCTTCTTATCCCTACTTGACCTTTTGTGTTCCGTTAAGCTTCCTTTTCTCAGTAAGCTCAGTGCATTAGCACAAAAAACTCATATTTCCCACCCTCTCACTGCCGTATTGTAAACCTGCATATTCCAGCTTTGCATAACCCAGCAATCTTCCATCAAAGGAAATCTTCAATATCAGGCATGCTACTCTGCTTTGTAAAAAGCAAAGCAGCTGATTGCAACAATGGTTTCTGAGCTCTCTCAAAGCCAGGCTCTTTTAATCCTTCTGTTCTTTGTGAAGACATGACTGTCTTTGCTTTCTGCCTCAAAATTTTATGCACAAATTCTTTTCTTGTCCTTTATTCATATTACTTCAGTTTTCATACAGTTATTAACTTGCTCTTCACAGTACTGGAGTAAAAATAAATAGATCTGGTGTTCAGTAGCAGTTTTTCTTTATGTAGGTTTAAGTTTTCTGTGATACTGTATTTTATCATGTGAAGGCTGAATTGGTAAAACTGATGGGTTCAACTTTCTAAGGTGACACTCTATTCAGTATGGGCCATAAAGATGTTCAGAGGGTTGGTGCACCTCTCCTACAGGACAGGCTGAGAGAATTGGAATTGTTCAGCCTAGAGAAGAGGAGGTTCCGGGGAGACCTCATTGGGGCCTCTCAGTTCCTTAAGGTTGCTTATGAAACAGAGGGAGAAAGACATTATATATGGACAGATAGTGACAGAACAAGGGGCAAAGGTTTGAAAATGAAAGAAAGCAGGTTTAGATCAGATGTTAAGAAATTCTTTACTCAGTATGGTGCAGCACTGGAACAGGTTGCTCAGAGAAGCTGTCGGTGCACCACAACTGGGGAGTGTTCAAGGTCAGACTGGATGGGGCACTGAGCAGCCCAATCTAGTGACTGGCATCCTTTCATATGGCAGGGAGCATTGGAGAGAAATGATTTTTAAGGTCCCTTCCAACCCAAATCATTCTACGATTCTATGGCTCTATGATAATAAATAGCATTTTCGCCTTTAATAGCAGGGCAACACATAGCTATGGGAGCCTCTTTCTTTGCTTTGCTAACTTCTGTGGGACTGAAAGTTTTAAGCTCCTCCCCTTATCTTTTGCTATGATTAAGTATATTTTATGAAGGCTACAGCTAGATAACGAATGAGAAATTTGTATTTTTCTGAGTTTCAAAAAGTATATTGCTTTCATTTTATTTGTTTGTTTTGAATCTTACAAATATTTTCTCTTGTAAACCCTTGTGCCATTTATGCCATTTAGATCCCTAACAATACCTGTGTTATCTGTTTTGGTAGAAGAAAAGGTTTATAATTTTTAAATAATCCAGAAGATAGCGTCTATACATTAGGTGATGAATCATTCAATTCTGACATCAGATTTTGAATATCAAACTCTCAGAGAGGTGGAGTATAAGCCAAAGAGTCTGAAAAATACTTGCTTGATAAAGTCTGAATGAATTTTTCCCCAATCAGGCCATAGAAATGTTTAGAAAACCCAAACCAACCTGCAGTAAACATTCAGAAAACAAGCAAACAAGTGAAGTTAAAGAAAAACACAACAATTACAGATAGAAATGCGTCAAATTGCTATTACCAAGAGTTCGCTTAGTGGTGGTTGTCACTGTCAGCTTTTTAGGGCAGAAAGTCAGAGTCTAATGATTTCCTTTATATCATTTTCCTGTTTGCTGGCATAACAAGAGCAAACACCTGCTGCTAATGAATTGCTACGTACCATTATATTAAATGGAAGATTTCTAGCAGGAAAAGGGTGTCTATGGAAATTTTAGGAGAGTAAATATTGTTTTAATCAGAAATTCTTTGCAAAGATACTGCAAACTGATGTATGGATAATAAGTTCGGACCACAGACACAATATGCCATTACAATTGCATCTGTTTTCTTTGGCTGCTTGCTGCTTTCTCAAGGTCTTGCTGCAATATGGCTTTGAATTTTCCCCATCTGTGAAATGTTATTGCCTTAGTAAGTGCATGGGTCATTCAGTATTTAAATCTTTCCTACCTGTGGCTATGGTGCCACTTCTCTCTACTGCAACACACTAAAGTGAAGGAGTTCTCTTTTGTGGCTGCAGTTACAGCATCCTCACCTGACCATTGTGAGCTTGGGTTGGACTCTCAGGATTCTGGTTGCGGCTACAGGAACAATCAGGGGCTGTCAGATGCTACCCCAAGAGTGCTGCCCTCTGCCCATGAAATGTTTTAGGTGTAGTGCTGGCTCACCTGCAGCTCTGCACTTCATGTGCAGGCTTTGCCTTTCATACTAAAATTAATAATAAGGGTAAATCAAGTGTCCTCCCTTATGTGCAAGTGTGAAGGCATTTATCTAGCCTCAAATGTAACTGAAATTAACACAAAGTATGTTTTTCTGTGAAAACTTCTGTCTTGTCTGAGTTTTGGTGATGGTTTTTGCTCCTGCTTTTGTTTGAAGCTCTGATTCTGAATCTGAGGAGGAGCCAATTACAGAGGAGGAATTGGCCAAGCTGAAAGAAGAGGTAGAAGAGAAAAAGAAACTTATTGCCACGCTACGAAACAAACCATGGAAGATGAAAAAGAAGTTGTCTGTCCTCAAGTATGGTTTGATTTACATGATGAATATCTGCTATCATGCTTTGCACTGTTTTTCTGAATTTTCACTTTAGTTCTGGACCTACTAATGAAATTAACTTCAAACCATCTCTAATCTCTCTTCCCCAGGATGTGTTCCCACAGTAGATGGAGGTATATGGTGCAGAAGATCAGTGCTTTCTTTTCCCTGTAGAGATGAAATCAAATATAGAAAACTAATATATTTTTCTTTTTGGAATTTCCATTACAACCCAATGCAAAGTCTTTTCCTTTTCTTCAGTTAGGTTGATGTTGTTAAATTCTTCCATTAATAAGATTAATATCTCATTAATATGTCTCAGGAAAATGTTGCAATTTCAGGATTACCTCAAGGCCAGGGAGAGAAGGGATGATTTATCTGCCTAGTCTGACTTTAAGGAACGAAAAACTTTTTAACATTTTAAAGACAAAGCAAACCGATTGGAAACAGAACTTGTATTTCCATGCATTTTTATGTATGCCACATAGAAAACTGTGTTTTGCTGTAGCAAACCCATCACTATATTTACATGGAAGCCAAAAATTAAGTATTAATTTACAGTTAAATTTCCACCTAGCGCAAGAACTGCGTAAATAGAGAGAATTTTATTCTTTGGACAAAGTTGTTATGCTCCCCTGTTTTGGATAATCCATTCCCTGCAGCAGTACCCAAAAAGCAACAAAATGTATCTAGCAGAGAAGAGATGATCTGTCCTGGAGAGAGCTTTTAATATGGACAGAAAACACAGACATATGAAATACAGTGTGGAAGGTCTAGAGATTTACCCTTCTAGATGGTAAGGAAATTTTGGAAAGAGGTAATGGAATGAATCAGAGGTAAAAGAGGACAGCATCTAGGAGAAGTAAAGTAGAAGCACTGTGAAGGTAAGAGAAATTTCAGAAAATATAAATGAGCAAATTAGATTTTGGATAGTCTATAGCTGAAGGATCCCCATATACGTAAACTTAATATTTGTTTGTATTCTTCCTACGGAGAAAATTTCTGCTTTTATAGCCATTCTTCTATCCCATAATTCCTAGTAATTCCTAGGAAACTTCCTGACTTGGTATGTCTCTACTATTGGACTATTGTTCATTACTGCGTTTCCATGGGGGCGGTGATAATGGTGCAACATGTAGCCCAAGGGTGACCAAGAGACACTTCTGGGCCTTGGGATATCTGCCAAGGAAAGCAGGAGTAGGCGTTATTTTTTCCTCTATAATTCCAGTTGTGGGCAGTGATAGTGGATGAAACTGTTGCATCCAGTCTATTAATACAGTAATTCACAAAACAAATCCTCATAGAAGCTCTGCTAAGGCTCTTGGATGATGGGCAGGTGATTTGAGACGAGCATATCTTCACCAGGGAAAGAACTGCCTGACCAAACCTATGATGAAGTGACTGTATCAGTGGACAAAGGAACGGCTGCAGATGTAATTTATCTGGACTTTTGTAAGGTCTTTGACATGGTACCCCATGACTTCCTTATCTCTAAATTGTAAAGATATGGATTAAATGGGTGGACTGTACAGTGGATAAAAACTTGTCTGGATGGTTGCACCCAGAGATTTGGTGGTCAATGGGTCAATATCTATTTGGACATCACTGACAAATGGTGTCACTCAGGGGTCAGTTTTGGGGCCAGTGCAATTTAATGTCTTCACCAATGACACAGATGAAGGGATCGAGTGCACCCTTAGCAAATTTGCAGATGACATAAGACACTGCTGAGTGGTGCAGCTGACACACCTGAAAGATGGAGTGACATCCAGAGGGACCTGGACAAGCTTGAGAAGTCGACACATGGGAACCTCATGAGGTTTCATAAAACCAAGTGCTGCAGCTCTGTCCAGGCAACCGCCAGTATCACTATAGGCTGGGGGATGAACAGACAGACAGCAGACCTGTGGAGTAGGACTTGGGGCTACTGAGGGTGGGAAGTTGAAGAAAAGCCTACAATGTGGGTTTGGAACCCAGCAAGCCAAATGTGTCCTGGGCTGCATCCAAAGCAGTGCAGCCAGTAGAGCAAGGGAGGGGATTCTGCTCCTCTAAACCACCCTGGTGAGACCCCACCTGGAGTGCCATGTCCAGCTCTGGGGTGCTCTGTACAGCAAAGATCAACTTGCTTGAGCAGACGCCTGGAGCAGCTTTCCTACAGAGACAGCCTGCGAGAGCTGAGTTGCTTAGCCTGGAGAAGAGAAGGCTCTGGACATGCCTTATAGCTGCCTTTCAACATTTACAGGGGGCTTTTAAGGAAGATGGGCACAGAATTTTACATCTAATCAACGCAGTGATTAGAAAAGTGGTAGTAGTTTCACACTTAGGGAATGTAGATTCAAACTGTATATAGGGAAGAGATTCTTTATGATGAGGGTAGAGAGGCATAAAGTTGCACAGAGAAGTCGTGGATGCCTCAGCCTGGGAAGTGTTCAAGACCAAGCTGGATGGAGCTCTGAGAAACCTGGCCTAGTAAGACGTGTCCCTGCCCATGGCACAGGGTCTGAAACTAGGTGATCTTTAAGATCCTTTCTAACCTAAACCATTCAATGCATTTCTGATTCCAAGAAATACATACCAAAACGTAATTATTGACTAAAGCCCTGCTTTTGTAATTGTTCTTTTGGAGCCTGTTCAACTCAGTTGCAAGGGCAGACCTGGAGTTTTTATGCTACTTAAAATTATTATCTTATAAATGGGCACTCTATTATGATTACAGTTATGATAGTATCAGCACATTTTAGGGTATTTATGTTTTGTATTTTAGCAAGTTATTTATGATTTACTCTGGAATGATTAGTCTGATAGACTGGCATTATTTGCATTATTCTTGTATGTACGAAAAAAGGACACATGCTGGCTTTAAGCATCTTCAACTTTTAAATCAATAATGTGATTTTGAATAAGCTTGTATCAGCATTTCTGGCTCTTGAAACTTTTGGTCAACATTTCTTATGAGCAAGTATTTCCCTACATCATCTGCTCCGTTCCTTGCAGGATTTAGAGTATCATGGGATGTTTGGTGAAAAACACAAAACTATCTTCTTATACATAGAATAACAAATTGCCTTTGTGTTTCAGCTTTCACAATGGAGACATACTTCACTGGAGATTTTTTCTCAGCATTATGATAAATGTTACATAGTTTAAGCCAACCTCCACTTCATGTTTGTTCTGTACTAGCATCTTTTTTTTCCAGGAATGGAAAAAAAGTGCTGTCCAGGAATACTCAACCCATACATGACAAAATAAGACCAAAAAAATACCCTTTTTGCATTATTTTGAGCAATTAATACTAGCATCAATTAAGACTTTTCAATTTGAATTTTTTTTTTTTAAAGTTTGCCAGAACAAACAATTTGTGGGGAAAGATTTAGTACCAAAATTTATGTTTCAAAAAATAAGACATTTAAAACAGTTAAAACATTTTGTTTAAGCATTTTCAAAGAAACGTTTTTTCCATGGCTTAAACAGTATAGGGTGGGAGAGATGATTTATACTTAGCTCTCGTGACTACTTTGTAAAATGGTAAATCTTTTCCTTCGTTCTTTGGAAAATGCGTGAATGAACAATAACTTTAGAACACAGATGTAGAACTAGTTACTCTGCAGAAAGTGCCTTCTGTCACAACGTGGCTGAGAGCTCACTGCGGAAATAGTTTTCCTAATAGAGCTGCTCTGGCAATTTGGATCAACTTTAATTTCTAATTTGCATCCCTGTGTCTAAAAAGATGCATTTCAAACAGCCCATGATTATTCTCTGAAGAACTGTGACGTGATGAGGATAATGCTCTGATACAGAGTGTCCCTGAGCAGTTTGAAGTTGAATTGTACTGATACCCTCAGACTCTAAGTGAGTGAAGCCCCCACAATCCAGGAGGAGACTCTTAGTGCCCTGCTATCCCAATCAGACATGCACAAATGTGTGGGTCCTGGTGTAATCCATGTCACAGGAATAAGGGTGGTGAAAGGACCAAACCACTCTTAATCTTCTACCAGCAGCCCTGTAAACTGGAGAAGCTCCAGCTAACTAGAGATAAGCACATGTAACGCTCGTCTACAAGACAGGTCAGAAGGATGATCTGGGGAACTACAGCCCTGTCAGACTAACCTCAGTTCTGGGCAAGGTTATGGAAACTATTATCCTAAGTGCCTTTATGCAGGACAACCAGCGGATCAAGCGCAGACAGCATGGAGTTAAGAAAGGCAGGTTGTGCTTGGCCAACTTGATCACCTTCTATGACTAAGTTAACAGCTTGGTACATGAAGGGAAGGCTGTGGATGTCATCTATCTAGACTTCAGTAAAACATTTGACACCATCTCCTAAAGCCTCCTTTAGAAAAACTGGCCTGGATGGGTGGGCTCTTCAGTGGTAAAAACCAGGTGTTTGTCCAGGCCCAGAGAGTGGTGGAGAATGGAGCTAAATCCAGTTCACAGCCAGTTGCTAGTGGCGGTCCCCACAGATCAGTTTTGCGGTCAGTACTGTCTAACACTTTCACTCATGATCTGGGCACGGGAATTGAGTGCACACCGCATTAAATTTGCTGATGATGCCAAGTTGGGTGGGAGTGTTGGTCTGCTCGAGGGTAGGAAGTCTCTGCAGAGGGACAGGCTCGAAGGGGCTGAGGACAACTGTGGGAGGTTCAACAAAGCCAAGTGCTGGATTCTGCTGTGGGAGTGCAGCAGCCCTGTGCAGGTTAGGGTTGAGGTGGCTCGAGAGCTGTTTGCCAGAAAGGAACTTGCTGTTTAAATGTGACCCAGCAGTGTGCCCAGGTGGCCAAGAAGACCAATGGCACCTGGCCTGTCTCAAGACCAGCGTGGCCAGCAGGAGCAGGGCAGTGACCATACCCCTGTGCTGGGCACTGCGGAGGCCACACCTCAAATGTGTGCTCAGTTCTGGACCCCTCACTTTAAAAAGGACGCTCAGGGGCTGGAGCATGTCCAGCACAGGGCAGCAAGGCTCGTGAATGGACTAAAGAACATCTCTCATGAGGGACAGCTGAGGGAGTGGGGCTGTTTAGTCTCGAGAAGAGGAGGCTCAGGAGTGATCTCATTGCTTTCTGCAACTCCCTGGAAGGAGGCTGTGGTGAGGTGGGGCCATTCTCTGCTACTGCGCCTGCAGTGAGAGGACAAGAGGAAATGGCCTGAAGCTGAGACAAGGAATATTCAGATTAGATACTAGAAAAAGCTTTCTCGCTTTTAAGGATGCTCATGCAATGAAATAGGTTGCCCAGGGAGGTGGTGAAGTCACCATCACTGGAGCTGTTCAAGAGGCATCCAGATCTGGCATTGGGAGATGTGGTTTACTGTTTTTGCGGTTACAGTGGTAATGTTGGGTGAATGGTTGCATATGAGGTCTCTTAAATGTCTCTCCCAACCTTGACAATCCTATGATTCTGTGATTTTTGGATTAGAAGAAGGTACAAAAAGGTAAAATTAATGTGCCAGAGCTTTAGCTGCTGCAAATTGGAAAACCTTCAGGGAAAGCTATCCTTGCTTAAGTCTAAGGGTTGGATTTTGGGAACTGCATCCTTTTTTGTGCATTTTTCTGCTTGGATTTTGCACCAATATGAAGAAAGGGAAAGGGTTTAAATGCTGGGCTACTGTGTTTGTCTCTGGTATACTCATCTCAGTTCCCTTATTACTACTCATAACATTTTAGATCGACAAAGTTTTGTGCTATAAAAACACAAACTCTGTTGGTAACTGGGTAATTTATATGCAACAGCAATGCTTACTATGGTACAATATAATTAGAGAATTGAGCACAAGAATCCAGAGGTGGGCCAGCTGTGGTCTCTAAGGCTGTACGACAAGGCAATTAGTACACTATTGAAACAAGTGAAGTAACAAGATATATATAAAAAAGGACAACAAAACATCAAGCTTAGGCTTTTTAAAAGACTTCAAAACACACACTATCAAGAGAAATGTGTGAACATTTTATTTCCCCTAGTGCTCCCATAGTCTGCTCTTCACATAGAATCATAGAATGGTTTGGGTTAGAAGTGACCTTGAAAATCATCTTATTCCAACCCACCTGCCATGGGAGGGGACACTTTTCACTGGACCAGGCTGCTCTGAGCTCCATCCAGCCTGGCCTTGAATACTACCAGGGATGAGACACCCACAACTTCTCTGGGAAACCTGTGCCAGCACTTCACCACCGTCACCGTAGAGAATTTCTTCCTACTATCTAATACAAACCTTCACTATTTCAGTTGGAAGCCATTCCCCCACACCCTGTCACTATATCGTCCTGTAAAAAGTCCCTTCCCTTTCCTGCAGGCTCCCTTCAGGTACTGGTAGGCGACAATTAGATCACCTTGAAACTTTCTCTTTTCCAGGCTGACAAATCTGGTTCTTTCAGGCTTTCCTTGTAGGAGACAGGCTCCATCCCTGTAACCAACTTGGTGGCTCTCCTTTGGACTAGCTCCAACAGCTTGATGTCCTTCAAGTGCTGGGAATTTCCTTCCATTTTCCACTGATGTGGTTAGTCACAGCAGATCTCTTTCTTGGGACAGAATATATAATAGTGATTTTTCAGTACTTTTCTAGCATAATTAATTTCTTTTTCATTTGATTACCCATCAAGACAAATGAATTGGAAACCCAATGATACATAAGGTGCGTGTGTGAGATGGTGGAAATTTCTCATCTTTTGTTGCACTCTTTGTGCTCCCATCAATCAGCATTTCATCTCTCTTACTGTGGATGTACTGACAGTCCTGGAGGCCAGACTGGTTGTCTTGGAGGCCAGCTGGGTATTAAATAACACTATAATTTGCCCACTATTATTGCTGAACTGCTTTTCAAGTGAGCTGTGCCTGGCAATAGTTGTTTTGAAATCTGTCTTCAGCCAGTCTTCTAAGACTTGCAAAAGTCCTGGATGATCAATACTCATATGACATTTCTTTTTATTGAGTTTTCAGTTCCTAGAGTCTGAAACCCTCCTGAACTGTTACTGAAAAATGTGATCAATCCACTTGAATCCTACTCATTAGCAACAAGCTCTAAGAGCTGTAATGCATCCTCTCTCCGCAGCACAGAAGTGCCTGAGGTACCGTACACCTAGCACTTTGGAAGCTGTAACTCCACACCTTGTATTAATAATTGACTCAGGCTTCTCTGCGACAATAATGCCTGGCCCCATGAAACATTTATTAGCTCTTGCATCTGTAATTCAATTAATAAGCTTTCTCTAAAGCTGCTTTAAATTCACAGTTAGCTAGCGGGGCACACTTTGGCCTATCTTGTGATATAGATAATTTACCTGTAACACTTGATACCAGTGATTACAAAGCTCAGTTTTGTTGGTCTGCGTTGTTTTTGACACATCCTCGTGTTTGTGAAGTCTCATGACTTCCAAGTGGGCATGAATATGTATACATGAACTTCCGGTTTTTGTTTTGCTTTCTAAAGTAGTTCTAAGACTACTTTCTATTGCTTGATCATTCTTCCATTCTCACATTTTATTTATAGTACAAAAGAAATGGAGGAAAGGACAAAGTGTGACAAAGTGTGCAGGGATGTACAAACAGAGGTCTTTCATTTAGACAGTTTAGACATCAAGGTGGAAACCTTAATTAAGTAATCTGTTGAACTATATTTAACAAGAAATGAACATGTGTCACAGACATGGAAAGGACGTGGCAAGCCTGGTCCCTCACTGAATGATGCCAAGTTGTTGCTGAACTTTTAAGGCCAGCAGGTTTAAGAAACTTGCAAACCACAGAGGTCAGGAGTAACTAGTTAGTGGAGTAATTAGTCAGTGGAACTAATCTGCTGCAGAGCTGGTGGGGGAAGAAAAGCTGAGGAGAAGAATGAATACATATTCTGTTTGATGGCTCCAGCATCATGAGAAATAGGAAAACGTTATTTAGAAAGTTATTGGTAAAATCTACCATGTACCAAAATGTAAGGTATGCCTGTAGAACATCAAAACTAGATTTCTTTCATTCCAACAGTGGAAGAAGAGTTCCACTATTCTTTCACCAAATAATTTCTTTAAAAAAATAAAAATCTTTTAATTGCATAACAATAATACAAAACAATTTATACTGGAAAAGACTCTTCTGGTCATTGAGTCCAACCATTAACACAGCATTGTCAAGTCCATCATTAGGCCGAGTCCCTCATCACAACATTTACACATCTTTTAAAAACCTCCAGGGATGGTGATACAACCACTTCTCGGGGCAGCCTGTTCCAGTGCTTGACAACCTTTTGGTGGAGAAATTTTTCCTAATACCCAATCTAAACCTCCCCGGCAGAAACTGAGGCTGCTGCTTCTTGTCCAGTTGCTTGTACCTGGAAGAAGAGACTGATTCCCTCTTCACTACAACCTCCTTTCAGGAGTCAAAACTCACTAAGAGTGCCCTCAATTCCCTCATCCAGATCATTACTAAAGATATTAAGCAGGACTGACCTCAGTACTGAGCCCGGGGGAACACCACTGTGACTGGATGCCGTATGTATTTAACTCCATTCACCACCACTTTTATTAATTATATGATGATTATTAAATATGAGATAATTTTGGCTATTACTTCACAAGAATTGGAAAAATTATTGCCACAGTTTTTAATGTATGTTTGAAAGATCTTATTGTCATGGTCAGTGTGATACATGCATTTATGTCAGCAATTCTATTAATTAAAAAAATCAAAGTGTATTGTTACTAAACCAGAGTAAAATACAGTGTAAATGAAAATCAAAATAATACTTCAAGTCCATCACTTGGACTTAACTGATTTTTTTCAGGATTTATACAACAAACTTTTAAGTAAGGGAAAACAATTTATACAAAAAGGGAAAGGATGTGTTTCATTTTTCTTTCATGAAACATGAAAATAACTTCATAAATACTGTGCACATATGGATCCAACCATTTTCTTGGTCCAGTCTTGCATGTGCAACTCAGTTGACTGCACATGTAACCACCTAGTAAGAAAAAAATGGTTTGTCTGTGATGCAATGGTGAACTTAGTCCAGTGCAGGGAAATGGAATGAAAATCAGTGAAAAATGGGTAATAAAGCAGTAACATTTAGGAAAGAAGGGGTGCAAGGAGAGAGGAAAGTTCAGCCACTGGCCAACCAAAATCCAGGGAAGCATTCAGGAACATCACCAGCATAAAATCTTTAGGTCCAGATCATCACCTTCAAAGAGCAGTGTTTTGGTTTGCCCTTGAGAAAAAACTTAAATAGTGGTAACACTTGAAATACTGCTTGATGGGGGTCCAGGACACAGAAGAAGATAAGCAAAACTAGATTTAGTAGAAAACCTTGCAAAATTAATTTAAAACAAGTCGAAAGGGGGCTCAGATTAGGAGTTTAAGATAAATATTTTTATGAATTTCATTGTGGAAAATTCCTTCCTGTTTTGGCTTAAGTACATTTTATAGCAGAACAAGTTTGTGGAGAGCTTTAGTGTTTACCTTAGATGGACACTAAAGATGCAAAATGTACTCATATACGTTATCAAGGACTTTTTAATATATTTATTGCTGTTTTCATATTATGTCCTTAAATTTCTAACTTATCGCTTCACTCTAAAAAAACCCAATGTAAAATTTGAAAATTTCATATTCTGCAGCATAATGTAATTAGTGACTGAAAACACAAGTTTTCTACTCTGTAGATTTTGATTTCTGAAATTTTTCCTGAACAAGCCTGAATTACCCAGTGATGGAATTGGTAGTAGAATACAGTATGTTGTCCTGGGAGATTGATAGGTGTGCAGTTTACTGAGTCTGCCTGCTTTTGTGGCACTGTTCCAGCACTGACTGCTGAATTTAGGAGGAAGCTGCCATCTGCTGTCAGGACTGCCTTATATCTGTTGACAGTGCAGCAGGATTTTAAATCCTGAGGCTTGGATTTAAAGGGCACCTTTGGACACCAGTTTCCTGAAACTAAACCAATCTATTTTCTCTGAGTTACTTGGGAGGGCTGAAATTCAAGTGTAGTTTTTTGTTGTTGTCGTTTTTTTGTTTTTTTGTTTGTTTGTTTGTTTGTTTGTTTGTTTTGAGAATCAAAATGAAAAAGTGATGTGTGACTAGGGAGCTGTGAAATCTCTGGAGGACTCAGAGTGGCTTGGAAAACAAAGAACATTCAGTCAGTGTCAATGTTAGATAAATACAAAAAGATCAAACTTCAAAATCCAGAATAGAAATGTGATCCAGAGGCACAGAAGTGGAAATAAAGGATCAAGACCCTTGATAGGACACTGACTTGCTCAAGGAGCACTTTTGAAGTGAATAGGTGGATTCTGTGGCTGTGGGGGCGGCTGAGTATTTCTATCTTTTTTAGTCTGAACCTTTGCTTTCCTTGCATTATAGAAAGAAAAAAAATCTAGTGATTAGATTAGCATTCATGATTTCAAATGTGTGGGAACAGCTGAAAAAAATGCTGAACTCCTGAGGCGGTCAGGTGTACTGGCACCGGCCCTGATGTTTCACCAGCTGAGTTGAGGTGTTAGCACTTGGAAGGAGAAATTGCTCAGAAGGCTCTCAAATAGGGAAAACTCTCAGTGAGTGAAAATTAAATTCAGTAACTCAATTTTGCACTTATGTGCATTTATTTGGATCCTTGGTGCTGCAAGCTAAAGCAATTGTTGCAGTGGGTGTCTGAATTGTGAAAGGTTTCAACAGATCTTCAGACTGAAGTTCACACTAAGCGTTTGCAGTCACTAAAAATACAGTTACTTTTATAGATGTTGAGATTTTTAACCATGAGTTTAGAAAAGTTATGACATGGTTAATGGCCACCTTCTCACATAATTTTAATTCTCCTTTATCTCAACTACACTGCTATACTGCCATTAACATTGCCAGATTTTGCAGTTTAACACTGTCTTTTTACTTCCTTGCATAAAATCTCTGAGCAGAAGATATAAGCATGGTAACTGAGTTCACTCAGTAAAGCTACCTGTAGCAATTCTAGAAAGGCAGAGGTGTGCATCACGATCAATATTTTCCCAATAGTCTACCTTTTCCAAAGTGCTTTGTGCAATACCAAAGATAATATACAGTGCTTTGCAGTTAACCAGTGCGATGGCAAACCAGTTTACAGCATTGTGCATGCACTGACAGCTAAGAATCCTTGGTCTGTTTTCCAGTGTTTTAGGATATCTAGCCTTTAGAGAACATTTCCTCAAGAGAGACATAATGGAAAATCATCAATGGAAATTGTATTAAATGGAGGAAATATTAGTATGCACTTGACCTCATCTCTTTATTGTTCTAATCCATGGACATTATGCATTTTAAAAAGATGTCTTCCTTTCATATTTGTATTATTTAGCTTAGATATCTCTATAAGCAAAATTTTAGCCTTTTGGGGACTAGTGAAGCTGCATTTCAAAGAGATGACTCTGGCAATGGCACAGCTAGAGAAGATATATGCAAAAATTCTGAAGAGCTAAATTAAACGAAGTATTGAGAAGGGTCGACTCAAGAGAACCAAAGCTCGGGTGTATATATACCTCTCCCAACCCGGGAATGCCTCCTAAGCTGTGAACACAGATGAGGAGGTTTGAATATATCCAGAGCAAGATTAAGACACAAATGAGGTCAAACGTTGGTAATCGAAATGATAATTCACTTTTATTCATTATCAAAGAAGAGAGCAAGGAAGAAATTAGAAAAGTAGGAAAAAGCAAAGAATTACAGGAAGCAAGAAATGTTATCATCATCAAGAATCCGCAGTGTCCTGCAAAGTTCCTTCTTTCTTCTGTTGGAATAACTGTTGGAATAACTGTTGGAATAACTGTTGGAATAACTGTTGGAATAACAGGAATAACTCTTTGTACATCACCCAAAAGGGCAGTAGCTGAACTGCAAAAGTCACTGTGACTAAAAATATTTGATAACATTGACTGGATGTAGGCAGATCTCAGAGCTCCAAATACATTTGTATTACAGCAGATCACTGAAGTTTCTTGTAATCTTGCATTGCATACACATTACGTATATATTCTTCCATAAAATAAAAAATCTCAGAGCTTTCCTTTACAAACTTTACTAAGGGAATACGATTTTATAAAGCTCTGTGAGAAACTGGAACATAAAAAATTACATTAATATGACAGAGAAAATACAAAATTTACTGTACCATCATCTATATCTTTCTTTTGCACTAATTTTCCAGGGAGGCACAGATTTTTGTTGACAAGTTTGAAGGCGCTCTTGGAAAAGGAAAAGGAAAAAAATTCTATGCATACAAAGTGATGATGATGAAGGTAAATTGATTGTTTCACTAATTTCCTGTAAAGCTAATGGGAAGGCTTCTGGAAATTATTTCCATGGGTACTCATCTTCCACAATAGAATTCCTTGTCTTTCTTTCAATTTTGAAAGTTTTATTTCCACTGACCTTGCATGAAAATATTTCTAATGTAAGTTTATGTTTTGATTTCTGAAACCTGTCAGCAAAACAAAAATCAACTATTTTACAGGATTTTGCAAGAGTTTAATATCTGGTGAATGTTAATTTCTCTTGGTGTAGATAGGGTATTTGTGTGGAGTGAATCCAAAGTTCAGTCTTTCCCTTGAGACAGCCCTCTGTGAAGGATGAAATAGAGAAAGAAAAAGAAAGAGAAAAAGAAAGAGAAAAGAAAAAGAAAAAAAGAAAGAGAAAAAGAAAAAGAAAAAGAAAAAGAAAAAGAAAAAGAAAAAGAAAAAGAAAAAGAAAAAGAAAAAGAAAAAGAAAAAGAAAAAGAAAAAGAAAAAGAAAAAGAAAAAGAAAAAGAAAAAAAAGAAAAAGAAAAAGAAAAAGAAAAAAGAAAAAAAGAAAAAGAAGAAGAAAAAGAAAAAGAAAAGAAAAAAGGAAAAGAAAAAAAAAGACAAAGAAAAAGACAAAGAAAAAGATAAAAGAAAAAGGAAAAGGAAAAGGAAAAGAAAAAGAAAAAGAAAAAAAAAGAAAAAGAAAAAGAAAAAGAAAAAGAAAAAGAAAAAGAAAAAGAAAAAGAAAAAGAGAAAAAGATTGACACAAAAGGCAGTGATTTGCTAATCATTATTTTTGTGGAAGAAATAGGAACTTCACAGAAAGCCACTAGAAGACATATTTAGAACAAAAAAAAGGAGACGGCTCTTCACAAGCAATTATCTTGTGGTCAGATGTTGTGGACAATTTAAGGGCTACATTAGCTCAAGGAAGAACTAAACATCTGGGCACTGAGATGATGGTGTGGTTTTTGTTTTTTCTTTTCTGTGACTCTTTTCAGAAATGGATGAAATTTCAAAGGGATTTTGAAAATTTTAAGACAGCCTGCATACCCTGGGAAATGAAAATTAAGGAGATTGAAAGTAAGTAAGAATAGGATCTAATAATATATTTGTTATGCCTTCCAAAATGTTAAATTTCTTTAGAATATCTGTCTGTATTCAATGCATATTTTTAAATCAAGGAGTATTTATTTTTTCTTTAATATTTGTTGAGCTTGATATTATACCTAGTTGAAAATTTTCTTCAGAAAGTATCACTTTGCAGATAAAAATCCTCATTATACAGGTGGCAGCTGAAGAGCCAGTGTTGAAATTAATCTTAGAAAAGTGTAATTGGGATTTGGCCATTCACTTTGTTCACCTTCACTTTATTTTTTCTGTGTTTATTTTATACTGATTATACCATACAGGCTATACTGCATTTATTTCTGCCACTTTTTTCATTATCTTGAGCTTCATGTAAGTTGCATTTCTCTCATTTTCAGCCACATAATGCAACACAGAAAGAACAACAGTGGTCTTGGATGCCTCCATATATTAACAAGGCAGTGCAGTTAGCAGTACAAGTGTGTTTGAGAGCAGGTGTCCACCACAAGACAGTTTTGTGCTGCAGTTCAGTGATGAATTTAAACTGCAGCCCTTTATCTGAAGGAGATTTGACTTAAGTGCATGGACACCTGAGTGAGGCTGTGCCACTTAGTTTCCCTTAACAAAAAATGCTTTCCACTGCAACATGCAGAGCCCCTCTCAGTCTGAGTCTGACTCTTCTTGTCCTCCAGCTATCTGGAAAGATCAGGGAACAGCTTGAATCACCAGGCTGTCTCAGGTAGGCTTCCTTCTCCAGGATGAGAATCCTTTCTAGCACAGGGAGATCGGCTTCAGAACAAAAGGCATCAAGCTCTGCTGTGCCGCATCCTCACGTTGGCAACAGGTGAATCTGCTGCTGGGGTTCTGATGTTTAAAAGAGATAGAAGTTGATAAATACATGAAGTATTTATGTTTAGAAAATAGATGCTTCTTTTCCTTACAGATATTCATTATTAACTGTGCAACAGGACTTTCTGGGAATCACAAAGACCTGTGTTGGGACAGGGTGTCTCTTTTTATCCCACTGATGAAATTTATACAATGCACACCAATCTGCACACCAATGCCTAGCGTGGTGAGGCTGTGGTTGCAGGAAAAGATGGCTAAAGTCTGCTTAAAAGTATTGCTCTTTCATTTGTACATGGACCATGTTGCACCTCAGAGTGGATTCAGAACACTGGTGAAACT
Organism: Acanthiza pusilla; assembly: GCA_036630365.1. Taxonomy (NCBI): domain Eukaryota; kingdom Metazoa; phylum Chordata; class Aves; order Passeriformes; family Acanthizidae; genus Acanthiza; species Acanthiza pusilla. The sequence goes on from JAXCHO010000095.1 coordinate 4,281,486, forward strand.
TGGACTGGTTTTGCTCACAGCTAGTGCAGTCCACTGGTGACACTGTCCACATTCCTGCCCACTCTGAAAATGCAGTTAAGGGTACACTTACTAGAGGTGTCTGTTCTTGCCTGCTTGGTGAAAAAGGATAAAGCCCCATGAGTGGTCTGTGCATTGTCTTGCAATGACTATCCTGATGCAGGTAATTCCAATGCCTCGCTGCAGAGGTTCCAGATGGATGCAGACCAGAGCTTTCATCAGGATAACTGATATAAGAACTCAGTGCATGAAAAGAATGTATTCCCAATAAAGTGGGGATATTGTGATTTGAACAAAAGAAATAATGCAGCATGGAGAGGTCTACAAAAGTAACCTGAAATCAGAAATCTTCATAACTTCCCACGTTGTGTCTTTTTGAGTCCACAGCATCCCCAAAGGCTGTAGTTTGGCTGTAATTGGTTAATCTGCATATCACAACCAGATAGACTAAGTCAAAGTCTCTTGCTTTATACCTGTCCCCAGACTTCCCAGTATGTAGGTCACTGCTAAGATTGGCTGCTTCACACAAAATTTCAAAACTATGGTTTGATTCTGAACTGTAAATAAAGAAGATTCAAAATGCTAAAATCCTTGACTGAATGGTTTGTTCCTCCTTTTACACAGCTGTGATGAATGCCTTTAAGTTGACCTCTGTTTATACTCTGGGATCATACCTGTGTCAGTGTAATAAATTTTCTACTGATTGAGCTGTTACAGTAAAATATGAATATATGTGTCCCAAATAGCACAAAAGATATTAACTTCATATTACAGATTGAAAGAATCTGTTACATATCTGAAAACCAGTGTGGAAATAACAGTATAAATAACAATATAGATTCCCCTGAACAGAGAGATTTACTTCTCATTTGCTCACAGAGTGCACCAAGCTCCTAAACTAAACTGGATGTGAAAAACCTATTGAAAGTTGCTTTTTTTCCCCTGCAAATGAGTGGCAATGGAACTGAAATCTAGTCTTTTTCTAACTGAAAGCTCCTCTGTAGTCAGCAGAACTGTGCTGCAACAAGCTGGGGTTGAAGATAACTTTTTTTTGTCCCTTGTGAAAAAATCTGGGGAGCACTCTGATTACAGCACTGACACATGTTTTATCCCCTTGGAAAGACTTTCCCCACTGGCTAATTCTGCACTGCTTCCTATTAAAACTGATCTGGTGCTGGCTTAGCATGTCAACAATGGTTAAAATCCACATCAGACAGAAAAAAAGATAAAAAGAATTAAAACATTTTTCTAAATGTTACTTAATAATATTGAGGATAAAAGAGGATACTTAATAAGTATCACAACTTTTACATGACCCTAAATATGCTATTTAACTAATACTCTTATATTTTTGTTTCTGTTTTCTCAGCCAATTCAATGCATACTAGTATGCAATATGCAAAAAAGTTATTAGAATTGTGGTAATAAATAAAAAAAGGAAAATTAATTAAATTTAGAATCAACTAAATTTTAAAATTAATTAACATTTGAATAAATTAAATTTGTAATTAAAAGATGCTCCTGATTTTATTTATTTTAAACAAATTTTGTGCATCTTTAGATAAAACAACATCAAAGGACTAGCTTATCTGCTTTTTTATCACATCTTATGTTTTCACAGGTCACTTCGGCTCATCAGTAGCATCTTATTTCATATTCTTGCGTTGGATGTATGGAATAAACATGATTCTCTTTGGACTGACCTTTGGTCTGGTAATGGTGCCTGAGGTGGGAGTCTTTTCAATTATCTTTGGGAATTGCCATGTGAATTTCTGTCTTTGCAGTGAGATTTCATAGGACTGGAGCTTTAAGCAAATTTTTAGTCTCCATTCAAAAGTATTAAACTGTACTCAGCCTGTAAAGATGGACTTCCTTCATGGACAGTTGTCTTTCCAGAGAGATGTCTTGAAACAGACATGACAGAAAAATGTAAAATATACCTAGCATTGTCTTCTGAAAGGGTTTTCTAAGGGATGACAGAGGTGTGGGGTTTTTTTTGTTTTTTGGGGAGTAGGTTTGTTGGTTTGTTTTTTGGTGGTTCTATGCAAAACCAAGTAAAGGAACTGAGACTAAGGAGAAGCAAGGCTGAGTATCTTGACTAAATGTCTGGAAAGAACCCCGTGGGGAGATACACTGTACCTGAACAAGTACCTTGCCAGCAACAGGCAAACTGTCAGAATCCGGAAACTGATTCCCTACCATCTTCCCATACATTTCAATTAGAGTATCCCAATAAAATCTGTAATGCAAGAAAAATTAATATTTTGGTCTTGGTAAGATAAACCCCACTCATCAGAGAAATATGGATGGACTTCTGTGTTGCCTTTGAATGTAAGAGGCACAGTTTGGCAATCCACTGATATGATTGTGGAACTTTAAATTTAGAACACACCACTGAATGCCTATGCTAAGCACAGTTTCAGTCAGTGATATGAGGAGCAGTGAAAGGATTTGTAGAAGTAGGTCATTCTCATTAAGGAGTTCAGAAGCATAAAACAAGTCTTTCAAATAAATGACAGATCACTCACTGTCCATTCTTCTCCTTTGTCGCTATTTTGCTTTAAAATATAAATCTCTCTCATTTTTTGGTTTCAGGCTTTGATGGGTAAACCGTACGGTTCTTTGCCTAGAAAAACTGTCCCAAGAGCTGAAGAAGCAACTGCCATGAATTTTGCTACTCTCTGGGATTTTAGTGTAAGTGCATAATCTTGTAATATTGCATATCCACATGACTTTTATTCACAATTACTTTGTTATGTAATATGAAGTATTTCGGGATGCAATTTGCAATAGAATTAATTTACATATTCTTTTCACAAACTCTCTGTATAGATGTTTCTTTCAGACAAAACATATAATGAAGCTCAATATTCACAAGTGCATCTCAGTATATGTAGCAATCCAAAGACACATGGGGAAATATCTCAAAGCCAGTTTGCCATTCCAGGGTACTGGATTTCCGTTTCTTTTGTGTGAATTTGGTCTTCTGCTTTTATATGATTAAGATTCTGAATTTTAAAATGAAGTATGAATTAAGAAAAAAAGAGAAGAAAATAAATTAAAAGTAACAGTGAGCTTCATACATTTTATCCCTTCCATTACAAAGCCTGTGAAGGATTCTCCTTGGATAAAAAAAGGATAGGAAGATCTTTCTAAAAAGCTGTGTATGTAATGTTTTGCAGTGACTGCTTCATGAAATGACATTGCATCTAGTACATCAGAAGTTGCATATTTGAGTGACAGTAAGAATAAATCTAGACATAGCTGGGAAGTTAGATAATGATAATAAAATTTTAAAATTAGAAATAAAAACAGCAGGGAAATATTGGAGAAAAAAGGGAACTTGAAGACTGTAAAGAAAATAGAGACTAGGAGAGCTTTATACAGAAAATCAGAACAAAGTTTGTAAAGTAAATGTATTTGAGAAAAGGTGGATGGAAAGAGGAGAAGTTTATAATAACTGTCAGAAACAGAACCTGACAGGTCTGAAGAAGAAAGTATAATAAATAACAAAGGAGCAGTTAACACAAGCAGGAAATGCTAGCATAATAAACACAGACTAAGACAATGAAAGAGATGGATCCCCTGAAATATTGAGAGAAAATAATAATCTTCTTGAGGCACATCAGACTGACAAATAGTCCCTGAAGACAATTTGTTTAAACAGCACAGGAGATAGTACCACATTGTACACTACCAGGTAAGTTAGAAATAAATGATCACACATCACCAATCACTATTTTATCCTAAACAAAAGGCCAACAAACCCCAAAGAACCCCAAGCCCAATGTAAGAACTTAAGGAATGCAGTTGGCTGTCCCAAAGCACAGTCTATATAAGATAAGCCACCATAACAGATGCTGAGATAAGCACAGATGGCACAGCAGGAAGGAGTTAATTCCAGGCATAACACAGGTGAGGGCTTGGTTAGCATCTCAGCAAAAATTCCCGCTGTGGCAAACTGTGAGAAAGGAAGCAAGTTGCCATCCCAAGTTATGGGAACCTCATGGATACCTGGAACTTGGACTGTATAAAGATGATACCGCAGAAGGATGTCTTGGGACCCTACCACAGAGAAGACCAGGGTGAAGAAGGACTAGAGGGATGCCACAGGAATACATGTAATGGTTGTGGTATCTTTCTACTGGTGATATCTTTCTGCTTAATTTCTCTCTCTCTCTTTCTGTCTCTTGCACCCCCCACCCCTCTCCATTTATTTTACTCTCCCACTTATATTTACTTCTAAATAAAATCTGTACTATTGACTTTGGTGGCCTCTTATGGTCACCTTACTTCTGTCAGAGGCATCTCTTTATAAATGGATCATACCATCCTACCCCTCTCTAAGAAAAGTAAGGAAAAGATGAGCTCAGCATGTCTGTGGTGGTTTTTTGTGCTTGAAATTGTATTCATTTCACTGACATGGCAACGGGAAGCATATTTGGGTTTTGATATATTTTACTTGGAATTCAATTTTAACATATATTTTTCAGATTATAATCCAAACATATCGGACTCTCCAGGCTTATTACAATAACACTTTTGATCAATAGTCATTTATGTTAGGCTCAGAAAGGAGTGAAAGAGATCTTTCATGCATACTTACTTTTACAGCTCTGAAGTTATTTCTAATCTTATGGTTAAATGTTGTGGAATCAACATACCGGCTGATACACAGTGCAGGAATTATCTCTGACTTGCAAAACACAGAGACTAAAAAGGTATTTAAATAATTTTGGGGGCAGAAAGCCTTAAAAAAAGCTCTGCAGAGAAAGCTCCCCACAGAATCAAAAAGGCTCTCCAGAACTGCATCAGGCTGTATGGAAGCCGGGGCCTTAGTGACCAGAAAATGCAATATACGCACTACTGAATTTAAATGTGTCCTGACTGGTGCAGATGTTTTACTAGTAATGAACAAGAAATGTGCTCTAGTAGTACACTTTCCTCATTAGAGATGAACATATTTTTATCTGTTATGCATAGGTGCATGTCTCAAAACTAGTCAGAGATGAAGAAAGATGAGCTATGTTGATCAAGAGACTTTGAATAGTATTTATGTTTAACATATGTTAATATTTGATTTTCAGCCTAGAATTGTAAATTAGTTTCTCAAATAACCCTGTGACTCATTTTCTGTATGGTAAAAGCTTCAATAAATTAAATGCATGTTTTGAAAAAATAAACAAAAGAAAGATGTTACTAATTTTAAGGCAAATAGGCAACTGAAAAACAGAAGAGTAGCAAATGTTTTTTTAATTCACCAACCCTTCATCTTATTGTATTACTTTCAAAATTATGCATGATCTATCCCCCAATTCCTTGCTCAAATACTACAAATTGCACTTGGAATTCTTACAACCAGCTGGAGGTTTGCCACTGCTGGGCATACACTGAGTTATCCTTGTAAAGGCTCTGGCTTTTGCCTCCTAGGAGATGAGCTCTTGCACTAACCTGAGAATTACCCGGAAGTTTTAGCTATTTGATCCATGTAGATACAAGCAATTTTTTACAGTTAATAAGGTACTAGTAAATTATTTTGAAAAATCATCAGTCTGACTCGTAGAAGAGAGGATAATTCATATTAAGATATTTAGAAAAGAAGACAGACTTTGAATTGCTGAGAAATACAGTGCACTAACATTGCATTTTTGCACTAACATTGCATTTGACTTGGAGTCAAGTCTAAGTGTGTGAAATATCTTCATACTGAATAATCACCCACAAAATGCACTTATGTATTGGTTATCATGTATATGGAATGATCATCCAATGAACAGCAGACAGCTGTTGTTAGACAAAGAAAGCTTATGAGATTTTAGTATCAAATTTAAGCAAGTAATTTTAGAAATGTGAAAAATAAGTTATTTTGACATCTTATATGCAAATAATCTGAACAACAAATTTTGTAAAACATGTTTCTTTCTTTATAAGAAGTATGTTCATGAAGTTTTGACTCACTAAATTGTAGATGGATTGCTCATGAAGAGTTAAATATGTTAAAGAGAAAATATTTTGAAGTTGCTATGAAATATTCTATGTCTTTTTCAATAAAGAGACACATTTTCTATCCTGTGAGATTTATTATGGTAATGCTTGCAACTGATTTGAATTCATTGAAATGAATGTTTTAATACATTGCTATTGACAATTACTGACTATGTGCATAATAAGGAAAAGTAACATTATAATTTTTGCTGACTTTTCAGGGTCTGGCGCAGTATTCGGTACTCTTTTATGGCTATTACAACAACCAGAGGACAATTGGGTGGCTCAAGTTCAGGATGCCTCTTTCATACTTCCTTGTTGGAGTTGGGACTATTGGCTACAGCTTTATGATTGTCATTCGAACGTAAGTTCTCCTTGGCTCTGGAAAAAAGTACATTCAAAAAGTCAGGTAATTCCACTATTGACCCCTGAGACTGCCTTTTAAAAAATACAATAATTTTAAGGACAGGATAATGCAAGATAAAATACAAGGTCAAAGTTATGCAAGATTCCTTCAACCTGTATTTATTTACCTGTTGTTCTGCACCAGAAGTTGTGTTACAGTGTTGTGGAAGAGGGAATAAGTCTTTACTGAAATAACAAAACACCTCTCTCCTGAACTTCAAAATGAAAAATGAATACATAAAGTGAGGAAGAGATCTGTCAGCCCATCTTTTCATAATACTTGGCACCCAGCAGCTTTTTAGCAAACCCCGTAGCCCAAACAAAGGAATGCCCTTGAGGAAAAAGTACACTGTATGCGCTAACTTTCCATCTGGTCATATGATATTAATGATGACCAATATTAACACAAACATACGAGAATACTTGCAGTCTTCTGCTATTTTCTGTTTCTCCAGGAAGAAGCACAGTGAGCACAGACACTAAGAGCAATGTAAAACGAGGTGCTATCATTTTTGTGCTCTTGACTGAGAACTGGGAAAGTCAACATGAAAGAGGTAGCAAGGATTATAAGCACTATTATTTTATTTTGGGGAAATATTTAGATTTAGGGCTCCCCTCTTCAGCTCTTGCAGTATATAATAAAAAAATGGAAACATTTCTGATCTCAAAGAAATTATATTATAACCACAAGACATTAAAAACTCTTGAGAAAGAAATATCTTATTCTATAAATCAGAAGCAGGTCAGATTCTACCAAGAACCTTTCACGATCTCAAACCCTTCTGGGTTGACCAACCCTGTTACAGATTTTTGGCACCTCAGAAGGATTGTCTGTATTATTTGCTTAGTATTCTCTTCCTAGATTTGAGAGCATGTATTTTATCGGACTGTTAAAAATGTAGTACATATAATGCATTAGTATTAATAACATAACCCTGCTGCATTACTGAAATTTAAAATAAGTGTTGCCTTTTCCTGACCAGAAATACTGAAGACTAAATGTTTCATGCCCTATCAATACACTCTATCCTTGTAATGATTTCAATTAGGTGACAAAGTATGCAGAAGCAATACCACTGTTATTGCATGAATAAAACCCCTTTAAAACAGAGAATTTTGCAGACAAAGTTAAGTGTAATCTGAAGAAATATTTCTCTGAAGAAATATTTGGATGTTTCTGGATACTGCTATAAATTTTTTTGTTATGCACATAGGAGATGATAGGGAAGATAGCTGTGTAAGTGATTGTTTATATGTTACAACCACGTTTTCTTCTGTCTTGTTATTTTAGAATATTTCTTTTATTCTTTGTTATATTTATTTTGTTTTGTTGTATTTATTTATTTATTTAGTTTACTGTTATTTTAGAATATTTTATTTATTAGATTTTTTCTTCTTTTTCCTATTTGTGAATTCTCTAATATAATCTATTGCAGTTCAGGATGTCTTGCAACTTTCTATTTAAGAGATCTTCTCAATATTGTTTTTCAATCGAGCTTCTTATCCAGCAGATTTTCTCTGAGGGGTTAATGAAATGCATTCATTCTTTCTCATCAAAATGTGTGTTGTGGTTCATAAATTGTCTAAACATGAAAATCTCTATCTTTTGCACTTGTTTCAGAAAAAATGGATTAGCATAATTGACTAGAAGAATGATACACGGTTTTTTTTCAGAAAAAAGTTAGAACTTAGGAACAATTTAAAAGTCATGCCCACAAAGTAGAACAAGTGCTAACAAGGTCTTCCTGCATCTTTCTGTGTTTTGTAGAATGGCAAAGAATGCAAATGACGACGGTGGTGGGGATGACACTAGTTTTAATTTCAGCTGGAAAATGTTCACAAGCTGGGACTACCTGATTGGCAATCCTGAGACAGCAGATAATAAGTTTGCCTCCATCACAACAAGTTTTAAGGTAAAATAGAGCTCACTAAGGAGAGGAAACATGATTTGGCTTTCAAACTGGTGTGAATCCAATGGAATTAAGGTTAAGAGTTAGCTGGGCTGAGGCTTAGAAACTTATACTTGAATTGGCATAAGTACACCCTTCCAGGTCTTTATGTTTTGCCATAGGACTTTTTTCTTTTTAATTGCGGAAGAAATAACTTTAGCATCTTTTATGTTCTATGTGCTGACAATACTAGTTTTAGAAAACTGATTCTACTGTAAAAATATTTTCCTTCTTCTCTGATGGTTTCCAAGTTCTGTGGTGCTTGTCTGAAAATCTTTTTTAAAATGTTGCTTCCATTTTGCCAACCTCCCGTTATCAATGTCACTTATTACAGAGAAGAGATTTCATAAAAAAAGTAATAGAGTAACCTATAAATGACCATTTATCATGTCAGAAGAACTGGCCTCAGAATTTTGAGTTTATACCGGCTTTTCAGTAAAAAAGGAGGTAATTTTTCATGCATAATATAATGCTTTTAGTTTCAAATTAATTACAAAATACAGCCCAATTAGCAAGACAGTGTTCTTATGCCTCTTTCCAGTGTATAGGGTATGCTGATTTCAAGAATAACTGAGTCTGTGAGATTTCCCTACTTGCCTACTAAGATCAGATGCTGAAAGCTACTTGGGAAATAACAGAAATCAGTTGAGACAAAGACTTAATTTTGAGAAATAAATTTGTGAAGCTTTACTGTGATTCTTGCAAACAACCTAGGAACCTCAGAGAGAAAGGGTAAAGTCTTGGCTTGGGTGAGGTCATGGGAGTTTTGTTGAAAAGCTGGTGCAATCTCTTGTCATTTATGTGACAAACACATGCTGTAAAAGGAGCAGAGCCATGCAAGGCAATTATTACAATGCAGTTCAGCTTCCCCTCTGGGACACTGATCTCTAGACCAAAGTCAAAAGCTGTAACCAAACTTTCTTTCATGAGGACACTCGAGAGAAAAAGCTCTTTCAGCTGGCAAAAGTAGAAACTGGTGATTATAGTTGCCTTAGAGTCTTAATATTTATCAGTCATGATGAAGGATAAATGTGGGGCAAATATTTTGTTCTGCAGTCTGAAACTCTGCACCGTACATTTTTTTTGGGGATTCTTACATCTCAACTGTCTTTTCATTCTTTCTGAATTGTTCAGTTTCAGAATAAAACTTTTTCCTCTTTACTCACAAATTCACATTTTTAAAGTGTGACATTTCCTTTTCTGACAGATAATCACACATTTATCATGCTGAGTCACCCAGCCTCATGTCACCTTGCAAAGTGAAAGAACGTGCTGGTTTCTTTTTGACACATGAGTACAAGTGTAACAGACTCACTGGGAACACACTCAACAAGGGCAAAGGAAACCCTGGGGAACCAAAACCCCAGGATCTGCCAGAACCTAAATAGGATTTTATGAGATAATACACATTAATCTCAAAACATGAAGTCCAGTTGTGCATTTGTATCTTTGTAATTTATTTAACTGACTTCTAACAACTGAGGAAGCAATGTGGAGCCTTGACTAACGAAGTATTCATGATATTCTTTTCTTTCTAACAAGCGCAGGAAGCAATCGTGGAGGAGCAGGAGAGCCGAAAAGAGGAAAATATTCATTTGACTCGATTCCTAAGGGTTCTTGCTAACTTCTTAGCCCTATGCACACTTGCTGGAAGTGGCTACCTCATCTTTTTTGTTGTCAGAAGATCCCAGCAATTTGCCTTGGAAGGTCTGGAGAACTACGGGTGGTGGGAAAGAAATGAAGTTCGTGCTAGTGCATTTCTATAATAGATGTGGTTTGAAACTGTGTTCCTCTGCTTTGCATGTTGCCTTTTTTCCGGGTAATTTAAATACTCTGAGTGTCGGTGGTAAATGTCTAAAAAAAGGATTACTTTTGTCTCTCTGCATCCTACTTCATCAAATTTTGTCTTTGCTTCTTTCAATTAACACTTAGTATTTAGTTTTCATTTGAGGCCTTTACATTTCCTCCTCTGTCCTCTTAGGATTGCTTTCCAGACACTGTATGGATTAATGAAATCTCTTCAAGGAGCACACTCCCTTGTTGCTTTCTCCTGGCCCAAGCAAAGGGATTGGTCTGTGGGCACAGAGAAAGTTATTTGGGACCTCACAGACACAACTCTGCAGTGTAGCAACAGGTTGAAACTCATGCCTTCCCTGTCCAAGAGTCCTATGCCATTTTATTTTGTGCCTAATCTGTGTCTAATGCTTTCCTCAAAAGCAGATGCAGCCTCCCTGACAGAGGTGTATAGCGATGATGTGTTTGCTATTACAGTGTGTAGTATGCACCTGAAGTCAGTGTGCCATATGAAGACCTGGAAAGGTTTTACTCTCTTAGCAAAAATGTTACTGTGCATGTTGTAAAACTAGTTTGTTACTTCAACCTAATCTTCTGAGCTGGAGGGTAAAGTACATACCTGACTTAAGGTAAGGCTATGAGGTGCTAGCCCCGCAAAGCTGATGAGTTGGGCAATGATGGAAGGAGGAAAATCAATCCAGAATTTTCAACACCAAAGCCTGACTGAGAAAACATCATTAAAATATCAAGTATTCCACCTCTGGAATCCAAAGAAATAGTGCTGTTGAGAGTGGACTAAGTTATGTGTTAGCACCTATTAGTTTGAATGGAAAGGAAAAATTGTGTACAAAACTTCTTGATTTAAAGCACCACAAGCTCTGAGACAGCAGAGCTTGGAGGAATTCAGCTTCCTCTCTGTTGAAAGAGATGTGTGGAAACACATCTGTGGCAACAGATTTGTACTGACAAGAACTGGGCTACCAAAAGCTGTTATATTAGCTTATGCTGTAATCTGGAAAGTGAGTAACATTTGTCTTTGTGCTCATTGTATTACTTTTGTTTCTATAATAAAAAAATACTGCTAAGGAGACAGAACTAAGATCTGGAGCAGGTGTGTCTCTAAAGGAGCATGGATAAAGCTGACATTATTGGCTGAAAAATTTCTCCCATTGACAGGTAATTAACAGATCTGTGAGTACAAAACATTGCCCTTGATTGGATATTAATATCTAATTACATAAATATATTTGACTTCTGTGTGACATTCACACATTTTTCTTATTTTATAGATCAAGTTTTCTTATGTTTGCATCATTAATATATGAAATGAGAATTTGATCAGAAAAAAATCCCAAAATTTAATGTGCAATTTAGGCAAACAAAAGTGCAGGTCCTACATACAAGGCACGCAGCACTATTAAAAAATTGACATTTTCATAAAAATATTAAGCTGCTTTTGTAGAAAATTTCATTACACTAGATTCAGTAAGGGATTGAACACTGTTTACATGCAATTACGGTGTCCACAGAGCAATCCAGGGTAAATATATTTTTGTCATCTGTACCTGAAGTTCACAGCATAATAAAAGTGCTGCTGATGACTGCAGAAAAGACCTTTTTCTCTCTGACTCTCCTTCCTTCTGATAATGTTGTAAACTTTTTATCTCCCTCTCCATATCAGCAGTACCAAGTTCTGTAAGAACACAGTTCAGGTACAATTGTCTAGTGTTTCATGGAGAGGAGGAAATCAGTGGAAATAGGCAGACAAGGACTGTGTGTAGATTTCATGAGCTTGTGGCACTCAGAGTGGATTTTGGTTTTTATTAAATCAAAAACCAAATAAAAAATGGAAATACATTTTTCACCCAAATCAATAATAATAAAAGAATTTATTTCTAACATTTCACTGTAAACTTTTCTCCCCCCTCCTCAGGTGAACATGGTTATGTCACTTTTAGGAATGTTCTGTCCAACTTTATTCGATGTAATCAGTTCTCTGGAAAATTACCACCCTCGAATAGCTCTAAGATGGCAACTGGGAAGAATCTTTGCTCTTTTTCTCGGCAACCTCTACACTTTCATTATCGCCTTAATGGATGAAATCAACCTCAAGGCAAGATATTTACTTTCCTTCGCTATGTTTGACATGTAGCTGGGCAACGTTGAGGACCTCCAGTCAGTCACAGACATGTCAGTGAAAGACATTCTTTTCTTTCTGTACTGTAAATTACATGCCTGAGCTAGCAATAGGAATTTTGCAATGGAAAGCTTGAGAGTTGGTAACAAGCTCATATTGTTGTTGGTTTTTCTTGGTTTTTTTTTTTTTTTTGGTTTGTTTTTTTGTTTTTTTGTGGTTTTTTTTTTTTTCTCCTCAATTTATTTTCTTAGTTGGAAGAAGAGAAGATAGTCAAATACAACATGACAATATGGGAAGCCAGTCTGTACAATGGTACAATTCCAGAAAATTCGACTGCTCCTCCAATACAGGTGGACCCTGCTGATGTACCCAGAGGGCCATGCTGGGAAACAATGGTGGGACAGGTAATGCAGCTGCTTTGAATTCATATTTGAAAATAGGTAATACAGTCTCTTAAAGGATATGGTATCTAAATCCTCTTTATTTCTGCTAACAAGTGTCATTTAAATGAGAAAATGTGAGGAGAAGCAGATGTGGGACATCCTCTTGAGCTAGAAGTTTTTTAAAAAATTATTTTATTTTCTTTGACTCCTGTCTATCAGGAAATTCTGTCTCCTGTTGACAGAATTTAAACAATTTCTTTTTTTCACCTCTTCACTATCTTCCTCCTCTTCCTGATGTCATCTTTGCCTTGCAAAACTTGTCTAGCAATTTTGAAAAAGAAAAGGAGTAGCTCAAAAGGGACATGTATGTAAGACAGTACTTACAGCATTATGCTTTTATATGTCTCTAGCCAAGCAACATAACGCCGAACAACAGAAGTTTAGTGGCAAATCTGCTCAAATATTGTATTTGATTAAGTTGAACATTTATTCTTATTGACCTATCAATATAAAATATGGTTTCCAAGCAATTTTCTAAACATACCCTTTCCCTCTGTTTGATCACATTGCTGATTTGTCCACAACAATAAATTCAATATTGAATCACTTTTGCTGTAGTTCCATCACTCTGACAATCTGTCCTCCTGAATGAATAAATCACCAGCAGGGACATAGGCACAAAAATCAGCCCTTCTCTTCTTTTCACTGATACTGAATAAAACACTGAGAACACCAAGAACTCATAACTGAACTAATTTTGCCCTTAATTTCAGATCTGGGAGAGTGATAGCTTTCTGGGTTATTGGGGTAAGACCTGTTACAGCAGGCTTTGGTGAAACATACTAAAATAGAAGTAGAGACATAAGGATTTCCATTAGGAGTTTCTTCTTTCCTCTCCATATCACTGGCCATTGGAACTCCTCGAGAAAGGAGTCCATGAGCCATTCACTTTTTAAATTTTTAAAAATAATCTTCTCAAATCAAAGGGATAAAAAGCAGTTTAAGGTATCAACTCAGATTTCTGTTATAGCAGCGATCCTGGCTGGAAGCCTTTCTAAGTTTAATCATACCCTGGAAGTCTCATCTGATAATATGAGTACAAATTAGAGCAAAGGATACCTCTAGAAAATGAGGGGCAGTAGTTCTGGCATATTACAGAATCAGTGAATGTAGAGGAGGACAAGAGTTTTATCCATGTTGAAGCAGGATAGGCACAATTACAGATCTAATACAGTATTTAATTATTATTGTAACTATTAATGGCTTAAGTATATTCCTAAAAGAGAATATTGCTCTAACAGGAATTTGTGCGCCTGACAGTCTCTGACACGATGACAACATACATCACAATTCTAATCGGTGATTTTTTAAGAGCCGTCTTTGTTAGGTTTTTCAATTACTGCTGGTGCTGGGACCTGGAGTATGGATTTGTAAGTATCTTATTTTAAATGTCTTTGCTATCTACCGCTTCACAAGTAAGTAACAAATTTAATTTTCCTTTCAATCTTACAGAGTTAACTTTTGGTTAGACACATCATCTTCAAAATCCCTGAAGAACATGATGTTAGTTTTTCTCATAATTTGCTTATGCCTTAATATTTGTCTTCTTCTTTAGACCTTGGTAACTTTAAGACTTGTTTAATTTATTTGATTTTGTAAGATCACTGCGTACACATTTTTCACGCATTTACAATTTGAACACCCATTCTCTGTTTCACAGAATACAATGTCATTGATTGGTTAGCAACTTCTAGCACAGCTTTTGTGAAGAAAAATATGAAATATCCTATTGTAGAAGCATTATTACATGTATATATTTCAATAGAATTAGGTTATCTGATGTGAAGTTAGTAAGGCCCATAACACAAGCAGGCATAAGACCCAACGCTTCACTAAGGAGTTGAGACTTTCATTCTTGCACTGACCTTATCCAGGTTAAATTTGCCAGCTACCTGTGCTGGGAGGTCTGATGCTGTTCTTCATCTTCTAAGTAGTAGTCATGGTATTATCAAAGCCTGTGATGCTCCTGAAGCCTCTTTTGTATTTACTGAGAAGTACAGAAAAGAGTTAAGTAATTTAAGGCTATCAAGAGTACCTCTGCATAACCAGTCCTCCATAGCTACTCCACCAGATTTTGTCCTTCTTTCCTCAAAATTTTGTCTTCATACATGTAGAAATTTCTCGCGTTGCTAAAACCTGCAACTTGGGAAATCCTGATTTTCCAGGGGAAGAGAAAGTTTTGGTGTTTTCTATTAAAAACCTCAGGATTCTGGTACAGCAATCTCATTGTTACTTGCTGGCTTCAATGAAATTTCAGAATTATTTCAAGGTTTTACATTCTGCCTCAAACAGGACTGGTGTAAGGCTGGAGACAAAGACTATCAGCCAGTCAAAGAGGTAATAAATGTTGCAATATCAAAATCAAATGGAGGAGTTTGAATATAGCATGAGCAGAAAAATTGCCAACAACACTACTGCTTGTAGGGGATCCTGAAACCATTTTATAATTGACACTTTTACTTGGCAGTATACAGGAATGTCTGGAATGGTCTGGTCCATTATGGTCCTTAGGTCCAGTAGCTGCCTGAAACAGCAGCTGGAAGCGGAAGCTGAAACTAGAAATCACTGAATTTCTGGAAATATCTCATCTTAAAAGCTTCCTTAGGAAATAGCTACACCTGTGTCTCTGTTGTTAGTGGCAATGGATATACATCAATTTTCAGACTTTTTCTATAATGAAAATATTTTTGACAATCAATATGTCCTTCAGTGAAGAATTCCAGAAACTAGTTTGCACATTGTGTGGGAAAACCTTCCTTTAATTTGTTTAAAAATTAGATTTCAGATTATTTTATCTGTTAATGTTAGTCCCTATATTTAAAAAAATCAGTCATATATTATTTGATTCTGTATGAGCCCGTTAATCTCTCCATGTCGCTTTTGATACTCTGTCCTATACAGATCTCCTTAGTCAACTGCTTTTCAAGTTGAATACTAGCAATCTATTTAATCTTTTGTCTTATGGCAGCAAATTCATAAATACATGCAACACAAATACAGCAGTTCACTGTAAAGATATGAATATATATGTGTATATGCAGAAAACTACACAGAAAGAGTGCAGGGACTTCAAACATTCCAACAGCACAGCACTGTATCAGTCCAAATTGTGACTGTAATTGAAGATTTCAGTAGAATGACTTTGTCTTGGTTCAACCATAAGGGAATAGCTTTTTCTGCATCTCATTCCTCTTACACCCCCTATCAGTTATTGATATAATTAATACCTGTAAGACATGAATTATCCATGGTCTTTTTGTCCATCAGTATGGTGAAACATGCAAACCACCAGCTATAGTGTATACATATATAAATAATATTTATACATATATAAATAATATGTTTGAAACAGATGTTTAGGTGTAAACAAAAATTTTACAACCGCAATTTCTTACCACAAAGTTTTGATCCAGTACATACACACACAAATTAATACGTGTTGCCTTTCAATTGTTGCTTAAATTCAGTGTATTCAATGTTTGCAGCTGGAATGTTCATAAATCAGAAATTAATAATTATAGTAAAAGAAGAGTGGGTAAGTGATTAAAGATTAGAAAAACTAGAATGAAGGGTCAAGTTAATAGTTCAGAAATAAAAGATTAAACAATTTTTGTGGTATTTGTGTGTCTACACAGGAAATAAAAATGTATGATACAGGGCTTTCTTCAGCAGAAAAAGTGATAATGAGACTCCATGGAGTTCTTAATGTTCTGAATCTTAAAGGAAGAATTAGAATCAAACACTCAAATTAGAAATAAGATATTTACATTAAACAAAGAAAAAAATATTGGAAACATCTATCAATGTTAAAAGGAATTCTTCAAAACTGCAACAGCTAAAATGTGAATGAAAATATGAAAAATTGTGCTATAGTTCAATCAGGTACGAAATCAATTAAATCACATTTATCACATTAAATCTCACTGTTGCTGTACTGACTGACACATTACTTTGACAACCAGTAGCCACTCCAATTGAAATTTTCTGAATTGTTGCTTTAAAATTTACCCTGTACCCAGAACTATTTTTAATTCTCAATTAGCACCTTCCTCTGAACAAATGTCAGAAAGATTTTTGGTACGATACTGCAAACTGTGTTAAAGACTACCTTGTGGCATTGAATTATATTACTTATTTCATGATTCACTGATAAGATGCAACAAGAAGCTTTGCAGCATGATGTCAGTGTGCTGCTGCTGCTGGAAGTCAGAGTTTCAACCTACTGTAACTCATCTTAAAATCTTTTGTGCAAACCTAATGAAAACATCTGTATAATTTCTTTCAGCCATCATATTCTGAGTTTGATATAAGTGGAAATGTGCTGGGACTGATCTTTAACCAAGGCATGATCTGGTAGGTGTGGCAAAGCATGCTGTTTCTGCAGGATGGCAGGATTTATCTGTATCTGTGAAGGGTTCCTCTGAAATCCTGATCACGTCCCATTTCTTTAATTCGACGGAAATGTAATGCAAATATATACCAAACTCTGGTACAATGCAATCAGTGGGGACACTTCAAACCTAGTTCTGGGATAAGATTATTGGACCACATACATTTGGATTTTGCACTGAGTTGATTAGACCAACCAACAAAAAGCTGCACAGATTAATCTTATGCTTTTGTTGACTGACTGCTTGCTGCAGAGTTTTGCTTTGAAATTTAGCCTTTCAACATACCTTACCGCTCTTTTCCCATGTTCCTATGAAAAAGGTCTTAAAAAAAGTATTTATACTATTTACTTATTTATTTATACTTTAAAAAAAGTATTTATACTTTCTACATGTACAGTTACATGAACGTGTAAACAATGCTACTGCTGCAGCATTAGTCCTTAGATGTAGATGAGAAAATATCTAGGTTTTCATTCCATTTTTGGACTTTACATGACTGGTAAGGAACACCAGCATGTAGAGTTCTCATGCAAGATGCTCAGTCTTCCTCATGAACTGCTCTCTGCAAGCACTGACTTCTCAGTTCTTGCCAAGGTCTAAGTTTTTACACTTAATACAACTTTGTTGAGCAGGCTTTTCATGTGGTGAAAGCCCTTTCTTCTGTAAAGCCCTTTATTTTTCATTGAAGATACATGAAAAGAGGAAGAAGATATATAATACAGTCTGTCATTTTTCTGTACTCAAAAGGTATTTCCAACCCCAATGTAAACACATTTCCTGTTTTTAAATAGAATGTCAGAGGCACTCGGGGCAAAGCAGCTTAGCTTGATCACCTTATCAGCTGATGACATGGGCAAGGATTAAGGAAGCAGGAGATTCCCGATCTCTTATATTCTCTACCATTTGGCCAGGAAAATTAATTTAGCTACTCTTAAGGCAGCATGACACAAGAAACAAGGTGTGATAAAAATAATGTGGTGCCTACTATTTCATGTCATAACCATGCAACTGTGTATAATAAGGAAGAAACATATTTAAAAGAGTCAATAAACAGATTGTTGGCATGAAACACTAAAAGACCATGGAAACAGAAGTTATATCTAGCTGTTTATATCTAGCTGTTGGAGCTGGTAATACCTACTTTTAGAGCTGTCCTTTTTTACACAACACAAGTGAAATGCTACCTAGACAAACTAAGAGTGAATAATATTTCATCAAGTGATCATTTAATTTGCAAAGAAAGAGGACTTTGAGAGAAAAATTCCTACAAAAAATTCTCTCAATGCACCTTAAGTTCTTTAAAAAAGACCAAAGAGAAAAGGCCATTAAAAAAACCCCATCAAGTTGGTTGTATAAATTTCTGAGTGCACAGTGTTTATGGCTGTAAAAGCACATTGACAGAAGGAATGGGTGGCATACTTAGAAGAAGACAGAAGTCCTATAACAAAGTGGTTATTTTAAAAATTTCCTTCTCCTCTAGGATGGGATCGTTTTATGCTCCATGTCTCCCAGCAATCAATGTGTTCCGCCTCCACACATCCATGTACCTGCAGTGCTGGGCGGTGATGTGCTGCAATGTTCCCCAAGAAAGGGTCTTCAAGGCCTCCAGATCCAACAACTTCTACATGGCTATGCTGCTTTTCATCCTCTTTCTCTCCACACTGCCTGTTGTGTACACCGTTGTCTCCATCCCGCCATCTTTTGACTGTGGTCCTTTCAGGTTCTTTGCATTCTATCTCAATTTTTTGCAGTTGTTGTAAGGAACTGCTTCACCGCATCACAGAAAATGATGCAGTAATGAAAAGTGCCTCTATAAAAAGCATTAGCACCTGATATGTTGAATGTTTAATTGTTATATATTTCTCATTGTGGCTAATTCCTGAAGGTGGAATCCTGGTAAACTGAGTAATTATTTAGAATTTTTTTTCTGAAGTGTACAACAGAAAATACTTTATTTTTTGTTAATTTTAATGTAAATAAAGTATCATTACTGCTGCACTGAAGAAAAAATATTCTTAAGGAGTAGACCAGTGACCTGTTGTGCTTGAAAGAGATGGCTTTTACGAAGAGTCTGTAGGAAGGGCATATTAGAATGTGTGACGGTGTGCTAAATGTACTGTGATTCAGCCTTGGAATGCCATAACTCACTCCAACCTGCAGAATTTCATGTGTCTGTACTACCACTGTGTAGCTGAATTTGTTTCTGAAGTCTTCAAGACCTCCATTTTCCTTGGTCCCTTCTAAACATTTAGGCCTGCCCTGCAAACACACGCCTCGCATTCAAGCTAGGTTAGATTTTGCCAAAATTTCTTCTTCTGTGCACACTGCCTGGAAAACCTAGGATCATTTTCATCATGATACATCAGATACAATTATGTGAGTTGTATCCCATGACAACAGGCAAGATAAGAAATAAAAAATCTTAGAAGTCTTTAGCCTTTATTTTTGAACAAAATATTAACAAAGCAAGAGTAGGAGAATAGAAAAAGAGACATTCTGGTTGTAATGAAAGGTTTAAATAATACATTACTGTTGTGAGTAAAATGACATCTGCATGATCCCCAGTGCACTTTGTAAAGGAGCAGAAGTCTCACCATATCAAATCTGGACAAAGGCAAAATAACAAGGATTGTCATTGCAATAGTCACAGTTTCCTAAATAGGAGAGTCACATGACATAACAAAAATACTGATGAGACAGAAATGTGCTTGAATTTAGAGAAGAAATTATAACAAAACAAGAGACACAAGGTTTTTTTTTATTTGAGTCATAGCAAAAAAATATTGAGGGAGGTATTTGATATCAGATGTGAGCAGCAGCAGTTATTGGAATTGGGTATTAATGAAACTATTAGATCACTCTTCAAAACGAGAGCGACAATGCTTGCCACTTTTTCTCTGTTATGTCCAGAAATATGTTGTTCTTCATCAAAAAAGTGAACCCTCAATGTAACTTAATGGGGAGCACCTGATGAAGGTTCATTCAGCCTCAGTGTAGGTAATGCTACAGCTGAACAGCCAGTGAATAAATACTGGTAGTGCATGGCTCTACATTTGAAAAAGAAAGCATTTTCCTGTTGGTAGTGCAGTGTCTCATCCTTTTTTGAAATTTGTAAATCTCTTGAGGTTTAGCTTTGGGTTTTTTAAAATTTTTTATTTTAGTCCATTTGTTAAAGTAACATATGCAACTCAACAGAGAGCTGCCAGGAACAGGGAAGACAGGACAGAAACAGCAATATTGTAATAGAAAAAGCTTTGTGCATGCTGGGGAGAGCAGAGAATGGAATTTCTCATCTACTCTGAGTGGGCAGGGAAAGTAAAGAGAAAAGATGGGTCTGAAGAATTCTACCTCAACATTTTTGTTACCTAGAAGGGTGTAAACATTGAGAATGAGTTAAGACCCTTGTGTCAGAAAGTTCTTTAAAAGAACTGAAAAGCAGTGACAGAAGACTGCAACGACTGGCCAATCAGGTGGCAATTTGGTGACAATTCCTACAACCAAGTAAAACTACCAATTAGAATTGATACACAGAGACCCATTTTGGCAGTCTTGTCCAGGTAAAAAATGTCGAACTCTGCGTCTGAGGCACTGCCAAAGGCAAAATAAACAGAAAGGGACTTTTGGAACATCTATTGCTACCCTTCTGAAGAAAAATAATCTAGGGAGAAAATACTATCTCGATAAGCTGGCCATGGAACAATTACATATGAAGGTCATTAGCTTACAGCAACAATAACAAAAATATCTGGAAGCACAGCCACTGGCTTGTGTAGCATTGGTACACACTGAAGAAAGAGGAGAATCAGGCTGAACAAAAAACAATTGCAAGCAGACCACTTTTTCCTTGTCAACCACAAAAAACGGGATTTGAATTTTCCCCCATGTCTTCACGGAGCACAGATAGCACTTCACTAAGTGGTTGGTGGTATGGAGTTCACAATTCATACACTGATTCACTGAGGAATAATCTAGATGGTAACTGCCAGCAAAATCTATTAGCATATAGTAACAATTTTGGTGTCTATGTTCCCCCTTAGAAGACATAAATACTACTTTAGACAGCATTCCTTTCAGAGGGTAAAGTCTTAAATAATGTCAATGTAGATTTTCTTGTCCTTTTCCCAAGGACATTGATGTGATTAGGTTATTTATTATAATTGCCATAATGCTAGCATATGATAAATTGTCAACTTTTCTGTTTAATAGTGGGAAGACTAGAATGTATGATGTCATAGGAGAAACTCTGGAGCTCGACTTCCCTTCCTGGTTTGGGAAGGTATTTGGTTACGCTTCTAACCCTGGAATTATCCTGCCCTTTATATTGCTGATGGTGTACGTATAGAATATTATCTCAATGTTTACTTTATCTAAGGTCTGCTAGGTTTTTCATTCTGACTCTTTCTTCCCTGAACATCTAATAAATGCAGTGCTGACTGTCCAGTGATGAGTGATTTGAAGAATTCACTTTTATTTGGCTGTATTTAGTGTACATTTGCAGAAAAGTTGATATCTCTTTTTTGTTCAATTGTTTTCTTTTTGCTTTAGTTATACTTTTAAAAAATGTCTGAAGTGCTATGACATTGATCAGCTTGTCTAGTATGCGGAACAGCACATCATAAATTCTCAGCAATTTCAATAGAAATATGAACATTATGAATCAGAGTTATTCTCAGTAACTTTCAGTGAACCTGATTTTTGGTGCCTTTAATTGATAAAGACTCTGTATTATTGGGACAGGGGTAAGAGACACGGTTTTGGCAACTTTTTGAAATAAGGTTAGTAGAGATTTTTGTGAGTGAGCCAGTAACTGGTAAAGAAAAATGACCCCAGAATATTTGCTCCCAGAAATTTTATTGAGTCCTGTTTCATCAAGACATTTTGACCTGCTGGGCTGGGTTGTTATATTTGGTCATTTAGCATACTGCTGAACTAAATGTTAATTCTATACAGAGATGAGCTTGGATTTAACTTTGCATTGCAGAACTGCAAGTAAATGTAGAGAAGATTACAGAATACAATAGAAATTACAGAAGGATTTTATATGAGCAACATGAACTTTTGAGACAAAATTTTGCCAAATTTTTCACTTAACAAGATATTCTATTTTAACTCCTAGCCATAAAGAGTAAGGACACTAAAAATAAAGAAAAAAAAAGAAAATACAAGGTAAAATCAGGCAAAGCAGAGGAAACAGCATATGCTGATTAATTATTTACTGCTTATGTCAATACAAGATTACATAGCAGGTTTTTTCTTATTAAATTAGCATGGTGAAAATGACTAATTTCATAGAATTATCACAATAGTAATTCCATACAGTAAAGAATGAAAATGTTATGTTTTGTTTAGTAGGAGAAGGAGGTAATAATTTTAAAAAAAAAGTAACTATTATTTAGGTTGTTTTCTTAACAGTATTTCAGGTTGCTTACTATATTAGTTCAGAAGCTTTAAAAAAATGATTTACTCATTTTTAAGGCATGTAATGAGACTTAATTTTAAGTTTTATAAGCTATGCTATAGAAGTCACTTCATAGTTAAGCACTGCTTAATGAAACATCTTTCTTAATTACTATAAGATTGAATGTAGAATATTGATAGAATAATTTCTTTTGTTCCCCCCCCCAAGTAACAGCGTCTTTTTCATAATACAAGGAAGCACATAATTGTCAATTAAACACAATAAATGAGAAAAAGACACAGACCTTATATTATCACAGCTGTAATTGTTGCTGTAGGAATGTTTTGAGTTTTTATATTTAAACTGTTATCTAATACTAAGTTATTATTCTTCAAATTTAGCCTGAGTCTTTACTATCTCAACGCAACATCCAAATCGTACAAGGAAGCTAACTTGGAACTTAAAAAGAAGTTACAAAGTGTAAGAATAGAGCATTATTGATTTTTTGCATTTTACTAAGTATTAGAGAAGCTGTTCAGGTCACTGAAAGATGCCTTCTCTCTCCCTATCATTAGCAAGCAGAAGAAAATAAAAGAAGAAATAAACAAAGGGCACAAAAATCAAATGAGGAAAATCCATTTGAGACAGAAGCATCACAGGCAAAGCCTAAAGGAGACAAGCAAGATGGTAAGAACTGGTTTGAATGTCTCAGGATGTGGAATTCATGCATGTGCGATCCTAGTCTTCCTCCCTGCCCTGACTGCTTCCTTTTCCATAATCTCCTGAAACACCTCCACAATACTATTAGCCTAATCTCCAGCTCATATTTTTCTATGGCTCGTTTAAGAAATACTGCAACATAATTCTATACCCAGCAGCACCAAAGTAAAAAGCTGAGCTATAATGAACTGGAAATCCCAGAACTGCTGAAAAAAAAGCACTCAAAGCCTGATCTAAGCGTTAGTGATCCCTCTTATCTGTCACAAACCAGTCAAAGTATAAATCTTCTACCCTTCTGTTATATTTTGTTGACCCAGAACTACTCAGGAAAGCCTCTGCACCAGGTTCACCTGCGGAAGGTATAGCGAGAACACAGCCTGTGAGCAGCCCTTATCGGAAAGCCTGGCTGGGGCAGGCGGGTGTCAGTCTGTCCTGTTTCCCTTCCCTCATGGATGCATGCCATACAGCCACTAAACTGCCTCAAGCCTAGGAGAGAAACCCGGGTTAGAGATGTGCAATTACTGCCTTCATCACCACTGACAGATGTTATCTAAGTGCGCCCTTGAGCAAAGTCCCCACCTAGCCCCATGGGGGCCTTGCAGAAAGAACTAGATGGAAAATACAGCACAAAGGTCATGAAGGAGCACTGTATTACTCCAGGTTTCTGCAGGGGAGGCCGTCGCGTTCCACTGAGGGGAACGGCGAAGAGTTCTTTTAGAAACAAAATGGTCACAAACAAAATCAAGTCAGCCGAGACGAACTTTGTACCTGCAAACCGTTTATTGGTAGCGAAAAAACACAAAGAAAGAAGTGACCGCCGTGCCCGTGCCGGCGGCGCAGGGTGCGGTGGGCACGCTGCCCTTGAGGGGAGCCCGCGCAGCTCCCGACAGGCGCGGCCCCGCAGGCACAGCCCCTGCAGCCACGGCCGGCCGCACACACGGTGAGAGCCGAAGGGGCAGGACATCAGGGACCCGAAGGGGCAGGACATCAGGGACCCTGGACAGTGTCGCGACAGCACAGGCAGGTCAGAGGCAGGCAGGACGAGACGCGGATTGTCGGCCAGGGACACAGGCAGGCAGGACAGAGGCAGGCAGGACGAGGCGCGGATTGTCGGCCAGGGACACAGGCAGGCAGGACAGGCAAAGGCCGGGGAGGGCAAAGGAGGCAAGGCCAGGGAGCAAACCAGTGAGCGAGCCCCGCACTCAAAAAGCCCCAAAAGCAAAAAGCCCAGTCCCCAAAACACTCCCCCAGGCACGCCCCAAGCTCATGACACAGTTACTTTTTATACCCCCGGCCCCCCCCCAAGCCCACCTGCTGGCAGGAGACCACTGGCTCAGTCCGGCCTTGCACTGCAGGCCGTGGGTGGAGACCTTTCGCCATCCCATTGCAGAACCTCTCTGGAGCGTGTCTGGTGTTCCCTTGCTGACTCCTTGGCCCACCTGAGATGTGAAATTGTTGCCAGGCAAAGTCCCCCCCCGAGACAAGGCTTTCCTGCAAGTGGCACATGTTCAACCCTTCCCCCACCATGCCTCAGAGGATCAGTGTTGAGACAAAAATCCAAACTGAGATGGCTCCTCACACCACCCTGGGTCTCAACACTGGTTGTCTGGTGGTAACAGTATAGAGGGGAAAAGTGGGAGAGAGAGAGAGGGAGAGAGAGAGAATAAAAAGCGTCTAAACAACTTGGGTGTCTTACATATAACATCAGAACTACATGATTTACATATCCACAATAATTATGTCTACTCAGCCACATCAGGTTGGTCACTGTCACACTGAGGTATCCAGGGAGGATAAATTCAACATTCTGTACAATTTTGGGAGCCTGCTAGACTTGTGTGTTAAGTTCACCAATTGATAATGCGAGCCCTGAAAACTGAGTAGTTAAAATTGTCAGCCTACAAGCAATACATAGCTTGAAAATTATCCATTGACAACACCCACAGCATATTTACAAATTCCAAATACAGGTAATGCAAACAATTCACTTTTGTTCCAGTTAATTATGCAGTCAGTCCAATTAGTACAGTCCAATCTCCCACAGGGGCCCCAGGTCAGGCAGCTGATGGATTTCCCGGTCAAGGAACTTCTGACTTGCATGCTCATTTGTTAATTCTGTCCTCCAAACACATTTCAGACAGCAAGAAGGGACAGGATGGCAATGAAGCAAAGAACACAGCCCAGCCACAAGAAGCCAACTCCTCTCAGCATCCTGGCCCTGCCCTGAATGGCCACTATCCCGCACAGGGCCGAGGAGGAAACCTTCCTCCACCATCCATAGCTGTGACAAGGCCACCAGGGCCCAGGAGGCCTGGAGTGCCAGGCTATCCACCTGGGAATCCGTGCATCCCAGGAATGCAGCCGGGAATGCCCAGGGGTCCTCCCATGTACAGATAAGGAGCCTTAAGGACACTGTAATAGGATGAAGAACACTGAAGGAGAGAAGAGTGATCCTAAATCCAAGCACCCTCCTGTAAGTGCAGAACCCCACTATGTTTGTTGTAAATCTCCATGTGCATTGAAGTAACCCATGTGCTTCAGTTTTTTGCAGCATGGGAGCTTCAGAAGAAAACATGGCATGTGTCTTCTTGCATTAGAAGGCATTTGTAAAAATGTGCTGCCTGTATCAATAAATTGCTAAAATTACATATTTTTATTGGGGATACTTGTTAGAAGAATGCAAAACAATTTGTATTCAGTTGACTTTTCTTAAAAGCTTGAAATTGTCTCCCTAATATATTTTCCTTTTCCTCAGGAGAACATTTTGCTGAAAACACAGCTGTGTATAAAGTTTATGAGAATCAGTTATACTTAAACCCTGCATACGTTTTATTCTCTGCAGGTCAGATATGCTTAGCCAAAGTTTTCAGATAGTACATGGGAAAACTAGGACCAAAACATGGGAAAGCTGCATTATTCCATCTAAAGTCTTTGTGGAAGTATGAAAAAGGAAAAAAAAAAAAGCAATATTTTACCTGTTACTATGAAGAAAATGTAGCTCCTATTACAGTTCCACTTTTAGCTAGTAACAGTTTTATCACATTCTTTAAGTCTAGAAATAAATTTTAAAAATCAGAGTGGTAAAAGAATATCTCCTGTGCAGGAAAACATATTTGGGGAGTAGAGGTAAGACAATTACAGAGCAATTTTACCTAAATGCTTTAGTGGCATATAGACACTTGACACTGCATAAGAATGTGTACTGTATAATCATCTCTGAATTTATGGCTGGATATACATGTATCTGTCTCTATATAGTCCAGGGTGGAGCAAGTTATTGTTCTGACAAGTCTTGTGGAAATAGATGTAAGCAGCATAGATGTAAGCCCAGGGGCAAGTTGATCTTACTTATTCCAATAAGAAAAGTTGATTTTTATGTTCTGATCTTATTTCCTCTTTCAGAACATTGGTTTTAATAATTAAGGCTTTCAAATGTAGTAACAACAAAATTGGTCAACTGACTGTCTTCTAAAAAATAAATGTGATTCCATTGAGGGCCTTTAGTATAACAGAGGTTAATTTTATATAGTAGAAAATCTTAACCATATCATAGTATAAAACAAATTTGTGACATAAAACAACCTTCATCTAATTAAATTGTGGAATTTATTAAGAAAAGGCTTATACGCCACCCCCCCCCCACAGTCTATGTTTCCCGTTCAACCGCAATGATCCAGATACAGCTTCCAGCTTGAGCAGTCCTTAAATCAATTGCCAGAGCCTGGAAGGATTAACCAAAGGAAAGATCACTTTATACTTGACTTGACTCTTGTACTGCTTCTGCTAGATGCATCTGCAGCTGGGGTGCTGTGAATCTTACATTTTAAATTAAAGAAGGTACAGATAAATGCAGTGTAAGTTGTTTCATCTTCTCATTTGTGCACTTCAGACTCATGGGAAAAAGAAAATAATTAAAATTGTTTATTAATTTGAAATTTTCTAACAGGATTAATTTTTAAACTGCATGTCTCTAGCTCAGAAACATAAGATTGACAGTAGTCTTATTGAACCTATGCATAGGACCCAGTATTCTAATGTTTTCATGCTTTTAAGATAAAATTTTTCCTACAAGCTAGGCTTGATCTATCCTGAAGCAATGATTTGCACAGAGGTTTTAGCTCATTGTTTGTTACCTTTCCATGATAAGAAAACTCTGGATATTCCTTAGGAAATAGATGATTTTTAATAGAAAATTGAAGAACCTCAGTTTAAAGATGTTTTATAGCTTGATGATCCTGCTGAGTTTTTCAAGAGGTGTTGGAGTAAATTAGAGTTGTAAAGTACTTTTAATGCAGTCTGGTTCCCTAAAATGTAAGGGGATGTTTACATCACATACAGACACCTTAATAAGGATTCCTTGTTCTGCCAGGAGTGAAAATTTTCAGTGGATGTTAAAGGCTTTCTCATTGTTAATGGGTTTAGTATTTCATTCTGTGGGATTGATCATCTGAATGGAAGAGAGACGTCGCAAAGAATCCACCAGCTGAAATTATTCTGAGGAACTTTCTGTTAGATCTGTATTCTGCATTGATTTTCAGTTATCAATGTATTCTCAAAATACACCTGTATATGCAGAGGTGAGCATGTACTAGCCAATATGAATAAAAAGTGAAGCTACATGTTGTTCGTCAGGCCCCTGTGACTGAAAAGGAGATATTTATTCTTATTCTTGGGTACTTAAAAGTAAAGGTATTTTATCACTCTGTTTTGTGATGCAGTGATTTCAGTACAACTTAGAAATGTTGCTAATGCTAGGATGCAAATGTATTACCAGTGTCATATTTGGGTGTAAACATTCTCTGTGGCGTTTTTACTTGTATTTACATTTTTAGAAGTTTCAGGTTAGTGTAAAAAGCTGAAAAATGTTTTGCATTAATAATTATTCAAGGTGGGAATAAATGTAATCTCCCTGTGTGTCTGAGGAGCAGCTGAATGTACTGATCTGCATTTAAGGTTCTGATTATTTTACTCTTCTTAGCATGATGTTTTAAAGAAAGGAGCTAGTATATGACTTCAAAATATTTTGCTTTCTTTTGAGATATGACATCTCAGTTGCAGTGCATAGTCATAGAAAGTTAAGAATCACATCTGTTGGAGTGTTAATAAAATAATAATGAAAAATAGTATTACACACTTTGAGGCTTTTTTTGGTCATTGACTTTTTATTGAAATGTTTTGTGCATTGTTACATAATGGTCTGTTCTCTTAATGTCACAGGTATGTAAATTTTCAAAAATATTGGTGGTTTAGTTTTGAAATTGCAAAAGGAAAGAAAATTTCTCATACTTGTGATTGATTTTCCATTTAGATCCATTCTTACATGGATCTTATACTATTCTTATAGATATCACTGGTATCATACACCACTAATGATGTGTGCAGTAAATAATGCTCATCACTTACCATTTGCCTCCTTTGTCTGTGTCCTTGCCAGGTCTCCACAGTTGTAGAGAGCTTTTAATATTTCACATTTTTAATCCGCTGTGAAGAACTTAATAAAATGATAGAACCAGAACATTTTTTCCCTCTTTTTCTTGGAAATAGATAAGAAAAAAAAAAATCCATGATGTAATTTGCAGTAAATAATACTTACAACCAATTGTCTCAAAATATTGGATCAGGAAACATAGCAGTTATATTGGAAATATTTAAATTGCATGATTCTTAGAGCAAATAGTTTTCAATCCATATAAATTTTACCCATCAAAAGTATAATTTAAAAAAATTGAGCTTTCTGACTACAAAATGGTACATGTAGTTATCTCAAGTGATTGATCCACAAACTAAAAACAACTTTCATGCAGTAAGCTATCCAAAAGAGAGAGAACTGGCTAAGAGAAGATTAGGACAATTAATTTGCATCACTGGTAGTGAATGTGTCTTGAATTTTTAAGATCTGGAATAAAAAACTTTTTTAAGACATGGAAAAATTACTAGAAGAAAGATAAAAAGTGATGTGTAATAATTGTAGGAAACAAAATCTTCTAAAATAATTCCATCAGTTCTTAAAGTCTGAAGGCCAATTCTTGAGCAAAACACCAATATCCTCTGGAAAGATCATATCAATCTAAACCATAGCTTATATAAAGTAATAATCTAATCCTTACAGTGTGAAAATATGTAGCAGAATGTCATTGGAAGTAACATGAAATTAACTTCTTTCTAATGAAAGTAAATGTGATATGTCAAAATTTTTTTTTTTATTTTTTCAAATCAGCTAAAAACTGCTCTGCAGATAAAGCCATAAGTCCAGATGTTTTGGATAAAAGATAATTTTAGAAAGTCTGCAGGTGACACTCACTTGTTTAAAGGAGTCATATATAAAACACTGAGGACATTTCCCCCGAAAATTGGTAAGCCTGGTAAGCTTGTTGTTATGATCTGATTAGTGAGTGATTGAGGAGTGATTCAGCCTCTGCCTGAATTAAAGTGCTAACAAAACCATATGTTGAAGTAAATAATATCACAGGATCACAGAAGAAGATGCGTACATGGATTTTGTTTAACACTAAATATGAGGTAGAGACATAAAAAGAAATAGAAGAGAGTTGGTGGGGTTGGGGATGGGGAGAGAAAAAGACAGATGAAGCTGAAGATACCACCCATGGATCCAGGGGCATCCCATTGGTCCTTCTTCACCCTGGGCTTCTCATTGGTGGGGATCCAAGAACTCTTCTTCAGGGGTGCCACCTTTATACATTCCAAGTTTTGGGTATCCATGGGGTGGTAGCAGCGGCTGTTCCCATAACTTGGTGTGGTATGTATATGAGCAGTTGCTTCTTTTCCCACAGTCTGCCACACTGGGAATTTTTATCTGGATACATTAACCCTGACATACTAATCAGATCTCACCTCTCCAGGTCTGGAATTAGTCCCTTCCTGTCACAATTTTTTATCTCAAGTTCCTGTGGTGGTCTATCTTATGGCATGCTCTCTCTTTGGCCTTGACAGTGTTTTGAGATACAACCATTTTCTAAAAGTCCTTACAAGTGTAAATAACTAAATTTAAAGTCTCAAAAACCTCTGACATAATTATAAAGGCATATTCTTGTTACCAGTGT
This sequence comes from Acanthiza pusilla, assembly GCA_036630365.1. Taxonomy (NCBI): domain Eukaryota; kingdom Metazoa; phylum Chordata; class Aves; order Passeriformes; family Acanthizidae; genus Acanthiza; species Acanthiza pusilla. The sequence goes on from JAXCHO010000095.1 coordinate 4,311,787, forward strand.
AACCATAACACCCCTCTGGCACCTTCCAGTATCTCTGATGATCACACGCAACAATGATGCTGAAGGACCATAAATCAGCTATGTTCTAGCTGCAGCAGATTTAAAAAAAAATATATATATATATATATAAAAGTGTTTGTTTATTGTCCTGTTTTTAAGAAGCAGTTTCTTACTGTCAAGATCGGCCTCAGTCCTACCAGGCAAAAGCAGACTGACAGTTCTGTCTGTGCCACTGCTGCTCTTGTGTGCATCACGCAGATGGGTATTCTCAGTTTGTAAACTGTGCTCTCTAATATTATCTGCCAAAATAAGCTCCTTGGCACTTGGTGTTTCCTATCCTCAAATGAACTTTGCTGCCGAGTGGAAAGCAAATATTCTGTCGTTTCCACAAACAGAGGAAAGTGGCATAACATGTCTTGGAAGTGACATACTCTGTGGCATGGTGACAACTTACTATAAATAACAAGCTTTCAGAGAAACTTAGTGCCCACCATCTGCCTGTATAATATGATGCTACTTTCATCACCAGGCAACACTAGGAGTTAATCTATCTGTCTATCTATCTATCTATCTATCTATCTATCTATCTATCTATCTATCAACAGCAGATGTCCTAACTTCCAAAGCATATTATATGTTAATATCTGGTCTCCTCTCCTGCTTCAGTATTGCCTCCCAGGGATTTTCTAAAAAACCTGTGATTAAAGCACATTGTCCGGGCAGCTCCCTGTTGTCTGGAATCAAAAGAAAAACTTTCCAAACAATATTAAAGTGGTAATATAAAGAGCAGTTCTTTGATGAAAGCTTTCAGGTGTGCAAAATATCACTATATGTGCATGCACTCAGTTGGATTTCTACATGTTTTATGAATTTAATTAGTTAGTATATCTAGCAAGTACATCCAATAGGAGACCGGTTGTCCTAGTAGCCCACTCTTGGAGAGACTGCAAGGGGTTCTTCCTCCTATATTTTGTTATGGCTCCTAAGTCCTGGTGCAAAAACAGGGTGTCCTTGTTTGAAATGCTTTTCTTGAAAATAAGATGAACAAAATTTCAAGAAGATGGCATTAATTCTGTGAGAAAGGGTAATCTACTATTTTAAAGTGTAAGAAAATGTTACAAATTATACAACTATAAATCAGAAATCTGCAAAATTACAAATATATAAAAATACATATAAAAAGCAAAAGATCTTTAAGCGTCATCCTCTCTACCCCAGCCATTCCCTCTGCATCAGGGTGCTGAAGACACTGGGAATCCTAGTCAACAACTTGTGGGCCCCCATCTTCTAAAAATTGCCCTAAATCAAGGAGGAATTAAATCTCTGGGCCGTCTCCTGGCAGGTTCCTTCAGTGGTGATACAAACATATCATTGCCAATACAAGAGCTGCCTCTAGCCTTGACTTGGTCTCTGGTTTGGTTTCCCTTTGCACCAGGGTTTTAGTGATACTGCAGTGGAAGGTTGCAGCAGGATCGATGAAGAGCAGACAGATACTAATGAGAGGAGTGAAGTGGCTTTCTTTCCCTTCTCTGTGCCCCATTGTGGTGGTGGCTGTAGTTCTACCACCCTGGTGACAAGAGATCATAATCCATCATTTATGTTTTAATTTAGTAAACAGTTAATTGACTGCAGAAGGATTCCTGGTGTTCCCACTTTTTAAATTGCTGAATTTAAGTTGATTTTAGCTTACTAAAAAAAGTAAAAATTATTGCCTTCATCTGCCTAGCCACTTTTTAAATTTCCGACTGTTTTACGTTGTGATATTTGCTGACTACATGATGTCCTGAATTATATGTGAACATTTGAGGTAGCTTAGCCTTTTTATCAGTTTGTGAGGCTCCCACTGCAAAGCTGCTCCAAATCTAACTGGGATCTTTGAGAGCTACTAATAAGTGAGCATCTAGGTGTGTGAGTACCTCACCATTAGTTTCACACTGATATGGCCCATCTGATATGTACTAATCTATTACGTGTATGCATAATAAGAAATGGTTTTAAAGCTTACAGTGAAGTAAGAAGTGCTTGCTTTCTTCCCTTGCCTTCCACTTGCCTGAAAAAAAAAAAAAAAAGAAAAAAAAAGGGGGGGGGGGGGAAGAAGGAAAATTACATGTGCCTTGGTCTTCTCTCCAGTAGAGGTCAGAACAACATAAGATACTTCCCAGCATCTGTGTGAGTAACTGCCTTAGCAAAGAAGAAATCCTTACTATTTGGTCCTGTAAAAGCTGACAGATCTAAGGCTGCTTATAAAGTTTCAGATCAACTGGGAATTTGCAGAAGTGCCTGAAATCTGGAAGACGCATGCCTTTATAACTGTTTAACTGTTGGTTTGCAGCAATATATAAAGAAGTGCCTTGTACAATAAACTTGGCTTTGCTTGCACCCGACAGAGTCCATGCCTCAGTGTCACCAGTGTCAAATCTCTGACACCAATTTTTCTCAGTGCCTTTTGCCTCTCCAGGCAATAATGCTACAGCAACCTGCTCTGTAGATGGCACTTTCTCCTTTTCTCATGTTTCACTAGCAACAAAGCATCCCTGTGCCAGAGATAGACTCCAGAACCCAGAGGTTATGGAGCTATTCCCTGAAAATGCAGGAAACTCACTGCAAGCTTGTGTCCTATGTGTAGTTACCTATTATGCATCAGAGTTTTGCAATTGTTAGCTGGGTGCTTAGCACACAAGAGTTTTCAGATTTATTTTCAACATCCTTCAAAAGCTCACTTGGATATTGACAGCTCAGGATACCTCCTGGAAATGTTCACAGACAACTAGGATGCGTTACAGGTAACATTTATGTTATTTTGTCCGTCACCTAGGAATTCCCAGGTGTGTTCTAGGAGAGATTTCAATGAAGAGTAAAAACAATATTAACTCATTTGTACTGCAGCTCTACACATAATTTATATGGGATTGTGACATAAAATGTGTGATTTTCTCTCATGCAGATCATGAAATAAAGACTATTTCAATCCTTGGTTAAAATGGGACTGTTTTTGTTCTGCAGTAATTATATAATTTACATTCATGTGCTGTTGCACTGACAGATGAGGTAAGTTAAAGTACTGTTGTGCCATCACCTCCTTGAGGCTAGGAACATTTCCATTATATAAATCCTTCTGTAGGTACTCTTTTGACAGATTATTTTTCTTCATAAATAGATTTTTTGTTGGTGTTGAGGAAGAGTTTGCATTGCATTATGGCAAAGGAAAAATGTATTTACCATGAAAAGAAAACAAGACCCATCTGTCACAAATGTCATAGCAGTAGAAACAGGTTTTACAGATTTCCAAAACATTCTTGAAATTCACATTACTAACTGCATCAAAGATTGAGCTGATAGAGCTGAAAAACATCCTACCCATTAGTAGGTTGTCTGTGGATGATTCTGGTCTTTTGTGCATCTATTTTATAAGTATCGGCAAGAAAGGAGAATATATAGTAAAATAACACATAAACTGTTTGTTCTACCTTGCTTCATAGGTTCACCAATGGCTTCTTCTCCTTTGCTAGCTATGGAGTATCACTGTAAATATGTCTGCAGTCATTTCAGCCTTAATGGACTTGAATTTCTGTTGTCTAATATTAAGTATGAATCTCTGAATTATGGCAAGTGTGTTCTGTGTAATTTTTTTTCTCAAATCGAAATTCTTCATATGTATGTGCTGATCTCTACTCTTCCTAGAATTGTGTTCCTTAAGGAAATCTGTAAGGAAGATCCATAAAGCTTAGGACCTGGGCTTTTTAGGTGATGGTTTAAAAATATCATGGGGATAGAATGTTTAATTTACTTTTGCTTTCAAATATTGTGACCAAAAATGCATTCTAACAAATGCTGGAACTTCGTATTTGCCCAAATTTAACTGCTTGGTAAATAATATGAGACATTTTATTTCTGTCTCTACAAAAGTTTAACTGTGTTCTTCTGCATCAAACCCCTACTGACAGTGCAGCTTTTCTCTTGACATAGAAATATATTCTCTCAGTAAGGAAGGAGTCTTGATTTATTTTATATTTTTTTCTCCTGATTTCTTTCTCAAGCTTAGTTTTTTTAAGTCCATAAACGTTTGGGGAGACAAAATCTTGTCCACCTTTTTCTCTGATTATTATAAATGAGATTTGACCTTGCAATTGTGGATTTTACCAGATGATTGTAGTTCACTATCACACACATTCACAGGTTTGTGCATCAGTACTTTAGAGAAACAAGCTTTCTCACAGAGAGCACAATGACAAAAAAGTAAACAGATTTTTTTTTTGTTTAATTATGTAATGTCTTATTTATACAGCAAGAATTTTAGTTTTAAATATTTAACTTATTTCTGGATTCTCTAAACTGATGTACTCTTTTTTCTGTTCCCACATTTTTTTGACATTTCCCTGCCTGAATACCATTGTTATTAGTCTCACCTTCAAAATAATTTATTACATGAACAGTTCAACACGAAGATTAATTTTAATGATTTACATTTGCTTTAAGTATAAAAGAGTTAGAGTGCATCTTTCAGACAAAACCATGCTTTTGGAAGTTAAAGCAGTAATGTCATGCAAGCAGTCCTGAGCCAGTAAAGTACCAGACTGCAATGAAGAACTTCTGTACAGAGCAAATCAATGATCATAGGAGATGTTTGTCTGAATGACATGGATATCTGGAGCCATCAAAATTAATGGTAGTGACAGCTGACATCCCTTAAAATATTTGGTATAAACAATCTCTTAGTAGATGAGACTGAAATTTTTGTGTAGGCTATGGAGTGATCAGAGTGGTCTCTGTTATTGACAAAGCAGTGCCAGTCTAGACAATTCTGAATTGTGAAAGAATTGAAAAAGAAAGAATTGTGAATGAATTGAAATGTGGAAAATGTCAAACGCTGCTAGATCTGGTGGTTATGGACAGTTTTTGACTCTAGGAATTAATCATTTTAGTATGCAACTGGCTTCTCCCATACAGGTCTTCATATGACATGAAGGAAGTCCTAATGAGCTGTGAATCTCTACAGATGCTTTCCAGCTGTATTAGTGCCATAAAACCTGCACACAGAAATCTGCATCAAACTCACCCCACTCTTCTCACAGGCAGCTGCTTGTGTGCTAGGGAAGTAGGCACAGAAAGGGGCAATGAAACTGCTGTGACCTTGACCTGGACAGGTATGTTTGGTGTGAAGGAAAAGGCATATGTCCCTTTCTTCCTATATGTCTAGTCTGTCAAAATTTTAATTTTTATAATCTCCTTTTAGGAAATAAAATTTTGCCATGTTCTGTTCTTCTAAATGTACTCCATAATGGAGTGATTTACATAGGACCTCCAATATGTGCATCTGTTGCACAGGATTAGTACTTAAACATAAGTTTTTCTGTCAGTGAAGTATAAACAGAAAAAAAAGGAATTAGATAAATAGTGTGTGCAACAAACACGTCTCATAAAAATTTATTAATTTGGATAAATAAGGTTTAAAAAGTGTCTTCCAAGGTCCATAAAGCATATACTTAAGCAGCCCAATTTCTAGCAGTAAAAAAGCCAGTGGAGGTTAGCTATAAAGCCTATATATTCTCAGAGGTAAGGAAAAGTGAAAGATATAATGTTGAAGGTTTTACAAGGGCTGTCTTAATTAGTGGTGGCTAGTATATCACATACAGAAGAGGACACAGTGTAGGTGGTTCCTAAGATAATGACATATTGTCAGACATGATCTATTTTGTACCAGTGAATGCATGGACATTTTTCCTTTAGTAATTTTATTAAGATAATGTAGACCTCTCTGAAGAGGAGTACAGTGACACAGTGTTGGCTGAGGAAACCTATTGTGAGGGAAAACACATCCTGCTTTGCTGAGTGTAAGGTTTAGGCTCCCAAGATATTTTCTCATAGAGCTGGACCTCTCTTTAGAATTAATGGCATCCTTTTTTTTATTTAAAGTAGAATCATATCATTAATGCTGGAAGAGACCTCTAAGATCCTCAAGTTCAATTGTCTGCTTCTGTTTGTTTGCTGAGGTCTAGAGAGAAACATATGGAAACCTAAATTTTACATCAGAAAATCAGCAAAATGTAAGACATGAAACAAGCTGTTTATCAGACTGCAAGGTATCTTTAGCTCTGTAGAGGGGCTCTTTCAATTACGGCTAATTTGCATGTAAATAACTCCAAAATTTAATTTCTCAATCATATTAAGGGGAGACAAACAAAAAAGCTACATGTTTGGGTTTTTTTTTCTTACATGGAATTTATTTATGTGAGCTGGGAATGCTTCTTTCCTCTACCTCCTTACTGTTACTTTGACCATGGTTGGTTGTTCACAGGAATTTATGCCTCTTGAAGATTGCCATCAACATGGTGGATAATAAGGGCCAAAGATCCTTTATGTAATAGTCAGCTCTCTAACACACACAGAGCTTTGCAATGCACCGTGTTGGTCCATAGCATGAGTTCTAAAGTAGGTGCTGATATGAGTGTGCCTGGGACATATTTATACTCCAAATAAAAGGTTCACATGACACTTTTGTTTCATCACACTCTTACAAATTCTTTTTTGTTCTCAGGTGTAGGCAATGGTGGACAGTGTTGCTTGTTCTCCCTTGGTTCACTTATTTGCCTGTCACACATTTTTCCCTTCTAAAGGCAATACATCTGTAATATTGCTCAGATTTTGCTGGTCTCATTCTTGCTGTCACCACAGTGTATTATCGCAGTGTATTGTCACCACTTAGTTATAAGCATAGGTACCACATATTATAAGGAGATGTATTCAGAATGAATGTAGAGTCCGTATTGCTGGAGTCACCCACCAACATGCAAGAAGGCCATAGGTAATGCCTCAACAGTTTGTACCATTTGGCATGGTTTGATGATCAAAGGCACTGTTTTGTTTGCTGTGGCAGGATTTGTGCTGTATGGCTCATGCTCTATTATCAAAGTTTCTTAACAGTACATGAAGTTCTATACTCATAAGGTATATGAAAAAGGGATTTTTCTGTGCTGATAGTGAAAGGAAGGTGGCCAGGTGCAGTGCTGTGTTCAACAACTTAAATGCTTGTCAGAATGTATGAAATTGCTCTTTATGTCCAGAACCATCTTGGATTGGGGTGTATTGATCATTTGTAATTGTCAAGCTATTATTTAGTCATAATCTTATACTACACATAGAACTATAAGCAATATGAGAATATAAACTAAAATAATAAATCCTCTCATTGATGCTATCTGTTCTAAGTTTCTTCCTTCTAAAAAATCCTCAGTACTAATCATTTTTCTTGGGAGAGCTTGCTACTTCTGTTCTGCTTCCATCGAGGACAACCTTATGGTATTTTGGTTAATACTTCTGCCAAGTCTCTCTGCATTGCCTGCTGACATGTAAAAGCAGCTATGGTCTCTTCCTCTTGCATGGCCAGTTTATTATACTGTGTGTGTCTCATCTTTGTTTTTGCTCTCTGAGGCTGGTTTCACAAGCTGGATTTTCAAAAGTCAAATCACCGAATACTCAGTTCTGTTTTTTGGATCATTATGCCTGTCCAATTTTTCATGCAACATTATACTGACCGACTCAGTATATGTTGTGCTTCCAAATTTTTTACTTTTGTTTCCAGAGCAGTGAATTCATCAAGTCACTGTTTTTCTCTCAGCATAATAAAGGTTATAATTCAGTCCTTAGGACCTCCTACAAAGTTCACAGAGGACTATTATTTCCAAATTTTCAGAGACCTTTTTTTACTACTTTATTTTATAGTGGACTTTTCATAAGGAGTTATCTAAATCTCATGTATTAGTAGGGGAATATATGGAAGACAACATTAACATCAAGAGAACCATACTATGACTTGAATGAAAAGAGGGAGAGCAGAAGGATCGGGCAGTTTCAAAACAATCTGACAGCAAACAGGGTGATGAAGGGGCTGGAGAAGAACACTTCATCTATTAAAGTTCTTCATGTTAAATCTTGCAAAATTATAATGAGATTTTACTGGGAGATCTTTCAGAATTTCTGGGTGATTTTTATCTTTGCTTTCATTCCTCATCACACTCCTTCTGTTAATGCTCCCTTCCTTTTTCCCTCTCCTTCTTGCACTTGTGTTTTCTGCACTTATCTTGTGTGACCCAGATGGAATAGCCTACTCTTCTCCCCCAAAAACCTTTTGGCTGCCAAGTTCACATCTTTCAGATTCCTCCCTAAAACCTACTTCATCAGGGAATTTTTACTTTTTATCCAAGCCAGATGCCTTTCTTGCTCTGAATATTTTCCATATCTTTTCTTGTCTGTCTTAAGACCAGCGTATCTGCTAGTAAAGGATTATCAGTAATTTTCTTTCTTGAAACAGAATGAGAATTCCTTACAAATTCACTGTTTTGACTGAAATAGCCTTAGGGTCCCTCTATCCTTCTGTTGCCATTCAAAAGCTTCCCCTGTCTTAAAAAAACCAGTTTGTCAGAGGCAGGAAGGGGGGCAGGGATCACCTCACTGATGGTAAGACAATGGCTCTACGGACTCCAGATTTCTAGGACTTGCTTTTCTATGTGGTATAAAATTGCTTGAAACCGATAACTTTCCAATAAGTCTGAAAAATCGTGTCCTTGGTCATACTTCCATGAATATTAAAGGTGTATGTTCAATAGTGTTAAGGGGGTAGAAACAGAGTTCACTATAAAAATAAATAATTCCACTTATATCTGCTGGAATGTTGCTCTACATTATTTACCTAGACAGACATTGCCTTCAAGAACTATATGAAAAATATAATAGTTTCAAAAATAAAATAAAAATACAATAACTGCTGCTGACACTAGCAGTCAATTTTCAGAGGCCTTGAAAGGACATGCAACAAGCTCAGTTCTCTTGTTAAACTTCCTCTGTGAAATACTGACTACAACTTCACTAAAATTATGAGCAATATTTATATAGAGATCAGCTAGTGGTTTTCTCATGTTTCATTCCAGTAAGTTTCAATGGTGCTGCTTTGGCTTGTAATGGGAGTAACATAATAAGGATTCAGTCCCAGAAAGAAAAGGCCTTCTTACTTACCTGTGTAATATTTGCATAGTTTAAGTCCTCATTTGTTCCTGCACAGATCGCAAGTCACCATACCCATGTGCAGATGTAATTCAAAGACATAGCAAAGATATTTCGCCATCAGATGGAGACTCTAATGCTATGAACATAGTTACAAACACACTTAATTTTGAAAGGACATTTCTTTTATTCACAGAGTGATTGTGTTATTACTAATGCTGTGCATTGCTGAGAGAAATACGCTCCTGACTTTGGCTTTGAGTTGATAAACCGGCAGTTGAGGAACAAATGGGACTATATTCTTCTTCTAGCTTGGACATTGTCATATACTGTGGACTAAGTCAAACTGGACATGAAATTTATTGAGCCCTTGTTTGCCTCCTTCAAACCAGGACCAGGATTCAATTTCTTTGAAAACTATATCTAATGAAGTTATTTTAGAAGCATAAATGTGGGATTTGGAATAGACTCCTTTCAAGAATAGATAATGTAGAGGCTGTGGAGAGAAATACGTGTGCTGCAAATTTTATGTCTGGTTCCTCATGGAAAAAAGCATCCTAAGAAGAGTCACAGGGTGCAAGTCTGATCTGGGCTTTGTTTTATCTTATTAAAAAAAAATAAATTAAAAAGTGGCCAATGTATCCAAAAGAACAGAACCCTCTTTCCTTTCAATACTGTGCAAATTCTCTGTACTTCCTGCCTAAAAATTTGTGATGTGCTATGCCCCTATTAATGGGCAGGGCTTCTATTATGTACAGGGTTGTTTTTAAGGCTGAGCCTGTCTAACAAGAGTAGAATTGTGGCTCTGGGTTCAGTCCTGAGAGAATTCAAGCCTGTCAGTGTCAGGCTGTGTAATGGCTGTCTGCAGGCTGTCCCAGAGCTTTTGTGGTGGCTGCTGGTGCTGAGCAGCCATCAGAGGGTGCTGGCAGCTGAGCTGCTAGAGAATTGTGAAATGCTAGAGCTCAGGTTGTGATCAGCTTGGGATACCGATGCTTAAAGAGGGCCTTTATGAGAACAAACATCTATAAGAGAAAATAAGGAAAAAGGATGAAAGGAAACAATGGATTAGAGAAGGAAAGAGAAGGGAGGAAATTAAGTGCAAGTTAAATGCAGGTATTTGAGTACAGGAAAAGGTAGCAGGTATAAATCACAAAGGAGATTGCCTTCCCTCCCTTCTGCTCCTCCTTCTCTTCACTCTTTGTTTCTTCTTGTCTGCTAAGATTTGTTATACACTTACCACTGCAAAGCCGAGTGCTGGCTCTTTGCAAGTTGTCTCCTGTTCTGTGTTCACATTTTTCTTGTTGTAAGACTGGCAAAATGTGGGGGACTTTAGCCTTCATGTAGCAGATATAGTGTACTTTTGATAACCTGAACACACCAGTGGTTCCTCTCCCCAGTGGTAAACCGGCGTAATAGAAAAGACTAATGAAGGGAGAAGTCCTAGGTTTTGTAGGTGAGTTTTAATATTTTTTAACATTATACAGATTACATTCATGTAACATGAGGAACAACTTTAATAGTCTAAGATATATATCTAGAGAAACACAGAGAAGAGTTTCTGCGAACTACTCATAAGTGCTTTTGTTAAGGCCACAAAGAAAATGCAAGGAGAACTTGCCATCTAACACTTAAAAGAGCACATAAATTCAAGCTGTACTTTTAGAATATATGGAAAAAGGAAAATTTTCATAACTGCAGAGAACTACAACTGCAAATAAGAGTTGATATTTCTGAACGTGGCTTTTATAATGAGTTAGCTGTGAACCAGACATTAAAGATTTCTTTTCATAATTAATCACATTAATATTTTCTACACTATTCCTTATATTGTTGATGTATGAAGGTACCTCTTATACAGTCAGAAAGCAGAAAGGTTAATGAATCACTTGGACAATAAAACATTTAAGAATTCAGCCTTTTCAGATTCATTTGAAGATGTTGAATTCTGCACCTCAAGCAGCATTACGAGTTCTTTTGAGGGATTTTGATTGTGACAGTCTTAACTTCTGTGTATTCATGAAGTCCATATTCTCCCCTAGATAAAAGAGAACCAAGAGCAATATTTATGCTAATGCTTTTTAAATGAGTTTTGTTCTGGATGGGATTTTCAGTGGTACTGTGCAATTGGCCAGCTATATAACAAGCACACTGGACATATTTGGAAGACAGCTGTGCAGCTAGACTGCTGCTGGAGAACTTTTGAAAAGCTACAGCAGCAATCTTCTGAGAAAAATGGGAGAGTAATTTTATTTCTGTGCAAAAGAATCGTGTTTAATTTAGAGCATTTCTAAACTGGATTTCTGAACAGCAGATCAGGAACATGTTCAGCATGCTCAGCAAGTTATTTGTAAAGGTCTTCTGATGTTGAGAGTTTTCTCCAGAGTCAAAGAATGGTGCCTTCATCTCAAGTAAATGTGGGATAAAATTAATCTGTGATGACAACTCCTAGACAGTGAAGAACAGTTAAAATCTTTGACATTTTATGAGCATGTTTCACCTTTGTGTTTTCAATGATATGAACCTTGTCTGTGTTCCTAAATATTTAACATCTGACACAGTCAAACTATTTAGACGTAACTGATTGTTCTATAGAATAAAGGTTTTCTGCAGTACAATGTTACACGGTTCTCACTGCTGCCTTTTTAGATAGATATATAAGTAAAACAGAAGTCGGTGCTCAGGACACTTGTGCTGGGTGAGAATATTTACTGATTCCCTTCATTTTTCAAGAGGCATTTTGTCAGTATGTGACATTCAGTAGTTTAATTCATAGTGGTATTATCACCAAGAATTATAGACAGAATTTTTTTCTGGGGTTCAATCCCATCCTAATTTTTTCAGAGCAGCTTTTGCCCACAGATTTCCACTTCTCCTAAAAATGATTGACATATGTTTATAAATTTTCTCATCACAGACATCTATCTATTCTTTCCTTGTTCTTTGGTGAGAATATTTTTATTGGTCTGATAATTGTTACTTTGAACCAGAAAACTTTGGTAGCACAAAAGCTTAACTCCTTCAAAACGCACTGTTTTAGAGAACATTTTTAATAGTCTGTTATTTCCAGCAAATAAATCTAAAAAGTATTTCTGAAGAAGGCCTTAATTCAGAATTGATTATCTCCCAGTTTTTGGCACCCAGCAAAGGCAAAGCAATCTTTGATAATAATGGCCTAAATTATTGGGGGGTTTAATTTTATAGTTTTCCAAAGGTCTCAGCATTGGCTTGACTGTTTCCTTTGAAGTAGTGGGGGCTTTGCCATCAGAAGCAGATCATGTCCGGTGATGAGCAAGTATGAAAACATTAGTCTTTATCTCTGAAATAACTACATAAAAAGAAGCTCTGAAGCACGTCACCTACACGTATATTTTTAATCACTTCCAGAGTTTGTAAGAAGTGTTATGTGTTTGTCTTAGTAAAACAGAAAGCTTACACATAGTGATTTTTAATCATTGCTTTTAAAATAGTTTGTTCCCATATATATGGTATTTTAAACAAAGAATGAATGCAAGTAAGACAGAATATGATTCAAGTTGAAACTGGTCTAAAACTTAGAAGTTTGAAAGGATTTGATTTGTTTATAATATTTGTATGCTACTCCAAGTTTCAGAAAAAACAAAGGTCCAAAGACTAGAGAGGATTATTTTCACCGTAACTTTTTACCAAGTTGCCACATACTGTAAACACCTTGACGTCACAAACTTTTAAACTGAAAAATCTTGTTTAAATCAAGGATTTTGAAAAGTCTCACATTTTCAAAACCTAGCATTTAATGGGGATTTCACAAACTATCCACAGATTTATTGTAATGAAAATGACAATTTCTCTATATGTGCAAAAGCTGTAAACTATAAACACAATGATCAGTTTTGCTTATCAGTATACTGCAACAACAGTAGACTGCAAACTCGTCATTTTGAAAAAGTGTGCATCTAAAAAATTTTCCTATTTATTTTGAGAGGAATTGCTGGTTGACATTGCCTCTGGCAACATGATGACTTTGGACACTCCAGAGACTAATTTGACAAAATCTCAAACTGGACATCCTAGTTATGTGTAATTGAGGTTGGGGTTTGGAATTTAATTTTTAATTTCCTGTGAATCTACAGTTTTAAAAGTATTTACTTACATTTCTCGTCCATTTCCTGACATCTTAAAACCTCCGAAGGGACACTGAGCTGACAATGCACTGTAGCAATTAACCCTGGAAGAACAGGAAAATTACTTTTGACTGTGTGAAACAATTTTTTTCACTTCTGAAAAATCAGAAAAAAATCATTCTGTCACCTGTAAAAAGCCTATGCTGATAGTCACAAACAATATCTCAATAATATATTTGTAAAAATACATGTAGTTTGAAGTTCAGATAAATGTAGCATTAAAAGCAACTGCAGCTATTGTCAGGGTACTAACACTCAGCAAGGGTCTTCAAGCAGAGAGACAGTCATATCTTTCTCTGATAGTTGCAATTAAATTCCTAACTTGTGCATAAGTTCTCACAAAAAACTAGCCACAGCTAAGTGTTCTGCAGGTACAGTTCTAATAGATAAACTCAGGATAGCTTCATGATAGTTTTAGGAAGTTTTATTTGGTTCAACTCAGTTAAACATTATTCTGTATTGTGGTTGAGAGCAAAGACTCAATAATGAGTAAGAAAGGAATTTCACAGGCAAATCTTTAGGTATGAAGAATTTTGGCAGAATGTGCATCCTGCTTCCTAGCTAAGAATCTCTTTTTGTCTTACAACCTTGTCAAATCAAATATTCTCTATTTTCATGTCTTATAATCTATCCTCCTGCCAGTCTACTGGTTTCAACAATAGAGATTCTGTTCATAGTTAAGGATTCCTAGACTACCAGTCATGTAAGAGCAAATCTCAAATATTCCACTTTTATTCTCAACTTTCTACCATATAAAGAATACCAACTCCTAAGTCAAGACTGCTAACTTATTTTTGAAAAGTATATGTTCTTAGATCAGAGGACAGGAATTTGTGCTGGTTTCAAGTGCTTTCAGATAAAATGTAAATTGGACACAGGTTTAGTGTTCAAGTAAAATTGGTTGCTCTCCTTCTGACACATGGAAATAACTGCAGGGAAATGCAGGTCTTTGTCAGTGATAGGCATTAGACTCTTCTGTACATCCAAGCTTTCACTCTTGCATCTCTTGGCTTTTTTCTTTTTCAGCTCTATGTAGGCTGCCTCTTCTTTTCCATTACTGGAAATAGTTGGGCTTGTGGTCATTCTCCAACTTGCATTTTGTTCAATTGCATTTTCTCAATCTTTGTCATTACAGATGGGTGTTCTGCCCAGACTAATGGGCAGGTAGATAATGGGCAGATAGATAATTAATTACACAATACCAAAACTGATCTCTGTATATTATGTATTGGACTATCTCCAGATTCTGAAATAAAGGAAAAGGACACTCTCACCTCATTTTCTCTTGTTTCATTTTCTTTTTAACAAGTAAATTTATGGGAAAATTGTGTGAAGACTTACAAGAAGTAATCACTTGCTAACACATTAAATGGGGAAACGTGGTAAAGATACACAGAGGAAGATGACAACGATCTTCCTCTGTAAAGATGACAAGGAATAAATATAAAAAAAGGCCACCCAAAGAACTGTCAATATGTCCTACAATTAGTGCTATTGACACCTGCAGATCTAAAGGAAGAATTCAAAACACATTACTTACCATACGGTTCCAGCCTGAAGAGCAGCTGCAAATGTCAATGCTTTATCAAGATCTTTCGTAAAAACTGCTGCTGCTAAGCCATAGGTAGTATTATTTGCCCTCTTAATAACTTCATCTACTGTTTTAAACTTCATGATTTGTTGAACAGGTCCAAATATCTGTATCAAGCACATGTAAATATATGAAGTGAATTAGAATAACTTACTTCTTAAAGTAATTTATATATTTTAAGTTTACATCTGCCAGATGGCCTTATTCCTGAATCCATTCAGTCATGAGTGAAGAAAGTTCTAAAGAATACTATAAATTCACATAAAGATCTTTGCAATATGAAGCAGGTTAAGCTATCCTATGCTAAATAATTAATGAAACAGTAAATAAATAATGAAAACAAATAAATAAAGATTAAAAGGCACCCACCATAAAGGTAATTAACATGGTGTCACAGTGTGCTACCTATCTATACTGGTTACCAACAAACTTGTATTTTCTGGACAAGCTGCATTTTTAAGGTCAAGAAAGATTCAATTTTTCCTTCACCTAAATTTTCTATTAGACTTGTATCCCTGCAGGTAGCTGCACAACTGAGAATGTACTCCAAGTGAAACAAGTAATTCTGCTTTCCATATGGGTGTCAGGTGAGATTAACAGTCCTTCAGGTCCGTCTTTCCTCCTACTGTTCAGTGTTCTCATCCAGAGGTGCTCATGCCTATCACACAATACCAAGGCTGTGTAGGCTGAGGGGGCATTACTACATATAATAATTCTAATTCCAATTAGAATTCTAATAATTCTAATTCTAATTCTAATTACTAATTCTATTCCCATAGATTATGAGCTTTCTACTTCGCTGAGTTTTTAGTGCTGGTTTCTAACTAGAGTTGTGAGTTTCAAAACTTGGACATTCTTTAACTGTCTTGGACAGTAGCAGATTTTTCAATGATGTGTAGACACATCTGCAAACTGATCTAAGTTAAATAACCCCACAGGGGCAAAATGCCACCAACAAAATGCCTCTGGAAGCACAACCCAGCTAGTTTCTCATACTGCAAAATAGCTGCCTGGTACACGCAAACACCAAGTTAAGTGGCTCCTTAGGCAGTGCGAAATGTTCATAAGTTTTGTCTCCAAGGTTTGCATTTCTCTTACAGGTCACTGTGATATGTGAGCCATGGATAGTGTGGCGCGATGCAAACAATTCAAACCTCAGCATTTGTCTGCTGCAGGAGCCTTTGTTGGCAGGGCAGCCTCATACTCCTTTCCCTACTTGAGCAAGCTGGTGAAATGGGCAACAGAAACCAACAAAAGCACCTTAAACACCACAAATATAGAACGACAGGTTTACTGAGAGCATTTTCATAGAGTCACTTGACCTTCTAAAAGGATATTTTGTACAGACATTTAAACAGACCACTTCCAATGAGAGAAGAGACTGCTGAAAATTTATTTACCTCTTCTTTGGCGATGCGCATATCATCTGTAACATTAGAAAAAACTGTGGGCTGGATGAAGTAACCTTTGTCTCCCCATGGACCTCCTCCACATTCCAGTTTGGCTCCTTCTTTTTTCCCACTCTCAATTAGCTCCAGGATTTTTTTATACTGCTCCTTATCAATCTAAATGAAAAGATATTTCAGGGATTAAAACATGATTACAACTTTCCATTAAATGGGACCATATCAGTTCTAAAAGGGGCAACTTTGCTAATCTGTAAAATAGTCAAGCTTTGGCTAAAGCTTGCTAAAGAGAAAGATAACTAAAAAAAGGCAAATTACAAGACTAGAGAAGAAAAGAGCCTTTATGCCCTTTCAAATATTTTCATTAATGATTTTTCACGTTTAATTTCCTTATTGTTTTAGTAGAAGTGTATTTACATCTCTCATTTAAATTGCTAGCACAAAACTCAAACTCAGTAAAGCCACAATAAAATGAGAGAGGATTTCTGTTAATTTTATATTAGCTGTACACCAGACACCAGGAGTTTACTCTTTTGATTCTTCCGGACCTTTGACTTTTAAATATATTCAGCTGAATTTTTTATCTTGTATCAAACCATGTTCCAGGATATAAAAATATTTTTAAATTTCCCAAATCTTGGGTGGCTTGGAATGCATTTTTTCCAATTTACTGTGTGTCTTTTATTGCACAAAATGACTGTGACAACGAATAAAGAACATCAAATGCATGGGAGTTATTTTGTCTCCTCCTTTTTCTCTACTATGGTGCTTTTATTCCATGCTTTTATTCCATATCCTGCAGTAAAAGCTGAAGTGGGAGTAAGACTAGATGAGAGCTATTGTAACAATGCTCTGAAGTGATCCATTGAATTCACAGCATTGTGACAGCTTTATTTCTAAATGCTGCATTTTAACATTCATTTGATGGGAAAGCTGTTGGCATAATCTTTTAACAAAAACAGGAAAAAAACCTTGTTGCATTTTAATTCTGTAGCATTCTGAAACTGAGAGCAGCATAATAAAATCTTGCACCTTGAACAGGGGAAAAGATAAAAAATCTTATTTCTTCAAACTATTTACTTATAGTGGCACTGTTTGAAGTAAAGTTAGTAAGCTCTAACATGACGTGGCTGATTGTACTTGCACTTTTACTGCTGTTGCATTGGAGTTTTCTCAAAGCATTTAAATTCTTTATAATTGTTCCCCTTCAATAATAAAAAGAACTAGAAAAGAGAAAGAGATCTTAGGCCTATGATGTTGGCACAAACAACAATCTCTCCAATTTCTTCCTCCTTGCACTCCAGACTAACCACTAGAAAACTGTACTTAACCTTGAAACTACTGCAACAGTAGGTTTAGAAATATATTAAATTGTTATGTCATGACAGATTTATGCTGGAAACATGTAAAATTACTCACTTGAGGGCCTTGCTGCACACCAGGCTTCAAAGGATCCCCAAGAGTATATTTCTTTGCTCTTTCAATGCTCCGGCGAACAAACTCATCATAAATAGGCTCTTCCACAAAAATTCTAGACCCTGCTATACAACACTGTCCCTGGTGATAAAACAGACCAATATGGGCAAATTCCACAGCGGCGTCCACTGCAAAGAAATGCGGAGTTTGTCAGATCACAAACCTGAATTGTCACATCGTAAATTCTTTATTAACATTTGTCACCCATCTAATTTCCCTTTCTAGCACTTTTTATTTTTATGGCCATTTAAAACACATTTACAACCATTTACTTATGTCCTAACTACCCTTATCAAGAGCATGATGGTACACCTTGCTAAACACACATTCGGGTGTTCTGTGGGATGTGTAGATTCAACATTATTTGTCCTGTCAGGAGTACCAAGAGGAGTATTCAGCTAGAAAGTTAATAAACCTGTATAAGATCCTTCTATCTGCTTTTCATTCTACATTCATGTTTCATTAGGATGATCATTAGTTACACCAAGAGTGGACAGGTTGTCCGAGGTCTGTTTCTGTTCAGGAGACATCAGATTTTGGTGGCAATCTAAGTTAAAATCATAGCATGGCCAGAAAACAATAAAAATTTCACCTTTATTGAAAAGGTTCAAATAATTTACTGACAGATAAAATGAAAAGAGCATTGGATTTGCAATAGTAGTAGTTTATATAATAAAATTGCTACTAACAGTCTGCATCCGCAAATATAATATTAGGACTTTTTCCTCCAAGTTCCAAGGTAACCCTCTTCAGATTGCTCTTCCCTGCTGCTTCTTTAATCAGTTTGCCGACCTAAAAGGTAAGGAGAGGACAGCTTCATGTCAAAAAATTCCTAATGACCTCTATAATATTTTCTGATTTCCTCAAAAGTCAAAATCAGTTCAGAGATGTTCACTGTGCCAGTAATAAAATGAAAAATAAGTAAAAAAAAAAAAACCAAGTCAAAAGAGTCAGGATGCAAGGGACTTGTACCCTATGAACCAGAAATGTTTCTAGAAGAGTTTCCCCTGTCCACATTCATATTAACTGCCAGAGATACATGGTGCTTTTTTGGTTACCATTACTCTACTGGCATGTATCTGTGATCTAAAGCAGGCACAGATTTCTGCTCCAGTTATTCCCATTAGGTTAAAATTCCTCTGTTTCGTATAAATGAGAAAGTTCTTTAATACAAAAAATGTATGAAAGAATTTACACTGCCTGCATGGACACACTTCCTTATTTCAATTTCTTCTGTAGAGGAAGGAAGAGGAGGAAGTGGACACTGCAAGGTAGAGCCCCAACCCTACTTTTTTCTATGGATGATATAATTACTGAACTACTTACTATGAATTGCCCTGGAAAAGCTGTGAAAAAAGGAAAAATCTTCTTGTAGCTCTTGTGGCTGTGGTGTGTAACTGGCTGTGTGTAGCAACCGTCAGGCAAACTTCCTCCCTCTGTCAGCCTTCCTGCCATCATTCCTCATTGCCAAATTACACTGCTAGAAGAGAGCTGTCACCAAACTCTATGAATACACCCTCTGGTCCATCTGCCTTTGGAGGGTCACTGGGCACTGGGAACTGTAGTTGTTGCTGTCTATTGGGAGCATCTGTGGGATATTTCTCAGATGTCAGGGTTTTGGGTTGTTTTCCCATTACTGTAGAGCTGAAGGTTTCTGAGAGTAAACACAGCTCTTGCACTCAGTGTGTACGGATCTCTGACATGAGGCAATGATATTTATCTTTTGAGTCTACATCCAAGAAGTTAAGAGACCAGATGGCAGCTTTTCCATTTAGCATGCGTGTAGACGGACAATATAATGAACCGTATCAAGGATAGAGCTAATCCTTAATCCTATATATAGCCTGCAATGAGAAATCTTCAATTATAGCACTAGCAGTTCTTCAGAGTGAAGGTTGGGGAAAATTAACAGTGACCTTCCTTTTAAACAGAAACATATTCAAACACCCTTTAAGACCACCCAGATGATCTTAAGTATCACTGAAATACCAAAAACCTGTCATCTCACCTAAGTGTGTGCAGACCAAAGAATGAGATTTCTTAGGTACCTTCCTGCCATCCTGTTGTTATTAAACTTAAAGATAACAGAATTTCTTTAAAAAAATGTAAACAATGTTATGAAAAGGTTTGGATTTTAAGTAAGACTTAAAATAGCCTTGATATAGTAGAACCTACTGTATTTCATGGACTGCCTTTGTTTGAAGGGCTTTCCAGCAATACAAACATTGTTTAAATATGTTTAAAGTTAATAATAACCAACAAATCATTAAACAGATTTTGTTTAACAAACCAGCAGCCATAAGAAAGAAGAGAGTAAAAATAATTACATAAAGCAAGTTAGACATTAAATCATTGCTGGGAATCAGAGGGGCACATTTCCTGCTTATATTTTCATGCATTCATTATAGTACCTCTGTAGAGCCTGTGAAAGCTACTTTATCTATATCCATGTGGTGAGAAATTGCTGCTCCGGCAGTGGGTCCAAAGCCTGGCACAATGTTCACGACTCCAGGTGGAAATCCTGCCTGAATTGGAAGAAAGAACCCTGTAAATTTAGGGAAGGATAATAACTAGAAAAACATGTCACACAGTCTGACTTTCCTTGTCGGTTTTCCAGCCAGCTTTTCTCAGCCATACATTTATTCTCAGCCCCAGAGCCTCAAGAGATTTCATTTTATTCTCACATGACTTACACCCTCTTTCTTTCACTTGTCTTTTAGGTAATTGAGCTACCCATTTTTTCTTTTTCTTTTTCTTTTTTTTTTTTTTTTTTAAGAACATTTTACTTTAGCTCTTTGTCAGTACCATTTCCAAAGAAACATTTTTTTATTGTCTCACTCACATGTATAAAGAAATATTGCTTGCTTTCATATCTGCTTCATTAAAGCTGTTGGAAATAGCATATGGGCTTGCTGGCTTCTGCACATTAATACCTATGCTAGATGGAATTTAATTATTGATCTGCTGACTGAAATTCTGTTAAGAAAAATGATGGAACTCTGGATGTGGGTTGAAAGTAGAGTGAGCAACATGAGAGTTTACATGAAAAAGCTGGCTGAGGCATGCACAGTTTCACTATCTTGCACTTTTTAAATGCAAATAGGCTTTTCCTATGGTTCAAAACAAATGTATTGTTTTACATAAATCCTGTATTAGGTATGCTTAATTCACAGCAAAATAAACTATTTTCTTCCAGCAGCTTGTCAGGCAAGCTCCAAGGATTTGTGAAGAGTTGATAGGTTTTTTTTTTGGTTGATAGGTTTTTTTTTTGGTTTATGAAGCAGCTGTGCCATCTCAACAGCACTTCCAGAGCAAACATAGAATTAAAATACCAAAAGTTTAATATTCTGCATTATCATTTTAATAGGTCTCTTTATAGCATTAAACAGGATGTTGGAATTATATGCAAAAGTTTCATTTTTATTTGGAATATGGTGCATTTCAGGTGGTGAAATGCATGTAACTCATGTCCTGCATTTTGGATATGAGGCTGTTACTTTTGTTCAAGCAACGTTTATTCCTTATAGTTTCATGCTTAGATACAGTCTGTCAATGCTTGTTATGCTAATTTAATATTCCATATAAATATTTACCCTGAAATTGATAAAACAATGAGATTCCTTCCATTTGCTTAACATTTTGTTTTGTACTTAGTTTGTGGAGAAAAGTCTCACTTTGAGCATTTAATTTCCATGTTTGTTTTAGGAGATCTCTATATATTAGCAAGAAAGCTTTGTCATTGCTATTAAGAAGGATAGTGAGCGTTACCAAAAGTGACTATACCTTTTTTAAAAAATTGTGGACATTTGGGAGCTAGAAAGTTAAATTAGTTCTTCAGATATTTTCACAAGTCTAAAGCAGCTGTTTTTGAGATCACTGGCAGAGATTTGGCCTCCAACGTAATTTGGATATTCTGGATACTGATCACATTCCCACCTATGAGCTTTCCTTTGAGGAAATCAGAGTATAAGAATAACTATTTCATTAGATCATAGCTTTCTCTGTAAAGTTACTTTTTTCAGAGAAATACATTTTCTGATACCTATTGTTAAAAATTAACGGAGAAAAGTTTCTCTGATATTTTTAAAAGCTATTTCTCCTCCCCATTATTATCTAATAGCATTTACTATGTGATGCAATAGCAGTAGGACTTGGCTCCATCCTGATAGTCATTTAGTTTCTGTGTAATATTAATATATAACCAGTCAGTATGCTCTGCTGAATCACTGTTTTGAAGCAGAATAATAGAATGTGCCAAGTCATTTCCATCAAAACTCTGCAAGGTTACTGCACTGGTGATTATTGACACCTGCACCAACTTTTGAAACATCTTAGGTTATATTTGTTGATTTTATTGGGAAGAAAGCTAAACTGTTTTACTGTTCTCTTTGAGTTTTTGCTGGACTGGGCACAATAGTTAACTCTGGAGACACTAAATTTCTGAAGCAGTGGGCACACTCCTTGTTCAGGAGCACAAAGTGTCTTCTCACAGTTTCTGTGTGAAGAGAATTCACAGGTTTGGCAGCATTCACCAGTTTGATTTTACAGCTGCCTGTTAATAATAAACTCAGGTGGATGAAAACTTTGTTCAGTTAAAAAAAAAAAAAAAAAAAAAAAAAAAAGCTGTCCAAACAGGTTCTTTTCTGTGATAACTATGCTAATAAAGTCATTGCCACCCACCTCCAAGTACTTTGCACTTGACTCCTTGTTTGCTTTTGGCTTTGAAAGGTACTGTGCTTTTGTAATACAAATATATTTGCTAAAGAATGGAGTTTACTAAATTGCTGTTGTGGGATTTTGTGTGTGTGTACTAGGCTGAAAGATATGCATGCTTTTACCTTTGGCTTTGCTGGTTTACAGCAAGGTAAGTTCCTCAGTGCAAGGCTAGGCATGCAATGGGCCTGGCTTGTATTACCTCTGTTGGCATTTCAGCTGCAGTATACTCTTACATTTCTGAGAGGGGCAAATAACTCTGTTGTTGATGACTTACCTCTTTAATTAAGGATCCCATGTAAAGGGCACTGAGTGGAGTTTGTTCTGCTGGTTTGACAACCACCGTGTTTCCACAACAAAGGGCAGGGGCAATCTTCCAGATGAACATAACCAATGGAAAGTTCCACTGAAAGACAGATGAGAAAGTGTATCCCGTTTCTAATACATCACCAGAATGCCTCAGCTTTTTGTATTATAATAGTGCAAATTGTCATCTGGGTGGTTGAACTTTTTGTTGAACTCTTTTCAGAATGAAGACATTTTGAAAAAACAACTCGCAAGCCATGTAATACAAAGACTGGTGATTTTTGTCTATATGTAAGTCCAGTGGATCCAAGGTTTTAGTTAAAAGCTCAAGAGACAATGAATGTTCTCCTTTAACAAAGTATTACAGACAGTTGTTGGATTAGTGGTACAATTGGGAGTTTTGCTGTCTTAAATGGTCACATCCATCATCAATTCAGTTTTCTAAAGGAGACAAGGTAATAACACATAATGCTGCCCCTGCCTTCTCCCCCAGAGGTTTCGGTGGCAGCTGTCAGTTGTGGGCAGCTCAGACAGACTGAAGAGCAGCTGTCTGCTTTGGATCTCATGTTCTGCAGTATGAAGGACAACGTGATCAGGGAAGAACAGCTTTGCCCCTTTGAGAAAATTGACAATAGTTCTGGAAGCATTGAGGCCACAAGCCTCAGCTCAACAGACACCTTTATAAAAATGGGAAAAAAGGCAGTTAAGAGGTACTTTTTATGTCAGAATGGCTAGGAGGAATATACATGCAACACTTCTTTTTTCTCTCCTTGTCTCCTTTCAGCCTCACCCCAGCCCGAAAAAAAATGGTAGCATAAATAACATAAAGCGAGGGATTACAGGGTTTTCTGCATATTCATTGTTGAAGTCGAACTACGTAAGTAAAAGGAAGTGGAAATATTGAGCTATCAAAAATGGTTTGCAACATACATATCATCCTCACACTTTTGGTTTATGTAGAAACCTCCAGCTTGGTGGTTCATATTTCAATGGAGAGAAAATGAAGATATACTCAGAAATCCTTAACACTTTGTAACGGAAGTCAATGTTTTTACTAACTGCTGCTTGCACTTCCAGGACATACTGATATTTAAAATGGCCACACCTAGTGTTTGTAGCTCTTTAGCATATCCTGACTGTTTTACTTGAAATGTCTTGTGTCTGATCTACAAGAGAAAATTAACCAGCAGTAACTCTCCTAGAGTCTGGATCCAAAAATATTTAAGCGATGTTGTCCAAATCAGTGTGGTGCTCTAAAGATACAGCAAATCTTCAAGATCAACTTAAAGACATCAGGAACATGTGCAGGACCCACATGTCTGAACAGACCTGATAGGCAAGATGGCTTTTTCAGGATATTTTGTCAGACAGGTCAGGTGAGGCTGCTCATAGCTACCATGTGCAAGGGGGTGGGTGGATCAGGAGTGCCTATTGCATACAGCTCTCTTCACAGGCACGCACCAAAACTATGTAGACTTCAGAAACAAATTTAGAACTTGAGTTTCTCAAGTGTTTTGAATGATCAGACTCAGGTAGGCCTTTTGAAAGTTTAGGTGAAAGGAGCGACTTCAAAACTGGGAATTTAGATGGACCAAACAGGAAATTGTATGCATTCTTTGTGTTGGAACTTGTACCACCATCATGGTGAATAAGTCTTAGCCATAAACAAAGATCCAGCCATCTGGCTGCTGTAGGGAACAGAACAGATATTCTAGGTCTTAAAGAGCTTATTGATTAGAGGCTTATAAGCTTAAATATTATATATTATATATATAATACACTCATAAACAAACATTTGTTTCTTTCAGTTTCAACAAAACACAATTCCATCTTTCAAATTATTTCATAAGTCAGTTTTTTGAGATTTATTTTCTCTCCATATACAGGGAGGAGAGGGACAAGGTTGGACCAAACTGACTCATCACAAACTGATGAATCAGAATTAGAGCACTCAGGATAGTCTCTCTCTTTCAGGACCTGAAAATTTCTGGTGAATAATGCTTCACAAATGCACTTGGATAGGCAAAATTTCAAATGCATTTCCATTTGTAATAAGGAACATTTGTGTTTTACATAAATGGCTCCAACTTACAGGAATTATTTGGCCACACACACCAATGGGCTCATGTCTTGTAAATGTAAAAAAGTTTCCATCTATGGGAAAAAGAAATAAATTAGGCACTCAGACAAAGCATTTGTGAGAAACAGTTAAATCAGAAAGATGATAAAGTTGGGTACCAAACTTAGCTGGATGCAATTTTACTTATAAGTGATATTTTCAAAACCTTAACTATGCAAAAAGCCATAAAGTACATCTGGATTCAATGTCTACTTTCTTCATAGCTCCAAGGTTTGATTTTTCCAGTCTGACTGACTTTTTGCAGTGATAACCCTGCTTCTCAATATGGTATGCACAGAACACCAATAAGCATTCCTCATTTCTTTTTTCTTTTATCACCTTTTTTCTTCTTTCAGAAAGTTCTCTTTTAAATCCTAGGTACATATCAGACATTTTTTAATATTAGATCTTAGCTTAAATCAAATCCATTAAATATAAAATTCTCTTTGATTCAAACAAATATGTGTTCCATTAAACCTAGTATAGAGGTCTACATGAGGCAAAAAAAGTTGGAAATATTTATCACTCTAGTTTTCCTTAATTCCTTCTTTATTACCTTTTCCTTAATTCCTTCTTTATTACCATTCTTTTCTTTGTCTTTCTGAGGGAAGGTAGCTAGAGAGACAATATTTTCATAGAGCTGCTTAATGGGAAAGGGAATGGAATGAAATTTTAGCAAATACTGTTTCCTCATTCCTATCTCTTAGTACTTACTTTTCCTAATATGTTATCCAATAATTGAAATAAATATTATTGCTTTGTGCTAATCCTTGCTGAAATATGCAGACACTCAGGTTTCACTACTGTAGTCTTGTATAAACTCTACATTGTTATGCAAAAGTAGCCTACCACACTTCTTAGATGTACATACAGGTTAAAATTTTTTGGTCAATAAACAATACTTGTTAGTAGTGTATAGAACCCGAAGTAAATGTTAAGACATACAACAAATGTTTAAATTGAGAACTATGATAAATCTTTAATAACCTACCTTAAAAATTTTCTAAAATATTTTGCATTTGAGATATTTTCTGCATTGCACAACTTTTAGACAAAAGTCAGTTATTTACAGCTCATGTTGGCCTCAGTTCTGTAGTTTTGTTATCTCGGCACTACTCACCCATTGGAACAGTACGCCCATGGATTTTATCAGCCCAGCCTGCACAGTAGCGTAAGGTTTTGATACAGGCACCCAAGTCCATTAGATAGGCTGTGGAAAAGAGCTTCCCACCATCAATGGTTTCCATTGTCTGCAGACAACAGCAATTAAAAAGTTAATATCAAATACCCATAATGGTTCTTTTGCTTGTGCTTTGTAATTTAGCTTTTGGTAGTCCATTTTGATGATTTCAGCTTTAGAACAAACATTTAGATTAATTCCCCTGTGAATGATACATTTTGAAAAACTGAATGTAGCAATTTACAAGTGAGAAATATTCATGATGGTTTATTTGCATTGAGCTATGCAGATAGCACAATCAAGACACATTTGTAATGGTAAGATTTACTGAAAAAACAATAACATCACTCCCGTCTGAATCAGTTACACAGTTCTAGTTTATATTAAATATTCTGCAAGCACAGATCAAGAGATTAGGTAGGAGACTGTGCAAATAACTGATGCAAATAATTTGAGTGGTTTTCCTCAAATATTAGCAAGAGGACTCAAATCGTGTAATAAAATACCCTAAATAGACCTTGAGTGTTTGATGTGCAAAGAAAAGATCTGAGTCATCTAGAACTCTTAAGTGAGAAAGATTCACTATGCAAAATAAATGCTGATGTAGAAGAGACTCTCTTTTATTGGCTAACTACTAGCTGAGTGAACTAACTGGTCTTATTTGATGCCAGGCCTGACTCTCCATGCCAGGCAGATATAAAATTTAACAATGTGTAAATATTCATTCAGCATCCAAACTTTTGCTGACCAATTCTGTTCCACCCACAGAGACACCAGCACTAAACAGGGTTGCTTTCCAACCAAATCTAAGGAGTGTGGTTTGGATTAATTTCCATACTCTTTACTATTAGGACATTTAGTTAAATACCTTGTGCAGTTTGTATTATTTTTCTCAAGCTTTCCAAGACAGAGAGACAGAGAACCTTCAGATTTGTGAACATTATTCAGCACGAAGAGCCCTTATTTAAGCTCTTAACTATAGTTTCAAGATGTAATCAGATTGGCACTCTTTAGCATTTCAGGTTGGATCTACAGACTGATCCTTCAAGAACGGTTTTTCACCGACAACTCCGCTGTGAAGTCCACAGTTTTAGTTAACTGGACACATTTCAGATAACATACTTGGGAAGAGAACTGAACAACAGAGAAGACAACAATGCTTGATGGCTTTTAGCAACAAGGAGCTGATCAAATGAGATATGCCCTTGCCATTCCAGGTAATATATCTGGTGTGGTTTTGTTCTGTTTGGACATCGCGCAAAATTCTTTCCTGGCCTCAAACTTAGGAATTCTCTAGCTTTCAATATCACAACAAATTGAAACCTAAGAAACACAATTCTCAGTGGCTGTTTCAGTACCCTGCTTTGACTTATACTTCCAATCTCCTATCTATAAGACTGCTGAACCTCTGAAGCATCTTATCATCAAATAAAGCTCTGAAATGGAATAATTTTCATCCTGGTCAAATGCATGAATGCAGGAAACTGCCTTTGCAATGAGCTTTGGACATCTATTTTGATCTGTAATGTACAGGAGTATGTGTTACTCTATAGTACTTGTTGTCCAGGTAGTATAAACTGTGAGTAGAGAAAATCTCTCTTCATCAAAGTCTGGAAAGCACTTCATTCATACATACCTTTTCTGAAAAGGGAAATAGTTAATAATGTGACTGAGCTGTAGGAAATATAAATAAAGTCAGTAAAATAGAAACTTGGGAGGGGCCCCAGAGAAAAACAATAGTTTCATATTATGAAAATGGCAAATGGGAACAAAAACTAATTCAATGTTTCATCTTTCCTGTGGAAAAAAAGATTCTATCTTCATCCTCTTTGCATTTGTAATGCCTTAGACTGTACAATAAGGAAACAAATGCCAGCTTATCCAATTATTTAGTGGACAATAGGGCATACTTTTCTATTAAAAATACACCTCTCTTAAAATTTTGTCTCTCTCAAATCTAGCATTCCAAAGGATATATGTTCCACCCACCCAAGGTTTCTCCCGAGAAACTCTCCTATAGTTTTAAGGACATGTAATGGGCAACAGATGCTTTGCAGATTTTACATATTTGAAGGTTTGAATTTTATGAGCTTATTTGCAATATGTTTTGTGGCTAATGGCTAGTTACTTCAAACTGTGACTAGATCAATCTGAGTGATGATCCTGAATGCTGGATAGTCCTCTTTCTCTTTAAATTATTTTATCTGTTGGCAGAAAACCAGGATCTATCTCCAGGGCAATTATCCCACCTACATTTTAATTCCAAAATGTGCTTGAAATAGCAGAGAAATGTAGGTGGGGGCATTACAAGTTATGTGTTTTCTGTTAAGTGTGGTAAAATAACCAATACACAGTAGTTGGTAAAGAGGACATAATTCCCCAGCCCTCATGTTATTATTCTTTTTAAAATCCATTGCTGCCTTTGGTTCTGGTTAAGAATTATCACTCATTAGTAGCTGCAAGCTGAAGTTAATGAAGGACCAGTGATACCAAAATATAGAGCCATGAAATTCCATATTTCTCCCAGTTCTGACTGGTATCATCTATAAACACTGAGCCAGACTTTGAGTTCAGGACTTGACTCAGGCTTTGATTTGAGTTGCAGCCTCAATTCATACTTTGGTTTAGACAAGCATTAACCATGTGATCTATGTTAGTGTGTCCTTAAGAATCAGAAATTCAAGTTACTGTGATTGTAAGCAGTTTGAGTATCACTTTAAAGCTAATCAAATACTCAAATTGTTTGTGGATACAGGGTGTTAACAGACCAGAGTGCAAGCCAGTTTAGTGAAGACTATTTGCTATAGAGATGGAAACCAAGAACCGAGGCAGCCTGGCTTTCCAAAGCGTAGGGATATTACACTTGCTTCTATCTTTAATTAAAAATCAGAACTTTTCTCTTTGTCTTTTTCTTCACATATCATACTCACAGCTAAAAGCAGACGATCTCTTTCGACTAGGTCAGCTAGTTTATTCAAGAGCCTTCCCCGCTCTGAAGCATCCATTGTGCGCCAGGTTGACCCAAGCTCAAAAGCCTTTCTAGCTGCTTTAACTGCCTTGTCTACATCCGCCTGTGGGGAAAACAGGAAAACTTGTGTAATCAATAATTAATTCTGTCATCAGCCTTTTTTGCTGTTAAACGTGTAAAGTTTTGCGTAAGTTTAACATAAAGTTTAAATAAGAGATGCAACCCCAATCTAATAAAAATCAATAACAGTAATGTTAAATACATGGGTTGTTTTCTTTCAAATGCTTCCGTTGCTATTTCAGCAATGTGAAAGAGTATGAGAAACAGATGGGTTCTCAAAGCTTCTAAAATAAAAATATATAAAAGAACTCTATTTGTAAAATTTAGGTTTTTAAGCCCTCTTTCTACACCAAGCAATTATATTGATGATACAATTTAATCCCTTTTATTTACTGAGAGATGTCCAAGTCTGTAAGTTAAATGCTTAATTATTCATCATCTGAAAGTATCTTATGGTGTAATGACTAGGTTAGAAAAACCTGTTCCTTAGGATGTTTCATAAAATGGACACAAATTTACTATTAAGGAAGACAAATCAATAAATTTATTTTTGAACTATTTAAGAAAAATTTTAATTTAAAATTGTTTTAACAATTGAAAATTATTTTAACAATTAGAAAATAGACCAGGTTTAAAACATTAAGCCTAAATATTTTGAAGTCTGTTGTCTTTGCATATACCAGCTAATTGTCAGTCCGTAAACATTTTTTAGAGCATATTTTATTGTTTATCATTTGGCTTTCACTATAGAAGGAAACTCTACAATGAAACTATTCTATGCAAAGGGTGTTACAGAATTTTTAAAAAAGATATTACAATCTCTTTGTAAAAAGGGTTTTAGGACTCAGAATTCTTCTATATTTCATAATCTTTGTAAACTTTACCAAGAAAAACAGTGTCATAAAAAGGAGATTTATTATTTTGTAGGAAATTAAAAACAAATTTCCAGGAAAAAAAAAGAAAAAACCAGTGGTTTCTATATATGCCACATTTCCCAGAGCAATTTGCATGCATTGTTTGAAGGATTTCTTTCAAATGTTTTTTGTGCTGCTGTTTGCTAAAGTCTCCTTCAGGGAAATCATTATCAAGGTTGACTAAGTCAGCAAATTCAACTAAGTCAACACCAAACTCAATTGTTTTAAATGTGAAGCAGACCTTGAATCTTTAACTGCTGTTGGTAGCCATCAATTAATTTTAAGAAGCTGTGAGTGGTGTAGGTTAGTGGCTTGTAAAGCCGAGCACAGACCTGTTAGGCAGAAGGCCACAAAACTTCCGAAAGTTCCTTCCAGAAAATTTGGGAAAAGATAGGAAGGAACTATACAAATAGCACAGATATTACTATAGGGTAATACTGGCCAGTCACCTACACCAGGTAGCTGAAATCTACCAAATTAAGAAGAATTGCTTTTCTTCAGAATCTGTCAGCATGTTGTCAAACACCTCATCAGTATCTGGGAGCCCTATCATAATTTTTTAATGTCTTTGCAATAGAACTTGAAGGCTGTGGCTTGGCCTTAACTGGAAAAGGACAAGGGGAAAACAAAGTCATACTAATATGAATTATGTAAATTAAAACTACATTGCCCAGTGTTCTTTCTACTAGAAGTGCAGAAACAATTAAAACTGAGAAAAATAATATAAGAGTCATATAGGGCTGTGAATGAAAAGTAATAAAAAAAGATTGTTCTTCAACTGTAGGAAATTTAATTTAATTATTAAATCTACACTATGAGTACAAAGACTGCTTTCTGTTCCAGTTTAAATTTTTTACAGAAGTACATTTACTTTACATATGCTAACCATTTGATGAGCAGCTTTATTATTAGTAGAGGCCTTTAGGATTAGGAATGTAGCTTGAAAGAGCCATCAAACTGGAAGAAAACAGTTCCCACCCACATATATGTCTGTGCTTTGTAATCTCCTCTTGTTTTTTAAAATACCACTGCAAGGCAGTGGACAGCCCTTTGTCGACCCTATTGTATGCACAAATTAAATTCCTAAAATCTCTTGGCTCATTATCTAAAGTCTAGCCTCTTGCATATTAGGTTCATAATGGCTGTGTAATTTACTAGATCTGTACAATTCAGTAGGCAATTTAGTTAATAGCAGTTGTCATTACACATTAGTTTGCAAAATTATTGAAGAGAAAGCAAACCTGTGTGTTGAATAGTATTATCTCTTTATTTAATGGGTCGTTAGAGTGTTTGTAAGGAAAGAAAGCGACAAAAAATTTGAATGGCAACTGTACAGTTGCAGGTTATGAGTAATTTAATTTGAAGATGATCAAATATCAGTGTCTCCGCACTATGTATAGGTAGCTGGTACAAAAGAAAAGAAAAACCTTTGAAAAACTCTGGGTTAGATATATGAAATAACTAAAGGCCAGACTTTCTCAGCCATGTTTTTCTAAGAAAATGTTCAAAATGTGTTTCCATTATGACCTGCTTAGTAATTTGTGGTCACTATTGTTCATGTGTTCGACAACATTACAGAGAAAGTTTATTAGGAGATTCATGATGACATTACAGACCAGAGTAACTAAGATTTAATGAGAAGACGATTCTGAATGTATTTCTCAAAATAAAATTTTATTTCAGTGCATATTTCTGTACAGTAAATGGAAAAATTCTGAAAAACCGTGTGCTTGTTATATTGGCAATACATTTTTGGTGAACTTTGGTGAACAGAGACAAACCTACAAGTTTTACATTAGCTCTACTGGATAAAAAAGTGTTTAATTAATATTTTGATGGTAAGCTTAAAAATATTTGTTATACAAAACACTCTAGATATGCATATGTCTCAACTAAAATTAATATACCATTTTGTGAAAAAGGTGAAAAAAATTTCTCACTTTTGCATGCAAGATTGACTTTGAAGGGGAAGTGTAAAAAATTAAATAAATATGTGCAAGAACCAAACCAGTAATTATAAAGGGGGAAGTATTGAGAAGACATATTCATAGCTAAAAATCCTGATGGTAGTGAGCATCTTCTTGAAGTCTGTGGAAAATTATAATTATTTGTCCTCTTTATATTATCAACAAGGAAAAGCCTTATCAATGTGTTTTATGAATGAGATTATATTACTATTTAATGAAGAGCCATAAAAAAATAACATAAAACCCCAACTAAATTTTTAGATGCCATTGATCACAGATAATAAAAAGAATCAGTAACATTAGTAAAAGGAATCAGGAGAAAATATTTCTTCAGAACTTTTCTCATATAAGCCTAAGCAATTTTTCAGTGTCTCTTTACAAAAAAAAAATAAAAATTATGGCTTAGTGAAAAAAGACTTAGAATTATATTTGTAGAAGAAGGTATACAGGACGAAGTAGGTATGTCTCTGAGGTGATGTTATACATCACACAAATGGTTGCTTGCCTTCCTGCTTTTAAGAAGGACTGATATTAAACGTACAGTTAAGCACAAGAGAGAAAACCTTACCTTGTCGCCTTCTTCAACCTCACAGATTTTCTCTTCAGTTGCAGGGTTAAAGACTGCAAATTTTTTACCACTGACTGAATCATGCCATTCATTGTTTATAAATATCTGCAGGGGAAGAAATAGTGCAACAATACTAGTAACACATATATATCTGTTGTCTGTTACATGCTTTAATGAATAAACCTAACTTTCATAGCTGAGGGCTGCCAGATTGATAGATATCTGAATTAAAATTGAATAGCTCTTTCTATGTTGTTCTGAAGAGATGAATAATCACATATGCACTTAACCAAGATTGGCTTTTAAAAATTGACTTTCTTTGGAGAGGTAAGCTTTCTCCGCATTGTATTTTTACTTGGTTTCATGTTGTAAAAGTGTGCTGTTACAAAGGCGTCCTTTCTCTCTGTGAAGTACAAGGGAAGTACAGCCCTAAGTTCCCTCTGGAAAACTACCTGAGTTTCCTGTGCTCACAGGGCTGGTAATGATGCAGGGCCTTTCCATTACCCAGCCTGACAGAAGTAAACCCAGTCCTCGGGTTTAGAAAGTATAGGACATTGAATTAGAAATATATTGGAGACCACTGTTGTATTTAACTTTGCTTTGATTTCTCTTCACTCTCTCCTGCCAACCAGAAAATCCCAACCAAAACCAAACCAAAGCAAAAACTCCAGACAAACAAAACCAATAGCATTTGAAATTGAAGCCAAGACTGAAATAAACCCTGCCATAGTCGATTGAATGAATCATGAAGTCACAGAATGGGTAGGGATCACAGTAGGGTCATATGGTCCAATGTCCCTGCTCAGGAGGGTTTATACTACAGCACATTGCATAAAATTGCACCCAGATAGTTCTTTGTGCTTAGGACATGCATAAGGACCTCTGGGTGAAATCTGAGGTGCTTGTCTGTGTTCAGAAATGCAAAACCAAGCCTGGGTCTTACCTGTGTGTGCACACGATCTGTACTACTCTAGGGCCTGCCATCTCTGAGGCAGTGTTGCTAAAATCATTGAAGTGGTTTAATTTTTATTTTTTTTTAACTGTAATTTAACCTTGAAACAGAAAGGAAACAGTCACTGGAAATACCTGATAAAAGCACAGCTATTGAAAAGATGACAAGTTGCTAAGAAGTGTAGGTTTCTTCTTAAAGTGGACACAATAAGGTATACAGTCCAAAAGTCCAAAGTTAACAATACCTGTCCTTTTCTGCCTGGCCCTCTGCCTGGGGTAGGCAAAGTAGATGATTGTTGGCTCAGGGCAAGAAAATGTCAAGACACCAGAACTGCAGGATAAATACCTTTTGTCACACAAACCTGAGGACTAAATCCTTCCACCACAAACACATGTTATGAAGGTCTGATAGATTTCAGGGACTGGATTTTCTGCATAGTATTAAATCTGGTTAAGTAGTTGTTAATAACTGGTGAATAGTTTATGAACAACTATCAAGATTGATAAAATTATTATCTCTAAATGGATATGGCAAAAATCTGTTAATATATTAATATATGCCTATATTGTATTAATATAGTCCTGTGTGTTTCTGCTTGTCTTTACTTGGACACCTTACAGGGTGTCATTGCCACCTCTCACCATCAGGACTGGCCAGCAAGCTCCTGATTTAACAGAAGCTGTCTGTGAAATAAATATCCAAGTCCATGGAAATTTCAGATAGGTGATGAGACTGGTTATAAGAATACCCGCACAAAATTCCGACTGTGGTGAAAGAACAAACACAGCAGTTAAATGGTTAATATGAAAAAAGCCATTGCCAAGAAAAGAGACAAAGTAAAAGGTAAATATTAACATAGCACTGCTATGATGTTACAGTATGCCAAATTCATATCTGTCTGAGAAAGGAATAATAGAAAAACATACCATTTTTGGAAATATTTAAAGTGCTTGTTTAAATACTACATTTATTGCACCAATCAATATAAACCATAATATTAGTTTAGAATATATTTCTTATTAATGTTTCTAATACCATTCCTGTTTAAAACATAACCTCATTTTATTAAATATACATACAACATTGTATCAGAGTTGCATAAATCAAACTAGCCAGATGTCTTTCATAAACTAGACAGCAGCCTTGCAAATGGAGGTATGAAAGACAGGAATGGAAAGGGAAAAGTCAAAACTGTACATGTAAGCTGTATTAATACATTTCAGGCAGCTGTACTCATTAACATGCGTGCTCATGAAATACTGTGGAGTATTTGCTACAAACAGGATGTGGATCTCTAAATCCAGGCGACATTGAAGTATCAGCTAATGGCAGCTTCTAGCAACAACCTTGACCTGCTGAGAAAAACAACGTTTGGGATTGTCTTACAGTAGGTTACAGTGTTTTGTCAGTCAGAGCTCCACTGACAGCTCATCAGACATAAATGCAAAGGACCTGCCCCTCCGTGGCAAGTGCTGTGGGATTTGCTGCCTGTTGTGACTGTCTACGGCCCATAAGGTTTAGGGCTGCAAATTTATTTTGCAAAGATTTAGAAATACTGTTACAGGTGTTTTGTCACTGTTACTTCACTGGAATTTTAGGAGAGAGGATTTTTTTTTTTAAATTTCAACAACCCAAAGAATTAATGTGTATTCAGATTTCTTTGCAGTAGAAGTGGAAATATAGATTTACAGTAGATGAGAGCTACTTTAACATTGTTAGAGCTATTTTAAATAAACCCTCTGATTGTCTTTATTGCTCAATGTCATAGTGCAATAAAATCTTGCTTCTCTGGAATGATTGATTTCAGTTCAAATGATCCAATACCATCCACCATTTGGTGTTGAAATTACCTGCAAGACTACAGTATTACTGTCCTTGTTTACACAGTTGATTTCATCACTCAAATGACCTGAACAGAGAATGGAAAGACAAGACCTGAACTTTGCCTTATTTTCTGTTACCCCAGTGTTTTATTTTCCTTCAGTTCTGTCGTATTTTGAAAGGACTGTGAATTTATTTTGAAGTATCTTCCAGATGGAAAGTGCCGTATTTGTGTCTGTACTGCATGAGGGAAGAAAGCATTTGACTCTGTACAGCTTTGTTTGAGATGGACAATACCATAGCTCTACTGAAAGAAATTTTAAAGTCTTTACATTAGGTGTCATCACCTTATGAAACATAACCTCTGCTTTACCTTCGTCAGGATAAGGATCCCCCTTTTTGTGGGTTTAATACTGTGCAATCTGTACAGGGTTTCAGGCTTTAGTACTTATGCAAAATGACTTAGAAGTCCAGCTTAAAAAGAAAATTTCCGCTGTTGCTAAGATCCCATATTCAGCATCTGTCTATAAACTTACTGTTTGTTTGGGAAGAGTTTTTATGTAATTCATTCTTATTGACTTTTATTATAATTCATTCAGAGATGAAGTCAAGAAATATAATGGAACTATTAAAATGTGGACCTTCACAAACTTAAGGATAGCTATTAAGGATAGCTTCTTAAACCTGTAATTAAAGGTCTAAACTATCTTCTGTTTAGATATCAGAAACTTTTACAAACTTACAGCACAAGGAAAAGCAAAATCTCTTCCCACAAAAATCTGCCCCTTGCTATAATAAAGTTTTTGACAATATTCTTTAAATATTAAAGTGATCACCAGATTTGAACCCTTGCTCATCTGACTGCTCACTAGCTTTCTTCTGTGGACTATGAAGCAGGGAATTACACAAACAGCACATTTTTACAGGCCAGACACAGTGAAGAGACACCAGGGCTGAGGCTGGACACGTGCTGGAGGCAGCTCAGCATCCCTCATGTGAGGTGCTGAATAACTGTTGGCACCTGTTCACACCTGCTTATATAGATTGTGACATCCATACAGGTATTCTTGAGTACAGTAATTCAGTAAAAATTTACTTGGCAATAAATTTGACAGCTATATCTAAGCCTTAAAGTTTTGTGACCCAGGAGAAGGCTAATTTCAAGTACTGTAAATTCTAATTTACTAGTCTCAAAATATATCATGGAATCTCACTGTATTCTTTGAGCAATAAAATTAAAATATGTGACATATGGATCTACTAAAGAATGAAAATGTCAGCTTTAAACAAATATGTCAATATAGATACGGCTGTGAAATCTCTTTCTTTTCTCCCCCTCAGGTGTTTACTTGCAAGAAGTTTATATATGGCTAATGTTTCATGTGACTTTCCTCCCTCCCTCCCTTGGAATTATATGCTATTGTTTATGCAGGAATTACATTTTACTGCTACAATGAACTAATAATCAGAGGACATACAATATTTATGCAAATTTTTTGACTGCTCAGTTAGTGACTCTGTATCCACAAAGAGAGCTGGTCTTAAAAAGAGTAAGTTTCTATAGTACCTTTCTAGCTGATTATCTTTCCCCGGATATTCCAATTACATTTTTGAGCTTTGATGCCCCACCTTTGTTTTTGAAGCTAGTGACTGCAACATATTAATGCTCAGCTATAATTTTTCTTTAGTGAGAGTGTCTTACTCTTTCACACTTTCTGATACTCCACATGCAGCTTAAAATGGCATTCGGCCATTTTCTCCTCCCCGTGTAATTTGACAACCTAATAATTAACTAATCTGAGTTTCTCTGATTAAAGGACTACCACAGAGCTTAGTGTATGTGAAAGTATCATGACAGAAAGCATTTGTCAAGCAATCATTGTCTAATTCCTCAGTGTTGACTAAGTAAAATATTTACTAGCATATTTTTAGCTAGCTACTGAAGCTCACTGTGTTCATCAAGTATCTTTAAAAGAGACTCATATATGAAACCAATTCAAGATCAATTTATGGTTCAAAATCTAAGCCAATTTTGGTGTTTAAAATACATTTGATTTGATGGTTGGAAGTCAAATTTCATGAAGAGTGTTTAGTGCTATACTCTATGTAAAATGCTTACTCTGAAATATAGCTATACCAGTTTATAGATTGTTTAGTTAAATAAACTCTGTGAGAAGCCTCAAATGATCCCACTGATAGAAAAAAAATAGACTGTTAAGTAAAGAAAGTCCTTGGAATATCTCCTGCAAATATCTCTTCAGATTCTTTTGTGATGACTGTTGGTATTATGCAACAGTCATCACAAAGAGAAATTGGAGTAGAAAAAGAGAAATTGGAGTTTACGAGGATGAAGGATCTGGTCCAAGGTGCTTTAGACAGAGAGGTCAATACCTCAGCAGCTTCCCTCATCTTGATCCTTCCAGTGTGACTAGTAACCCACACTCTGTGTTCTAACTTGTATGGGTCAGGAGAATGGGGTGGGTAAGAATACGAGAGTGCAAAGGCTTTATTACATTGTGGGATGAGTGCTGTGTATGGGGTGACATTTCTATTGTCCCAACTCCCTGTCCCTCAGGACACTGCTGTGGCTTTCAGACAATCTATGAAGAGAGCACAAAAGCATTGCAAAAATCAGGCATCCACAGGAGTGTGTTGTATTTTGTAAACAAGGGCATTGCATTTCTACACAGTTACAATTTATATGCAGCTTTTAAGGACATGGTATCTGTTGTCAAGACAAAAGAAAATTTGCTATGTGACACTCTCCTTGATTGCACACTACAAACAAGACTTTTCAACCATGCTGGCTATCTTGTGGTTGTTTTTTGTACTAACAGAATCGATTTTTACTAATAAAATCTTTTAGAAGGATGGAAATGTTTACAGGAATTTTTGTCTTGCATATTCAGTTACATCAGTTGGTGGTTTTCTCATATTAGTAGTTTTCCTTTGGAAAATTAAAAAAAATCAAATAGTAATTTTTTTTTTTTGAGACAAGAAGAGCAGTTTCAGGCTATCACATGGCAGAACTACATATCTTTCCTGTTAAATATTTACAAAGTAAGATCCTGCGTGATTTATTCAAGAAAGGCATGTACTGGAAGAGGGTTAAGTTTTTTGCATTAAAAAAAAGGATAGAATGGAATTAAAAAGGACTAATTGAGATGATTGCTGAATACCTTGCTTTTAGAAAAGAAAATAGACAGTGGTTCTAGAAAATAAAATTACTTCCCTTGAAATGGTATCAGGAAAAAAAGAAACGAACAGTAACCAAGAATCTCCAAAGATAAGAGGTCCTTTTTATCAATAGTTCTGCCTGAGTGTTTCAGATGGCAAAGTTTCTGTGAACACTCTTTTTCAAGTTCTAGCAGATATGTGTGTATTATGATATAATATTATGATATAAAACCGGCGAAGAGTCTTTTAAAGCTGGAAACACAATTCTGGATTCAGACCTTCTTTATCTGTATAACTCTAACTCTATATGGAAAGATTTTTCTATTTCAAAAGGTTTATGGTAATATTGCAGAGTTAGTGTTGGTAGACTTTATCTACTTTATTGGTACCTACTTGTTTAGCTGAAAAACAGACTCAAAACCAGATTCATTATCTCTAATGTAAATATACAACCAAAATTAGTTTAATTTTAGTTTCATTTTCATACATGCCTTTCCACATATGCTTAGCTGTTATAATTATTTGAGTCAGATTATAACACAGTTCAATATGCTAACATTTTAATTGGTTGTCACTGTTCTGAAAAATAATATAATAGAAATTTTTCCTTCTTTTCTCTAGTTATACTTTCTGGTAAACTTATCACTGCTGAAAATTTGTTTCAGGAGAAAAACAGCACCCACACCAAGTGAAATATCGAATGATTCTATCATGCTTGCACATATAGGTGCTTTAACTTAGGTTAAAAGGCTCCCTGAATATCACTTGCTAATGTGTGTAAAATCAGAATTCAGACAGAATAAAAATTTTAAGCCTTGATTTACAGTGGCTTACTTAGTTCATATGAGGTTAAAATGAACATGTCCTATTGACTGACGTGAATGCATTAGAAAGATTAAGAAAAGCAAATGCTACTAACCTTGGTGTATTTAATTTTCAGATCTTTTAATGGTTCTGGCAGCGCTGGCATAGCTGGAGCAGGATTGCTGTCTGATCCTTGCTTCTTCATGTTTTCAGTTGAGAAGTTGGAGGATGTTCCTGAAACACAGGTGAAATAAGGTATAAAGGGAATACAGTGATTTTTGCCCTGACTGAGCTCTTGGCTTTATTTGTGCTTTTTTATCTGAACCACCCGTGGTATATTTGCATACAGGAATATGATTGGATGAAAGAATTCATTGCAAAGAGAAAATGACACTACTTATTTTTATGACCAAAACCAACAGCCTTTTCAGTGAGCTGAGACCTCGATGAAGCAAATGCTGCTGAAACAATCTGCCTAGGCAGACACTACAAGTTCCTTGCTGGGGAAGAATTTAAGGCCTCCTCATCTTACCTGTAAAATTGCTTTCTCTCAGCAGGCAGGTGTCCAGACTCTAAGGGAAGTTCTTCACGTACTTGAAGGCAGGTCTGAAGGTAAAGACAGACTTGTTAGCTCTGAAAGCAAGCTAAGCCCTTCTTCCTGGAAGGTTGGTGAGAATAATTACCAGAGCTAGAAAGCATTCATTAAAAAACAAGCGACCTTAGGTTACATTTTAATATGTTCAGAGTGCATTAGAAGTATTGTAATTAATGTCTGTTTTGTAGATCACAGAGGTAAGGGAAGACTAAAGGTGATATAAAATCCTTCACATGTTTTTCAAGAAATGTGAAAGTAGAAAATAAATTACCAATCCAGAAGAAAAGTTATCTCTGGGTAGAACTAAGCAAAAGGATGTTTGTTTTTTTTTTTTTACTAGACAGCACCACAAAGTTAAGGACGAAGTTTTTATTCACAGTGCCCTTTGGAATATCTTAGTCCAAGACAAATTGTTCAATAGACAAGAGTTTTTTGCACTGAGTAAAAAACTGTTCTGATTATTCAATGAAAAACATATTTCTTATACAAATAAATAATTTTATAAGATACAAGAAACTCCTTTCTTCCTTAAGTCCTACCTTTTCTGATTAGTGGTCTCACGTGTTTTATATACTAGGCTTCTGATAAATGCACGGTGGATTCATGCAATAGAAATAGAAAAAAATGATCTTATTGTTTTCACTGAAAGTACATAAATGCTTGGAGAACTCACTGCACCCAGTTAATTCATGTATCAGGCATCCTCTAAAGCCTCTGACAATGGAGGACCTTTAACTGACAGATGAGACAGGACATATCATGATCTTAATCTCACCATGCATTAATTATATTTCACATGCTTTCTGAATTAAAGTGCATGCCATAATTATTATTGATGATTTTTGTGTTAAGACATTAGGTTTGAGGAAGAGTTTCTGAAATTTAGAAAAGTTCAAGTTATTTCTGGATAACAGAGAGTTCTATTCTCACAATAGTTGTCTCAGTGAGATGTAAAGAGCTGTGTGGACTGAAACAAGTTTCTGCCATTCACCATGTCCTGTGAATGAAGGACATCCATTCCCATTGCTAAATTCACTGTGATAGCAAAGGCCACCTGCTCACTTATGTACTCTTGAATGCATCCATCAGCTTTTCTGCCTTGGCTGTCTGGCTGAAGACATCTGAACATAGAACAGTATGTTTGAAAGTTTTTTGAGCAGCATTTTCAGACTTTAGCATTTTGGGTTGCAGTGTTTGACTGCCTTAGTCTTTGAGCCTAATGAATAGGATGTTTTTTAATTTTTGTTTGAAATATAATTTTTCAATCCTGTCCTTGTGTAGCAATTTTTTTTCTGAGTTTTTCTGGTGGTTTGTTGTTTTGGGGTTTTTTTTGTTTGGTTGGTTGGCTGGTTTTCTCCCCCCATGTAATTTTCTGATTTAGACACTAAAGTCGACCCTAGCAACCTTCCTGCCACTAATTTCTCCATTAACCACCAACAGTTTTTCTCTAATTAATTCACCTGCCAATTGCTCAGATTTGCCTAGCTGGAGATGGAAAACAGAGATCAGTGGATTTCTCTGATTTCAAATAAAACAAAAGATCTTACTTGCAGATGAGAGTGTTCTAGGTACATTCTTGTGTTTAGGTACCATTCCATTCCCAATTAAAAAAAACAAAACTGTTTAATCTAGAAATTAATGATTATAACTTCTTACAAAAATGATAGCATTTGTCCTCTTTCCATGTCTCTAAAGTACACCCCGAAATCTCTGAAGGCAGGCTTCAAAGATGTTACCTTGGATGAAAAGTTTCAACTTCTCCAAACATGCAGGTAATCACTGCCCTATTTTCCACATCATTTATTCATTTAAGACATACTTTTGCCTCTCTTTTCTCTTTCTGTTTCCCTCTTTCACCCTTGGATTTCATGAATCACCTTCACTGCCATGCTTCTTGTGTGTCCTTTCTTTTCCCTCTAGACCTTGTACATTCTTAAAAAGGTCTCATCTCTTACAAAGTTTACTTCCTATCTTGATCAATCCAGCTTTTTGCTTGGGCCATATCTGTTGAGACTTGCTCCAAGCATTGCCATTAATGTCAATAAATCCTTTGTATTCTCATATCTATGAATGCCTGATTCTCTTCCTTTCTCTAGGAAATTATTGC
This sequence comes from Acanthiza pusilla, assembly GCA_036630365.1. Classification (NCBI taxonomy): domain Eukaryota; kingdom Metazoa; phylum Chordata; class Aves; order Passeriformes; family Acanthizidae; genus Acanthiza; species Acanthiza pusilla. The sequence continues at coordinate 4,353,668 of JAXCHO010000095.1, forward strand.
TTAGACTAGCTGCTCACATTTATCCCAATCATCTCTCCAATAGCTTTCCTATTTATTTTCAGCCTAGGAATGCTTTTACCCTAGTGTAGAAATTATTTTATTTAACTCATATACTTCATATTCCTGTTTATTGTAGCTTCCTGCTATTTTCATTCTAGGACTTTTTTCCCCATCCTGAGTCACTACTCTTTGACATTTTATCTAATAATGATGAGCAATTCAAGAACTCTAGCTATGTAGAAGATTGTACTGTTATTTCAAATAGTAAATTACACACCAGTTGGATATTACAGCTATTGAAATTTACGTAGTTTTGTTGTTAATGTTTTCTTGGAAATGTTATATCTAATTTTTTCCCTTCTTTTGGTCAATTTGATTCTTACTTATTCTTTTCAGTGCTGAAGGAAGGAACCTCAGTTTCTCCACATCCTGGAGAACTCTATGATATATTTTGAGACTTTGTGATAGTGCTTTCGATACTCGAAAGCATAACATTTATTCCTGCTCAAAACTACTGAGCTGCCCTTTTTAATAGAAGTTCAGAGAGCAACAAGAGTAGAGGTTCATTATGCAAATTGCAATTAAGCTGTGATATGACTTGCTGGATTACACTGGCAGTGGTAAAACACAAAATCAATAGCTGCATGAACTTTAGGTCTGACTTATGCCACTTTGTGTCAGGAAGTTAAGTGAAAGTTTGATGCTAGAAAAAAGTGGTAAATGGTTGGTCTATGTATCTCTTCTCAAAAATTAAAAAAAAAAAAAAACCCAACCAAACACCGCATACCAGATTACAAGTTCCCCTCGTATGGGACCATACAGTGGGATAACAACAATGTTATAACATTTTTATTGAGTTCATTGTAATCTAGATGGACAAACTATTGGGCCGATATTGAGGTTTGCTGCAGCCCCATATTCATTATATGAGATACGATTTAATAACGAGAAGTGCACAGATGAAGGCAGATCTTCTAGTTGGGCTAGCTGGCAATCCCACTAATGACACCAGTGTGTCACAAGAATAAGCCAGAGGTGACTGGATTCTTGTCCCTAAACACAGTGACAGTACCATCTGTAATGCCCTGGCCTTTCCTAGCTGCCCTGAGATATCAGTCCATGAGCAATTTATGATTCTATTTGGCATTTTTATGTTAGTGTAAGCTGAGCTACTACTGTCTGAAAGTCATTCTTTTGTTCTATGCTCTTCTAGCATTTACTAAAGAAATATTTACTTTATATTGTAGAAGATGACTATTCTGGGAATTTTGTTTATCCAGAAATTACTTTGATTTTTCTAAAGGCCAGAATATTTTGGGATTTTAGCCCCCAAAAGTAGGCACAAGCTTGTCTTTCTTTCAAAACAGTCTGTTATTTTCTTTCTTTCTTTCTTTCTCTTTCTTTCTTTCTTTCTTTCTTTCTCTTTCTTTCTTTCTTTCTTTCTTTCTTTCTTTCTTTCTTTCTTTCTTTCTTTCTTTCTTTCTTTCTTTCTTTCTTTCTTTCTTTCTTTCTTTCTTTCTTTCTTTCTTTCTTTCTTTCTTTCCTTCTTTCTTTCTTTCTTTCCTTCTTACTTTCTCTCTCTCTCTCTTTCTCTCTCTCTCTTTTTCTCTCTCTCTCTTTCTTTCTTTCAAGACTGTCAAACTGTCTTCCAAGTTCCCAGAGTACAGGTGCCTCCATGAACCAGCAAAAGGGGACAGTTGACTTTCTCTTCATATGAAGCTGAAATTGTAATCATAGCAGTAAGAAAATCTGTTCCATAGATTTCTACAGAAAACAAACCTTGACCTTCATATATTTAATCATTAAAGAAATCCAATTTTTATTTTGTTCTAGACATGCTCAAAGCTACATAGATCAGATAAGACTGCATGCATTTAGCTTGAACCACCTCTAATGTTGGACAGTGCATGGATTTTATTGCAGGTAAACAGACAGTAGATGTTCTCTGTGTTTGGGTTTTTCATTTACAGTTCAGAAACATTTCGAATTGAATACCTCTCTCAGCCGATGATCAATCAGAATTACACCCTGAATTCCACAACTATTATACTTTCTAAAAAGGGGCATAACAACCTAAGTAATCTCTGCAAATGTGCTATAATTTAAAACACTGAAGGTAAAGATATTCCGTGGTGACTTATACAATACTGTCCAAAGTTCTCTGGAGTAGGAGTGGCACAGGATACTCTGCTGCACTCCACCGTTCAGTAGCTGTATTCTATCATCTGTACTGCATTTAGACTGAGTCTTGAATGCTTAAGTACACGCTTACACTTTATAAAACCTCACAAGTAAAAAAAATTGAAAAATCTCTGTTGAGACAATATCACTGCCACTAAAAACCCTCATTATCTGAAACATGTCTTCCAAATTCAGAATATACAGGTTCCTCAGGGAATTATTCAGTGATTTGAGCAGATCCCCTGTTGGTACTGACAGAAATGAGCATTAAATTTAGAGTGGAAGATCTAAGTGTCAAAAGCACCAATGTGTTTTAAAAGTGGAAATCTCTGAGATTTGCAAAATCACTGGATTCTCATTCTGAAATTATGTACTTTGGTAATCTTCCTTATGACATTGCATTAATGGCAGTAGAACAGAAATAGTGGTCACTGTTTAATGTGATGTAGAGAAGCAGACACATCAGAAATGGAGCAGAACTGGTGGGAAATTAATGCTTTTTTTCCCCATCTAAATTGAGAGTCCAAATTTGGGTGGGTTGCACAAGTTCTGATACCTCTATTTGCAAAGAGCTGAAGTCAAAATGACAAGATCTTCAAGGCTACGGAGCAAATTCCTTTGGCTTCTGCAGCACACTGACTATCCTGCATTTCTGAAAATCTAAGTGTTCCTTTAATATAATTACCAGTATCTCTGAGCACAGCTAGCAGTTCTTCTGTCATTATATAATTTCTGTGAGATATGTATTCTTGGAGAGAGGCAGTAGACAGATGCATATCTATTTATTTGAGTTTGCAATTTGAACTCTGTTAGTGAAAAATGTTTCCCTTATGTCTTATAATACCTTTCTCCATTCGCTTTGCTACCATGACAAGTGACAGGATTTCAGGAAACGACATGAAGCTGAGTCAGGGGAGTTTTAGGTTGGATATCAGGAAAATATTTTTCACCTACAGGGTGGTTGGGCACTGGCACAGGCTCCCCAGGGAAGTGGTCACAGCACCAGTCTGACACAGCTCAAGGAGCATTAGGACAATGCTCTCAGGCTCATGGTGTTCCTTTTGGGTGTCCTGTGCAGGGACAGGAGCTGGACTTGATGATCCTTGTGGGTCTCTTCTAACTCAGCATATTATGTGATTTTATAATCCACAAATAAGCCATAATGCTTGCTGGTGTTTGGCTGGTTAATGCAAAAATCTTTGCTTCAGTAATGGCCATACAGATCTTCCATTTGTCCACTGAAGTGAGAGCAGACAGAGCACAGGAAGTAGAAAAAGTAGTGCTGCTAATTTTGTAAGTTTGGTATCAAAGATACTGAGATAACTTCTTGTTACTAGTGCTTGGGCTGAGAGTGGTGTCATGAATCGTATTCTCTGCTGAACCCAGAATAATGTTATTGGCCAAGACACACCTGCTGCAGAGAGGGACAAATAAGTGTTTCCTCTTCTACCTGGAACCACAACTTGATCTCATTTTCATTCGTACAAAACCCTACATCCTAGTGGAGCAAGACCTTTTCTTTACATTCCATACACATATCAAATACTTCCATCTGTATGACAAACATGGATCTTCACAACAAATTTCAGGATAATATCATCTTTTCATCATAAATTCTTTCATAAGAGGCAGCAAAGTATGACAACAAAGCAAGAGAGAACAGAGCAGCCAGGAAGGAAGCTTGGGGCTCGGGGTGGAAAGTCCACAACACCTACTGACTCACAGGCAGCAGTGCAATAGCACATAGCCCTTGAGCACAGGGACACCAAGCTTAAACTGTGGACCAGTGGCACTGTAAATCAACTTTACTGAAGAAAACCAGTCAAAAACTTCCTTTAGACAATATTTCCAGTCTTTGGTTTTGGTTGGGTGACACAACATGACATATTGTGATTAACTCAATGGAATGGGACACAATTCAACAAATTTACATCACACTTATACAGGTACCAGTGTCTGAGCTAAGTGCATAGCAACTCTCTGTTATCAGTAGTAAGAAGGGCAGATATTTTGAAGCACAAATCTGCTCACTGCAAAGGAAGTATCTAAAGTAGGTCAGTGTCTGAGTCATCTGAACTGTATCCCATAGGTGAATAATTATTGTTGATGGCTATAAAGGAGGTCAATTCATCTTCCTTTGATACAAATACCTTACTAAGACAATATATGCTGACACATGAGGCTTTAACTTTTATGTTTTTCACCTACCAGAGGAAGACATTTTCCTAGCTGTCATTTATGAACTATTATATTGCCTCTGGAGTGTAAATAAAGTATTGGGACCAGTGTAGTTTAACATCTTTGTTGGCAATATGTGGAGTGGGATTGAGTGTACCCTCAGCAAGTCTGATGATGACACCCGGCTGTGTGGTGTGGTTGACAAGTTGGGGACAGGATGCCACCCAGAGGGACCTGGACAGGCTGGAGTGGTGGACCTGTGAGAGCCTCACGAAGTTCAACAGTCCTGAACCTGGACTGGGGCAATCCAAAGCAAAAATACTCTGTTGGCAAAGAATAGATTGAGAGCAGCCCCTAAGGAGAAGGATTTGGGCATGTTGGTGGGTGAGAATGTCCAGAGTTTTGACTGGAGTTTGCACTGACAGCAGAAAGGTAACTGCATCCTGGGCAGCATAAATAGAAATGAGGCCAGCAGGATGAGGGAGGTGTTTCTGCCCATCTACCCTGCACTCACGACACCCCACCTGAAGAACTGTATCCAGCTCTGGGGTTGCCAGCATGAGAAAGGCATGGACCTGTTGGAAAAAGTCCTTGAAGATGCTCAGAGGGATGGAACACCTCCTTTATGGGAAAAGGCTGATAGGAGGAGAAAAGAAGGCTCTGGGGAGATTTACAGCAGCCATCAGTAAGGGGGGCCTGGCACAAGAAAGCTGGAATCTTCTGAGGACATGCAGTGACAAGAGGAAATGGCTCTAACTGAAAAAGGGCACTGGAATCTTCTGAGGACATGCAGTGACAAGAGGAAATGGCTCTAACTGAAAAAGGGCAGGTTTATGCTAGGAGGTAGGAGAAAATTCTTTACGGTGTGGGTGGTGAGGTACTGGCACAGGTTGCTCAGAGATGTTGTGGATTCCACATCCCTGAAAGTGTTCAAGGCCAGGTTGGATGGGGCTGTGAGCAACCTGGTCTAGTGCCCATGGCAGGGGGCTTGGAACTAAATGATCTTTAAGGTCCTTTCCAACCCAAATCTTTCTATCATTCTGTGATGTTAAATACATTTTTAGAATTATTTCTCTTTGTGCTAGTTGCACATCTCCTCATTGCAGTCTATTATTTTTGGTAGCATGACTCATGTATATTGATTTTTAATATAAATGTTTCATTTTTTTATAGTGGACAATTTACACATAAAATAATGATTGAAATGTGATGATAAAATCATCAAACAAAAATAACAGGAACTTGATATATCATGGGACAATGAGAGAGAGAGTAGTGGTTCAGGAATTATTACCCCATTTTAAAAAACATTTATTTATAGAACCCGTTTCAGTCGCTGGAAGTAATATTCCTCACAATACAAATTAAAAGACTATCTATTTCATCATCACCACATTTCTTAAAAATTGCAGGAATATTTGGTAGAATGTAGTGTATTTTGCTTCCTCAAACTGAAATTACTTGTATTTTTTATTTCTTTTGTTGAGTTTCATAAAAAAACCATACAGAAGTAAAAGGTATAACAGTTTCTGTGAAGAAGATAATCAAACAGAAACAAGTAAAAGGAACTCAGTACAGTCTGATGCAACAAAAATCTATCTACATTTCGGGAGAAAGAAGAACATTCCTGCAAAACTGGGATAAGACCTGTAAAACAACATAACTGGATTGTAAAAGTTTGTCTCTACATTTGCCCTAAAATATGGAATATAAGCAATTCTATTTTACTTATATCAAAAGAATTTTTCATACTCTTCCAATTCCTGCTTATTACTCAATCTTGACATAAAATATTTGCCATAAGGTCGTAGAAAGAGTCAATTCTTAAAATGTCAACTGACAAAAGTATAGGTTTTTCAATTAGGCTAAATTAGTTTTCATGTCAACAGGACAATATATAATTAATAAATGTCAATTGCTTTTCTAACTGTATAATAAAAGTTAGTCAACATTTATATCTCTTTTGCAATACTGGACAGAATATCTGGGCTCTGAAAATGAAAACTCTTAATAGAGCAGTGTGGTCACAACACTGTATTAGTTAATAAATGAGTATAGTTTTATTATAGACTATAATTCCAGGCTTGGCAGAGCAGAATTACTTATATTTAGAGCATCATCTTGTGAACCAGAACAGATTTATTCCTGTTTTTCCTGTTAAAAATTAAGCTGTTTTTTAAAAAGTCTTTTGGTACATAGTTCAAATGAGGGATCAAGTAATAAGTAATGCAATAGTTTGAAGGTTTCTCAAATAATTGATTACAAATAAGGAGAAAGATTTTATGACACAGGTCACAGTAAAAGCTCTTATCAGTGAACTTCATGAATAATTTGATGCAAATCAATAGAGTGCAAGGGCAAAACTGGTCAGGGTTAGATCAGAATCAGACCCAACACTAGTTATTAACCTGCATTGTTAGCAACAATTATTGCCAAGTAATTTTCAGCATTTCCTCCATGAACCTTTGTTTCAAAGCCAAGTTTTAGACAGCCTCAACTGATTTTACATAATTGCTATGTGTGCTTTTTAAGCCTCTGTGTGGTAATTGTGTTCTTCAGCCATGAAGGCCTCACAAGTGAAAATTCTTTCTTTCTAATTTAAAAGTTTTGAAGAGCATCTAAAAATGGTTCTGTACAGCTGAGATGAGGAAAGTGAGAAGTGTATTTAATGTCTACCTCTTCCTTTGATATTTAGAAATAATTCTCTGAATAATTTCTCCTTAGTTTCTGAATAAATAATTTCTCCTTAATATCTTTAGATCAGTTTTTTATAATCTAATGTTGTCTTATGTTAATTATCAGTATCATCGTAACTACAGGGGTTTTGAAAGTCTTATTTTTGTATGTTTTGATATAAGATATATTAGGTCCTGAGTTCTCTGCAGTGAAAAAAAATCCAAATTTTACCCAAGATGAGTGACTTTTCCATACATCATAGTTGTTAACTGCTAGAACAGAATTTGAAACTTGCAATTAATAGAAGGCATCAAAAGCATGTTCACTGAAGTTGCAACTGAACTGATGTAAAACTAATATGAAGTCCATAATTATGCATTTGTGCCATCCTGTCCCCCACTCCCCACCCTAACTTGCTGTTTATTATTTACACTATTATTTCCAGGAAGTTCCTACAGAGTTGGCTAGAAACCATGCATCAGATAAATAATCTTGAGGTCAAAACTCCTCTTTATAACCCTTGAAGTATAATGAGAAATGCTAAAAAAGGACCATGTTTGCATTAGTAAAGTGACTTATTAGAAATAAAAAAACTTGGCACAGTGATTAATCACACAGCATTTCCAAATTGACTGTGACACTCAAGTACTTTCCTTGTATTGTAATGTCAATGGAGGATTTTGATGGATTTCCAACTCCTCTGTTTCCCAACTGTTTAGTTTAACTAAAACAAACAAACAAATAACATGAAGCAAGACCTGTCTTTGTTTGCAAATTTCAGGGAGGTTTCTGTGGATGCTGTCAGAGATTGCTGTTTCTAATGAAAAGTGAACTTTAACCAGGTTGTAGATCTGTGCATTTCTGCTCTGGGGCACTGTGAGTCAGAATTCAAATTCCAATATAGAATAAAACTTTTGCAGCAAATTATGAAGGTCTTCATTTTCCACTTGATAGAATCTACTCTCCTTTGAAGGTAATTAGTAAGACATTATTTCTTATTCTGTAGTTAAAATCTTAATTTCAAGTTTAGATGTAGTAAGCTGGCCACATTAGCTTGTCATTTGTTATTCCCAGTTTTCTCTACTTCATCATGGTTTCAGAATCACAGAACCACAGGATCAACTAGGCTGGAAAAGATCTTTGAGGTTGTCAAGCCCAACCTGTGACCTAACACCACTATGTCAACCAGACATTGGAACTAAGTGCCACGTCCGGACTTTCCTTAAACACCTCCAGCGACGGTGCCTCTACCACCTCCTTGGGCAGCCCATTCAAGTGCCCAGTTGCCCTTTCGGTGAAAAAATTCTTCCTAATGTCCAAATGGTTACAATCCACTTATCGCATGTTTGTTGGTAGAAATATTGCACGACTGTAAGTATGTTACTCATTAGCGTCGCTGGTGAATGAGAATTAACAGCAAAGCAGTTGACTACAATTTTTAAAAAGATTATGTGATTAGTGTAGTGCCACTGAGTGCTATCAAGAGCTTTCCCATTGTCTTGCAGATCTTCTGAAGCAGTAGTTTTAAGTCCAGGAAATCATGTAATTAAATAATTGCATTTATAAAGGAATATGAGTTATGACAAATTTGAAGCATATTAGTAGTTTCTTGAATGCATTTCAGGGTGGAAAATAGATGGTAACAAGCCAGTACAGGGATTCAGGTTAATAACATACCTTTTTGGGAACTAATCTTTTGCTTTGCTACGGAAACATGTTAGCCACCAGAATTATAAATGAAAGACCAGCAACAGTAAATCTCATAAGGAGCCAACCTTACAGTGAAAATCATATGCCTGTATGTGGTGTTTGACAGTGTTCACTTTGCATCTAAAATTAAAAGTATGTTTTGTGGATGTGCTACCCGTGTGTGCATTTGGTTTTTATTGCAGATACAGATAGGACTAGATTCACTTTCTGGGACTAATTCAATGAATAAATTTCATGTCTCTTCTAAGAAGAAAATTAGAAAAGGAAGGAAAATTCTTTCTCAAAGAAGCAAGAATGTTTGAAGTGGGAACATTGTTGTCCAATAAAATGTTACAGTATTTAACTAACTTATTGTAATCCTAAGGAAAAAAAGAATGCTTGCAAGTATTTTCTAATTGTTACAGAATTTCTAATAAAACAAGAGTAAAAATTGGGGTTTTTTGGGGTATTTTAATTGTTTTTTCTTTCTCCAAGACATGTGGTGTGTGTTCTGCTTCTCTTTCCGTAAACACATAAAGCCTTACAGTCTGAATGCTTTTCCTCTTCTTTGATATTTTGTAACATTAGGCTAGTGTTCTGATCATCTGTGGATGAAGACCCGGGTCATCTATGTAATTAATAATGTAAGTAAACCTCTTTCTTACATGATTTTTGTGTAATATCTGCTGTTAGAGCATCCCAAGAAAAGAAACAAGTTCAGACCTTTAAAGCAAATCTCTAAGGAGTTCAATATATTTTAAAAAAATTAAATTAAAAAGGTATCTATTTTGATTGAACTGTAGCATTTACAAGGCAGTAAAATAAATAAAAACCTCCTTCTTCTCATACTTTGTGTGAGAAAAACTATGACAGCTGAGAACATCAAGATTCCTTATTCCTAAGAAAAATAAGTACGTTTTGACAACATCTTAGTGTATTTTTCAACATCTTGCTGAAGCTTGCCAAATACACATTCTCTGGCATTTTGCTTTGATAGTGAGAATGTTGGGTTTTATGCACAACAATTACACTAAGTACTGAAAAAGTTCTTTGAATTATACATTGCCTGGATGATAGTTGTATTCGGGGGTGATAATGATAGCAATCAACTGAAATTTACTTGGATGATCAGCACATCATGCTGGAGAAAACACAGGCAAAAATAAATCTAAGGCAGGAGACAACAGTCAAAAGCAGAGTTACTATTTATTTCTTACAATTTTTCTTACAAGTGGCATATAGCCAAAGTTATAAATCTGGCTTGAAAAATTTAACTACAACTTCTCTTTCTTGTTTGGTTTTTTCACCAAACTTCACTGACACAGAAGTTTTGCAGGCATTGGATGACAGTATTTAAACTTTCATAACCAACATAAATTCACAGTTGTTTTGCTCAGGATAAAGTTTACATAAAACTACTCCTTTATTGTAGCCAAGAAAGATATAAAATTTCATCTCAAAACTAAGTAAAATTTTGGTGTTTTCTCAAAATATCATTGGAAAATTTGTATGAATTTGGCATAGGCAAGTATGCAAACTTTTACCTAGCCAGAAAGTAAAAAAGGACAGAGTTTGAAGGGAGAAGCAGCAGAGGAAGGAGAGGGTGCCAAACTACATACAAGCTAAAGCTTAAAAAAATAAGCTTTTTAAAGCTAAAGCTTAAAAAAATAATGAAAATAAATAAATTTTGATGAGATGAAGATTTAGCTACTGTGGGTTAAGATTTGAATTAGAATAAAAGAGAATTGTATGTATCAAACTATTTAATTAAGCTGAGTGAATGTAAGCAAAATTATTTTGAAAGATCTCAATAGGAAACTCCAGTTTTGTAGTTTGCACTCAGAGTATTTTCCCATTCTAGGCTAATGATGGCTAAATCCTCCTTTTGCCACCTCAGTGAGAGCACAAGCAGACAATTTATGTTTGCTGTGGATAAACACCCATATCTCTGTGATGTGCCTTTTGAAGAGAAAGCAACTGTACAATTTTTCAACTGCTGGAAATTGGAGCTTGAACTGCAGTTCCACTTTTCCTTGCAGAAGCCAGTTTTTTTCTAGGGAGAACCACTTTTCTTCTGTTGTACTTTAGTCAGTTAATCATAGTAGTTGGGGGCATACAGGGGCACTCAATCTCTTTTCTAACACTGAAACTTCTCACTTTTTCTTTTACAAATCCTTGATAAATCTGCTTTTCCCGTGTCTTGTTTTAAATCACTGCAGAACACTAGAAGTGAAAGTGGTAAAACTGACAGCTGCGTACTTGGTACACTAGAATAGGTTCTATTTTGTTCTTCTCTCACAACTAACTCTTGCACTGATGAAACTGCAGTCTCAGTTTGGAGCCTACTGCCTAGGAGCCCTTACACTTTCTTGTCTGTTTTTCACAAGATTAACTTACCTTTCTTATTCTTTCATCAATAGCAACTCTTTCATAGAAGTCCACATAGCTGATTTCTTATGAGAAATCAAATTTAAAAAAAAAATTAAAATGTACTTGCAATAATTAGGTAATACCTGTGTGATATCTGTATAATATCTTCCAGCATTGTAAATTCTTGGAAACTCAAACCTATCTATACATTCATTTGCAAAGTGTCCTTCATTGCCAAGGACATCTGATGATGGAAAAGAATACTGTTATATTTCTGAGAAAAGAGAAGAAAATTTCTATGCAATAGGTTTTCTCAAAACACTACTCAGGAGTGTTCTGAGAAAAATGACAGAATAGCTGTTCACTGAGGAGGAATTACATGAGATTCGAGTGTAATTTGCAATGAAGAGGAAGAACAATTTTAAAATGGGAGCATGTTTATCTGGCTAGAAAAGTCATGTAAGTTCATATAAAGTCAAAGAGTACTATTAGAATCACAGAATAGAAGTAAATTTATCAATACTTTTAGTACTCACAGTTCAGAAATGTTCAGTGCTTGAGGAATTGCATTTTCAGTTCACTTAATACAATCACAACTATTTAATCATAGCAGTTTTTGGATGGAAGGACAATCAGTTTAAGAAGGTCTGAAAGAGAAAGTGCAGAAAGTCTTTGACAATATTTTTCTCATGATTTATTTGTCCATTTCTTCTCTTTGTGATAGCATGTAAAGCAAAACAATATGAACATTTTATTCTATTGGACTATAAAATCTTTTCTTGTTTTAGTGTAGCTACAGTTGTACAAATAAAGCATTTAAATACAGGACAACACCAAATCCACTAACTATTTTTATTAGGATAGAGAAATAGCTATCTTGTTACGCTACCTCTCTGGCAACTGCAAGAGTGAATAAGGCTGAAGTTTCAGCAAGGCATTTCAAATCCATCCCCTTTTATCCTATCCAATCCCTCATTCCATCATGAACTGAAGTGTAGAATTAGTTAAATAATATACACTAATAACATATACTGAAGGATATGTACTTTTGTACAATATTTCATCATTCTGTTTATACAAAGACCACAAAGAATACTTAAATTTAGTCATGACAATTTGTTTTAGAAAAAGTTTTAAAATTTCAAAGAAGTAAGAATATCATAATTTCAGAAATATCTCCAAATAAAAGTTCTCCAGGTTCTTTTTCATTTTTCCCAGACCTGGCCACAAAATAAGAAAAGCTACTTACTTTGATCTAAAAAGACAGTACTTCTTGTGGCTCTAAATTTTCTTTGCTGATTTTGGAAGAAATATTAATGCTAATGGAATTTAGAAAACCAGACCAGTTAAATTCATTGACTCAAATTAAGGCTTAAGCAATACACTAATAACCAAGAAAAGATACTAACCTGAGTCTTATATAAAGACATTTTTTCCAATAGGTTTGTGCCTGTAACTGTACAGCCAATATGGAAAATTCAGCATGAACATTAATGATAGAAAGTACTTTGCCTGATGGTGAGCATTTACAGAAGCTTGGAGTCTGTGCAATGCCATGCAGTGGATTAAAAAGGAAGTGTTTCTAAAAAGGGATGGTCAGGGTTCAAAAAAGGAAAGGATATTTTGGGAGGTTAACTCCACTACAGTAAAGATATGTTGACTTTTGTCCTAATAATTTCAGATACCCCTCTACATGATCAAAATATAGAAGTATGCAAATATCTCTAGATAAGTGATGAAAAAATTTTCTGTATAGATTTTTTGCTACCATATGAAGATGCAAAATATCCTGTATACAGCAAGCTGTACTCACTATCTAAATCTTTTTCCAGCATCCCTATTAACAGAGAAAGGCTTGTTAATCATCAAAATTTCCTACTGAACCTCTGGCTTTGGAGGAAATTAGCAATTCAATTCTGCATGTTCCTGTGCACAAGATGATAATAGTATTTTTCTATATTTAGCCTAAACAAATTCTTTGATTTTATAAGTTCTATTGTAACAGCTCAAACATTATGAGCTTTATTGTCTTTTTGCTTTCATTACCTCCTTTCTGTTTTCTTGGATGTGTTTTATTTAGCTAGCAATATTAGCTTTTATGTACTTTTTAGCAATCTGTCTAAACATATAAGCAATGAATTTTTAAATAATTCTTAGTCTGAGTTTTAATTCTGGGGTGAATTTAAGCACTTTGTCAAATCCAAAACTATAATTGTTTCAAGTGTCAAAATACCACTATTTAACCCTACAAGTATATTTATCTTTGTGAATCTAGCTCTATACATCTCAAGAATAAGGCAAAATCAGCTGCAATGCAAGCATATACATTAGCAGTACATGATAGTGTTGTTGCGCCAAACTGATTTAGAAGCAGCTTTTAATAGCAAAATCGTTAATCACTAGGAGCAGTGTCGCTTAAAAGAAAACTTACAAAACAATTTCTTTTATGCTTTTGTAATATCTCAGGTTAGACAACCACATGCATGGATTGCTATGTGCCACTAACACCTAGAGGACACCGACACCTTTGCATTACCTGTGCATTTTAAAAGTTTCATTCCTCTTGGTTCTGTAGCTGTTTATTATCTTATCCTGCATTCTGAGGCTTTCACAAAGTGTCATACTGAGTGTGGCTCAAACCGAGCTTGCTGTCGAAACTGAGTCTGAACTGAACTTCACAGACAGCAGTGAACTGAGAACACTCAGCACCACAGATTCTGCCTTGCATTACATAACAATCTTCTAGTCATTCCTCTCATCTTGTGACAAATGCTTGCCCTGGTTTATTACATACTAAAATGTAAAATTCTTAGAGCACAGTACTATCTTTCTTCTTCTCTTGCTGTACCAGATCTTTACATGTTGATAGAAAACAGGGGTTTTGAGTGGACTGCACTGAAAATGGTGCTGTTTTAGGCATGGAACAATTTCAGGGGCTTGCATATCGGTTTGACACAAGGAAAGCTAGAAATACGATAGAAACCATGGGCATGGTGAAAGGATAAATATGAGCATGTGAAGGGATAAATATCTTTACTCTTGAAGAATCACCAGTATGTTTACTGTATGTGTGTTATAGTGGAAATTACTTCCTGTTATAGTGGAAATTATTTCCTGCCTTTCTAAAAGTATGTACTCTCTAGATACATTTTTTATAGATTTTAGATTTATTTAGTTCTACTATTTTCCCCTACTATTTTATTTTCTGACTAAACAATGGATTTTTGAGAGTTCATATAAGTTTTAGGTCTTCCATGTAGCACTTGAAGTGATATAGTCGCAGATGTCAAAACTTCATAAAATTATTAGTATCATCTAGTATTGAGATTTTTTTAAGTCATGGATTTTTATTAAAGTACACATTTATACCTTTTTCTTATGCCACTCTTACATTCTGATCTAAAACACATGTAGAAAGAGAAAGATTGTGTAAATTAAACAGTCTTAATTATCAATACTGAAATAGAGGTGTTCCTGTAAATTCTTTTAATTCCATGGGTAGAAAAAGAACAATTTTTCATCTGTGGTGTAAAGTAGACCCACAACAATCACTACATTTTTGCATTACTAAAGAAAGATCAGACAGAGGAAGATTATAAGGGCCAAATCTGTCTCCTCCCGGGATTTAATGCAGTTTGCACATAACTGCATGAATAGCTGGGGAAATAAATAAACAGTATATTGAAAATAAACTCTAAAGAGCTCCTAAACTTCTTGCAACATCTCCTTATGGAGATGTTTGGTCTTGTGTTGTCTATGTTCATTTAGAAATTCCTCACCCCCCTCCCCCCCAATAAAACCTCCAAGGATGTCGTTTTGAGGGGATATTATCTTCTCCAGTGCTATACCAGTCTTGTATGTTCTGATAATCAAGCATATACTTTGTCATTCATTACGCATTCCTTTTGTGACTCATTAGTCTGATGTCTTCTCTGTCATAAAGGGATGTTTCTGGCAGAAAGGAAATTAATTTTTCTTAACATCTATAATGGTATTTTGACGGCAGTACTTTCAATGCCTCTCTTTCTTTTTTTTTCCAATAGATTTTTCAGTCTATATCCTGGATATCAGGTTTCAAAAAAGACCATAGAAAGTTGTTTAAAGCTTTATTGCATTTGCATTGCTAATTAATGGGTAAATTATTAACACAAATTACTGCCACACTACTTCATACGCATGCAGGCACATACACACCAAATTAGCAATTTAGTATAACAATTATCTTAAATGTGGCTGTCGATAGTTCATGAGTCTTACACAACAATATTAGGAGATTCAAACTTTACATATTTATGAATTTACGTATACATATATAAACAGCCTCATAAACACTCAAAACCACTGATATATATGTTTAATGCAGGCACATATTTTTGTATTAGTTGCACAGCTATACCTGTCTTTGTTAAGCATGAATTTCATCCAAAGTGCACTGTAAGTAGTCAGTCAAAAAACATAAGGCCTTACCTTCAGAATCAGGGCTTGATTTCTTAGATGTGTTATATCTCACTTCCACAGCACACTCTGCCCTAAGGTCTGTGATCAGCACTACAGTCAAAATACAAGGCATGACCTCTATATATACACAATTCTGCAATAGAAACAAGTGAGTACTTAGATTCTTGCTTCAGTTCAACATTTATCAAATGATATTACTCTTAGAAAGAGATCCTTCAAGCAAACAATCTGCATTGAATTTGGAGTGATCTTGATGATACACTTGGGGGAAAAAAGGACCTTATTGTACAACACAGCAGATGAAAATACCCGCAGCCATTGCACGTACCACTCATTCTGTTAACCATGTAATATACATTGTCATTTTGACATGTAGACTATTTCTCTTCCTCTATCACCTCCATGTCAATCCAATTCACTCATTCTTGCCAATGATGAAGTGAAAAAAGAAAAAAAAAAAGAAAAAAAGGAAAGGAAACAGGGAAAGATTGTTATCCCAGATCCGCATTTGCGGAACATTTTAAAGCCAGTTAGATTAACCATTGGGAAGATGTTAGTCTAGATAAGAGAATCCCCACTGGTTTTCTGTCTCCCTTAGACAATGAAATCACGTAGTTGTGTCTGTGCCTCTGTTTTGCATTGTTCTGTTTTAACACATAACAGATTGAGGGCCACCTACTATTCCTAATTAACTCAAACTAATGAGAGAGAGGGTGGAGGGAGTGACAAAAAAAGAAAAGAGATCATGAGTTGGAAGAGATTGAATTACAACTTAAAGGGGATGGAGAAAGGCAAAGAAAAGGGAAGAAGGGGGAGGAGATGCAAGTACCATTAAGGCTGAAAAGTAGGGGAGAAGATCTGCTTGAGAACAGATCTGCCCTTTATTTCCAACAAAAGGCAAAGGTGCTTTGCAGAAACACTGAAGAAACTTAAGCAATCCAATATTGCTTTTTGGGGACTACCTCAGCACCCACTGATGTCCTGGTTCTGCTCTCACTCTTCTATTACCAGTAAAATTGTTGTTGGGCTTGACTGCACAGCCTGTAATGAAACCAGTTTCAAGACAAAGCAAAAGCCAATTTTCAGGCGTGCAAATACTGTGTGAAATGTCATGTTAAAAGGGTACATTTTTGCCCCAGGCACAGAAGAAAACCCTGGCCAAAGCTGGCACATTTCTGTGCCTGAGGCTTCGTTTCTCCAGAAACCAAGATGGGGACGGGAGCCGGCAGGAGGCAGGGGGGAAAACAGGAGTGCATTGTCTGTAGTTGCAGCTGAGGCTATAGGACTGCCTGGAGTAAGACCTCACCTTTTCCATAGATGTCCCTGCTCCATTGATTCAGGCAGGACTGGAGAAAAGAGGAGCAGCAAAAGGCAGGAAAGAAACATGAGAAGTAGAGGTGGAAGGGGAGACCAGATCATGACAGGGAGGTGGGCAGGCTGGCGGGGGGAGTCACTGGGGATCAGATTGAAGGAAAGAAATGCCAGGAAGAAAATATGTGGGATCAAGGGAGTAGAAGAGACAGAATGAGCCAAACCTTCACATTTGGAAAATTTGGGCAAACACTAGGAAACACTGGAAAAGCAGTGTGAGAGAGGGAAAACAGAGCAGAGCTGGGTGAGGAGGAGTTGTAGCAAGCAGAGTGCTGTGGGGAGAGGAAGGGGGAAAAGGAGAGAGGTGGGAGAGGCAAGGGCTGGGGATGTAGCCTAGCCCCCAGCACTTTCAGCCCAGAGCCAGAAGGTCTTGTTGGGCTCTATGCCTGCATGTGCCTGCTCATACATGCACACAACAATATGTGTGGTGCTTGCTTCTTTGCCGTGGCCCACATTGGGGTTAATAACAGCACTGGTAAGTTTAGCAAAAGCCTAGGGGACGTGACAGGTAAGCAGGAAGAAAATAGCCAGCTCGTTTTGGCTGGCTGCGGTTATTTGCATCTAACAAGGCCAGGTTGTCGCCAGGCTCTGTGCAATGAGATGAAGCAATGGGCTGCAGCGGGGCAAAGGACGCGCCATAAAGTCCTGACAGGCTGAGGTGTGACCTGACGAATCCTAACCACCCTGGACATCCTCAGGACAGCCAGCGGAGGGACGGCGTGAGCGCAGGGTGCCGGGACACAGCCTGGGCTTGGGCTCAGCAGAGAAGGAGCAGGGTAGGGACGATGGGAAAGGGGGTCCGACAGCACCTTGTTTCAGGCTGAACACAAAAGCAAATTTAATTACAAATTCAGCCAATGGAGGACACAACTGTGCACTGAAGTTTTCTTACTTTTTTTTTCCCTTTCCAAGGAAATTTATTCACTTTTTTTCACACCAGGAAAAATAACTTTAACAATTCCAACATCTTCATCCCATTAACAACAGAGGAGTTTTTTTGCTTGAGTTTTTTGGGTTTTTTTTCAGTTTGTGGTTTGGTTTTTTTTCCTGGGAGCAAGGTATGTCCTGTATTAGAGAAATGCAAAGATTAGCTTTTGAAATGTATTCTGCAGCATAAAACAGCCTGATCTCTGTGCCCCACATATATGAGCACCTGCATCTTTGCAATCACTAAGTGACTTTGGACATCCACAGAAATTAGCATACTGCATTGTTGAGCAGCTATGGCCAAAATAATAATAAGAAAATATGTTGTAGATAAAGAGTTTCTACAGGCTGTGAGAATATTCTTTTCCCAGATATGTGTATATGTCCAGGTCCACATGGGCCAGAGAATCCAAAACTAGCTGTTTGACAGAGCAAAGAAAAAAATAGAATCTGAATGTAGTTTTAAGATCAAAAGTAATGCAAGGAAAATTTTGGTTACTTTTAAACAGTTCCTCCCATGGGAGCTATGGACTTACTGCTACTAGGCTTAAAAGCTAACCAACAGAGATGTGAAGGGATAGATCTGTAGGTATAGGACAATTGTGTTTTGCATTCCTTTCTATCGTACGTTCCTAAAAAGAAGGAAATAATGAGAGAACAGATTAACGCAGTTAGAACATGGTGCTAATAATGCCACAATGATCTTTGTGGGTCCCTTCCAAATTCTGTGAATGATTACTGAAGAGAAAAAAAAGCACATATACTACAGTTTATTTCTCCTAGTATTGCAAAACCAGTAGATTGTACTTTTGTTCTAAATAAGGTAAATTTGACCCTAAGAGAGAAGAGAGGTCCCAGTTGACTGGAAGCTGGCTAACTTTGTCCTAACTTTCAAAAATGGCAAAAAGGAGGACCCTAGAAGCTACAGGCCTGTTAGTCTCATGAACAGTTCCCAGTAAAGTTATGTAGATGATTATTCTGGAAGGTATTGAAAAACACTGGAAGGACAACACAGTCATTGGTCACAGCCAGCATGGCTTCATCAGAGGAAAGTCTTCCTTATCAAGCCTGATTTCCTCTTATGACAAGGTAACCCACTTGGCTGATCAAGGAAAGCCAGTTGATGTGATCTTTTTGGATTCCAGTAAAGCTTTCAATACTGTCTCTCTCTCTCACATTATCCTTCTGGATAAAACGTCCAGCACACAGCTGGATAAACACATCATGGGATGGATAAGCTACTGGCTCATGGGTCGGGGACAAAGGGTGACAGTGAATGGGGTGACATCAGACTGGTGACCTGTCACCAGTGCAGTTCCCCAGAGCTCCATCCTTGGCCCTGTGCTCTTCAACATCTTCATTAACAACCTGAATGCGGGACTGGAAGGGATACTAAGCAAGTTTGCAGATGATATAAATCTGGGAGGAGCTGTTGGCTCCCTTGACTCCCTGCAGAGAGACCTCAGCAAATCTGAGCACAGGGCAATCGCCATCCATATGAAGTTCAACAAAGGAAAGTGACGGATTCTGCACCTGGGATGGGGCAATTCTGGATGTATGGACAGTCTGGGGAAGGAGAGGCTGGAGAGCAGCTCTACTTTCCGATGATCTGGATCCCCTAGGAGTCAACAGTGAGTCAGCAGTGCCCTGGCAGCCAGGAGGGCCAACTGTGTCTCATGATCTCTTCTGTTTGGTGACCAAACAGAAGCACCTGAAGGAATGGCACGAAATTGTATCAGGCAAGGCTTAGACTGGGTATTTTAAAAAGTGTTCTTCATTCAGAGGGCTGTTAGGGACTGGCACAGGCTCCCCAGGGAAGTGGTCACAGCACCAGCTTGACAGAGTTCAAGAATCATTTGGACAATGCTCTCAGACTCATGGTGGGACTCTTGGGGTGTGCAGGGCCAGGAGTTGGACTTGATGATCCTGATGGGTCCCTTCCAACTTTGCATGATCCCTTCTGTGATTCTGTGACTTTCATCTCCCAATGACGTTCCAAAAGTACAAGAATTAATTGTAACAGTGAGCAGGTTTAGGCTGCTGCATTTCATCATGCAATCTCACACTTGGGATTAGTATTTTACAGAAGCCATATTATGGTCAACATACTGTGCTGATTGTAGTCAAAGACAGTCAACGGGGTGCAGGATGCCAAAAAAGCAATTCTTTCACCATTTATGGACATGATTATTTAGAACATAACATTTCTGCACATGTGACACCATCTTGTCTCTTTTTACTGGAAAATACACAAGTTCGAAATCTCTGGTTCCTAATAACTATTAACACAAAAAGAAAACAAAAAACAAAAGAGTTGGTCTGTGTTTTTGCCAGTTTTATGTGGCATATTCTTCTGTATAGTATCTGTGTGCACACATAGGAAAATAAGAAGGATCAAATTTACCAAGCTGTAAATTAACTTATCTTTCTGAAATGGGCTTTCTACAGGGTACAGTCACTCTTTTCACCCTTATCAAAGAGACTTTTGCACTCATTCATAAATCCAGATGAATGTTTATGACAGCTGAAAAATTGCATTTAAAAAAAAAAACAGGAGAAAAGGGAAAACTGATGACAATTTGGCTGAAGTCCCAGAACAAATAGGCAAAGCTCTGTAGAGAAATGACATTAAATCTGTTACATACACACATTACACTACATATTTACACGAAGTTAATGCAGACAGTCCGCTCTCACTGGACTACACCACTGTATAACTTCTTTGGCTAAGTGAAGCTGTAACCGACTGCTTCAGCCATGGATTACCTTGCACAAAAGGCTGCCAGAATGGAGTTTTGCAACTGCTGTGAGACTTTGGAAATTAGATTGCCATAGTATTTGACCTCTCTAGCTCTCAGGAGGTCTGAAAATGGATTGAGTATATAAGGAAGGGACACAGCCCCAACTTGCAACTTTCGCCTGCTTGCTAAAAGGAGTATTAGATTAGCCTTTCCTTTTCCAGACTGACAATTTAGAAAAATTAAAATCAGCTACCTGGAGTACTAAAGGTTTTCCAAAATATACATATAGATGCAAGCTTCAAATATCAACATACACAAAATAACATCCAACACCCAAAGAGAGAAAACAAGAAAAAAAGAAGTCAAAATGTGCACTTCTGTTATAATCCTAATGTAGAGAAAAAGGGAAAATATTTATATCATGCAGTGTAAATAATGAAAAACTACATTCAGGTTACGGATATGTGTTGGAATACGTATAGTTACACCAGATTAAAACTTTGTATCATACTTACCTGTAACAGTCCTTCATTTAAGATTAAATAAATTAAATGAACTGAATACAAACAGAACAATATAGAATTTCTCATTCCTCTCATTCATATCAAACTATTAATTTCTGTAATTATCTTCAAGTTATTCAAACAACATCTGTTTTGGGAAGACAGGTGCAAAGTTGATAATGTTTTCTGAATAATAATTATCATGGATTTCTTGGGCAAATACCTTCAGAAATAAATTTTGGTTTTAGAAGACAATAAATATTTTAACTGTATTAAAAGTTTATCTGGGAATCTATGATCAAAACCCCACATCATAACAGAAAATGTACCTTATTACATGGTAACAAATATCCCATAGATCTGTTGATTCATCAGCAACCACATGCACACTAATGTATTTTCCTAACACATTTTATTAGGAAATAGATTATTTTGAAAATTCTGCAATCTGAAACCCAGTGAGTCTGTATGGATAAGCACCTGTCTGAGACTTCAGAGAGCATGAAAAAAAAATCAATGCCTGAAGTACACCCTCTCCAATGCAGTATTTTGCAAATGCTGAGGCTATGCAGATAACAAATCTAAGCTTTCTTTTCAAAATAAAGATGGCATGAAAAATAATAACTTAAATTTTGTAATTATTACTGGATCACAAGACATTCCATTCAGCCACTATTTTGTTTTCTATCACTCTGTGCTAGTAGGAATTTCCTAAAGCAGTTGCTTCAGCAAAGAGTTTCCTGGTATTCCTACATAATTGTAACCCAAGTGAAACCGTACCAATGTTGTGAGATCTTTTGAAAATGTATTGCAGGCCAGGTGGAACTGTACCATAGTCACTGCACCTTATGGGGAAAAAGTCCTGTAGGTACTAGCTTGGGTTTTGGCCAGGACGGAGACTGACAGACGACTGAAGCAAATGGTCTCACAAGCCCATGAGGAGCAGTCCAAGCTCTGCTCTGGGAGCAGCCCCTGAGCTCTCCCGAGCCACAGCAGCTGTGCTGGCACCCTGGTCCCAGCGGGATGGCCCTTGGAGCTTGCCAGCTCTCCAGCGTGCAGTACTGGAGAGACTGGCACTGATGATGAGCCCTCAGCTGACACTGCCCAATGCACACATGCTCGAGGTGCAACCATGCCCATTAAGAAATGCTAATGGATTTAATGTGAGCATTGACTGAACTCAAGGGGAATTTTTGATGGGTTCCTTTAAAGACACAGATGTAGATGTAGTTACATCTTTGCCTGTGCGCATGTGTGAGAATTGGTTATGCCATGAGAGTTGTTATCCTGAATCCATAATTAAGGAACTGTTATAATTGAAGCAAATATTTTTGAGTAACTATATAGATGTTAAATTAGTCAATGATTAAGTGCTGCTGTACCCTTTTGAACCCTTAACTTTTTGTATCTTCATCCTTTGTACTCTAACCCTTTTACAGTCTCTACATAAATCACTCTACATTGATTCTAGTCTGACTTCCTTATGTATGCTTCATCTGTAAGTAATAGTGTGAGCATTGTCAGTGAGCGCTGTCAAAATTGGACTTTCACAAATTTATATTAAAAGCTGTTTTTTTGCTGACAGCTTTGATGACAATTCCTTAAGCAACCTTACGATTCATTTGTGACATGAGGCTGTCAAGCAGAGGCATTAGCGCCCAGGCAGATGCACACACATGACAACAGTCAGCAGTCTTAGGATCCACTTTTAACAATTCTGTACATCCTGCATAAATTATGTCAGCACCTGACTGGACTGTGGCTATCTTACCCACTCATATATGCCTTGGTTACCTGAATGATGCAGCATTTGGCAACTCATACCCAAGTTTTAAGTCTGTTCATTTCATGTAAACCCTTTCTACATCTTTCTTTTTCTAGCCTTGGAGTACTGAAAGCTTTAAAATAATTACCAGCACTCAATGTAGACTTATGCCTGAAGCTAATGTCACACCGAATTTACATCAGCACAATTCAATGAGTTTAGCCACACTACTGTTAAACTACTGCAGTGAAACAAGGTCAGACCTATATAACTAGAGGTGACTTGCATTTCCGTTGTGGTTTTTAACTATTTAGATGTGTTTCATCAGTTAGCAAATATTATAACACCTATTGTGTCTCCATTATCTCTAGTGTGGATTCCTGAGAAATATAAATGTGTAATATTGTGCTTGCAAAAACTGGATATCTCCTGGTAGATAGTAATGCACTCTTCAGAGGGGAAGCCGTATGTTAACATATGGAGAAACTGCCATGTTACTCATCATTTTTTTCCATTCAATCATTTGCAGACTGGAGGATAAGGGGTTTTTGGCTCCTGTCCATCAGATTTTGTCTTTGTTCTGCTGTAGAATGTATTAACAGTTGCCAAGTCAAACTAACAGGAGCTTAGGGAATTCAGACAAGTCCATCCCCTAAATAATATCTGACATGACTGAATCTTCAACTGCATCCCTTATTATGGGTTAATTTAATGCATTTTTATGTCCACCACAGAAAAACAATGTACATTAGTTTGGAGGAAATGCAACAATTGTGTAACGCAGTATACTATTTTTATTAAACTTTTTCAGGACAAAACAGCCTCTTGAAGTGAACTACATGTCTGATACACCTCAGTGTGTCACATTTACGCAGCATAAAAAGTGCAGTTTAGTTTAACTTGATATACGTTGGGAATTAAGGTAAGCAGCAAATGTCTGCCACCCTAAAGACCGTATTTAGCATGCTGAGAAATAGTACAGATATTTAGCATGTGCTCCATGTTAACTGTAATTCAGATTCTCATGGAAAGACAAAAATATTTAAATTTTCAATTTGCTATAGAAGCCTTGCATATCTGGCTCCGAAACGAAGCTGTCTAGGAGAATTCTAGGCACAAAAATGGCTAAATTTGTTGCCAAGCAACAAACCTCTAACTCCAAAACTCATGGTCATGTTTCTATAAAAAAATTCAATTAGAGGACTGTCCCCCAAAATGAATGCAATGAATGAGTCTTTGATAGTTGTTAGTACAGCAGACAATTTTATGGGAAATGCTTCAGTCATTGTGTGACTTTTTACAGTGTGTGGCCTTGTAGTGGAAAAGAACAGTACCAGAACTGCCAGGAAAATGCTGGAGCTTTATGAAGTGTCACATATTGAAGAAAGAGAGGGCAAAGTCCCCAGAGCCCAGCACTATTCAGTCTGTGGTAGTGTCTGAACCAATAGGTTGGCTCCGCAACAAGCAATGCACTAGGATTTCCAGAATGGGACAATCAGAATTGCTCAGAAGAGGTGGTATCTGTCTGTCCTTCAACCTGGAATTGTTTATGTTAATTACTGTTTTAAAGTAATCTTAAACTCTTGGAGTTTGTTGTTTCTGACTTTTTAATTGTTAAAACATGAGTAGTTAACTGTGACAAAATGAATTTGCACCTTGGCATGGTAAGCTTGGTTGAATAGAAGCTCACCAAGCTGTGTAAAGAGCTTGTCATAGGAAGTTTTATGTACCATTTCTTCATAAAAACAAGCCCTGCTTCTTTTATTTTTATTTTTTCCAAGGGTTGCCTTTTTAATTCTCGTTTTTCTTTGAAGACAGCACTGTTTCTGAATAAAAAAATCTCTTCTGTTGCTTTTCATTCTGTGGATGACCACCTGCAATAAATTTGCAAGATTTTACTGATCAAAGAAATTTAATTTAGCTAGTGCTTTAGTCGTTCTTTTAGGTGGAGTTTTATTACCTTTATGAGCTCTCATGTTTCACTGGGCTTTATATTTTTTCAAAGACAGCTACTTCCTCAGTAAAGTGTTACTTGAGTGTGGCTACTCATGTCAGCTATTTTCTATATTAAAGGAACTTCTGTATTCAAAGAAATTTTGCTGCTCCTGGGTGACTGATGTACTGATTTAATATTGGCTGAGTCCCAAAGATATTTTAACAATGTGTACTCAGCTGACATGATTGCTCTGATTAGAATTTTAACATGTTTTTCTTCATAATTAAATATTCTCAAAAGTACTGTAGAGAGTCCATGATATTACTTCATTAACAACTGAGGTATCAACAGAATAATTTTGGTGCATACATGCTTAATCCTCAGCACTCCTTGCATCATGTTTTCTTTCAAATCGCAACTTTCAAAAAGTTAATAAACTTCAGTATTGAATGAATTGCTAAAGTGGATTATCGTGCAGTCTACCTTTAATATAAATACTTTTATTCCTGACAACTTGATAAATTAATACAGTGTTTACTATAAACATTACTTACAGATTCTTAAAAAATGTTTAGTAAAAGTACAAGTCTTTTCCTTCTTACCCATTCACTATTTCTACTGATAAGAATTTGTTGATTTCAAAACTTAATGTTCACAGCTGAAATCCCTTAAACCTGAGGTAACGCAAGTTGCTTAAAAGGCTGCAGTAGCAAATAGTCTTATGCAGCCAATTCATAACTGTTATAATGTACTTTCAACATTTTAAATGCGGTGCATGTGGTTAGGATTTGTTAAGGCATTATTTGTATACCATTTCTTTTGGAATAATGGAAAACATAGCAATTTAGTGCTCAGTTCTCACTTAATTTACATCTGTACTTAGCAAATCCCAAGTAACAGTGAAATAATTTAAATTTATAGCACGTGTAATCGAGATAAAGTTGTTAGGCTTTGTGGTAAAGAAAGCAGATGTGTTTGTATTTTTTATGCTACATTATCAAAACTGTTTTTGTCAGATTCCCAAGTGTTAATAATCAGTTATTTTGCGGGTTTTCTACTGTTACCTGAGAAACATCTTGCAGTTCAGTTTTGTGTTTAATAGTTGCCATTAACATTTTTCAGATGGTATCTGAACTGACTTCTCAATCCAATATAATCATTATTTCTCCACAGTAGCAGCAGTTTTTCTTCCGAGGTTATATCTGTCCTTCCTAAAATCTTTCAATTTTCCTACATCAGGTATTTTTACTTTCATTAGCAGTCGAGATATTCTAAGTGGGTTAACAAGAGAAATTTCAGTGATTATTCCAGGTTAGCTTTTGCAGTCTGTTACAAACCCCCCCCCCAAAAATGAACAAAAAACTCCAAAGCCAAACAAAAACAAATAAACAAACAAAAAACACCTTCAAAAAAGCAAAAAATGAGAACCATTACATTTATAGGAGCAAAAAGAGTCTGTAGTGTTTTAATCCTTTTGTCATCTGCCGTTCCATTGTAGTGTTTTAAACTGAGCTGGGTTTTAATAAATTGTAAACAACCAGTGTGAAAATAGTGACAATGTCAAATTGTGGGAGACCTGAAGGTGCTGTTGGTGTGGTTACAGGCACAGAAAAGACTGTGTGTGTGACTCTAACATCAAGAGGCTGATCAAGGAGTTTTCAAATTGTGGGTAGGCACTGAAAAAAGAAAACCAAAGTAGCACAGGAGGAAAACCCTACAGAATTGTTACTATAAAATAAAACCATGGCAAAGCAGAAATTAACTATATTTTAGAAAATCAGTCAGCATTTACACAATTTGAAATGAGTTATTTTTTACATCCAATAGCAGGATCTGGAGGTCAGTTTGGTGTTGTATAGAATATGATTTAGAATTAAGACCTTTTGCTGAAAGATTAAGAATGCTTGACTTACCGTAAGATTTAATATTGTACTCAAAAATCGAACTCTTCTAGTTTCTGTACTATAAATATTGTTTAAGAAAGACTTGATCATATCTTCTTTAACTAGTAAGACATTGAGCTACTTCAGATAGAAGTTGGCCAGTGTTTAACTACAAAACCAAATTTTATAGCAAAATGTAGCAAAGGCATTAACAAACCACCTATTTTAACCGACTTTGCTTGCTTGTTACTCTGCTCAAATTATTTGGCAGAAGTTGGGGTTAGTTACTAGAAATAGCATTTTTCTTCAAGTTCCAGTATAGCCTGAAACTATTTACCAGTGTAATGAGGAGCTTGCACTACCATAGTTCTGTTCTCTTCTTTCTTTCCACTGTAACACTCACATATAAGCAGCAATTAGAATGTAACTGGTTGATCAGACAGAATACTTTCATTTTCACAGTTAGTTGTTACAATATCTGGTGCTTTTATTTATAATTTCTTATTCACATTAGAGGGTATTTTTGTATTTATATTGATTTTTTTTGTTATAATGTTTATTTCATTCTACTAAACTTGCACCTCCATATGACGTTTTAAGGCACTATTCCTTCTGTTTAACCATTTTCCATTTTCAGAGCTACTTAGGGCATGTGATACACTATAACTGATGGACTTTCCATCTCATTTAAAAGCAAGGGCAAGACTAATCTAGCCTGAAAGTCCAGGTTTTCTGAATATGTGTAAATAGATAGGTGGTATTGCCTCGCGTTACCAAAGATAGGGAGATAGAGGCACACAGAGTTAGATAAGGACCTGTTTCCTAATTCCCATTTCCGCCCACACAAGCATCACTGTAACTTGAAGAATAAAGTATTCTCAGTTTTTCAAACTCCATGATCCTGGAGAGACATTATTGAATGGGGTCAAATTTCCATGTTTTGTTGCCAACGATTTAGAAGATTATTGTTTAAGTTTTTTACTTACATTCTCTACTCAACATGGAAGATTAAAGTTAAATGAGAAAATGAATATCTGCAATCAAACATGATAAAAATAAAGGATAATTTGGGGATTTAAAGTTATGGCTGTTTCTGCTATTTGCTATTTTTCCAGTCAAAAATGCTCCTACCATGCCTTTCTCTACTGCTTGCAGCAATGCTTCTGAAGGTTGTTGGCTTCTAGAATTCGCTAACAGAGACAAGAAAGAAAGGTAATTGTCCCATCATTGATAAAAGTTCCTACACATCTCTTTCACCAGAGCAGTATGCCTCTCACATTTGTGCCTATGCTTTTAATTTTGTTTAAAACTGCCGGGTTTCCATCTCAATGCGATCCTTACCTTTATAAGGAGTCATGGCAGGAGAAACCATGAAGGAGGCAATGAAGAGAAAACAAGGAAAAGTTCAGTCTTGTATTGTGAATTCATGGGCACCAGATCAAGCATGCTCTGGAAAAACAAGCTTGACTGTGGAATTTTCAGAATCTTCAATTTGTTCAGCACTTACAAGAACATTAATGTACTCCTGAGCTGTTGGAACATTCTTTTCTAGAAGTTCAAAATGGAGATGAACGAGGTGGTAGACATTGAAAATGTTTTCTATCTTTTCTGTAGAAGTGTCAGTTTTTCTGCAAATTTTATCTTGAGACTTCATCTGAACAGGTTTCTTTTTTTATTCACAGTTGCTTACTGGGGGTGTCTTTATTACTTCTGTATGAGAAATGTCTGGAACCCTATTCAAGACTATACAACCATATCACAAACTACAAAGCTACTTCTGTGTGTTGATACATGGCCTATATTTAGGAGTGATATCTGGGAGCCATGCTCGCAGCCAGACTTTTACATAAATAATAGATCAGTGAAGTGATACTGACGTAGTGGTTGTGTGATGAATTTAACTGCAATTTAACCTCAGGTGTAATACAAAGAATAATGAACTTCGTTCTTTGTCTGCTAGGAGTAAAATTGTAATGGTGTTTTATTTCATCATTTTCTGTAAGTTCCTTATTCTTATCATTAAGCAATTTTGCATTCACAGACTGTTAATAATTTAGTCGCCTTGCTGGACTGTGTTCTGTATCTGTTTTTTGTTATACAGGGAGAAGCTATAAAGTTTTGCACTTATTTCAGCTCACAAGGTGGTGTATTTCCAGACTCTAACTCAGCATAAAGCTTGAGTGTGTGCTTATATTTTATAGGTATTAAATTTCTTGATAATAATATTATTCTAAAATTTAAAATTAAAAATTTATTATAAATTAATAGCATCACTGTGTTACCCGTTTTACTAAGCAGAGTGGTGGATTCACAAAAAAAAAACCAGTGTAGCATTGTGGAGAGTCAGGAACTTTAGATGTGATCTGTAGCAGAGCAAAGTAAATAAGAAACTAAGATAATGAGATACATAGAAGTCAATAAAAACTAAGACTCCTGCAACACAGGCTTTTTGAAGACATTGCCAGAGATTTCAAACAATCTGTACTTAAAAGACAAAGTTAAATATCTACTAGTATTTAACTTGCAGCCATGCAACCTTAAGGTCTGTTCTGTGAATATTGTCAAAATGAAGTGACTTTGGTGACTTTGAATAGATGATTTCAAAGGGAAAAAAATGACAGCTGGATTATTTCATCTCTCCAGGAATGGAGCTAAGAGGGCTATAAGGAATTTTTATACTTTTTTGCACAGTGGCTCAGTGTAAGCAGAATATAAGATCACTTCATATATATCACTTCATTTCAGTGATCTGTGTTGCACTGAGGTGAGGAATAATTGCAACTTGACTAGACACACTTGAACTAGTTAGAGGATAAGAAAGCCTTGGAATTCAGCCACAGAGAATGTGTTAGAGCAGACCCAATGAAGGCCAGGAGACACAGCATACTGTGCCCCTTTTATCAAGATGACACAGAATGAAGTAGAAATAATTTACCAATATTTGCAGAATTCCTTTACAGTAGTAGAGTAACATTTAAAGATGCAGAGTAAGGAGTAAAGGAGTCACAGTTGACATGAGGCTGTTTCAATACACAGGAAGAAGTATATCCTGACCTTGGAAGCATTAGAGTTACATTTCTGGTTCAGGGGGTGGAATTTAGACTGAGGTGAAATTCCTCCTAGAGAGCTCTTCCCACAGTGCTACACCAATAAGGCCTAATAAGGAAATGTTCTTTCAGCAAGGCAAAAGAAAAAGAAAATCCTGACTGGAGTCCTGCCTGTTAGTTTGCTGGACTACTGAAATTTTTCTATGGATTCTATCTCCAAAACCCTCGTAAAAGTGATGAAAATTTATAAGGTTGTTAAAAATCTGAAAACTCTGATTCTTGCAAATTCAGTCCAAATCTTCAGTCAGGAGGCTGGTATGTCTATATAACTAATGTAGTTCATAGAGAATTTGAAGGATTCATACTCTTGCCTCTACTTTTCCCACCATCTACCTTTTCTAGTCCATAGTTTATTCTGACTGAAGACAGAATGGAGTAATTCACAGTATATTTCTGAATTACACAATCCACAAAAACTCAAGCATCCTTTTCCTAAAAACAATGCTATGTATGAGACTCTAATTCATTTATTACAGAGAAACCTTAGTCCCTGGGAACGAGCGATACAGAGTGGGTTTTGATCACACTATTTAAGGTTAGTTTTTAATGTGCAGAGGTACTTGAGGTGCCCTGTGGTTGGCTCCCCCCTGCCCTTAAGGTAACATTTTCTATGCATGTACTTTCAATCCAAACCTCTTAAAATAATATGATGCTATTTTCCTCTTCTGGAGTATCAGTATATAACACAGATAATTGCTGAGAAGGAATGAAGCCTGCTAGAATTTTGCAAAAAGTGCTGTTTCTTCAAAAATCTACAAAATACCCCAAAGGATGTATTTCCAGCTGGAATTTTTTTTTTTTTTTTTTTTTTTTTTTTTTTTTTTTTTTTTTTTTTTTTTTTTTGTGTCAGAAGCAACTCAATAGTTTGCTTCAGAAGAGAAAATGAAAACAACAAGTATGGTGGCCTGGCATCTCCCAGTAAATGAGAGAGCTCTTTGGCAGTGTATTTGTACCCAAAGAGTTTGACAGAATCACATAGTGGGTCAGTCTGGAAGGAACCACTGTCTGGTCCAACCTCCATGCTCAGGCATGGTCATCCCAGAGCACATGGCACAGCACTGTAACCAGACAGTTCCTGAGCATCTCCAGTGAGGGAAATTCCACAGCCTCTCTGGGCAGCCTGTTCCAATGTGTGGTCCTGCACAGCAAACCACACAGCCACTCAAACCCTCCTCTCTTCCCTCCCTCCTTACCCAGCTGCAATTGTGAGAAGAATAAAAGTAAAACAGGTATGTTTAAAACTGTTTAATAATTGAAAATAAAATAAAGTATAATAATAATAATAATGGTAAATAACAATAACCTTAATGAAGACAATGAAAAGGAAAAAAGCCACAAATGCTGCGCAATGTAAGTGCTCACCACCCACTGACCAATGCCAGACCTCCTTTCCTGAATCCAGATCAGCTTATCCTTTGGGTAACTCTCTCACTGTATATGCTGGGCATGATGTTCTATGGTGGGGAATATCCCTTTGGTCAGTTTGGGCCACCTGTCTGAGCTATGCTCGCTCCCACTTTCTTTTGTGTACCTCCTCACAACTCAGCAAAAAATTCAGTGTGTTATCCGCACCATTCTCATTCTGAATCTAAAACACAGTGTTGTAAGAGGAGCTGAGAAGAAATTAACTCTACCCTGCCAGAAACCAGGACAGAAATGATGGGAGCCACCCATTATTCCCTACACCATGTATGTCATGCCAAGTTTCACTCTCCCCAATATCCCATCACCTTCCCTACTTATCTGTTTTGGTAGATATGAAAATCACTCTCTTAGTCTATGGAACATGTCTGTCAAATGTTCATAAAATGTCCACACAAAGAAATCCCTGACAAAACAAAACAAAAAACAAAAAACACCAACAAAAAACCCCACAAAATTGAATTGAATTCATTTAGTCTGTCACTTTGGCCTTCATCCTTGATAACAGTCTTTCAAGCAGGAATGGTGTTGTGAGGTGTTGGATTGTGGCATGTTGAACATTTGAGTCAGTTCTGATTCCAGTACTGCTGCACTTGTTCAATGTTATCAGAGTTCATTCTTCATTGGTGGGATCAGAAGGAAATCAGGCTCAGATCCCTGGAAGAGTTG
The DNA here is from genome assembly GCA_036630365.1 of Acanthiza pusilla. NCBI lineage: Eukaryota > Metazoa > Chordata > Aves > Passeriformes > Acanthizidae > Acanthiza > Acanthiza pusilla. The sequence goes on from JAXCHO010000095.1 coordinate 4,385,544, forward strand.
TGGTTAAGTTTGATACCAGGATGTGCTCAGTGAGATGATGCACATGTAGCCATCATAGAAGTGGTAACGCACACTGTTGTGGTTATTACGATAATGCAATTTAATTAATTGGTTATCCTCACCCAAAATAAAATCCTCATGGGGCACACCCTGGACTTCTCCATTGTCCCATATTACCCACCTTGGTGCCTGAGATGCCTTTTGCCTTTGCTTGAGACAGGAATAATTCAAACAGTTTTCCCCAGCAGGTTTTTCATGTGGGCTACAGGAATTTTATCTCCTTTCACAATACATAAAATTTTTGATTAGACAGGGCCAGCCTGATTGGCAGATCTTCTGGTGCTGATGAACAAGGTGGCCTTTGTTAAATGTGTATCCCAACATTTGGAGGCCCCACCACCCATTGCTCTCAGTGTAGTCTTTAAGAGCCCATTACACCATTTGGTCTTTCCAGAGCCTGGTGCATGATAGGGAATGTGATATACCCACTTGATGACATACTCTTTGGCCCAAATATCTATGAAGTGATTCGGGAAGTGAGTTCCATTGTCTGATTCAATTACTTCTGGAGTACCGTGTTGCCAGTGGATTTGCTTTTCAGGGCCTAGGATATGTTCTGGGTGGTGGCGTGGGGCACAGCGTGCGTTTCCAGGCATCCAGTGCCTGCTTCCACCACCACGAGCACATGGTAATTGCTGCCACTATTTTGGGGGCATGTGACATAGTTAATCGGCCAGGCCTCCCCATACCTACATCTCAGCCATCATCCTCCACACTAAAGAGGCTTTACCCACTTGGCCCTGCTTGATTGCAGCATGTTTCGTGATCATGTCTTGCCTGGGAAATAGCGTCCACGGTTAGGTCCACCCCTTGACCACAATCTCATCTGTATGTTGCATCTCTTCCTTGGTGTCCCAATGTGTTATGAGCCCACCAAGCAAGGCCTAACCCACCCTTATTTGTCAATCCAAATCCAGCTGAACCTCTTCAGTCAGCAGCCTGATCCACCTGCTGGTTGTTCTGATGCTCTTCAGTGGCCTAACACTTGGGTACATGAGCATCTGCGCAATGTACCTTCACAGCCAGGTTCTCCATCCAAGCAGCGATATTGCCCCAGTGCAGCAGCCCAGACAGGCTTACCCCTGCACCACCAATTATTGTGCCTCCTTTCTTGCTACCACCCCCACTAGGTGTTTGCCACCATCCATAAATCACTATAAAGCATTGGTCCTTTCCCTCATTCAGCCATGTCTAAGGCCAGCTTGATGGCTTTCACCTCTGCAACCTGACTCGATTCACCTTCTCCTTCAGCAGTTTCTGGGACTTGTCACAGGGGACTCCTGCACACAGCTGCTTTCCATCTCCTCTGCTTTCCCACAAGACAGGAGGATATAGCAGTAAATAAGGCATATTGCTTCTCACTTTCCGGTAATTTATTATATAATGGGACTCCTTCAGCATATATTACCACCTCCTCTGGTGACATTCCAAAATCTATGTCTTCTGGCCAGTCTATGACATACTTCTCAGATTCCTGGAGGACCTGGTTTTCCAAGCTTGTTTTGTGACCAGTGTGACCCTCCCTTTGAGCATCCAATCCAACCTGTGTAACCAGGGTGCCAGGAGTTTTGCTTCACCACCAATCACCTGTGAAATGGCTCAGACACTTAGAGGACTTCAGATCCTCAGTATACCCAACTCTAAAAACCTAGGGGTCAACACTGAGTCTTCCGTGGTGCTTTCTACCAGAGCCTCCAGGTAGGGCCGTTCTCCCCAGTTGCAGTATAAAGCATGTTTTTCACATCTTGCCCTCTTTGGACTGTCCAGAGGGCTACAGAATGAACTATCTCCTGCTCGAGTTGCTCAAAGGCTTGTCACTGCTCAGGGCCCCATTTGAAATCATTCTTCTTCCAGGTCACTTGAAAGAAAGGGCTTACAATCAGACTGTAATTTGGAATGCTCATTCTCCAAAATCCCACAGCGCTTGAAAAAACTTGTGCTACATATCTCACTGAAGGTGACGTTTTTGTTGCTCACTTTTGAATGGGGGAACAGCAAGAAAGTTCCTAAAAGGAAGTAGCAGAGGTTCTGTTTTGTTGTGATGATCCAGTTGTTTTGAAGCTGAGATAGTGAGTACAAGCATAAATTCATCTTCGACTTTCTGCAAAATGTGCTATTTTCATTTCTGGGATAGTACATGAACACAGACAAACCTGGTGACATGTCCCTTCTTCTCAGGACAAAGTGATCGCTGCAATGATTACTAAAAGTTGTCACTGTTACGGAGTAGCGAAGGTTTGCACTGATTTTTAAGACAGATTAATCAACTCAACTTGTCATACAAGTGCAGTTAATAAGGATGGCTCTGGCATTACTACCTAGAAATAGAATAAATAAATGGTATGCAAAAGAGAAGTCTTTGGAGTGACACTTCTCATGGAGGGAGCAAAATGTTACACCAAGATGTAAATTGTTCAGTGCTTGTCCCATCTTTACCATACAAATGATGAAGTTTCTGTTACATCCAGGATCTCAACATACTGCTTAAAAATGCAAATAAGAATTCATATTTCTTCAAAATACATTTTTGTCTTAAGGATAAGAAAATGAAAAATGCAATCATATTCACCTAGTTTTTTTTTTAACAAACAGAAAAAATTTGAAAACAGCAGGATACCAGAAATGTGTTCCCATCATGGGAGGAGATACTAATAAAGTCTATTAACTTTCAGAAGGTTCTTAATAAGCAAATTATGACAGATGCAAAGAACAAAAGAATGTATAGCTTTATTGTATAGAAAGGCTGAGCAAAAAGTCCCAGGGCAATATAGTCACACAGAGTAAATAGAAGAAACAATAAAGCTCAGTTGTGGGAACAGATAGCTGAAACAATGAAACCAACAACCTCTAAACCTGTGGAGAGGTGTGAGTGGAAACTGTGTGATGTGACCCAAACGCTGATAGAAAAGACCTTAGTGGCTAAATCACTGTTTACAGGAGCTCTGGGGTAAATAAATCACTGTCTCAGTCAGCTTAGACTTGTTAATATGTGTTTTAAAGAGAGAGCTAAGAAAGAGATTCAGGATAAAGTGTTGACCAAAAGAAGGAAGGGACTGTGAGTATAAGCACAATTAGTTAAATTCTAAGGGGATCAGCACATCCATGCAGCTTTTGTAGATGTGCTCAAGCAATGTCTTTGTAGAAGTCCTGCTTCTTCCTGTCTTCAGGTTTCTAACCTACAGAAAAACATGAGCAAAATAAAAAAAAATTGCAGAAACATGAGGATTAGGTAACTGTTCAGGGTGAAAGGAGGCATTGCTTCTTCTTCAGAGAGAAGAAATGGCAAATCAGTTGACATGACTGATTTTGTCTGGGTGGCTACTAGAAGATTTTTACATAGAAATATTGTTCAAATGTTTTAAGTCAGACTAGCAGTTGATTGCGCTTGAATAATGTAGATGTTAAACACTACCAACCTCAAATGAAAAGGTTCTTTTAATATATTTCTTTTTATCAAAAAGAAAAATGACTGATGATTGATCGAAAATATGTATTGTAGGTTTTTATCAATAATTTCAACAGAACTGACCACCAGATATGCTCTTCACACAGAACTAGTACTCTCTCCTTACAGTACAGAAATATCTCATGAACTCCATCCTGTAAGTTTATTAATCCAACATAATGGAACTTTCACATCTTCTACAAGCAAAAAAAATCTCAGTATCATGACAGTATTTTGGGGGGTTTCTCACAATCTGTTTTATTCCGTACACCATCTCAAACAGGACATGGCAGGTGAGGTTAGCCACTGTGACCGTTCTGTCCAAAGCACAGGTCACACTTAAGGTAAGAATAAAAGAAAAGATTGGATAAGTACTGTTTTCTTCTAAAGCCAAATATGAAATGCCAAAGAAATCATCAAAGCTCACAGGACATTAATTGTTATTAAAGTGTGGAAGTTCAAATTAAAAAAAAAAAAAAAAAAAAAAAAAAAAAAAAAAAAAAGAAAAGATCAATTGCACCTCCTTGTGGTCTACAAGAAAAGTGATGAGTCTTAGACATAGAGTTGCTTTTTCCTAAATTGCAACAATCTGATTGCACATAGGAAAAATTACATAAGATTAAAAAAAATCCAAATGCATTTATTCAGAGATGTAATCCTTGTTCTGTGTCTATGTCGAGGATCCTGAAGCAGATTACTGGGAGGGTGGTGTGGCACTGGCACAGAGCTGTGGATGCCCCATCCCCGGAACTGTTCATGGCTAGGCTGCACAGGGCTTTGAACAACCTGCTCTAGGCAGAGGTGTCACTGTCCATGACAGGATCAGGGGCAGGGGCTGGAATGAAGTTATCTGCAAGGTCCCTTCCGACACAAACCATGGTTTTGTGATTACTGCAGAAATTACATTTAATAGGCATCTGTAGTTTATTGGCTGTTTGCATAGGAATTGGCCTACAGGAGGGTTGTTTTTTGAGCAGTATATCAAAGTCAACAATCAAATATTGTCACTATTACATAAAACTATGACCTAAAGGTTGGCCACACCTGTTCTCTGTCTACTATTGGGCTGCTTATGCATCCCCAGCATCTTCAAGGATCCACTACTAACTTTACCTTGCTCTCCCTTAGAGACTGTATCTGCTACAGTCATGGTTTTAATAAAATTTCACCTTCTAAACTGTGGACAAAACAAACATATAGGAAGATGTCTCCATCACTTCCTTTCAATGTGGTGCAGAACCTGAGCAATATTCACCAAACGAAGTGTTTCCCTGGAGTTTTATGGGAGAACCTTTTACTTGGAAATCAAAGATTTCTACTAGTAAAGATAAATATTAAGGATCTCTAAATTCATCAGTAAAAAATAAAATAAATACCAAAAACTAAAGCAAACCCCAAACCCACAAAAAAGTTGAACAAACAAATGAGCAAAAAACCCCAAACCCAAACTAGCCAAAAAACCAATATAAAAATACAGTTCTCTAAACAGAGATTAGAACACCAACAACAAACAAGTAAACAAAGGTTTTGGGAGCTTTGAAGTTTAACTTTTATGTTCATGTTAGAAACATCTAGGAAGACCATGGCAATTTTCTGTTCTCTGCTTGCTTACTCCCCTTGAGATCATGTGTACATACATACCGAGTTTTTTAAAATCTGTAATATATTCTTGATTGAATAATCCCTTTATTTTCTGTTACTTTCAGTAGTACCATTATAAAATAAAATATATATGTCTAACATAATTAATTTCCATTTTCTGAAATTGATTTTTGTATTTATAAAAAGTTTATTGTGTGAAAGCAGGTTACATGGACTAGGAAACAAATAAGAAATTAATAAATATATTGGTCTTTCCTTACTGTAAATATAATTACCTGGAAAAGTACAGAATGTATTTCAGAATACTCCCTCTGTTTTTTCTGAACCATGCTCTCATTTACAAGATACTGCAAAATAATTTTTCTAGCAAAATGGAATAATACAGGTCCATTTTCAGAAAACACCTGCATAATCTCTATATTCTCTTTAGTCTGAAATTCTTGTTTTGAAAATTATCTTTTCTGCCATTTTTAATTCCCAGAAAATTCTGGGAAAAAAATTCTGGCCAGAAAATCTGAGGAAAGCCTAATTTCCACAAACAGTATCTGTTGAAAGGACGGCACAGCATTACTTGCTTAACGCAGAAGGTGGAAGGCTTGAGCTCCCTTGAACTAAGTCTGTGGGTCCAAAGTGGGAATGAAATGGCCTAGTATTTAAAACCTTTAAATAATAATTGATGTTCATAGCCAGACCTTCACTGTCCAATCACAGCCAGAGGATGCCAGCTTTTTTGCTGTGATTCAACGAGATTCAGAGAATGACTTGATCTATGGAGGGCAAGATTGTTCTTGCAGATAGAGAGATTTTGTTGCCTTTAGCACGGGTCACAGACTGCCACAGGAATTATTTACATACTGTGATGGAGCTCTGTTCATCACCTGAAGCTGTTCAGAGCTTTTATCAGGAAGTTGCAATTGTCATCAGGCTTCTTGGGAGTGGTGAGGGCAAAGTCTCTCATATCTTGCCTAAGCATGAAATTCAGTTATCATGACCTGACATAATTTCTGGAAGGGTCATGGTAATGTTTGATATTCCAATATACCTGGAAATACAGCTTTCACCCAGGCAATCAGGAGAGCCTTCAGTAGAAACACTGTAATATTTAGTAATACCTTAATTAATTGTGGGCTCTTAATTTTGACAAACTAGTGCCTTGCTTTGTACTGATAGATACAACAATTCACTCTGTAGCATTTATTTGTATCTTTTCGCATGTGTAGCCCCTTGTGTGACCTGGGCTGTGTGATAAAAGCTGCTGTTTATACTAAGATAATGTACCTACATTAAAGAATTAAACACTTAAATGCATAAAAAGCTTCTGCATTCAAAGTTCATCAAACAAAAATTTTGGAAGAGAGTGAATGTCATGATGTATTTTGAATACATAATCTTCAATGCCAGGCACCCACCAAAACAGCTCTCTTACTCCACAGCTGCACAGGGAGAGAAAATCCGGTGAAGGGTTCATGCGTTGTTGTAACACCTGGGAGAGATCACTCATCAAATACCACCACAGGCAAAACAGTCTCAAATTAGAGATATTAATTGAATTTATTGCTGACAAAATCAGAGCAAGATAAAGAGAAGAAACACAAGACCTTAAAAACACCTCTGGACTGAGTTGAAACGTGCTTCATGAAAAGCATAGATAGGTTGGTCCACAGGAGGCTAGAATTCAAAGGCTCCAACCAGCCATGTCTACTGCTGTGACGGGGACTGCTCCCAGAATGAAAAGCTATGTCAGCTGGACTTACCACTCAGGACTTTAATTGCTTGGTTACTGTTCAATTATTTATTAGTGCTTATGGTTGGCCAAGACTTGCCTGGATGAGGCTGCTGTTCTTTTGTCAGCCTTCCTGTTCTTTAAATGGCACCTGCTGCAGCACGAAGTAGGAAAGTTATGGTAATGGGTTATAATTTTATATAAAATATATACATTTATATATAATTTTATATGAAAATATCTCTCATTTAAAAATGAATTTATTCAGGTTGCAAATGTTGTTAGCAAGTCAGAGTACAAATGGTGTGTGAAAATTAATTATAGATTCTCAGGGTAAATATCTGATCTTTCTGTAGTCTGATCAAAGTTTGTCCCCATTGATTCAGCAGTGTCTTTTCCTGGTAGACTCTTCTGCATCTATGGACATCTGCATAAAAAAAAGCTGATGCAGGATACAAACCAAGAATGAACAGACTCTTCCTGTAAAGAACATATGATAAACAGAGTGGTTCTGCTGAGGAGAGTCTCTTGGTTTCCAGCAGTAATCTAAATGGCTTTAAATACAAGTTCTGATGATTGTACTTCAGGTCCAAGGAAATAATGAAATTTGCGACAGCTGTCCTCTAACTGAACAGCCTGGACAGCACCTTTTGCTGGTGGTTTAAAATATATCATCCTTGTCAGATTTTTCCCTCAAGTTGTGGGTCAGGTGGGCTCGTGTTAGTTTTGTTTCCTTTTAAAAAGAAAAGATTTTGGTATTTAGTGGAATACAATATAAACATTGGGTGAGCATGCTTAGGTTCAAAGTGGTTAAAGTGCGAAGTTCACACTATCCATTGATTCCTAATAGCCTGACATTAGAGGGAGACAAAGCCTTTCTGAAACTGGTATTTCTACAGCTGGATTGCACACAGAGTGATACACAAACAGGCCATGGTTCAATTGTGCATCAAGCACATATTGATATTTTATTTATGGTTCAAAAATAGGGTTAGTTGGGTTTTTAAACTCTCATTTCTGCCATAAAGGTAAACAAAAACCATAACTTTTTCTTGTGTCCAATTTTAAAATCGCCTCAAGGTGAGCTGCAAGAGGTTAAAATATCTCTTCAGACAGACAGGACTCTACCTGACTGTTCAGACTGTTCAGGTGTTATAACTGAGGCAACTTTCCTTGGCACGCTGACCTCAGTTTACGTAAGCCATGCATAGCTCAGCTGCTGCAAGGGATCCACGAGTCTTTGTAGCTCTTTTGGTTTGCCCTGTTTTAGTATATGCCCTGTGTCTGTGCTTATTATGCATTTAGACTAGGGATTTTTGAAAGCCAACTTTCTCTTCAATATAGAGCAGAAAAATGAGAAAATGGAAGCAGGAAATACATTAGTCTATATTTTCATTCTTTCTGTGAAGAAAAGTTTAGTATGACTTGCTTTTCTAGAATATTTATGTGAAAGGGTATGCTGGTGTGGAATGTATACATGCCTGTCTTGAATGAGCCATTTATAGTCACTCAAAGAATTGCCATCAAAAGTGTTAGCAAAAATCGTGGTAATATGAATTTATAAAAATGAAACTTAACAAAGTTTGATGGCAAGGCGCACTACTACTACTTATTTACTACGTGGATGAAACATACAATGAAAATTGAGTCAGAACTGAGTTAGAATGAGACTAAACATGCATAAAGGTAAGGGAGACCCTCATCCACACAATTCTCGATGTTTAAGAGATAATGACTCCACCATCTCCCTGGGCAATTTCTTCCAATACATGACCCCTCTGTCAGGGAAAATGGCTTCTAATATTGAATCTGAACCTCACCTGGTAGAATCAAAGGCCATTTTCCTTCATCCCAAAATGATTCCATGCCAGCTCTTCGGGATTATATCCGTGAGGAATGGGCACATACAGGAGGTGTGGCTCCAAGGACATGACTGAAGGACTGTGACTCACACCATTCTTCCAAAACAAATGAAAGTTAGGTATAAGAAATAGCAGTAGTGAAAAAAACCACAAAACCCCCCTCACAAAAAGAAAACAAACCCAAAACCAAACCAAAAAACTCACCTAAAAATAGTATAATAATAATAATAATAATAATAATAATAATAATAATAATAGTAAAAGGAAAAGGAAAAAGAAGATGATGATGAAGAAGACATAATAGTACTAAATACGAGGAAGAAGAAAAAGGAACAAAATAATAACAAAAATAATACATCGAATAAGATTAATAAGAATGAGAATAGGAATAAGAAGAGGAAGAAGAAGAAATACTAGTGTTCTAAATAAAAATATGAAAAAGAATAACAATAAGCATAACAAGTGAATAAAAATAATTAGAACAAGAATAAGAATATGATAAAGAAGAAGAAATAGTAGTAGTAAGAATAAGAATAAAAATAAGAATAGGAATAAGATAAGAAAAATTAGAGTAAGATAAAGAAGAAGGAGTAGTAGTAATAATTAAGAAGAAGGAAAAGAAGAATAAGAAGATTAAGATGAAGAAGAAGAAATACTAAATTGTAATAATAACAAATTAAAATACATATCCACACAATTTTCTGGGATAAAGTGATTGTCTCATAGTCAAAACGCATACAGTGGGAAAGATAAGCATGAGACTCCTTGTAACCTAAACTTTCTTTGTTCCTTAACAAACAAACTCACTATTAATGTGTTAATTGTATGATCAGTGTTCCAAACTTATATGTATTGATGCTCAGTGGGTCACTCTGCCACTTTGTGGTTTTCCTGAGGGAGGTCTTGTCCTAGCTATGGTTCAGCATTTAATCTCCTTTGGAGCATGTATCAAACTATTGCTGTTTTGTTAAGCAGGCGTTGTGGCCTGCAGCTAATAAGCCCTGACTGACCAGAGTATTGTAACATTGGCCTCAGTCATGCAGCACAAACCGCCTGTGTGCAGACTGACCCCATCACACCTGCATGGTGGCTGCAGCAGGGAACAAAGTCAGACCCCCCAGGCAATGATGTGACTATACCAATCCGTTTTGACTGGGGGGAGATCCACCAGAGAGCCTCCATGGTCAGTCCTCCTCTCAGCAGTGGGTCTGCACTTGGGAACTCTCCTATTGGGTTCGAAGGCCGCCCAAAGAACTCCTGAAGAGACCTTGCCTTCTTGAAGGAGAAATTGTTCATTCCAGGTAACCCTTCTAAGACTTTAAAATTCTTTAGTCAGCTATGTAGTAGCTATTTCATTTGACATCCCATATCTGTAATCAGATAATAACGGAGATTTAACTGGTTTTGTAAAACAAAATTTTGTTTGGTTAATTATTTGTCTCAATTAATCAGTCTCTGCTATGTTAGTTGTACACGTAGATAGTGGAGGTGAAGGCTGAGCACAGCTCTCACATCACTTAGCTGAATATATTTGCTGAAGCAGAATATATCCTGAACAGGATCAGGAATGACACATTTTCCCTCCTATGAAATTAATAGTCATAGTTTGCAAAAAAACCCCCCAGATATTATCATGGGTAAAATAAATTGTTCATATAAAGAATTGGGCATATATACATAATCTATTAATATCTCTACAAAAATTTGTTTTTAATAATCATTTCTCTCTGGATAAAGTTTTCATCACAGTTCTTAAATGTTAGATAGTTATATAATTTTCTTTGTTCCATGGTAGTATATTAATCAAGAAAAATTAATATGAAAAACATTTAGTTAGAGAAAAGTAGGTTTCAGGAAAATTTGTGTTTTTAAAAGCTTAATTCTGTAATGGCATGCTATTTAACAGTATGCTATGGCATGCTATTTTTTTTTACTGAACTGTCATATACTACTACATTATGTGCTGCATGTGGTTTTGATAAGCAAGACACTGTGATGGCAATGAAAAGCAATTTCAGTTAACTTTATCCAGAAAAGGAAAAAAATCAGAAGTTTGTAGTACGTGTTTTGAGGGGGGCAATTGTCTATAGGAACAGACACATACTTCTGACATGCATTTCAGAGTTACACAGTGGAAAAAGATTCAAGCAAATTGTTCATTAATAAATGGATGCTGTGTCCCATCAACAACATCTTCAGATGTGAGGTAGCTGAAAATCCTTACCAATGTGTTACTGACTGCTCAATTTTTCTTTTTGTGGTGCCTGCATGATGCTTCAGATTTTCACCTGATAAAGATGAAAGACAGATATAATATTTACAAATTCAGCTCTTACTTAAAATCTACCATTTACCTGTACTTAATGGTAGCTTCTGCTGCATTTCCTTTTAATTAAAAAGTCCCCTTGAATTTCATCTTTGTTAGGCCTGTGTATCTGCTGAAGTTGATCAAAGCTGAAAGTTGTTAACTTTTCAAAATATGGAATGTATCTTTTCTCTTGTGAAGGATACAGGGTCCAGCACCTGGGCAGGAACAACCAGGACAGGCTGGGGCTGACCTGTTGGAGAGCAGCTCTGTGCAGAAGCATCTGGGATGCTGATGGACAAGCTGTCCATGAGCCGGCAGTGTGTCCTTGTAGCCAGGAGGGCCAATGGTATCCTGGGGGCATTAGGAAGAGCATTGCCAGCAGGTCAAGGGAGGCGATCCTGCCCCTCTGCTCTGCCCAGGTGAGGCACATCTGGAGCTCTGTGCCGAGTTCTGGGCTCCTCAGGACAAGAGAGATATGGAGGTTGTGGAACGAGCAGGTCCAGGGAAGGGCTACAAAGATAATGAAGGGACTGGAGCATCTTTCTTATGAGGAAAGGCTGGGGGAGTTGGGCTTGTTCAGCTTCAGGGATAGGTAGCTGAGAGGGAACCTCATCAATGCCTGTAAGTACCTGAAGGGAGGGTGCAAAAAAAGATGGAACCAGGCTCTTCTTGGGGGTGCTGAGCAATAGGACGAGGGGCAATGGACAGAAGCTGAGGCAGAGGAAGTTCCACCTGAGTATGAGGAAGAACTTCTCTGTACAGGTGACTGGAACAGATTGCCTGGACAGGGTGTATAGTCTTCCTCACCGGAGATACTCAAGCACCATCTGGGCACAGTGCTGTGCCATATGCCCTAGGTGACCCTGCTTGAGCAGGTTGTTGCTGGACCAAAAACCCACTGTGGTTCTGTGATTTAACATTTAACTCTTCTGAATATGATTTTGACCTATCCCCATTTAAAAGAGAAATATCTTCAACGGATATTGGGAATTTGCAGATTTATTTTCTGTTGTGCGTTTCAGGTTTTGAAAAATATCATAAAATAGAAGGCAATAAAGTTATGCTAATCCACAGAAATTGCCTGGTAGACTTTGCCATGAAAAGAGACTGCAGTGTTACTGTTAACAACTTCTCCTTGAAAGATTATGTGCAGATTCAATCTTTAGTAAGTTAGGAATATTTCGTTTCATGACTTTGGATATAAAGAAATGGTGAAATAAAAAGATTGAGACCATTTCAGCACTAATTCTTGGAAACTGCAGAAGTCTGTTGTCAGGGAAGTATAATTCTGTTGTTTATGCCTGGCTTCCCTGGCTGTCCTCGACTGAGGCGTCAGCCCCCCAAATGCTCAGTGGCTCGAGGGCCACACTGCTCCGAGCCTGGCGTGGCTGGCTCATGCAGAGGCAGGGCTGCCCACAGTGAGCGACCGACGAGGTGCCGATGGAATAAGGCAAAAGAGGCAAAAGGTTGCGGGAGGGGGTGTCCCCTGAGCTCTCCTTTATTAAGGGTAGGGCGAGGGAATCCGGGAGGGAGAGTCGTGGAGGAGAGCACCAGGGAAATGTCCCCGTGTAGCCGGTTTTAAGGGGGGGTACCAGCCCATGGGGTGAAGGACAAGGGGAAGGTACAGTGGTCAGGGGTCCAATAAAAACATTTGAGGGAGGGGTACAAAGCTCAGAACCAATAAAACTTCAAACATTACAGAACTTTCGGGAAGATGGGGTTGCTCCAAGGCTCTGGACATGCCTTTCTTCAGCAGCAAACAGGGTTGGACCTCCCACATAGTTCGTGAACATCTGATATGAGCTTTATTTTAATCTTTTCTTTCCCATATATTCCTCATTATTAATTCATGCAATTACAATGACTGCACAGTTTTAAGAAGCTACTACAGTCACTTTTAGTTTTACACAGAAAGATAAATTTAATAAATTTAGTCACAATCATCTTGCCATTGTATTTTTAAAATATTAGCTGCCAGCTAATATTTATATTAGAAATATATATTTATATTATATTTCACATAATATAAATGTCTATTTTTAAATCAAAGAACTCATGCCTCTATGATCAAGTATGATTTTACACCACAATGACTATTAAAAATGGCCTCTTAAGTACTTTATATTGTAGTAACCCAAATATAGTTACTTTCAGTTAGCCTCTTTGTACTATAAAATATATTTTAAAATAAAATTAGGTCTTAAAATATATCCCATTGCATGCTCAGTGTATTCTAGTACATTTAAGTCAATAAAAATGACATTTTAAAGAAAAAAAAAATTAAACTATTTGAAAGAACTAATTCTGTAACCTTTTTCAATAGTGATAGTTTGTTATCTTTCACTGATAGATAAGGTTTAATTAATTAATTATTTACAATTTTGATGATTTAATTAATAATCAAAATTGCAAATATGCTTATAGCTGGTGTGGCATATAAAGTGCTTATACATGAGCTCTTTTGTTATTCTGCATCATGATGAATTAAGCCGTATTATTTTAATGCAAAACATACAAACAGGATTTGTGTGCCAGTAATCCTTTAATTTTATTTTTATTTTTATTTTTTGAAATACCTGCTAAACTGTTGCTAATTATCATCACTCATCGGTACAGGGCATGATGTTCATTGAAAATTCTCATCAAACAAAGACACCAGACCTCATATTGGGGAACTTTTGTGATTTTACAAGAAACTATTTTTTCCCCTGTATATGTGTTTGGCCTTGTTTACACTCATGAAACTGATTTCTGTCTCATTACCCAAATCAAATCTTTTTTACAAAATGATTGTATTAATATATCTAAGGTGAAATATAATGCTTAATTTTATAGATTTGAATACTTCTACAGCTAGATTTATTCTGATGTTTAGTTAAATTTTCCAAACTCAGAGGACTGTACAGCAGGAAACGGGTAAATGGCCTGAAAATTTGTCTGTATAAAAGTATTTTAGACATAGATGAGGTATGATCTCTTTAATTTTAGCACTTCACTTGGATCTAAGATTTAAATATGCAGCAAAGTCCTTCTGAAGCATGCTAATTTCTCTTACAGTCAGTGGAGAAAAGCTGACAGTTTTAAAGGACACCAGAGGCAGAACTAGTTCACTTAAGTGACCTTTTGGCTCTGAGCTGATTCCACCTACAGTTAGAAAAATCAGATTTTCCCTTTTTTTGAATTTTTCTGTGAAGGTAGCTGAATATAGAATTAACGACATAAGTAAGGGAGTTATACTATGTTCCAGCATCCCAAATGGACCAGCATAAATAATCTAATCCATTCCCCCACCTATCTGAGTTTCCTTCTCTTCTGGCCATAAACAAATTGGAATTGTAAAGAGGAGCATGGCTTTAGTCTTGTTTCCATATAGATTAAATGAAACTCCACATTTTAAAGCTGGACATTCAGTACCAAAGGTAGAAACCATCATAGATATTGTGTAAAAAGAAACATTCAGATTTTTCTTATACTCTTGAGCTTTAGGCAGGGAAAGACTCAATTTCTTGAGTCAGTTTTTGTATTACAGTTCTGCATTGGTCATGCCAGATGATTTCTAGTTGTAGTGCATGTGATGTATGAACATACTTATGTCTCTTTCAGCAGCATTAATCTTCTGCACATCCAGATGAAAACATCCCTTCAATGCCTTAGAAACTTTAACTTATGATGTGTGTATGCATTCATCATACATGCCTGTCACAGCTCTTCATTTGTAAGTGATTGGCCAAAGTTCTTCAAATCTTAATGTAAAGAAAATTAGAATTCTTGAAAATATTATATGTTCAGATCTAGTAAGGATAGATTTTTAGAAGTTCAAGGTTCAGGTTGTCCTACGTTCCTGGTTATGAAATTAATTTCAGTACTGTGACTAATTACACATTCAAGGAATGTGTCTGATTACTCATTTTCTCTTGCACCTGTATCTTACTTTTTTCCCTATAGTTACTACTTTAATTTGTAAAGTATTTTTTAATATTATTTAAGAAGGCACAATAATAATAGTGTATATTCCAAATGACCTTAAGAAAAAACCCTACAATTCTTGATTTTCATTGGTCTTTCGGGAAGTAAATGATACTGTCCAATCTGACATACCACGTCATTTTCAGTTTTCTGAAGATGTTCAAGCATGAATAGAAGGAACACACATTTTTATTATTTTAGAAATTAAACTTCTATAGTTCAAGAAATTGAAAGGAATTAAACAAATTTCATTTGGAAATTTCATTTGTAAAGAACAAAATTTTGCCTGGCAAGGACAGAAATAAATGGTAGATTGAGGTGGACATGAGTGTCTCATTCTGCTGTTTCCTTTTATCCTCAGTGCCATCAAATACACAATACTAGATGGATATACTATTTCCAGAGATACCTGAGTTTTCAGTGATTTCAGTGATCAGTTTACCTTGGATGTAAGTTGGATTTTATTGGATGCTGTATTTACTCATTGCCAATATGGAATATTCAGAATATTCTGCTTTTCCATTGTAGTGGTAAAGCTCATTTTCTTAACCAAATGCAGGCAAATAGTTATTACTCCAGGCATATATTCCACTAAAATAATTTGTAATTATTATAAAACAAAATCATAGTGAAGTATTCCTAAAAGGTATGAAACTGGCAAATCATGTCCACTTGGCACTTTTCCTAAAATCTCAGTATCACATGTACCTCAGCAATTGTTGCTTATTCACCTGTGCTGGGGCATATGAATGTTTCTCATTCTAAAGCAATGAAATTAGCAAAATTTCACTTTCTGATTCTTGGAATTTAAAAAACTCATTATGATAAAAGCAGGTGCTTCATCACCTAAACTCACCCACTGTTCACAGCTCCTATTTCAGTTATTAAGTCTGGATATTTTCATAAGTCATATTGAAAGAAAAAAATATTCAGTATTTAATTTCAGGCTTTTAGGTATGCTGAAGTTTTAAAGGCAAAAGTATTTTCTAGTGAGTAATACCTTTTTTTCCTTGAAACTATCAGATTCACAGTAGATCTTATCACAGGATTAGAAAAACAGACCCCAAAACACACAATTATGGTTATATTTAGAACATTATAGATGAATCCAGGACTATTCAAACCTGTAAAATTTCTGCATGACAACCGTCTGGCGAACAAAGACCTAAAGGAAAAGGTAATAATCTTTGTACTTGGCAAAAGAAGATATTTGGGATACAACTTTGCTTATATTGAAATCGTCTTAACAATCTTGCTACATTGACTGAATAAAAAATTTCGCAAGGCCAGAATTAAGTCTTTCCTCAGATATTGCACTAGCAATGATAGCTACACAATTCAAAATTTTGGTCTTGTTATGAACATAAGTGTCAGTGTATTTCAGCCCAATTTTTTTACACAGATGCATGTATCTTTGCAAATCTCTGACTAAAAAGCAACAGGCTTTTAATCTTGGTATCAAATGACCTTCTGGAGTCTTTTTCTTCTAGTTTGATCTTATAATTTAAAGGCAGTATGGTAAATGTTACACATAGAGAGTGTTGTTCTGACACTTTTCTGGTTTACTGTTACACAGTCCATAGGAGCTCACTTTTGGCAGCAAAAATTGTAGTCCATTAACAGAAAAGTAACAAGAATCAGAATTCTAAACTTAACTTTCAAATGTTCACACAGAAGACTATGAAACATTCTTTTTGGAACTTCTCCATGCTTTTTGTAGAATAAGATCATGCAAATAGGAGGAAAAAAAGGGGAATGAAATGCATATCCTGCATGCGATGCTGTGGTTGTGGTCAAATGGTATGGCACACACAATAACATATAATAAATGGTACACATAATAACGTATTATTATACTAGATTGTAAGTACCAACGAGCACAGCAAAAACCCAGAGCTTCATTTGGTGAAGCTGTGTATCTAGAAGAGACGTTCAAAGATATTTAAAAGGACTGAGAGGTACTAAAACTCAGCAAAAAATGCAGTCATCACAGTAAGAGTCCCATAATTTAGAACTGGTGTATGCTATCTCTCAAGGCACTCAAGAAAACAGTTTGACCAAGAATGCTCTGTCTGCCCCATAGAGGACTTGTTTGACTTGCAGAATATGCTATTAATGTCTTCACATCTCAATGGGATGGGATGGATTTTACTGCCTAGTGCCTCTAGACAATTTCAAATTATTGGTTAAGTTTTGTGTGTTTCAGTGAATTAAAGATGATTCATACAGCCAAAGCTGCATATATGGCTTTTGCAGAAGGGATGGTGAGGGTTCCAAGACTGGAACACACACCACGCTGAACTCTGTTGTGCAAAGAAGTGTTGGTGTCACTTGTTGGTTCACTGTGTCATTTCTTTTACTTATTCACAGACGAATAAAGCAGTCTTTCCAATTCTCACTCTCTGGACAGGCAGAGAGGGTGGGAGACTGCTTCTGCTCCATTACCATGTTGATAGGCAATCACAGGTCCCATGAGAATCTAAATATAAAACACACTTCAAATCTATTTATTCCTCTTTAAAGAAAAACATCTTGCAGTTAGAGAAGAAAAAATTTAAAAGTAATTTCTATTTTAAAAAGATGAAAAAAAGTTTTGTTTATTAATTAAGTCAATCTTAACTTTTTACAATTAACAAGAAAGTATATTAATTTCTGATCTTGCAGCAAAGAACATGTGGGATGTGTCAAGTCTTAGCTGAGGCATTGTAAAGCAAGGAAAACTTTCTTCTAAATTACTGGGGAAATTGAATAGAATAAAAATTGGGACAGTATTTAAAATCATGTATTACCTAAGTTTATAGTCATTAAAGTATCCAAGTAGATAAATAAGAAAACCAGGCCAGAAGCAGACAGATTAAACTTCACTGTCAATTTCTGTGCTCTTAAATAAGTTTTTGTCAGCAACAACAAGAAGAAAAACACTTGTTATTAGCTTTATCTGATTTCTGTTCATTAAAGTAGGACTAAACAAATAAAGAGAAGGGGAGCAGCTATCAACAGTCCATGCTGTCAGAGGTTATCACTATATTGCTAATTGATTGCATTTAATAGGAAAAGATCCCTGTTACTGACAGTCTTGAATTCCACTGGGAATAAAATAGAAAATGTCCTCCAGAGCCTATTCACAGTTTCCTCAGATAGTGATGAGAATTTCTGAGTTTCTCTGAAGCATATTTTTTTCTGATTTTCATTTACATCTGCTAAAATTATCACAGTAGAAATATATTTGTCTGACGAGACTGAGATTTCCATGTTAACCAGGTGTTAATTTAGTGGTGGCTTTCATATGACGAAGAGAGCATCCGAGACTGAGAAACATTAAAGGGAGAGCTGTAGATATCTGACAAACAGGAAGGTGTTGAGAACTGCAGATAAGAACACTGATTTTATCTTAATATACTACAGGAAGTATTATATTTTTACTGCAGAGCGTTACATCTTCAAAGCACCTCTGTGCTGCAATGATGCAGAGTGCATCATGTTTCTGCTGGAAAAATGATATAAAAAAGGATACATAAAGTATTACCAGAGTTTTATCTCTGACTAAGAAAATGAGGAAAGACATCACCAAACTGCACAATTTAGTCATCCTAGGAATTGGTGTGCTTCAGGTCAGGTGTCCGGGAGGGCTAAGGAGCACACCTACACACACCCTGGATCTGTAATTCTGTGCCTCCTGAGTTAGAACCAGGCAGAAAGATGCTGAAAAGATCCAAACTAAAAGTCGAATTTCTTTCAGTTTTTTTTTCTGATCATAAAGCTAAACCACAAATGTTATTCTACAGTAATGAAGCTGATTGGTTTTTGTAAATAACTAGTTAAAATTAATGTAGCCAAAAATTATTTTCACTACTATATGAAATAGTTAATTACTCTAAATTTTTTTAATAAGCTGATGTGAAATGCAGATATGCTTAGGAAAAAATGATTTTCTGGTTCAGCCTCTGCCATCCACAGAGGCCTCCTGTAATTTTTGTCCAATTTCCTCATTGTTAGGGTGCATTGCTTCTGGACTGTGATTCTAAAACAAATGATATTGTTTTCATATTCTAATTTTTATCAGTTATTAGTATTGACTAATTTAGTTACATTTAAAGTACATAATGGCAGGTATTCAAAATGTTATTTTATGAATAATTTTAATTAAAACTTAATTCCTAGCTTTAATGTTGACATTAAAAGTAAATAAAAATTAATAGCCTAGTAGAGAAATTATTCTTTTTCTCTTTGTCATAGAATAAAAAACAGATATAAAAGCTAGCAACTCATATATAAAGCTGTGAAATTGCTTAAGTAAACTTGCATAAACATGAGATTAAATGAAGGAAGGAGCTAAATTACAAGATTTAGAGTCAGGCATTCAAAAAGTTTAGAGAAAAAATAAGAATAGTGCCAAAATTTCTTCATATATTAAATCTTTTCACATGAGGACTTTGAACACCTAACAATGCTAAAGAATAAAGTTAATAAAAATATTCCTGTTTTGGATATTTTATTTTACACTTCCATACATTAAATGTTTGATTACTTTACCCTGTACAGATCAATAGCTTAACCACAGCTCAAAAATCTCCTTTGACTTAAAACAGAGTTCTGGCTTAGTAAACAACTTCCATTCTTCAAAGTTGATTTAAAACTGTCCTTAAATTTCTCATCACCAAAAAAAAAAAAATCCTAACAGCAACAAAAAATGAAACAGTGTCTATGCGCACATTCTGCATATAGATTGGATATAACTTTTATAAATGTTTAGTTTTTTTCTTGCTCTGTGGTGGACTGGAACTGCTTCCATCCTGTCTAAGGCTTGGGCTTATCATTAGTGGTGCTGCATGCTGGAGTGGTATGTTCACAGAGAGGCACTCAAGATCACCCTCTCTATCCACTCTAGTTGTTTTTCTCTAGAGCGTCTTCACCGTAATGCATCTACATTTCAGTGACATCTGTGTCCTTGTTTCTTTCCTCTTGCATTCCCTTCCGATAGTCTCACAGTGCACTCTAAGATTCAATTGAAAAAGGCCCTGAGCAAGCTAATGGCACTCAGAAACAGACATCGCATTCCCAGCACCACAGTTCCCAGAAGGGCAGTTCCCAGCAGCACAGTGATGAGTACACTTATCAATCTGTTTGCACAAAAACACTGTCACAGGGATGCTTCATCCGTACAGACTGTTCTTTTTGGATAGGTGATTCAAACCTAGAAGAAGCACATTATGAAAAGACATGCAGTTTAAAAAAATAAAGCTTGCAGATGTTACTATCTGAATGATAGATCAGTGCTTGAATACAAATTTTTTTCAAATTATCATGTAGATGGGACTTGACACAGCTGAGTTGTTAAAATAAACCACTTAGTTCCAGGTACACACTTGACAGATGACAAAAAAGCCCCAACCCAACTCTAAAAGTACACATTGGATATTTAAATTTACAATGTGCATTTTCTTCCAGGAACTTAGAATTATCATCTTCAACGACCACTTATTAGAGACAAGTTGCTGTCTTCAGCAGCAACAACCATCATCTTCACATTCATTTGTTCCTTATTAGAAATATGATTTCTAAGTTTGTATTTTTAAAGCTTTCTTCTTATCTGTGATTTATTCAATTTCATCTATTACAAAAAAAATTGAAAAAACATACCATGATATAAAAGCCAGCACTGTAAAACAATTGCTAAATAAGCTGAAGTGGCACAAAGCAAGTTAATTTTGGAGGCTTGTGCTTCACAGATGAAAATTAGTCTTAGGCACGACCTCTCTGTAGATATTGCATGTTAAGTGCCCCACTTCAGACACCAAGAACTTATATGCCCCACCGCTTGCAAACAGGACTACACCTGTTTGACTCGAAGACTCCTTTGCTCAGTCACAGATTTGTTCAAGTTATTGTTATGCTGGGTTTTGTTTCTTTCTTTTAGAAGATTTCTTTAAAATGTTTATTAAGAAGCACAAAATTTTCCAAACTCTTAAATGTCTGTGTAAGTTTTGTGATATTTAGCAAACCATATATATTTAATGCTACTGGGTTTTTGTCTACTCAGCAAATACTGCAGAAAGTCCTTTTCTGCAGCAGACTTTCTCTCTAGTGCTCCTCTTCAAAATAGGGAGCTTGTTTCAGTGTTGGTATTTCTCTTAGGGTTCCTTCATTGTATGGTAAACCTAAAAACTCAGAACAAAACCAAACACAAAAATGCAACAAACAGTACAATTAAAAATTTAAAATAAAAATAAAATGGTTTTCATTCGTTATTTACCAATGAATTTATTTACAAGTGAAATTCATTTCTGATGAATTTATTTACAATTCTGTACATTACTTTGACATGCTGGTTGTTTTCTTAGTGTCTATGGTGTCTTAATGTCTAGAAAAAGTAATTACTTCATGCAGATTTGAGTCTATTCACATTGAGATTCAACAACTGACATATTGTAAATGCATTACTGCACTCTGACTTCAGATGCATTTTCATTTGTATAGTTGGGTAAATTTCAGCAGAGAATCACAGAATGGGTCTGGTTGGAAGGCACCACAGAGCGTCATCTGGTCCAACCTTCCTGCTCAAGCAGGGTTGTCACACAAGCCATAGCATGTGATTGTTTCCAGGCAGTTCTGGAATATCTCCAGTAAAGGAGACTCCACACCCTCTCCAGACAATCTGTTCCAGTCACTTGTACAGAGAAGTTCTTCCTCATATTCAGGTGGAACTTGCTCTGCCTCAGCTTCTGCCCATTACTCCTTGTCCTAATGCTCAGCACCACCAAGAAGAGCCTGGCTCCATCTTTTTTGACACCCTCCCTTAAGGTACTTACTGACATTGGTGAGGCTCCCTCTCAGTTGCCTGAGATCCAGCTCCTTAAGCCTTTCCTCATAATGAGATGTTCCAGTCCCTTCATCATCTTTGTTGCCCTTTTCTGGATGCACTCCAGGAGGTCTATGTGTCTCTTGTCCTGAGGAGCCCAGAGCTGGACACAGCACTCCAGATGTGCCCCACCAGGGCTGAGCAGAGGGGCAGGATCACCTCCCTTGACCTGGTGGCACCCCAGGATACCATTGGCCCTCTTGGCCATAAGGACACTCTGCTGGCTCATGGACAGCTTGTTGTCCACTGGGACCCCCAGGTCCTTCTCCACAGAGCTGCTCTCCAGCAGGTCAGCCCCAGCCTGCCCTGGTGCATGGAGTTGTTCCTGCCCAGGTGCAGAACACTGCCTTTGCCTTTGCAGAACTTCAGACAGCTCTTCTCTATCCATCTCTTCAATCTGTGCAGTGGTACCAACCTGTGCTCCCAGCTCAGAGCCATCAGTGAACTCACTGAGGAGGCATCTGCCCCTTCATCCAAGTCGTTGATAAATTAACTAAACAATACTGGGCCCAGTATCGAATCTTGAGGGACACTCCTAGCTACAGGCCTCCAACCAGACCCTGTGCCAGTGATTATGACCCTTTGGGATTTGCCATTCAGCCAGTTCTCAGTCCACCTCTCTGTTCACTAACCCAGTCCACACTCTCTGAGTTTGCCTGTGAGGATGTTGTGAAAGGCAGTGTGGAAAACCTTGCAGAAGTTGAGTCAGACCACATCCACTGCTCTCTC
The DNA here is from genome assembly GCA_036630365.1 of Acanthiza pusilla. Lineage (NCBI taxonomy): Eukaryota > Metazoa > Chordata > Aves > Passeriformes > Acanthizidae > Acanthiza > Acanthiza pusilla. The sequence goes on from JAXCHO010000095.1 coordinate 4,408,098, forward strand.
CTCATCTGTCCAGGTAGCTGTGTCATCGTGGAAGGCAATTTGGTTGGTCAAGCATGATTTACATCTAGTGAATCCATGCTGACTGCTCCCGATCACCTCCTTGTCCACATGGATAGAGAGAGCCTCAAGAATGAGGTGCTCCATCACCTTTCCAGGAATTGAGATGATTGGTAGTTCTCTGTGCACTCCTTCTTGCCCTTTTTGAAAACTGGGTTGACATTTGCTTTCTTCCAGTCCTTAGGCACCTCTCCCAAGCTCCATGACCTTTCAAAGATGATGGTGAGTAGCCTCACAATGATTTCTACCATCTCTCTCAGCACTCAAGGATGCATGTTGTCAGGGCCCATGGACTCGTGGATGTCATTTGGCCAGTTTGAGAAAACTCAATTCAAACAGCTACTTTTTTCAGTTATTTACTCCAGTGTAAACTCAGATGAGGCAATGCTTCTTTCATAACCTACTAATAAGCAAGGAATCCATGCATCCCAAATCATTAGATATATGAACACAGGAGCTGCTCAATCATGTCCAGAGAAAAGCAACAAATCTGGCGAAGGGCCTGGATCACAAATCTTACAAGGATTGACTGAGGCAGGTATGGGTTTCTAGCCCGGAGAAAAGAAGGCTCGGGTGGACCTCATTTCTCTCTACAACTACATGAAAGGAGGTGGAACAGTGATGGGGTCAGTCTCTTCTCCCACGTAACAAAGGAAACGGCCACAAGTTGAGCCGGGGGAGGCTTAGATTGGATATTAGGAAAAATTTCTTCATGTAGAGGGTTGCCAAGCATTGGAACATTTTGCCCTGGTTCTGCCACCATAGCTGGAGGTATTTAAGAAACCACATAGATGTGACACTTAGGGACATGGTTTAGCAGTCAACAGTGCTGGGTTAATGGTTGGACTGAATGATCGTAAGGATCTTTTCCAATCTAAAGGGTTCCATGATTCTATTTATAGCTTTACTTATAACAGATGTCAGGGGGCACCAAGATGCATAAAGATTTGTATGTAAACAACAAAGTAGATATACAGGTGCAAAATAGAACATGAGAATCCCTTCATACACAGATAGCTGTAACCCTGTAATTCATTAGTGAGCAAAACCATGTTACTCTTGGATGTAAATGTGCTTAGACATCACAGAATATAATTCAGTGCAAGTCTCAAATCCCTTAAGAATAATTAGGAAAACAAGTGCATTATTAAAAACTTCTTTAAAACCACGTGGGGTGATACATTGTAATGTATTACCTTGATTTCCATTTTAAACTTCTGCATGGCTTCCTTGGAATGACGACTCTATCTCCTCAGAGCATATTGCAGGGTCTTCTGGAGAGTTCCCATATTCATATAGTTACACAGGATCAACATAAAAACCCTAATTAAATCTTCTAAATTAGAAATAGTAATTTTTTCCAAACAGAAGAACACATTCACCTTCCTTTCCCCTGACTAAGTTACCCAGACCCGGCTTTATGTAGCAGAATCATAGAAAAGCAAACCAAATATTTGAAGAAAGATTTTCTGCTATTCCCACAAGAAGAGCACAATGTGTTAAATTGATGAAATGGATATCTTTAAGTTTTCTTGAAAAGGGATCACTGCCTTCTGAATTCCACATTTGCTTTTTCATTTGGTGCATGTCTGCTAAATCTGGGGAGATTCTGAGTGCATCTACCTTGAACATGCACTGACATATTTAGATACAGTGTACAAAAGACATCTATTTTCAAAATAATAAAGATACCAAAGAAAAGATGAACAGTAGAGTAAAAATTTGGAAACCCTGTGTTTACAGGCCATGACCCAGTATTACAGTTCATATAATAATTCACTACAACACACAAAATGGAAGATTTGTCATGGGAATCCTTAAGGCATGACAACAATATGCTTTTTACTGCTGCACTCTTATTTCACATATTCAAAAGTAAGTTGGCTGAGGGTAGTTAGGGTTCTGTGAATTGACAAGAGGATTTCTCACCTGGCCAGGGTACATAAAGACAATTCCTTTTAATCCAGTTTGGGATTTCTCTTGCCTGGATACAATCAAACACAATTTTTTCTGTTTCAACATATTCTAAATCAGACTTTGCTTTCCCAATGTTTCTAAAAAGTTTTGTTGGGAGGTGTGTCCTATCATTAAAAAGAAAAGAAAAAAAAGGAAAAAAAAGGGAAAAAAAAACAAACAAAAAGAGAAGAAGTTATTTGAGTTATTTGTAGGGAAGTTAATTTGTAAAGAAGTTAATTTGTAAGAAACTTCCCATAGAAAAAGTAGGAAGAAAAGATGTTGATGTTGTAGCACAGGGCTACAAAATAAGCTTATTTCAACATATTTTATAATACAAGGGATAAAACCAGCATAAACCAGTTCAGCCAAAATGTTTTTCTGCTTTTTATATATGATATTTCTAAGTTACTTGATTTCTTTTGTAATATAGATGTAGACCCTACTTTAAAACTTCCCCCCATAAACACACATGAAAATTATAACAGCATTCTTCAACATATATTTTCTCTCTGTGAAAAGAGCTCATTCTTTTTCTATTTTGTTTCTATCTTTGTTTTATTAAATATTCAATATACCTTCTGTCATTCATAAGTTCATTTCCATAAAATACTTCATAGGACAGAATGTCAGCCTGAGCATTATTGAAGACTTCTTTCTGATCAGCCCTTTCATCCTCGTTCCTCCTGATGAATTGATGGATGCATTGTTGTGCCCCAGGGACATCACAGTATATGGTGTGAACCTAACATGGATCAAAAATTGGATCATATTTCCTGTAAAGCTGATGCATCTGTTTGCAATTCATGCAGTTCACATAACTGAAAGGTTAGAAAAACATGCTTTTTCATGATACCATTCCCATGCTTCACTAATTCATGTTTTAAAATAATGCCAATTAACAAGTGTTCAAGTTGGTCTAATCAGTCTTCTGTAGGCTTTCAGTAGACATTGATGATTCTTTAATTTCATGTGTTATTCTAAAATTCTTACCTGTAAATCAGCGTACACAAAATAACATTTTGCCATTTTTAATACTGTATCAATAATAAATAAAATGGCACCTTTCCCCCAAAATTAACTTTTTAGAAAACCCATTAAATAAATTTTCGTTTTTGCAATAACATTATTCTTATCATCTTGATAAGACATTTCAAGAATATTAGCACTGTGATTTGAGGATTCATTGCCTTGCTAAATCTCCTTTCACTTTGGAGGAGCTCAGTGACTTCCCTTTCTCGTTTCCGTAGAGATTCTTGTATCTCTTGCAGAATGGTGTGTGCTTGCCAAAGATATTGCTTTTCCATTGACCCTTCAGTCTTCTCTTCTTCATTAGCTACCTGGAGGCAACAAAGATCTAGATTTTGCCAAGATCTAGATTTTGATGGCTTTCATATGAAATTACCAAGATTTTAATGAGCAAGGTGGAGCAGAAATGGAGAAAAGCAAAATAAATATTGGACAAGATGGTCTGTTTCGTTCCAACATTTGGAATATAGTGTTTATAATTCAAATAGGTAGATACTTAAGAGAAATTTGTAGCAAAGTTTCTACTATGAAATGACTTAATGACAGTCATAGCACACTATCAGTGGTTCCTGAGCCAATGAACTTGCTTCACTATTGTGAAATTTTAATCATTCATCATAAATGTATCATTCTCAGGTCACACATATATTTGCACACCAAAATTACTATCAGTTACGCTCAAAGTTGACTTCAGCTTTGCTAGAATCAGCCTGATTCTGTTTGGAAGACCTGCAGTAATCCCATAAACAAGCAGTTACATTTCAATTTTTGTGCTCACTTGTTCTGTTTTTAATACTAAAACCTCTGACACATCTGAGTTGCCTCCTTCTGCCTTTTCAGACTTTTGCTGAAGAATTTTTGTCTGCAAATTCATGAGGTCTTGCAGTCTTTCCACATGTAGGCTGGTGTTGTGTAGCTCCTGTAAAGCTGAATTAAAAACAATAGAAAACCAGGCAAGAATAACTTCAGCGTTTCTAGTTTTCAGTTTCCACAATACCATCTCTGTGAAATTATCCCCCTTTAAAAATCAAGAGTTTATAATGAAGTAATAAGTTTTAATAATCAATAATTCATTTTAATTTATTAGGAATTAAAGAATTATGAAAGAATTATGAAAGAGTCATGCCTTTTTTTGCTTTACATTTCTAAAGGTAAGGCTACAAGAGCTGAAATAGACCTACTGAAAAATTATGCTAACTGTAACAGGCCAGGTGTGCTAAGGAGTTTGGAGTCATTACAGGCAATATTTGTAGCTTCAACATTCTTTTGTTATTCCACCTGCACACACGGTATTGAAATGGAAATACTTATATTGACATCAGCTGATATGCAGCAGCTCAGCGTAAACAAAAAAGCAAACAGGAAAGATGGTAGATCAAGAGACTCTGCATTTGTAACACTCACTCAGTGTGTGCTGGGTATAAAGATAATCTAGCTTTTTACACAAATTTTCTAGAATCCAGACCTGTAAGACAAGAAGAGAAGAATAGCAGGAAATCAATGCTCTACCATTTTTCATTATATTTCCTTGGGAGAATAATCAATAATACAGAAATAATGTTGTTGCTACTTACATGTACAACCTACACAAATGGGCTAGTGAGCAGTAATTAGATGTCACTTGAAAGGAAAATACAGAAATAAACCAGATACTGGTCAGGCACTAGTGTTTTCACAAGAGCCTGAGTCAAGGGCTCCTATGCTTATACTTTCTTAAGCATTTGTCCACATTGCTGAAATGATAATATAGACAAAAATGTTTGATTTTCCTGAAACAGTTGAATAACAAAAGATTTTGGAAGCATTCCTACAGCAGCCCTGCAGAAAAAATTGTGTGTGCCAAATCTTACCAGCATTATCTGACCTAAAATAAAATCGTCTTTCTTCCTGAAAGCTTTAGAATGTAATATCCTGACCCCTTTTAATTTTTTATTGCAATACTTCTGCTACATTTCTTTGATATATAATATTAGGTCAAAATCTTTCAAAACTCCACAGGTTTTTTGCAATTTATCAATGAGACGTAGGGTACTATAGTGGTGAACCTGGCTCAAAGTGCTTGAAAAATGAAAACCTTCATTTTAAATAGTGGTGCCATGCAGAACTTAAACGGAAGGTGGTGCTACCTCACTTGAAAAAAGAAACTAAAAAAGTTGCCCGAGATCCTCACTCGGCGATCATACAGAAATCTGCATTCAGTTTCACGAATGAAAAAATAATCTGCCTCCCAGATCCCATCCCCGCCCCCCTTCCCTTCCCCGCCACTCTCACCACAGAGTGGGGTAAGATTTTCCTGAGTACATGTCCTGGAGTACTGTGATGAGAACTGCCTGTAACAAAGCAGTGCTGCAAAATGAAAGGATGAATTGCACATATCAGACAGAACAGAACCCTATGCAGAAAATAACAAATATCAGATCATGCTTACCAATGCTATCTATTACAAAATCCCACTAATTTATTTTTTTTTTTATCATCTATGCAGTAATTTCAAATCTTTAATGAACTTAAGAGTCATTATTACAGACAAATTTGGAAATCCTGAGGAATTTTAGGCAGTTTTTCATGGGAACTACCAAATAAGGTAGTTTCGTTGCTATGCCAGCCAGTTGAAAGGCAGTATTGCAATAAATTTCACAATGAGGTTTTGTGGATTTTTAATGCTAATTGCTAAACAAAGAAGAAGCAATGTGCTGGATTGCAATTTAAAAATTCTTTAAAAAGCCCCATAAAATGTGGAATGCAAGAGAAATTACTATCTAATAGCTTTAGTGGAAAGAAAAATATTGCAAGACAAAATAGCATGTATCATCTTCATTGCTGTTTGAAGGGTGAAAATCTACATGGATTCTCTGAAAAAAAGGATGGCAAGTACATAGCAGCTCAATCTTAGCTGATTTAGATGTACATATCTAAAGGCAGACAGGCACGCCAGCAGCACACACTGGAAAGAACACTGTCTGCCTCCAAAAAGAAAACACAAACTATGTTTCTTTACCTTTTCTTCTTTCCTGCTCTCTGTTTGTTGTTTCATGTGGTGAATTAGACCTTCCTTTTCTTGGATCAGTTGTCTGTTTGTTTCCCTCAGGTTCTGAAGGCAGTGAAATGAGGCAAAAGGGATTACAATTTTGACACTATTTTCCAGAAGTGCATACAGTCTGAGGTATTTTGTTTCACAGATTGAAAAGTCATAACATTTGGACCAGGCTTCTAAGGCTTGTGGATCTTGCACAAAAAAATTTAAAATTATCCATTTAGCAATGACCATCTGTGGCCAGAGGTAGTCTGATTCTAAAGACCCTTTCTAAAGGCTTGGGCACTCTGAATCTTTTCCTCAGCAGCAGAACAGAAGAAAGAACAGGATAAACCTTAGTATCTTGTCATCACAAAAAGGGCAGCACACATCCTGTGTATTCTAGGAATAGCCTTCACACTTTATTTGCACAAAAGCAAAGCTATTTCCAAGTGCATAGCACAGTTAAGCCAAGCTATGAAAACTGGTTTGGAAGTATAGCGTGCAAGGATTTATTCATCTCAAGAAGGAGAAAGACATAGCTTATTTAGAAATACAATTTTACAATTTTACAAACTGTGTGTCTTCATTTAACTGTCAGTCCACAAAAAGAGAGCGTTAATTATAAGGCCTGTTCCTGCAACCTCTGTAAGTATCTGCCGTGCTCAACCCCATGTAAAAACGATAAGACTTGGTTACCTTAACTGTATCTTGCCAGTGTATGTCTCTCTTGTTCATCAGCTCCTGATAAGCTTCTAACTGGGATTTGAGACACCTCATTTTCTCACTATAATGTTTCTTTATGGTATTTATAGTCTCCTCCTTTATTACAAAATATTATTGAGAAAATAAATAGTGAGTGAGAACAGAAAGTCAGGCATGCTAAAGAAAACAGTTTCCACAACAGGTTCTCTTTATTCAATGTTTTTTATTGTCTGCAAACATTCGTTATTAATTGCAGGAGGTTTGCACTATCATTCATTGCAGACGTCACGCAAAACTTACTGCTAAAATAATATATACTTTATGCATTTTTCTGCAGAAATAAAAACCAAAGCCTCTCTGAGAACAGATTGGAATGAATTTCCAAGCATAGCTAAGCAATTTTAAACAAATTAAACTTAGCTCAGAAAGTGAAATCTTGGAAGAAGCATAAAAAAAGTCCACACAGTGACCAAAATGAGAGAGATTCTGTAAAGAAAGATCATTACAGTCCCTGTGTTTGCATCACTGCTCAGCAGGCAATTGTCTCTTGCTATGCATCTGTGTTCTTCCTGATTTCTCTTTCTCTTCCCTTAGTGATCTGTAGTCAGCTGAATGTGGAAGATGTGACTGTGTCTGGGGTACATTCCTACCAAAGCTCAGAAATGGATTTATAGAGGTATTACAAAGTTTGTGCAGGTCTGAAAACCTGAGGATAAGATGAAGTCTTGTTCTCTAACAAAGTCTATCTAAACTTTGTACACTTTGTACACACTATATACATGAAGTTCTCTAGATTTTACTCAACAGTTAGAAGTGTTTGTTCACTTCCCCTTAGTGGGTTTAGAGGAATTTCTGAATCTCCTCTTTCTGTGTGCCCAGGGCAAACTTCAGCTGTGTTTGAAATGGAAACATGCATCTTCATAGGAAATAAGTGCCTGTCTTTGTATCAGAAGAGGAGAATGATGTGCAAAATAAACAGAAAGGTGAAGCTGTAACTGCAAGAAAAGATGCCAGAACAGTGTAGTCAAAGATGATATAGACAGTTCCATCTTTTGGACGGATTACTGACCCATGGAATGCAGAAATACTTCCACTAAGGAAAATGAGATATTGTGGAGTTGTGGTGACAAGAATTGAACCTCTGGATCCTCACTGTCACCTTGCAGGATTTTACAGGTGAAGGGATCCTGCTATTCTGTAAACTATATTGACAAAACATTGCAAAGCTAAAGCCAAGCTAAATACAAAGTAGACAAAAAATACCCACAGGGGAAAAAGCCGTAAAGGCAATACAGCTTGGCACAGCCCTTTATAATGTAGTCATTCTTGAGAGGCACAGCCTGCGTAAATGCAAATGCTCTAACCATGGTGTCAGTTATGACAGGGAAGTGTTGTTTAAGAGAAAATTTTAGTAACAAATAAATTTTAGAAAAATCTCTGCCATTGTGCCAGACAAAAAGTAAAACCAGACTTCACAAGGTTATAAAATAAAATACACTTCGAGATACACGGACAATATTTACAGACACTAAGAATGGCACATGAATGGAGATGTAATTGTGAATGAAGTAGATTTTATCCCTCTGTATCATTTTGACTTATGGTACAACACAACAGTGCTAACAATCCAGAATAATTACCTGCTTTTCTTTCCTTATATCATCTAGTTTTCTGATTATCTTCATGTGTCTGTTTTTCATTTGCTCCATGTCCTTTACAATCTGTAGAGGATGAAGTAAATTATAAACTCAGAGCACTAGCAACTCCAGTTGTAATGAACCGTCAAATAACTTTGAGGTATATTTCTCAAAATAAGAGATGCAGTACATTGAAGAGTTTGGTCTTGCAAACAGATAAATAACCAGTAGGACTGCAGGCCAAAACTTCCAGGCTTCAATAACTAGAATATATGTATTGTTATTGAATAAAAATCTGTGAATTACTTGAAATGGAATTTCTCTTCTGATTCTAGTATTGGACCGCATCTTCTACCTTTTTAATGCAGTGATCTACATAGAGTATGGAAGACATAGTCATGACAATCCTTCTAAAGATCTTGGAAAAGAATAGCATTGTGAGGATTATAACTGGGAAAAAAAGGTAAGAAGCGGGGAAGATTGCATTTCAGAGTTAGAAAACTGGTTACAGAATACACTCTATTTTATTTTGTATTACAGTAAAATAAGTTCCAGTCCTACCAAATTGATATAACTTTAAGGTATATAGGCATTTGTAACGACTAATAAAAATGTGCATATAAAAGGATGGACAAATGGAGCTTTCTCCTGTTTGAAAATGAGCCACTTATGCTTTAAATTGCATTAGGTTCCTTAGTGAATCTGTTTAATTAATTTTGTTTCTAATCCCATTCATAATAGTCACCAAAGGAAAATTCCACCAGCACCCATCCTAGCTCCTGCTGTCCAATTTTTTTTTTTTTACATACTTGTCTGGTAAGTTCAATATCAAATTGCACCTATAACATCGATATGTGAATGAGACTAACAGACACTGCTCAGTCAATTACAGCCGTAATGGTTGTGATTATATGTAAATTACAAAAACCTAGAGCTGTTCCAGAGATTTCCTTGGTTTCAGTTCTTCCTTTAAGCTTCATATAATACAGATTCTGCTGACAGTGATCAAAATGAAACAAACAAACAAAAAAATCAGATTATTTGCTGTGGCTGATACATTGTTCGAAAATAGTTGTGGTTGTTATCATGGATCTAGGCTGACAGATTAAATCTTTATGAATACTTGCAAGCTGTTGACTTGCAAGTGAGGAATCTCTACCGTCTGACACTGTCACTGTCCAAATGAAATAAAAGCAACAAAGCAGCAATGCAGTCTTGAAATATGCTCTCCTATTTACTTCTCATCAAAAAAACTATTTTGGAATAAGAAGAATTGTGAAGAGACACAATCACGAGGTTAAGACACAAGAACAGTCCGTTTGACTGAGATTGAAAAGATCCGGATCGGTTCATCCCTCTCATCACCCACGGAGGTCTGAATCATCCTAGCAATTTGCTTCAGGTATTTAACTTGTACCTCACAGCTATCTCAGCAGTCTGATGTAGCCTGTACAAAGGCAGTCACCAATGAACTTTTTTGACTCACAATAAAAGACCAAGAATACAAGTCCATATTTCATGGAATAAATAAAGCAATGAAACTAATAGACCAGGATATATGTATATTTCTTTTATACATATACAGACAAATGCACACAAATGATAACTTAAAAATGGGTAAGTAGAAAAATAAAAGAATTATTCTAGTTACTGGTAACAAAAATATTGTAATAGCAACAAAACCTCACACTGCCAGGCATATACCAGTTCCAGCAATCAAGAAGTATGATGCAAAATATGTAAGAAGGCAAGGGTTTCCTCCAAACAGTGTTACAAGGGAGTTTTTATCTTTAGACACTTACCTGGGAAAGGCATTTAAGCAACTTACAACCTGATCTAAGTTAAGATGACACTTTGATTTTAATGTTTGCATTTTTATATCAATATTCAAAACTTAAATGCAGGCTTCCAAATAAGAATTAAAAAACCAACCTGGTGGGCAAAAAGATTGTGTGGATTGAGTTTATATGATGACAATGATTATGACAATTCACCTAGTTTATCCTAAGAAAAGAGAAGATTGATTACTCTGTCAATTTTTTAAATATTGTAAACTATTCAAACATTGAAAGCTTTCTTTGAGGGAAGGGAGTGTTGTAGATTTTCTCACCTTGGTGATATGCAGTGTAGCTAAGCTGTAGGGAATATATGGCACTTGTTTGGTTGTACATTCCTCCAACTCTGTTGCTTTGTGATCAGCATCAGAACAAACTCCAGATGTGGTAAAAGGATCTATTGTAAAACAAAATTTACTTTATCAACTACAATAGCAACAGCAAATTCACATGTATATTTTACATTTTAAATTTCTTATTAGAGACATCAAATATGGGGGGGGTTTGTTTGTTAGGTTAATTTTGTTTTTGTTTTTTGTTTTTATTGGGTTTTGTCCCTCATAACGAACAAAATAGACTTTTGGGAGGAGAAATACAGCTTTGATCTCTTGTCATACTTACCTTGTTTGGCAATTACTTTTCCCTGAATATTCTGATATTCATGACATATATTTATGTAATTAAAACTAAAAAATTAGGTTATAAAAAACCATGCAGAAACATGTTGCCTCTCAAGAAAACTAGCTTTTATCACAACTAAGAGGATACTTTACATCTTCAGAAACTACATTTTACAAGTTATTTGACATACCCATTTTTTTATCATAGTATGATACACATTTCAATTTTTTTCTAATCTTCCTTTTTGTTAAATAAGATCATAAAATTACCTTTTCCCCCCCCCCCATCAGATCTCTCTGACTTAATACAGTAGCTGGCTTCCTGTTGGAAAATTATTTTAAGTATCATAATTCTCAACCCAGTATTGTAATTAATGAAAAGGACTATAGGGCCAAAAATACTGATGCAAGTACTTAGAATAGTGATTTGCATATATCTAAGCTAAAGAACTTTATATGGAAATCCAAACAACAAAACTTCAATTAATCAGAGCTCACATACAATGGAAAAAAAGAACAAATCTCCTCATTTTGTTTAATGTATTACGTGTTCCAGAAAGCAAGAATAATACTTGCATTGTAAATATACCTTTCTCTTGAGTTTGCCCTCCACTCCATCCAATGAGGGAATTCAGAAATGACCACTTGTTTATATTCATTCCAAGCTTGTGCAGCCATGAGTTTCCCTCTCCATCTGTAAATAAAATTCAAGAGCTAAAATATTGTGAAAATCATTGAAGTTCTAACACTGATTCTTTTTGGACAAAAAGTGTTTTAAGTGATTGAAAGGGATACAAAATGTGAGAGACTGGGATGTAATTGAGAAAGCCACAAGCTTATAAAGGATGTGTGAGGCCCTGTTTGAGACTTGAATTGTTCCACCTGATCCTGAGAATAGAGATATTGAATGCAAAGACTATATTCTGGACTTTTTCCTCATTTTCTGTAAAAATGTTTTCAAAATGTTACTTTGAAAAATTACAAAATAAACTGGATTTTGCCCAGTATCTTGGAAAATGAGTGTGTGTATGTGTGTTAAGAGGTGGGGCTGTATCACACTGTTGCATGAGGTGTGTCTTACCCAGGTTTATTTGTGAGTGCTCTGGATTTATTTATTACTTTGGATGTCTGCAACACTCCTGCTGAGAGGAAACCAAGTCACAACACCTTCAAGTGTTCTGGTGTGAAAGAGAAAACAGTGTCTGAAAGAAGTCTTCTGACTCCTTGAGCTGGTCAAAAAATTATCAGAAATTCAGAAATTTTGTGCACTGGGCAAATTTAAATGCATACTTGTCCTGAGTTCCTAACACAGTACTCATTTATTTACATACTGCAGTGATTTTATACTTACAAACATTTGTCTCTGCACATTGCTTTTACTTGCTGTATTGTTAGGGGATGCACCATTTTAAGATGCACCCTCTGCGTCCACCCTCTAGATGGAAATATCATGTCCTATTCAGGTACAGCCATAACAGTCTTGTTTTTCAAGATCCAATTTTGATGATTTCTAATATACATAACTAGAATACATGTTGAAAAGAGCACCCTTGGCTCAAGGTATTCTCTTTTCCTGAATTTATTATTTTCATTGTGTTACGCATATATTATATGTGTATAAAAATATCAGCTTTTGTTCTGTGAATTATATCATGGAAGGACACAAATTCTAAATAGAACAGCTGCTTTTTGAAAGACTTGACCTCTTGCATCTGCACCCTTTTGGTTCACATTTTGCTTTCTTTCTGCTGTCTTGGAGACTCTTAGCTGCCCTTCACATCATATAATCCTAGTCTAGGCAAAATTAGCCATTAGTGCCTCAATGCTTGCAGGCCAAGAGCAGAGAGTCTATCTTCCCCTCTAGTATAAAGATTAATCAGATGGATAAATAAAAAAAATGCATTACTATATCACATACCAATATGACTACAAAGTCTGTCTTTAATCTATACAGACCTTTGGGAGGAAAAATATTTGAAGCTCTGACCAGTTAATTCCTGAATGCTAAAAATCAGTCTGTATGTCTTCTGTTTAACTTAGCATGTCACAGGGCGTGTGACTCTCAGAACTACTGAACAACCCTTTTCACACCAGTCATGTGAGTTAATTCACACAGAACTCTGTAGTGGGGCTGGGATGAGACATCTCTAACAGTTCTCTGCTTTTCTCCAATGCCACTTGTCAGACTGCTCTCAAAAGGTACTCTGACAGCTCCTTACAGTTTAATTCCTTTAGAATATAAGGCTCCTCAAACCGAGGTCTCTCTGAGATTACAACTAGAATGAAAGCAGCCAGCACAGACTAGGCAGCCACATTACTACTTCTGGAAAACAACAACTGTATTTTTGACAGTTTTCAGAGAGGTCACACATTTTTTTTCCGAAGTTACAGGTGTAGACCATATAAAAAATTTAGTCCTATTATGACAGCTTTAGTTTTAACAGTACAAAGCCACTATGCATCTCTTTTACATAAGGAGCTTGAAGATTATGTCCATATCCTATAAACTGAAATGTTACAGGAACCCATCCACTTAGTCTGTACTGACTTTTATCTGTATTCAAGCTATACCAGCACTAACGACAGCATGATCTATAATGTTTATGCAGTTCTGCTTCCGTGACACTAAAATACAGATACTACTACTACCTTTTGTGGAAATCAGTGGAGTACAATCTCATTCTGAACATCTGAGGCACAAAGACCACTTACCCTCCTCAGGTGTGTCTTCTGCCAAAACACTTTCAATCACACATGAAGGAGGTTCCTGTGTGTCCTCTGAATAATCAGTAATGCTGCCTGGTAGAACAGATGAGTGCTTGGCAGCCTGTGGTTTAGTTTCAGGATTAATTCTTACTGAATCTTTGGGGACTTGCCAGCCTGAAAGGTCAACGCTTTGTACCCACACTTCTGCAAAAACAAGCAACATAATTGCTTTTAATAAAATACTATGACAAGGCATTCAGTCGAGAGTCTTAAAAACAAATTCAGTGAAACATGACCAGATTTTTAATATCACACATGCATTTAAGATTAAAATACTGCAAACTGTCAGCCAATTTAATTAAACCTAGGTGGCTTTCTTAGAAAGTGGTCAGAGCAAACCTTTAGTTTAAGGTCTTTCCTTTCTGTCTCTTTCGAAATCTAACATGATTTGGTGATTTAATCTTGGTCTGACTGTCAGATTTAGTTGAATTAGTAAAGCACATCGAGGTGCATGAAATAAACTAACCAGAATTCACCATCTATCCTGAATAAAACATGTTAGGTCTCATGTATCTTCCACCCAAAAGAACATCTCAAACACATTCCTCAATGCATGACTCTCGGCCAACTTTTGTCTCTGAATATCTCTAAGATATTTGCTCCCTTGTTATGATCAAGTTCTGTTACCCCAGAAAAAATATCTTCTTGATGATTTCAAAGAAACCAAAGTGTTTATTATGTATATTTATATTTATCTTATTTATACACAGACAAATGGGCACATATGATGTTCCATAACTTAAAATGGTTAAGTAGAAAATAAAAAATTATTCTAGTTATTGGTAACAGAAATATTGTGATAGGAAAGCAAGAAAACCTCACACTGCCAGTCAAATACCACTTCCAGCAATCAAGAAATATGATGCAAAATATATAAGAAGGCAAGGTTTTCCTCCAAATACAGTTATGAATCCCTTTTTTTTTTTTTTTAATACCTTGCTAACCTCGTAAGTCCCATAGAGAAACATGCTGCTTTTCTATCTCTTCAAGGTTTATGGAACAGCCAGGAAGAAAATGAATACTTGATTTGGAACAGGAAATACAAATGACAGGCTTTTTGAGAAGCAATCATAGCACATGCACAGGAATGAGATTGTAGGTGACTGTAAGTTCAGCAACTGAATTCATGTTATTGCAGCAATTTCAGCTATCTGGATAGGGGTGTCAACATTGGAACTTGCTCACTGCCTGTCAACATTGCACAAAAAGTGATAAAGCCTTTAAAAACTTGTCCTGTGCTCACTGAAAAGGCCTGAAAACTACACTTGCAGAGGTAAAAGTAGTCATAAAGAATTATGGTGACAGCAAAGTTGTTATTGAAATGAGGATGGGCAAGTTGCAGCTCTGTATAGCTAATGAAGGTGACAGAATGTCTTCCTATGGCAGATTGAGAAAGGCAGCTCAGGAATGCAGTATGACAAAGATCAATCTGTTTTAACCAATTCTTCTCTATCACTATCACCATAGTTTGAAACGTTTTTATGTTTCCCTGATCAATTCAGTAAGTAGTGCTACCCAAAGAGGAAGCACAAGAGTATGCTCCTAAATTGATACCAGCTTCTGGTGTGGTTTAAGCCTGTCTAGCAGCTCAGCCCCATGCTGCCACTTGCTCAGTCTCCCACAGGGATGGGTGGGTGAATCAGAAGGATAAAAATTATAAAACTCATGGGCTGAGTTAGCGAGAGCTTAATAGGTAAAGCAAAGATTTACAAGCAAGCGAAACAAAATAAGGAATTAATTCACTACTTCCCATTGGCAAACCAATGTTTAGTTATCTACAGGAACGCAGGGATGCATCACATGTGACTGTAACTTAAAAGACAAATTTCATAACTCAAAAAAATCTTTTCTTCTTTCTCTTTACTCTGCTATTCAATATTACCCATGGCACAAGTGCATGCACGAGGCTTTTTTATAACATCAGCGGACTGAACAGAGCCTGTCCCACCCTCTGTGCTCCGACGCAAAACAAAGAACAGCAGTGTGAGAGAGGACTGGCAGGGTTTGGTGGGAGTGCCCTTAAAGTGTGGTTCAATTAGAACACCCAGAGCAAGAGAGCAGACTGCTGCTTCTGTGACTTGGGCAGATATACAGTGTTTCCTCCTTCATTATATGGAAAATGGAGCATGAAACTTGATGTGGATAGAGACTAACTGTTCTACCAGTGTCCTGACAAGCAAGACCACATTGTTTCCCCTTGTTGTGTACAAAAAAGTGGAAATTGTCATTTGTATCTGGCCTGCTGATCACTCTGAGAAGCAGGAATGTAGCAATGTGGTATAGCTGAGTATAGCTCAGTACAGCTGAGTGGCAGGAAAATGGGCCTTCTGAAGCCTCATTTCTTGTTTGTGGATGGAACAGTAGCTTCCTCTCCTATTTACCAACCATCTGGATTGTTTTAGAAGTGAATCCTTTCCTCGTTAGCTCTGCATCACATTGATATCAGCTGGTATGAAGATTCATACCAAAATATTTTTATAACTCCATCTCATCCTCTGAAAGTGATTTAGCAATTAACTTGGACAGTGTATTACAAGTAAAGGCTTGTCTACATTGTTACAAGCTACAACTCAGTTCTTTTCCAGTTGGAAATACATTATGCAAACTTTTTCTCCCTATTCTGTCTGGTCAAACCACATTTTTATCTCTAACATTCTCAGGTTACACTGCCTTGAGCAACAACCTTGCCCAGCTGTATTGCCCAACAGAGCTGACAATCAAGCATGTTTAACTGGTTACTCTTCAGTTCTGGTGTGAAGGTTAAACAGTCAGTCAATATATATGTGTGTGTGTGTGTGTGTGTGTATATATATGTATGTATATAGTATATTGGCAAGAAGAAGAGAATATATGGCAGGTATCATGGAATAAATTGCTAAGATGGAGCAAAACCCCTATGCCAACAGTTACTGTTCCTCTTTATAATAGCTGGCTACCACAGACAGCAAAGCTTTTCTTGCTGTATTTTGTTGATGTTCCCTCTTGAAAATAAAAAGGCATGTATAATAGCACTATAACTCAGAGAAATGCTGGAGAAAATGCAAAAATCTAGATTTACATTTCCTTGGAAAATGGTGTGTGTGTGTCTATTGCTAGACATATTTGTTCCTTCATGTTGGTTAGACCTGAGATTCCATGGTGCTCCCAGCCTCTCATTCACTGAGCAGCCTGAGACTATAAACAGACCACAATGCTCCACTAATGGTGCTATTCATCTCTAAATCAGACAGGGCAATTTAATTTTATTATTGAGCAAGCTAATTTTTATTATTGCATTTAAATTTTAAACATAAAATTTGAGAAGTATGTTTAACATTTGAAGAAAAACTACTTTTACAAATATGTGTGGGAAGGCCTTAGATAAGTTCACTAATAAGAAGTGAAAGAAGATGGTTTCCCTATGATTTATGGAGAGAATCTGCAAGTTGCATAGAAAAAGCTGCAAATATTCCTTATTCCTCAAAAATCCTGCAAAAATTCCAAATATTCCTTATTCTACTTTTCAGCACCCTACTCCCTGAGGTGGAACAAGACAAACCACCTTGCTTTCTTATTATAGGCTTTGCATAAATGCTCATTTACTCTTTAATTATATGCCATTGAAAATCAATTATTGAATCTGGCCTTTTGCTTTCACTTATCCCAACTCTGCACTTATACTCAATAAAAGTCTGAAACTATCAATGGCTGTAGATGCTGAATACTTTAATATTTGAGACCCAACCTTGGTTACCTGCTGGCTCTCAAATATGGTCACATAGGGGCGTGTATCAGAAAAAAAACCCCGAAGCCTGAACAGTCACAGCAGTTTTTGTAAGAAATATTCTATACAACAAAAATTATTTTAAGAGTTCAAGTGCGATTTAAAGACAATTTTAAAATGTCATGCTTAGGACACATGTTATCTCTGTGGAAAATCTAGGAGGAAACCCACAACTTTTGGCAATGCAATTTTTTTCTTTTGTTGCGACATCATCATCTCTTTTTTGAAGCAGAATCCTCTGGTAAAACTTATTTGCTTTGAAGCTTAATTTTTTTAGCAAACAGGTGTTAAAATTTCAAATAAGAAATAAGCAGCAGGGGCATGACACTTTGAGTAAAGGCCTAAGCTTGCAAAAGAAATAGTCCTAAATAAAATATTGGTAAAAAATAAATTAGGACCCTCTTAAACTGGTTTTAATCAACTGTTAGTGAAAATGGTGTATGATTACAGTCCAGTTGAAATTCCCTTTCTTTAAGTCCGTTGATTCCTGTCCTACAATCAAATTGATGATTTTTAAAGGTTTCTGATTTGTCTTCTGAAAAACAACTAATGATTCTTAAATTATTAGACCATCACCCCACTTTTCAGACTTTCACTAGAAGCCACATTCATCAGACCTTTGACAATTCCCTTGTACAATCTCTCTTGCTCATCTAAGATTGCATTTCTTGAAATGGCATAAATATCATGCCCAAAATATTCAATAACTTGTTGAATGGTGAAAACTCACTCCTATTTTTCTAAAAAAATCACAAACTATTTGTAAAACCTGCAGTGACTTTACTTAGAGGACCTTAATTCATCACATTTTTCTAAATGTTTATGAAGACACGTACACAACTTTCCAACTTATCCCTAGCATTTGAACATACACGTCCTAGGTTAGCAAGACAGCTTGCTAATTTAAATAGTTAGCTGCATTTAAAACTATCCTCATTCACTTGTGGTTATCTTTCTGCTATGTCAATTACTTTTTTAGTGTGTTTTTCATATCTATGAGTTCTTTTCTTTCCTTGACTCTTTTTACAGCTGAGAAGCTGAAAAACAGGTGTTTGTCCTTTTGACAATTTTCACTTGACTTATTTAATATAATAGTGGCCTTGCACTCTCAATACCTGTGTGCCATAATGCAACATATACAAATATTTTTTGGTTTTGCTAAAGAAATACTAATTCCTAAATAATTACCTTCATCCATGGTTATCCGTCTGTTTCTCAGTGTTTCCAGAGAGATGAGAGTTAACTTCTGGTATTTTCCAAAAACCTCCCCCACTGTGTACATAAATATTTAAACTGCAAAAAAATACAAGAGCCTCACTAGGCAACAAGATACCTGCATAAAGTAAAACAGATACGGATCAGGTTTCTTCTCACTGATTCCTATGGCAGGCAACGTCTGTTCTGGCAGCAGACTAAAACTTACTAGATGAAACTCAAAGCTGTAGGAAACATAACTACAAGTGAAAAAAATACAGGCTGGTGTTATGTATCTGAAAGGACAAATACCCACAGAATTAGAAGGGTTTAATTAGAATATTTTACAAGTCTCTACACTTCCTTGTTTCAGCTGGAAGAATGTGAAACATGATTCTCTTGCTCCATTTCCTGTAGCATTAACTTGATAGAGATCAAAGTGGTATTTTATGCCATTTCAGCTCTAATTTCATATAAACTGAGTTATTAAATGGTTCCAGATGAAGCTGTTACAGCATTAAAGTTTGACCTGTTTTTAATGACGTTTTCAAGAAAGTGTATTGCCATTTCCCTTCCCTGCTAATTAAGGGTAAAGCAAGCCCACACTTTTATCACTGCCTATACCATTATGCTGTGACTGGCCTTGGCTGAGACAGGCAGGTTATTCTGACCTGTAAGTCAAATATGCCGTTCTCTTGTAATAACTCCAGGCACAAAACTTCTGATATATTCCTATATTTTTAGGAACAAAATAGCAGCAGAAACAGGGAAAAGCACGTACTATTCAGGAATTGCAAAATAAAATATGGAATGCAGTGTTTGCAGGCCGATATGAACCAGCCTGGGCAGGTGAGACCAGCAGCTCAGGATTTCTACCTCACTGCTATTGTTGTGCACCCCACCCTTATGTCAAAAAGAACTAAAACCAGGAACTTGCCCCTAGATTGCAGTACAAGAGGAAGGCTTTTGGTATCACTAACTGAACAAGCAGTTTCACTGTGGGTTTCCAGGAAGCAGCTTCGTTGTGAGTCATTGTACAAATAACCCACAACCAGTTTAATTTCTATGACTATTATCCCTATTGTGCTAATTTGAGTATTTTATAGCTTCAACAGGATGTAAAGAATACAGCATGTTATGGGTACCTACATAAAAAGTTTCTTTGAGAGAGTATTATTCTGTTAAAAAAATGAAGTGGTTTGTGATTTTTCTTTTTAGGATAAAAATATAACAGAACATTTTTGTCTTCCTTCCTCTCTCTCTTATTACAGGGAAAAAAAAAGAATAAAGAATGGAAAAGGAGAAAAAGAAACAAAAGAAAACCAACCATCTGAACAAAGGAGGGTGTTTGATTTTAAATACTCACAACCTTATAAAAATAAAAACATATTTGAGAGATTATGTTTCCAAATTATTTTTACAGTAATAAATTGTCTAAAAAATGTTAGCACTACAACTACTGCTAAATGAAGAAATTGGCAAAATAAATAGAAAATACTGAGCTCCCAGTTGTATTTAAATAGGGTATTTTAGGTTTCTACTTCAATTTTTTAATGTTCGCTGTAGTGTTTCTTGCTTTGCTTAATCTTTCAAGGGGTGTGTAGTAGTGCCAGTCTTGAACTACAATGTGACTGTGCTAGCTATTAAACAAACACAATAAAACAGATTGGTAATGCCACAGATATCTCGAGATCACTCAGTACTTTCATTTTGGCTGCTATTCTTGCTAATTTTACTTTTAGAAGAATCTTTACGTGACAAACCTTCTTTATCTTTTAATTTAAAACACCCTCCAAAAATCCCTAAAGTAATCTGTTACATTATATGTATTTTCCTTAAATTAACATCATTGTGACTAAATATTCCACTCTTGTCTCTTTTATTTTGCTGTCCATAATACTTCATGCATAAATATGTGAAGATAAATTCCTATGGCTAGGAGTCTCATGTTCCTCTTTGTATATACCCAATGACTTTGATTCTCTTGAGAAACCTATAGCAGCTCCAGGGATAAATAATTTACTCCAGTATAGAACTGGGCTACATTCGAAAAGTTGCATCTGCGCCTTTGTCTTTTGAGGAAAATCAAAAGTAAATCGAGCTCTGAGTTACACACCTTCAGGCAGTTCTATGACATTGTATAATGTTCTAAATTACAACAAATATAAACATGCCTTGAGCCTTGTTCTCTTTGAAATGGAAACAAGTTTAAATTCTTTAAAATTTCCCATTAATAACTGCGACTTGCACCATGTCACCCATTGTGGTCTGGCAGTATTTGCAGTCTTGAGACAATCCTGTCTAGAGTAAAAATTAAATGAAAGGACAGGAGTTTTCTGGTGTTTTAGCTGGAAACACAATAAGGAATTCTTGTTCCCCATCACAGTATGGAAGTCTGTAGGAAATCTGCTGGATACAAATTATTTTGCTGAAAGTCAACAACAAACATATATTTACGTTGAGGAAAAAAATCACATAACATGGTGGAGTTCAGAAAAAATACTTTTTCAAATGGAATAATGCAGTTTAGATATTTCGCTACCAGTATTTTGTCTTTGTGATTTGATAGAAAGGTACGTGGAAAGCTTCACTTTGTCTGAGATTAAACTATTCTAATGTTCCATAGTAGCAAATCAGTTTTGCAATCACTGACTAATTGTGAATTAGTTCTGTCTCCTAATTTTGGCAGGTAAGCTGCTGAGTGAAATAGTAACAGCCAAGCAATCTCCAGAAACTTTTCCTAACCACAAGCCATCCCCACTGATTACGGAAACCAGGTATTACAAGAGTGAATGGAAGGTACAGTTTCCTCAGGTTTTTATGACTGTTCTTACCACACCCTGAACACAGACAATGAGCAAAACATGAATTATTATTATGCACTTATTATGTCATTCTTGTTTCTTCATAGTAGTGGGACCTAGGTCAGGGCTATGCCACACTGAATGAATATCAGCTTGACTGAAGCGATTCTGAAGATTCAGAGCAGGATACTTGCTCCTCATTGTAAATAGAGAATAAGAGATTTTTAACCTGGATATTTTTGTTAATAGATCCACTCACTGGTATGCATTTCAATAGAGACAAGGCAGCAATGTTTGCTAAGGGCATATTTGTAAATGTTCGTATTATTAATTTTCTTTAAAAGAAAAGAAGACACACAAGAAATGGCCGAAGATGCAAAATTACTTCAAAGAACCAGTTTCAGAATGCCAAATAAACTGGGAAATCCCGGATGGCTAAATTTAAACTGCATATTGCAGAACCACAGGTGGCTCATCTACTGATTAATTTTTTGCTAATTAGTGTTGTCTCTTCTTTCTTTGAAGTTACAACAGCATAATTGTGCAGCAGGGCTCAGTCTACTGTAGATTAGAGGACTGCTCATCCTGATGTTTGGTTTCACTGGAAGAGATTACCCTGTTCCCTTCCTCCTTAAGGCAGTTCTAATATGCCCCCAACTTTCTTGTTTTGGTTTGTTTTTTGCTGGGGAAGATATTTGGAGGTTTTCTCCATTAAGGGCACTGACCTTTCCACAGCACTGATACACAGTTCAATTGTTTAAAGTCACTTTGCTCCTTTGTCCTGAAATGTCTCTTCTGTTATTATTTACACCTTCTGATTAGCATTGTACACTGCACAGGACAGTAAAAACCTTATGCATTCCCACTTTGTCTTGTCCCCTTAGCACTTTCCCATGAATATGCAGCAAGTTTTACCTTCCACTGTAATTCACTATTTTTGCACCAGCTTCATCATCAAACAGGTCTGTTTTGCTCTACTGTGATCTAGAGGAAGATGTGTGTAACAAGGATTTACAAAGGTTTTTCCTAGAGGCTTCCTAGAAGGTCCACATCTTCCTCATATAAATTACTTTGGCACATAGTCATAATGGTTTTTGTCTGGAAGGCAGTCTGAGATGTTGAAAAGCTTCTACAAGTGTTTCTCTGTTTGTGCCCCTAAGATGAATTCCTGGTTAAAGTGGCAGAACTTCAGTTCATTTAAACTGAATGGGATTTCTAATCACCAAAATTTTGTTACCTTGACACGATTTCTCATGCAGCTACTCTGCCTGTGTCTATGAGAGGATGGACTATTTTTATTTCTCTGTGTCGGGTGCTGTTCACTAACATTTTACGTCTTCTGGATAGCTAAGCCATGTTTTACCATGAGACACAGAATATCCCATTACACTTCTATAACTTTATGGAACTAGAGAAAGATATTTACTGCAACTAAGAGAACAGTAAGTATTAAACTAATTATAGAAGCAGATACGTGTTTGATTAAAGCATGGAATTCCTGTCGTCTGAGAATTATTGCTAATCCAATATTTAATGAGGCAATAACAAAATGCAAATTCACATTGAAAGACAGAGGTGTTAAATACTTTATGCAGTGCAAATACAATTAATCCTTGCTAGAAAATTCCTCAAAAATATTTATAAATTATTTTGAATCAGTATCATGACACAAATGCATGTTGTCCAATCTTTTCCCTACTTACAAGCTTGCAGAGAGGTTCAGAGCTGAAACATGATCTGAATGGGACACAACACATTAATGAAAATAAAACCTTTCACAGAGAAGCCGTAAGAGATATTACACAGTTTTGAACGTGTCTTATTATGGCTGATGAATGTATTTTTTTGTTTAAGCATGGAACTAAAAAAGAAGTTGTGTGTCTAGATGTGAAGCCATCCAGCCCATAATATAGGATCACAGGGATACCCATAATCACCGCCTGACTTTGGATGGACCTCACTAGAATCATGCAGACCGGGTGCACATGAATAGATCGTGTAGCTGTTCTCAGTGAATTTGTAATTTATTCTCTTGTAATCTCAAAGTAAGAGATGAAGGTCTGAGGAGGCCCTCTACCTCGACATGCAGGAAAGATATTTTCCTGAATAATGTAACTGGGACATGCTTCCTGAAACAAAATTTGTACAGGAATTGGTAAATATGATTAAGCAAAAATACCATGTTTTGTCTGGAATGTCTTCTTGGAAGTATTACTGCCCTCAGGAGGGCCTACTGTAACTCACACATGCTCTTAGAGCTCTATCACCGATATTACTGTCTCTGTTGACCGAAACCTGAGCACAGGTGCTACATTGCGGGTCCTGGCTGCCAAAGGAAATCAAGTAATATGTTGCTCCTCAGCTTTTTAGGAAGTGGATAAAAGTTACTGAAGATAAATGAAGGCACAAGCTGCAAAAGATGAGAGAGGCAGATTCCACCTGGCTCTGGATTGCTATCAGATGGCTCAAAATGGATGGCGGCCCTGGTGTGAAAAAGGCAGAGCTCTGTTTGATTGCCTGCCAGTACACTCAGGAGCTCCTTCAGGATAATGCTATTTCATAATGCAATTTGTAAATATCAATTTTCACTCAAACTTAATCTCACAGGTAATCTGAAGGTAATTTATAAAATGGCATCTTTGGATTTGTGTAGGTAGAATGGTCATTTCCTAAATTTCCGCAATCTGAATTCTTCTTTAAGGCACCTTGGGTAGGATAAACACAGAGTTACAGCAGGTTGGTAGCAGCCTCTGAAATAGATGTAAGGGCTGCTAATCTCACTCTCAACCTCCAAGAAAATTCCTCTCTCATTTTGCTATCATTTTGTGTAGGATAGACTGCTTGGGGAAATTCTATCTATGCAACTGAGCTGTCATCAGTAGCCTTAAGAGAAATATTTTGCATGGCCAAATCTGGGAGTTTATCAAAAGTGACCATTTTTCTTTTCTATTTTCACTGAACATTTCTGTTTCTCTCAGCAGCAACTACATTGAGTGTTGTAAACAAACATATTTATTTGTGTCACTTTTGAGACATTTGAGCCTCTACAACAGTGGCTGCATGCTTCGCGACTTCTGAATAAATAATGACACTCAACAATAAACAATATGCAAACTGTTATAGCTGTATGAAATGAATGAGGGAGAAACAGTTAACGACTTAACAATAAACAATAGTTAAGAGCTCCATCCAATTAAATTTCATTTTTTTAAGTGTCAGCCTTTTGTACAATAAAGCACTCTAGTGCAGATGGTGACTCAGTTGAGCTCCAGGAAGACAGTGAGTCAACATCTGTGCACCCATTAAGGAGGAAAAGCAAATGCAAACAGCTTCTGCAATGAGCAGCAGCACAATGCCTTCCTGAGAGATCACTCTGAAGGTGGAAACATGGGCCCAAAAGACAATACAATTAGTTTAAAAAAACTATAAATAAGTAAACCAGAGGTGAAAAAATGATGAAAATGGGACAATAATCTGATTATGGAAAAAAAATATTAGACAAAAGAGGCAACATGGAGGGGTGTCTTACTCTACACTTGTAGCATGCTGATTCGTGCCCTCAGCCATGCTCATTAATAGACAAGGGAAACAGTCCCAGGAAAGGAGTATAAACAGAAATTTTGGCCAGCATCTGACCTAAGAGAAATAAGACTGCTAGTGTAATTCTGACATGAAATTCAGGAGGGCTAGAGTAATCTGAACATCACACATCACAATTAAATAAAGAAATCAAAATACAACCTGACAGCTTGCTCACAGTGTCACTGTCAGCTGGTAGGCCCCTTCAATTATTCAGCTTACTGAAAACACCTGAAATACATTTATGAAGTCATATATTAAATGAACAGGGGGAAAGGAAATGACAAAGTGTTGGAGAAAATTTCTGTCAGAGAGTCAGGTGGGCTGGGGACTCCCTGGGGGCCAGAGGTGTTCCCTTGGGGCAAGGCAGGGCAGCCTCTCCTCTCCCATCCTCCCAGACAGGATCAGGACATTGGAGTTGGCACTATAGGCAGCCCCAGCTCCAGGAGTTGGCACCTCTCTGGGGATGGGAATGTGGCAGGCCATCAGCCCACAGGCTGGATGCCACTTTCAGTCCCAGCCCTCTGTAAGGCAACAGGGCAGTGACTCCAGCAGGGTCACTGAGGCCACTGCTGAGGGCAGATGCTGGGGCTAGGTGGCCTGACCACTGTCTCCTCCAGCACTCCTGGAAGCTCTGCCCTTAGGCTGCTGCAGTGGGGACCTCCTTGACTGTGATGATCCAGTTACTCTGAGCACCATCCTCTTGGGAGTACGGAGGAAGATGTAAGATATGCTGGAATCTTACATGCCATGTGTATATGTGTTATGTTACATTTGAGACATTTGTGAGGATCCTCTCTAATAATAACCATCAGCCAGTTCCTCTTCCTCCTCATTTAATTAATTGATAGACATGGGTTTCAAGGGCAGACTGTATTTCATGTACGTTCACGTGAAGCTGATCAATCATACTGGGGGTGCCAGTGTGTTGCAGCAAGTCAGCAGAAGGAGGATGAAAGTCTGCTGGGAGGCCTATCAGCTCACTGTAAACACTTCTGGTTCAGCAAGAGCTATTTCTTCACTGGGCACCATGTTCCAGGCCAATCTGAGTCGTTAGTGATATGCATGCTCTGTGCTGGGCTGGCTTGGCAAGCAAGTGCTTGCAGGAAGCCACTTCTAGTAGATATACCCTCATCTTGTGCAAGCCACTTTCACTTTGAACTTCAGACTTTAATCTGATTGTTTCAACCTCTTTCTAATTATGTAGATGCCAATTATTGCCTGTATATTAAGCCTGCCATTTTCCAGGTGTTTCTTTCCAAGAAAAAAGAAAAAGTAATTTATATTAAATACTAGACACATTTTATTCCTGGGCCATTTCTGCCATGGGCCCATGTGCAAAAGAAGCAGAGCTGATAGCCACCAGATCTCAATGAAGTGAGGATTTTGCCTTGATTCTTCTAGCTTTTTTCTCTCAAAGTTTCACTGAGCAAAGATATAGCTTAATATATTCACTTTGATATGGTATCAGACATGTCAAAATGTGAAGAGAGTAACTCAGACTTAGTTTTCCTGACATTTAATCATATGATCCCAAAAGATTCATGGGGATTTATGGAAGTAGGGACTGTGGTCAGGGCAGGAAGAGAGAGCTACTGTGGCTTGCTCATTTGTTGTCTTTTCAGAAATCTGCACATAATTTCGCCAGCACATAGTTTCACAATGACTCCTTTTTTTTCCCTTAATGTTTCTCCATTTTGGGTGGCACCCAGATATAGCTGCCGCAGATGATTACTAGGGCTTTGGAAACACTGGTTGCTAGGTGGGGTTTCCTGCACAGGCTATAAAAGTTTTCAGAGCCCTGTCCACTCCTCTACTCCTGACTGTGCAGCCCTGCAAGGCAGTGTTTGTGAGGAGGAAGGTAGGATTTTGTAGTTCATTATTGCTCTCTGTAGACATAAAGCATACACTTTATGAATTGTATGCTGGATTTGTCAAGTGACCTGGTGCAAACTTTCTGTGGGTTGGATTTGCTGTCAAGGACAAAGACGGGTGTGGGCAGGAGAAATTCTTTCCATTTTGGAACATTTTACACAAGGGCTTGGATTATTATTATTATTATTTAATGCTGTCAAGTAAAGGAAAAGAAAATGGTTAAAACCACAAAAACAAACTTATTTGGAGTTGACCATTTCATATGCTTTCTCTTTGCCTGTTTAGTAGGCTGCTGTAGAAAACTGCAGTAAAACTGGAGTTCCTAGAAAACTACCATGTTTTGTATGAAAACTTAAAAAACAGAAACAGTTGTTGTTACTTCAACAACAGTTTTTGCTTTAGGAATGTAGAGGATTACTCATGAAAGTGATGAGAATCAAGTCTCTTAGAAATCAAATCAGAAAAAAAATTAGAAAATAAACAGTCTTTTAGAAACATAAGAACAAAATCCTGGTTTTCTGTGTGAGAGCTTGGCAAAGCCTTGTAAGAGCTGTATCATCTGGAGTTTGTTCTACTAAATCTTTCCATAGAACTTTACAAGGATGAGATTGGTTTTTTTCTCTGATGGTTTCATATTCAGCAGACTTTCCACTGCAAACTAAATTACTCTGTTGGATCTTCTGCCTGTTTTTCTGACTGGGTGTCATGATTATAATTTACATCAAGATCCTGGTATCAAACTTCTGAAAGTAACCAGAGGGGATGTATCTGACATGTTTCAAAATATAGTTAAATAAGCATAGATAAATGTTGTCAATTGACACTGACTGTAACGTAAAAATCTAGGTTGTATCTTTAAATATTTTTAGTAAGGTATTTTCTCAAAACCTTAAAAATTTTTTATAGGTCCAATTTAAGGGTGCATCTTCAGGGGGCTAAGAGCCAGACAGAAAGCAATATTGTGGTAGATTTTGTGAAACAACAGTTAGGACTTTCAGTCAGGATGTCTGCTTGATTGTTTAATCCAGTTGCAATGTTGATCATTCCAACTGAGAATGATAAAATGCATAAAACTCACAATATTTTTCAAGCTGAGAGACATTAACTTCTTGATCCTCTTTGCTCTTTTAATGAGTCACCTATACATTCCAGACTCGGAAGTGAGACGCATAGCCTGGACAATATTTAATTAGACAGAATAAATCTCAAATAGGTACCTGGAATGGAGTAAGCAGAAAGGAGCATCACACTTCTCTGTGGTACCTTGTGTTTGTTCCTCTCAGTAAGCACATGGTTTTTTCCTCTTCTTGCTCACAATCTATGTCCGGAGAATAAAAGTAAACAAAAATGTATGATAGAAAGCCATCAGTCCTTTCAATCCTTTTCATACTACATTAAAATAATATTTGGACTGAACATATCTGTTTGCATTTTAGAGTGGCAGGAGTCAAAGCATTGGGCAAGACCTTGTCTTCATCAGGGGGCTGACTGTCTTCCTAGATTCCAGTCCTCTTTTTTCTTATCAGCTGTAGTTTTTTATAAAGCAGAAGAGGAGTTTTATATGTAAGCTGGTTTCTTATCTTGCTAAGCTAATTCAAACAGACTAAGTCTTAAGCTCCTCTCAAGAACCATTGCCTACTTTGACTTACATTAAATTGCATTATTTGCATACTAGATAGAAATAGATGGACCTACATGTCAGTGTCTTTATTTCAAAAGAAAAAAAAAAGTTTATTTAAGTCTTTAAGGCACTTTTTTTTCTTATTGTATAATTTAAATCAGAAAAGACATAAAGCTTTAGAGGCTTAATAAACCAAATTTAGTGTAGTCTAGTAGCCTTCTACTCTAGCCAGCCCCAAGGGCAGCAAAATCATTAGAGCTGGGTGTGAGGGGTGGGTGTGGGGATATGTAGAAAAATGGGGATCTGTTAGCAGTGCTTCCTGAAGCCAGCTCTCTCTGAGAAGTGTAACTTTATCAAGCAAAACACACCTCTTCTCAGATCTCGGAGACTGGATCTTGTTTCATAGTTTTAAGTGGTTCTGTGCTGTGTGAAATCAGTCAGTCAGCAGTCAGGCCAGGACACGTCAGTGCTGATGACTCAGTGTGTCCAGCATGGAGACTTTTAAGTGTTTTTGTCCTTCTGCACATGGCCTTCATATGTGCTGTTACAAAATGCAGCAGAACTTCAGGTTCCACAGTGCTTCATCTGCCCCTGTTAACTTCTCTCAATACCAGGAGGGTGCAAGGGTCACTCTGACAGCTTGAGAAAAGTGCTGGTTGCAGCTGTGACGTAATTTTTTATAATTCTGTATATGATCTGTACCCCAAGACTGCAAACAGAATTTTGTCTCTTAACACCAGTTTCAAAGTCAGTCTGGTTTACTCAGCAACATTATCTCTAGTTACGGTTTATATGTATGTATGCTTTAAAACCATGTCTTCCCCAGAGTTTGCTGAGGAAGACTGTTTTTTAAAAAATTATCTATTTTGAGTAAATTTATTTGATAAAACATTGATTTCTTCTTTCTGTTCCCTCACTGTATCAGTTAGCAAACAAAATAGTCCTCACACCAACAGCAGATGTTGTTATGAAGCAACCTATTCATTATTTTTGAGTACTTAATGTAACATCACCACTCGTATTTTTTTCCCTTTCTGCATAGTGACTAGTGGAAAAGCTGGTTGGATTTTTTCGAGTGTAAAAAGCAAAAATTACTTTTCTTAAGTTGGTAATGCTTTATTGTTATTACGTAAACATTGTAGGAAATATGTAAGAAATAAAAAAAAATTATAAAACTATCCAGATTTACTCACCTTCCTTAGAAAAGATCCAGTCAAAGAAATTACATGAAAGTGTATTTAACAAGGGAATATATTTTTTCCCAACATAATACACAAGAACTCTAACCTCAGTAAATGATGAGACAAGAACACTTGTTTACCTGTGAATTTCAAAATAATCAATCTAAACTGGCATAGATGATAGATTAACTAATGAGAAAGACAGACTAATTGGTTTCTAGTAACTTCCCTTTGCAAGTCAATGCTAATGCTAGCTTATTGCTATAAGCAAATTGTACTACTGCTGTTCTAATCAAAAACTTCTGAAAGTAGCTAAGAGTGTAAGGGCGAGCAAGCCCTTGTGGAGCATCACTTCACCCATGAAACATAACAATTATCTGTTTCTAATAGCACAGGCCAGTTACCACCTGGGACACTAACCACTGCATGTCATAGTGCTAGAGAAATTATTTTGAGAGCAGGAAATCTTGAGCTGCACTGATGCTGAAAATGATGATAAATGGTTTGTAATGATGCATCTCTTCCCAGAAACTCTGTCAACATGGCTATGGTATCAGAATTTCTGAAGCAGGCATGGTTCATGGACAATCAGGAGCAGGACTGTATTGTAAGTATTATTAACTTTTTAGAGAATCATGCTTATTGTCCTGTACTCATACAAGGGGTTTAAAGGCATTTAAACATCTTTCATACATGCAAATGGAGGAAAAACAATGGTAAAGCTCCAGCTGATCAGAACTGGAACCCAATTTTATTGCAGTGTATAATCTGATGTAACCATTTTAACTAGGAAGTCTGCTACCAGGTGAAAAATTTCTCCTATCTGTACCTTTCAGTCTAGTTATCAATTCCTAGGAAGAACTAGTTAGCGTAATTAAACTGTAATTCCCAGTGGCCAGTCACTGATTCACTCAAATCAACTTTAAAGTAGTAATCTGATGCTGAGTTGTGTGAACATGTAGGAACAGGTTCAGATGACGTACTGCAAAAAAACCTGGGACTCTTTGGCTGCGGTGTTGGAAGCCATGAGCTGGAACCCAGGAATGTAAAGGAGGAAGTAAAGTCACTAGTGTAGATCCTAGTTTTCATATCACATGCCATGCTTATGGTGGAAAGAGCCACGGCACGTAATAAAAAGCCTCAGACATTGCGTACTGTTTGAGATTAGATGGGAGAAATATGGTAGTGAGGAGTCAAGGGTTAATGTGCCAGGCTGGTTTGAGAATCTTTGTGATAGTGAAGATACTGAAATGAAAGCAAAGGTAAAGCAGTACACTGTGAAGTCACACGAGTTCCCTAAAAAACTTACATATTGAAAAGAAATTATATGTGGGAAATTTCAGTAAACAAAAATTTTCTGCTCTAGACTCCTGTGGATTTTGTAATTTTGACTGCACAACATTTTGTGCATAAGCCTTTGGCTCCACCATCCTATCCCCCTTCCATTCCCATGGTCTTGGGACGTTCTTGGTTGTGGTGGTTACAGGCAGTTTTGTATTGCTAGTAAATAAGTTTGGCATGGAAACCAGAACACAAAGGTTAGATTGCAAGATTGAGAAAGAGGCAGTGAAATAGTTCCATTCCTTTGTTGACTTAGCACACAAGACACAATGATCTTTTGAAGAGTATGTGAGAGATTGATTTGAGTATGCAGTCTATCTGCTCTCCTAAGACTCCTAGTGAGACAATTGTGTAGGGAGATGAACATTTAATGATGACATGCTAGAAGTGTACAAAATTCAATACAAAGTGTTGTGTGTTAAATGTGTTCACAAGATCTTGTCCTTTCTCTTGGGGTTGTTTATTTTAATAGCAAAGGATAAAAAACCCTAAAATACCGGTTTTTGAAACAAGAAGTATAGATGATTCTGAATCATCTAGCTAAACTACCGGTACCTTCTAGTAATACAAAAATACTCTTTGGTATGAGCAAATTTTTTTTTTTTTTTTTTAAAATTTATTTTTTATTTTCCCTCTACAGAAAAGTGCAAAAGGTATCCATGGAGTACAGACATACCCTAATTTTGACCCATCCGCTGATGTTGTTGCTTTGGACAGAGCTCTTACTGTAAAGGGTAAGAGGAGCAAATATTTAGCGTGCTACATTAGGCCTCTTCCTAAGGAAATTTTGAGAATAGCACTGAATAAAAGAGCAAGAGGCAATGGCAAGCAGGAAAGATGCCTCTACTTTTAGAACTTGACAATGCATCAAATTTTGTGACTTGGTGAAGAATGTCAACTCTTTGATAGGCTGATGTTGTATTACAGTTTCAGAACTTCATGCTGTATTAAAGTTCTTTAATATTTTGACGGAAGTGTTGTAAAAAATTAATGTCTATGGAAGGAAAAAATATTGTAACATACCATACTGATACTTTTTTGCTTGATTTCCATAAAATTCATGCAAGAAGCAGTGATTGTGCTCATAATGTATTGTATGCTTCTGTTACATTTCCCTCTTTTAATGGAATTCACATTTGGCACTTCATACTTTAAAGGTTTTTCAGTTTGTCTTACCAAGATTAATTGACTATGCCATCTATTTTGTTCTTTAGTGTGGGGTTCTGTTTGTTTGGGGCTTTGTAGGGATTTTTTTTTTTGGTTTAGTGGAAGATCTACAGTCAGAACACTTTAAAACTTTTTGTATTAAATTTCTGTGTCCTAGAGGGACCTGTTTGTTTTGTTTCTTCACTACATCACTAATTGTGAGTCCCTAGATGATTACAGCTTTTCCTTTGGTTAAACTTGAGTGTATCAAGAAATCAAAATATGACATAAAGCACATAACAAAAAAAAAAGTAACAAGCTAAATGGTGCATATATATACATATGTATATGCATATATGAATATATATAATATATTGAATATTATATATATGTGTAAATAAAAATATATAATACATATGATATATATAATGTATTTTATATATAATGTATATAGTATATATTTATAGAATATATTGGAATTTTGTTTGGTGATTTATAGGTGTGGATGAAGCCACCATCATTGACATCTTGACTAAAAGAACAAATGCTCAGCGTCAGCAGATCAAAGCTGCCTATCAGCAGACTAAAGGAAAGGTACAGTATATTCAAGTCAAGTTTAAATTTACACCCCGAATATCATTGTTTCTGCTGGCTCACACGGTATCTATGAGTAAGGATAGAATACTGAATAGGATAGGACACTTCCCCAAGTATATCAACACTGGTATAAGGAGGAGCTTCTAGTGTTCTCCTACCTCTAAGTAGTAAAAATTCTAGTCCCTGGAACTGAGAATCTTGGAAGTTACTGCATGTTTCGGGAAAGTGCTCAAATTGTTCTTACTCTCCCCTATTAAAGATTTCCTCCGGTTGAACGTGAACTCTAAATTGAAATTACAATTGCGCGTTTCGCATACCAGACATATTGAGCATTTTCTCCTTGGACAGGGATTCCTTTGAGGGTAACTTTTAAATGCCAACTTAGAAAGTAAGTCTTTCTAATATCACTTTAGCCTAGCTCTCCTGTTTATGCTCAGGAAACCTCACTTGCTTTCACAGCCTTCCCAACTCTCAAAGGAAGCTCCAGTTTTGCTTTCACAGCCTTCCCATCTCTCAAAGGAAGCTCCAGCTTTGCAATTATATTTTTTTAAATAATTATATTAAAATATAAAGTCAACAATTCAAGGACAATAATGTTTATAGATTATCAGATGCTTTCGTTCCTGGCACACCATCAAAAACAGACCAAAAGTAACCATGGACAAAGTGCTTGTTTCTGAAATAATCTCATTGGTTCAGCTATCCTGACAAAGCAGGTTGACATTTTCGTTCTTATAGCTACGACCTGACCACAAACAGAATAAGAGTATTGATAGATGGCAGAATAAATCAATTTTTTAGTTCCCACCCCTTTTCCCCCTTAAATGTAGGTCAAATTAGAATATAGCTCATATCCTTAGGACTTTTGATTTGTTTAGAGTGATATTACTTATGTCCACTTCAAACTCTGTACCCTTCATACAATAAATTATGGATTCAAATGTTATACAGATAAGCAAATTAGTCATAATTGTAAGAGCAATATGGCATTATCTTCTCTTGAAAAACAAGCAGCCTATTTTGAGTCTTCTGATACTGTCAGTGGTTCAATATATCTGAAATCCAATCCGTGAAAAATCTCCTGAATACTTACTGAAAAACCCTGCCTCAAACTTTGATCAATGTAAAGGTGACAAATTTGAACCTTGAAGTAGGGCTTCATAATTCCTTTTATTATAGATAAAGGAATGATGTAAACTAAGATTGATCAGAGGTCAGACTAATTTTTGAACCACAGCTATACAGCAGCTACACTTTTAACATTCGTTAGCTAAGTGTGTTTCCTGTTCTTCCTGAAACAGAGTCTAGAAGAAGCAATGAAAAAAGCTCTGAAAAGCCACCTTGAAGATGTTGTTGTGGCTTTGCTCAAAACTCCAGCTCAATTGGATGCTGAAGAATTAAGAGCCTCTATGAAGGTAAGGCAAAATCTTCAGAGAAAAACTTTCCTAGAGAGCATCAGTAATTGTCAAGGTCTGTAAATTACACTGGACATAGATTTCAAGGCTTACATATTATCTTTATTTTAACTTCATTTTGTAAAATAAAACTGTATTGGTAATTCAGTTTATGAGAACAAGACCCACAAATCTCCGCAGAATTTTGGATTTGGAGATTCTTTTTTGAGAGTGAGCTCTTTCTGTCTTCTAAAAACTGATTGCTAATGGGAGCCATGTTTATATGCATGTTTACATAATAGAAAGCAAAAAGGGAAGAAGGCATTTTCCATCATAGATTTTCCTGTCTTTTATGTGCACTGTTTGATCCCTTTAGCACTTCTTTTGAGTACTGGTAATATTAAATGTGATAAAAATTTAATTCCAAAAGAGCTGAAATTACAATACTAGATGGAGGCACAATGTTTTTAATTTTTATTTTTTATTCCATGTGATACCTTCAAAGCCAAGTCAATGATTTTCATCTCACTTCTGTTACAAATTTTAAGTTTGCTCTACTGCTTAACATCTCTGAAAATTTGATCACTTTTATCAGGGGCTTGGAACTGATGAAGATACCTTAATTGAGATTCTGGCCTCAAGAACCAACCAAGAGATCAAAGAAGCCAACAGATACTACAAAGAAGGTAATTCAGAGTAAAAAAGAAGTATTAACAGTGTAACAGGCACATTAGAGTCACAGCCTCAATTCTTGGTACGAGAAACTGAACGCAATATAGGAGGCAAATGAAGCTTTGCAAGAACTTGACAGAGTTCCTCAGGGGGGAGGTCATGGTGACTTTTGCTGACCTATGTAGATCCCAGTAATGAAGGAAAAGGCATATTACCACTAAGGGAATTGTG
Organism: Acanthiza pusilla; assembly: GCA_036630365.1. Classification (NCBI taxonomy): domain Eukaryota; kingdom Metazoa; phylum Chordata; class Aves; order Passeriformes; family Acanthizidae; genus Acanthiza; species Acanthiza pusilla. The sequence continues at coordinate 4,443,111 of JAXCHO010000095.1, forward strand.
GGTGTTTCATGGAATGGGTCACACATTTAGATGCTTTCTAGGATGAATGCAAAATAGAACTGCATTTTTTCCATTGTAACTAAACCTTAGCTGACTTTTTAAGATTAAAGGATAGCCAAGGGAGCAACCAGTGAACTACAAGGGGAAAATATTTGAAGAAATTACAAAAATGTAGCGAGGTGTCTCTCTTCTATGTCGAGTTTACTGTGTTGTTTAATTAAATTCTGTTTTCTGAGATTATGAGATAACTTCTACGGAGATATTTCTTCTTAGATGCCCATATTAACAGCTTGATTTTTTTGGGAGATTTTTCTGTTTGAGTTCAGTACTGATAAGAACAGACAGAAATTAGAATGAAAAAGAAAAAGGCTCAGAAAAAGGCTTTTGTATTTGACAAGCAGAAACCTGGCCGTGCTACCCACAAGACTTTAGAAAAGGACATTTTTGGCACATTTTGGGTTTAATATCCAGTTTCAGAGCCCATCTCAGGATTTAGAGGATATGTTACAAATAAAATCCTTCACTTGAAACCAAATGAGAGGATGTAAGAAAACTACATTTCCAGTGGGCATATTTAAGTGGGAAATTAGGAAAAGACTGAAAAAGATCATAAAATGGTTTGGATAACCTTTAAAGGCTATTTAGTCAATTTAGTTGATAACTTCAAAACAAACTATGATTTGATTTCAGTGCTGAAGAGAGATCTGACACAAGACATCATCTCTGACACATCTGGAGACTTTCAAAAGGCTTTGGTTGCTCTAGCCAAGGTATGCTATGCTTAAGCATTTTAAGTGACAATATCTATAAGCAAAAATCAATGTTGTCAAGACTATTTTAGAGTGACATGGAATAAATAAAGATTTAAGTAGTATTTATTTCTTTGCATTGCTTTTTTTACTTTCATCTTCTAGGCCATTAGAAACTGTTCTTAAACTATAGGGAGATTTTATCTCAAATGCCTTTAAAAAACATTATTGTAAAACATATTTCCTTTTTATCAGTTATGCTTTTAAGACTTCGTTTGTGCTGTCTTTAAGCCCTAGAAAATGTAACAGGCTTAATGGTATGTCAATTGACAAGAAATAGAGAAAGAATAAATGCTTAAAATTAGAGAAATAAACTTTTTTTTCCCCCCTGTTTAGGTATGTTTCCAGTAGCTAAATAATGGGACAAGGGCAGGGAAGTTAACAAGTGGAAAAAGCGTTTTGTAAATTTACATTCAAAAGTAGATGAGTTCAAACATTGGACATTCCCAATGAAAAGACACTTTTAAAATGCATAAATACTTGATTTTTGAGTATATGTATGTGAAGCATGTACTTGCACACAGGATAATTTTTGATACATCCATATGCATACTTTGGATTTTCAGTTTTAACTTTCAAATCAACTTGAAAGGAGTCTATTGAATGATCATCAGGGTGCAGGTCACAGGTTCAAAGCCTATAGTTTCATGTCAAGAAACAAATACTTCCTGTGGATTTTTATGTAGGACTTCAGAAATAAGTTACTGATGGCCTTAGAAGTATGTTCTCTGATTACAAGTACAACAGTTTTATTCACAAAATGATTGATATAACTGCTCATATTTCCGGTTATATATTAATTTATGTATGAGAGCGGTGCTTCAGAACTCTAAAATGTTGAGCTTTAGTGAACTGAATGATTGTGAGTACCAGTGAAATTCTATTTGTTTCTTTATGTAGGCTGATCGATGTGAAAATCCTCATGTGAATGATGAACTTGCTGACAATGATGCCAGGGTAAGGTTATATTTGCCCCTTAGCAGTACTTCTTCTGGCTTACTTGAGATTACACTGGCAGTCTGAATCCTGTTCCTTGCAGACCTAACAGAGATTTCAGTGTCATATAGCAATCATTCTGAGGAGAGAGTGTTTTACAAAGTTCATGTAAGTTCATTATATGAAGGAAATTAGATCTTCACCCTAATATCTAGCTTCAGGAATGTTTCTGCAAGACCTTTCCTAAGACATGTATAACATGCAGACCATTTGATGTACAACAAGTCAACGAGTGGAGGAATCAGACCCAGTCTTCCCTCTCTTTATAAAACCGTTTTTGAATTCAGGTACAAGGGTGTGCTCATCTCTGTGCAGAATTAGCGACCATACTTTAACCGGTGTGAACGCTGCAGTATGTTAGATATTGCTATTGCTTTACAGTGATGAACCTTTCAATATTACTGGCTAAACCTCACAGTCATTTTCTCAATTATTTTAAAACAACATCTGATCTCTTTCTTATTTCTTTCACAATTTGTGAGATTATTTTTGCTAAAATCTTGATAAAATTTAGCAGTCTTTCCTGAGTTTTCAACTATAAAATCTTGCATCAGAGTTACAATTTAAATTTAGATAAACTTAGATAATTTTTTTAAAAAAAATCCATCCAAGAAACATTGAGAAAGACTATTTTTATTCCTGCTACTTAAGGAGTTTTGTTCTGTCATCAGCCTTATATATAAAAGCAAATTAATACTTTGTCTAAGCTCAAAAGTTCAGTACTGTTAAATCTTCATGTTGTGTGGAGGTCTTTAATTATTACTCTTAGAAAGGTTTGAGGGGGTAAGTAAAATGGAGGAGACTGATTTGGTTTTTACTTTCCTGGAAGTAAAAGTAACTCCAGGAAGTACTCGGTATATAGACTCCTCTGCATATTGGACCTGTTAATTTCACAGGTAATTTTGTCAGTCTTAAGAAAGCCTACCAATCCTGAACTTCCATGCAGACTGCTATCATGACAAACGAAAAATAACTTCATTCAAGAATACAGTATGCCCAGGAAAGCTAGATGATGATTGTAAAATGTCTGAAAATATGTTTCCTAGATGCATAATGTTCACTAGGTACTATTATGACATGAGTGAAGTGTGAAGTGTTATTTGACAGAGCAGGTGTTAGACTGAGGTAGGGTAGAATTTTGATCTGGACTGTATCAAGGGCTGGTGTTCATTGTTAACAAGCAATGACCCTCAGAAGTGCAGTATTTCTGTTTGAGTTTTGCTATTCCAATATTGACTTTGCTGCCTTCTTTTCTTTATGACAGGCCTTGTACGAAGCAGGAGAGAAAAGGAAAGGAACAGATATTGGTGTGTTTGTCACTGTTCTTACTTCAAGAAGCTACCCCCATCTTCGAAGGGGTACGTCGAATTAATCTTTGTGCTTCTCTGGGATGATTTTTGTCCTGCTCTTGAATTCAGATTATCAAGATGTAACTCTGCCTGCTGCAAATGTCTTTGTAATTGGAAGCATCATTAAGGGTGTGGTTGGCAGCCTGGCTGTTCTTTCCATAGTAGAGATGAGCAATATCATTTAGGCTGTTACCGAAACTATTTTCATGAAGTTCCAGATGAGTAGGGATCACAATGCCAAGCATTCAGTGTGACAGAGGTTCTGAGAGACCCCAATATAGGCTTGCTTCTCAGCCAGTCTGCCCTAGATAGAGGGCTATCCTACAGCGTCATAGGCTCTCGTGTAGTCAGTTGGCTACCTCTACCCCTACCAATGGGAAATTAAACCTTCCATCCTAACAAAGTCCCATTTTGTATGCTGACTTCACCAGTCCATGCACTGTTCCTTACTCTGTGCTGTCGGAAGAAAGTGAGAAAGATGACCCCCAAACAGCCTTCTACTGCAGCAGTGAGGACAGAACAGATAGTGCAAGCAGAATAATTTCTTCCCTTATTTAGTCTTTCAGAAGTACACCAAATACAGCAAGCATGACATGAACAAGGTACTGGATTTGGAACTGAAAGGTGATATTGAGAATTGCCTCACTGCCATTGGTAAGTGGTTCTGCAGATTGAAACCTACTGCATGTGCTGACTAAACTTTTACTTCTGCCATAATTGCTCTGATCAGAAACTGTTCTGTCTTACCCTGCTTCACTGAGAAGCTTGCTAAATAATACCTTGGAAAATTTCATCCAATCGTAGTGTTTTAATTTACATCTAAAATCAAGTTGAAGTTGATGAATGAGTAGAAGTACCTCTCCTGATATGTAGAAAGGTCTTTTAAGGAGACCAGATGAGTTGTCAACATAGAAAGACCTTTACAGGAAGTCAATATACCAAAAAGGGCTGTCAGAACAGGCACAATTTGTATCAGAAATCCAATAGTTTTAAATCTGTCTTCAACCAAACCCACTCTTCTTCAATTTTCATCTTGCAAGGATACTTACAATATATGATTATAGCAACAAATTTCCTTCTGTGGTTTTGTTCATGAAAATATTCATGTAAAGTTAGCGACTGTTGCTCATGAACAATAAGGTAAGGCAGGGACTCCCCCTCACTCCCCTGGACCAGGGATGGAACTGGGCCCCAGACACACATCTTGATCTTAGCTTTTATATCACAGTCAAGCATATTTGGATAAACGAATTATTTGTATCAGATCCCTCTTAATATCAAAATTGTACTATGACTTGGTTTACAGAATATGAGATTGTAACCTCCAACTCTGTTTTAGAAGGCATAAATGCTTTCACATTTTTCTTCTTGGGAACTGCAACACCTTCCTTGATTTTGTGGCAGTAACCTAGTGAGAACAGACTTGTTTTTATAGTAACTATTCTCCCCTGACTGAGTTGCTTTCTGAATAAACAGAGGAAAGCAACTTCTCCTTCTCATATATTTTAAAGAAAAGTGACAAAGAAGTACATGAATGGGGCATGTGGGTAGGAACAAGGAGACTGTTTGTAAAGTGTTTTATTGGTAGAATTTTGTTACTTCTTACATGTATAGCAGAAGTGACCTTATCTCACTGCTTCATTACAGTCAAGTGTGCCACAAGCAAGCCAGCTTTCTTTGCTGAAAAACTCCATTTGGCGATGAAGGTAACCTAAAGAAAGAACTCCTCTTTGTAAACAGGGGGTGCTTTATAAGCTGAAAAATTAAACGTTAGCTAGAGATCTCTAGGCCCTTTGTGTGACAGAAAAGGACTGCAAAAGGAAATTCAGTGTGTTTCTCTCACTGCTTCTGTCCCTTTTTTGACACCCAAGACTTTCCATTGAAGGATTTGTCTTTTTGCTGTAGTGTGTTCAGGAGGATATCTGTCTATCTACACATATCTTTTACTGTTACAGTGACAGGAAGCTGACTGGAACTTTTCTTACTTAAGAAACAACAATTATAATGAAAAGGAAAGAGGAGAGCAATTATAGATCTTGGCAAGAACCTTGTGGAAGCCTAATCTTTAATGAGACATCCATGATCCTTCTGGCAGATTTGGAGCCCAAGCTAGTGAGGCAGCTGGAGATCATGAAACAGTCTAGTATGTAGGTATTGTCAAAATTCCTGTGATTTGGTTAGAAGCAGTATATGAAAAATTGAGTGAAACATTATGAAAATGCCGATCATTGCACTATTAAAAAAGTAATGAAAAAAGGCAGTGAAGCCTATGATGTCCCTAATGTCTAGCAAGCACAGTGAAGGAGATACCTGACTTTAGGAAACAGCTAAAAGAAATGTTTTTTAAAAAAAAATCCCAGAGTGGAGGTAGCCTTTCAGTAGTGAATTGTGCTCATAGGGAACACAAGAGTTACTAAAGGAACAGGGAAGTCTGAAAGATTAACACACAGGACTCGATTAAATATATTTCTATTACATAATCAGCATAATTCTTTTCCCTTTCGTTTTTCCCACTTTTTTCTTTGTTTCTTTTAATAGGGTGCTGGGACCCGGCACAAAGACCTCATCAGAGTCATGGTTTCCCGCCATGAGGTGGATATGCATGAGATCAAAGGCTATTACAAGAGTCTGTATGGCATCTCTCTCCGCCAGGCCATTATGGTAGGTTTTTTCTCCAGTGATATATGAAATGCAAAACAATCTGATGATTTTTGAAGTCCAGTAAAAATTTATTAGTTTTTCTGCTCCTCAGTCACCAGCTCATCCCAAGTAGCTCTCTGTAGCTGAGTAAGTCACGTTTCCAATGGTCCAAAGGCTGGGAGAATTAATTCCTTTTCCTGGTCAAAGTTTTTGTAAAAGAAACTATAATAATTTGTTAGTAATGATAAATGTCTCAGGATAACATTTTACAGTAGAAGCCAAGAGCTGAATGGAGATTACAGTGTCCCCGAATTCGTGTACTTAAGCAGTACCATGGCAGGAGAGTGGAGATGATGGCCGTGACAGCTCTAAGGGAGATATTTTACACAGCTGGATATTGGTTTCTAACATTTGGGGTATTCCAGCAAATGAATTGTTAACTTTTACTAACATTTATTTGGACTGTTTTCCATATGTCCTGAGTAAATGAGATAAACTAACAAAAATATTTTGTTAAAAGGGACTGACCACCCTATGTATTTTCCACAAAATGTAAGCAGTGAGGAACCTGAAGAAAACTAAACTGGCAAAGCATATTTGTGGAGAGTAGTAGACATTATTGAAAAAAAAAAAAGTCTTGATTAGAGTAGAAACATACTCATGTGTATAAAAATGCCTTTTGGACTTTTATTTGTGTCTCCTACTTTTTCAGTTAGGTGCCAAAGGTCACTTTTAATCTTCCCTTAAGCGTGTGTGTGATCTGTAATTTGGTATGTAATTACATGACCTCATCATGTTCCAAAGTGCTGATTGCATCCAAATGTCTTGAGGCATAGTGTGGCTGCACTAGACAATTCATATATCTCTGAAAACTAGATTCAAATTAGAGAAAACAAGAAAAGCATGTCATAATTACACTGCATACTTAATGCATATTATCCATTTTTACCAAGCTGAATAAGCAATCCCACAGTGAGCTGAGTATCACTGTACTGTTAGCCTTTGTTTGAGATGCTCCTAGACACCATATACACAAAGTGTTTTAATATTAATGAGCATTGGACAGCACTGATCAAGAAAGAAATTTTCACTTTATTTAGAGTAAAAGCTTAAGCTCCTGGGTAGATAAAAATCTTCTGTGCCTCTCTTCTTTTCTTATGCCATTAGACCTCCAACATTTCTACTGGCCTTGTCCACCTATGCTCTACTCTGGAAATGCATGTGTTTATTTCTAGATCATACAAATAACTTCAGTGAGGGTGCTTGGTTCCAGCTGAGTCTGGCTAATGGGTATCTTATCAAGTGATTCATTAATATAGGTGAAGTACTGATGTTTGATCAATGTATATTGAATGTTAATGGAAAATTTTTTTACTGGAGACCATTATTCTAACAATTATGGGGTTTTCTTGCTTAAATTTACAGGATGAACTCAAAGGGGATTATGAAAAGATCCTGGTGGCTTTATGTGGAAGTGATAACTAAGTTTTGTGTTCCTGAAATGGACTCAAACCCAGTTGTTGAAAGTCTTCATATTTGCCTGTCTATATAAAACACAGACTACACACACTGAGGTTTCTGTGGAATGGTACTTAATGCACATGAATTATGTTTAAAACCTGTAACTCAGAATGTATTTTTTTCAGTATCCTAACTCTGAATGGCATCAATATTTCTGGTTCCTGTTATTCAAAGTGAAGGAATCACCCCAAGTTTCTATTTGCTTGATTAATTATGAAAATTATAAAGTTTTCATCTATGCTAAGCAAATAAACTTTTAAAAATAAAAGTCAGTGATGTGTAACTGTGTATATCCTTTATTGCTATTTGCATTTCATTTCAAGTTGTCTGACTACAGTGCATGAGGGAAAAATCAGTAAATAACTTAATGAAAAAGTAATGTAGTTATATCAAACGTAGCTGAGTCTTTATCTTTCAATTTCATTTCAGCAAGAGTTTGTGTAAGCCAGATATAAGAAAAACACGTAAGGATAACATGTTAAAAAACCCCAGTGATATCTCTGTCTTGTTATTTAAATTTCAGAGTCAATAAATCTATTATATTTTGTACATTGGAAAAAAAGAAAAAAATGGAACATGCTTCATAAGACATTGTGAGAGACTGAAATGTTAGAGGTTAATGCCTCAAACAACTGGACATTTTTTAAAAAGCAGTGGGTGTTTTTCTGAGGCTGGGTTTGCACCCCCCAAACAGAATAGGGGAGGAGGAGTGTTTTGGAGCGTGGAATGGCAGATCCTCTGATCTGCATAAGGTCTCTTTTCGGCTGAGTGCGAGAGGGTCTCAGCAGGAATTTGTGAGAGCCCAACCTAACAATGCAACTTCAAAATTGGAATGAGGTAGCACCTAGAATTTTCATTAAGGGTAAAGGAGAAGATGGTATAAAGTTAATCATGCTATTTATATAAAAACAGTTGTTATCTTTTTTACAGGAGTTTTGCAGGACCTTGCAACAGAGGAAATGGTCACTGTACATTGACAAATTCTAAGCAGTTGTCATAATTTTAAGGCATTTCACTATTTTTCAAAGTATTGTATGCATGCATATTTGCTAGAGGGAAGAGTAGTTGTATTTTGATAGTATTCTATTTTTGTCTTCTTCTAAAATGCAAAAGCTGATTGTTTTGAAGAGGAAGAACTGGTTTGTGTAGTGTTGTATCAAGGAGGAGTCAAAGTTTTACTGCAAGCCAGTTAAATCCCCCTAGGCATTTCCTTCTGCCTGAGAGGCACAGGTTTCCGCACAGTTACGGAACTAGTTCCTTAAACATTTAAATAAACAGAAGTTTTAGCTTTTTTTTTCCTAATTCCATTAATCTGGCTATTTCACAATTGTTTTAAATGTTATGATGCATTTATCGCCATGGAAAGTTGCAGCCTACTATTATAGTCCAGAAACTTTCATACTGCAAAAAACAGGACTGAGGTTAATACTTGTGAAACAGTGTGATTGCACCATCTGTTTCTGGCATGACTGCCAGAAGGGCCCGTGATGGTCTGAGAAGAAGTGAGAGATGTTTCTAAACAAAAAAAGAAAAACCAAACCAAAAAATGAACAAACAAAAACAAACAAAGCAAAGCAAAGCAAACCAAACCAAACCAAACAAAACAAAAAACCCAAACAAACAAACAAAAAAAAGGTTTTCATTTATGCTGAAATAGGTGGGAAAGTAATTTCCTGACATTAAGAAGGAAGTCCTTGTCTTAAAGAGTTATGCTGCACAGTAAAGGGGAGAGACACAGAATTAAATGGACCAGCACAAATAATCTTGGTTTTCTATGGAAATTAGTAAGGGCATCAGCAGTGAAATGTAAGTGAAAGTCTAAGTATGCTGACTCTAATCAGATTGTCATTAAGATAAAATGGGTTATCACAGAAGACCAGCAAGCAAAGGTTGTTTGGATTTCGTTTGCTCTTACCTTTTAGCATTGAATGAGAAAATGTCACATAAAATCACTGCAAATGAGTTTTAAAAAGTCCCTAAGGACTCCATTCAGTACCATGCTTCTCTCTGTGCTGAGCTTCAAGCATGGGATGAGTCCACAGATTTGTACCAAGGAGGTACACTTACAAATTTCTGCAGCTGTTTTCCCAACCAATATTAGAAATTAAGCATCAGTATAAGGAAGACCAAGAGAGGCAAAATTAAAATTTAAAAATAAGGCATTTTCCTAAACATATCTGAAAATAAAAAAAGTCCACCACAAAAATGCTGTACTGGAAAGAACTTTTCACTGCTTATTCAGACTGTCCAGAGGAAAGCTTGCTGGGGCACAGTTACTGTGCTGGAATTTTCACCACTATTTTAGTGAACCAATTTATGAATTTTGTAATCCCTTTTCTGAGCTGGGGCAGATATTTCAAAATACCCTATAAAAACAAAGAAGCCTTTAACCAAGTGTGAACATGGGATAGCAGGAGTGTAGCCTGTCACGTTTCAAAGACACTAAGATATAATTATATTGGAAAATAATGTATTAGGGTTTGAATTGCATTCCAACTTGTGAGGAATTGTGACCCACTCAATGGGGAATGGCCATCCAGCCATTTAAAGCTAATGGAGGGGAAGTGAGTGGTGAAATCAAGAGGATAGGAAATGTCAATAAATATATTACGGAAGAGGCCACAGTGAAATTCATGAGAAGGGCTTTCTTGCTTTGTTGTAAGTTGGTCGGAGGGGATGAGGCAAAAGGGTCACAAGAAAGGGAACAAGAAGATTTAAATACCATCTTTTTCATCACTGTACGCTTGTAGTCTATCAGCAGAAAAGTGCTGTGAGGACACAGCTTCAACACAAACATGTAAATGGAAGTATCACCCTATATCTTCACCAGGAAAAGCTTTCTTAAGGGATAGTGATTTTGAAGTCATTTAGAAAAATATGGGAAAACCATTCCTTCAAGTAGCAGTAATCCTTTCACTAGTGTTTGATAAAATACACTGGAAATGCTGCATTTGTCACGTTTAACTTATTAATACTTTCTGATCAGTCATCTGCTACAAGCGTTGGACAGATTCAGGTTCTCTTCCACAGTGAATGCTTTTCTGACCCTTTTGGCTTTGCCCTCACAAAACAAATAATGAATTTATGGGAGGCTAGAAAAGGCCTACGAGTTTCCAAATGGGTTTTCCAAAAAAATTGAGCTCTGGTGCCACCTTGTGACTGTATTGAAAACAAGGAAAAGGACTTTTATTACCACAGAAATTCAGTCTCAAACAGCCAAAGGTCTTCTAGTAACACTGTTTCCAGGCTGTCAGAGTAAAGACACATAAAATAGTTCAACCCATTATGGAAAATGTGGATTTTTCTATTTTCCCCATGCTCCAGAATCCCTTTTGTCACACTGGTTTCAAAAAGAACAAGTAGCGGAAAAGAAATAGCTGGTATATTGTCAAGGGGAGAGGCAAAGAGAAGTTTCTCAAAGCACCAAGACACACAATTGTAGAACATGAAAAAATACCTCCAAACCCAACACATCACCGAAACTCTCTAAAACCATAAAAGAGTATGGGTGTTTGCAACAAACCCTTTATTTGAAAGACTCATCCCTCATGCAGCCTGTATTTCTTATTCACCAGTTTTGGGCAAATAAGGGTCAACCTTTAATAGGTAGCACTATAGAAGGTGCTGTAGCAAGGTGATACAGCTAAAGAGCCTTGTGTGTTTACCTAGTGTAAAGATGAAATTACATAAATTTATTTTTGGAAATTAAGCAGGTTTTTCATCTCCATTCCGGAGGTAGCCTGTGCCCAATACTAGCAATTTTTATGTGCTTTTATTATAAGCCTATTTTGGTTCAAATATTCAGAATAAAGTAGATAAAAAGTTATTTAAAAATCTTCTGGGCTTTAGTTTTTCATGCCTTGCTATCTATTGAAGTGCCTCTTTCATTCAGCTGGACCAAATATGGAAAAGCTAAACCCACTGCTTCTAAGGAGCTCAAATTCACAAAAGTTGTGGCAAGCTATCATAGCTAGAGAAGGTGCCCATCACCATATTTTTTTTTCCATGCTATTCTTTACATATCAATGAATCACAATAGTTCTAGAGATATCTGAATAAAGAAGGGCAGAAATTAGATCTTGTATGTTCTTTGATTATGCTATGCAGAGCTTTGCATTAATTTGCTGTAATAGTAACACAGGTTTTCTGAGCAGTTGCAGTTAATTACTATTGCCTAATATGCATTTGTATGACTGGCAATAATAACACCTTGGCAATTAAATTTGTTCTGCCTATTTCAAACTCTCCTTAGTCCTTCCTTTGTATTCACATTAAATGATTGTGGGTCATTAAAAAAATTGCCAGTTGATTTTTCCAAATAGCTGATGAATGTAAATTATTGTATGAAGAAAAACTATGAATTTCTTACTGCTCTGTTTTATCCATTTCAAATTCATGCTTTCTTGTTCCATGACCACCTCTTGCCATATTCTAGCTTATGCTAAAACTTCACTGCTAAACTACTGACAGATTTCTTAGAAGTTTCTTGGGAGATTATGTCAGGCTTCAAGAAGTCCAGTTGAATTGTAAAGATTCTTCTTTTGTTTTTGCCATTTTACAGCAAAGCTCTTCACTCTTTGTGGAGTCATATAAATTTAATTATGAGGATGATTAGGAGATTTTTTATATATTTTTCTGAGTATATAACATTTCAGTTACTGTGAGTTAATTGGCAAAGGAATGCTTTTGATTTCTGAATTGGTAATATTACTTCAAATAATTGATTTTTCCAAATAATAGCTCTATATTAATAGGCACCATCCTTTATTTATTATTCCTGCTAGCACAACATGGTTTTTCAAAAAAGTCTGGAGGGGTTGTGTGTGGATTTTTTGTTGCATAATCTAAAATTATCATTATGCAGTATTGTTTGAAATATATAAAGTCTGCCTCTAACTTGAGGTGAATGCTTCTGGAACATCTGAAAACCAGGATAGTTGATATTATGGAAGCCTGAAGATTTTGTTAATCCAAGATGCATCTATCAGGTCTAGAAACAATGTTATAGTTAAGTGATTTTATCAAATTCAGATATGAACATGTGGCAAGTTATTAAAACTCATTTAACTCCTCTCCACAAAATTTAAAACTTAGGATTTGTAATTTATAATTTTATTTTATCCATATGTATATTCAGCCTATTAATAATGAAAATAAACAAATGTGGTGTATGAAACTCTTACAAATACACAACCCAAAACCTAAAATTATAAAGGCTTCCCAGTCTCCATAGATTGATTTGCACAAAATTAATTGGGGAAAAAAAAAGTACTTTCAATGAAACATCCATGCTGCTACAAAGCTCTACACTGGAGAAGACTTTGACTTTTCTCGTTAATTCAGAACACAAAACTCTTTCCTAACATATGGTTTGACTGTAGAGAAATTGCCCATACTGCCTAAAACCACTAGATGTAGCTGTTGGTGCTTGCAGCGGAAAGAACGCACACACCCAAACACACACCCACACCTGCCTGCCCCTCTCCTCCCCTTCCCCAGCTGAGTATTTGTTGGTTCATGTATGCGATGTTTTGGATTTTTTTTTTTTTAAGCAATTCTTCATATTGTGGCTTTCCTTAAAGGATTAGATAGCTCTTTTCATGGTCTGAATTCATCAGTCCCGCTTCCATTAGACGTGATACAAAAAGGTAGAGTATAAAACTTAAGCATGACATGACTGTTCATGAATTAATTATAATGTAATGACGTTCAAAAATAACATACATACTTTCAGCAACTGGTCTGACATTGTGCTTAGAGTGGTACAGTGCAGATTTCTCTTGGAACATTTTACATTATGCATTTTACATAGCTGGGACATAGCAGTAATCTGATGATCTGCAATTGCCACAATAACAGACAGATCTCTGAAAATAGGAATTCTATAGTAATCTGTCTAGATTATGAAATTCAGTGGCCACTTGGCAATATATCAGGGAATGCTTGTAGAACTGAATCAAAATAGATGATGAGGGTTTATTTTCAGTTATATCTATAAACGTTCTGTATCCTGTTCTACTGTTTTCATGGGAAATGGCTTTATAAGGTTACCCAACTTTCTATATTGCTTTTTAAAATTTTATTTTTCAGCTACTTGTGCTATAGTCATATTCAAAATACTATTCACAGTGCCAGTCTATAACATTTTACTATAATAGTTTAAGTAAGACAATACAAAATGAAATGAAAGAAATAACAAATTTCCTTAGCAATAAAAATAAGGTATACATGTAAGCATATACAAAACATTTTGTATCATTTTCTTCTTCAATGCTTAAGACAAGTATATTTGCAGGCATATGTATTTGCATTTGGATGCTTTTCTAAAGTGGAATTGAAAAATGTACATTTAGGGAGGAAGAAAGGATGGATGTGGTGATGGAGAGCATGGTGCATTTTGCTGGTTGTCATGCTTCATTCACACCCTGTGAATGAAAAAGTACTGAAGCTGAGGGTCTGATGTTGCTATTCATTTCTAGCTGATAAATGCAAACAAATATTTAGTATACTAAAATGTCAGTTTTAGAAGAATATTAATGGCTGACTGTTGACAAGCACCTGTATCTATACATTTTTGAATGTTGAAGAACTGGGAGAGTTGCATGAAATTTTGTTAGTGAAAATGTTTTATTTGTTATTAACATGAGTTGTGTTATGCATACAAATGAGTGGTAGGAGACTGGCTTCTACACTCCTGCCTGAATGAAAGTGAAAACCCTGCACATACAAAAGACCTGTCATACAGAGTGTCATACACTTCCATATTCACTTGTCTTTTGAGCCCATCTCCTGTTCTCAGCTGTGCTTCTGTGACTTTGTACAGATTTTAGGGTGATTGCTGCAGTATAAATACACATACATCAACATTTGTGCATTTGTACATGATACTTTGATCCCATGGTGCACAGCTGATTTGTACCGAAACCCTAATAGCTTGACCAGACATCATGATAACTTGTCCAGACATCACACGGCAAATTCCTGGTCCAGGCAACAATGCAAGAAGATCATCAGTGCAAGAAACTGTCTAATGGCACAGTGATAGGATTACAGGTATTTAAGTAAATCCAAATGCAAAGCTCCAGGAGTTTTGTAATGAGAAACTCTAGAGCTCAAAGCAAAAATAATCCCTGAAGAATTAAATTAATAATGAAGCACACCGGGTTCTTAAGCATCATTCCCTTCTAGGCCAAGGCAAATTCACTACAGACTATGAGTCAGGAGGTGAACAGTGCCACTTTTACCCTTTCTAGTAACCTGGTCTCTGCTGCTGCTGACCTCAACCGAGTTTTACTCTCTCTGTGCCAGTCTCACAATAGAGGCTTTTCCCAGCTCCTCTTCTTCCCTCCTTTTCCATCCCCTCCCCTCATGTTTAGGGTAGCTGCTGCCATTGGAAAGTCTAGGTCTTAAAGGTAAGAGCTGCATTGCAAAACGTGTACACAGGCCAAAGAAAGTGTACCGAAACTACTATAGGAATGTCTATCAAGTAAAATACGTTAATCAGGGTAGAAAAGGGAATTTTTTTACTTCTGTTTCCCACATTGTACTTAATTAATGCTCTTCATTTCAGGCATCTGCTTTCCTTGAGTAATGAACTCTGTGCTGCCCCTCCCAAAGGTAGAGAAAAACAGTTTTAATTTGTATGTTTATGGTACAAAAGTTCATGAAAACCAATTCTCTGTGTTCATACCATTTTTGTATAGTCCACAGGATGATTTAAAGTCTAGGGTGCCTAATTATCGTATTTTCTTTAGATACTTAGAAATACAAACAAAACAAACCACTGAAGTTTAAAAGTTCCAGCAATGACTCAATACTTTTATATATAAAAAGGAAAAAACCCAAACATTGAAAACAATGTTATCCGTTCTACAGTAACCTTACGGTAACCTTACAGTAACCTTTATTTTAACCTCCTCCATCCAAATGTCTTTTTGGTTTTTTCCCCTGAAATTAAGAAGAATTCATTAAGGAATTAATAAATCTGAAATTAATTGTCAAGTATTATAAAGCTGATTTTGAAACTGAGTTGTTTGCTGCCACTCAAAGGTGTTTACTTTGAAAAGAATTGCAAATACAGTGCATTACAAACGTTCTTGATTTTTTAAACTGTCTGCTCTCACTGTGACTACTGACTAAAGATGTCTACAACATTTTTTACGCTGCTATGGTTACAATTAATTGGCTGATGCATTTAAAAACAAATGTTGCACTGCATTTTGTGTACCAAGAAACAGGGGAGCTCTGAACATGGCTGTCCCTTGTTAATTTTCTGTCCCTTGGACTGGTGGAATAGGTGACCCTTCATGGCACTTGCAATGTACAATAGGAATCCCAGTTGCACTTGCAGTCAATGCTTAGGAGTGCTGGTGGAGAGAAGTAAGATGCAGGTAGAGTGGTCTATATACAGCTGTTACAGCTTAATAAAAGGGCAGCTGCATCCAGCATCAGAGTTTCCATAGCCTTTGAGGGTGTTGTAGGGAGTACTGAAGTAATTTGACCTAAAAGTTACATGTACCTGACCCACTGTGGTGAGCCTGACCCTTGATAAAAATCTTGTGAGATACAGGTCAGTATAAATGCTTTCAATCTGGAGAAATATGAGAACAGTCCAGGTTCAAAAAACAGAGCTAAATTACAAACCAAGACTGTTACTGTCTCAAATAGCCTGTTGCCACATACATCCCTTTGGTTTAGACCTAATAATCTTCAAGTAGGTGAAAAGCCTTTTAGACCCTGGAAATTTTTAAATGCCTGTCTGGGCTTGACCAGACAATAGGTGGTTACTCTAAAATGAGTAACATCCGTCTTGATTCCAACCAATCTCTTCCCATCAATAATGAAAGAGATACAAGTAGATATAAGTGAAAAAATAACGGTTTAGTAACAAACAGAATGCCAATAGACAAGGAAAAAAGAATAAAAAACTGCTAGATACCAAACTGCTAAAAGCTCATGACCTGCCACAGGAAGAAAGAAACCCAAAATGCCAGAAATACCCTTCACGAGATGGTGCCCAACAGGGACAGCCTTGGATTTGCAGGACAAAGGGACAAGGTGGCATCAGGTGGCATCAGGTCCCTCCCAGGAAGTCAGGAGCTTCACAGAGCAGTTCCAGCAGCAGATGAGGGCCTGACAGCTTGTCTGGGGTCAACATCCTCCCCACAGCAGGCCCAGCAGGGCAGATGTGGCAGGCAAAGCTGCTGGGCTAGGGCACTCGGTGCTTTCTGTCCCTGGCCGGGTGCTGCTGAAGAGCCACCGGTGACACCGGAGCGGGGCCACTCTGCTGCTGTTGGTGCATGGCCTCAGCTGTGGAGAGGCGCCTGCAGAATCCTTCCCAAGCCAGCCCAAAACCCTATTGCAGCCTCTCCAAAAAGAGGAAAAAATACAAAAAGAGGATCTGGAAAGGGAAGACAGAACCTTTGCCTGAGCAAAGACCAAACAGCCGATGAAACAAATGCCACACCACAAAGAAGTGGAATCTGCCCCTGACAGATTATTTTTAAAATGTCTGTGGTAGCACACCCAGACACACTCAATGTACAGAAACAATTTTTGGGTGCAGATACACATGGACTCCAATAATATGGATCACCCCAGGAGAAGACCACACAAACCAAAAAAATAATACAAGCACAAGACTGTTGGTGCTCAGCATGGAGTCACCGGCTGGTACGCATGGACTTTATGATGTTTTAACCAATGTAAAAATTATCCTTTACTTTATATGTGATTTTTTACAACCGTTTCCATTCTTCACCAGAACTACAATTGTCATTTTCTGTTAAGTGAGTATTTTACAAGAATATATTTTCACAGTACACTTTGTAGTATTCCTACATTGAAATAGGCTAAATTGATCCAAGAAAAAAGCGGAAGGATCAGCACAGCTACACAGTATCAAGTTGCCTTAATAATGCATCTAAACACACACTCACAATGCAGTAGTTATCCACTGATGTTACATTACAGATTGAATCCACAAAATGACAATCAATCATCATTTAACACAGAAATATCCTTAGAGTTCCCCAGCAGATGCCTTGCCAGCTCATTGGCTTCCATAAGTCTCCGTAGTCTGTGCTTTAAAACATCACACAGTTTTAATAGTGAAGCTGTTTAGCACAATGTTTGCTGTGGGGGTAGAAAGCATAATTGTTTTAATTTTACTGGAAATATTCATGAAAGCAGAACACACTCAAATCCAGAAAATACAGAAGAGCAACACCATATTCTGTAGCACTGCTATGGACTGATGGTGAGGCCAATGGCACAGGTAGTGCAGTAGCAGAATGGGTGTTGATATGTGCTTTACCTTCTTATTTCACTTACCTTTATAAATAGAAGCACATCCTGAAGCAATTTGAAGCCATTTCCATAGCATGGGTTGTGTTTTCATGCTTGTTCTGGACTCATGGGAATCTTCTTTAAATTTTCCTTGCACTCCTGCAGCACCCGGCCTTTACTCTGGAATTCACGCGCTTTTCAGGATGTCATCCTCTAGACATTGCAGAAGAGTTAAAAGTTAATTTGTGTTGTACACATCCATTCCAGAGACAACAGCTGTCTAATTATTTTAATTGAGCTATATGTTTTGGTGCTGAAGAAATATGACTATTCCTATAACTCATTCAGCAGGTGCTAATTAATAGGGAAGATGGTTCAAATTAATTTTCATTTGATTTTGTCCCTCTAGCCAAGAATCTTAATTCTACAATCTTTTTGATACAGAAACAGCAAGTGAACAAAAATGTGACAGTGAATGTCATTGCTTATGAAACGTATCTAATGATATTTGATTTTTCTTTTCAGAAAAACAATTAAAAAATTACTTAATGGAGATAAAAACTGCTGGAAGGGATCTCTGTCATTCTACAGCTTTCCTGCATTCTTGAAGGAAAGCTTAAGACAAATGGATGCCAATAAAGCCCACAGAAAATATGTAGCTAACATTCCTACTGGCATTGTGAGGAAGGTATTTTGCTTTGTCTGGCTGTGTTCTGGATATGCAGTACCTCCACCTCTCCCTAACCCCCAAAAAGATGTTCAAGTCTTTTCTGAGGTAATCCATCTCTTTATTTGAGATTTGCATTGAAGTGAGAAAGCATAACTACTTCTAATACATATTCAGACATTGTGTACAATGTATTGGTAAACAAGAACCTTATCCTGCTCTTTATAGAGCATTTAATGACTGACGATTGAAAAGAAAACAAAAAAAACCTCAGGTTTTTCTCATCATCTCAGATTACTATTCTCTGTTTCAAGCCACCTATTTTTTCTAATCCAATGGCAAGTCATCATGGCAATTAATTTGCCATGAATAAGTGCCAGAGAAGTCAACACTGTAATGTCCAAAGAGGTGAAAAAGCCAACTCTGATTCTAAAGCTGAAAATTGCAGTTCTGTTCCCAATTCTTCTGAGCCCACTGACATCAACAGAATTGCATTTGTGTAACTCTGCTGCTACTAGAAAAGCACTGGACTCCACATTCGAGTCTTCTGTGGGTTTTAATCCATCTGGTTATTAGTCTTCTGAAGGGTGCTTAGGGGAACACTGTACTGTGCTGTCCTGAGCTGTGTCTGGACTGCTGCTCTCAGAGGGATAAAAGCAAGAGTACTTGTAAGCAAACAAAATACCAGAGTGGGCAGAAGCTGTTAGTAGCAAAATACAGCAGTCAGTTACAGGTAAGCCTGTCACTACCACATTGCTGCTCCAGAGACAGCAACAGAAATATTTGCAAACCAGGGGAGCATCAGGTTGCAATGTGACAATGAGGGGCAGTGGGGGCGTGGGGTTGCAGATTTTTTCAGGTGCCTATGAAAGAAAGTCCTTGTTCACTTCTCTTTAGAGGCAAGGCTGTCCTTCCTTTCTCCAGCTTGTAATTGCAGAGACATGAAATAAATGGTAGTCAGTTAGCACCCAAAAATCTATTGTAATGCCCTGAACATCTTTTATGTGCCTTCTTGACATGGGCAAAATGTTAGAATTCTGCATAAAGTGACAAGCCAACAAAAAGTCCCAGCAACAAAGAATTACTGTGTTATTCTTGTGTATTAAATTAGAGTCCTGGCTGCAGTAAGAGATGGTCTAATCAGCAAGGAAAAAAAATGGTCTGAGGTCATCCTCAGTGAATGACAACTTGGCAGAAAAGACATTTCAGCATCTTCCTACCATTTCCTGCAGTTGATTGTAATAGCTGTTGATTGTAATGGTAGTTTGAGCCATTTTATATTATGGGAATTGTCAAAATCTGTATGATACAAAGACCCTTAGGTTTACAAAAATAATCATTAGGAGTTGCAGTTAATGCAATCCATAGCCTTCCTGAATACTAGATAGAAGCCCCCTCTTACTATATTTTCCACCTAATTTCTGCATTTCTCTGTCTTTTGCTAAGCTATTATAGTAATTATTTGATTTGCACTGTTTCATTCTGAGGTCTATTATGTGGGTTGCTGGATTGTTCATGGTAGGAGCCTGTCATAACCTAAGAGAAGAGTCTCCTGCTGTTATGTAAATAACATTTAACGAAGCTTATGCAAGAATGACATTTCTGACCTCCAGATGACACATCATTACAAAAGGAGCATTTGGAAATTGTTGCTATTTGTATGGTCGCTTCCAGCTCTTTCAGCTGAAATTTTACATTATTTTACAACTGACACAAAATACTAAAAAGTAATATGTAAAAGAGATTGCTCCTTGCCTTCCTCGTATCCTGTTTCTGTCACTGTTTTCTTCTATTTCTTTCCGTGCTAGGACAACATATGAAATTATCCTTTACCTTCACTTTTCCCTAGCATACAATATATTGTTCTGACAGTACCAGCATTTCTAAAGTTTGTATTCCTGAGTATGATGGTGCAACCAGCCTGAAAGTTAATGATGCCATTGAACCACTATTTACTACAGCAAATTTTTCACATGTATTTCCTTACAGATAAAGTTCAAAAATAATCTAATTTTTGAAGAATATAAGTTGCCAGTCTGCCGGTGAATGCACCTTTTTACCCTGTTTAATATCTACAGATGGGACTTCCAAGTGTGTTTTTGGCTTTTGACTTCACAGTCTTGTAAAAAATTAAAAGACATACCAGGGTGATGAGAAATAAAGTGAAACTGAAGATCCTTCAGCTATAAAGGGTTCCTCTGTTAGATACAAGTCAGTGAAAAAAAGTAAATTGATGAAAAAATTTTGGAATCAAATATGTACGACACCAGTCATATATTTTAATGGGTCTTGCCAGAACTCCTAAAAAAATTTGCTGACTATTTCTGTTCTAATTGCTTTGCTTTCATGTAAACAGTCTGCTGTTGGGGAGAATTGGTATGGCCACATGACTATAATCAATAAAAAATGTGCAGCTGTTATAAAAAAAGTTGTCTGCAAAATTACTGTTTTCAGTATAACTCTTCGAGACTAAGTCTAGCTTTATTAGAGGTCTCTTTAAATGGAACTGGTTTTAATATTTTCAAATTATTTTCATAATTCCCCACCACATTTTTCCCCTGTTCTCCTCTTGTGTCCATCACTTTATTTTTCTTCACAGAATTAGTACATCTGTGGGGGAAGCCAGAATCTTAATCAAAACCAAATAATTCCTGTTTTATTTTTTAATGTGCTTAACTTAGGATTTCTTTTCTGAAATTAAAATTCGTTAAAGGAAAATTATAAAGCATTGTGGGTTTTTTACTGCATTTTTAGTGGGAAGAAAAAAGAAAGAGGGTAGAAATTAAAAAAAAAATGCAAACCTCACAATTAAAAAAAATTGCTTTTCTAAAGAAACATTTTAGCATCTTATATGAAAATGAGTTTACTAAATAAAAATCTTTTGTGAGCCCATGGTATGGGTATTTTTTAACAGAAACAGTTCCAGCTATGGTTGATACTAAAGCATTTCAACAGGAGACAGAAGTCTTATCATGCAGTAACAGAAAAGATTATTTTAATATTTGATCCTAAAGAATAGTCATTGGTGTTTACCTGTTGGGTTCTTTTCCACAACAAAAAGATTAAATGCAGAATACTTACTTAAAATATAATTGTAATAGCAATAACAGTGATGATAATAATAATTCCAGACTGGTACTAACAGTAAAGCCAATTAACAAAACTAGTGACATAACACAGAATGTTAAGAGTAAGAATATCTCAGCAGGAGGATATTTTTCTAGTTATTTTGACACTGAAAGTTTGAGTCTATTGTAGTAAAAAAATGTGAGATCTGTGACTGCAGAAAAGAGGAGTGATGGAGGGTCAACCATTCTGAAAGCTAGATATTTTAATTGTAAACTACAGCTTGATCTTATTAATTTTATAGTTTGAAGCAATGATTTGTATCAGCCTTACTCCCCTTCTCCCACCACAAGTTTTTCAGTTCTGTTCCAACCTCCTAACATATGCCAGACTCCTCTGTGGAGATCCTGTGAGGTTAGTCTCAATTTTTCAACATTTTTTCATCTTTAAATATTAACATTGTGATAAAGAGCCAGAGAGCTTTCTAGCAATGTTCTTGGTCACCACTTACATTTATCTTTTTGACGTATATAATTCCAATGTGATTTTAAGAATACAGCTACTTTCTATTTAAACATTAAAAAACAATCAACACCTTCCCTCCCAAAAATCCATCCCCCAAAGAAAAAAACCCTAAAACCCAACTGAAATCCTTTATCACCTCCTCTTCTTCTTCCTCTCCTTCCTCTCAGTGAGGATTGATAACTACCTGTGCTCTGCATGCTGTAGCTTATCTTGTACAA
Organism: Acanthiza pusilla; assembly: GCA_036630365.1. Taxonomy (NCBI): domain Eukaryota; kingdom Metazoa; phylum Chordata; class Aves; order Passeriformes; family Acanthizidae; genus Acanthiza; species Acanthiza pusilla. Next base: position 4,465,189 of record JAXCHO010000095.1, read on the forward strand.
CAGCAGCATGTAATCAAAGCTGACAGGTGAACCCCCAAGCAAAATGATTTTCTGTTCATGAATAGAAAAAATTGGAAAAATATAGGCAAAACCATGCAGCTAACACAACTCCTAGAGAAACACTGTGTTATGCTTTCTCACTATTAAAAAAGCACTTACTGTAAGAGACTCTCATAAAGGGAAGAACCCCAAATAATATTTTCCAAAGCTTTTTTCTTTCTGAAACTATCTAAAAGAGGAAGTTCTTTCATTTTTTCCCCTCTGTGTCTTTTTGTACCTTTTCCTATTTTTTTTTTTTTTTTGCTATGTGACAGTATATATTTTGATCTGATTTGAAAGTAGTCAAGGGCAAGAACAGAAGGAAAAAGAACTTTGATTTTTGCTCTACACCAAAGCTCAGTGACTAGGCAGGAAGACAACTAAGGAGCCTAAGAGGAAATCAGAGAAAGAGAAAATTGGCCACAACCAACATGTAAAACCCCACACAGACTTCTTAAACATGAAGAAAATCTGAAATAGAATTTGATTCCACTCTGCTTCCTCCTGCTGCTCTAACTGTTGAACCCAGTATTCCTGAGAAAACCCGAACTACAAAGCTTTTCTCACCCCTCAATCAAAAAGACAAAGGAAAATGCAAAGAAAAAGGCAAAGGGGAAGGGGAAGGGCAAGGGCAAGGGAAAGGGAAAGGGAAAGAGGAATGGGAAGGGGGAGGAAAAAGGTATGTGACTGTAGTTCTTAGGCTGTATAAGAGATTCCCATCAGGCAAATAACTTATGTTAGCAAATAATAATGTTAGCAAATAATTTTCAATTTGTGTATAGCATCATACTATCGGGACAAACATGGAAGAATCTCTTAAAGGCTTTTGTTCAGGTCACCTTAAAGTAAAGAAACTTTTAAGAAACATCTATGTAAATCTCTTAGGGGCTTACAGTGGTTTAAGCCTGGCTACAGGAGGACTTTCTCTTAAAAAAGATGCTATTTTGCCCCTGATCTGTGAAATGGACATCAGGGACTTGCTTACATTTCAACACAAATTGGATTAAAATATTCTAGCTTTGTAATTTTTGGAAAAACTTTACAACGTTTGTATGCTAACCAAAATAGAGAGCAGAATAATAATTCTTTTTTTCACTCCGACATGTTCTTGCAATGTCTTTTGAACTTCATTGACACTTACGGGAAAAGATTGATTTTTTTTTAAAGCAGGAAAATACTTTTACCTGTATACATGAGCACATTATTTTATCTTTATTCAGCTGGATAGTAATATTTGATATCCTGAGGAGAGGAAAATATGTTTCAGCAATAAAATCCAGAAAACCAGGAAAGACTGTTGGTTTAGGTTTGTAAACACACAAAAATTAGGACAAGATTTAGGTACCACAATGTTACATACATTAATGTCACATGAATGGACTTTAGTGAGCTTTAGCTTGTCTGTGCTGACAGAATCAAAGGATAGCAATGAAGAATGTGCGATTTTAATAAATAATTCCAGCAAAAACCATAGGGCTTAAATCCCATCCACTTCCCAATTTGATGACAAAATTTTGTAGAAGATTTATTGTTCATTCCCGGTTTTGGGTTGATGCTGAGACCTGGTAACACCGTTCATTTTGCAAAATGATAACAGAATGCAATAATGGTTGTAGTTGATCTATTTTAAAAATTTTTTCCCTCCAAGATTCACTTAGGAAGCTTGAAAAGAACTACTTCACACCGCTACGAAGAACCTGGTCAGAGAGTGTATCTCTTAGCTTGACTTAGGTGCACTGTCCTCTAGGAGAAATCCATTTCGTTCTCCCGTATTATGAAGACAAGGGAGGGGTTTTTTCTTAAATTCTTCCATTTCACCAGACTGAATATCACACATTCATCACAGCATGAGTTCTTAACATTTCTCTATTTTACAGTTTGAAAATTCACCTAAGAAGAAGCACAGATTTTTCCTTTTTATTATGATTTTTTTTGGTAATTTAATTATAAATTTTTTTAGGTTTATAATTATTTAGGGAAGACATAATATCAACTTGGGAGGCATCATTCTGAAAGAGAAAAGACGTGAGAACCTGTAACCAGATCCTACGTATGCGAGACTAAGTTAATTCCCGGTTTATGCTGGTATTCAGTAGTGGGACTCCCTAGGGAGGGCTAGGAATGGAGCTTTTATTCAGGCTTGAGAATATGCGAACATTTGGAACCAAAGAATATTTTAGTTTCCAACGGAGATCTGGAAGTATTCAATCCAAACCCTACTCAATACAGGCCTGGTTATTATACCTTGTTCATGTCTATGCCCACCTAAGCTTTGAAGGTCCACATGAAAGATGATTTCACACCTTCTGTGAGCATCTCTTCCACTGCTTGACCCTACTCATGACGAAAACACTAGCATTTCGTAACAAAGCTTTCAGCTTTCTTTGCCTTAAATCCTCTTCATTGTGTATCTGTGGGCAGCCATCAATTCTCTTCCCCACCATTTCTTTTTTTTGGAGGCAGAACAAATCTATCTCTTGGCACTCTTTGCATGTCCTGTGTCCCATCATTCTGAGCAGTCTGGTAGGAACAATCACATGTGTGGTTTGTTTGCCTCATTTTTTGCTAGCACTGGTAGCACTACATGCAATTTTCCTGCTTCAAGTTGGATTTCTCTCATTTGGAAATACAGCTGTGGAAACGCAATCAATCAAAACAAAGGATATTTACTATGTGAATATAAGTAATTTATATACAACACTACCTTCGGTTTAAAACAGAAGGTGAAAGTGACCTCATACACACCTTTTTCAGCTACTAATCTTAATTTAATTTACAGGAAGTATTATTGTTACAAGCTACTACCAAAGATTTACTCTGCTGGTTGAAACATTAGTGAGCCAACAATATTCATTCTGTCACTGGATAGAAATGGTGTTTATGTCTTTCTTCTTGTTTCAATCAGGATACGATATTGGAGCAGAATATTTTCAGTAATATATATGAATATATATTTATTATTTTTGCTAAATCTTCAGACAAAAGTTTCTGGAATTAAAATTACTTTTCCAGAGTCTTCTGTTTAATGAGGTGCTAGAAAACATTTGCCATTTAAATACACTTCTTTGGATTCCTAAAACAGATTAAATGAAGATGATTTTGGTGAAGGTTAGCCATTGTAAAGGTCATTTAAACAGTCTGTGTAACAGCAGTGACAGCTGGAATACCTGCTATTCACCACTTAGTTCTGAGAAAACAAGTTTAGTTCTTGAAGAAAATGTTTAGTTCTTGAGCTGCCTGCAAACAAGTGATTTTTTTCACCTTGGTGAGTATCTGGCAGAAGGGTCTGTCCGTAACTGTTATTTTAACTGTGCCAAGACAGTAATGGAGGAGCCAGGTTTGAAATGAATACCTTCACTATGTTTGCAGTCATTTAGAGAGAATCTCCTGCAATATTAATTCATATTTTTCAGTAGTGCTACTTCTCCACTTGTCATTTTGGTTTTTGTTTTGTTTGGTTTTTTTCCCTAGGAAACCTTACATTTCCTGTTTCCCATGCACCTGCTTTTACTGCTATCCAGTGACCATTTGTCATATTAAACATGTGATCATGATTTTCTTACCAACTCTGGATGGAGACAACTCTTCCTTTACTACATGGTTATAGAAAGCACACACAAAACTGTAGTTGCTGCACACAGGTTCTTCAAACACAGCCCTGCTGTTCTTACAAGGCATGCCCTAGCATCAAACTCCAGAATTTTGTTTGTCAGGCTATCCAGCCTGGTAAAATATATGGCTTTGAAACCTGAGGAATGATATTACCAGAACTGTTGTGAAGAAGATGGGGAAGGTGATCCTCAGTTAAGAGAAGAAACAGCTGAATTAGGTTGAAAAGTGATAAATTCAACCAGACTGAATTGGACTTTGGCGTTGTTTCAAGACTGTTTATATCTATGTTTTTCTGAACCTTTATGTCCTTACACCTATACCCAAGATAAACTTTCTTCTTCCCCTTTCCACAAGAACTACATGTCTGGTAGTTTGAACTCATACTCCTGTTGGCAAAACTGAGACAGAAAAGATGCAGATGTTTTCCCACAAATCCTTTCTAATTTCAAATTGCAAGGCATCAGATCCTCTTGGCTGGGAAATGAAGTGGGAAACAATCTTACACACAGGAAAAGAAAGGGTTCCTATTGTTCAGTTTGAAACCCAGAATGAATTTTCCATTTCTCTTTCTAATTTTTTATTTATGCCAAAATATTATTGTTTTCTTGTATTTTTTTAAATATACAGACATAATGGAAAAGCATTATGAAACAGCAGACCATCTGTGTGGCTGCATAGCTTTCTAAAAAATGAAAAAGAAATACACCTAAATGAAATTGCTTGATTTATTTTTTTTTCCTTTTTGCTATTTTTACAAAGTTGAGGGAGTCATTATTTTTGTTAAAGTCTACTCATTCTTCTGTACTAAAAAAAAGAAATTCCAAGAGATTTGCGGAAGAAAACTAGACAGCATTATTTAGAAGCAAGAAAAAAAAAAAAACCTCAAAATTTTTATGCATCCAACCTGGATGACGAGTACATTATTTTCTATTTTTCTGCTGCTAAACTTATTAATTAGAAGATATATTTTACTAAAGCTCATTTGTAATGAATTAGATGAAATGAGAAAAGATGGTTCAGAAAGTGTTAGAGACACTGTAGATGAGAGTATAATGGACAGCCAGTCTGCTCATTTTGCCTGGGAATGATAGACTATAAATAGCTGTCTTTTGCCCTCCAGTACACACATTCAAGTCCCATTGAAGTCAGCAGTGCAGAAATCAATGGGAACTCTTCATGTATGTATCAGAGCAGATTTTTTTGTTCAACCAAATGCTTTGTACTTAGTATAGGAAGATCTAGAGATTATAAGAAATCTGAAATGTTCAGAATAGTAGTATCATCGCTAAATCCAGCTAATCTTGCTCTGTGTATTTGAGTGCACTAGGGCATTCTTAACATATATACAATACACATCAAAATAGATTTAAAATAGGCACACATATAAATACACACAGCATATTTTCCCTACATTTTACGTCCTATTTTTAAACCGAGAATACAGAATGAGTTTTTACTATTTATTTTAGTTATGATTGTTTTTTATGTTTCCCTGTTCTTGTATTAGGGGCATTATTCCTCTCATTTGGATTGTGTTCTTAGTGTGTTTGCACAGTGAAACAAGGTTCAACCTTATTTAGATATCTAATAATGTCTGGAAAAATACCCATTGGAGATATTAAAGAGAAAAAATATTTTAAAATGCCTACTATATTTGTGTCTGCTTTCCCCAACTCAGTCTTCTGGACAGAGAGAATTGCTCATTGTGGCAAAGAAAGCCTTCACAGGATATCATTAAGATTGGAAAAAACCTCTAAGATCATTGAGTCCAGCTGTTGACTCAGCACTGCCTCTTGTCCAGTCACTTGTTACTCATGAGAAAAGACCGATCCCCATCTGTCTGCAGCCTCCTTTCAGGTAGTCATGGAGAGGGTTAAGGCCTTCCCTGAGCCTCCTTTCCTCCAGGCTAAACACCCCCAGCTTCTCAATCATTCCTCATACCCTTCAGACCCTTTCCCAGCTCTGCGGTCGCTCTCCGGACTTGCTCCAGCGCCTCAACATATTTGCTGAAGTGAGTGGCCTAAAACTGAACACAGGATTTGAGGTGTGGCCTCCCCAGTGGCGAGTACAGGGCCTCGGTCACTGCCCTGGTCCTGCTGGCCACACTCTTTCTGACCTGAGCCAAGATGCCCTTGGCCTTCTTGGCCACCTCAGCACACTCTGGCTCATGTTCAGCTGCTGTCAATCAGCACCCCCAGGCCCTTTTCCGCCAGGCCTTTCCCAGCCCCTTTGCCCCAGCCCCTGTAGTGCTGCACGGGACTGCTGTGACCCAAGGGCAGACCCAGCGCTTTGGCTTGTTGAACCTCACGCCATTGGCCTCCTGTCATCGCTCCAGGCTGTGCAGGGCCCTCTGCAGAGCCTTCCTGCCCTCTGGCAGATCAGCACTCCTGCCCAGCTCGGTGTCACTGCGGACTCACTGAGGTGTGCTCCATGCCCCATCCAGACCATGGATTAAGGTGTTGAGCAGGACTGGCTCCAGGCCTGAGCCCCAGGGAACACCACTGGAGCACTGCCAGCTGATGCAGCTCCATTCCCCACCACTCTCTGGCTCTGGCCAAACCGCCAGTTTTTCAGCCTGTGAACTGTGCATGGGTCCCAGCCATGGGAAGCCTGTTTCTCCAGGAGAATCCTGTGGGAAATGGTGTCAAAGTCTGAGGAAACAACACCCACAATCTTTCTCTCATCCAGTAAATGGGTCATCTGTCATAGCAGGAGATCAGGCTGGTCAGGCAGGACCTGCCTTTTCCTAAACCCAGGCTGTCTGGGCCTGACTTCCCCTGTGTTCCTGCACGTGCCATGTAATGGCATTCCAGATGATCTGCTCCATAACTTTCCCTGGCACTCAGGTCATGCTGACAAGCCTCTAGTTCTCCAGATCCTCCTTTCAGCCCTTCTTGCAGATGGGCATCACATCTGATAATTTTCAGTCAACAAGGACTTCTCCAGTTAGCCAAGACTCCTAGTAAATACTGGAAAGTGGCTTGGCAAATTATTCCATTACCTCCATCAGTACCCGTGGGTGGACTGCACCTGACCCTGTAAGCTTGTGTGTGTCTAAGTTGTGTAGAAGGTCACTGACCAAATGGCTCACCCTGGATTATGGGGACTTCATTTTGCTCCCTATGTCTGTTTTCCAGCTTAGGGTCTGAGTGCCCTGAGGACAACTGCTCTTGTTATTCAAGGCTCAGGCAAAGGCATTGAATATCTCAGGCTTCTCCTCATCCTTTGTCACTATGCTTCTGTCTGCATCCAGTAAAGGGTGAAGATTCCCCTTAGCTCTCCTTTTGTTGCTGATCTATTTGTGAAAAATATTTATTAGTGTCTTTTATGGCAGCAGCCAGATTAAATTCTAGCTGGGCTTTGGTATTTCCAATTTTCTGCCTGCAACAGAGAAAATACATGTTACAGATTAAACTGGTGCCGAAAGTGTGGATTTTGGACAAGCAGAAAATTTAAGTTGAAATAAAGCACTAGGAAATCTGTGAATCTCTGTGTCTTCTTTTATGGAAATTTTTGCAATTATAAATACTGTCTCTGAATATATTCCCAAATCCATTTACTGCTAATGTAGGAAACTGCTTTTTTGCCTTCATTTTGTATTTTCACCCTATTTTATGCCACGGCTGAAGGCATGACATTTGGCCAGGCTACTGGTAAATTCTTATTATACAGAGGAGACTCTGTCTCCAGATGCAAAAGCCTGGAAATTGTCTCCCACCATAAAAAGTTGTTTTGTCCAGAGAGAAGTCTGCAGTGTCCTATAGCTAATAGAAAGGGTATATCATCCCAAAGGAGGAGGACAAAGAGAGACATCTCTCAGTATCTGAAAGTGATGGAAAAGACGCATGGGAAGATTTAACAGGGGGGAAGAGAAAATGGAGAAATCTTTGTAGTCAAAGGAGTGTAGATTAGCGGTACCCACTACCATGGTGGTAAGTAACTTTCCTTAAGGAAGAATTCTGCTCCTCTTTGTCTTGATAAAAGGCACTGGCAACCAGTGTACTCAACAGCCACCTGTTTACTTGTACCTTCACTCTCAAACACTTAATCTTTTGTTGATATTTTGAGGGAGAAACTGCATTCCCAGCACAAGAAAAGTCTTAAAAGTCAATGCTAGATTCTAACTTAAATTGACAGCCTAAATTCAGGACCCAAATTTAGAGGAGTTATTTTGTAGAGAATGTCGCATTCAAAATCAAAACACAGGAAAAGAACTGTTGTTGTTAAGTGTTCACAAATGTCAGATATTGAGTATTCTGTTAGCTGAGTTCTACAAACATCTTGTGGCAGGCCAAACTGTATCCCTTGAATAGCACTAGGTAAATATTCTGCAAAGGTTCCTGGGCTTGGAAAGGAAATTGAGTGCCTGTTTTGAAAACAGTGATTCTAGGATAATTCTATTTCAGTGCTTCTGTTTACAAATGAGTGGAAACAATGAATTAGGAGAAAACTTTGAATAAAAACCCAGGTGAACACCATAGGAGAAGAATGGTAAGCCTAACCTCTACAGCTAAAATGGTTGGTAAAAGAGAATGAAGTGAGGCTTCTTGTGATGATGGAAAGATTTCTTTCCTGTGGTAGCTCCTACTTTCGCAAACCATTGGACAAGGTGAGAATTCACTCTGGAAATTTTCTAAAGCAGGAAAATATCCCTGTCTTACTCTATGTAGAAAATTACTATCAATCCTTTTAAAGTCCATTTCTTATGTGTTCAAGGAGTATTGAATAAATCCCAGGGATGTGGAATATGGGAGGTGGTCATCTGTTCATACAGCTAGGAGTAACTCTTTTGACTGTTTTTCTCCAGCTCTATTTGTGAAAGTGAAATACTTAATATTTTCTTACACATTTTGCCTCACTTTTGTGACAGTTAAAATATTATTGCAAAAAGGAATACTCCAAATGCTCTCCACAGCCATCTAATTCCTTCGGACTGAAGCACCGCCTTTTTTTTCATGCAAAAGGCAAATCATTAAGACAGTGCAAGCTGAGAATCTCTTCTGGGATGTAATACCAAGACGTTTGTGTGCATGCAATGCTACTTTGAAATGGTGCACAGAGCAGTGAAGAATTGAGCACTAATATTTAGCTTGTTAGAAAACAGAGTGTATTTATTCCTTTCTTCAGAGCCTTATTTACGGTACACTGGGACTTCTGAGTGAAGGAATGGCAAACTTAATGAAACATTTGATTGGTATTAATTACTTTCCACTTAATTACCTGCCATGTGGATCTTGTTGAGCTATTGATTACTGGGAAACATACATCCCACTGGGGATAGTGTGATTTAACTTCATCCAATGACTCAATTAGCCCAAGTAACACTGGGAGAGCTGGTGCTCTGCCTCAGTGAATGGGGTTTCTTGCCAAGAATGGTACATAAGCCATTTATTTGTTCATTAAAACACAGTACTACTGTCAACAGGAGGCACTTATCAGTTGTTATTGAGATTGGTAAAATGTCACTGTTTCGTCAAAGATTAGCATCAGTTCATAGCTGCAAAGTGGGTGAAAAGACCCTCTCTGGTTTGAGAGCACAGATGAATGCATGAGGTCAAGACATTAACCCCTGTTTGCTTCTCATTTGTGAGAACTTCAGTTACAAATCTGTGTCAGCTCTCCCAAGTGCAAAACATCTTTCATTGTCATTAATTCAGAAGCTGTGGGACAACAGACCCTGAACTGTGGCATGTGACGTTCAATTAATTTCACCAAGAGTGAAACACATGGTTTGTCCCACAACTCACCAAAACTAAATACTAATATTGTTCTTTAGTGAGGATGATCTTCCTAACTGACAAGAACAGCCTGCTGTCTTCTCATGAATTAATCTGAGAATGAAAAGATCTTTTTTATTTTCTTTCCTTCCTCCCTTGTGATTTAAATTAGACAAAGAAACCATTATTCCTGTTGATAGTTCCCTTAGCATATAACTGAAGATCTAAAAACAACCTTCATGGCTGGAAATTATAAGAAAATGACCCCAAAGCCACAAACAAATAACCAAACAAAAATTAAAAAAAAAAAAGTAAAACAAAACAAAGAAACAAAACAAAACAAAAAACACAACAAAACAAAATTAGATTTCAAAAAAACTGCAACAAAACAAGAGAATAGAGGTAGAGAATTAAATTTGTTCAAGGAAGTCTTAAAGTGCATCTTACATGGAATGATTAAAGGAAAAAAATTGAGTTTTGTAAACAGATGTCTAAAGAAGCTACTTTTAAATATGAAGTTTTAATTGAAATATAATTTGGAGATCATATTAAATAATATCCTTGATGGGTAGGATAGGTTTTCTCAGTGGTGAGTTTAAAAAGTCATTCTAAAATGAGAATCCTCTAGGAAAGCTGAAAAATAAACAAATAATTAACCACAAATGCTTGATTACATTAGGTTAGATATATACAAATGTATAATCAAAAAAATTGGCATGGAGACCGATCCTTAGATTTTTTTGTTAGAAGAGTAATAAGAAATGATTTTTGAAATTATTTGCTTGGCAGGGACCTCAATAAGAATTTGTAAACGTTGGGGAAAGGATTCAAGTTCTGTCATCTGCCATAAATTAATGACGTGCTTTACCCACGATCCATTTTATTTTGCTTAATAGCATACATTAATTTCCACTTTACTGTTCTCTTTATGTCAATATGAGTAGAAACTGACTTTTAAATAATATTTGGATAACACTGAGAAATGTTACAGATTTGTCACAACTTCAAATTAAGTTTTTCGTGTGTGCTGTAAGAGAGAGCCACTGGGTTTGATAGGTGTGAAAATATTATTCTTGCAAAATAATAAAACAAAATAAATTCAAGATAGAATAATCTTGGTAGAAGACAAATTGTTTTTAGAGGTGGGTGAAGTATAAGGTTTAAAAAAAAACAAACCAGAAATATTTAATGTTATGGGGTTTTCAAAGGTTTTGTATCTTTTAAAGTTTAGTATATTATATTAAGACATTACACACTATTAAAACAAAGTGGTTCATTAAAATTATCTTTGAATTTGCAGCTGGGAAAATAGCTGTGAAAAAGTGTCCCATATGGTGCTGTGTTTTATACTGGTGCCTAGAGCAGTGCTGATAACACACTGGTGTTTTAGCTGTTGCTGCACAGCGCTCGCAGAGCATCAGGGCTGGATCACCAAACGCCCCTCTGTTCCCCAGGCCAGGAGGCTTTGGGCTGGGTAAGAGCCTGGGAGGAACCTCAGCTGACCAAAGGTAATCCTATGCCATACAACACCATGCTCAGCAATAAAAGCTGGGGGGAAGGAAGGAAGAAGAGGAAGCATTAGGAGTTAATAATGTTTGTTATCCCAAGCAACTCCTATGCATGAGGCCATGCTGCCTGGGAAGTGGCTGGAAATCTGGCTGATGATGATAAGTTGAGACTAAATTTCCTGGTTTTGCTTTAATTCCATGTGTGGCTTTTGCTTTCATTATTAAATTTTCTTTATCTCAACCAGTGAGCTTGTCTGTCCTAGTGTCTCTTTAGTGTTAAGGAGACTGAGTGAGAAAACACCTGGGTGGGGGTCTGAAAGCCACCCGAGGTCAACCCACTACAAATAGTTACAACTACAGTTGGCTTGTGGAGAGTTTGCCCACTTGGTGTGAGTGCACAGTGTATAAATTTATGAATGCACCTCACATGTTCTGGTTAAAGATATTGCTTAAAACTTCTATTTTGATATAATTTTTTTAATGCAATATAGCTTTCACTGTATCTTGCATTAAAATTCTCTGAAGCTGTGAAATAACGTAGCAGAAGGGGTTGGGGCAGAAATTACTCTAAAACATTCTTGTCTCTCCAGTGTTAGGTTTCTGCAGTGGTAAATTAGCATGCTAAAATGAAAGCAATTGACCAGTTTTAGATGATGGTGGAGTTTTTCTGTATGTTGTGGAAGAATTATTTAGTGGAATGTTGTGCTTTAATGTGTTTAATGGTAATACAAAAGGTGAAAGGGACCTTGTTTTTCTGCTTATGCTGTAAACAAGGTTTCAGGGGAAATTCTTTGAAGTGCAGAGATCTAAGCCGTCTGGTTTTGAATTCCCCCTGAGGTGCTACAGAGGAACACTAGGTATCTGATAATGTTTTAACTTCAAGTAAATATTTTTGGGCATCAAACAGTACTGACACAAAATACAAAAAGTGGCTTATTTAAAAGTGCTGCTTAAGATAAATAGGATACTCATACGATTTGTGGTGTTGAAGTTTTTAGTCTCTCTAGACTTACAAAAGAGAATGTAAAGCAGTAAAGGAGTGAAATCTGGAGGTGTACTGATGATGTCACCATAGGGATTTAATCCTGAGAGTACTCATCCTTTTGTAGAAACTGAGTATGAGAAGCACAGTAGCATTCCCCATATCTTGATTATTTCCAAAGGTCTGATCTAAATGCCAGAATTTCTTTCAGCAATCCTGACATCTGCCTTTGTTGAATTGGGTCTGTCTGTCTATTTAAATGCGCAGAGAAATTTATGAGATACTGCACTGTTGTGTTGAGTCAAAATGATATTCAAAGATGTAAGGAGTGCTGTCAAAGGCCAGCATGAAACACCACAGTTTAAATGCAGCATCTCAAGACTTCAGAAGGTTACAAATTCTGACACAAACAGGGATGACTTGAACAATGGTAATAAGACCATTATATTTTTTTGTGTATGTTTGATTTTATTTTCTTTCGCTTTAACTCTGTAAAACTAAATAAGAAAATATTACCATAAACACTTTTGAAACATTAAGTTTGGTTATAGTTGTTATTATTATATGCTTTTAAAACTATTTTTTTTTAATATGTTTGAATTCAGTCTATTTTCAGGATCACACTGGTAGCTACATATGATGCACTAATAATTTTCTCTTTCTGTAGTGTTAAAAACTCATCTCCAAATTTGACCTGTTAACTGACAGGACTACAAAATTCTCATTACATTTTCCATAACATTTTCCTGAGATAGACTCTGGTTATTTTTCCTAAGAAGATGTATTTGGCCTGTTATTTCAGCAACATTACTAGTGATCTGAGATGCTGAAAAATGTGGCAATTAAAACTTCACAAAAATTTAAAACCCTAACAGAGGATAGGTTTACTATATTGCTCAAAACAATTACTACTGGCAGAGACAGTGGACCAACAACGCGCCCAGCAGAGTGCACTGTTTCAGCAAAACAAAATCTTTGGAGATTTTTCAGTCTTGTTTGTTTATTTGAGTTTTTTTACTATCAGTGGTACCACTTTATTCACAAAATAAGCCTGTGAACCATGGGAATTTATTCTCCACTTCCTTCAGTTGCAATGAGACACAGGACCCCGTGTTTAAGGACACATCTCCTGGGCATGCTAGGACCAAATTTTCTTCGTTTTAAAACAAATAAGTTTTTCCTGATAAGGTGTACAGGACTGGAAGGGGCTGGTGGATAAGGTCTGGATTTGAGTCTTGCCCTTCCTTGCATGCAGCAGAATGATAGAGAAGCTCAGAAATGGAAGTGGCAGGGGCAAGCTAGTTGGGACACCACTGTGGAGAGCTGACTGCGTTGGGGATAATTCTCAGCTTTCAAGGATTGCTGTGTGCTTCCTGAGAAGGCAGAGGATTTCTAAAGAAAAAATATTATTTTTCTTCAAGTGCATGAGCAATGTCTTGTGTAGCAGGCATGACCATCCTTTGCAGAAAAATCTTCATAATGTTATGAGCAAAGCCTCAGTTACATCTATCAGCCACCAGAAAGTAAAGATAGAAGGGTCTTCATGCAATGGTTAGAACACTGAAGAGCTACTAAAGGCCTGCGCTCTCCAGCAACTCCTGTTCTTCAGATCCTTCAGCAAACATGGAGTTTATAAATTACCTTCCAAATGCAACAGACATATAAATGACAGTGGTTCAAAACTCCCAATGGGATTTACAGACCCACGTGAACTACATTCTCTAGCTCTTGGGAAACACAGTCTTGCAGCACAGTGAACTCATTAAGGTTTCCTACTCCTTCACTAGTGTTGGGAAAAAAAGCCCAGATGCAAGCATTGACCAGTGCAGTCCTGGCCTTAGTGATTTGTCCTATCATACCTGGAAAAGAAAGAAAATCTCCTTCTGGATTGGTGATGTATGCTGTCTTTAATGGTTTGGACTGAACTATTGCTACACGCTTCCCCCAAGATGCAGCTGAAAGAATTGCATTTGCACTCCTACTACATGGTCCAGTTTTACTGAAGTTGTTAATCTACAAATTGTGTATGACTACCTACAGCCTCGGTAATTCTGTCCTGTGGGTTTTATCAGACCAGGAAGACTTTCAGGCAAAAGTGGCCATGACCTTCTATTGTATGCTGCTGGGTGTCTGGAAGCACTAGACTACATAACTTGAGCTGACCTGTAGCTTGTTTGTGGTCCCAAAAGGGATGAAATGTATTTGGGACTGCTTTGTTACTTATTTTCTCTCATACTTTTTATTTTCTCTCTCTCTTTCTTTGTTTGTTTGGGGTTTTTTTTGTTTGGTTGGTTTTGGGTTTGTTTCTGCTTTTGAAACGTTTCTGCTTGGACCAGTTTATGCTTTGGTGATGTGAACTGAATATGCAAATGCCCCTCATCAAATACCATGTGTTTGATGAAGAAGCAAAGTTCTAAAACTAAGGTCTTTTAATACTAACAGTAAGATTTGAGTATGTATGTAAGTTACCCAAAATATAAAGGGGACATTTTTTAACATACCAGGGGAGGTAAAATGAGGTTGTTTTAAAAATTGGAGAACAAAAATCCCCCTAACACTTTCATTTTGGGAAAGGATCATAGCTTTTCAGATCTAGCCATGTTTCTCAGAATTCTAAGAAAGCTTCTGTAGGATGGGCACTTGGGCCATTTTATTTGCAAAGACTCAGACCACATGTACCACACATGTTGTAGCTCAGGGGGATACCACATCAGAATGGGAGAAAGAGGTAGCCTTTTTGCAATGACAAATCTATTATATATGTCTGATTGTGGTAAAGTTAGGCTTATTTATACATCTGAAGACCTGTCCCACAGAATATAAATCTTACCTGTCCAGACAGATAAAATCACAGAAAGGAAAAATACTCTGTCTTGGAAGAGACCCTGTGTAAAATGCATCCTTCGAGAAAAACAACCTGTTTCTTAAAACAAAGAAAAGTGCAATTAACAGATAGAAGTTGTCTGCTCTGAATAGTGGGTCAACAGGACACAGTATACTTGCAAGAAATACACAATTCCCATTTGTGACTGTAAACACTGTGGGGTCCACATCTCTATGGGTGAAAACCAAAGTCTGTTAGCATACAGATGTGTGATACCTTTTAAAATCCCCGCAGTAGCTTCCTACCTGCTGTGCTTAATTTCAGATTCAAGTGCAGTCATTAAAGGGAAAAAAACCCAACCAACAAACAAACCACGAAACCATTTGCGCCTTTATCTGTGTCCTACATTGCACCGACTTTTCCTCAAATATTTTCCTGGTGCCGAAGCTTCTCCAAACATTTTTTGAATACTTAATATTTTAGTCCCTCAGCTCTCCCTTCTTTTTACAAGTGTCTCTGTTGTTATGTGGTTGTACACATCTGCCTAACATGTAAAATCTCAACTTTTTGTTTTCTTACAAAAACTTTATTGAAAGTCTATCTTTGCAATATTCTGTCAGAAAAGCTGTAAAGGTTATATTTAGAATAGCAAAAAACTCTTATGATCTGGAAGCCATAAACTCCCTTCAAAGACTGGTTGCACTAAGCCTAATTCTCATTTTGATTTATTTGACTTTGCATATAATGGTATTAAATTAGCAAAGACAAGCAATGAACAAAACTCTGGAGAGGAATTAGCCATTGTATCCAGTCCATTAATCTCTTCTTCAATTCTTGAGAATTGTGGCTCACCCAGACCCAGAGATCAAATAAAATGCCTAATTGGGAAAATCCTAAACAAGTGTATCCTGGGGAGCCTGAATTTATTTGTCAACTGTTCAAACAACTATGTTGTTTATAAGTCTTTAAAACCCTGATACTTTTCTACCACTATAACTTAATCCAGATACTTTAAACACAGGAGGGTGATTGAGAATTACTTTCAATTAACTGGAATAGGGAGAGACACTTATTCTAAAAACAGATAGCTGTGTTGTGAACATTCTGCCGAACATGCTGAGAATTTTAGATCTAAACATCAGGTTTGAGGGATGCTCTGAAAACTCTTCGAGAGTCATAGTAAACACAGCTAATGGATATTCTCCTCTTGTGATAGCATTTGTTCTAAGCACTGTGATTCAATAAGAGGAAGAAATATAGTATAAATGAATGAAACTTTCTAAAAAGAAGTTCAATAGCAATTTTTCAGACAGGTGAAAGACAACAACTAGGTGAGTGTTTTCTGCTTGTGATTACCCAGAATTACCTGTTGATTTTCATGGGGGTCAAGGAACACACCCCGCAGGACTGATCTCTACCTGCTATTGCATCAGAAAAAATATATACTTGGGTTTGAGTCTGATAAATCCCATATTCCCATTAGTAGGGGAAACAGAGGCAAACACTACTCGTCTAACATGAAAGAAATTTTCTGACAGCACAGTGACTCATCAATAACCTGACTGCTCTCTGCTCTGGGAAAAAAAGAGTCTGTGGAAAAATCTGTGGCCGCACAGGAAACACATGCTGAGGTGGTTGGTTCCCTCCTCCCACACCCCCCCCCCCGCCCCGCCTTACTTATGTTTTGTGGTCCTAATCACCAGTTTAGATTTGATATGGCATAGAGATCACATGAATTGATGCCTCCTTCTTGCTATAGAGCATTTCCTAGTCTCAGTTGCAACAGAAGTGATCATGAGATTACATTAATTGCTTGGAGGGTGAACTAATTAGCTCTAGTAAGACCATATTACATATTTTCATAGTATCCAGAGGGCTGTCATTGTCAAACCTAAAGATGCTTTGTTTGTGTTGCCACAGAGATCTGTGTATGGCAACCCTCTTTTTCAAATCTATAAATTTTTCAGAGAGGTCACTTTGAAACAGTCACATTACTGAGAATCTGTAGTACAGGGCAGAAGAAAGTCCATCAGGGATTGCTTAAGTATAGTTGGGAACAGATTATATAACTTCTTGAAACCTCTTCTTCTATGCCTCTTCTTTAACAATTTCATCTTTGTCTCCAGCAAGCATCAGTTGAACAATGAAATAATAAAATTAATAGGAAGTTGCCAGAATGGAAAATAGGACATCTGGACCATGTAAGACTGACAAAATGCATTTTCTCCACAAATTTATCCCTGTTTTCTTTCACAGGTCCAAGAAATATCAACTCCTTGATGAAGGAGAACCAGAGGGACAAAGCCGGATGTAGCGGGGGCACGGGTCAATCACACGCAGACCAAGGTGATCAGGTGAAGGCCGTTTATTACAGATCAGAAGGCTACTTATATGCATCTTCTACTTCTCTATATCCAAGCAGTAGATTGGTTACTGGCTACTTGTTTACACATCTGAACGAATCACTTAGAGCGACAGTGAGCTGTCATACAAACGCTGCTTCTGTTGACTCTGCTAAGCTAATGCCGGATTGTGCACATCTCACTGCCCTGCCTATTAAGAACACCCAACAGCCAGATAGATCAGGGTTATAGAAACCTTGCCCAGAAAAGACCATAGTGTATAAAAATTTTAGTATTTAAATATCATATTAATTTGTTGATGCTTATGAAGGTTTTATAACATATGTTAAGAAGACACTAAAACCTTTTTTTAATTGGAAAGAAAAATCTATTTGTTTTCATTTGTGCTGGTTTAAAAAAACCCAGAAACTATCCATAAAATTAAGCCCCACTTAAGCTGCTCTCTGCCCCCATCCCCTCCTGGTGAGAGGGAGACTAAGAGCAAAGATTCCAAGCTGAGATAAGAACCATTTACTTGAAAAAACCAAAACAGCAATGGAATAGGAAAAATTAACAGTAACCATAACTGTATTAAAAGCACACATTAAAAATGGAGGTGATTATCATACAAAAAAGGTGATCACTGACTGAGGCCCTGAGTAGCCTGAGGCAAAGACAAAAATGGTGCCTGAAGCTGCTTGGTTTGGACAGGAGTCACTGCTGACAAGTGCTGGCTCAGGCTGTCCTGAGGCAGGGACTGCCTTTCCCCAGGGCGGCGTTGAGGGAACAGCAACAGCAGCGGCAGCAGCAGTAGTCACCCCTTTCCATGGCTTAACAACAGTTATGGCTTGTGCCTCTTTAAGGAAACAGTTTATCTTTTTCAAGGGCCTCTCAACCAGGTGGCCTTCACTAAATGTCGATCCTAATGTCTGAGTGTGCTTTTTAACATTCCATTGTCCCATTCAATTTTCCCAGCAGCTGGTGCATGATAAGGAATATGATAGCCACTCAATACTGTGCTCTCTGGCCCAGGGGTCTGTGAAGCTACTTTTGAAACTAGTCCCATTGTCCAACTCAGTTCTTTCTGGGGTGCCATGTCACCACAGGGCTTGCTTTGCAAGGCCCAAGATGATGTTCCAGGCGCTGGTGTGAGGCACAGGGTACATCTCCAGCCATCCCGTGATTCTTTACACCACTGTCAGCACATAGTGCTAGCCTTGGTGGGTTTGCAGGACTGGGATATAGTCGATCAGCCAGGCCTCCCCATATTTATATTTCAACCATTGTCCCCCATACCACAGAGGCTTTACCTACCTGGCCTGTTTGATTGCAACACTTTCCACAGATATGAATAACCAGGGCAATAATGTCTGTGGTTAAGTCCATCCTTTGATCACGAGCCCATCTGTAATGTTGTTTCTTTTTCCTGATGACCTGAGGCATCATGGGCCTACTGGGCCAGAAGTGATTCACCCTTATGTTGCCAGTCCAGATCCACCTAAGACATTTTAATCTTGGCAGCCCGATCCACCTGTCCATTGTTGTGATGTTCTTCAGTAGCTGAGCTCTTGAGTGTGCATGCTTTGAGAGCCAGCTTCTCTACCCAGGGAGTGATGTCTTGATAAATTTCAGTAGCCCTCGAAGAAGTAACAGAATAAACTTCGATTTTGTTCTTGAAAGAAAGAGGCCAATGAGAATGGAATAAGGATCAGGCTTGAAAGGGATAGCTAATCTTCCTAGGTCTAATTCCAAAATCTCCTTCTGACCATCAAAGTGACCAAAGAAGTGCTTAAAATCTGTCTGAATCAGGATTAAGAAATCAGAGCTGCAACTGATATTTGTTGCTTCACTGGGCACACCTAGTGTCTAATGCAAATGTCTGAATGAGCACATATTTTAAAATAATAGTTGATGATCTGAATTTAGATACCCAAAAAATCTGGACAGGTTCCTACAGTTTCCGCTTTTGCTGGTGACTTTGACAAATTATACAAAGACATTAGCACAAAATATGATTGCATTAAATAATCTAGTTTATGTTAATTTTTGACACAATGTTTCTTTTTTCTCCCATTTGTATGCACTGCATATTGTCTGAATTATGGTTAATGAATTACGGAGAGAGGAAGCTGTGTGAAATTTTGTATGATCTGGGTCATCCATTCAAACAGTAAGAAACAATGCGTTGTCTTTCTCTAGATATTTAAGTAGGAATTTTGTGATAGCTAGGCCAGACTTACAATTTTTCCATGCCTGGGAAAGAAGTGAAAGTGTGTTAGACATATCAATTCTAGTTTACACGTCATTGTAAGATGATTCAATTATCTTTTAGTTTTTTGAGGGTTTTTTGAGGGTTAGTTTGTGTGTATATGTGATTTTTCTTTTTATCTGGTGATGGCGTTTTTTGTGTTTTGTTGTGGGTGTTTTTTTTTTTTGTTGTTTGTTTTTTTTTAAAGAAAGCATAAACTCTATCGATTAAGACCTCAAGAGATTATTTTCAGATCAAAATTCTGGTATTGCTCTCACTGTCCTATCTCAAAAACAGCCGACTGGCAACTACAAGAACAAATTATTAAATAGAATGGAATAACTATTTGGGCTGCTAGATGTGACAACTGAGATGTCAATGAATAATTGTCTTAAGATAGCTGGTCTCTAGCAATCACAGAACTGAAAATATAAACCAAACTGTTCTATAATTCTAGGAAAATTAAACGATAGTGGCTTTTAAAAACACAGCTTTTAGTTGAACTCCCAAACTACTTGTAAGATGACTCATCACTGCAACACACCCTGAGGACAGGCACCTTAGTCATCCATATCTGTGATCTAATGTCATGGAACACTGTTGTTTTCCATCCCGGGTACCTGAACTTCCTTTCTTCTGAAACCAAATTGTGTGACATTGTACTGCTTGTAGAGTCAGGACATGGCAAAGACATGTACCCTTGAACCTTGACTGTCTCTTCGGGCTGTCTATTTAGGTATCTGGGATTCTTCTTATGAAAATATTTCTTACATGGATTGAAATTTTAGCCTGACATTTATAAATCTAACAAGACCTCAAACTAACTAGAGTTTAATGAATAAATTATAACAGTGTTATCTTGAGACAGTCTCATGCTTTAGTGGAGAAAAACAAGAAAATTAACTTATCTTACCTTGCATGCATTTACCCCTTTCCTCTTTTAATAGTATTCTTTTGGCTTTTCACACTGCCTAACTGTGTGCGAAGTTCACAGTAATTATATCTTTTCTGAGAAAATCAGATGGAGGAGGGTCATAGAATGATTATCCATGAAGACAAATCCAAGTTTTACAGATCTCTTGTTGCCTAGCATTTCCTCATTTAAAATTCTATGGGGAGTCATGATTACGCATTAAATCATTGTGCTATTTTCCTATTGATCCTGCGTTCACAGCATAGATGCCCTGTGTGAATGACAAGCATGAAAAGCAGAGGAAAACAGAAGCCTGGTTTCAGATCACTCATATGGTATGAATACAGTTCCATTTGACATGACATTTCACAGTCTCCATGTTTCTAATACATATTAGAAATGCAACAACATGACTATATTGTGTTTCAGATGTATTTCAGTACCTCCCACAATGATTTTCTCCATAACTCTACCAGGTATTGAAGTGAGACTGACACACTTGTAATTACTGGGGTCCTCCGTCTTGCCCTTCTTGGAAATAGGGACAATGTTCACCAGCTTGCAGTCAGCCGGGACCTGTCCAGATTCCCAAGACTGCTCAAAAATCATTGAGAGGTTTTGCAACGGTGTCAGCCACCTCTTTGAGAATCCTTGAGTGAATCCCATGAGACCCCATGAGCTGTCGCAGCAGATCCCAGACAATTTCAGGGTCAGTTAGGAGCTGTTCATTCTCACAGTCATGGTCCTCCAGCTCAGGACACTGAGACCGCCTTGAACTGTAATCAGTGCTGAAGATGGAGGCAAAGAATGCATTAAACACCCCTGCCTTGTACCTGTTTATGAGGTGACAATCTTCGTCCGGCAATCGGTCAATGTTATTTTATCACTGCCTATTGCAGTCATTATATTTGAAAAACTCCTTTTATTGTCCATCACAGTTCTGGCCAGCTTCACCTCTAGTTGATCTTTGGCTGTACAAATTTTCTCCCTACAGTGGCAGCAGCATCTCTGTATTCTTCTCATGCCACCTGACCTTGCTTCCACTGGGCATACACCTTCCTTTTTTGCCTTCCTTATTTCCAAGAGAAGATTCCTGCTCAGGCAAGCCAGCCTTCTGCCCTGCTTTCTTGACTTCTGACATTTGGGAATTGCTGCTCCTATGACCTTTGGAGGTGATGTTTAAAAAGTGACCATCACCGATGGATCCCAGCGCCTGCAAAAACATTTTCCCGTGAGACCTTGCTCACTAATTCCATGAGCAGTCTGAAGTTTGCTTTCCTTGTGTCCAGAGTTGAGGTTTCACTGGCACTTTTCCTTCTGTCAACAGAGATTTTAAATTCGATTGTGTCATGGTTGCTGTGGCCAAGATGCTGGTGGCTGTGGCCAATCTCCACTTTGCTCACAACATCCACTCTGATAAGCCATAGATCAAGCAGGTCACCTTTCTGATTCTAGTCCCTTAGGACCGGATCCATAAAGTTATTGCCCAGGCTTTTTAGGAATCTTGTGGCCTGGGTTGTACCAGCTGTGTGATGCCCCCAGTTAATTTCTGTCAAGCTGAAGTCCTCCATAAGGACAAGGGCAGTTGATTTGGAAGCACCCCTTACCTCCTCAAGGAGTAACTTGATGACATCATTGTCCTGGCTAGGAGATCTATAGTAAACTTTATGATGACATCCACATTATTTGGTTCATCTAGCAGATACTGAAAAATACTACTAATGTTTCATGATCTTTCTTCATAAACTTTCGTCCCATATATCTGCTTCACACACTATAAAAAGACAAATGTTTTAATGTTTTAATCCATTGTTGTACATATAAACAGATGCCTAAAACTGACATATTTTTAATCTCATAATAAACAAGAGTCCTATTCAGCATACACATATTTTAATGAGAGAAATTACACTAAGCAGATCACATTATAATGAAGGATATTGTACAATTAACTATTACAAAAAGTCTCTATATTTTCTTTCTCTACAAAAGGAAAGGCCTGAGTTTCGCTAACAGCAATTGTTTCAATCTAAATTTTTGGTCTTGCTTGGAGGATAAATATTCTGTATTTATATTTATATTCTGTATTTATATTTATATTCTACATCTATATTTGGCAACCTCTGCAATCCCATCTGTTATTTGAAGTTGTACATTTTCAATCAGAACTGGAATTAGCTTTGAAATAGGACAGCCCAGTAATTACCACTTCACTTCTTTTACATAAAGAAAGCAAACTTTAAAATCACATTATTAAGTTGCCAAGACTATTGCTTCCCTAGGAGAACTGTCTATGCATGTTTTAACATGGTGAAATGTGACTTTCAGGACCCTGAGAATGAGTACCAAGGATTGCAGAGCAGCTTAGGCAGGGCAAAGAGCAAAAGTCTTATTTTAAAAGCAACTACCAGAGCAGGAGAAGGTAGTTCATGGCCTTTTATGAGGTCTATCTGAGCCCTTTCATCTCTGATGCTTTCATCAGCTGTTGTTGAAATGTCTGGTGAGGTCCATGGCTGGTGATTCAATTTTCTGTCCTCCAGGAAACATATACTTGGGGCATAGACTGGTGTTCCCATATTTTTAGAGAGGAAACTCCAAGTTTTTTAAAAAACTGAAACATTTAAATTGTATTTACTTATACTTCACAGGTTCTGAGGTAGCTTTCATGAAGAATTTGGTGTCAGAATTTCACACCCATTTTTTTGGAACAGAGATGTACCATACAAAAATCTTCTAGGGCAGGCTCGCAGTGCTTCACCATAATAACAACATGCAATACACTTGACTGCTCCCTTGCCAAGAATCATATTGTTTAATTGGAAACAGCAGCCCAAACAGATTCAGAACAATGTTTTCCAGTGTCTCTAAACAATAGTTAAATAGGTCAACAAATCTGTCTAGGTGGCACACCTGTATTATGTTACAGCTCTCTACAGTACTCTTCAAGTCGTGTTTTTTAAAACATATTTTCTACTGTGTATTGTTCGCTCACTTCTTGATGTGTACTCTTTATGATTGTTAAAAGAGATTTTTCTTTAATATAGCTTAATGTAACTCCTCCATTGAACTCTTGCTTCTTCCATGACTCACCCAAACAACAAAATCCAGTGATTCACTGTTTTACTGTTTATATTTGATAATTACTTTTTAAGTCAAGAATTGAAAGTTTATAATAACCAATGTGTCTACTTCCTGAATACATTTGTTTTTAGCACACTGTATTAAGCAGAGCTAATGTGGTTATAGACCCAGATAAACCTCAAAGCTATAGCAAATGAACAACTGCCTATCTGATATTCCTCTGAGAATCTTCAAGAGCTAGCTGCTGTCATCACAAAGCCGCTCTCAATGATTTTTTAGCAATCTTGGAATTCTGGAGAGGTCCCAGCTGATTGGAAGCTGTCTAATGTCCCAATATTCAAGAAGGTCAAGAATGAGGAACCCTGAAACTACAGGACTGTCTGTCTCACTTCAGTGGCAGGTAAAACAATACCAAAGGGTATTCTGGGAAGTCTTGAAAAACACCTATAGTGCACAGTCATTGGTCACAGCCAGCACTTTGTGAAGGGGAGGTCCTGCTTGTCCAATCTGATTTCTTTCTATGACAGGTGTCGTGGGTAACCCAAAATGTTATTGTATTCCATATTTATCTGTGGCTAAAATTTTTACTGTCTCTTTAAGACCCTGCAGGCAGAAAATGGAATTGGGTGGGGAAAGATGTCATGGTGACTTTTAAAGTCAGCTCTCCCAGGCAGCTCACTCTCTTCTGCCATGTGGTCTTTGCTTCTCTGGCTGCTTGGTTTGCCTCTTATTTTTTTCTTGCCTGGACCTGCAACAATAGCAACACAACCAGAAGCTGCATTTCTCAATCAAATTGGTTAATACCATAAGGGAAGGTAACTCATTTAAGAGTGCCTACCTCTTAAATTATCTTAAATCAAGAAAACAGGGTAATCCACATAGTTGATCTTGGAAAGCTATTTAATGTAGTTGTCTTTGGACTTCAGCAAAGCCTTTGATGCTGTTTCACACAGGATCCTTTTGGACAAAACATCCAGTATACAACTGGATAACCAGGTTACATAATGGGTGAGAAACTGGCTCAGAGGTCAGGTAGAAAGGGTTATAGTGAACGGAGCGACATCCGACTCATGTCTGGTCACTAGTCTGTTTCTTCAGGGCCCAAAAGAATGCTTGGCAAATGTGAAAATAAATTAAATTGGGAGGAGCTTTCGACTCCCTTAAGTGCAGAAAGACCCTGCAAAGAGATCTTGACAAATTTCAACTCAAGCTCCCTTGCCTGGCTGGCAATGCTGTGTCTGATGCCCTCCTGGCTGTCAGGGCACTACTGGCTCATGTCCAACTCACCACCAACTGGGACCCCCAGGTCCCTTTATGCAGCACTGCTCTCCAGCCTCTCATTCTCCAGTCTGTCAGTACATCCAGAGTTGCCCCATCCCAGGTGCAGAATCCACCACTTTCCTCTGTTGAACTTTATGTGGTTGGTGATTTCCCAGTCCTCAGATTTGTTGACGTCACTCTGCAGGGCCTCCCTGCCTTTGAGGGAGTCAACAGCTCCTCTCAGTTCAGTGCTGATGGCAAACTTACTCCATATGATGCCTACAACAGGCTACCTAAAATAGAGGCCAAGACAAAAGAGAATAAAAAGTGGACAAATTTATTCAAGGCGTTCAAGGTGAATTCAGGACAAGCAAAGCCTCCTTGTGAGGCTACACCTAAAATGCACAGCAGGTCATGACCTCTTCATCTTTTCAAAGTTCTGCTGTATTAGCATATTGGCCCTTAATTCTTCAATCACACCCTTAGGCAATGATATTAACCACCCCAGGCTCCACTGTGCTCTGCTCAGCTCACTGTTGTTTACCTATTTTCAGGCCCTAGGGCAACAAATGTGCCCTTGGATTTTTATTCAGAGGCAATTGTTTTTGCTAAAGGTGCTGGGAACAGAGGTTGTAGTGTTTTATAAGAAGCACAGAAATACACCAAATTGCAGATACATATACCTTTGAGGTCTGCATCCAAGTCATAAATGAAGATGGTGAAGAGCACTGGGCCTAACATGGAGCCCTGGCAAACACCACTAATGACCAGTCGCCAGTCTGATGTCGCCCCATTCACTGTAACACTTTGTGCCTGACCCGCACCCAGCTGCTCAAGTATCCCATGATGTGTTTAGTCAGATGTGGGCTGGCCATTTTGTTCATAAGAGAGACAATATTGAAAGCTGTAATGAAATCCAAAAAGGTTACAACAACTGGCTTCCCTTGTTCAGCTGTGTGGGTTGCCTTGTTGTAAAAGGAATTGAAGTTTGTCAAGCAGGAATATCCCCTCATGAATATGAAGTCTTGTAGAATTACATTTTGCTGTCTTTTTATCTGATGTATGTGGTTCATGATGAGCTGCAACAGAGAGTTTTTAGTGCTGGCCAATCATTCTAGCTGATTTCAAAGAACCTTTCAATCAGGGGAAGGGAAAGCTCTCTTTGATCATCTCTAAAGACAAAACATGTAGCTAGATTTTTCTGTGTTGCCAATTCCCTCAATATCCACAACAGTAATCACTGAGCATCTGCTTTACTTACAACAATGAACATCCTTAATGACTTTGTTTATCACGTATTTCAGCTTTATGTTTTAGACTATCTTAAAAAACTATATTAAATGCAATTGCAGGGTTAGATTAAACAAAAACAAAAACAACCAAACAAAAAAACCCAACAAAATAACCCCAGAAAAACAAAACCCAAACCAAACCAAACAACCCCCCCCAAAAAAACCAAAATAAAAACCAAAACCAAACCATAATAAAACTACAACCAAAGCAAGCAAACAAACAAAAAATCCCACAAAAACCTGAGTGGAGGACTATATTTTATCCTTAGCCCTTTCCACCATGCTTGAATATTTATATGGCCTGTTTCTGTAGTGTCTCGTATTGGCAGCACAGCAATTTTATTTAGAGACAAAACCTTTCTATGTTTGTGCTTACATCATGTTTTTGAAATGTCTTCATTATTCAGAGCATACTCTAAATAATGCAGATGAGAGGGGTTTTGGAGGCAGGGGGAAGTCTTCTCGTATGCACTTGAAATTTACACCATCATCTTGGGACCTTTCATCTTGTTGAATATATTTTCTTAATTTTGTTTACTTCATCTCTTCTTCCATTATGTGCCCTCAGAAAGAGAAGAGGAATCTACAGAGACAGAGCAGATCAGGCTCTATTGGAGCAGTGATGCAATCCTCTTGCATTTTGAATATCTGCATTTCCTTTCCACCTTGTCCCTCGCAGACAAAGAATGCAGAGTGGCTTGAAAGGAAAAATCAGGGTTATATTATCATAGAATCGTAGAATCATAGAGTCACAGAATATTCTGAGCTGAAAGTGACCCACAAGGATCACAAAGTCCAGCTCCTGAACCTGCACAAGACAGCCTTGAGAATCATACCACAAACCTGAGAGTGCTGTCCAAATGCTTCTGGAACTCAGGCAGGCTTGGTGCTGTGACCCCCTCCCTGGGGAACCTTTTCCAGTGCCCAACTGCCCTCCACGTGAAGAACATGTTCCTGATATCCAACCTAAACTTCCCCTGACACAGCTTCAGGCCATCCTCACTGTCACCACAGATCAGTGCTTGCACCTCTGCTTCCGCTTGTGAGGAAATTGTAGAATCTGAAGAGTAAAATTAAATATTGAGATTCCACGGTCAGAAATTTTGTCACTGCACTGTATTTACATTCAGAAAAAAATATCAAAATACAAAGGGAATAAAAGTTTTTATTTAAGGGAAAGTTTTTGAAATTTTTCTCAACTAAGGTGGAGTGGCAGAAAATTCAAAACTTGCTGGCAGAAGTTGGTACTCAATCTGGCAGATTTTTAAAAGCTGCATGTATAAAGAGGAAAAAACACATTAAGTCAGATTAAAAAGATTCAAAGTTTCTTCTGAAAGGAAACTAGTTAAAATACATGATTATATATAATGAAGTAATTAAAAAGGCTACTCATCTGTAAAGCTAGAAAAACTCACATGTGCCTGGGATGCCATAGTCTAGTTATGCTACACATGTTCTGTGAAACTCATATAAGAGCAGCCTTCAACAATGGTTAAAACAAGATCTACGGTAAATGCACTGAACCAGGACTGAAGCAGCATTGAGGAGAAAGGAACATAGGTACAGAAACATTTATGTTGCTTATGCCTTAACCGTAGGGCTGGATAAAGGAATAATTTGCTCATTTCCCTTCCTAATGTTCCATCAATAGTACTTTGGACAGTCTTGAAAGGTGTCTGTGTGCTATTCCCTATGCCAGAGTTCCTGTTGAAATCATAAAACTTCCTTAGGCACTCTATTTATTGTTATGTTTGACATCAAATACCATGTGGTCATTGCTACCACAAGGATTTTTTTTCATCTAGTCTACTGTATCTGCTGACAGATTACTCTCATTCTGATTTGATATTTTTCCTTGTATGTTGATGCCTCCTCAGATGGCACTGAACATTCTCAGAGCCCTAAGAAGTAAAATTTAACAATGGATTGGAAAAATAACCAATATATTTTCCTTATCCACTGTCCTAAGGACTGGAAACTGGGACAATGACTCAATTTGCTTTGCAGGTCAGTCCATTCAGGCACAACTGAAACTACA
Source organism: Acanthiza pusilla (assembly GCA_036630365.1). Taxonomy (NCBI): domain Eukaryota; kingdom Metazoa; phylum Chordata; class Aves; order Passeriformes; family Acanthizidae; genus Acanthiza; species Acanthiza pusilla. Next base: position 4,493,045 of record JAXCHO010000095.1, read on the forward strand.
TCTAGCTCCTAAAAGGGCTGCTCAAAACAACTTCCAGTAAATGTTGCCCTGAGCTGCTCCCAGTCTCCTGCATAGCTCTTTCTTTTGTGCACAGGTTAAAAGGCCTCAGCCTCTTTCTGTTTCCTGAGAAACCTTCCCTTCTCTTCTGTCTAAACATATTTACTAATGCTATAGTTATTAAGGATTTTTTCTCTATCTTCACCTGTGTCTCACTGCATGTGAGATGAAGAAGTTTTCATGGCATCTTAGGTAGTCAATGGATACAGGTTCAACGAGTGTCATTATGGGCAAAAGAGGCAGAGATTGAGGACAGATTAGCTGTGGTAGACAGAGTGACGCTGCTACAGACAAATTGCTCCACAAACTATGTTTTCAGCTTTTGAATGGCTTCCCTTTTTTTGAATCTGGGGGAAGTACTATGTCAGCTCTCCTGTGTAATACATTTTTATTAAAACTGCTTTTCTCCCTCCTTAATTTTTCTCACTACTTTTATTTTTCTTCTAGTTCTCTCATTTTGCTATTTTTTGTCTTGCCATTTGTCTCCAGGTATAACCTAACTTTATTCTCCTAGTGGCCTTTACACATTATTCGTAGTATTTCCCTGACCTCTTCCCTGTTCTACTTGACCTCTTCCTAGTTCTCCTGATAGCTCCCCTTGGACAATCCATCCTCCAGCCTTTGCTATTGAATTTAGGAATAAACGGTGTGTTTTTTCAGTGCGACCTCTGTCTTTGCAGAAGTTTAAAGCAGACAGCAGCTTATGAGCAGCACTGAAGAAGAATCTATTTTAAATGGAGTCTATGGTGAATTTATTGTTTAGCTTCAGCTCATTAGCAATGCCGGTACCATTAGAGATCGGGAAAATCTTGGTTAACCTTAATTGTTTGTTTCCTGCTACTAATCCCACATCCCACACCCACTTCATGTCTTATGCCGAAGGAAAGCAATGGAGACCAAGAGAAAATGGGATCAAAAACGTTGGTGATATCCATTAATTTAATTAATTTTGAGCAGGATAAATGGGGCAGTAAACTCTCTGCAAAAAGTTTTTCAGATTTCACTTGGACTTCTTCACATCACAGGAGCCTTTATGGATTCTGATACCTCTACAGCCATGCAAGCATGTAAAAAACCCAGAGATGCTTATACTTGAAGAACTATATGGAAATATATCTCGTGCTTTACTCTAATTCCAAAAATATTTCTTTTTTCCTTTTTTCCTTTCCTTTATTTTCTTCTGTTGTCCTTGAATCAGAAAGTGATTCTTAAAGCCTAGAAGTGCAATGTGTTTAGTTGATCATAATTTATATTTTTGGTTCTAGACATAACTACCAACAAGTGCTATAGCTATGACTTGAAAAATTAATGAATCAGTATTTATATTAATAAGTACCTTTTTCATTTGGTTTTCCTTGGAACATTATACAGAATTATTGATTCTGCTTTTCTGAGTATACATTTAAAACTCCCTGTCTTAGAACCAGTATTATGCCATTTGATGTAAACTGGTACAAGTATAAATTGGAAGGTTCCCTGTAAGTGAGTTTAAAACATCCTGCTACTGTATAGAAAACCTGCGTGGTTTTAATTCTTCCTAATGCCAGACCCAGACAGCATTTTAGTTTACTGAAAGAAATCTGAAAACAAATATTGATCTTTGACAGATTTGGCTGTGGAGGTGATTTTATGGGAATCTGGCCTGGAAAGTCATTGATCTTTCTGTACATTGCAAAGTGATTTAATAAAACAACTTGATAAAACACACCTTAATGCAAAGGGATGGATGGAAATAATGTATTTTTTGGATAAGATGTGATGTGAAGAGTGGAAAAGATAACTAAAGGGAAAGAGGGACTAAGAAAAAGAAAAGAGGCAAAGGATTGTTGAGGAGAGGTAAAATAAAGGTCTGTTAATATTCTGTAAATAATAAAATTAAGTACACTATTAATGACATAATAGTTAATATTCATATATCATAGAAAAATACTGTTTTGTGTGTATTACTACTTTTAAAATAACCAACTGTATTAAGTACATGTATTTGTTCAGATGGATATGACACGAATTTCCAGAATTATAGAAGTTTAGAAGATTTTAACAGGGTCAGTATATTCTTACTGGCTTTGATATTTGAGAGATCATCAGTGTACAAAGGTGAGGATTTTGTGCACTTTTTTAGAAGCCTTTGGGTTATTCTGAAAATGTCTAATTCTCAGTGAAGAAAACCAGGCAGGTTAAACTGATGTCCAGGATTTTCATATTTGTGTCAGTGCCTGCAACATAAAATCATTTTCTAGTTCTAGGCAGACACAGCCACAGAATAGACCAACATTTACGCAAGAGATGCTTCACCTCTGAGGTGGATTAACCATCCAAGTGTATTTTTCTTCTAAATTCTGCACTGGCTCTGGTATCACAGTTGTTCACTGTGGGCATACCTTAACAACTATTAATGGCAGTGAGTGTAAGCCCTGGAATAAATCTTCTGGAGCAGGCAAATCTTTTCACTCTGAAGGGAAAGCAGCAGTGCAGTGTTTCTGCAGTGTAATGCAGCATCATGGGACCTGTATCCAGTACAGGAAGCAAACAGACTGCAGGAGCCCTGAGCTCTATCCTCCCAAAAGCCAACTACCCCTTCCAGCACAGTTCCTCATTCAATGTTAAATTGGGGATTCTTATATCACGCTGAGTTTTAGAGGTTAGATTTGTCAGCCTAAAGTTTAGCATTTCCATTTAGCCATGTCAAGTCAGGAATAGGCTGTATAAATCACACCAAACTCATTCTCAATATTTCTATCAGTGAATGTAATTTCCAAAACCACCACAGAAATCTTGCCAATCACTGGAGAATCTAGGACTACTGGAGTTGTGCTAAAGTTACTCTGACTCCATATGGTATGAAATCAGACTTTTGTAGCTGTGCCAGCAACGAAAAGCATAATACTGGCAGCAGCTCCGGAAATTTGTGCAAAGTTGAAATGTCAATCATGTCTTTAGATTTCTAAAAGATATCTAATACAAAACTAGAAAATTTAATAGTTGACTGGGGGGTTTTGATCGTGTTTTTTGTGGTTGTTTGCTTGTGGTTTTTTCCCAGCATTACTAGTCTTCAGGCAGAAATTTAAAGCCCTCACTATATGAGGTTTTAGGAAGCCATCAAAGTTGTCAATATTCACATGGATGACTTGTGATTTTTATTTTGCAGAATGATTTTGCTTTTAGGAAAGTGCCATCAAACTGATCAGTTCATGTTTTGACAGTTCTTTATGTCAGTGCTAAGCCCGTTCAAGAGGCATATATTGAATGGACAGTTAAGAAATTTTATTTGTGGTAACCTTTTCACAAAGGTACTATAAATGCTGAATTGTTTATCTGCTGATTTAAGAATTAGCTTAGTTACTACAATAATGCACTTCTTAACTTTAAAAGCACTATTTATTGATTATTAAACCCATTATGATGAATAATCACAGCATTACAGAATCACAGAATGGGTCAGTTTGGAAGGGACCACAGTAGGTCATCTGGTCCAACCACCCTGCTGAAGTAGGGTCACCCCAGAGCACATGGGGTGGGATTGTGTCCTGGTGGTTCTTGGATTTCTCCAGTGAGGGGGTAACCCATAACCTGGATAATCTATTCCAGTGCATGGTCACCCACACAATAAAGAAGCTCTTCTTCATATTTGGGAGGGATCTCCTGTGCATATAAAAACATTGAAAGTTTTTAATAAAGAAATATATAAATAAATAAATAAATAAATAAATAAATAAATAAATATCCTTTTTTCTTTAATGTCTTCATCTACCCCTCTGAAGGGATGCTAAAAACCATCCTGTTCTTGAACAGTTTGACTTCTTTTGAGTGAGTGGCGTATGAAGTTGAGCTAGACTCTATTTAATAAATCTGTCATTAGTGAACTACAGTATAGGAAGTGGGAAAGAGAAGGAATGGGGACTCAAAGCAAGGCTATGTTTTGATCACATCTTGAATTTTCTTTGAGAAGAGTTGTGAACTAAAGAAACATCGTATTCATTAAGTGCATAGTGGTCATTCTGCAAAAATTCCAAATTAATGACAGTTTGTTCCATTTCTTGACCACGGTGAGAATTGCTTCTATTTCAATTGTATGATAAAGATTTGTAGGCTGCCTTGCTTTGTTGTTAATTCCTTCTGGTTTCAGATAACTGGTAGGTTATACTGAAGTCTAAACAAAAATATTTCTAAAATGTATCTGTCTCTAAATTCTAAAATTTGTCCTTCAGCTAATGGTTTCCTCCTGCTTTGGCTTCCAAAGTTAAGTAAAACATACTGGGGATCAAAATATTTTATTTTCTCTATGGTTTGTCATGTCACTTCCATATCGTTCTGTTACATTTTAGCCCAGACTAAAGACTGTTTTCCACTACAATTTCCAAATTAAAAAATGCATCCTTTCAGTTTAAATTTAAAAATTTCATTGAAAAGACAAAAACCAGAAGCAACTTAATTTTCTTATCTTTGCTTTATCAAAATCTGCAGGGATCACAACAAAGGGGAAAGCGGAAGATACCGATGTACGCATTGGAAGAGATAGAAGATATGGAGTCTGCTTGGAATTAATCGTTGAGTGGGTGGATATGAAAGGATGCAACTCAACAGTTTTAGTTCAGAAAGCAAAAAAGATTTAGATAAACCTTTAATATGAAATCTGGCTGACCACCTCTAACAAAAACTGAAAACCAACAAACCAAAAACAAACCATAAAACAACACAAGGAAAAACTGCAAACTTAATTGAATATATGCTATTTCCGGTGGGCACAAGAGAGACCTTATGGCAACACATGTGAAGAGAAATGAATTAACTGAATGAGCATGAAGCCTGGCTATAAGTAAAATTAGTAGATAATTTTTCAGTATTCCCTCAGAATATGGATGAAAAATGATGAAAATTTTAGTATTACTTCCTAAAATATTTCCTGATCACTTCAGAACTCTACTAGGCCATTCTATTAAAGCACGTCTGTTTTTCTAAGAAAATGTTGACTGACTGCCAAGTTGATCAGCTTGCATTGCTTCTACAGGTTTAAAGTTATATCCGTAATGAAATTTGATGAAGGGTTTCATTTTGTTGTCACTCATTTATTGTCTCTTCCCTTCTTATCATTGATGTTGGTGAGTTGTTCTGTACAAGTTTTACAAGGTGATACAAAGGAAATTATAATGTAAGACATGGTGTAATAAGGGAGTTAAAAATATCCTACAGCTAAGAAAATTTATCCTATGTATAAATACCAGTAAAACCTTGTCATCAATCCACTATGAGAGAATAATTTTATTTCATGAGTAAAAATTTTTGCCTAAGAGCATATCAACTTTAAGTGTATATTTAATTTTTTATCTAAAATGGAAAGGAAATCCTAATTTCTCCTTTTTTTTTTTTTTTCTCTGCTCTCCTACTGCTCAAAAAAAGTACACAATGGAACTTGGTAATGGTAATGGTATGGTAATTGAAAATTCTCAGATGTGTTTTGAAGAGGTAGTTGTCTTCCATTCCAACTTCCAAATCCTGACGTTGTTAGAAAATACATGAGCTACCAAAGCTACGAGAAAAAGTGCAGAACTATGTGTCCCCAAATCATTATTAATGTCTAGCTATACTAATAGTATTTGTATGGAGTGGTAAGTAAGAGGTAATCTAGCAGACATTGCACTATGCTATATCTTTGACTAAACTCTACGAATAATTTTTAATTTCCTTGATCATCTGATTAAAAATCCCTGGATTTTTAATGCCATTGAAACCCAAACTGAAAGAACCATGGAAATCTCTTAGAGAGTTTTCAGTTCTGCTTGTAATTATCCATGGTCTTGGGTCCCATAATGAATCTTGTATTCTAACTCAGCAAGAATATAAGTGAACACAACTTTGGCAAATAAAACTAAACATAGAAAAGTGGTATTAAAAGGCTTCAGAACTCTAATGAACTCTGATGACTTGGGAGAAGTGGCTGGTTTGCTCTACCCCTTTTTTCTCCATATTGTAAAATGATGTGCTAGTCTGAACTGGGATAGAGTTCATTTTCTTCACAGTAGGTAGGATGGGGCTGTGTTTTGGATTTGTGATCAAAACAGTGTTGATAATTCAGGGATGTTTTCATTGTTGCTGAGCAGGGCTTACAAAGAACCAAGGCATTTTCTGTTTCTTACCCCCAGTAACAGTGGTGAGACTGAGGGGGTACAAGGATTTTGGCAGCAGACAGAGCTGTGACAGGTTACTCAAAATGACCCAAGGGATATTGCTTATGACCGTATGATGTCATGCTCATGAATGAAAAACTGAGTAAAGAAGGAAAAGGTGGGGATGTTTGGAGTGAAGACATTGCCTTCCAAAGTCCCAACACACACAATGGAGCCCTGCTTTCCTGAGCACCTGCCTGCCCATGGAATAATTATTTCATTGTTTTGCTGTGTTTGCACATGTGGCTTTTGCTTTACCTATTAAACTGTCTTTATCTCATCCTCGAAGTTTACTCAGTTTTACACTTCTGATTCTCTCTCCCGTTTGGGGGGAATGAGTGAATGTCTGTGCAGAGCTTGTTTCCTGTGTGGGGTTAAACTACAGCGCATAAGAATAATAATTCCTCCCATGGGTTTTCTGTAACATTCTACTTCACACCTTATACAAAAAGCAAAACATTGTGCAGTCGTTGTGTAGTCTTAAGATATTGTATGAATAACTTAAAAATAACACCTAGGTAAGTACAAACATAATCTTGAAAGTTTGACATGGTATTTGTAAGGTCTTTGCCATGTCATTGTATGGTTCATATATCCAAAGAGTCATGGAATGGTATGGATTGGAAAGCACCTTAAGGATCAGAGTTCCAGCCCACCTGCCATGGGCAGGGACAGCTTCCACTAAATCAGGTTCCTCAAAATCTTGTCCAAACTGTCCTTGAGCACTTCCAGGAACAGGGCATCCACAACTTTTCCAGGCAACATATTCCAGTGTCTCACCATCCTTATAATGAAGAATATCTTCCTTAAACCTATACCTACCCTCTTATATTTTAAAACTGCTACTCCTGGTCCTATCACTACACTCCGTGATGAGGAGTCCGTATCTTTCTGGCTGACTTCCTCCAAATATTGAAAGACTGCAATGAAGTCTTCCTGAAGCCTTCTCCAGTCTGAAAAACCCCTTCTCTCTCAGCCTTTCTTCATTGGACAGATGTTCCATCCCTCTGATCGTTTTTTTATTCCTCCACTGGACCCACCCTAACCAGTCCATGTCTTTCTGGTACTGAGGACTCCAGAACTGGACACAGTACTCCAGGTGGAGTCGCACAACAAGTGATTACAGGCGCAGAATCACCTGTCTCAACATACTGGTCATGCTGCTTTCAATGTAGCCCAGGATTTAACTGACTTTGTGGGCTTGAAAGCTCACATTACCAGCTTCTGTTTAATTTTCGTCCACTAGTATTCCCAGACACTTCTCTGCTAGGCTATTCAGAATCCATTCAGACCACAGCCTGCACTGATAATGGACATTGTCCTGATCAAGATGCCAGACTTTGTACTTGACCCTGTTGAACTTCCTAAGGTTCACATGGGCCCACTCCTCAAATCTTTCAAGGTTTCTCTGGTTAGCATCTGTTCCCAGAAATTAATCAGCTGCACCAGTCAGCTTGCTGTCATCCACAAATTTGCTGAGACTGCACTCAATCCACTATTTATGTAATGAATAGAATATCAAGCAGTACTAGACCCAGTATGGATTCTTGAGGGACATCAGTTGATACCGGGTTCCATTTGTATGCTGAGCTGCTGATTGTAATGTTTTAATTGTGGCCATCCTGCTGAGTAGTCACTAGTTTCCAGGATCCTCTTTTCTATCTTTTTTTGAAATGGTTGGGATGTTTCCCTTTTTCCAGTCCCTGAGGACTTCACGGACTGCCATGGCTTTTCAAATACAATGGAGAGTGGCTTAGGGACATCAGCCAATTCCCTCAGGAGAATGGGATGCATATCAGTGGATCACATCAGGTTATTTGAACCTGATTTTCTCCTATGATGAGAGAGACTGGATTTCTTTAGCCCAGTCCCTGACCTGAGATTGAAGGTCCCCGGAGATACAAGGAGAACAATTTCCAGGAAAAAATTAAAAAAAAAGTTGTTGAATACTTCGGCCTTCCCCATGTCAGCTGTCATCAGATCCCTTGCCTTATGGGGGTACAATTTCTTTTGTTTTCCTTTCATGATTAATCTACCTGTATGAAGCAGTTCCTACTCTTCACATCCCTTGCCAAATTTAGTTACCTCTAAATTTGTTCCTTAGGTTTCCTAATCTCATGCCTACACTCCCAACCCATATCCCCAAAATCTTCCAAGGTTGTGTGTCCCTGCTTCAACTGCCTATGTGTTTTCATATTGTGTTTCAGCACAACCAAAAGATCTTTACTCATCTATGCTGGTCTCAAATCATCCTTGCCTGATTTTTTGCATAGGTCTTGTGCCCTACAAAAAATGTCATTAAATATCTGACAAATCTCTTCTGCTCCTTTATTCCCGAGGGCAGTTTTGCAGGAGGCCAATGCCATCCACCAGTTCCTTAAGCAACTGATGTGCAGCTTTCACAAAGTTTGTCTTATATTCGTTGAGATAGTGAATTTCACCAAGGCACAATCACTGCAGCCCAAACTTCTACCAGTATTGACCTCTCAAAAAAGAATACATGATAGCAAACTCTGAGAATAGCTTCAGGGGTAAAAATCTTCCTTGTAGGAGACTTTTGTTTGGATTAAATTACAGTGACAGAAAAATAAAATGGAGTTGAACCTCACCAACACTTAAAAACTATTAATTTTTTTCAGTCTTTGGAATTTCAACACCTTAATGTTAAATATTACAAAGGAAAAGTACCTGCTAACTAATTGTGACTGTACGATGTTTTCATTATCTTGATGTAATGGTGGAATAACTGTACACATTTTATTGTGTAGAAGTGTAACGCAATGTGTAAAGTACTGCAGATGCCACCAAGGTCTGTGTATGTAAGGCTTCTGTAAGCCAAAGAACCTTCAAACATCAGCCAGAGTAAGCACAGGCATGCTTGGAACTGCTTGCAGGCATCATTTCCAAAACATCTTGATTTGATTAACCAAACATCAGTGTTTGCAAAAGTTTAATGCCCCTTCCAGGGAAGTAAGTGGAAACAGTGTCAGCATCAGGGGTCTTTCACAAATTAGTGATGGTCTCTTCACAACAGAAACTAGAGCCAAACTTTTGTTTTCAAGTCATGTTGCCAAAGGGAGAACACAAAGTGAATAATAGATGAGGCTATTTTAAGATCCGACAACTGTAGGATTTCAAGTAACTACCTTTTTCATTTTTGCTTGCAATCAACTCATGAGAAGGTATTTATTACCCTTGCAGCCCTGTATCACTCCTGAGCACCCAATATGACTTTCAGAAGTAACTAAGAGATGATATATTATTTGCTAGTTTGTGCAGTGCATGCATGTCATGATGGAATTACAAATAGCATTTGGGTAGGCCATTCTTGTCATAATCTGGAAGTTAAAGCAGTCTCAAATAGAGATTACATTTCTAGTTTTGAGACCATCTCAAAAGTTTCAAAACAGTATTTGCCACATTAGAGGTTAGAGAAAGACAACACTAGCTTACAGAATATGCTAAATTGAAAGAGACCCACACAGATCATCGAGTCCAACTCCATAGCACCATTCCCGAGAGTCACACCATGTGCCTGAGAGCATCATCCAAACACTTTGTGAACTCTGTTAGGCTTGGTGCTGGAACCACTTCCCTGAGGAACCTGTTCCTGTGCCAAACACAAGCAAAACTTTTTCCTAATATCCAACCTAAACCTCTCGCGGCACAGCTTCAGGTCGTTCCCTAGGGTCCCAACACTGGTCTTCACAGAGAAGAGATCAGTGTCTGCCCCTCCTCTTTCCCTCACAAGAAAGATGGAGATTGTGATGATGTCTCCCCTCAGTGCCCACTTCTCCAGCCTGAGCAGAACAAGTGACCTCAGCTCCTCTTCCTACTGCTTCCCCTCAAGGCCCTTCACCACCTTCATGGCCCGCTTTTGGACACTCTCTTATAGCTTCATGTCTTATATTGTGGTGCCCAAAGCTGCTCCCAACACTCGAGGTGAGGCTGCCCCAGCCCAGTGCAGAGTGGGACAATCCCTTCCCTTGCCCTGGCTGCCAGGGCGCTGCTGGCTCAAGTTCAATTTACCATCAGCAGAACCCCCAGGCACCTTTCCACAGCCCTGTTTTTCAGCTTCCCATTCTCCAGTCTGAGCAAACATCCATGGTTGCCCCATCCCAGATTCTTAGACACACTCTCCAGTAAAATGGATTGGACTGATGGGTAATTGTATGAATTCGTGTTGTGTATTGCAATTCTTCCTTAATTTGAGGAAGTCACATAGCACTCTCTATACTGAGACTTTTTCCTATTCTTGCAATACAAGCACTTTTTACTTTACACTGAAGATTTTTATATGACTTATAAATCTCCTCCAGGGGGTGTGGTTATCATAAGATAATCACACCCTTGGGGGATTAAAACCACTTATCTCTGGATCATGACTTCTAATACCCCAGGGGTGTGATTATCTCAGGAAACTCACACTCTCTGTCATGCCTAATTGCTTAATTATTACAGTGGCAAGTTCACACTACTATGTAGGAGCGAAGGTTGTGTCAGCAGTTCTCTTAGATATTTCTGTTTTCAGAAATCTGCCATAAAAATCTGCTTCAGGCTGAAGCCTGCAAAAAAATATTCTGCCTGGGAGCAAATACCTCCACCAGATTTATAAAAATTATCTTGATTATATTTTAGCAATATCAGTGAGAAATAAAAGTTAACTTTATATGTTTATGTTACAATTGACATTCAGCCAAGGTTCTGACAGGGGATTAAATGGAGTCAAAGATAACTACATTTATTTAAAGATATTTGTAATTATGTAATGATTCAAATTCACAAAGTCTTTGGGGCAAAGGTATACAGGGTTCAAAGATCTCTCTGAAAGTTTATTATGGCTTTCATAAGAGTCAAGAAGAAATCAAACTTACTGAAATACAGTGCAGATATAACATGCATCTACAGCCAGAAATACTTGTTTGTACACGTTTCAAAATTTAGACATATATACTAATTGTCATTAAAAAATTTGCCCATTTCTATTCACAGAGGCAGTAATTGCTCTTCCTTTTATTTTTTAATTTAAGTGAAATTGGAACATTAGCGCACAATATATTGGTGCTCTTGCACCGTGGCTTAAGCATATTTAAAATAATGGTAATAATAGTAGCTCTGCAATGTATTTCATATTTTCAGTAGTTTCAAATATTCTTCCTATTTTGCATGAACAGTTAATTTTTGAATGTTCGATGTTCAAATAGGCTTATGTGAATTTATGGCCACAAGTCTATTTTTTCCAAATAAAACTCCACAAACACACAATATGTATTATTTCTCTTTCTTTTTTTTTTTTTTTTTTTTTTTTTTTTTTACTTTAAGTGAATGCAAGAAGACATGAAAATACATAAGTTTTGAAGCATTTTATAAAAGCCATGTGTGAAAGAGGACAATCTACAGAGAATTTAAAAACAAATCCATGCTATAATTACTTTTTTTTTCCTTAGAAAATAATATATAAAATGGATCACTCATGCATTATGCATTTTATAGAACATTATGGAATGATTTTAAAATGATGCAACAAACCCATTACATTTCTGTCTATACATTTCCTGATAGAACTGATTTGAATGGCAAGATAAACCCCATAGCTTAAAGGATTTTGAAATACTATTTGTACATGTGTTATTTGCTGCTTTTCTTAAAAACAAAAGAAGACAGTATGCTATTTATTTTTCTTTAAACTGGATGTGGCTGGAGTGACCATACCATCCACATGCATGAATCATGTGAGCAACGTAGAATTTTATAACATGTACTTCTGTGTCAAACAATGTTACTCACAGAACCTGTGACACATAAGGAAAAAGGAAAACCTGAGAGTAGGTTGTGTGTAACTGTATTAGCTCATCTGGCCAACCAGATAACCAGAACAGAAGAGTATTCCTCAGTGAGAAACTTTAGGAAGAGGAAGGTGGATTACATTGTTGGACTACAAATTGCCCAGGTCTTCTGCATAGGTCATTAGTTAACAGTGAATAGGTAGAAACAGATAAATAACAAACTTTTTTTGAAGCCTAAAAAATACTCTAAGAAACACAAAGCAGTAGGCAGAAATCCAGACAGTATTATTACTGAATAAAAATTTGTCTCCTATTTTTTTAAAATTATTTTAAAAATTTATGCCATGGATACAGTTTAGACAAATTAAAATGCTTGTCTACTGCTAAAAAGAGGATTGTTTAACTCAGTGGAAGAAATTCTCAATGTCAGAAGATCTTGCAATAGGGCTGGTCCATCATTCTGTGCTGAATTCTCTGCTTCAGTACTGCATTCATTTTCAAATGACAAGTTTTAATTTAACCATGTGAAATACTGGCATACTTTGCTTCAAAGAAATAATGCATTTTGTATGGATTCAACCACATGTTAAGACTTTAATCCCGCTTTCCTGCAGACAAGCAGTCCTGGAAAGACGACTGAATGTTGTGGATGACTGACAGTGCAATACCCATTTGATACTGTTATAAAAGGCAGTTTAATCTGATAAATTTTTTTGTTGCTTTATTCCTCTTTTCTGCTATTGTTGTTCACTGGGCATGGTTGTTTTTTACAGTATAATCTACCTTACAGTATGACAATAACTATACAAATGTATTGACCGCCAACAGACGAACAGTGGGTAAAACCAGCTGGAGGTTTTGATTATGGAGTCTAAGGTGGTTCATAGGGAAAAAAAGCCTTTTTTGAACATGACTAGTCGCTTAGTGATATGATAGAAGGTGTAAAACCAGGATATAATTTTACCATCATGAACGCTTTCTATTATGTACGAGTAGAAAAATGAGAGGGAGATTGGTTGATATTATACAGAGGATAAAATATGTATCTCCCATAAATTAAAGTAAGGTTCATATAAAGATTAGTGAATTACATAATTAGAGAGGAATAAAGAGGCTTGATATTTCCTACTAGGTACATTAGTTAGTGGAGAGAGAGATATCATATGATGCCACTGTAGAATAAACAATGAAGATTTCTTGCCCACTGGCTTACGATTATAGTCATAGAATGTTTGGAATATGTTCTTTCACAAAGAAATTCCATTTAAAATTATTTACCATGAGTGCTTCCACTCTGGATATAAGAAAAGATAACTAGACAAGTTATGGCAACAATCCTGAAATGTCTACGTGGGTATTTGTGTGTGTTTGACAAGGTAGTAAAAATTTTTAGAGGGCAGGGGAATGGCAGAGATGGGAAACAAGAGGAATGCAAAGAGTGAGAGAACCAGAGAAGTACAGAAAGCAAGACAAAAAGAAGAAATTCTTTCTTTTCAGTAGAGAGAGAAAAAGAATAAAACAATTAAGCTCATGAGAAATAAGAGTGACAAAACACGAATGAATGAAATTAAGAGAAATAAGGAGAGCTGGTGATAGCTTTCCAACTGCATTTCTGGTATAAGCAGTGAAATTCCAGATCATACTCAAGCATTGTTGTGGGTTTACTCACTGGTGTGTTTTGCTGGAGTATTTTATATGTACTTACTCAAAGATAAAAATACTCTGATGCTGCTCTGGATTTTCCATTAATACTATATTGAACTACTGCTACCAAACAAAATCAATTAATTTTTCTTGCATATTTTATTTTATATCATACAGCTACAACAAGCAGTACTAAAAATGCTTAACAGTAATAAATAAATTACCAAAATTTAGTTCTCCTGTGATACTTATCCTTTCTCACGTAAATGATAACCTTCAGAGACTAAATTTATGACAGCAGTGGCAACTTGGTGCCCACTGACGGCTGTACAACACTGAAGTTAAACATGAGTTTTAACTACATTATTTTGTCCTATGTTTTTCTGTTTCAGTCATCACAAAAAGCTGAGCTGTGCTGTTTCCTTTAATATGTGAAGAAGACAATGTATGCCTCTCTTATATTACTTTTATATGAGCAAAAAGAAACAGCTTTAAAGCTGTCAGTTTAAAAACACAGTATCTTTCTAATTTCTGCATTTTTATCAATTCAAACTGAATTTTTCTAGTTACAGAAAATTATAAATGTTATACAAAAGCAACTGCCCAGGAAAGTAAAGAACATATGTCAGTGACTCATGTTTTCTTATCACTCATCTATGGCACATGCTGGGGAAAAAAACTAAGAAACAAACAAAAGAAAAGGATAACAATTAGAATGATTGTGACCATAATTTTTCCTTTCCTCTAAGTACTCGAAACTTAGTTGCTAACTTTAGCAAAATTATATATACATATTATGTAATATATAATATATTCAAATATTACGTATTATATACAAATATTACACATAATATTACATATTATGTAGAAATTTCAACCATATGTGCATGATCAGATTAAATTGTTGACAATCTTATAATTTTTTGGCTTGTGATCGATCTTGTGAAGGCAGAGAGTATTTTAAAGAATATTTATCTACATTATCAATGTAATTTTATGAAACAAGAGCAATAGAAAAAACATATTTCACTGAATGCTGATAAACCATTATAAACTTTGTTTTTTCACTCCAATGTAACAAGTCTGACCTTTTGTCAGACATCAGCTATGCAGTATCTTATTCTTAATCAATTTGGAAAATTACATTACAGAAAGGATGACAGTAATGAATGCTCTGTCACTATGATGTGAGCATATGTGACCAGGAGTTGAAATAACAGTGTTAAGGTCAGGTAGGAATTTTCATTTCAACAGTGCAACTCCTAAGAAATCTTACATATGTATCAAATATGCAATTCCTTGTACTTTCTGTAATTAAGATAATATTCACCTGAGAAAATATGAAAGAGTGATCAAATATTTGTCTGAGTTGTGGTCTTCCTGAAAAATAGAAAGGGATGGGGTTGATGGTGGGGTAGGACAGGAAAACTGGGAATGAGTGAGATGAAATGTTGATGGATGCAACCTCTGAATTTTATTCCATTCTTGGGTGTTAGAAAATATATGATAAATGTATTGACATTTTAAAAATGTTGCTGTATTCAAGAAGTTTTCACCTAGATTATATAATTTCCTTCACTTTTGTCAGTTATGAGAAATGGACCAAAATCGTAGCGTTAATCCAGTCCTCTTTTTATTACCTTTTAGTAGGCAGAATGAAGCAAATCTTGCCAGGAATATTTACTTTTCCCCTTGACTGTAGAATGGCTTTTTTCATGAGTTTTGGTGTCCTATAGAAGCTCACATCACCAACAGCACATATTACAAAGATAATGGTGCTCGAAGAGAGTCTTGGAGTGAATTTCTGTTATGCCAAGTACCTCTATGTTTTTTTTAATGTATTTTTAGGGAAGTGCTCTTTGTTGATTTGGTGTGGTTTTTTTTCCCAAATGGCAGCTGCAGTAAGAACTCAAAAAATTTGTAGATGATGTATCGCATGTGACAGCCTTTATATAATAATTTATCCTTCATGGCAGGAAGGAATTCCACAAGTGCCACCGCTTATTGCAATTTTCACAGTTCATAGAGCTTATAGTTGGAGTGAGCTTCTGGGTCATTTGGTGCAAGACTCAACCTATGCATAAAGTTTCCTCACGTAACATCTACCATCTCTTTGAGCACATCTGATGGAGCTTTAGTGACTTCCTCGTTGGTGACTGCATTAACCCATTGATACCTAAGCTGAATTTCTTCTGTCAACCTGCCATTATTTTTGAGATGATTCGAAATCTAAGCTTCCAGCTTCCTGATTGCACAAACACCCCTCGTCTACTCTCTTGCTTGTTTGGGGTTTCTTAAATGAATGTTTATGGTAAAATTAATGAGCACCAATCTAATCTTCCTGAAACGGAAATATTAAGCCTAGCTGAATGTAATTAGACAACTTTGTAGTACATTGGGTTGTAGAGCCATTTGACACTGTAGGTTCCTGAAACACAGTGTTTTGTCTAGTACTTTCATTGGCAGTATCGGTAAAGAAAATGTCAGTTGACAAAAAAAAGTTTAATAAATTTCTTCTACAAAAGGTGTAAGATACAAGAGGACAGAAAGTTTTGTTTAACAAACGGGAGATCACAGTGAGAATTACTTCTACATTGGAGAATTGATGCTCAGAAAATTTCTGAGAGTTTCTGAAAATCTCAGAGAATTTCTGATGCTCAGAAAACCTTGAAGAATTTTGTTTGGAAGAGCCTTTTATGACAATAGATGGGAAACAGTCTTGATGTCTGACAACACCTTCGGATTTTCCGGTTTTAAAATCCATTGTACCAAGATCTTCTGCGCAAAAAAAAAAAAAAAAAAAGCTCAATTGACCAGTTCACCATTGTATTTCCTTGGTGCTTAATTTTGATATCTTTTCCTCATATCCCTTTTTCAAGGTTTTTTTGCAACTTTTTCTCCATTTTGTGGAGTGTACCATGTTAACCTCTCTTAATTTTTGCATGCTTTCTAGCGCATGGGCATCCTTTTGTAGAAGTTACATGTGAGTATATTATTGTGTTAATGCTGCATAAAAAATTATTGTATCCCTTGTTTTACTAAGTTCTACTGAGATTGTAGTGCTTTCATTGCACGTTCTCCTGATTTGAGTCTTATCATTTCAATGCAGCAGTAATTACTTTGTCAAGTTATGACTTTAATAACTGCCATATGGAGTATTTTGAGTTGCTGAGTTCCTTCTTTCTTTTTTATATATTTGTTTATTTATTACAGAATTTTTTGCTATATTAGTTAACAGATATTTCAACATTTTGTGATTTACATTTACTTGGTGTGAATCACACTTGAACCTTGAGATAAGGCAAGAGAGTTCTTAAGAGGGATCCCTGAAAATTTCATCACTTCATGGCGCGTACTTTCTATAGAGAAAATACAAGAAATTCTCACTATGACTGCAGATTCACAAGAACACAATATGTCAGTGTAAAACCCCATGTTGAGGTGGAAAGTGTCGCTCACCAGCGAACTGATGAAGACTTCCTGAGTGTAGTCCACCACCAGCCAGGCAATCACTTTTTTTCCTAATTTCTTACATGAAGGATTTCAATTAGACATCACTAGGCTGGACTTGAACTAGGAGCCAAAATTTTGAGGATGATATTTTCATATTTTTCCCTGTTTAATAGAGATTAAAAAGTGGTATGTGCTGGAGTTATGCTTCTGTGACCCTCTGAATGATAGCTGAGTCCTTTCCAAAGCATATGTCTATTTTTGTTTCAAAACACACCTAAAATTATCTAAACTGGAGGAATAGGTTCCTCATTTTGTTTTGAGAAATGACTGATCTGGTTTCGTTGACATTGAAAAAGCTTCAGCCTTAGGCAGTCAGCATGAACAGTTTTAACCCAAAACCTTGAAGTCTGACCAAGATGTATAAACCAGGAGGTTTAAATGGAAAGTACTAGACAGCCTTAATTATACCAGATTATTGTCCCTATAACATTAATTAATCCAATGGTCATTCTTGCCTGTGTTTTGACATCTATGCTATCAATATAAACATTTACCCTTCCAGAATATCCTTGAAGATCCATCAGCAAACCAATAACAGAATGCTCTTCTAAGTGAAATATTTTAATCATGATTTCAAAGTAGGTGAAAACTCTTTAGAAATTCTGTTGCAAGAAACTTTATGAGAAAAATTATATGTTAATATAAGGAAAACCAAATGGCTCTTGGTTGATTCTTAACATTTCCGTCAGAAGATGAGCTGGTTTAATTAGTGTACTTTATTAAACAAAAGTGAAGCTGGGTTAGTATATTGAGACAGAACTAGTAAGATGTGCACAGTGTAAGCATAAAGTATTAAGGATTGAAGTTGGATTATTTCTGTTCCAAGATAATATATTAATGATCAAAGTTGGCATTGACAGCTATGGGAAAGAGATAACAGACATTTTACAGTGAGAGATGTGAGCAAAACTGTCTCCCATACCTGCCAGTTTCTGCTGAAGGGCATTTAAAGTCTTTTCCCCTGTTGCTACCCTTGCTGGCAAAAAAGGAATTCCAAACACAGAGTCTTTCCTCCCCCTCTCCCTCTATGGCTTCCCACCCCGCTTCCCAGAACTGTAAAGGAAAGCTTCATTCAGTCTTCTTATTCATTATACATTTGTTTGAAACTCAGCCAGAGTACTAATCTACTATCAGGTGTAAATCCCACTGGATTTCTTTGGTTAGGCTGGTCATACAGTGAATTTGAAAGTAGGACATTTGGCTGGAGAAAGTCAGACTAAATACAGATTAGTGTAGCTGAAATATCTTTCTGCAGTATTGGAGTATAAAGTGATAAAAGCACTTTTCACACAGGGTCAAAATTGCAGCTTCCTCACAAAAAATTGTGTGACAGATAACACATATCTCATGGGTGTGTGTATATATATATATATATATATACACATATATATGCTTAAAAAATATTGTGATGGCTGTACACCCTTTTTACAACAGAACAAAAAAACTCCAAATACTGAGGTAACCCTTTCCCTCTTGGTGAGCTGCATTTTGCCCCACTGTGAAAATAATTTAATTGTCACCTGTTCCAGAGGTTAATTTGGGTACCTTTTTATGCATGTTTTATTAAAGATGTAACCATGAAAATTTGATTGTAAAAATTTATGTCTCTGTGTCTATTTATGTCTGTAAATGTGTATGTATTGTGGTTCAAATAAATAAGTAACATATTTTGGGGTTTATTTTTACTGCACACATGGGAACCTCAAGTAAGAAGTGAGGTTCTACAGGACAAAATTAATAGCATACTAAATAGTGTAAAGACTTGTTTACTGACAGAAATGTATTTAAGGGCATATTTTCTGTAAAGAGCGGAATGAAGTGGGAAAAGATTATGAAAAGGTAAGTATCATATGTATAAAAGGAACCAAAGGCTACTACTTAAGCAGTACTAAGAAAGGGTTCAACAAAGTAGAGATGAGGTGGGAGATCAAAGTGCAAATTTACTGTAATTCAGAGCAGGGTTTCAAACCTCTGTTTATTTGGGAAAATGCACTTTCCCTTGCATTACTGGGAAAGGGATTACATTTCTCTCTCTCTGAGAGACTTTCTTTAAACTTTGTAATCAAATGAAATGCATTTGTGGACCCTGAGCAAGAGAAAGAGGGCCAAAAGGTCTTTGGCTTAATTGTTGGGATGGTGATCTAGGAGTGGAAATAACCACAGAGAGAGATTCTGATCATGTTTATAGTGGTATTTTACACAGAGCAGCGTAATTCCAAGAGTACATACCAGAAGCATCTATGCCAGAACAACTAGTGTACAGTGGATAGGACTCCTGGGAAACAATGCTCTAAATCATTTATCAGTTAGAAGATGTCAAACACCAGTTGTATTTCCTATCTCTGTGCATTCAAACAAATATATTGCACCTGAAGCAGCAATCAAATTCAGATCACCTGTCAATAGGAAATCAGAGAATTGTTTTTCAAAAGATACAAAACAAATATAAATAAAAATATGATGTGATTTCATGTTCCAAATGGAAAATAAACCAACAAACAAAAACCCCAAACCCCATAATGCTCTCATTTTGAAGAATACTAAATGCCACTGCCTTCTTGACACAGATTTATTTAGGCCTGTGGAGGGAGTCAGAGTTGTCATGTGAGACCTGCAAATTGACAATGAAGATGTCAGATAATTCTTTTCATGAGAGAATGGAAACCAAAGGAGGATTTAGCAATGCTAAACTATGGGGAACTTTCCAGGAGAAGCTAGCAAGTATAGATACCGGTGAATACTGCAAGTTACTAAATGTAACAATAGCCATGGGGACCTAAGTAGTTGCTTTTTAGTATTTGCTTGTTTGAATACATATTTTTCTCATGGAATATAGGCAGAACTCTGGTACCGTATGCACAATGTCCCTGCAGATATGCAGATGAAGAGCCTAAGAAAGTAGTCTGATGATACCCATCTTTACTGAGACAGTGGCTGTATCTCAGTGCAGAAATTCTCCATCACAGTGGATGTTCTGTTCCTTTATGGTTTGCACTGCACAGTCTCAGGTACAGGGCTGGCAGAAGCTCTGCAGATCCATCAAGACTGGGATGTACCTGTAGGTGCATCTGCAGGGAAGAACACACTTTCCTGGCAAAGGTGTTCACATCTGTGCATCTTCCTTAAAAAGAGAAGATGTGGGCTTTAGGCAGTACAATGTGCTTAGCTGTGATCAGGTTTGCTTTGCCCCAGAAGAGTCCCTGTGTGAGCTCATACGTCACATATCCTGAATGCTGGGAACCTGCAAAGCTTAACTTGTAGGGTGCCTTCCATTCAAGGCTACCTCTTCCTTTGTGTTCCTCTTCTCTGAAAGACAGTATTATCAGGAATGCATCTGTGAGAGCTTTCTCACACCAGTGGCAGAGGTCCTGAGATGCAGTTAGAAGCTCTGGTGGAGTTGGTTTCAGTGCTCAGCTTCATGCTAATATCAGTTAAGTTTGGTCGTTCATTTAGTGTCTTACTGCCACCGGCATAGCGTGGAAAAGATGGCAAACCAGTGAAGAAGAGTAATAAGCAGCCCTCCTATAGCAAACTTCTTCAAGTTCTTGTAACATGGGCAGTCCGTTTAGTTTTACAGTGAGAAGATATGTCATGCTGCCTCCAAGAACAAACTTCTGTCCTGTTGTTTCAAAATGAGTCTCTGTGGATTTTTTGTTCACCATCGGCCTTTCAGCTTCCTCCATCTGAGGACTTAAGATGGCTTTATCACCAAAATACCGGTCTTGGAGGCTGGAATGATTAGAAACAAATGAAACCTTTACAACCCAGCAAAAGTTACAATAAATATTTACATTTCCCAGAGACAATTTTTACTGTCATAGCTCTTCAAAATTTTTTGCAAGACAGCCACAGTGAGACAATGTCACCTTGGACATTCCTTGTTGATGAGTCAAGATATTACCATTTCAGGCGTTCCTTGCAGAGCCAAGACAGTTGTCTGGACACTCATCTTCCCAGGAGGACAGATGTGCTCTTGTGAATCTCATTGGCATTAGCCTCGTCTGTGCCAACATCTTACCGGCTCCTTTTGACTAAAGCAAGCTGTCACAGCTCTGGCCTTTTCAAGGTTTTGGTTTTCTAAGGCTTTGGCTGGAGAGGATTCAAAGAATACCAATGTGCAACATATTCAGTTTGGATCCCCACTTTTTATAGTCCCTTCTCTCGTACTGTTTCCATTATGATCCGTGGGCTTCCAAGTATAAGCCTTCTATTACACGATGTTCTTAGCTTTGCCCGTGATTCACTGCTTCCTTTGGCTAGTACAGGATGTGTTTTCTGACCTCACCGTGACCTTAACAACTGGGTATGACTTACCATATCTTCACCACTGCCAATATCTTTAGCAATGACATTGGAGAGAAATTTGGAGCATGTGAATTTGTTTCTGATTTTTATAAAGACATGAAAATACAAAAAAGTATATCTCCAGGCTATGATGTCAATGCCAAACTAGAGGTTTTCCCCATACCTTTAATTTCTAAAGCTGTTAAAAAAATATGCCTGTTTTAATGTTAATTATTATATTTATACTTAACCGTTAGAAGGTGTTAAGAGCAGACAACTGCAAAAAGAGATATTTAAGATAATCCATACAAAAAGCAGAAGTAAAAACAGTAAATAAATAATGTTTTCAGAGCAGTTCAGTAGCATCTGGGAAGACTTTTCTCACATTTAATTAATTATGTAGAAACTGCTTACTCTCCTGTCATGTTGCCTATATGCAAGAAAGAAGTAGGATGCTAAGAGTTCCCGCATTATTGTACTTCTGAAACTACTGAGACTGCTGCAACATTTAGGTGTCCTACCAAGATCAAAGCTAGCAGTGTTAAGACCTTTTATGGGTACTAATTTAGCAATTGCTTTATGGAGTTGAACTTCAATGTCAGTATGCACTGTTAATTGTAAATAACCTCTGTAAAAAGTTTCAGGAACTCTAAATATAAGGGGAAATTAGTATTTTTTAGTCTGCAGAAGTTTATGGAACATTGTGAATTGCAATATCTATCTTCTGTATAGGTCTAAAAATTTCTGGTTGGTTTAGTTTCAGGTGACTGGGGTTTTTTAATTTAAAAAGCTGAGGAAGGGGGGTGAAGTATGATCTACCTTGTTAGACAGAAATATGTAAGTGTATTCAATGGACTGATGATGTAAAGTTTTATTTGTTTGCAAAAAGAAATTAAAAAATGCCAAAATGCCACTGTGCCAAAACATCAATCTTTAGTTTTAAAGAAGTCACTTTATTTATTTCTGCTTTTTTTTTTCTTTTTTTTTTCTTTTCCTTTTTTTGTGGTTGTTGTTGTTTCCTGTTGGCCTTGAGTGTAGATATTCATAGAAATAATTTTGTGTTATGGTAATTTTTATCATTTTTTGTAGAAACTCCAAGTCATTATAAATTTTAAAAAGCTTAATTGACACCTGCTTACCTCATTTATGATATGAAGAAAGAAGATTTAAGTATTTTCACTCATCTATACTATAAAACTTCTGTTTTTTCAAGTTCATAGCTAAATAAAATCATTTCAGATTAAAATCATTGTTTCATGTTACATATTTTTTAAAGAATTTTTTTCTTTATGCCTATAAGGGAGACAAAATATATTTCTTTAATATCTGAATTTAGCTCTATAATCTTGCAACTGCTTCATTCGTACATAGTAATTTAGTCATTTACTCACGAAAGTAAAATATAACTATGGACCTTACATGTGGAAATTATGTTGCCAGTTTATCTGTGCGTCTTGTTCACCCCCTCTATGCTTTCAGAACATGTGCCTGTGACAGTAAGTAATAAATGTTAAGTGTCCTTTGCTCTTTTGGGTCCAAATATCTCAAGCCGAATGTGTTTGGAAGCAGTGCAGCTCCTCAGTCCTGACGTGTGCCACCTGCGCGCTCGGAGCGCGGTTTGTGCAGGGGCAGACTGAAAATGCTGCCTCTCAGCCGCGCCATGGACACCGAGCTGCAGAGTTAATCGTGGGAGGATTCGTAGGAAGTTGTGTCCCTGCCATTCTGTGTGCAAGAGGAGGCTCATGCTGCTGAATGGCTTATGACGGCTTCCAGGCTGGCGTGTGCTGCAGCGGGCAGGCTTTTTGTATGGATGAGAGATCTGCTATGAGCGCACGGCCTGCGAGAGGGAATCCGTGGCGAGGCCAGGAGAGCCCGCTAGGTGACACCACGACACCACAGATGAGCAAGTCAAACATTATTTATACAGCAGGTTTAAAAATATGCCAGAGTGCTAGATTTTCCTATAGCTGATAACATCTATCAGAGCTATTTTAAACCATAAAGATTGTGGGTTTTTTTCCTTTGTTCAAACCTATGTATGTTGTAACCTATCTAGAGAATATTCAGATTTTAGAAATAAATCAGAAACCAGACCAAAATGTGTTTGGCCTTATTTTGTTGCTCAGTTATTGCCTTTGTTCACCACCATTGAAATAAATGGCTAGATGGGAACAGAAAAGTTTCAGCTCAGGGTTATAAACTCAGCCTCTTATTCTGAGTTGTTTTCTGCTGTTTGTTTTAAGCATTAATCCAGGGTGATTTTTATGAAGGTAATACAGACAAACTAAAATTTAAAGTAAAATTTTCAGGGTAATATAAATCACTTTTTTTAAAAGAAAATTATTTTTACAATTCCTATAATCACTAATGAAGATTTCAAGGTAATAAAAGATTGATTCTCTTTTTTCTCACATTTAAAAAAAATGTTGTTTTACAAATGGGCATAAAAACATGTAAGAATGCATCCTGTCTGTAAAGTTTATCTTAAACAAATTTGAACCTTATATGTATATGTATATGTATATGTATATGTATATGTATATGTATATGTATATGTATATGTACATAATCTAATTAAACCAAAATAATTGTAAATCATTACATATCATGCTAATTAGTTGCAAGGATATCTTCTCCTATTTCTCACTTACCTGAAAATGTGCTTTGAAAGTTAATGGCTCAAGTCCTATGGCAGGAAATGATAACTGAGCGCAGGTTCATGTGAAAGGCACCCCAGAACAGATACATTTATAAATGGTAAAATAATCTTGGCAGGGGTTCAGTCCAATTTGTACCACAACAGTTATTGATGTTAGCAGGTGAAGTTTTTCCCCTTCTTCTGATGTGTTTTTATGGAGGGAAGTTGCTGTTTTGTTTTGGTTTTGTTCGTTTGGTTTGGTTTGGTTTGGTTTGGTTTGGTTTGGTTTGGTTTGGTTTGGTTTGGTTTGGTTTGGTTTGGTTTGGTTTGGTTTGGTTTGGTTTGGTTTGGTTTGGTAGGGCTTGGCTTGGTTTTTTAACCCACTCGATTTCCTCACTGAGCTTTTCCCAGAAAAAATTGAGGCTAACAATTTTTGATGGAGGACAGTAATTTCGTTTTCCAATAGCCACATTCTTCACATATGAACAACACACTTTGTTAAGAAGGTTGAAGTGCAAATGAAGAACTGCCATTCCCAGGCAGTGCCCAGCCTGCAACTCTAAACTGTAATATTGAACTATCCTCAGTATGCTGGAGACAGAAATTCTGTTTTGCTTTTAAATTGCAAGTTTCGCATCCATTAGCTACATGGTTCATAATTAGTGTTTGGGCCAAACAAAGAGTCAATATGATGTCATGTCTAGACAACATGTAAATTAATATGAAAGCAATTGAGTTACAAATTCTATACTAATACAAATTAATCTGAATTAAGTTTAATCCACAGTTATTAACTGATTAAATGTGGCTGTTGGTAGCTACAGGGTGCTGACTTCCATCTGTGATTATTAGGGACACAGCTTAATCACTGATTCTGCACAGGGAAATATTTAAAGCAAATGTCATATACAGTGACTCTTAATGCTTGTTAATTGAATGTAACATCTAAGAATGAAAATTATAAATCTACATTTTTTAAATATGTAGAAAGTCTATCTTGATTTTCATAATTAGCTTCTGGTTTGAGACAGCTTAATTCAGGCTTTGTTGATTCTGAGTGTTTTCTCAATTGTGAAGAGCACATTTCTGTAGGTGAAATTCTAGGCCACTGTGGAAATCGATACAGATCTCTAATATTTCCATTATTATTCAAAATATGTGAAACCTGTTGCCAGAAATAAGCAGGTATGTGTATGACATTATCCCACGTCGCCAAAGCTGCTTACATTTTAGAGCTGGATATGCGCTAATGTAAACAACACAGTGACAGATGTGTCCACTAAAATTGCAAAAATGTTGATGCAAATTGAGCAAGAATCAGAGTAAATTCTGTGTAGATTTACATAATATTTTTTTAGAAAAAAATATTCCGTTTAGGCCATGCATATTGTATTTAAATTGTTTGTCATTTCTAGTAGATTTTCAGTACAGGCAATAGGTAAAATGAAAGTTAAAAAAATTTAATTGAGATGGAAATTACCTCACTACAGAAAGCCACAATGTCTGTGGATTTAGCAACAAAGGAAAATTGTAAACAATTACTAGCTGATATTGTCTGTGAGATTTTGTTTTGTTCTGTATTGTTTTGTGGTTTTGTTTTTCTGTATTTATTGAAAAGCAGCTAAAGAGATTAAGGAAAATATTTTATACCTTCTTTCTTTTGTGAGTGAAGCACTAGTTCATCAATAAATTGTCTCAAAGCTTTGGAATCTATTATTAATCTATCACATAATGTATATATAGCTGATAATTGCGAACTATGTGATATCAAAACCAGGGTCATTCTTTCTATAGACTCTTTTATGGACATCCTACTCATTGCCATAATAACTGAAGCTGTCATGACAGTAGTTTGTGCCTAGCATGAAGCCCTAAACAATTCTGACAAGCTGCAGCTCATTAAGGGACAGTCATTTTGTTGACATGTCTATCAGCTCTCAGGGATGTACCAAGATGAATAGACCCAAAACAATAGCTCCATTTGTTAGAGCAGGAGCTTCTCTAATACATGATGAGACAATCAAGCCAAGCCGCCTTCAGCACAAAGACATAATTAATCAAATGGACAAATGGTTCAAATATTGCTCTAGTATATTCTGTAGTGGACAGAGGTTTCCATGGAAACATTGGCATTTCCATCACAGTTAATGACCATTCTGTACAATGAAGTTCCAAAAAAGATAGCTATGGAGAAAAAAACAAAAACAACCAACCAAATAAATAAATAAATACGGCACAACTGACAGGTAAAAAGACATGTTTGAGAGTGTAACTCTCTTATGACTGAGAAATTAATGACTTCATTTTCATCTTTTTTGTAGAATGCAAGGCTCAAAGAGGCTGTCATGGTCATCCTGTTTGGACCTGCTTAACATGGGCCTATAGCTCTGTCTGGAACTAGAGCATATGATTTAGAAAGACATGTAGATTTATGTTAAAGTATTACAGTGAAGAATCTATGATGTTCCTGCTTAATTTATTCCAATATTTAAATATGCTGACTGTGAAGAATTAGCATGATATTTTGTATTTTGCTTCTATCCGTCTAACTTTGCCTCCCAAGCAGTGCCTGTTTTTATGCGGTGAGATTCTGCCATATAAAATCTGTTTCTTCTTTACTTTTTTCTGTTACAATTGGCTCAGTTAGCTCTATCAGTACAGGATGTATTTTCTAAGCCATCCTAATGTTCTGTTAGTTCTTACTGCTAATTTGAAGCTGCTCCCTTTCCTTTCCTTTCCTTTCCTTTCCTTTCCTTTCCTTTCCTTCCTTTCCTTTTCCTTTCTTTCCTTTCCTTTCCTTTCCTTTCCTTTCCTTTCCTTTCCTTTCCTTTTTCCTTTCCTTTCCTTTCCTTTCCTTTCCTTTCCTTTCTCCTTTCCTTTCCTTTCCTTTCCTTTCCTTTCCTTTCCTTTCCTTTCCTTTCCTTTCCTTCCTTTCCTTTCCTTTCCTTTCCTTTCCTTTCCTTTCCTTTCCTTTCCTTTCCTTCCTTTCCTTTCCTTTCCTTTCCTTTCCTTTCCTTTCCTTTCCTTTCCTTTCCTTTCCTTTCCTTTCCTTTCCTTCCTTTCCTTTCTTTCCTTTCCTTTCCTTTCCTTTCCTTTCCTTTCCTTTCCTTTCCTTTCCTTTCCTTTCTTTCCTTTCCTTTCCTTTCCTTTCCTTTCCTTTCTTTCCTTTCCTTTCCTTTCCTTTCCTTTCCTTTCCTTTCCTTTCCTTTCCTTTCCTTTCCTTTCCTTTCCCCTTAAAGCCAAACATTAATACAAAGTTATTTAGGAAAAAAGGAACTGTTCTGTGAAAAGACAGAGAGTGGGACCAACAAGAAGACTTTTTTTCCAGTTAAGGATTTCAGAGCTCCCTCTTGGAGGGTGCTTTTGCTGTAGTTGTTGGGAGTCTTAACACGTATATCTGTATTCTGACTCACAAAGATACTTGTAAGAACATCTGATGCATGGCTGTCCTGAATGGCACAGTACTCTCCTTTCTGAAACTGCAGACAATGTAAATAATCTTTAAGGCTATCCTGGACAAATGGTGAAGAGAGGAATCTAATAACAAGGTTTGGTAACAAGGTGCCTGTACCAGACTGCTGGTAGAGCACTTGGACTCTGTCCAGGGAGACACATTTGGAAACCTCTGTGACAATGTTGGAAGAAGGCCCTAAAACGACGAATTTGTGGTGGCAATCTTCTTCATGACTTTAAAAGAAAGCCGTGAAAGAGTGCTGAAACACCAAAAAGCAGATTTCCCTATGTCCTTGGATGCTACAGTATTCTCTCATCAGGATCCCTCTGGCATGTTTGCCCAGCAAAACCAGGATCTGTAAGATGTCCCTTGGATGTCATTCACATGACCTCTCTGTCCCTGCGAGCTGCTTGGTAAGGTCGGATCAGTGAACAGCTGCAGGTCTGACATCCACTCAGGACTGACCCAACCAGCAGCAGCTTCTGCCAGGCAGTGGTGTGACCACCACTGCCCCAGCAAAAGAAATTCTATAAATCTGGGCAACTTTGTACTTCTTAGGCACTTAATGCTGTGAGATGGAATAAGCAAATGATTTAAGGATTGAAGAATATACATGTTAATTTGAATAGAATGACAACTTTCTAAAAATATATGAAATAATATAAATATATATATGAATATGAATATATAGTCCAGTAGGAAAAGAATATGCAGATTGAGTTCCTACTGATTGAAAAGGATTGTCACCAACAAACTGAAGTCCTGGTAAGAAACCTCATGGTTCTTCAGAGTAGGTTTGAGATTAACTGTTTGAGTTTAGTGAACAAATACAAAACTTAGAATTCAGAAGTGCTTCCATTGCAGAAGCAGACACGCTGTGTCAAATGAAGGAAGACATCAGTATACCTGCCTGGACAAATCCTGAAGCCTATTCAAATAACAGTTCCCATTTTTGTTCTATTCTATATGAAAGTGTAGCTGGGTATTTAGTTGACAATGTTTTATTTTTTTTTCCCCTTATCTAATGCTTTCAATAGTTATATAAATATGTGTTTGACAATGCAGTCCTCAACGTTTCTAATGGCATTCTTTACAATGCTTAATACACTTTAGGGAATTCATCTAATAGAGTGCCACAGTAAAAATAACCAGAATAAATCCTTCTATGATGACAGAAACATAACCTTAAGCATACTAAGGTTTTCTGTCACAGAAATAAAGTTTAACAATTTTTCTGCTCATCATGCATTACAAAAGCTTCCTTATTCCATTTGCATTTTGTAGAAATTGAAAAAAAAAAAAATACAAAAACACCCAAACCAAACAAACTTAACTGGAACCTCTTCAGGCTTTTTCTTTGTAGAAAGTCACCAAAAGTAAATTATCTGGAACTCCATGCATTGCTGCTTTTTTAAAACAGTAACACTCTGAAATGTTTTTATCTTGTTTGTATCTAAACTTACCTGAAGTTCATTTCTTTAATTTAGTACAAATACCATATTGTTCTAAGTACTAGGAATCAGCCAACTCTGCATACATATTTGTTTTATAGATATTTTTCACAGTGTCACCACAGAATTCTGTATTTAACATATTTTATCATGTTGCATGCCAGCTATCATAACTTTGACGTTCATGATATTTATACGTCCTGAAATTCATGTCTGACACACACATGAATTCTATTCCAAAGCTTTAGGAGATAAGAATCTTTTACCTTCATCCACTATCCCTTTGACTGGATTTGTATTCATTTAAAAACCTAATTTAAAATACCTCTCATTCTTCAAAATAATGCATTTATGGCAACCTTCTGTATTTTCGTGGCTTCTTCTTTTTTCATCTCTTTTCATTCTTTGTCTTGGTTCTCTGTTTTATGTTTTTTGCTGTAACTGACCACAGCTAATTGCCACCTCTTACATTTCTCATACTGTTAGGAATAATATTTTTTTCATCCTTTCTATTTAAAAGTTGTGTTCTGCTAACACATCAAACACTTTTTTCTCTGAAAAACAGAATTCAAAACTGTTAATGACTTATCCTACTAACATTGGATAAATCGTAAAGTCACTGTTAATGACTAATCCTACTAATGACTCTGGAAGCACAGTCATGTTTGTGTTACTCATGGGCATCTGTAAGGATTAATACTTCTAATAATCCTGATCTTAAAAAATGATACTTTCATTGTAAGGCAGATAGGTAGCAGGGATAAGAGGGGAAGAAATTAGGACTGAGGAAAGGGATAAAACAGAGAGAGAAAAAAAATAATTCACAAAAAGCATATTATTTTTTTAAACTTCTAATTGAGATGAAACCATTTAGGCTTTTCAACACAAAAAAATATTTACTTTATTGGAGTGAGAGTTTTATATTACTAGCTCAGAATGACAGTTTGCTATACATCTTAGCATATTACCTTCGCTAATCTCCTCTCACTATTTCACTGAGGCTCTCAGTTAAAAACCAAAAGTTTTCTATTGTGCATTTTCAATAATGACTATTAAACATTTTCAGAAAGAAATATTCTAAAATTTGATTTATGGCACAACATATAAGGAGTTTTGTCTGGAAACAAGCAGACAAAATTCTTTATTTCTCATAGTTTCCTGTTTCTTCTACATGTATATATAAAGAGACACACAGCTACACATATTTGTACTACCCTGAGATTCAGAGCTCCTGCAAATCAATGTAGTAATATGTTAGAAAAAATATCTGCTGAAAACCACTGTAAATGAAAAAGAGAACATGATGTGTGAGCTTGGGAATATCTCTCCAGTAATATGAAAATGTCAGCCTCTAAGTATGTATTAAGCAATTTATGGACTAGGAAAGACAATATCAACTGCAATTGCACTTTCAGGTTTTTCACTACAGCTCTGCCAACATAAGCATATAATTGGGCAATACTTTCAGTGTAGACAGGGCCATAATATAAAACCAGTCATCTAACTTCATTTGCATATTGGTGCTGATGACACTCAAATCTGTTAAGCAGATGATAAACCTGTGTTTTACCATATCATAATATGCACTGAGTACTGCTGAGTAAAACAATGGATTTGCTCACATAATTTGATTGTTAGGACTAAAACAAATGGGAGTGCTTTAATCCTCACTTGTTTTTGTCAAAGTGATAAAATTTCTAAAGGCTCGGAACTATAATACACTTGATAATGGATATTCCTTGTTTCTTAGCTGATTTTTTTTTTCATTTGGTATATGTCAAATTAATATTTCTTAAAAAACATTATTTTTTAAAAAACTTCTTCAGAAATGAGAATATGTGTGTGATTTTCAGGACCACAAAAAAAAAAAAAGAAAAAAAAAAAGGATACATGTGAACACAATAATTTGTGGTCTATGCTTCTGATTTTTTTTTTCCAAAACCCCTCTTTAGAAAATGTTGAAGTGCAAATTGTGGCATTTGCTTGCAATTAACCTCAGCTGATTGTTTTGTATTTGGCTGACTTTCATAATTCTTTCCTTGCTTTAGGATCATTGTAAGACATAGAATAGCTGAGATGCCTTGCTAGGAAATAGAAAATTTGAATGAGTAACTATTAAGCTTAAAAGATGGTTGGCATTCAGCTGGTATTCTGGTGACTAGTGTCTTCTCCATTTGATGACAAAAAGAAAGGAAATTTTTTAAAAAGTAAGATAAAGAGTTAATAGCTCTCTATGTAGGACTGCATGCTGACTATTCTACACCTGGATAAAAGACCCTCACATCTGAAGCAAAGGAAGTCAGTTACACAGCCTTAAAAATGTTAAAGAGGGGTTAGAAAATCCGGAGCGCATGAAGTGGTGTTACTCAGCCTATGGCCAGGTAGCCCAGCACAGGCCACCAAACACCAAGGGAATCACTGCTAAAGACCACAGGACCTCTAAAGAGCCAGATGCCTTCCTTCATTCTTCA
The DNA here is from genome assembly GCA_036630365.1 of Acanthiza pusilla. Lineage (NCBI taxonomy): Eukaryota > Metazoa > Chordata > Aves > Passeriformes > Acanthizidae > Acanthiza > Acanthiza pusilla. Next base: position 4,524,507 of record JAXCHO010000095.1, read on the forward strand.
AAGGCTGCCAAATACAGGTAAAATAAAAAAATTTTAAAAAATCAAGAGGAGAACAAGCAAAATCCCCTTAACTCTGATCTTGTAAAGTTTTATAGGTTTATAAAACACTCATGTTGACATTATAGGCGACATTCAGACTTCCTCCAGTTGAATTTAGATGGGGCAATATTTATAGATTAATGCTTGACTAAAATTAATTACATGGTAGAGAGACTAGATTTTCTTAAATAAAGTATTTGATATGAAGTCTTACAAAGAAAGTAAAACTAAAATTGCTTTGAAAACTGTCACAGACTGGATAAGCTACAGCCTATGAAGTGACAACCACAGGTCAGAGACAGATGCAAGTGACTTTTCTGTTCTTTTATGTTTGGGCAACAGCATTCATGTCACAGCATATCAGGCTACAAATGAGTGCAAAACTAACTGAATACGCATGAATTTTTTATAAGTCGATGAAATATTTTCAATTAAAATTTGCAGTCCAGACATTCAGTTCCTGATCAAAATCAGACAAAAGTCAGCTGGAAGGACTCCCATTTTTTGGTTGACTGAACTAGAGAATGCAGCAGTTTCAGAAGACCAAAGAAGTTCAAGAAAACTCCTACACAATGCAGCTGCAAGGTTCAATTAATTGTCTTTGGATGTCAATACCAAACTATGGTTTGCAAACATTTAAAAACTCTATGTTCATACAGGCCTTTTAGAAGATACAATATGGAAAAACTGCAGTGATACACCAAGCTGAGTAAAATATCTGAATATTATCAAAACTATAACAAGTAACCATTTTAGTTTTATCTGATCACCAGAAGACACAGAGGTGTATGTACCTTCTCCACACATTATTGAAATTAATTATGATAAATTGTAGCAACTTATTCACTCACCTGCTTATCATCGTCCATCAAGAAAATCACTAATTCCAGAGGTCTTGAAGGAAGTTATGTAAGTACCAGTGCTAGATTCTGGTAAAGGACTTCAACTGTCAGAGAAATGATTTAGCATATGCTGGATGTCAAGCTTGTGGGGTTTTGTTACGTGTTTAAAACTCTTGGAAGCCATGGTACAAAACTAAGGACAACTTTGTCTATTAACCAGATGATAAGATTTATTTGTTTGCACATTTGTATGACAAATGCAGTGAGAATGTGTTAACAGAGCCACTGTTTTTCACAGCTCAGTCCAAAAACTGTCCCTAGGCACAACCTTACAGTTATTCTGCTGTTATTACTGCGTAAATACAGGAATTTATATGCTGGGATGTAAAAAAAAATAAACTCTGCATGCTCTTTTGAAGAATTTTTCTTCATTTCCCTGGAAAACATTCCCTACATTGTTACTTTAATAATCTGTGCTTGAGGGCCATATGAATAAATGAGTGCATTTAACAGCAATCCTTAAAAATTCTAAGTTCTTTTACCTTTCACAGCAAAATGATATTTATATATTTTATTTGTTCTGAATGTATACCATAGTTTTTATTGTTTCATCCTCTATCTTGTGTTTCTGTTAAGGTATGAAATACCCACAGGTGAGTGTTTTCCACCTGTATGAATGTCAACCATCCTTTAAGCATATTATCAAATTCTGGAATTCTTAGTACAAATTATGAAACTAAGCACTAAGTATTGGAAGATACTGACATTTTACCTACACCAAAATATGATTTCTTGTAATTGTTTCTTACGTATTTTATCAGCTCTTGTAAATTTCCCTTCATAGCCATTCATGTGGGAAAATTGGAAGCCTGGTGAAAGTAAGTTAGTAGGAATAAAACAGGTAGTGACAGAAAGGCAACAACATAGACGAAATATTTAAGTCATTGCTGTTCTTTGATTAGGTCACTGTAGATTAACCAAACCCAAGTAACTAAACAATCAATTACATGTTTGTTTTGTGGGTTCTGTTGTTACTTAGAAATTGTCTTTTCTTGAGCCTTGACTTCACCCGTCCGAACAGCTAGAGATTTCCCATGTTGGAGCCTTTTCCAGGTTCCCCTTCAGGGAGCCCCTCACTCCCAGCATTTTTTTCTTAGGTAGAGGATGATGACAATTATAGTAATAACTACTTATTTTCACTTTGTATTCCTATCATCTACTTCTGTATTGAGTTCTGGCAAAAATGCCAGCACAGAGCTCTTCAAAAACAGCAGCAGTGAGGTCTTTTAACCTCTGAAAGGCTACCTTAACGTCTTACAAAAACTTTTAAAGCAATACCAAAGTTTTTGTATTTCTCTCTAGTGGATATTTATAGGATTTTCCAAAGTGAAAATGTGTAACAGAAGTGTTTGTCATCTTCTGTGCTCTTCAGAAATGAAAAATAACTTCACAGTACAATTATAGTAGAAAAACTTGTTTTCCTCCCTGAATTAATAATTTGGCTTGTTTAGAATTACCACCCTTGATGGTCAGGTTCTAAAGAAGGTAGAACGGGAATATGCAAGTTTCAGAATGTGTTTGTACTCCCCATGCTTACTTACAAGCTTGAAATTTCATCACAATAATACTCAAAAAGACCCCTAATTTGAAAAAATAATAGATTGACAGTCTTTGCAGATGCAAAAGGTGCATCAGGGAATGCAACTCAACAGGAAATGAGCAGTTAAAAGGACAGGAAAATGGAGCAGGAGTCTGAAATAACGTTGGAAGATACAATTTTTGTTCAGGCTTTCATTAAGTCCCAGGTAGGGATTCGGCAGGCAGGTGAGGCTGCCTCATTGACAAACGACAACTCCCTCATAGCTCTTCATAGCTAAGATTTTTGTGTGGATAATGTCAAATAGACACCAGGAAGTGAATGTAAGCTGAAGAAAGGAGTAGAGGTTATACTAATAGCTGTCTTTCAAATACTTGACTGACTTTCCAAAAAGTCACAGGGGTTTTTTTTTTGCTATCAGGTTGTCTATGTAAGTTTGATAAGGCATCTAGCTAAATCTCCCTTTGCAGGTACATCTGTTTTAAACACGTAGGCTTCTGTGTAAATCCACAAGGCAGAAGAAAATAAGTTAATGTTGAAGACAACTTTGAAAATAGTGTGTTGTGTGGAAGTGTTCATATACTATAGAGTAGTGCAAAATTGAAATAATAATACGGTTTGACTAAGGTAAATTAAAAATAATAAAGCAGTTTCTCTTTCCTTCACTAGCTCAAATAAAATTCTGATCTGTTTGATACACTGCATATTTTCAACAAAGAGAAGAATTGATAAACATGTTGGGATAGATTTGACAGAAGACAAGTAGATATGTTTTATAAATCATGTAAGAATAACATTTTTTTCATTAAATCATATTTTCCATAACTTAATGCTTGACATAGAATAATTGTGAAGAGCTGCTTTTTTAATATGCATTCATTTCTCAAATAAGATATTCTTGTCATATGAAATAAAATTGTCTAGAACTCTTTCTGCATTAATAATGTTTTGAAACTCAACAGCAAGGGTTTCTGGTTTCTGCAACACTTATGTCAAGGAAGACAAAAAATGGTATTTCTACTGGAAGTGAGTTAGCTAGGAGTCATGCTGTCGAAACAAAACAAAAAAATGCAATCGCTTGTTTCAGCCATGAAGAACAGAAAAATACAGTGGTGAGACAAAATTACACTAGTCTAAAATTAGTGATTCCAGAAGGAAATCTCCATATCCCAATACTGATTTCCAAGTAATGGAATTTTGAATATGTAGGCCTTGAATTTACTGAAAGAACAATAAACCATGGTTGATCTGGCATCAGAAGTTCCTTAGCTCAGCTGACTCATACTCTTTCTCATTAAATTCTGTTTCTGTACACTCGTGTGAATTGATCTTGTTTGTATAAAGTTAGGGAAATGCCTTTGCTCACAAAAATGCATCCAATCAGCAACCAGAGAACAGCACAGGACTTATCATCTCACCATGTAAGCTCAGCTCTCCTACAGAAGGAGCACAGCAGCACTTTGCACTCTAGATGTATGCATGCAATCCTTCTCCCAAAACATGAAAATAGCACATATGCTAGAATTACATCATCATTCAGGAATGTTTTGTGAATATAGAACAAAAGTGACTATTAATCAATAATTTCTTTTTGTGATTGTGCTAGGCATGTTCTATATTTACACATAGAAAGCCAGCAACACATTTTTGGGTAGCAGTGGAATAAATGCAATCCCTATTGTATTGTGTAGCTGAAAACCGCAGAGAAATTATGAAATTTACCAGTGTCAGTTCTTGGCAGGTAGAGAAATAAACAGGTATTTTACTGAAAACCAATCAAAGAGTTTATATTGAAGCACTTGATTACACAAAATGCCTTCAGGTGATTTTTGATAATTGACCTATTACTATCTGAGCTTAAGAGTGTTGCTGCCGGCTGAGGTATATGAGGTAAAAAATATTCTTTTCTGTCTGAGTCTATCCCTACAATCATCAAATAAATATGGGCCACAGGCCCCAGCTCGTTCGTTATTTTTATGTGAATTAGGAGATGCGTACATAAACAAACCTGTACAAATGTGTCTGCTTCAAACTTGCTTGCTTGCAAACTCACCACCAAATGAAGATGTCTACAAAGCTATTGTGTGTATCTTCCCATCCAGCTGCTCCGGAAAGGTTAAGTGTAGAATTTTTTAGCACAATCTGAAGCATAATCTCCTAAGGGAAATTCTTTTTCACTTCAGGTGAGGTAACAACAAAAGTAGTTGACACAGGTTGTTCTCATTCCTGCTATATCCTGTTCAAAGATCACTGCCTTTCTATTCTACATTAGAAAGCAAACATTAACCACAAGATAAAATATGTTTTCCAACCACTGAATGTACACATTCCAACAGAAAGAGCAATTAGTATAATTTATGAGAGTGTTTAAGTAAGTATTTGTATTACCTGTATGCCAAACTCAGAAAACTGGGCTAAGAGAATGTTAGGACTGAAAATCCTGTCAAAATTCAAGCAATTTTTAAAGGACTTTAAATTTTTATTAGATTGCTAATGTTATAGAATATACGTTTGTTGAATTTCTAATCAGTGCAAATATCAGAAGTCCTCTGTGAGGTAGTGACGATGAAGGTAATACACTGAAGAACTGAATTCCACTTTACCTTTGCCAAGCAGTCACCTGCCAAGCTGGACAATGAGCCATCACTCAAAAAGTCCATGGTTAGCCACCCTGTGTTCCTCATTTTCCTGGCACCAGCTGAAAGATCTGTGATCTGAAATCCAGAGGTGTTGTAGCACGGAATAAGAACATTCTAAACACTTTATTCTCACTATATTCTCCAGACAGCTAAGTTATAAATTTATTATCATGGCCAATATTTCCAGCTATTTCAGGCTCTGAAACAGAACTGATTCTTATTCACCTTTCCACCTTCTTCACCTTTTATTGCTACACATTTATATTTGATTATAAAAATGCCTTCTTAATATTCATTAATTTTTTTTTTTAATTTTGTAAAACCAACTCAGTATCAGTAGAATGTAAAGCAGGAAACTGTCAAATATCTGCAGTGGTAAATATATAATTAGCAAACATAACTAAAATAGAATTAGCAAATATAATTAAAATATTTAGTAACAATATGTTTATTTGAAAAGTATCTACAAAGGATTTTCTCAACACCATTTTAAACACAAAGGAAAACGCAGTCTGTTTTTGACTAGTTGACATTTTAAACAAACATAGAAAGACAAAACAGAATGCTTGCTTAATAGAACCCCATTTAAACAAATGCATTTAAGTAATTTAAATCAATGGATGCTTCCCAGTAGTTTTCACTTGTACAGATTAAAAACAGAGGTTTTTCTGGAGAAATCAGATATTGGCATGTTAACTCAAGTGTCAAATGAAACAAAATTTTAAGTGTGTTGTTCCTATTGCCATCTCCACAACAGTGTTCTACTTTGATCTGTCAGGTAAAATGATACTCCACTCACTTAATGTAAATAAGTAATATATTTAACAACACAATGGTAGTTAGCTCTGTGGTAATTATTAATGAAAATACTGACATGATCTGATTAAAACATAAATCTTTATAATACTAGGGTAAGAATTCCTCTTGTCACAACATGTTTTAGAAAAGAACTAGAGCTCTATAAATGCTTTTATAAGATACCATTAGCTGAGTTTGTAGTTCATAATTTGTTTCCAGCCATGGGATGCATGCAAGAAATAAAGGTGTTTCTGTGTTCAGCCTTACTGAAATTCATTAATGCTCAAACGGCCTGGCCGTGAAAGTAATTAATTAAAATATCATAAAAACTTAATGGCAGCAAAATAATTTTACTGCACATTAATTCCAGTATTTTTTATAAAAGGATATTTAAACTACTTGCTTTTACTGACTTTAATACTGATATTGCCTAGAGCTTATGAGCATAATTGGTAGTTCTGTCAATTTGCCTGTTGAGAGGATTTTACAGTAAATAGCAAGGAGAAAACTGTTGCATGTGGCTACTTCTCAGAGCTTTATCTCTGTCATTGATAATTCTTACCATTTAAGGATACACGATTCTATGAATTGCTGTATTTATATTTTGTTTCCATATTCAGTCACAATAGTTGCTTTCTCCTCTCTCTGCTTCTCTTTTCCCTTATACTGCTTGCTCTCAGTTTGCAGGTACTCCAACATTTAGAGGTCTGGTAACTTTACCTTTCTTTGCTTCTCCTGGTGTTGCCATTCTCCTGATGAAGATAAAAGCACTTCACGTAAACAGTTTAATTTGTCTTTGATGTACTGGAGTTTCATTAACTCAATTACAATTTCATGATCAAATCACTTGTTCTTGTCCAAATATTTGCTGGATATTGATTTGTTTGCCTTCAAACCTTTCACAGTTTGAAGTTTATCTCTAAATTAACTTCTACTTCATTTTTTCCACAGCTGTCACATAGTTCTGTTACTTTCATATTAGGTCAGTTGGATACTATATGGTTTAATCAAGATGTAAAGTAGAGGAGAAAGTGCAAGCATAGCAGGACTGAGCAGTGAAGACAAACCACTCTCACATAAGGGTAAGAGCTTTGGAGGTACAGGATAGAAATAGGTATAAATGCCCAGGAGGGATATGGGAAAGAACTGCAAAGTCATGAGGTTTCAATTTTTGAAACAACTATATCTGCCTTTTGCCTTGGAATAGTAACCTGTAACAAGTGCTACCTTGTGGGCAGTTGTTTAGATCTGATCACTGTGGCTGATGTGCGACTTCAAAGAGGCATGAAGACCGTGAATAACATATTGCAGGGCAAAGCTGGTGTAGATCACAAGACTTGGATGTGGTAAAACAAGCTGCCCATCTCTCAAATTGTACAGGATAGAAAAGTGTTCTGCTTTAATCAGAATGCGATATTGGCTTTAAATTGTACTGGCATTGTTGTACCATCCTAGGTGACCTGGGTTTGAAGTCTGTGTCTGTTTAAATATTATGAAAATTAATATCAGTGATTTGTAGAGAACATTTTGTGTAGTTGGAAGAAATACGTCAGTTAATCAGGAAATTAGACAGGAAAAAGGCTCAAATTACCCTTATAACAGCCAGTCAGAATCACTGGAGAAAAGATACTACTTTATATTCAAACCCATTAGCCAAATGATGTTGAGAAAAAATACTGAAACTTGAGATGCCAATCACAATTCAAACAAGGTCTAACAGATGAGATGGCTAAGTAAAGACTTGTTCTAACTAAAGAGGTATATATTCATACAACTGGATACAAAAAATTAATATTTTTCTATTTCCAAGGCCTGTGTTATATTTGTGTGGAGGAAAGGTGCAAGATAAGGAGGGTCCTTCAGGCAAGAATAAGTTGGTCTTGTGTAACAAGGGGTAATTAATTGGAAGCTGTTGCTTATGCTCCGCCACACATTCGTTTTCACACTGTTTTTGAGAAATTCTTTTTTTTCATCACCATTTTTTTTTGTTTGGGTGAGGAAACTGGGCAAAAAAAAGAAGCACCTAAAAATTGTTTATATAATGTTGTGTATTTTTGTTAGACTGGTGAAGGAAGTTGCTTATCTACCTCAAAGCTTATAGACAGCTAAGCTTTTCTGGGTGCAGCAGTTCTCTATCTGTCCGGTAGAACAAAAAAGCATTTTATGACTTTATAATGACAGAATTAAGTGTTTACATTTAATTCTCCACAGTAAATATTGTTGGTTTTGGTTTTGGATCTTTTTGTTTGTTTCTTTCTTTCTTTGCTTTGTTTTGAGTTTGGTGTCGGTTTTGGGGGAGTATTTGTTGGGGTTTTTTTTTTGTTTTGTGGGGGTCTTTGGGAGGTTGGGGTTTTTTGACTGATTTGTTTGGATTTTTTAATTTAATAAGGTGTTAGCTGAGAGCAATGACAGTTATTAACACTTTATCATTCTTTTACTTCCGTGCATCCTCCAGTTCCCTGCAGGTGTGACAGCTGTATAGCTGGGTGAGAGTCTCACTGCATTGCACCAGCCCAGCACTCCCGTGCACCCACCATGTGCAACAGCAAATCAGTTGTCCATGGATCAGTGGTCCCTCAGGTGTGCAACAGCAAATCAGTTGTCCATGGATCAGTGGTCCCTCAGGTGTACAACAGCAAATCAGTGTCCATGGATTAATCAGATATCACTTTCTCAGGACCAGACTTTTACCTGGTAGAAAGCACTGTTACATTAAATGTGATTTTCATAGGCGGGAGAGAAGGGGGATTTCTTTGGGAAACTTAGCGTATTAAACCACTGCAATTGAAAATACAGGCCAAATTGGCAGCAGAAGTACTGCTAAGCGAACATGGTTATTTATTTTCCTATTTGAAGTCTATGTTGGAACAACATACCCTTCACAATTTATTATTTTATCCAGCATCAATCAAACATTCAGCTAACTGAACCAGGTAGTGAGACATGTTTGCTGTAGTAGATATGTGTTTGGGACAAGTAGTTTCAAAGTCACAAAAAGTTCAGACAGTTCTAAATGTTTCATTACTGTATTAAATTCTATATTTTGCCCAGTTCAACAATTTTTTCAAGTATAGATCCTTCCTCAAAGAGACAACTTAGACTGTTTGATAAAATACAGTGGAAGGAGAAAAAGCTAATCATGGCTATCTCCTGAAGAGACAAATTTGCTTTTTTCAGGCAGAGGGAACTCATGTCCAATTTATTCTCATATTGCAATTGGTTTTGTAAAAAGAGGAAAAATACATAGCTGAAAATAAATGGTAACAAAATCTTTTATGTTAAAAATAGTATCATTAAGGTAGTTTAGGTAAGTCATTATTAAACTGATACTGTACTGATCTTACCTAGGATTTGCATAGTATATTTGAAAATAGTTATAAGCCAAGATGCTACTGGAGAAGAAAGCCTTCTCCCTGTTTCTCTCATTGGAGCAAGTTGCTGCTGAGATATTAGATGTAGAGCAACCCAATTGAAATGCTGAGTTATTTTGCAAGATCTGGTGTGCCTGTAACTGTTTAAGAATACACAGTGTACTGTAGTGAAATTATATACAGCCATATTTTGTAAAGCATGGCCCTTGCTTGAAAACCTGCCAATGTAGTAATAACAAAATGAAACCTTCCTAAATAATAAATAATCTCTGAAGATACAAGGGTGGAGCTTCGTAGTTAATTCCTAGCCTGAAAACAAAATTTTTCAATATTGTTTCTTTTTCTTCTCAGTCCCAAAATTATGGGAGACATATTACTTAAACACACCAATTTATTTTGTTTTTTCAAGGACAAAGGCTATTCTTACAAGTAATGTTAAAGGTTTGACAGACTTCATATATTGTGAACTTCAGTGGCTGGGATTGGAGGATCATGTCTTATGCCTCTAGATTTTTTATTACATTTTCAAAGCAGTGATCTAGGTTCTTAAGCTATGTGGTTTAGCTACTGTGTTGTTACTTACTCCTGCAAGGTCATAGAGAATAGTATGCAATGTTAAATTTCACACAGCACATGCTGAAATGTCAAGGCTATTGAAATTGTTTTAATATAGTGTTTCCGAAATTTCCATTTCAAAGACAAATGCAGCAAACAATAGAAAATCTTCCTGGAAATAGCAGAGTTTTAAAAAACCTATGACTCTTTATCTTTTGTATGGTAGGATAAAAGCATAGCATGGATGTACTTCCCCATCTTCCTAATTTTCTTGCTTTCTAGAAATTATGGTGAGGATAAAACTTTTAAACATTATTCTTTAGCTTGAATGCATTCAACACAGTACCCATCAATATCAATTTGAAAAAGGTCATGTCTAGATCTGTTTTGACTAAAGCATGCATAATCTTATAAAGGACTGTTAGAACAGGGGATAAAAATTTGCAAGCTCTTTTTTAAAATTTTCTTTCCCCAATTTAACATGACTTGTGATGTTAGTGGTTAGTGAATCCTCTATACGCTGAATACTGCACATGAAATTTTATATCACATTATACTGGATGAAACAAGGTAAAGGATACAAAATATACCCCAGGTTTTGGGGACTGTAAAACCCAGATTTATGTCCTTGGCACTAGTACATGCAAATTTACTAGGGACTGATATCAACGTGTACTTGAGAAAACTTTAGGTTCTAGGGTGTTGATTTAAGGAATTTTCTGGCTTATTTCATGACCTCAGTTTAGAATTCTCCCTACCCAAAAACACTTACAAAATCCCAAATGTCCCCAGTGGTTTGGCAAAAAATAATTGATGAAATGACTAGGACATTGTGCTCTTCTCAGTAGTCTATTTCCTCTCCTTTTGCTGATGTCACACTGAGGTGTCAATTAAAGATGATATGTGCAAATCTTTTAGGTTTATAATGAGATAAGAGAAAAGGTTGCAAAACACGAGGTCATAGCTTCACAATTAAGGATGAAATAAATGAAGATGATTTATGGAGGAAAATCAGGGAACATAGAAATGGAATGCCCTGATTAATTCATTCATTTGAGCACATCCTGCTCAGACGCAGCAGAGCAGCCCCTCTGCAGAGTTGTACAATACAATTTTATGCACATTACCTGACATACGACAAATTGTTTTACAGGAAAGGAATGGAGCTCATTCTGAGTTGGAGACATACACTTAACAACAGACAACTGTTAAAGATTCACCCCTGAGTTAGCTAAGGTACTCACATGAGGAAAAAGACAGAGAGAACACAATACCCACCCTCCAAAGGATATTGTCCAAGGGATAGTTATCAAGCAGTCATTCTTACACACTCCCTCACCCCCTGAAATGCAGAAAAGGAATGTGGGTGAGAAATGCCACCCAATAATCAGAAACTGGAGAAAATAAGTGGGATCAAGAAAAGGAGACAAATGTCTTTCTCCTACAATCCAAGAGAACTTGGTTAAATAAGACTGTTTCAACTGATCCCTGTTTACTTTCAGTCAGGTAGATGAGTTGACATGGCCTACTCCACACCCACTAATTCTTATTCTTCACAAAGACTTGTACAGAAGAAAGAAATCTAGCTCAGATTTGGCTAGTCAAAGCCTTCTCTGAAGAACTGAGGTAGAATCCTAAATTGCTCTGGGAGAGGGACACTCTAAGGTCACCTAGTTCAAAACTCTGCAATGAGCAACATTCAGCATATTCAAATAGCTCAGGCTGCTCAGAGCCCTGTCCAACGTGACCTTGAAAATTTGCAGGGATGGGTCATATCTGGCCCACATGATAGGCCATATCATAAGGCTGAATCTATCTTCTTTTAGTTTAAAACCACTAAACCTTGCGTTATTTCTTTAGGGCCTGCTTAAAAATCTGTCCCCATCCTTCTTATACATGTCTTTTAAGTATTGAAGCGCCACAATGAAATCTCCCCAGGGCCTTCTGTTCTCCAGGGTGAACAGCTTCAACACTTTCAGCCTTTGCTCATAGGAGAGGTGGTGCAGCCCTCTGATCGTATTTTGTGTTCTTCACCTAGACATGCTCCAATGCCATCCCAGTGCTGAGGACTCCAGACTGGATGCAGCACTGCAGGTGAGGTCTCACCAAGAGCGAGTGGAGGAGCAGAATCCCCTCCTTGCCCTGCTGTCCACACTGCTTTGGGTGCTGCCCAGGACACGTTTGACTTTCTGGGTGGTGAGCACACATTGTTGGGTTTTGTCCAGCCCCTCCTTCACCAACACCCCCACATCCTTCTCAGCAGAGCTGCTCCCAGTCTGTTCATCCCACAGCATTGTCCCCATATATACTGGGGGTTCATTAAGTTACATTAAATGATTAAATTAGATGCCCTAACAGTCGCAAAGTCTCTGCAGGCGCTCCAAAAAGAGTTTTGCATCTTTTCTCCATAGGGAGAGCGAAACTAGAGAGAACTAATTTCCTGCAGATGTTGCTCTAGTACAATTTAAACACTAGCTGACCAGGGTGGGAAGTGGACCCTGAAAACTTTCTCTGTGCCTTGTGCTTGAACCCACATTTCACCTGGGATTCTCTGAAGCATTTTCTCCCTGACTATTGACAGGCTGTTCACATACCAACAAAAATCAGATTTGTCTTCGGCAAACAATACAGGTAAACACTAGATTCAGTCAAAATTTTTAGCTTGTCTGGTTGAGGAAACTGATGAAAACAAAAATGCTTTTGGGTGCATAACTTCTTCACACCACAAAATTTCTTATTCATCTGATCCAAGGAAAACTATTTCCCCTCTGGGTAAATTTTGCCTTGCTGACTTCTTCAGGCCATGTTTCCTGCAACAATATAATTAACCAAGAGCCAAACCCTGCAACCTCTGGGTAAAAAAACCTGACTCAAAACTACATGACTTTAAATTTATACCAATCTCAGTTATCACGGATGCTTTACAAATTCTCTATTGTCTTTCTGTTTAGGCGGTGGAGGTAGAAGTATGAATTAAGAGGCTTGGACAATCCTTTTCTCCCTCTTCATCTCAAGCATGTTTTGTGGGATGTATCCTCATTTTTTAATTTTGTTTGAGTAAACAGTGGGCTCCAAGACATGTTTTATTGCCAGTTGAAGACTTCACCATCCTACATATAAACATATCAATCAACTTTTAGTTTAAATTCTACATGAAGTCATAATTATTCATTAGTCCTAGAACTTCCCAATCAGTTTAATAATTCCTTAATGGAAGTGAGTGAAATGATGGATGCTTGTCAGTGGTGGGATCCCTAGAAAAGATCTACAGAAACCACCCTAACCCCTACTAAGGAAATGCAAGCTGATATGACTTAAGAAAATGAAAATCCAAATTAATAATAATTTATATTAAAACATCTGCATAGTAATATCTACATCTGTAAATAAATATATGTGTATATACATATATAGACATGTATGCATGTGTGTAGGCATGTATACCTCTGTGCCTTTATATATACATTTATTTTATATGTACATCCTAATGTAGCCCAGATATTTCGGCTTTTCCTCATAAAACTTGGTTCTTCTATTCAATAGCAGTCAAGGAAGGAAAGGTTTTCAGAGAGGTTTTTAATCCTGAAGCCAAACCTTTTTTCTCCTTCCTCCAGCTCTTCTACCATAGATAACAAGACATGTACATGTCTTTAAGAACTCTCCAGGTAGCTGAAAGTCAGAGCTTTCAAGCTGCTCCCTTCGTGTCCTAGAGTTGGTGTGTGACTTTTCCCGTCTCTCTTGTCACCTGAACACCAATTTTGCTTTTTTGTTCTGATGAATTTCAACCACTTATGAATAGGATTTTGCCCTTCTGGGATCTTCTCAATTACCCCTCCCTCCCTCTGCCCCTCCCATTTTATAGCAAACCTCACTGCAGTATTTGAAGCCATTGACACACTGTTTCAGCACATATTCACTTCTCTGCGCAGAAAATCCCTTTGGGTCAAGAGTAAGACCCACTGTTTCTTTTTCATACCAAAGAGAATTCTTAAACTCTGCAGCAACTCTGCAATTTCTAAAGCAAGGGCATATGAAAAAATTGTTCACTACTTTCTGTGGAAAGTCAAAATGTGAAAGAATGGGACTCTTGGATGTTCTGAATGCAGTTTTTCCTACATGTTTTAAAACTGTTCATACATAATAAAGCAGAATACAAGATGCATGTATTCACCATTATTCCAAAGGAACTTCTATTTTTACAAGGCTGAGATGAAACACAGGAATTTAGAGTTTGCAGTAGATGACCATGGGAAGTTATTACCATTTTAGTTTTTATATTATTGTTTTCTTTTTGTGATTGACTCTAGAATAAAACTTCTGTCTCTGTTGTACTCACAATTTATGATTTACAAATACATGTCAGGAGAAGAATAGCAACAAAATGTTTGTTGTTACTAATAATAAACTATAGTATCTGGTTTATATGCATCACATATGCATCACTATATGAAATATAAAATTACAAGGATAAAGTTTCTTGGATTTCCCTCTCTTCATATTTAAGGGGATAGTAAACTCTGCATCAAACTGTGAAATCTTTACTTGTAATTACTGAAGCAAATAGCACTGTCAAAACCAGTGCAGTCACTCTCATGAGTGATGACTTACTGAATCTAGTTCATAAATAATTGACATCTACCACCTTGAAGCTTCTCTCTGTGTTTGGTAAAAATTGTCACATTTGAGGCAAAATAAATGGGGGATAGGAATGTTTTTGGCAAAGATGATGAAGCCCTTCACAAGTCAGGACAGCTACCACTGGCTCATGCTGTGGAATTCTGAGGAAGGACAGACAGGATTTAGGGGAGTTTTTTGCATTTTGATCCATTTCTACCCTACATAAAGAAAATAACATTTTTTCCTCATTCTAACTTTGCTTTCAAAGGCATTGGCTAACATTTTTAATCTGATATTCTTAGCACACCTTGAACTCTAGCCAATTGTTTGACAAAGGAATAAAGGCACCATATCACTACAGCAGTTAGCATTCCTTCTCCTATTACACAAGAGAGAACCTTCAGCTAAGCAAAGATTTCCAAGATATTTGTATGATCTACAGATTATTGATCCAGACACATGGGGCTTCTTGAGATACAAAGCACCATACAAGCTAATAAGAGCAAAATGGTTCACCAAATAAATGGGTTTTGACTGATTTTTCTGATCTTGTAACTCATAAACAATATGAGATTAGGACCTAGAAATTCTGAATTAGTTCCTATTATATTCAGTGAACTCTAGATCATCAATAGCACTTCCAGTCTTCTGCTTGCAAGCATAGGTTAAGGACACTTTCTTTGAGCTCTGCCTAGTGCTGTTGAAAATCTTACCTGCGAAATGAAATACCGCTAAATAAATTTAACTCCAACAATAGGTGTATCTTTAATTTCTATGAGTTTTGCAACCTAACATGATTTTGCAGATGAATAAATAGCTTCCTATCAGAATAAATATTTTCAGTATTAGAAATATTTGCATCTTTTGCATTAGACTTCTCACTGAAGGATTATTTTCCAGGAATCATGAAACAGAGGTTTAGAGAATATACAATGTCTATTGTGAATTAAATAGGTGGGAAAGGACCTAACATTCGACTGAAACTCAGGAGTCATTCTCTGTTGAGCTAGAAGATGAGCATCAAAATGAAAGCTCAAGAATGCTCCTCCTGTTCTTACCAGAGACGATCTCGGTGTTTCCTTTAGTTTGTCCACATCTCTGATTAGAGGGCCAGCAGGAGAGTTATTGGCTAACAGCAAAGGAAATAGAAATATTATAACTGTTGTTTTACATGCAATAGTCAATTTGAAATACTGCATTTCAGATCCCCACACTGAGCTTTCAATTTCTATGCCCACTGTATCTGACAATAAGGATATCTGTAAGCCTATAAAGAAGGAAGGAAGGAAGGAAGGAAGGAAGGAAGGAAGGAAGGAAGGAAGGAAGGAAGGAAGGAAGGAAGGAAGGAAGGAAGGAATGGTGCGGAAGGAAGGAAGGAAGGAAGGAAGGAAGGAAGGAAGGAAGGAAGGAAGGAAGGAAGGAAGGAAGGAATGGTGCGGAAGGAAGGAAGGAAGGAAGGAAGGAAGGAAGGAAGGAAGGAAGGAAGGAAGGAAGGAAGGAAGGAAGGAAGGAAGGAAGGAAGGAAGGAAGGAAGGAAGGAAGGAAGGAAGGAAGGAAGGAAGGAATGGTGCGGAAGGAAGGAAGGAAGGAAGGAAGGAAGGAAGGAAGGAAGGAAGGAATGGTGCGGAAGGAAGGAAGGAAGGAAGGAAGGAAGGAAGGAATGGTGCGGAAGGAAGGAAGGAAGGAAGGAAGGAAGGAAGGAAGGAAGGAAGGAAGGAAGGAAGGAAGGAAGGAAGGAAGGAAGGAAGGAAGGAAGGAAGGAAGGAAGGAAGGAAGGAAGGAAGGAAGGAAGGAAGGAAGGAAGGAAGGAAGGAAGGAAGGAAGGAAGGAATGGTGCGGAAGGAAGGAAGGAAGGAAGGAAGGAAGGAAGGAAGGAAGGAAGGAAGGAAGGAAGGAAGGAAGGAAGGAAGGAAGGAAGGAAGGAAGGAAGGAAGGAAGGAAGGAAGGAAGGAATGGTGCGGAAGGAAGGAAGGAAGGAAGGAAGGAAGGAAGGAAGGAAGGAAGGAAGGAAGGAAGGAAGGAAGGAAGGAAGGAAGGAAGGATTCATGCAAACAATTTGAAAGTACAGGGGTACAAAGATGAAGGCTTTTATGAACTTTTTTTTAAAACTCTGAGAAATTGATAGGCTTTTTATTTATCAAGCAGAAAATGTTCTTGCCTATTTGATGTATTAGTCTTATTGTGTCTGTGCTTTCTTTCCAAATAATCTCCTAATGAAATTAATAAATGTTCAAAGCTGTCTCATCAAAATACCACATTTTAAACACTGTTGTTTAAATTGCAAAAGCAAGAAACAAAATTTGGGGGAAAGGCCAGCTGTGAAATATGGCTATAAACTTAATTTGGCTCCTTTCTGACTATATAAAAATTCATACATTAATTTTGTGATCCCTTGCCCTGTCCCACAGTTTTGAACTTCCTAGCATGAAGAGGTTTTTATTGTAGAAAAGAACTTAGTTCCTTGAAATTGTTTCCATATCATAATTTTAGGAAGAATATTTAAGATTTTTATCCTTATCTGCAGCTTTCCAAGAAAATATTTGGAAACAGATTAACACTTTCATCTATGCACATTAAAACATACTTTTGTTTGTAGGAGGATTTGAAAAAATATTTAAATATTTTCAATGTTTTAAAAATTTAAATGCTCTTACGGGCTTTACATGTACAAGATGACAAGTGTTCACGTCTCTGCTGGGGAAAAACTCTTGATGCCATCATCTGAACAGATATTTATTGATTACAGCAAATAAGTTGGGATGAATTTAGTGTTGTTTGCTCTGATGAATTTGAGAAAATCGTATTTTGAAATAACATGGTAATTGATAGATAATCGTTCATGTAAATTTCTGTACAGGCTAAAATGTTCAGTGTTAAGTGACATATTTATTTGCAGCAAACTTGTCTTTACAAATAATTGCCAAGACTTTTAAAAAATGACGTAAATGTCATGCATGAACATGACACTGCCTTTGAGTAAACCGTAAGGTTTCTGTAGTCAGTACATTTTGACATGGAAAGCTCAGCTGAAGCTGGCTAGTGCAATTTATTTAACAGTATTCAATTTCTTTTCCTGTGTGTGCTCTGTTTTCTCAGTCTGGTGAATACATTTGAATAATATGTTTCTGAGATAGTTTGGTAGAATCTAAATTTATTTTATAAAATGAAGACATGTCTGGATGCTTAGATCACCTAGGCATCAAAGTATAGTGAAACAATAGGATTAAGATGAAACTAATTTTTCCCAGATTTCAAGATGCATAACAGGACACTAGTGGTTCCAATCAAAGTTAATTAGGGATTTGAATTTTTCTTGAATGAGCTCAGAATTCAGTTTATAAATGTAAATGTTGTACAAGCGAACAGTATTGCATCTGTAGAGACAGTTCTTCAATACCTTCTTCTTTTAACCTGTCGGTCATATTTTTAAAAAAGGAACAACAAATAACAAACTGTCTTTTAAAGGAACAATTTAAACTATTTTTTCCTGATAACAGTGTTCAAAATAGAATATCAGGATCAGAATATCAAAGCCACACAAAAACAAAAGATATAATATAATAGAAATGTTTATTTCTCTTCAAGCCCCAACAGCTCTATGACTTTTCTGAAGATTAGTCACATGGAAAAACTATTTTAAGAGAGTGTTTTTGTTTTCTTCTAAATTTTCTCCTTGAAACAAGAGATAATGGTTTTAAAAAGTCTACTATTTATGCCAGCCAGAGCTATCAAATGTTCATCAAGAGTTTTAGGTTATCATCTGTGACCTCGTTTTCTATGTACTGTCTTTGAAAGGATGATGTAAAATTCAAAATACACACTTAATAATAATCATTATTTTAATAGTGGTCAGTGGTTGTATACAGCACACTTTTGTATCTAGCTTATTTTGCAAAGAGCTTCCTACTCATCTACTGTAATTACACTATAACATTACCTTGGCACTGTGAGTAGAGTGATTGGGGCAAGGTATTTCAACTGTTTGCATGTTGCATGGTTTAAGAAAGCACATCTGTAAATATTTTCATCTTCTCTAAATCAAGAATAAAGTGTGACTTCAAGTCTGCAGATTCACATGTGAGTTCTTTAAGCATGGTATTGGAGAGTTAGATTCAAATTTGAAGCACCAATAACTTTTATTTATTTAGCATTTAACTTAACAGAGTTGATGAAGAATAAGGCAAAGAGGTCCTTTAATAAGTTTAAAACTTTTTGGTGTTGTTTTAGACTTGACAGGAAAATGTTTGTCTGAGAACCCTGATAATGAAGTTCCTTTCAGCATTGATATTTGCAGTCCCTGTTCTATTATTTATGTGATAACTCACAAGATAATTATTCATCACAAAATCCCTATTAATTCTTAACACTTGGCGCTGTGGGTACAATAAACGTGGTGTATCTATTAAGCTGATTTTAAATCCATGCAAGAGTAATGAAGAGAGCATTTAATAACAATAAGTAGGTTAGGAATAGCATTTACTCGTCAGAAGGACTTCCATCATCTCAAGTTGTTATAAGCTGTGAAAAAGAAGAGATGGAACTGGATGTAGGATTTCAAGTCTGGGTGAATTCCATTGACTTTAATGGTCCCCTGGGCCAAATCAATTTTTAGTGAGGTAAGAGCAAATGAAAAAGGTCCAGAGCACTATAAAAGTTGCCCCAGTAGAGATTACATACTAGCTGTCATTTACCTGGAGGTGATTGTGCTGTAGAGACAAGCAATTGGTTTTGCACGTCCCATTTCTCTCCTCTTTCTCATGAGTGTTTTGGGACAGAATGCTTTGCTTTGCTTCTGTTGACAGCCTGCCTTTATTTTTGTTTGATGATAATAATAATGTTTTTCAATTTAATTAGTTCAAGTGAAGCCCTTAAAAATACAGAGTTTTGTGTGTTCATGCCAGAATGGGACACACAACTATCTCTTCCTCAAAACCTCTTTTTCAAGATGTCATTCTTCTGTTCTCTGATGTGGATCTGAAAACCCATTCTGAAACTCTTCGGGAAGTAATTTTGAACTAGATGCTATGGAACAAATAAGCCTATGGACCAAACCAGCCCACGGACCATAAGATTCTATGAAAAACATTTAGTGGTTTCAGGGTTACAGTGATAACACTGAGTTGATGGGAGATCTTAAACACCTCTTTTCCAACCTTGTTGATTCTATGATTCTACATCTATAAACACAGCCATCTGTCCTAACAAGGTGTTTCCCCATTTTTACATGACACTCACATCTCTTCCAATAGTTGATTGTTGAATATTCTACCAGAATAATTTTATAACCACATTTGATACACATACGGATGATTACTTAGTTCAAATATTTTAAAATTTGCTGCTATAAAGCTGGCTTTTTTTAAAAGTTGCAATCCTTTGTTTATTTAATTTTTTCCTTTCTCAGCAGATACGCCAATTTGGTTGGTCAAGGTTTGTTACAATTACCATGTTCCTGTAAAAAAATTAGTATTTAGTATTTCCTGCTGTATTGCCCTCACAAACCAGGAAATGCAACACAATAGGATATCAGTCATACTCAAATTATGTTAAATACATCAAAACAAAATAACCCCCGTGCAACTGATGTACTGTTTCTTCCAAATGCAAATACAAAAATTTTTCAGCAAGACAAATATCTAGAGTAGAATTCTGCTATTGCCTGCGGCCTGGTGAGCTTGAATTTTTGCATCTGTGTCATCCCAGACTAAAAGTTGTTCTCTGAAGCGCTAAATCACAATGTGGCCTCTTACTCCTGCACCCTATACAGTGACCATCGCTCAACACTGGCATCAAATGACTCCTTCAATACCAAAGAAAACATTCCCTGATCTTTCCACCTGCTTTGTCCTCATGGAGCAGGTAGATCAACATCTCAGAGTGGCAGGATGAAACTGTTTATCTTCCCTCATCCCGCTCCTTTTCTGGCCCAGGTGGCCTCTGCCAAAAATGTATGCTGAAATTTTCATTATGTGGATGAGCTTCCAAATGTTTAGAGAGCTGCACTGCCTGCAGGGAATACATGTGTCTTTTTTTACATCCTTTCTTTGAGCTTCACACAACTCTTCCTGCTACGTTGCCTTCTGCTTGCCCCCAGTGGCAGGTCCTGTGAAATGTGGAATGGTCTTACAGGACACATACTGGAAACATAAAATGTGTCCCTCTTCAGTACATCATCTTCTCAGAACTGTGTTCTCCTGTCAGAAATTTGAGTTTGTCAGTTCTGTTTGCCCAATGTTAAAAACCTACTTATCATCTTCATGGTTTAAAAATCCCTGTGTGTAAAAGAGTTTATTTCCTCGACCCTGGCAGTCTAATTTCTCCTCATAATACGAGTGTGTCATGAAAGGAAAGATACTGATTTCTGTACTTATTTTTAAATGGAATTTTCAGAATGTTTTTTTTAGTAATTTTTATTTTAGCACAAATATTTGCGATCCGTTGAAATGTCCTGCCTTCAGAAATGAATGAACTGCCATCCTTGGTTCTTTTTACTATGGAAACTCTAAAGCACCATCTTTTCCCAGACCTGTTATTTTGTCATTTCCCCCTCTTGAAATCTAGCGTTTCAAATGCTCCTTTGATCTTCTTACATCTTAGTCCTGGGGAAAAAAAAAAAAGAAAAAAAAAGGAAAAAAAAAAAAGCCAATGTTCAGGTGATTGAAATTTTCATTTGCATTTTAATAGTCTCTTTTCTAGTGGGTCTGCTTATGTATTCCTGAAGAGGTACAAAATAGAGCAATTGTTTTTCAAATGTATCCATTAAAACAAAAAATATGTAATAATAATTGAAATTTGTTGCTGTATGATTTTATAGGCAGACTTCACATCCTCTCCATGCCAAGTTTACTCTTATTTTATAACTGCTAATGAATTATATATACCAAGAATAAGATTATTTTATAATGTCTCCTTTCTTCCTGAAATGATACGATAACTTTGCAGAAACATTTTTCATTTTATGAGTTCTTCACAAACAAATTTAAACTGATTGTGCTTGATTATTCATAATCTTTTTGTTTGCAATCTCTTGATCAGTTAAGTACGATGAAAGTGTTTCCACCTCTTCATGTGTTGACAAAACATTTTATGAACAGGAAATAAGCACTTGTGCAATCAATTGGAAAGCTGCATTATTTTTTCTTTCTTGGAGATGCCATTTTTTTTACATGTGGCCATTCAAATCTTGAGAGGAGTTACCAGATGGCAAATTTGCACCAGAACTCATCCTACAGAAAAAGCTGTGAATAGAGATGGGTGGAAAAAAGGGAATGGAAAACTTTAGAAACTGAATAGTTTTTAATACTAATTACTGAGCCTTTGCTGTTGATTTCCCTGTACACGTTGTATTAAGAGTTATCTACTGAGGGAAGTTACTCCATGGTAAACTGGGGTGCAAATTTACAGTACATTGGTTACTCTGCATTAACTCCCTGTGAGGAAACAGCATGAGGCAACTTGTTTTACCTTAAAAGTGCCTTGCTTAAAGGTGCTCTTTGTATGGAGGAGTTAGTGGACTGTAAATTCTAACCCAAGCTTATTAACATTAAACTGTCTGAATAGATAAAGCCTTATTTGTCTGACATTAATTTCCAAGCACCTCTGTGCTAAAGACTTGTCATTGTTGGTCTTCTACAGTCACAAACTCCTTGAGTTCATGGCTATGCTTATACAGCAGCTGATGTATCCACTGACTATCGATGGCCATCCTTCCTCACAGTGATTCTCACTTGTTATGAAAGATCAAGGGTTAGTCTCATACATAAAAGAAATATTATAAGTGCTACAATTTTGGATGTGCTTGTTCAGACACAGCAAGAACTTGGTACCAGCACTCGTGATGTTATCTACCTGGAAGTTTGAGAGCTATCTGAGTTACAAACTGAGTACCCAAACTCCTTCAAGTTGAGAAAGTTGGCATTACAGCTTGTGCCTGTCTCAAAATGTAGATCATGAAGAGCACCCATACACTCCTGAAGAGGCATGATTGTGATAATTGTCGGTGATTGTCTTCCATTGTTTCTAAAGGAGATTTGGAGTCTCAGTAGAGAGGAATGAGACAGGAATTGAGAATGATTGGGTAACATTTGCCCCTGATTACCATTATTATTTTTCAAGCAGATAATGAGCTGTGTGAATGATAAGCATTTGTACAGCAGGTACAGTTTCTAGGACTGATATTTTTGAGCACTTGATACTTTTTCCTCTTCAGAGTTCAACAGATTATAAATTTCCACAAAGTTTGTCAGTACATAGAAGTAAAAAAAATAAGAAGATAGAGGTGGTCTGAAAATTATTTTGGTGTGAAGGTCTTTTGACAAAGAACTAGGAAAAAGGGAAAGAAAGCTTCTTTTTTTCCCTCAAAGGAATGGAAATGGGGTTTTCTGCAAAACAGAACTGGTTTTATGTTTACCTAAAATCCCATGTTCAGTAAAAGTGGAAGAAAACAAGTAGGTGTTGCTACATGATGGGGTCTGAATTTAAAGAATATTAATGTTTCACAGGAAATAATAGGCCAAAAAGTTTTCTTGCTTAAAAAATGTAACTTTTTTCCTTGAGGTATAATGCTAAATGTTGGTTGCCAAAAGTTATTCAAATATTAATTGATTAACCAGCATATTTTTGCTTTCTGTTTGATTGACTGTTCTATAAAACTTCCTACATAAAATAGGAAGTGTTTAAAAAAAAAGATTAAAAACTCTATTCCAGGCCATTGCATTGAAATCCCGGAATGACACATGCTTCAAGCCAGCATGGAACCTGACTCATTGTTTGTAGCTGAAAAGAATCATATAGGCTTTGTGTCTTAGCAATATCCTAAGAAGATAACTAATAAGAAATAATATATATTGGTACCTCTCTAGAATCACTTTCATTTTCAGAGAATGCTCTGGGCTTGACAGCTCCAGGAAAGGGCAGGAGCAGACAAAGAGTGTAATATAAGTCTGAACACTGCTTTGCTGGCTCTTTTTTTTTCATTCTCTGTATCTGTTATAAGTAAAAATAGATTACCATAGATCTTTTAAACCTAGACCAGACATCTGAACTGTCATTTTCACCTCTGATTTCTATCAAGGTTTTTTACAGGCACTCAGTAATGTATCCTGTATATCAAGACACACACACACACCCCTGGGAAAAAAAAAAAAAAAGGGGGAAAAAAAAAAAAAAAGGCAGCGCTCAGTGGCTCAGTGCTTCTGTTCTGTGGTGGTGAGAGGCAGCGCGCTGCACTCTTTGTAGTCCACATCTAGGGAGTTCAAAAGCACTAACAAAGGACTTCTATGCAGTCCATGCTTTCTTCTGCTACTTTTATTCTGAGCAAAATGTATTCAGTTAACAAAGAAATGGGAAATAGTGATCTTAAAACAATTTTCATGCCAGAAACTGGATTTTTGGTGGTATAATGAACTGATGTCCTGTAAAAGGTCGAAAAAAATTAGATCAGTGAAAGTATTTGATAGCCAGGAGGAATGTAACTTGTCTGTATTTATACAAACTTTTTCTCTAATAGGACTGCCCAGTTACTTTAATATAATCAATAGGAAGAGTCAGACACATGATGAAAACTTGTTCCAATTCTAACCATGTGTATAACATGAAAATGGAGAATTACAGATTAGATGGACCATTAGAAAACTGCAATGAAACCATCTATTGAATGAACAACGACATGAAAATGCTCAAGTTATTAATTTAATATTTGCACAAAAGATTCTTAGGAGAGGTTTGAAGATAGGTTTCAGAACTAGCAGGTCTCCTGATGATTTATTCTCCAATTTAAGTCCAAGACTGGGTGGCAAGTGAAAGATAATAGCAGAAGATAATTGACAATAAAATAAAAAGCACCTGCAGGTGAGATGCATACAATTTATTATTAGCAAATCTGTCACTCCATGGAGACTCCAAGCTGTGTTCTCCTCATCAGAACAGGGACATTGAGCTACGGAAATGTTCTACACTCTGCCTTTACATGGGTCATTTCTTGATGAAAGGCAGTGGTCATTTTCTCAAAATTTGATCTAAAAGCCTTAATAGTCTGGCCCTTTGCTGTTCTGTGCATTCTCTGTTATTGCAGAAGGTAAAGATATTTTAAAAAACAGCTTGAAATTTGTGATCTGTGCCCTATCACCCTTAAAAACTAATTGTGTCTTTTGATTACTTGGTTACAATTTTGCTAGGATCATCCTCATGCTAAAATGTGGAGAAATCCTTATTACTGGGTCTTTGGAGTTTCAAGGATTTGTGGATCTCTGCTTCTAGGTGAAAAAAAAATAAAAGAAAGGGTTATTAAAAATCACATGAAAGCAAAACACTGAAAGGAGGAAAAGTAAATGAGACTGAAGCAACAATCATGGTTTAACTTGGGTTTTATTTGTTACTACTAAGTGGTTTTTGCCATCTGAGAAGGAAGTGTATATTGGTTAGAGAGCCAGTGCACATATCTATATTGAAAATAATGAATGCTTTTCATCTTCACAAAAGTTTTTCGTGCTCTATCGACCTGTCCATGGAGACCTGCAATTGAAGATAAAATTCTTGAGTATTCTATTCCAAAATCACAACCAGTAGAGGACAGTGTTTTCAAAAATATCAGAAGACTGACCATAGATTGTTGACTGGCTGATGTTACCATTATAGCTGACATTGCTTTCAGGTCAACAATTCTGAAAATGGTAAAACTTCCCAGGGAGTCCATTGGTCACAGACAGCACAGGTAAGCACTGTTTTCAAAATGTATCATTTTGTAAAGTCTACAAAGTCTGCCTTGCTAAAATACTTCCTCTTCTCACCTTTAAACAAACAAAAATATGTAAAAGAAGTGATCCAGTTACTAATAAAATAATTCTATTTATAGTTGTGTATTATCAGTCTTTGGGGGGTCTTTTTGCATGTGAAGGTAGTTTTGCTTCAGAACATTCTCTAGAATGTTATAATGAACTTTTTAAAGAGTGTATTTCTCCATTTTGCTTATTTTTTTATATGGCTTTGCTCAGCTTTAGAAGAAAATGAATACATGCAGTAAGAGCTGAGTTTTTTCAGAATTAGAGCTCACACAAAAAAAATTACTAGCATTAACAATAGAAACAAATTATGAAATCTGACAATAAAAATAAGTAGAATTGAGATAAAGATTTGCCATAATTTTTAGTAGGTATGCTACAGCTAGTAGGATATGCTACAGCAAGTAGATTAGAATTACAATTTACATAAAGGATTAAAAATATCACTGTTATGTACCACTGTTTTGTTAAAAGGAAAACTAAATTAAACAGAAATCCTAGTAAGATGCAATTAAAATATCTGCAGTAGGAATTCTTCTTCAATAATGGTGTGACTAACAACAAACTGTAAGTTGTGTCCCAGATGTCTATTAAAAAAAAATCTAAGAAGTTACCGAAAGCTTCTTGGCATTGGATGCTATCAATTCATCAGAGCATAAAAAAGGTATTTGGACTGCATGACCTTCATGAGATTTCATTTGGTATTCATGTTTGAAATTTTGTTTTATTAATTTATTTTGTGAGGTGGAAAATTGAGTGGAAAAAGCATGGGGTGATCATCTTTAACTCTTTTCACTAGACATTAGAATAATTTGCAGAAAAACCTTTCCCTTCAGTATTTGAGACAAATGCAGACATATATTTGTGGAAACAACACAACTGTTCCTACCTGCAGACTATTTTATTTCTCAAATTAATGCTGACTACTTCAACCATGTAAATTCGGGATGTTTAGAATTCATTTCTTACAAGCTTTATAGTAACAACATATTGTCTCGTCAATTCAGTCTCTCCATCAGAAGCAAGATCAAAATAGCTAGAACTATCTTTTCAATCACACTGTGTGGGATCTAAATATTTTTTCACTTCTTTCTGATCCTTGAAAGTCAGTTCATTTTGACATGTTGTCAAAAAGGTCCACTTTTGTTTTCAAGCAAAACAATGGAGAGATGTAAAGCTCATTAGGAAATACAGTCATTCACTCATTTTACAACAATCCTGGAACTAGGATCACAAGTCCCATCCAGTGTAACATTACTGTCATAATCATAAGAGACATTCTATAAATCTGTATTTCCTTAAGAACAGAGTGAAGTAAGGAAAAGATTGGCCATTAGAAATAAAAACATTTGGGAGTATTGCATATTAATTCTAGACAGTAGTATCTTTCTTAACAAGAGCCTCAACCAATTTTGTTTTTATTTCTACTTCTGTTTCTTATTCATGTTTTACATTTATTATGCAGATACAAGAAACATAACTCTCACTAGCTCTCAGATGCAGGTTTGATTTGTATAGTATAGAAAGTTAATATACAACAAATAAATCACAAGCTACTCTCTCATGTGACCTGAAGACATCTCTTTTCCCCAATTAGATTTTTTTGGATTCTTTTTCAGATTTCAGAAATAAGACTGAATTATGAGGAAAACTTCTGGATTCATACCAAATAATATGCAAGGCATTTTGTAGTGGTAGTATACGACATTTTTTTTTTCTAAATAGGTTCAGAATTTCTGCCTTTTCAAATGTATTCTCAAGCACATTTATGACATCTGTCACTTCCACAATTAACCCCATGGATTTAAACGGGATTACTTCTATAAGCAAATGCCACCTAAAGTGCAAGATGCCTATAGAAATTAGAAATAAGCCTCACTAGTGCACTGGTTCCTAAAAACATTTCCTATATGACATTTCCAGGTTTACTTTTTAATTTTTCAAGATACATTTTTGGATTGTAAATGCTGAAGGACCACCTTTAGTTTACTTTTTTTTCCTCAAAATCAAAATGTTTCTGATATTTTCATTCCTTTTTTATGGATTGCATAGTATTCCATAATAACCATATATAAATAGGATATAGATCTACCCATGTTCAGTGCATCATTCAATTATTTTATTTCTTTCATGATAATAACTCTTTTCTTCATCACATATTCCTATTGTTCCTAAACACTTCAAAAACCACCATGGTTGTAGCCTTAGAAGACGGAGCTGCACAGCATTTAATAGTTTGTAATTTTATATTATTTGGGTAGTGCTCTATAAGCTTTGCATTGGCATTTTGCACAGCAAGCTGACAATTATTAACAATATATTTTTCCCTGTCCTGTTTGTGCAACTCTGTTATTCATAGAGGGTTACAAGTGAGTTAATTTTCAGAAAGAGTGGTTTGAAAGACGTCTGGAGCTGGGCTGTTTATGAACACAGCCTTTTCTCTTATTTCTAATTAGTGTGAAATGGTTCCAAACAGGAGTCAGTACTGCAGAAGTCTGTGCTGCACAAAGCCAGCCTTGTTAACGGACACAGAGAACAGTTTGTTTTGCCGAATAAACAACTTTGTCATAGTGCTTTTCAAAAAGAATATAATCCAGTTTACCAGCTGCCCTCTGAATGTTGAATGCTGTTGATGTGCATCTGGAGGTCTTTCTTGGGGATTAAAAATCTTTATTCCCATTTAGAGTCCCAGGCCTACTTAGTGAGAGATTCAAAAGAGAATCAGTCATAAAAGCACTGGTTTTTTTTTTGGTTTTTTTTTTTAAGCTGGTATATATTCTTTTATTTATAGAGTTGGATTGAAACATAATCATTGCATATTTTTTCTTAAACTTTCTGTTGTGTCTTTCATAGTTATGAAGTGCTGCATGCTGGCATATACTGATTTTTAATAACTGAGGAAAATACATTAGCATAGGCCTTGGTGTAAGTTTTACAGCATGAAATGTTCTGTTCTGTCTCAGAATAGGTGGTGGAGATGTTCTTTTATAGCTTCTAGATTGAAGCAGGTTCTATGAATTTTAATTTTCCAAGAATACTAGACCCATTCTTACTCTCATTACTACAATGTTGCATACAGGAATGGATATCTTCATCAGGCAAGAAACAACTTGAAATTATACACGAAGCTGCCTTTGGAGTTGACAACAGCATTGCTACTAAAAAGTAAAATAGGCCTCTCTTGTACATGGTTTCTTTTTTCAAACTTGTGTAAGGGTGGTAGCCTTGGACTATTCTGTACGATTTTAGTTACCTAACCTTGATCTTTAACTTGTAAGCAATGTGTAGTATGAAATGAGGACTAGCTCAAAGCCATAACTTAATGCTAGCTAATGATCTGAGTCCTTTATTGATATCCTCTCATTAAGGAAGCTCTGAGTCAAGACATGGGATAGAAAAGCAAAGGATATGCAAATGTGAACACTCTTGGTAGTAGGGATTTGTGTGCACTCCTTAGGATATCAGTTATACTTTGAAAGTTTCCTGTTCCCTGAATGGAAGGATAAACTGACCCTTTAAAATATAAAATTACTGTGTATAGTAACATACTCTACTAGGGACAGGTAGCTGACAAGAAAAAAAAAGGGGAAGGTTGTGCTATGAGAACATTGTATCTCATGCATTGCTTTGCATGAAATCTTTGTCACAGTACAAGGACAAAGCAATGTGTTCAACCTGATCTCTGCTCCCAGGCACCATCAGTGCCATCCTGTATCTTGGCTTTGAGTGTACACTGCCTCCACAGAGTAAACAGTGAACAATACTCCTGAGACTGAGAATTTATGAGGCCTCCACTGCTTGAGAAGACATTTTAGGAAGTCATGATATGTAAAAACTGTGGAAGTTACAGAAAAAGATTAAATACTGCATGAAAGAAAATAATTTCTTCACTGCTTCTGCACTGAAATTCAACTGAACTGAAAGGGTCTTCGTCCCACCTATAAAGAGTGCTTTCCTTCCTCAGTATGAGTAGATTCTGAGACTGTCAAGTATGATGATAAACTGGGGAGAACAGAATTTGTCAAACAGTTCATGGTTGACTGTTGATTTATTAACTTTGATACAGTATTAACTGTCTCCTCTCAGTCTCTGGTTTTTTTTTCTTTTTTATTCATTATCTTTCTGTTAATGAATGTTTATGGTTAGTTATGGCTTCTCCTTTAGCTTTTTTTTGTGTTTTTTCTTACTTGCTATCTGTACACACACCCACAGCACTCCCATACACCTCCCCCCACATTCTGAGCATCTGTGCCTATCAACACATCAGCAAAGTGTAAGGGCATAGACTTAAAAGAGGAAGAATGATCACTGGATTTATGATACCAGAATATAACCCATACCTTGATGGACACCTCTGAAAGGGAAATGTCACTTGTCTCAGCCCTGCATCTTTTTCAGCTTTGGAAAGTACAACTTTAGCTATACTTTCTAATTTAGCACTAGAATGCAGTTCAAAGTGCAAAACAAGTGTCTTTTTCTAGTCAACTTACCAAATATCTGTATGACCTTGTTGAACATGTAAGCATATAAGAAAGCTGAAAGTAAGAGTTATATGTATCATATAAGTGCCATTGATTTGAAAGAATGAATATAGCAGCTGCCTTCCTTCTTTCCCTTCGCTGCTTAGCATCAGAGAGAATGCCTTGGGCTTTCAATTTCAAAGACTTGATAATATAAAACATGTGGCTTGTTTACTTTCTAGCATTAAGAGAGTACACGTCAAGCACAAGATATCTTTAGCTCTGTCAGTGTGGAAGAGACATGACATGAAGAAGTCTCTCTATTGAATGCCCCTCCCTTTCCTATATGGCTCCCTCACCTGTAGTTAGCCTAATTAAACTGAATAGGGGATTGCTCTTAATTGGCTCCCTGCTCTATTAAGTAATGCAGATTACACAATTTAAGAAATTTAAATTTCTTGGAATCAAATCCATCTTCTCAATGGTGGGCTTGGAATTTTTTTTCCTTGGTTTTAACAGTTTGTGTGAGAGGCCAAAGACCCTGAAAGATGTCATATAGACAGATTGAAAAAGAAACATTTTCCAGTAATTTCTTTCATTAATTCCTTTTTTTCTGTGTGCAAAGTGTGTTACCAGATGAATTAAGAAGTCAAATGTCTCCTGCTTTTTGAATTTATAGGCCAGGTCTGAATAAGCCTACATTAAGCCTTTGTTTTAACCTTTTTGACTTAGAAAAAGCTTTAGCCAACAAATATATTGAATTTTGTGGAGTTCTAGGTCCTGCAGTACAGGGTGAGGTTGCAGCATGAGCTGATATCTTCAAAGTTAGGCCTTCAAAGAATTTTGGACACTGTTATTTTCCAATCATCTTTTGCAGTCAGCAATAATCATAGGAATTTAAAACAGAAATTACTCATCTGCTTAAGGCCACTTTGCCCAACAGCTACCAATACAGTAATACTACTCAGTTCATGGAGCATTTTCCAGGGTCTTAGTTTGCATGATCATCCATGTCCCTATTTCTCTATACATCTTGGAAAATCTGTGTTAAATCCCACTGAATAATTCTGGGAAAAATAAGAGCTCTCATTTGAAGGTTCGCATAGATAATTTCTCTAGTCAGCCTCTGTGTTTGAGTTCATATTTAATGCTTGCAGGAGGACTTTATCAACATACATTTTCATTTCCAAAACAACATTCAGGAATGCCTAGCTGGAGATATTCTGATGTCCAATGCCTGCTACTAAAAGAATTTTCCAAACACCATTAACTATGGCCTTCTAATCCCCTTGCACTCTAAGGACATTATTTTCCTTCCTGCATTTTCTTTCTATATGTACTCTAATCTTTCAGTGATGCAACTTTTGTCATTTCTTTCTAAGGTTCAAGTATTACTGTTACTGCCCTCAAGGCTATGCAAAGGCAGGACAATGACCACAAGGGTTACTTCCATGGGAACCTCAGAAGTCCTCAAGACATGGAGGAGGAAGAAATATCTAGAACAGACAGCTGGAGCAAATTGATAGGAAAAAGAAATGGTGAAAATGATCTTTCAGGAAAAGGTAGAGATCAGCTCCAAGGGAAAATCAAGATTTCTGCGACAGGGGAAAGGAAAAGAGAAGTAACATATGGAGAACAATGAGAATTAGTGGAGTAAGAGGAAAACCTGAGTAAAAAACTTTTAAAAACTGTAATACATGCCATTGTTTAGCAGTACCTTAAAAATCTGCTGGGTAACTTATCCAATTTTTGTGTATTGTGTCCATGCATATAAACATCGCACAATTTTAATTGCATTATTAACACTCACAATCTGTTTCCAGTGTTTCAGAAATAAGGACCACAAAATATCATGAACCTGCACTATTTCACTTATACAGTATCTTCCTTTTTCAACTGAGATACTTTCAGAATCATCTGCATGTGTAGGTTCTTAAAATGAAGCAACTCATGAAAGGCTATACTCCTTGTCTTTGCCCTGGTTAACAATTTGAGATTTTTGCCATTATCTGAGGAAAGGTCTTTGAAAAAAGTCCCCAGTGATTAGGATTACTCTCCAAGTTTCTTCACTAAGTTAACAAATTTTGAAGAGATTTATGAAAGAAAAGCTTTTCAATTTGATAACATCATTACTGCATAATGGTTTTTACTTCATCTGCCAATACTGAATTTCGAATGATATAACTCTGAATAGGCAGAGTATCTTAAATTTTCAATGAGAGGTGAGTAGCAAAACACAGATCTTCATGCCATTTTTAGAAAAAAGTATTGTGGCAAAAGGAAGACATTTGTTTTTGTTACAGTGAGAAAGATTCTCTTCTGCTAATAGAATTGCCTATTAAAACTACACTTGTATCATTAAAAAAATTGTGTAGAGTCAATTCAGTAACGTTACTCTCACAAAATAGTTTGACAGTATTGAAGCTGCTAAGTGCTCATCTAATTTGTCTCCTCTGTCATCCTTGTGTTAAAGAATAGCTTAATAATGCTTGCATTTAAATAACTTTGCCAGGATTCTTAATAAGTTTTAAATATTCTGTATCTTCACTGAACTACAAATTCATGTGGAACAAAAAGTGTTTCTGAACAGAGGGAAGAATATTAACTAATAGGAGAATCTACCTGCAAATGTGTTGTTTATACGTATAATTAGTGACTGACATTTGCAAATACTCTGTGTAGCTTCAAGTTAATATGGAAATATTTTTCACTAAACCCTCTCTTCCTTTTTGAGTCACCCTTAGATCGTCCTTCCAATATCCAGGTAAACTTTGGTGCCATCTTTTTCTCTTCTATCCTTCTCTCAAATTCTGTCAATCCTCTTCAGAAAACAACCAAACATAATCCCTTCCTCTAAACAAAGAGTGCGAAGACATTCCTCTGTGTTTTTATAGGCCAGCTTTTTTTCACTCATGCAAACTTGCTTTGTCTTTATAACCCAGTCTAATGAACCTGCACAACTCCTTAGTAGTACAAATGGCTGCAATTTTGAATAGCATCTTTACCAATTCTTTGATTTCTTTTTTCAATTGTAATTGCTCTGGTTCATGAAGTCATGTATAAAAATTAAAACTCATTTGGGAAGACACTTGTACTGATATCAATTTCAGTTTTGTGAAATATGCTTATAAAATGGTAAGTAAAAACTTTGAAATTCACAGTTTAGAATTATCTGTATTCACTGTTTGTATGGTGAATCTGAAAGAATCAATTCCATACTAATTTCTCTTTCAGGGGAACATTGCACTGTGTTCACTCTTTAGCTGCTACTGCCACGTCTTCAAGTTAAAAGCAATCAAGATGGAAAACGTTGTTGTGTGACATATTTACAGCAGTGTCTCCTGGCTAGTACATATTTATCCCAGTTCTTGTTTGATGCTGATTCAGTCAGTGAATGCAGAAGTAAAAGATACATTGAAAAGGTATGGAGAATATAATGAAGAGGTAAAAGAACCTAACAGCTAAACAGGTGCAAGATTAAAATAAACTCCAAACGAAAAATCAGGCACCCAGGGCACTGTCAAAAAACCTCATATTCTGGATCACTGATTTTTTAGCCATTGCACCATATAAGTATATATCATGATTTGCACCCCTACAATGCCAAATGAACTCAAGTATCTTACTACAAAAATTACTTTATTTGCAACCCAGTGAAGTGTTCTCTGGAGTTTTCATTGTTGTTAAATGACAGAAATTCTATTTTCTGTGCTGAAGAATGAGTGAGATGCGTATTTATGTAAAACTAACGTGGCCACAAGTAACTTGGAATGTAGAGAAGCACCTGATCCTGCTGTAAAACCTTTTCAATTCGTTAGCTATTTAAGAAGTGAAAAAGTATTTCTCATTGGCTTTGCTTGTTCATTTGGTTTTTTTAACACCATTTCATTTCAGAATGGTTGAGATTACTTTTTTCAGAAGCAAGCATGTCAAAGATGAAGTGCAAGTACCTACAGGATGGAGTGGAAAAGTGTCTGCAAGTCTTTCTTCTGCTGTTCTGAAGGAACTTCTGAGAAAAAAGAAGATCTTGTCCAGCCACACTTAGGGGCCTTATAAATGTGAGCTGCTTCTTGGAGCATCACCAGTTTTCGTGGGGTCTGCACAGAAAATGAGGAAAACATAATTTCCAATCTCTCCTAGTGCCAGTTATACCTCACCTGTAGTAGTTTGTCTCCCTCTACGGTAAAGGCACACAGTATGTTCCTCTGCCAAGTTCTCAGCATTATTGCCCACAATATCTATTTGATGAATGGCTGGCATCAATGAAGCAGACATTAGAGTTTTTCTCTGTTTATCTAAAGGCCATAACAATTAACGTCATGCTATTTTTTCCTGTGGGGCTCTGCTACTATGGAACATGGTAAAATAACAAGCCCCTGTTGGTTGTCCTGATTCATGTCTATCTCAGGCACTATAACTCATTATAGAATTTAAATCCATGATTCATCTTTCTATTTTGATTTTTTCCTGAAGATACTAACTCCATCACCAGCAGTCATTCATCTTCAGACAATGTCGCTTTTTTGTGTGACACAAATACCTTCAAGAAGAACAATGCATCAAGCCCTTAGTGATCAGAGGTTTCTCCCCTTATTGCTCCTTACTTTCTTTTTCATTTGCACGTAATAACCTGTCATTCTCTTCCCTTTTGCAACTTTCTCTTTGCTTTCTCACCCTAGTTACTGCACCTATTCATCTGTTGCAACCAGGAAGGACCACTCTCCCAGTAACTCCCTTTCCGGATTTCTCATAATGCCCACACTGAGGCATTTTGCTGTATTTCCTTTTGTCAAGGTCTTTTGCTCCCTCAGGGCCTCTAGTCTGTCTTCATAGTTGTTCAACTGCTTTTGACAAATTTGATCATATATTTCTTTGTGAAATGTTGCCCCGTGGGAGCCTCACCAGCACATCTTTCCTCTTTCTCAGGTAGTTCTTATGTAGAAATCTATCTTCCATCTCTCCTTCCCACTGCCTTTGGCTCTCTGTTTCCTTGATACCTACATATTGCATGGTTTTGTCTACTTAAATACCTCAAACTATTGTCTCTGTGATGTTAACATAACAATTCAGACAGCAAAGGCCAGGAGGTACAAGGGAAGAAAATCTGTAGTAATACTTGTTATCATCTTAAAATGTGAAGATCTTCTCCAAAAAAACCCAACTAAACCCTGTAATCTAACCAACCAGACAAAACACTTTGGAAAAGCAAGATGTCAAAAAAACTTTAATCAAAAATTCTTAAAAGTAAATTTAATGTTACTTTTCCTGCTGCCATATTTTCTTCAACTACAAAGTTCGAAGAAAATAGTAAAAAAATAAGTACTTTTTAAAAGATAATACAAAGCAAATTAGTGAACATTATTACATTTTGTGGCAAATAAGTTGGGGAAAGAAAGGCTCTAAACCCAGGATTTTGAATTACTAAAGAGATTTTGCTTTGAGGAATATTGGGAAGTATGAATGTTTCTTCCTGAAATCTCCCTGTTTATAGAAAGAAGATTGTTGTGAAACTAGAAGGGAAATATTGTTACAAAACTAGAATCATCCAGTTAACAGTAATTACTTTATCATTTTCTGATATGATTTTGATAACTAGTACATTTTGGTTACTCTTGTAGTATCTAAAATGAAGTCTCAGGTGATATCAGAACAAAATATCTGAGATAAACAGGACTTCCAGATGCTCAATCCTTTCAGGTGTCCTAGGCTTACAATTTTGAAATCTCATCTCTACAAAAAGAACATTCAATTTTCTAGCTTTTATGTCCAGAATCAAGAAGCAGAAGGCAGTAAGAGGAGCTTAATGTTCTCTGTGACAGCTCTCTCCAACTAAATTTTTCTTTAACATGAATGAATAGCCTGTTTTTCTTTACTGTTAATATTATTCTTCATATCAAGAAATGCGCTGCTGTAAAACAGGCAGACAAGCAGATGACATATTTATTTCTATATGTATCATAGTAAAGTAGATTTTTTAATTTACAATATTGCAGTGTTATGTGCTAGAAACAGAAAAAAATCAACGATTTTTCACAATTGTTGGGACTTCATCATCTAAACATTCTTTCAGCAAGTACATGCAATAATAATAACCATCTTTCAGCAGACATCTGAAGAAACTAGCCAACAACAAGGAAATACAAAGACAGCAAAACACATTTGCAAGTATTTAAACTGAAGACTTTTAATAAACTATCCTTGTTCTGTAAAGTTAGTGGATTTTTGGGGTTTTTTTGTTACAGTAAATGGAAGCAGTCTTTTCTTCACAATGTTGACATGATTCTGTTACCATTATTTAAATGTGTGACAAGAAAATTTCTGCATGTCTGGATGAGATACTGCGACTCTTCACCCGACCATGTTTGCCCACGAAAAAGGGTGAGGCAAATTGAAGAAAAAATAAGTACACCACCCTCACCTTTCTTCATACACACATTTCTAAGTTTGCTAAGGACCAACCAAACCTCAGTGCATTAATTTATGCTCTCTATGGAATTGTTTCTAAGTGGAAATTGCAAGAGCTGTCTATTTTAATACCATACCATAGAGGAGAGGAAATTATCATCTTTTGTTAATTCTTTATTTCATAATTGGCAAAAATGAAAAGCACTTTTTTGACAACCAGGGTCGTTATTTGTCTAAGCAATCTGGAAAATGAATGGACTAGGAATGAAGCATAATCTGACAGATGATGGCAGGAGGTAGGACTAGGGAAGATGATTCTTAGCATTAAACCCCAGTACAATCCTGCCTCAATAACAGAGTAATTAATCAACTGGGCCTAACGTATAATCTGATTAAACCCTTCTTTGCTAAAATGGTGTAAAGCAAACCTCCAAACGAAGTCTGAGTTAGCAGAGAATGATATAGAAAATCGAAACATTCCAGAAGCTGCCTCCCAAATCTTGCAACTGGAAAATGAGTAATTTTTTACTGTAACAGTCTTGGAAAATAGAACTACTTCCTACCTTGTAGGTTTCAGAAGGTTTGCCTTGAATTTGCAGAGGTGAGGAAAACAGAGTTAGGATTCTGAGATCAGTGTTTGTTTCCAGAGGTCAAACATTGCAGCTTAGACAAATGCCTAAATTTTGAATTTTGTCTGATCATCAGAGGTTGAAGCTCTACAACAGCAAGAGTATAATTCAGAAAAATATATTTGTGAATGGCTTGATATGCTTCCTAAAATCACATTACATCTATAGTAGAGCACAGAGAAATTTTATTTTTCCATCTTAACAGAGTTACAGGTACTGTGTCAAACTGATGATTGCAGCAAAATATGTGGACTTGGATAATATGAACTCCATGACAAAATGAGTTGGGATTCCAAACTTCCATTACTGATAAGCATTGGAATATCTTAGTTATCAATGTTCAGTAAAATTCCACTTCATAATGTTGACAAGTAATGCAAAATTAACCAGTAACTCACTATGGGGCACATACTTCTGACTAATCTGAATATAAGTATGTTGCAATTTGGGTTCACAAATAAGTTCAGGTGAACCTCTTTATTCTCTAAAACTTCTTTAGATTTTTTTTTTTTAATTGAATAGAACTTTCTTCTTTTATTTCTAGCAAAGGAATACAAAAACAGGAACTGATGAGATGAAGAGAAATCAATAGATCTTTTATGAACTTCAAAACTTTGGGCTTTTGTAGAGTTTAATGTGAAGTCTTGGGGTTTTGTCATTAATAATGCATGATTTCAGCCATTTATTTTGGCAGAGAGCTGCATGAGATAAACTATTAGAGCCAAATTCTGCGTCTACATCCAGACACTCTCGTGAAAATGGAAGGAGATAGAACTCACAAAAGCCTGTAGAACTTGGTAACAGCTTTGCTCTCACAGCTGTCTTCTAGGATCCAGTGTGTTCCTAGGCTTTAGGTCAGCTTAACCTTGAAGCTTAGTTGTCCTAAATTCAGTGCAAACTTTAAATAATTTTAAGGTCATGAATTTTGTTCTTGTGCTATAGTACTGGTTAAATCTCATTCCACTTATGTCCTATTTGACTGGACAAAAGAAGAGGTTTGAGGTGCAGAGCAGGGGTGAAATGGAGGCACCGATGTGATGCTTGGGAGGCGTGGCAACCTCAGTCTTGCCTGGGTTGCTCTGTGGTTGATTGCATCCACGACAATTGAGAAAGTGACATCTTAAACCAATGGTTTTCAAACCAAACAAGGGGAAGGGATCATAAGAAGCAGATTCTACACATGTGGAGCAATGTTTTGTCAATGACAACTCTCCCCTTTTGATGGTAAGGCACATCTGCTCAGTCACGCTGGATCAATGGGCAGTGATACCCTATATCCTTCCTCTCCATTATTCCCCCTCTGTTTTTACTCTTGTCTTTCTCTTTCTTTCTTTTCCTTACATGTTTTCTGTGTAACATTTTACACCTTTGAAGGAAGGAACAAAAATGGCCACATACCTCCTTTCCACTGCATTAAATTATTTTAAAACAAATATGCCTCACACACATACAGCAGTCATTCAGTTTTCATTTCACTCTATTCACTCCAAGAGATGTATTAACAAGAACCTGAATTGCCCTGCCTCAGAGGTGGTTCATAACAGGAGGAAAAAGTAACACCACACACAAATGTATGGGAAAAGTTTTCTCAGAAGAAAATTACAAAGGGAAAATCAGCTCTTTTGAATTCACTGAAGTCACCCAGTTCTCACAGGACAAACAGAATATCAGCTCAGTAAATACTAAAGCCTAAACTGTAAGACATGGCACTCCTGGAGTCTATATTTTGATTTTCAGTGTGGCAGTAAATACTTGTTGCTTGTCCTAATTTCTGCTAAAGCAGATTTGCCAAAAATCTGAGCAAAAATCTATGATTTCCTTTTTTTTTGTACCATCCTCCTATTCAGCAGGGATAATTCTGCATATTGTGTTGATTCTTTCTTTTGACTTTGAACGTGCCAACTTCAAATCCAGAAATATCTGTAGAGTAACAAAGTTTCTCATGATTTTTAACAAAGTAACTGTGTAAATACCAATTATATTCCACCATCATTTCATATGATAGTTGTAGCTCTGAAAGGCCAGTCAGCAAACTGGCAGTGATGAAATACAATCTTGACACTAAAATCAGTGTGATTTTTATTTACTACAGCAACACAGGGTCATTATCCCCTCATATCTCTTTTCTTGTCTGAATTTCCTTTTCCTTTCTCTAGTGGAGCCATAGTGAGATCCAGGCTATTGATAATTATTTTAGGCTGATCCTCAATAGGCTGATAAAGTGCACTTTAAAAGCTTTTTAAATGTACATTGTATTGAACTGCTTTGCAGAGTAACCACTCTTATGAAAGAATCTCACCCATGAAGACACTCAGACGAAAGCATCTTGGACGTATGCCACATATCAATCAAATAGAAGTGGTGCTTGAAGATTATTATTACAGAATTTATTTCTAGTGGTCAGCAAGCAGCATTGTTTAACAGAAACAGACAAGCAATTAATTTAACATGTCCAGGAGTACAACACATTTTAGAGTTAAAAGGGACATGATGGAAATTGTTTTCTATGATTTCAATTATAATATGCTAATATTCGTAGCCATAGCTAATTTTTATTAAAAAATCATTACATAAAATACACACCTGCAAAGATAAATATTGGTTCCCAGTCTTACTTTTCTTTCCAGATTCTGTTATCACAACTGATAGTGCACATGTATTTAGAAAAACAATAGTTGGAGGGCAGTATTCTTGGGTCATGGCATTCACACTTTAATCTCCGATTTTTCTAAATGAGTGAGAAGAAAAGAGTTGTTTACTCAGTAGGGGATCCCACTGCCTTTTACTGAGGTCTCTGAGTCCTTAATATAGGAAAAACTTTAACTGAAATATTTGATTACAACATGACTAGTGGTGTATGTATGTGCCTCTATACAAAACTGAGAAGCTGAATTGTGCCAAGAAGTTTTGCCTGGATTTCAGTATTTATGCATCTAACATTTCTGTTCTAGTTAACGTGATATGGAGGGCTGCTAACCAGATTCGACCTCATACAATGAGTTTCTGGATATTATTTCTTACCCATTTTCACTGTATACGTGCCCAAGCAACAGATGTCAGAATTCAGCTAGGGAACAAGTGTATTACTTGTCCTTTGAACACAGGAATAGTTTTGTGTCTCTGTGTATTGGTTTCTCTTTTCTTAAGTAAAAAGCTGTAACTAGGCTCAAATCTAAAGTTAATGTTATCAAGTGTCTTACGGTATTCTCCTCCTTGTTCTCCTATTAACTACTGTAAATTTTAATAGTATCACAGAAACAAATTTTTGAGGGTTTTCAAAATTAGATTTATTTGTTTGGTTTTGCCTCATCTGCTAGCCATTGACAGATAGACGTCATGTGCACAGGGTTCCCATTACAGAGCACTAATGACAGAGCCTGCACTGAAATGGTGGAAAAAGGCTGAGTAAGACACTCAGTCTAGAAATATTGGGTACAACCACAATATTTTATGTAGTGAGAAGCTGTCTGTTTTGGTTCTGAGCTGAGGTTTTCTTGCTACTGCTACTTTTTTACTTGCCCTAAAAAGTTCAATTTGATAATTTAAATAATGTTATCCATTAAAAACACCCCTACTGCTAAAGATAAAAAAACTCAATCAAATATCAAAAATTAATTTAATGCATCCATTTATCATTATTTTTTTCATGTTTTACCATTTGTGACATTGGTAAATGTCACAAGGATACAAGAATTAGGCACCAGAATCCAATGATGTCTTCATACAAACTTCTAGTATAAAAAAAAAGGTCATTCACATTTGGGGTGAAAATATGTAGTGTTACGAGAGAGAATCTTTTGCTACCTTCAAAATTGCCCATTCTTTACTCACTGTAAACTGTCATGGGTCATCTCTGATACAGTCTCTAACACTGTTTCAAAAACTTTTTTTTTTGGACAGTTAAAAGCTCGTTTTGAGAAGAAAATAGGTATAAGTATCCCTCTCTAGATACTCTGGCACACACACACATTCAACTTGCAAGAGAGACAAGGGTTATACATATATATGTATACATCTTTCTCCCAGTGACTACAAGGAAAGTTTTAATTCCCGCTACATAATGGTCTATTTGCCTTGAGTGTTTCAGAATGGTTCAATAATCACTAGCCATGTGTGCATTTTGTTGAATTATTTAAGCTTATTTCCAGGGGGAAAAAGACAGGGAGGAAGGCAACTGATTCAATGCAAATGAAAAGCTTTTGAAGCTCCCTATGGTGAAGATGTGATTACAGTCAGACAGTTAATAACCTAGACTTAGAAAAATCTGAAGGTTTTAAAACTGTCTGGCCAGTCAGTAAATGAGGTTTTTCCACACTGTTGACCAACTGCCATGCATTGTAATGGTTTCAGATTTGTTTGGATTGTGAGTGGACCTACAAATGAGGGAAGCACCCCCTGCTTCATTATTTAGAAGAGCAGTTGGTAAATCCCAAAGGTTTTCTTCTGGATTTGCGCTTGAGCCTTCAGCCTTCAATTGCATACTTTCTACTAAGGTTTTCAGAGATTATACCAGGCTATCCACCTTTTCTAGGAAAAAGTTGGTTTATGTCATGCTTTCTCTCCAGAGCTGACAGGATCCTTTCCCCTCCCATCCCCTCCCCTCCCATCACTGTCCTCTGTGCCCCTTTTCTCCTATTCTTTGGCACAGGCAAGCCCTGCTGCCTAATATATTTTATGTTGAATATCTTTCAACATAAAAACAGTGGACAGTGGACAACTGGCAGTGAAGGAAAAAGCAGCAGAAATACACATGCAATTTTAACTCTTTATATAGGTAAACAACTCTGAAATTTTCGTAGTCCCTCAACAACAATAAGAGGAGTGCCTATAATCTGTGTATGCTGCATGGTGGCTTGCTCAAAGCTGTTTCAAATGGATCCTGTTAGC
Organism: Acanthiza pusilla; assembly: GCA_036630365.1. Lineage (NCBI taxonomy): Eukaryota > Metazoa > Chordata > Aves > Passeriformes > Acanthizidae > Acanthiza > Acanthiza pusilla. The sequence continues at coordinate 4,566,124 of JAXCHO010000095.1, forward strand.
CAGCCACAGAGAACAGCCCCTATTTATGGGCATTCCAGTGAAATTAAGCCACTGTAGACTGAATCTGATCTCCAGTGAGCTCCATTATAAATCATCTGTCTTGATCATCTTGTCCAGTGTGCAGCCACGTGGAAAGGCATAAACACTTGCCATCTGTCCAAAATGGTAGGAAGAAGTGCAAAATACTGTCCATCCTTATGTTTCCTCCCACGTAAGCAGCACCGTATGGTGTGTGCTGCAGAGGACACTGAGGGTTACTACGCTGGAAAAGCAGGGTGCAGTTCCTTTGACAAAGGTAGCGCACCCAGAGGAGCCTGACCAAGCCACGCTCATCTGCCATGCACAGACCTCGGGGCTAAAGCAGCCACAGGCACATTTAAATTATCTGCCAGACAGTTGGCAGCTAAGAAAACAGAAGCAATATCAGTTGAGGGATGTACCTGCAGGGAATACTTTTCACATCCCGCCCTCCAGAACTGACCTTCAGGGACATCCCTTCACAACAAATTGGATGTTGATATAGTTGCACTTCTTCCTTCCGTTTTCCCCCAAAGCCATCTGAGAGGCACTGAGACCCCTGAGAAGTGACTTCAGGCCTGGCACTGTGGTTCTGTCTCCCAGACAATGAGGTGCGCTGTTTCCCTGTGCTATGGGTGACAAAGAACCTGCAATTTTCTTTCAGTAATTTTCTCCCTTTTTTTTGGACCAGGTTTGGCCAAATTTCCAGTGATGTTCAGTGCCTTAAAAACCAGTTATCCATTGCTGTTGTTCATATTGATTGAGGAGAGATAAATTGCTGTCATTAATATTCAAAATAACATTTTTTTCATTGAAAGGAGAGAAACCTCTCCTTGCTCTTTTGTTCACACTCTCTCAGAACACAGATGTTACCTAAAAGCAGAAATACAGTGTTGAAATCAAGAACCTGGCAGTATAACTGAATTACACCTTGTTCTTTCCAAATACTTTGTTTTCAACTTCTTTTTTCCTTCTGTGCAAAGTTCAACCTTGCCTCTTTTGGTTCCCCTGATTTCCTTACCATTTTGCTGTTAGGCACGTTGTCCTTGTGTTTTTCTCATGACACAAGACAATCATTGGACAAAGTCTGAGGTCTGCTGTTTCCTGTGACCATTGGTTCAGTTCTCAAGGGAACTTCAACCTAATTTTCAAATATGCAGGGAATACTTTTTCCTGGTCAAGTTTTCTAAGGCAAACTTCCCCTCTTTTGCTATCTTTGAAATGGCCACGCAGGATGGCATTCATATACTCAATCAGCTTTAATTTAGGGGGTAAAGTTGTATCTATTGATAAAATTAGTGTCAGATTTGAATCTTCTCAGGGAATATTTTCAGGTGCAGAAGGGTTTGGGAGACACTCCAGAGCATTCAATCATTTATGCTAAATATTTGGTATCAATTGACAGTAAATGTATGGATAACCCTCTGTTTCACTCCTTGGAGTACACACAGCAAGACATTGTGCCAACCCAACAATGCCTGAAGTTCAAAAAGAAATGGACAAGAATGGAGACAAGTTTTCTACTTCTGAAAATTTCAAAATAAAGGACAAATATGGATCTTTAAGTGAATGAAGGATAGTTAGAGAACATTACACAGCAAAGCATTCATGTGATTAGTTCATATAGCTGTTTCTGTAAATTGGATTTGAAAAATATGGTTCGATATTTGTAAAATATCCATGTATCTCAGCTTCTACATGTTGATGGTAAAAAATGCATGATGAAATGCACAGCTGGAACATCTGATGTAGTGTAACTCCAGGAACAGATGAATAACACTTGATCTCCATTGAGTTTTAGAGGTCTTTTACATGGCAGATACTCAGTGATGAACTTCTCCCTGTCAGCTTAAAGCAGGTTAAAAAAGTTATTAAAAAAACCCAAAAAACCTTTTTATTTAAATAAAATGAAACTTCTGTTTAAAATAACTCAACGCTGAGTACATAAGCGTGTGATGAGCGTTGCACGGTTTGAGAAGCGCTCCATCTGAAAAATTGTGCGAACAGTAATTATCTGTGGTATGGCATTGTTATTTTCACAGATTGTACTCAGGGTGAGAATCTAGCCACTTGTATTGAGACAGTTAATAAATTCTAACATGGAAATTTTCCTGTGCAGCAGTTTGTGAAATAAAGGACCATTTATACAGGAAGAAGCTTTTTTTGTGTGTGTTTTCCGTAAGAGATTTATTTCTTTAATTCTGACTTATTTATCTTATAGTAAGACTTCTAAAAAATTATGTGTAGGATAAATCTTAGGGTTATACTGTTTCAGTATCATTTTAACACTCATATGTTAATCCTAGTTTTAGAAGAATACCTCCTGTTGTCCTTAGGCTAGTTAAAGGTAAAATATAACAATAAAAATGTCCAAACACAGCCATGCGCAGGAATGTGTATCTATGACTCAAAACATTTTGGGCTAGTGAGGATCCAAACTTAGACTATGCTGCATTTACCTTGGGTGGTACCTAGTTAGGATTGGAGGAATATTTAATTGGAGTTCCCATTTAATTCTGAGTGTAAAATCATGATTGTATTTGCAGTGTTAAGCCTGAAGATCAGTTTGGGCACTGCTGTCTTTTACTACCCAGACACATCTGAAGCATGCAATGAAGATAAAGAAAATGTTCACAAGCCTGTTTTTTTTCAAAGCAGACATAACAAATAAAAGTTTTATTTTTGTCTAGATGAGAAAAAACCTATGAATCTCAGATTCACGGAGAACTGAGCCAAGTGTTTTTAACTGAATCATAGTAAGGTGCAGGGATTCAGTCAGAGAAGTAATCAAGCTTTCTTGATGAAAAAAGTAAGCAACCTTCAAATCTCAGACAAAGTTACTCTCTAATGTGGAATTGTTCTTCCAAGCTGTACATTAAGAAAAACAATCTTTTAAACAGGAGAAAAATGTGAGTGATACCTAGATTTCAAAAATTGATTGCATATTATGAAGAATTTTGTGTTTCATAAAGGAAAGGAATGAGCATATTACATCTTTTAGGAGCTCTTTTCCTAACTGGCATAGCTGCCTGTGCCGCATTAAAAGCCCTGATTGTTGCCTTGTAGAGAAAGGAAGAGACAAGTCTGGAAACCAACAAGGGATTACTAGGGATTTTTATATTAGCCTGTAATTAAATAATAGTTCATGTTGCCTTCTTCCACTGGGAATTACATCCTTTTCACCTCTCCTCTGCTAAAGCAGAGACATCCATTACGATGAGTAGCTACAACACTTGTCAGATCCAATCAGCTCCAAATGACTGAAAAGCAACTGACGTGTGCTCTCTTAAAGCATGGTTTCTTCTCCCCCAAAAGCCCACTGTCCTTTCACGTGCATGTAACAGTCAGAAGAGATCACATCACGCAATGAAGAAAAACAGAAGCATATGGTACTAAGGGGCCTCTGCAGGAGAGGGCTAAAATGCCAAGGCTCACACATAAAATATATGCAAAAATATGTGTTCATATAGAATGCCAGATAGAAGCAGATGACAAACACAGCATAGAAAGACAAAATTTTGCCATCAATTCAGCTACCTCAGATTATTTTTTCATCTTTCTTTTTTAATGTTGTCTAGAGTTCTACACAGAAAATAGCAATTGCAGGCATTTAACTATGTATAAGCAGTCATAAAGTTCAATTTTTCAGTACAAGGAATATATTCTTCCCACTACGTTTTCCTCATGCCTTTAGTAAGTTTCAGCATGACAACCGACTTGCAAACTCTCAAGTGATTACACTGACAGATTTATCTTCCTCATCTCATTGATATTAAATAGTGTATGTAAAAGCAGAGACATAAATTCACTGCAGGTTCTTAACCAGCATGTAACTCTCTCTCTCTCTCTGTCTCTGGAGACACATCACTTACTACGTCTTCTAACCCAGATAACAGCATTTTCTAAACTAAGCAGCCTTTTAGGTATTTTGCAAAGAAAATTAATGAGCTGAGGCTTCTTCCCTCTCCCCCTAAATTTCATATTTGTAAGATACTTCTGTTACAAAACTACGCGTTAAAGAACAACACGTACTAAAAGATGCTTCTTTCATCATGTTGCTATAAACTGAGGCAGCAGCTGTTTCAGGAACACTGTGAAGCGTATAAACATAGTTACAGGGCTTCTTCTGTAAGCCATAAATCAACTAGAAGCTTTAAAATATTATTTGTTGAAGAAGAAAATGTTTATTTCAGTTTGTAATTCCATCACAAAGAATGTTTAATGGAAGTACGGAATTTATGAAGACAAGATTCACCAACAGAGATGCTCTTTGATCCATAAAATGTATCTGAAAGCATTCTGAATGCCAATGTTAGGTGATGTCATTGTTTAATTCCTATAGGAAGCTATAGAAATTACAAAATGTATTATGCAGGACAGGATTTAATTTCAGCAAAATTGGTGGTTTTCCTCATCCAAATTTATGAATCTTCATATCTTAAAGGACATCTTTGAAAGCAAAATAAAAATCTCTATAAACAAATACTGTAAGTAACTTTGATTCACTTACTACCCTATACTACAAGATTTTACTAGAAATTTCTCTCTAATAAACAAAAAATATGCACTCAGTCTTTTGTGACAGTGATCCTTTCTCTAATTTAGGATATTGAAAAATGAATGCATTTTAAACTACTCTCTGTGTTGATTTACAAAGATTAAATTTCCACCATTTAAAAAATGGTGTAGGTCTGAAAATTACTAAAGGAGTTTGAGACATCAATTTATCTTAATTTCAGTAAGATTTCCCGCCTTGCAAGGATGCATTGTATAGAATTAAGTAGTTTTCTAATCCAGACTTTCATCAAAACATTCCAATATAACCAAGCCGTTAAAAAGTAGCTGTTCAAATGTCGCAAGTTATGCTGTGAAAACTTTATTTACAAAAGAAGAAAAAAAGGTAAAATTAATCCAGAATATTCTGCATGCATTTATCAGTTTGCTGAATTTATTTTGTTACAATACAAATTACTAGAGAAGCAATTTACTGAGGAAAAAATAAAGCTGTAGCTGTATAATGAAAACATGTGACATTTGGATAATTCTTCCATTCAAGATGTCAGTCAGCTCTGAAACTCCGTGACATTTGTGTAAGAGATGGATTTTAAATAAGGGAGGTTCTTTTTCCTTCATCTGATGGGTGGTGATATACTCTAGTATATCTTGATACAGAAGTTTATATCATGATTTCTGTAAGTATGGTTTTTTGACAGAAATTGTAATCAAATTATATTGCAATAATTTCCCTGTGTTTATTTATCTGATTCTTTTTTCCACAAGGAAGCAGGATGGTTCTGAAGGCAATTACTAAGCAAGCTTGGAAATGTCATCCATAATATGGAGGTGATATTGTTAAACATAATGAAATACAGAAAAATAACTTTTTAAGGAATAGTTCCATTCAAAGGCTACAAAGTATGAGTGAAAGAGAAACCGGAATAAAAATAAATCAGTAATTTCTAACAGAAAACTACAATATTAATGGAAATATCTGCAAAGAATCACAGGGTTAGTTCCATCCCTTTTTTAACAGTGTAGATAAATTGTTTTTTAATCAAGTGTTGTCCTAATTTTTTAATATTTGAAACAAAACTTAAAAATAATCTATTGTGCTGACAAAGTTGTCATTAATCCTAGACTAGAAGAGAAAAATGGTTGGAGGGTGAAAAACCAGCTTGTATTTTACAACTGGTAAAGAAAATATAATTCTAATCTAAAATCCTTGACGAAACTTCAAATATTACTATGAATTAACCCAAATCTCAATTAGTCTGGCCCCACTTTTTACCAGATGGGCAGGTTAGACAGTGCTATAGAACGCACCTCTTGCCAGTGGCACAGTCTGATATTATTACTGTCTTCTGTCTTTTGTTGCAACTTATCTAGGGAATTGTTTTCTGAGGTTTGGACCACTCCCACAGGAAATAAACTACTTTTGAAGTGGTTATGTAAATCTGCACAGCAAAATTAGAAGGTGCATATGTAAAACATAAACTGACACTTTGCATGACAAAAGTATTTTTATCACACTCTTGATGTCAAGCACTTATGATACAAACCACAGTTGATTCACACCAGAACTTCTCTCTGGTGAAACATTCCATTTTTAAAAATACTTTTTTTAAGGATTACTATGACAAGGTTTTTCTCAGTACAAGCAGCAGCTGTACTTGTAAAGAATGAAGTCTCTCAATAATATAACAACAATAAACCCTATTTTTTTCTGGTGACATCGAACTTCTGACACCTTAAGTAGAATCTTTTTTTCCTTTGAACTCACCTTGTTCTTGAAACCCGAGACACTTAAATGCATTGAAACTCTTTCTTAAATCTTATTAGGTAGAACTCTGACAAGTGACAAAAATTTTAGGATCAGTCTGAATACAGGTTATAGAATGTTCTTACACACATTACATGAAGCCTCATATTACAGCTATTCTATCATGTAAACCATAAGCTCATGGTTGCTGTTATTATCACCTTTACACTCCTGGATTGGGCTTTTTCCCCCAGTCATTTTACTTTATGGAGAGTAATATTGAAAATATCTTCTATTTATGCACAAAACCCTATTTAACAAAATAGAATGTGCATAGCAAGAAACATTGAAAATATTACAGTTACAAGGACTGAAGCTTCCTTAAACTTCATAATCTCCCAAACCAAATCTGCATGTATTGGATGGTCATACGTTAAGGAAATACAATAAATGCCAAGTATTGTTTATAACTGTGGTTCATAAGAGTTAAGCAGGGAGGGACAAACAAAGCATGTGTTACTGTTCTGTTACGGACATGGTGCTGCAAGGACTCAATAAGTCAAAATGAAAACTAAAACCCCCCATGATTTGAATGTGGGCTACCACACAACAAGAACATATTGGGTCCTCCAATATCAAAGAATCTGATATTGGTGTGACCTATTTAATTTCTAGAATGTAAATAATGACTTTTATATCTTCCCAACATGTGTGCGTATTCTAAATTTGCTGCTTCCAAAGTGCATTCAAATTTTCAGATTAAATGTATGTGTTTATTCCATTTTATTTGTCTTATTCCAGATCCAGCACTAATTCATAAATCTGTCAGAATCCAGACACTGGTTTGGAGATCAGCAGCTGTATGTCATTTCAAGGTGTATGTCTCACTGAGTCAGGCTGACTGAAATAATGGACTCTGACCTTACTGCAAGTCACAAGGTGTGAAGAAAGGAAGTACAAAGAAATATCACAATTCTGAAGGATTTTGAAATCTGTGCAATGTGATTAGCTGTACTTGATTGTGACAACTAAATTGATATTTACATTTCTTAACAATAAAAGATGTTTTTATAACTTTCAGTCTGAAGAGTTACAAAAGAAACAGCCTATCTTTAAAATAATAGAAGCGAAATACATATTGGCTTATTCTGCAATAGTAATCTAATATTCAGATTGAAATATGTTGACAAAATATTGATGTTTTGAGGTGCTGAAACTCCAGGAGTTTATTTATTATCTTACTACTGTGAGATATGGATCAAGAGTTAGCAGCTGCTAAACTGGATGCAGACTAACTGTAAAAAAATAATTCTTGAGAGAATTCTTTGTCTCACAACTTGCTGGAAAGTAACTCTATCAAATTACCACATAACATTATATTCTATTGCATATATTGTGTGTGAGAGATATCTGAAAGTTGCCTAGCATGAAGACAATTGCATTTACATAAATAGCCTAAACTCACATAACCTATTTATATGTTTATATGGCCTTTTTTATAAGACAAAAATCTCGGAAAGGGAATATAAAATAGGTAATTCTCAGTAGGTATTCAACCCAGTTGTTTGTACAGGGGCTTTTATTCTGAAATGAGCATACTTCTCCTTGTACATTTGGTAGTGGATTAAGCTGACCGTGCAAAGACATTTCATTGTGGACCGTATCTCAAATTCATACAGAATAATTAGAGTTGTAGCCTGCCATGCTTCACAACACTTTCTTCCTAAAGACAGACTTTATTGTTAAGACACAGAACTAGGAGTCTGCACCTTCCTTGCAGTCTCTTCAGCCTGTGCCAACCTAGTTATTCTCTGATGGCAGCTACACCATGCCATCAGTGCCCCATCTGAAAAGTGCTGACTGTCTTCACCCCAGACCCACAAAGTACATTAGTTGTGTGCTGCTTCACTTCACATTTGGATCCATGGTTCAAATCTGGCAGAGATTCAGGATCCCAGAGGGCCAAGTTCTGACAGACACACTCATGATCAACACACATTACTTTCACTGCATGCAAAGTAACGCAGTGATATTTCATATTGTAAAGAATTGTAGATCCATGGCAAAAAAAGGAGAAAAAGGTTTGCTATTGGGTTAAAAAATTATTCAACAGTGGTGATTTTTTAAAGCATGTACTAAACAAAGAATGATCAATTCTAATTAATTATGTGCGGATCTTGTAGTTTTACACCCTCTTTTCACTTGACAGGTAAATGGTGGAAGATAGAAGACTTATTATAGATTTTACATCCAGCCCATGAGGATTTGGACTGATTCCACAGAACAGGTTCAGGTCAGCTAAGTTCTTTCCTTCAAAGCATCATGGGTGTCTGTGAGCATCATTGCAAGCTTGTTCTGGCAGTAAGCCAGGCTTCAAAAGCCTTTCACTGTGCAGTCACTGACTCACTAATGGGCAACTGCAGGCTTTCTGATTTTCCTTTCATTTCATGTGTTCATTTGACATAAATTTAATTAAACCAAATCTGGTGTTAAAGGAAGAAGAGATAAAAGTGATATGTCACAAATTAAAGAACTGTGTATGATACAGGAAACATGATTTTTTTTTTCTGTTCCTGTAAAATATTGTCAATTTTAGTAAGCTCACTACTTAGAGACTGCAAAAAATGTACGGATATGCATTATTAAGAATAATGTGCATCCAGGGTTAGATGAAGGTCTCAGCCCTGTATTCTCTGTAGTAAAACCTTTCAGAGAATTCTTATACTTTCTTTCATACCCACACTTCAGGTAGTCACCTCTTCACAGGATATGAGACAAGTTTGCCCTTCTGCTGGCTACATATCCATAGTTGTTAGATAGCTCAAAAGCATACAACAGCAGAAACATGAAAAGATCACTTATTAAATATAAAAAATCATCATTTTTCAAAGGTCTCTTTTGGTTTTTACTTAAGGCTAAGGAGGTGATCGTGAAAATGAAAAAGATCATGCTGTTAAAAAGGTTTCATTTAATTGCTTTCAATGTTGCTTTAGGAAACATCGAACTTTCTTTTTGTTCTTTTTAAAAGTCCTTTTTTAAAATTAAAAGAAAATTCAGGCTGGAAATATACTAATATGAATTGAAAGGGTATTTGCAAGCTGCCCAGAGATGTTCTGAGCCAATCATATTCAATGGGGTTCCAATACTGTCATTTCATAGAACTATATATAAGTTCCTAGCGCTGAATGCATTAGCACCACAGGAAAAAACATCAGCAGTGCAAGGAAGGTCTAATGACCAGTGAGCAATTTCTGCAAACTCTCATATTTTCTTGTGTGATCTATAAGCTCTAAGTGCATAATTCATGCATGGCACAAATTCGTGTGGTCAAACTGGCACAAATTAGGAGTTTATTTATCACAGCACCACCTCTCTACTCTCTTTTCCTTTATAGATGCCCCAGTGAGTCTGTTCTTTGGGGTTTTTTCCCAGGTGCATGGGCGGGTGTTCGATGATAATTCCTGCAGCTTCTGATGCCTGAGTCCAGTGGGCTGCTAACGTAAAGGAGGCCAGATCACAGCTGGCTGAATGGAAGGCCTCCCCGCACAGCCTCCGCTGAAGGTGAGGGTGGATTCATAGTGTTTTCCACAGCTGTCATCCCTAGCTGCACTCTGACTCCTGCTTGGGGCATGATGAGAAGACACATCCCCCCTTAGCCGTCCCTGTCGCCAGTGGGGGGAAAGCCTCTCTGCTGTCCACTGCCTGGACAGTCAGAGGTGATGAGAAAGAAACTTCTGCAGAGTATAGACAAAGGATGCCTTAACACCCTGCAATCTCCCCCCATATCTAGTCCAAAGCTTTTTCCACATGAAGCTTGTTCAGCCTGAAAAGGAAGTACTTTTGAAGAAAATAATCAGAAATGCTTTCTTGAGAGAAAATACTTCTAAGACATAGCAAAAATGATGAAAATAAAGTATATAGAATTGAATGTTATTGGACTACTACGAGGTCTTTTTCCTGCCCATTTTGAAGGGTTTCCTTTTCCTCTTGGTAATAGGCCAGAATAACATTTATTTTAATCAGAGTCTTTACTCCAAAGCATGAACTTGTTTCATTTTTAGAATCTTATTTCTCAGCTAACTGTTCTAATAGTCTGTACAGCTTAAACCAAAGACAGGTATTTTAAGAAGAAAAGCTTAATTCCATAGAATTCTCGTGAAAACCAGTGTACATGAAATTAGGACATGTTTATGCTTGACTGATTGAAAAAAACAAAACAAAACAACCCTGTTTCATTTAAACAGACAACTTCCTATCAACCTAGTTCTCAATGGGAATAAATTTAGCATTTGACATAAGCAAAGACTTATTTAGGGTATGCTTTCCAAAAGCAACTACTGCTGTTTATGTGCCTGGTTCATTTTGACTTGCAGTATGCAATTCCACTAACACTTAAGAAAATCCTAATCTGTTTTTCATGAGTAAAATACTACAGATATATTGAAAAAGGAGAATAAGAAAGAAAAATTAATTACAATACAATTCTACCTTTGCTGCAGACTGTAAATGTTGCAATCACATAGTATGGCAGTGTTGATGATCTACTTTAAGAAAGTGTTATTTTTTATGACTTTCTAACAACTAACACTGTAACAATGTAGGCCCTGATAAAAGCATCCTGGGAAAGCAAGTGGCTACATCTGTTCCTCCTAGTTCAAAAACACATATACTGAGTAAATCTGATCGTATATAAGAGTTATAGTGTTTATTTTATCTATTCTTGTTGTATGATCTTGGAGATTTATCAGGGTGAAGAAGGTTTTACTACAAGGGCTTCAGCTATATTTATTGACATTAAACCCATAAAAAAACAGAGGACAAAAACATATGACAATCTACATATTGCTTTATCTTCTTTCACAATCTATTTTTAGACAGGCTTAGCAGAGTTAGGCAGAGGCATCCTGACATTTAAAAAGCTTATGTTAATCCAGTGATGCTTCACCTCTTTGTAAACATTGGAAGATGGAGAGCACCATTATCAAATTGCTTTGCTTGCTGCATTTCCTCCATAGAGAACAGCAATTCCAACCTGGAAGGCTTTTTCTGGAGCTGTCTCAATGTCTTTGTCTAGACCTTCTCTCTCTCAGAGTACTCCTTCACATCAGTAAGTTACTTAGAAGCTAAAATTCTGTTAGGCCTCTAGAACGAAACAAATTAGGTAAAAAATAAGGGTATCAATTTAGTTTCCTGGAATCTGTCATGGAGAGCTGATGTATAAATCTCATAACCTTCAAAGAGAAGGGTAAAAGTAAAATCTGGGATTACTAAGGATGAGAGAGAGCAAGAGAAGACTGGTTTGTAGAATTAAATAAAAAGAGAAAGACAGGAAGGAGAACGAATAGTAACAGTCATATTAGTTAAGCTAATATAACTAAGACACACTAGAATTCCGGAAATATTACAAAAAAAACAAAACAAAACAAAAACTCCTACTGATTTTTCTATACTCTCTCAAAACAATGGTTCCAAGGTAATAACAATATCTAAATATAACATTCACATATTTTACCTCATATTTCAAAACTGCAAATTGTCCTTTTATTCATCAGGCATCATCAAGGGTTACTTCTGCATTTGCTGAACATTGGGGATCTCAGGGTAGTTTCTGTGATGTAGGGAAGCATATACAGCTGCTCTTTGTTCTTTGCCAAAGTGCCTTATAAATACAGAATATGTACAATTTTGTACATTCTCATTTAATATTTAGGTATTCTATCTTTACCTTCCTTCCTGACATGTTAGTGGCTCACACAATTAAAAAGGCCTTTAAGAGATATAAGAAACAGTATAATTTCTCTGTCCACCTCTGAAAAATGTATGGTTGTGCAGGTCAAGTGTTTGGGGATTTTTTTGATGTCACTGTTTACTGCATAACAAGTGCAAAATATTATTACTGTGAGAGAAAAGGCCTTTTTCTCCCATAGTTTCCATTAACACTACTTTCAAATGTAAATATATGTTTCATATTTTTCTATTTTCTCTCCCAGCTGAACAGCCCAGCTGTTCTGCCTCTTCTGCATTTGTAATTTGAAGTGGAAGTCAACAATAAAGATAAGGGTAAAGAAGGGGAGTTTTCTGTGAAAACTGCATATCCCACCCCTTCAACAAAAACATGAAGACTATTTATATCAAACTCGCTGTCCCTGATCTTCAATATGTTCATGACATTCTCACCTCCCCTTCAGCAGTGACACTGCAGCAGGTCTTCACCCATTGTGCTTAAACACGATCTTTTAGTAAAATTCTTGCTCCTGCCCCTTGCCAGAAGGCATGATCTATTTTAAGGTTAGGTGGAGGTAGGCACTAGAGAGCTGTTACAGTACTCTGACATCAGGAGTGGGAAGCTAATGATTTATGGTAAAAACCAGACAAGTGGTGCAGAGGAGCTTCACAAAGCCTTGAGAGTTCATCCAAAAGCACACACCCCACCACTTGCCTTAAACCCTAACTCAAAGTCAACGTAACTTTTGTACCCAAGGGTTAACAAAGCTCCAAACAACATCCTCTCAGGAAGAAATGCTTTCTCTCCATAGTAAATTTGGTTTAAAGATATGTCCTCTTACAGAATGAAAGCCTAGGATTTTATACAAAACAAGGGAAGTAATTGGTTTAAAAGGATTTCGAATCATGACTTTGTTACCTCCTGGTCAAAAGTAGATTATTTACTTCCTAAAAGCACACTTCTTTACCAAGTAGAAATACGTAGTTCACGGATGTCTCAGGGAAAAAGACTGAAAATTTTTGCAGGATTGCATATGATTTGATTATCAAGTTCTCCATCTGAAAACATATAACATGATACCTTTAAGAAGTCAGAAAGGCTTTAGGCAAGAGAGACAGGAATGTTCACATAAATGTGATAGGAAAGGAAACTCATGTTTAAAATACCCATAAATAAGAATAAGTAGAGCACACATGCTGCAATACTCTGAAGTTTCACAAATTACACTGTTATCACTGTCTCTTCTTCTCTCCTACTGTGTAGTTTAATCACTTGTCTTTAATTGGACTATAAAGATATCGTGTCAAGGACTATGTTTTCCTGTATGTGTTTGTACAGAGCCTAGCACAGTAAATATTTATCTTTCTGGGACATTAAGGTAATACTTCAGAGTAGTCTACACACTATTTTCGGAATATTATATAGCCACCTGGAAAGCTGGTCAGATAATGACAATATCTGAATAATTTATTTTAAGTAAAAGGTTCTAATTAATCAGATAAATTACCAGCAATTAATAATTTAAGAAATCTAACTGTAGGGAGCAATCTTTCACTTGCAGGAGAATGAACCTGATGACCCAAGATCTTTCCAATTTCTAGGAAATAAAAATTTTAAAAAGTCAGTGACAATTGAGAATTTTTGCATAACCTCATCTAAACTCACAATTTTCTCGAAGGCAGAACGAGGCATACGAGAAAGGGCACCATAAAGATTCCCAAGAGACTCAGAAAGTGGAAGCTGTGTGTCAGTACCTCTGGAAAAAAGGTTTTTCCTTGGTAGATTAGAGAAAAACACCAAAGTCAGATAGTGTTCTTTCCCTCTCACCTCACTCTGTGGATAAATTCATGTGTAAAGAGCTCTTTCCTCCAAAGCACCATGTATAAAAAAAATCAAAATACCTGCATGCCTGCATATAGAGCAGACCTATCCCATATACATAAAAAATGCTTACATTTTGGCAGCTATGGCCTTGCCACCCACTTCCTCTGTTTTGACCCAAAAAAATTTAAAAAAAAAAAAATTTAAAAAAGAAGCTTTTTAAATTCTACCCATTTAATTAATTCACATAATAGTACATTTCCAAAGGCAAATGAACACATTTGTTCAATGAAATGAGCAAAAGTATGATCTACTCCAAGATATTCTCTGAGCAGAAGGCTAAATTTTCTTGAGTGTATTAGCTGCCACACATGTTTCACTTAGCAGTAGTTAGTCTCAAAATACTGAGCTTCTCTGTATCTGGACTGAGGGTTGAACCGATCTGACAACTAAAGCAGTTGAACTGTGTTGATGAGCTCCAAAGAGAGCCAAACATCTGTCCCCATTTTGCTGTTGCATGTTCCCAACAGACATTTATGCATTAAATCTATTTATCAGACAATACTTTGTGTAAGTCAAGACATAGTCTGTCATCATAATAGGATATATCTCTAATATGGGAATATGGAAGATTGCTACTTCGATAAGATTCATATCAAAACACAAGCATTGCCATTTGGTTTATCTTCAGTACTGCCAGACATTTTTCGCCTTGTATAAACAAGACAAGAAAAACTATAAGTAAGATATATTCACAGTTATGCAGAATGTCCTCCTCCATTTTACAAAAAAGTTCCCTCCATTTAGGTTTACAAAAATAAGCTAGCTCTGTCTGCTGCTCTAGCTCCAGACTCACTTTCATCCTGAGAGATATAGGAGTTGTTTCTCTGCAGGAACAAAGCATTGCCTCCTCCTTGCAATTCAGGAAGTACATCGTATAATGAACTTCTAAACATTCTACTACAGTAGGTACAGAAAGAGATTGCATCAGTGTCTGCATCTCAAGTTCCATTATGCATATGTATTTCCATTTGAGGTGTTAAACAAAATCAATTTGAGAAAAAGAGGTGTGCCTCTACTGAAGAGGATATCCCTTGGTGTATTTTTCTTTCTTTTCAGCAAAGCTGTAACAAGATGCACTGGCTGTTTGGCCATGTTAGAGTTACCCAGTCTTAAAAGAAGGTCCTGTTTCCAAGTCACAAAGGCATTCTGGTATTAGAATTATGCTAAAATAGCACAGCACCCTTACAGCACAATTACAATTTCACCGATTGTGGATGAGAGAGTAGATTGACAGCAGGTCTTTTGCAGGACTGGGACCCTCACAAGGTTTAACATAAAAAGGTCTTTCTGTGAAAATCCTCAATTTCTACTGGCAATAGATCTAAGTACAAGTTCTAGATTAACCTAGCAATTCCGTGGTTCAAATTCGATTCCTTCTATTCTGTCCTTACTTCACTGAGTTTAGTTGTCACAGGACAGAAATATTTCAGTCTGAGTAAAGCATTTGGGCTTTATGTGGGGTAGAAATGGTGTGTGCTGAGCAGGAATTGTTGATGATTATCTCATGCATGAAACCTTATGATATATTGACATATTAAGCATATTAATTTAATTTATTTTATTGAAATCTTTTCCATGTTAAACCCTGATACAAATGTCAGGAATTATATGTAAGTAAGTGTCAAGGAAGAAATATTGATATAATAGAAAACAGGAAACCAAGATATGAAGGAAATTTTCACCTAGAAGTCACTGTCATGGCAATTAGCTTTTCTAGCCACAAAAAGACATAGTGAAATGAACTGTAATGAAATTGAAAGAAATATCATAATGAGAATCACGTATTTTGAATATTATAGTCAGATATAAAGATGTGGAAAGTTAGTAGTTTAGATAAGAAAGCAATCCCATTTAAAGTGTTTCTAAGCAATGAAAAGAATATTTTGGTTTTATTATTGTCAGTCAATGTACTAGCTGGGTCTGAACTCAGAACAAATAAGTGAAATGTTTAGATAAACAACTCAGGAACATATAAAAGGAATTTTTTATTATCCAGGGGAGACTAGACAAGGCAAAAAAATACAAGACAAAAATAAAATAAAACAAAAGCAAGCAAGAAAAAAAATTACTCTCTCTGTTTATATTTTATATTGACAACCAGTGAAAATTTTATAAAGTGTTAAATACAGGACACAAATTTACTTTATAAATACGAGTATAGAGACACATCTTGAAATGAACTATGGCATTTCTAAATTCTGTATGTTAGTACTACATTTTGTGTGAATTATGTATTTCATAAACAGCATGCAGAAAACTCCAAGCAATCTATTGCAGAAATTATTAATTTTCAAGAGATATATACAGTAGAGTATTTTGAATTCACCCTTAAATAATACTCAGAATAATTTTTAGAATAATTTAGACCTAGAAAAATTTAGGCTAGAGATATTCATTTTATGACCTTTTACAATTGTTACTATGCATTTCTTAAGTTGATACAAATCTGAGTTCTGTGCACAAACAAGTGTAACACAAATAACCTTGTGATCAATAATGCAAAAATGTAGACACTACATTTTCCTTTGGTTGTCAATTTCTCCATTTTACTAACTCAGTGTATAAAAGCTTGGGAAAAATGTATATATTAAGATAAAAGACCAGAATATATTGCACATAAAAATTGCCAACATGGCATTAAAACACACAGAGAAAATAAAAATTCCTCATATTCTGAAACATAGCTTAAATTTTATATTCAGTCTATAGGTCTGTCCAATCACTTTCCCAAGTGAGTTTCACAGAACTGCAGCTGACATAGTCCCTGGATCTAAATGAAGGGGGAAAAATCTAGGGGAAAAAAGGATCATAAATACAGTATTCCTTCACAGATTTTAGCTGAACATCAGGCATTATACCTTCAGGGCAATCTTTTTAACAAAAACTCTCTTAGATGGGCATGTCTGGAAATACTAAAAGCACTTGGGCTAAGAATGTCAGCACTAAAAATACAGAAGTGGCTGGGAATGCTGTTGTGTGTCAACCTTTATTTGTCCTTTAAACCAAGAAAAAAGAACAAATGTATGCCTGCAGGCCAAAATGCAGAAACTTGGGATTTTTCTTCTCCTCTCCCTCCAACTTACATGAGATTTTTACAATGAATTGTAATAGAAGGTTCAGATGACAAAAATTACAGTGGTGTAGCCAAGAAAAATACCCATGGGGCTTTCTGCTTCCCTTGTGCCCAGCCTGAACTATCAGATCAGCCTTCTGGACTCAAATGCAACACTGTCAATAGGAATACATCATCTTTTTTGTGGTATAGAAGAGCTGTCGGTTGCAATTCCCATTATTCCAAGGCCAGGATTTTCCATTAGTGTAGCCACCTGCTGGGTTTCTCTACTCAGGTTTAATGGAGTCTGAATTTGAATTTATCACCATCTGTGGGAAGACAGGAAATGAGAGGAGCATCACTAATTCCTTTCTTCATTTACTAAGCATAAACATAATCTTTATAAGGAGATAGGCAGAAGCAGCAGTGATCAGGGAGACGGAGAGAATATTTTAACTCATATTGACATCAGAGTTCCAGACCAAGAAAAATGCAGTCTGTTCGTCAGCCAATTCCAGCTACAAAAAGAATGTTTTAATTTCCTATGTAGTGTTGTACCAAAACATGCAGATATGGGATACTATTTTATTTTTGCTTCCAAGGAGGTCTCTGAAGACTTAATAATTTAAACTACTAAAAAAAAGCCAAACCAAAAAACCCTTGGAATTCAGGAATAGTTAAGAACAGTGAATAATCGTTTTTTAAACAAAAGGACTAAAATCATCAGTTTACACATTTTGTTCTTGTTTTCCTGCCCCAAAACAAAAATCTGGAACAGAAACATCGGGAAGAGAAAATTGAAGCATTCAATAGAAACACCTGTTCAAGGGAAGAATGAAAATATCAGAAAATACAACAAAAAGAAGAATTTCTGTCTTAACATGAAAAGGAATAGGTTTTTATTACAGAACACCCAAACTGGATGAAACTGATGTTGTTTCCTTCTTTAATGTAACAATGAAGACTCTTTGCGATGATTTCAGAAGACACTGCGGCTCAATTTGGAGCCACCAGTGGTCCAGGAATCGCAACTCCAATCCCCTAAATTTATAATTTGCTGTTCCTACCTATTGAGTAGGATATATTTCTCTGGTTTGAACATAATAGTTGCTGCTTTGGAATGGACAGAAGAGAAGGTGGAAGTTTAAAATTTGAATTTCAAAATATATTCACATGCACTTGTCAAAGGGGTGCTGACATCCAACATACATTCATAAAAGGTTTGGTTTTTTTAGTTCAAGTTTTTCTCACGAATTTTGCTCCATGTTTATAATCTTTGGATTTATGATCTTGAACCTGTGAGGCTGGTCTCTTGCCATGTGGGTCAGAAAAAGGATTTGAGGAACTTACATAATTCAAAGGACTCTTATTTATTGCAGTGAACAATTCCAAGTGGAAAAAAAATGCACAAAACACCCTCCAAACAAGTAACCATTAAATGTTAATTCCCCTTCCTTTTCTTTTTCCTTTTAAACTGCCTACATTCCTCTTCTGTTTGAAGGAGTTTTATGTGTTGTGGTGTGACAAAAATAAAAACCTTTAAGTATGTGTTTCTGGTGAAAATCACATGATTGTGTTCATAATGAGGTAGAGGACAAAACAATCTTTCTGATTGTTTGATGGCTTGATGAATAAACTGGATGGTTAAATTTACCTTGTTTCATTGCAGTTCGATAGTTAACTGATTTGTCATTTTTTGGAGACCTCTTGTTCTTGTCATACCATCAAATGTTGCAACATGGCTGATAATACTACTACACTTTGCTTTGCAGGCTACATTTAACCACAGATATGACTCTCAATAATTCCTATATGGTTTGATTTAATTATGATGGGCTCCCAGTTTTGTCTTATGCCTGGATTTGACCAGGCTTAAAAATCAATAGTGAAACACTAGGATATGCATGCTGCTGAAATTACAGCTTTGTCATTAAATGTTATGAATTGCCTTTTAGCATATTCATTTCAAGATTTGGTCACTATTTTTCATTTATTTATTAGGGTTACACCATTGTGTGATCATAAGGTGCCCTAGAGATGGGTAGAGGCTACATTTAAACTACATCAAAGCTCTTTTTCTCAAGCAGATAGGCAGTTTGTTAGGTTTTTGCAGTGATCTTTGAATCACTGGGAAAAGTTTTCATCAAAAACATGAAGAACCTAACATGCTAACAGAAAATAGAGACATATTTTCCCAAGGGAAACTCTAATGAAAGTCCTTTATACTAAAGGTTTCCATGGTTTTGATTTATTAAAGCTGAAGTCTACCAGAACTTTTTCACCTGATAGGATGTTTTTTATTAGAGAATTATTTTTAATTTACTTCTAGAACTAAAAGGATGATGAGGACAGAAATGCTATCCATTCACTGGTTGAATAATTTATAACGCAGTTTGAGCGTCTTTCTTTTAACTGACAATGTGAGATGTAGGTTTTGATACAGCACCACTCCAAATCTGAAGACTTAGGAGTATTTTAAAGGCTTTTGTTTGTATGAAAGATTCAGAATCCAAGCCTGCACCTGATCTGCATGCATGAACCTTAGTATCAAAGAAGAAAAAACAAGTAAAGGGAAGACAGCCAACTTAAGGAGTAGTTAACTGTGGCTTGACTGTTTTGTATGATGTCACACATATGGTTATTGTTATTCATACTGAGGGAGGCAACTTTAGTGATTCAAGACTAACACAAGAAAATCTGTCAGCTCTAGTTAAACGAACATTGTTATTACCTCAGGTCAAGCAGATGGAGGGCAAACTTCTCTGTTGGATTCTGCTGCTCTTTAATTAGTGTCCACATTTGTTATGTCAACATGATGCATCACCATTAGTTTAAAGGTTTGTTTTATTCCTAATACAAATGCCTGTAAAATTGAATTTTCTACGTTCTAAGAGTTGATCTGGAAATTGGGGACCTGTGATGGATTAAGATTCCTTCAGTTATGTTTTGGAAGAAAACAGTCAAAAGAAAACTGAGTAATACTTCCGTAGCATTACTCACATATTCTTCTTCTGTTTTCTTCCTGAGATAAGTCTTTAATACATTATTAGGAACTCTTTGCTCATCAACAAGTCTTTCCAACAGGGAACGGAAAGGTTTATTCTCTGTATCTATATTGCTATATTTATGGTGGTAAAACAAACAGACTATAAAAATTTTGCCTTCAGTAAAACTTTTTGTTTTGTTTACTCTGGATGAAAAAAAAATTCTGTCTTGTAGAACTCTTCCTTGGAAAGTTCTTTCTTCATGCAGAAATCATGAAAATAAGAATAGGAGAAGGGGGAAAAATGTAACAGCAACATTATGTGCCATAGGCTCTTTCATGGCAGATACATTTAAAAATGATAATTAATAAATAAATAGCCTGAATGAACACCTCATGTTTGTCATTTAATCCCAAGAAACAATAGAAATCCTTTGGTAACTGCCAAAATAACAGACAAAGAAGACTGATGCTTCATAGAAGCAGAAAATAAACACAAAAAATCTTCACAGTGCAATGTTCTTAAATGGTTGGCAGATTCATATTTGCTCCCCTGAAATCATTGTTTTACAATATTTGCAATCATTTAATATTGCAAGTTTGTTGGATCTATAAGGAAGAGGTTTTCTGGCAACTATTCTGTCAGCATTAAGGAATTTTTTTCGTTTTTTCAGTGAGGCTTAGTCTTCATTGGATGGTTGTAAAACCTGCCTTCAGAAAGATTGATGTGTTGATTACCTGTGGAAAGGGGCTGTAGACAGACTGTGCAAGACAGGTGTTTTATCTGGTCTGTAGTCTTAAGACAGATCTCTTCAAATGAAGTGAGTATTCAGAAGTGAATCAATGAAAGGTCACAGTGGCTCTTTGCATGTGGCCAGTTTCTCCTACAAAAGAAAAAAAGTTTTATCTCATGTAGTCTCATTAGAATAATGACTTCCCTTTATTCCTTCTTTTATATTATCCTTCCCACCCAACAAACTCTTCATAAAAAAAGGAAGAAAAAAAGAGAATTTTAGAAGATCAGATATAGCTGTCACAATAGTAATAAATTGGTAACAGATTTCCTCAAGCTTCCAGAATCTTAATGTGTAGAGATATCTAACTCCGGATTTACTACAAGGACACATTTTTCAAAATATTTATAAATAATATAAATGTTCTTTATGACTCTAATATTCTTTGGCTGTTTACATATGAGCTTTTATTATTATACAAATTTCCATTCACTTCTTATATAAATTGTTCTGTTTTGCAAATGAAGGATCTTTCCTGGTAAGAGCAGGATTGGTTTTGGTGGGAAAAAAAAAAAAAAAAATTCCAAATTTGGAGTGGAGTTGCAGGAAAGTGAACATAAATATGCTCTTGTCAATTCAAAGATATTTGGCTTGATCCATTACATCATCTTCTACAGAAACCTGAACAAAAGCATGACAGCCTGGTTATACAAAAAAGACAAAGAATTTCCATCTGACCTTTTAATAATCCTGCAGGTGGACTGGCTTGAGAAGTTAAAATTGGATAGACAAGTTTGTTCCTTGTCTCTGGGCTTTGTAGTGTTTTGCATCTCATTAGGGACCCTAGCCCAGCTCAGCAGTTCCTGGCTCCACTGCACCTTTACCTCTGCCATTGATGCCCCTGGCCAGCTCTGGCCAGTCCTACTCACCTGCTGTTCCCTACAACTCAGAGGTGAATGCAGGGAAATATTTTGCCTCCCTTTCCTTTGCTCGAGTTGTCAAGTGTCTTTTGAAGCTCTATGTGTCCTGCGATTAGGTTATACCAAGGAACTGAACCCAGGATGTAAGGAAAAACTGAACATTCCAAAGGCCATATTCTTACCAATAATTTCAGCATGAAGTCCTACACTTGGGACATCAGAAAAACTAAACGTCAAGAGGAGTGAATAAAGAGAATGAGAATGTAGTTTCTATGCGTCATGTCTAGAAACATCATTTGTCTTTGTCCCAGAGGTTTAATAATAGCATGATATTTGATGATACTGGAACACTTTTAATTGCAAGTGTCATAAAATATCCGGGTGTTTCCAATCTCACGAACCTCCATCACAAGCTATTGTGGTCATCAGAAGCCATACAATTTCCTCTGATTAAAAAAGTACATAGAGGACTGCAACTTTAAAAACATTAGTATTTTGTTTTCCAGACAGTTTTCCCAGAAGCCTTCATAAAAACCTTTTTCAAATGGTAAGAATACTAAAAAAACCCAAACACCTATGTAAGATGGATGTTCCCTTCAGTTACAAAAAAGGAATGAGCTTGTTTTGTAATGTGACATTTAAAAGATGGCTCAGATAAATTAGAAGGCAGTGGTTGCCAGACCTTAAGCCCCTAACAGAATAGTTTCCTCTTTTGACCTTCCCACAGAATGCCTATTTCAGTTTTTATCTGCACCCATCTCTGAAGCCTTTTATCATCTTTCACTGTTTACTCAGTGAAGAACCCAGTTCCCTCCCCTCCCATTGAGCCCTTGCGAAAGACTTGAACAAATACCTGCTTATTAATTTCTCCCAGGTTTTTATCAAGTGCACATGCCTCATTAATTTTCCCTAGCCAGTATTCTTCCCTCTGCACAGTTAAAGGTGTTTGGGAGAAGTTGTGAGAGCACTTGCACAGGGAGGTGATTTGAGAACTCTGTCAGTATAAGGTGAGAAGCTTCTTGCTAGTTGCTCATTTTGGGTTACTTCTGAAAGTTTGAAGATCAAATGGAGTAAAATTTTTCTATTAATGTTTCAGATTGTTTTTTAATTCTGGTGTTGTACACAAGGCATGCACATTGATATGTAGTAACTTAGATGTTTTTACTGACTGAAAGTCTTGACACAGATCAATAGCATATCAAGAATTATTTAAAAGGCATATAGTGTTGTTCATGCCTAGTAAAGCTATTACTTTTTTCACCAGGAAAACGCATGGAACATAAACTTACCTTTGAATGTATAATTACATATACAAATATATTTAATCTTGAAGCCAGATGAAAAATAGAAGGATATAAAACCTACATTTAGCGACATTTCAGCACTCCTTTGGCCTGTGAACCAACTTCACTATATATGTTCTTCATGCATGCCCAGGTCTGTCCAGACCACTTTCTCTTTATTTCCTCTTGGATATATTTTCCTACTGAGCAATAGAAAATAAATCTTTTTTTATTTTAAAGCAGTAAATAATATTGTTCATTTCATCAAGGAAATATAACTTGTCATTGCTAAGACCAAAGAACTCCAATAGATTCTGTATACCTAAATTACTGTAATTCACAAGACTGTACTGGTGAGATATTTAACATAGGGTCACAACACTACCTGAAATATTTTTAACACAACTTATTTAATTATACCTCAGTTAAAACTTTGCTGTTGAAATTTTAAAATTTGGTTAATATATCAACAATCCTTTGCTTGGAAACTGAGGTTTCAGATCAGTACATTTCACAGATTCTGAGGCAGAGCTTCTTGGCTTAAAGAACAAAGAGCCTGTGGAACAAAAAAAAATTGTTAGGGGAAGAAATTAGAACATAAGTACTCAGACAAGAGCCTATGGAATTAATAATGTGAATAGAGGAAGACATCTGTGCTTTAAAAGAAATGTTGGACAGTAGGAAAGACAGTATGTTTAGTGTCTGCAGGCAGTGGATCAACACTATCAAAAAAGGGAGGTGGTGGTCTTCAAAATTATGTAAACCCATGGGGTTACTTAGCCACCACAAATGTGTAAATATTACACCTGTATTTAAAAGCAATTTTTTAGAAAAACAACTTAAGATAAAACAGTGTCAAAACACCTTTTACCAAAGACTGGGAGATTAAGGAGCAGTTTTAGATAAATTTTCTATATATGGCAAGAAATGTGGGAAGAGGGGAGGGAAGGGGAAAGGAAGGGAACATTACAAAGATATAAAAAAGGCATATAGGAAACAGTAGGAAGTACAGAGAAAAACCGAAAAGTGCAGCTCTAAAAGGTGACTAACTCGTGGTAACATTATGCTTGAGGCCAAGCTAGCAGGATATGTTGGGACCTCCCTTCTCTCTCACTAATTCACAAAAAAAGAATTAGTATTTTAGCCTCTTTCTACATTTTAATATACAGTATTTTATTACTTTCTACAGATATTTACAAGGAATTACTTTCCCTAAAAGAGTACTTTTCTTCCTTATATTCCAAGAGTAATGGCAGTACCAAACTTGATTTTTACACCATGTAAAAAACCAATCGTTGCACTTGCAACTTAGAGGAATTTGCCAAATATAACTTTATTGTATTTCAGTGGGCCATGGACTAGGAATGGTAAGAGTTTCTCTGTCTACACTGATCATTAGAATGAGAACCTTTTCGTTTTGTAACCAAAACAGGTTATAACTTAGTTTATACTCTGTGAGCCACATTTTCAATAGGAAAAGTAGTTGTGACTTTAACTGGAATAACAGAACAGGTATATAATTACATTGTAGAACTTAAAATGTCAGTCAATTAAGGTCACAAGATAGAAAACAAAAAGTTTACAAGCCATGGCATATCAGTCCTTGCTGGATTCTACCACTTTGCTATGTGGAGAAGTAGATAAATGTATCTGAGAACACAGAGAGCTAGAAAGAGCTCTTTTTAATTCTTTTTATTTTCAAATTAAATGAACACCCACACATTAGCACTTTGGATTCCTGAAGTTCAGTTAAAAGATAAAAATCGCAAAAACAAAACCCCAAAAGCAATAATCATATTATAGTAATACTCCGCTGTCAAGTAATACAAAACCGCAAGGCAAGGTAACAGAGGGGATGAATTCCTAAGTCTATTTTAGAGAAACAGTCTGCTGCTGCTATTGACTTGCCCAAATAGATGAAAAAATAAGGTATGCTCACAGACATCACCAAATGCTTGGATTCAAGCAACGTTATTTACTGAATAGATTTTATTTTTACTCTTTAAGAATTGTTGATTGAGAGTTTGAATTTTCTTTAAAGTCTAGATTTTTCTGAACTATATTGACTATTGACTTTTGACAAATATTTATTGTGTCAAATATTTATTGTGTCAAATATTTAACCTATTTCTGACTCAGCTTCCCCCTGCAGAGCTTCTTTCGTCCATAACCTATTTGCTAAAACAATGTCTATGTTGTGCTGACTTGCATGATCCCTCTTCATCTGTCTGACTCTATAACTCTTCTGTGTTTCTATGGAGCTTAAATCATCAAATACACTGCATGTCTCCTATACAACAGCCAAAACAATAACAGGTCAATGGTTCAGTTCTCTCTTCATTGTCAGTAGTCCTTGTGCTTTGCCTCTCTCGGAGTATTCTCATTTTAGCTATGGCCACACAGTTTGCTGCTGTAGTGACAGAACCATTAGCAGGAGTGTTTTAGTCTATGTCTTATCACTGTTTGTTTCTATCCTAAATTTAGTTATTGCACTGCTTGTAGTTTAACCAGGAAGGTAGTTTAAGCACCGTTTCTATCTTGACAGAAATTTCAGTCTTAGTGTCTGTTTCAGAAAGATGGGAAAGCACGTGCCTAATTTAAAGACTAAATAAGTAATTATTAATAAATTCATACATAACTGAAAAAGAGAAGAGAAAAATAAAAAGGCAGTGTGATTAAAATATATGCTCCAGCCCTAGGCTACTGCAATACCATGTTACAGTAAGAAAGTGTTCAGACTACAATCTACTTAAGCCAGAAGCATGGGTGGCTGGAACTAAACAGCTTTTCAAAGCTTAACAATTGCTTCTAGCTTAAAAAATCTGTGATTGGTGTCTTGTAACATTCTCCAATTGGTAGCAGGCCCTGCAATGATCAATGATCAATGATAACCTAATCATATGCCTGTGTGGACACGGCAATATTATGTACCATTCCCTGAAACAGCTAAGAAGTTCATGCAATCCCTTTTGCATCAGAATGTGACACCAGACCAGAAAGAGCATTTGAAGCTCCACCCTAAAAAACACAGCCAATAATTTTATTCTCTAGGCATAGCAGACCAATGCTTATCAGAGCTTTACACTTGTAAAGCACATAGATAGAGGAAATAAAGAGTTTTCTCGGAAGAGAAGCAAATAATAATGTTTACTTTTTTCCTCTGCAAAAACAGTTCCAAAAAGACTCACTTTATATACAAGATAGATAATGTTTTCATTTATCTGTTGTAATGGAGCAACACATGTATCGTTATGTATATTATAAACAACCAAATAATGCCCATTCTTCTCAGAAAACAATTGCTCTGAGAAAGAACTCTGTGATTTGGAACATACATGTAAAGATCGAAGGACTGTATGAACTCAGTGATCAGTAGATCATCAGTCATTTGTTCACTGAGAATAGCTAAAAAACCTTTAATAACATTAAATACATGTATACATTTTTCAGAGTTGGTCTCTAAATAAATAATAACTAAATTAAAAAACTAAAACATCTGAGACTGTAGCATTTCCTGATGAACTTTTTGCTCAGCTGATTTTAACACAATGCTTATTTTGCAAAACCATTATCCTATGGAACTGCACAATCAAAATTGCACTAAACATTAACCAAGAAGACGCACAAAATAATGAACCAGCCTAGGTATACCAACTCAGCTCTGTATTTGGAAAGTAACATCAGTTATCAAGTGGTCACCTATAACTTTGGGACCTCTGACTGCCAGAGACCATCAGAGGGACTCTCAGGACAGGTGAATGCATACACAAAGGGAAGAGAATGTATGTTCATGATTTGGGGGAAATTATTCTGGGAAAATCAATGCATATGTATATCAAACATATTATATAGAGAGGAGCTTTTCTATGCTTGAGATGTACGACAGGTGGAGATATCCCCCATACATCCAGAGCTGTAATAAACATGCCTGCTACATAATGCTCTATTGGCGTGGAGGAGTTTTTAACCATATTTCAGTAACAATTTCTGGTGACCTAGACAGTACACTACTCCAGAATTTCAACAGACCTGAGGAGTCACTTGGAAACATTTTGTCAAGTATTGTGGGAATTGGTGGCTGAAGTATATTTTAAACAATAACAAAAACTGGCCCCTTAAATATGGCACCTTAAATTATAAGATCAGTATGCAATTTCTCAAGAAGGGGAACATTGGTAAAAGGAATGTCCCCAGGCTGGGTGAAATCAGACAGGAAACCTAAACCTGACTCTTCAAACCACAAAGCTCATGATCTTAAGTGAAGGTGAAGAATCCTCCTGAAGGAGACACAGGGAATCATCTTGATCGGAGTCCCTGGTTACATTATTGCTGGGGAATGAAAAGATAGAATTCTTTTTTTAATTGATCCAAGAGCAACTTAGTGTTATTAGAACCTGCAAGCAGTGTGGGTGTGACAAGGAGGAAACGAAATAAGTCTTTTTTACAACCATTACCATTTAAGTTAGGAAAACAGTGAGGGACATAGAATTTTTGTATATCCTGGAATGTCCAGGATCCCTTATGAGAAGAGACTTGTTGAGTAACTTGGATGAGAGAACTATCTTTGAAAATGGAGAAATAAAAGTTACCAAATCTAGAATGTGTGAGCAAGATCTTTTGTCTTGCAAGAGCAGGTAGAACAAGAAGAAATACCTCAGGAAGTGGAGGATGCAGTAACGCCTTAGGTGTGGCCAACGGATGTACTGGAAAGATCTAAAGTTGCAGTGCCAGTAAAAATACCACTGAAGTCCAGATCTAAACCAGTAGGGCAAAACAAATCCAATAAAACTAGACATGACACAAGGACTGACAAAGTTAATTGATAAATTCTTGTGATGTGGTTTCTTGGTAGAGTGTGACTTTATAATGCCCCAGTTTTCCAGTAAAGAAGCCAAATACTGGAGAATATAGGTTAGTAGAAGATTTAAGAGCAGTAAAACACTCCTCCTCTATAGAGGAGGACAAATTGTTAACAGTGCTCAATCTTAAGGATGCCTTTTCCTGCATACCTCTTGACCCAGAGAGTTAGGAATTATTTGCTGTTGAGTGGAAGAATTCAAACACTGGGTGGAAGGTACAGCTAACATGGACTGTGCTAAGCCAGGGCTTCAAAAATAGCCCCACTATATTTAGCAATCAGTTGGGAAGAAACTGGAAAGCAGAAAAACAAAAATTTTGGTCGGAAACTTACTACCATATAGAATATATTCTGCTAGCAACCAAGACTGAAAGGGAGTGAAAGGGAGTGTCTCAACGCTACTGTATAAGTCCGTTAAATTTTTTTTTACAATCTGGATACAGGATGTCAAAGAAAAAGGCAAAAATAGCCAAAGTAGCAGTAATATATCTTGGTTTTGAAAGCTTGCAGGGATAAAGAAGTTTGAGAAAAAAACGTCATTTCTGAAACTCTGAAGACCAGGACTTCAGATCTATGAGACTTCCTCGGTATGGCGGGATGGTGCAGGTTATAGATTGCCAGTTATGGGGTACTGGCAAAACCCTTTTATGACCCTCCACGGAAAATGGCCCCTGAGAGTCAGGGGACCTTTAGCGCCCTAAGAAGAGCCTCGATGACAGACCCTGCTTTGAGACTCTGAGACTCAAGCAAACTATTTGAGCTGTTTTGCATGAAAGGATGCACCTGGTGCTAGGGGTATTGGCCCAGCATTTGGGGTCATGGAAGCAGCGTGTGGGGTACTTTTCCAGACAATTGGACTGCACAGGTAAAGATGGCTCTCATGCTTGACAGTGGTGGCAGTAGCAGTGCTTTAATCCAGGAAACATGAAAGCTGATGTAAGATTGCAGTATACATACAAGGTAATAGCTGTTTTAAAATCAAGAAGGAGAATGCTGAAATACCAAGTATCCTATCAGAGCAGGACAACGTTGAATTTAGGGTGACTACGTCTTTGAACCCTGCCATGTTTCTCCAGGCTTCAGAAGAAGCCCAGAGACTTTGTAACCATGACTGCCTGGTGCCATTGAACAAGAATGTTCTGGCAGACTGGAATCTCAAATCTCTTTCATCTAGGACCCGAAACTGGAGCTATACTGATGAGAGCAGCAGGTACAAAATGGAAGATGGACTACTGGGTATGGAGTGGGAATCTCAAGTCCAGGCTTTTTTTTAACTTTTTAACACATCACAAAAAGCAGAACTAATTCTTTAAACGAAAAGTTACTTTATTCAGAATTGATTGTGCAACATAGTACACTTGCAGACTTTGTACTGACTTCTAGAAATTGCGGATGGAAAAAGTAAATTTAAGGACAGATTCAAACTATGCTTTTGGAATATTACATCCCCGCAGAGCCATATAGAAGGACAGGGGATTGTTATAGGCACAGGTGTCTCCTACTATGTATAAGAAGAAATTAGTCACCCACTAGAATGTGCAAAAGCTGAAAGAAGTGGTTGTGATGCACCGTAAAACCCACCAGTTTGGAAACACCTCAGCTAATACAGGGAATCGATTAACTGATAAAACAGCTAAAGAAGTTGCTGAAAAAGGTATCATTGAACTAATATCTAGCAGAAGGTTGGATGTCCTAGAACAAAAACCAAATTACAGTCATCACGACAGGCAGCTAGCCACATTATGGAAAATCCACCCTGTTAATTTATACCATTGTACATTTATCATTTGAATTCGACCTCAATATAAGAAATATATTTCTTCTTACCTTGTTGAGAAGAATGAAGTTGTTAGAATAGTTAGAATAGTTAAAATAAGTAAGATGCCACCCAAAGCAAAATCCTCCATGTGCTAGCATTGTACTGTTCTTCAGAACATTGTTATGTAGCAGCAGAAAGGCAGATTTCTTTAAAAATCTACATAGACAAAAATATCAGCCTTACAATAATTTTTTTGTCTATCATCAATCAAAACTTTTCCTCTCCTTGTCTTGAAAGTACACTTTCTGATACTTCAGATATGTATCCAAAAAGGGTAGTTAATTTAAGTAATTTTGTCTTTTTCTCTCAATGCACAAGGTCATTAATTGCAATTGGGACCTTCATAAACCCTAGTCTGCTGATGGGGCGAGAACTCTATTGTTAAATGTATTATGGCAGGGTTGTCTTCGGAGATTGCCTGCTTGATTGCTTTGTAAAGGCCCAATGGCACACAGCAATTAAAATCCATAGACCTTTATAACCCTTCTGATGTTTTTATGGGCCTTTTTGTGTCCTTCGGTGTGGTTTACCATTTGTGTGTCTCCCAGTGGATCATCTTTTCAGAACTCAAAGTGGAATTTTTTTTCCGGAGTGATAAAGCTAGTTATACATCATGAGAAAGGTTAATGACTATTTTCAAAAAGAGCTTATGTTTAATGTCATAGGGTGAAAGTTATAGTAAAGAACAATTAAGTAAAATCACTTGCCATTTTCTCATTCTCAAAGTATTTAGATACTACTACTACTACTTACATGGAGATGATTGAGCTGGTAAGTTACTGGATGATTTAAAACTTTTCAATTCATGCTGTAAAACAAATCTTAAACAGAACTAAATAATTAGACAGTTTGTCTACCTGCATCCATATGCACGTGGAATGAAAAAATGCCAGCTTCAGAGTGTGATTCCCAATATCTTCTCTCAGTGAGTCATTTATGGGACAATTACTACCAGTGGTGGCCCCATGAATATGTTATGTTCTTAGAAGGTACATGGCTTCATATTGACTTGTTAGAATGCTTTCCTTTGGTCTCTCTTAACAATGAACTAGTCAACACAAGTAACAGAATCACAGAATCACAGTATAGTCTGGGTTGGAAGGCTCCTCTGGAGAGCATCTAGTCCAATCCACAAAGACAACAGGACAATTGCCTAGTAAATGAGAACCAGTTTTTTCCCATGCCTGTGGTTTAACAGACAAAATGTTCTTTCAACAACACTTAAATATGTGGAGTCATAGTCAATATACAATCTTTACCACTATTGTTCTCATCATTTAAAAATAAATCTGTTTGTATGATTTTGCATTATATATTTGCGTCGTGTTTTCAGGAACATGACTATTTGAGTGGAAATTCAGGATGGAATAGCTATTAATTAAGCTTACACCTGTGATTTAATGGAATGAAAAATGCATGCTATTAAAGCGAAATAATAAAAATGTCTCCGAAATCTCATGAAACCTTTTTTTGAAATCCGTTTCATTATGTAATAGAATAGGTGCCTTTGGAGCACTAAGTTACACAACACTAATTCTAAATTGTATATAGACAAAGATTGGTAGAGTGGTAGAAAAAAAGTAAAGATGGAACAGGAAACTAAACAGCCATGAACTTATTTTCAGGATGCCTTTTGAGAATGCAGTAATTCACAGGTAAGAAGACAAATGGTTTTAAGGCTTAGCAAACAAGGAAAGACTATTTATATACTCTTCTATTGAGAGAAGGGACAGCTGAAATTTTAGGCACCTATGATCTCTTGATTTCCACATCACTTTTAACAATTTGTAAATTTAAATGGACTTTTAATTTTGTTCTCAATGCCAGTCACTCTAGCCACTGGGGGCCCCAAAGTTTATACTATTGTAAGTTGGAAAGAATTTGGTGGTCCAAGTGGACCTTCAGTAAAGTTGCTTATGCCCAGACTTATCAGAACTAATGACATTTGGCTTTAAAGGTATAGCTAGATTCCAAAACTGTCCTGCAAAATCTCTATTCTTACCAGTGGCATGCAAGAAAATAATTGTTAGAAGCTATAAAATGTGATAAACGAGTGATAAGGAAGAAGGTAATTACTCTTAGTTAAATTAATTTTATTTCATATGGAAATCAGAATGGCAATCAATGAATACAGAATTTCATAATACTAAAGTAAAAAAGCCACTTTGTGATTTGGTCATCAAAGCAGACAGTCTCCAGACAACTCAAAAGTTAGTCATTTGGACCCAGTTTATCTAAATACATATTTGATTTTCTTGTGTCACAACCACAAAAGCAGTCAAGAATCATGATCTCCTTGGCTTTTTAGCTACTATTATTCAAGGTTGTTTGATTATTAAGTGTACCAACTGGCATCAAGTGCATTTTGTAGTCATGGATTACTCTCACATTAACAAAGAACTGCAGTAAAATATCTACCCTCACAGCAGGAATATTTTCTTTGTAGGATCCAGCTTCCACCCCTTATTTGACTTATAGTAATTGGAACCACATACAGGAAGAAAATCTGTTGACCCTCAAAATAGCATTTGTTTTGGCCCTTGGAATTTTCATTATTTTGACCTTATCTCTGAGGTTTGAGACAGAGATTAGAGTCCTTGGTCCGGTTTATGATAAGGAAGATTAGTCAGGTGATCCAACAGCATATTTCATCACAGATAAGCTCCCAATTTGTGTCTGAAATGAAAGGGTTGAGGGCTATTATGCAGACAATTAACTTGATCTGAATTTGATTTCTTGCAAATGAAATTGGTTCTGATAAAAGGAAGGGATTTTTTCTTTTTACTTTCTTCACATCCACCCTTCATTTCAATAGAATGATCCTCACAAGTCTTTCTCCAATACATTTGTTTATTTAGAAAAACATAGAATCTGTACATTAAAAAAAAAAAGTCTCGCATTTGTTGTGATGAGGAATATAAGACAAATTTGAAACAGTAATGGAAAAAACCAGCTTTTCTCATAAAATACATCTGCTTTACTGACAGAATAATATCTCTTTCTTGATGATTTTCTTGAGTGTTTTCAACATTGCTCCAGAGCTGGTTTGTTTGGGGTTTTTTAATGTGTACATAGCTCTTCATCTAGTGTAAACCATATGGCTAAATTGAAAGCAATAGAACTATTATGATTTATTCTAGGTGAGAGTATGATCCTCAGAAATGCAGTCACTCTTCTGTTTCTGTGAATAAAAGACTGAAAGATAAACTTAGAGGAAATATCAATAATATTCAGCTATCTTTCAGGTTTAAAGCTGTTTTTGTCATTCAGAATACTTCTGTGGGAGTGAAATACTGCAAGAGAATGTAGTGACAGGAGAAGGGAGAATTGATTAAAATTGAAAGACAGTAGGTTTAGATTAGATACAGGAAGAAGTTCTTTGCTGTGAGGGTGGCAAGGCACTGGAACAGGTTGCTCAGAGAAGTTGTGGATGCCTTGTCCCTGGAAGAGTTCGAGGCCAGGCTGGATGGGGCTTTGAACAACCTGGTCAAGTGCCCATGGCAGAGGTGTCAGAACAGGATGATCTTCAAGATCCCTTCCAAGCCAAGCTATTCTATGATTCGATGAATTTGCAGCACATACTCTGTCACATAATGTATGGAATTATGTGTTCTGTCCCCACATGTTGCAGTTTAAAATGTGACTGATCAGAAGGGTTTAAAACTGTTCTGGCAAATATGGGTTACATCAGAATAAAGAACGAGTAAATGAGTTAGTGCACTGTCTCTGAGCCATATGAATCTCCAAAGCATTTATGAAAAGAGTTTTTCTACTTATTGAAAATTAAGGCATTAATGGCACTTACAGCACGCTTGATCCTCAATACACTACAGTGGTTGTCAGATACAATGGGAATGTACTGATTCAAAGCAATAAAGAATGTTTAGGGCCTTAGCTATGGGACTAACACAGTTCATGTGATAATGTTGTAAAGATCAAGCAGTAGTCTCCACAAAGTGGAAGGGACACTTTTCTCTGTGTTTCATAGGTGGATCAAAGAGCTGGATCACCTTTTAAGCACAACATTTCCTGAAGACTTCAGTGTTATGTAAATTGTTTTTGGAGAGGTGTCTCACAGATACATGAGCAAAGTCCACTGAATTCAGAGACATGTAGCCTGAACTGAAAACTCTGGTCACTCTTGTACTACAGTGGTGACACGGTTTAATTGGATCTCTGTGCCTCAATTCTGGAACTCTTGAAGGAAAACAACTGAAGTTGAAGCCTTGTGCAGATGCCTCATCCTGGTAATGAGAGGAATCTGGCTAGTCTAGTTTTAAGTAAAATAGCTGAAATAAAAGCTAAATTAAGGCTTTCTGACATGGATGATCAGTGATTGCAAACCAAAGTCTTGAAATTAGTTGACATTTCATATGGTAATCAAAATGGATTCAATGAAGCGACTGAGCTGTCCATTGAGGTCCTCTCCACCATGACATTCATTCAGGAGAAGTAACTCATCAGAGACACTTTGATGAAATCAGTTAAGACACTGTGGGAAAGTATCCTTTTTGGGAAAATGAATACACTTTGAAAGGCCTGAAGGTTTATGGTTTTGTTAGATTCTGAAGGTACTGCAAACGAGACACAATAGAAAACTCTGTTTGGTAGCTGAAATCTAAGAAAAGATAATTCTCTGTCTTCATAAATAAATGATGGGTTTTATCACACAATTATATGAGGCAGAGATGAAACATCTTTTGTATAAAATGACATTACAAGCTAACAATGAGAAACATGAAGCAAGAGTAGAAATTCTTTTAACTGCTTCCAAATAAGCATATTCTAAGTTTTAAAGACTCTAATTATGAAAACTACTAAGGAATATTAAGTAGAACAATGTTTACATTACATCTACATTTGCAAAACTTCAGTGCAAATGTACATTTTACGTAGGCCAAGTTACCAGGTTTGTCCCTTACATGCACATCTGTTCACTGCAGTGTCTCAGATACGCAAGGGTAGAAACATGAATTTGCAAAATCAGGATTTAATTTATTATTCTTTTCAGCGTTGATGATCTCTAATAAGTATGAAATGTAGTGTTAATTAGGGTCTGAAATGGGCTCCTTTGTATTTATTTGTGGTTTACATTGTACTACATTATTGTTTACACAAATGACCCCTGCCCCTGTGTTGTGAGTGCTCTGCAAGTGTACTATGTTTCACAATCAATTGTGAATAAAGTAGCTTTTATTCTTTGTTTAAATTTTTATTTCCTTATGGGGACTTTCAGTGAGATAGGATGAGTCAAAGAGTTAACATGAGAAAATTCTAAAATAATGTTTGTAAGTTTATTTTTTCTTTTCAAATCAATAGCTTGTTTTAAGATACTAAATTTCTTTTAAGCCACAAGCTAAAATGGTGTGACATTTCTGTATGGGCCATATACTTAAAAGCTGGACTCGATGACTCTTGTCAACTCAGAATATTCTGTGATTCTGTCATTCTAACATAACCTGCAATGTTATTTGGAGACTGTTGGGGGTATCTTCTCTTTGAAAGAGTCTAATATAAGATACCTTTTCAGATTAAGTATTTTTATAAATGTACATAAACGTGCACTTTTCCTGAAATACTGGTTAGTTGCGACTATTTTCCACATTAATTATTCTACTCCATAAAATACAGAGGTTCAGGGATAGGGGTAAAATATTTTGCCATTTCCAAGCTCTTGTAATAATGTTACCTGTGTCTTTTATGTGTTAATACATACTGAAGAATAAAATGGGCTTTTTTCATGCCTTTTTCATTTTTCCTATAGTCTCTTGTTTTTCCTAAGATATTTAAGGATTCATTCATTTAACTTCATTAGTCTCACAGTGTCCCTGTTAGAGCATCCCATGATGTCTTCCTTTCTATGTGCCATGCAACATCTTTTGAGACACCAAAACCCATCTCTCAGAGTTTGTCTTTGGAGAAACACCACCATGGCTAAACAGATGAACAGCAGAGGGCTGTACTGCATGGTGCTTTTCCACAGCAAGAAATACCTACTCTACTTTCAGATCTCATCTTACACAGCTCTTACTGTGCACTGTAACAGGAGGAATATATTCTTGTTTGGAGTAAAGGTGAAATAAATCATAATACAGCCAAACATTTTTGGACTTCAATATGTGATTTTTCCTCGTCTAACAAATGTCATTTAAACTGCTTCGTTAAGAGAAGGTTGCAAGGTTGCTCTTTGGAGTCACAGCGGTGAAGGTGTATGGAAGAATGATGTCTAGTCTTTTATTTCTCACACACATTCACCCACAGATGAAAATCTCAAATGATGCTTAATTGGAGACTTGAAAAACAACTTCAACCAAGTCTTTCCTCTTTTTGCTCCATCAAAGACCCATCTTTCAAGTGCAGCAAAAACTAAATTAACTTCAGTGCACATTCCCAACATCAGTGAGGAATATGGGAATTATTTGCTCCTAAAATCAAATACTTAAGAAGGATAAATACTTTTAGATAACTCTACAAAGTTGTGGACTGAGAACAAAAATTTTGTGTTAGTACTTCCTATCAAAAGTCTTTCATGTCAGCCTGTGGAATAAACATGAGTCTATAAAACCACAATCGACAGAGAAAATATTGGTATATGTTCCTACCCAGTAGTAAATCAAAGCTAGAAAGGTCTCATTGTAGTCTCATGTCAAGAGCAAAACACCCAGGAAAAAAAAAAAAAATAGAAACACCAGTCACCATATTTATTCAGGAGTTATACAATTAACTGCCAAAAACAAAGCAAAAATTTTCCATATAAATGCAACAGCACTTGAGGGTTATTTCTGTTTTATGGAGTACCTTGAGAACAATTCAGGTCTGCAGTTCAGTAGATCAAAACTCAGAGAAGCTGAGTGCTTAAACCAAAACCACAAACGGTAAATAAGATTTTCTACCACGTAAGCAGAGGCATAAGGTCCCACTGTAAATGTGTAATAAAACAGTGTGACATATAACCCCAGCTACATTATAGATTCCATTACAGTGATGATTTATCAGTAAATGTATGTTATTCACTACTGACAACACTATCAGGTTCAAGCATACACTGAATAATAATATTATCAGAAAAGTTTTAATGTCTTGTTAATACAGATGCAAGCAAGACAACTGGGTAAACTTTAAAAGACTTAAGACACCTTTTTTTTTCTTGGGTTTGTCTGTGCAAATGAATCTACAGGCCTTCAAGTATACAAACACCCCATGGTGTATGCTTGCTATTGCATTACCACATGGACAGCAAACTAAATTTAATGAAAGTTGAAGAAATATGCTGGAAACAATAGCAGCGATATTTTCCCAGAGAGGTGGAAATCCATCATTTTATTATATGTGGGCTGAAGCATGGATGAAAGAAACATGAGCTCTTTTGAGTAAACTATGTACAATTGTTGCAGAAAAAAATTAGTTGAGGTCCCACCACTTCTGCCTACATAATAAAATATTGTCTCCAGTGTTCTTGCATCTGGAGGTCAAACTGATGAGAGCTCTTCTTTTACATGCCATTTACACAACAGCAAAACCAGGGTGTGTAGCCTAAGCTACTGAATACCATTGAAAATGGAACACCTGATCCTTCAGACTTATTTTGAAGGAAGAGGTAGAAACTATAGGAGGGACACAATGAACATTAACAACTCAGCTGGGTTCAGTAACATCTGAACTCATCATAGCCGTTTCTGCAGTATTGTCAGGAGTTGGCCCTAGCTGATGCTCCATCTAACACTATTGCACATGTGTTGGCATGAGCCTTGACTGGCACTTTCATTAAACTACAATGGTATCAAAACCACTCCCTTTTTAGTCCAGGACTGCCATGAAATATGGTCATTTACTACAATAGAATAGTTACTGGAACTGTAGGTGGGCCTAACCAGTGGGATTACTGAGTAGGATAGGCTTGGTAGTGACAATGAAAAACACAATTTCAAGATGTGAGAATAGTCAGAGGACTACAATAAATAGGCAATTTCCAAGAAGATATCATTTGTCTGACAAAGGGATTTGTGCATGTTTCATGAGGCAAGGTCAGTTGCATGTGTGCAAACCAAAGCCTATCTTGTGTGCCAAATCCACAATTCTCTTCATGAGCATTTGTAAAGCTTCAATGAAAATGTGGGTGATCCACTTCTTTCCATAGAATTTATACTTGTTATTCTGTCTCAGTGCAAAAACAGATAAATGTCACATGTTCCTATCACGGAAAAAACAAAAACAAAAGAAGTAATATATGGACATTCACAAGCATGAAAATCAATAGAAAAGGAAAATATTTTAAAAGTTAGTGCCAGAATACAATGGGTTTTAACCTTTTTAGTATGCCTTATGAGCAAGCTATTCCTTATTGCAAGCACAAAGAAAATAGTGAATGGCTAAACATGAATGAACTGAGACCTACAGGATTTCCAAGAGAGATGAAGACCAGTAGAATACCACCTATGCTGTATTTATGATTGCATCTGTTTTTACTTAGTGCTTTCTTCAAGTAGATTTGGTGACTTTATTTCTACTTTTGACTGACTATGCAACTAGTTAAATGAACATATTTATGTTTCTCTTTTAACTGCATTGATGTAATTGAGGTTTTTTACAGTAATTTAGGAATGTTTGACAGCAGTCTTATCCAAAGATTTTCCATTTCCTCTCCTTTTTCCTCAATTCATATTTAAATACAGTCCACTTTTGAAGAGTCATAAAAATACAGCTGCACGATGTTCTTCATTGAGAAAGTAAATATAGAAGTAAGTCTATATTATAAAATACTCTCAGAAATTAACATGATTAAAACAGACAGGTGTTCAAGATTGTCCAGGAAACTCTTCCCTTTTACACAAAAGCAGCTGATACCTCATGGACACTTCTTTGAAGTTTTCATTATGAGGCTTCTGGTCCTACTTTTGGTTGTGCTTACTGTACTTCCTTTTACTGCTTCTTTGAAGGAAGACACTCCTTTATAACTTCAACCTCTATTCATCTCAGTCATTATATCTAAGACATCAATGGATTAATTATAATGGCAAGACGAAAAATACTTGAAGAGTCAATAAAAGAAAGGAACATAAATAAAATAATGTATCTTTGGGCGTGATTATTTTCTTTTTATTGTCATTGCTGTTGCTTGTTTGTTTGTTTTCCAGGAAATAGAGGAACATGCAAAGAAAATAATTTTATTTTCATAAAGGAGTTGAAATTGAACATGTATATAATAGCACAAATTCTTACATTTCCATGCAGCAGCTATGAGAATCTCTCCTAGAATACTAAAAATCATGTTTTCTTAGGTCTGAGGGAATTAACCATCTTAATGTCAAGCTGAGCAGTTTTTACTTTGTATGAAGCTACAGAATGCTTCATTAAGGATTCTGGACTTCCCCAGTTTTCAGCTTTCCCCAGTTTTCAGCTATACTTCCGCAGGAAATGTACAGGGCTGAAACTTTCAGTTGAAACAATACAGTTGAAATTTTCCATTGGTGAAGAAATCTCCCCTCTGCTGTGATAGGATTTTAAGTGTCTGATTGCTACCTGGGTCTCTAAACAGCCTAGCAATACTGGATCTTAGTGTTGTAGGGATTTGCATCTCATATTTCTACAAAATGTATTCCTGCAAACCTTATACAAGACTGAAGAGAATTTCATAATCTGTGTTCTCTACTTTCTAGAACAGATTTTAAATCTAAATACTAAAATGTAAACCCCTTGAGGAAGTACATGGAGAATTGATGAGGAACATGCAGTCTATTGAGGCTGTACCACCAAAAGAACAGTTTTGGTAAGTGTGAAAAACAACAAAAAGCTCCCCTCCCTTTTGTGGAACACAAAAATTAGGACTAATTTCTCTTGTGTTGTTCAAAAAGGCTTTCCTTGCTTGGCTGATTTCCATCACAATCATCCTCCTGGGCATCAGAAAACTATTTCAGTGGCCCCTTTGCTGTAAAGGACCTAGGTACTGTTTTAATCTGTCAAGTTCTATTTCATATGAATATTTCTTTCTGTGGCTAGTAAACCACAATAATTTCCGTAAGAATAAGCATCATGTTGTAATTCTTAATTCTTAACTATACGCTACCTTCTTTTCCCCCTTTTCCTGCTCTCCCTTTCTTCCCCTTTCCCACCCAGCTTAAAAATTTTAGCTATATTTGAATGTCTGTAA
Source organism: Acanthiza pusilla (assembly GCA_036630365.1). NCBI lineage: Eukaryota > Metazoa > Chordata > Aves > Passeriformes > Acanthizidae > Acanthiza > Acanthiza pusilla. The sequence goes on from JAXCHO010000095.1 coordinate 4,605,806, forward strand.
AACAGGTGGTGCAAATATTTCCTCATCCTTACACAGAGGCAACACAGCCAGAATCTGGTCAGTATCATGTCAGCCTTCACGAGTGCAGTTGCAGCTGTGTGAGGCGTATGACAAAGAAGAACTATATTTAGTTATTATCATACTCATGCTTGGTATTACTTATCTTGATTATTTAAGGCTAAACATTAAATTCCAGACACAGATGGAAGCATGCTTAAGCTGCTGTGTTACAGTGGCTCCTTACCATGCATTAAATTCTTTCTGGGTTCAACCACCTCAAGCCAGGCATTTCTCCTGGTCGCAATGTGGCAGATAAAACGTGATGCTTTGTTTGTTCTTCTCTTCCTTTCAAGTTACTTCTTGCTTACTCCATTGCTTATTCTGTATGGAGGAAGAAGGACCATGGTCAATGTCTCCAAAGGGATTTAGTCTGGGGTGTGCACAGTGGGTGACATTGGCTCCATCCCAGAGGGTGTGTGCAGGTACTCACGAGTTGTTGTCCCAATGACCTTCTCCCCTGCTTTATTAGTCTGGCTGAGACGGGGTTAATTTTCCCTGCAGCAGCCCTCACAGCGCTGTCCTTTGGTAGACATAAAGGTGTTACGCTGCATAAAGGATTACGCAGCAGCACTTTGGCTTCTTTGTGCAGTGCTGCTACACCAGCAGCCCTGGCCCTCCAACATTTCCCCTCGCGAATAGACTGGGGAAAGGCAGTTCCCCCTTGGGAAGGGATGGAGCCAGGACTGCTGGCCCAACCTGACCAAAGGGATATTCCATATCATACCATGTCTACTCTGCAGTAACAGCTAAGAGAAGGGAGAGGGATGAAAAGGCTTTCATTCTTACATTGTTTCCAACGCCATGCACACTGAATGCCTGCTCCCTGGGAAGTGGTGAGACACCACCTACTGATGGGGAAGTGGTTTTCTCTGCTTCCACACATGATCTTTGACTTTGCTATTTTAAACTGCTCTTATCTCATCCTGTGAAGGGTTTTTTTTCCATCTTATTGTCTTCCCCAGCCCTCATCCTGCTAAGAAGAGAAATGATAAAGCAGTTTGGTGGGTACCTGGTGATCAGTCAAGGTCAACCGAACAGACCTTGCAAGTTTTCAGTGCACCATTTAAAAGAGCAGCTATTCCTGGGTGTACCCAGGATTCAGCACAGTCACTGCCACATCCCTCCATTACTGGTACCCTCCAATGGAAATGCAGCAGCTGATTTTTTGTTTGGTTGGTCTTTTGCATTCCTTTGAAGTAAGTTGTATATCACTATTTTTTGAAAACAAGTGTCATTTGGATAGAAACAACATACATTTTTTTTCCTATCAAACAGCAGGTATGACTGGCTTCCACATCTGCTCAATCTGCTTGGTCACTTATTGTTTGGCTGTATTGTGACTCATTTTACAAACACAAATCAAAGACAACATCATTCTCTTGGAGAGCTTGAGGGCAATTTTCAAAGGAACAGTATTCAGATAGGTAACCAACTTTCATTGCCTAGAAATGGACTGAGCATCTAATTGCATTTTATACCTTTCTTTTAGGATGTAATAATCCTGTCTGGCACTACAACTGGCAGCAATGAATTCCTCAATGATATCTATTCTCATGCCAGAAGTCGTTGACAAAGTGTGGTTGCTCCCCTATCAGTCAGTTCTTACATTGTGACTATAGGTGTGAGATAAGAGAGGAAAGGCTTAGCTCTCTGATTTGTTTTTTTTTTCCCTGGGACCTGGCAACTCTGACTAAATTCCTAACAACAACAAAGAAACATCAACAAGAAACCCAAACAGCAACAACAACAAAAAAAATCAAACCAAACCAAACCAAACCAAAAAAAGAAACAGTAACAACAACAAACAAAAAAAGCCTAAACCAAACCAACCAACCAACCAACCAACCAACCAACCAATGAACCAAAAACAAAACAAAAACAAAACAAAACAAGAAAAAAACCCCAAAACCAGAAAACAAAAAACCCCAAAAAACCCCCAAAACAAACAAAAAACCAAACAAAAACAAAACAAAAAAAACAAACAAACAAAAAAAAAAAAAAAAAAAAAAAGAGGGTGAGATGGGCAAGAAAAGGGAGAAAGGAGAAAGGAAAAGAAGAAACAGAAAAAGTTCTCATGTCAGCAGATTTCCCAGAACATGAAAATTAAAGATGAAGGAAATTAATTTTTCATGAACTGTTTTCAGAATTCAGCTCCTTAAATCTTACAGCCTGCTTATTACACTGAGGACTGCAGTTACTTTCCATGGAGGGCTGAAGCAGTAGCAGATCAGCACTTGGCAACCAAGTACTGATTAATACCTTGTCCAGTGAACTAAGTTTCTTGTTGAGCTGATGCTTTTAAGGTACCATTTCAGACATGTTTTTCTCCTTATATAACTCGTGGTTTTGATCCACCCACTGCGACAAAGTTTTCTTTTATTCAGTAAAGTATTCTTTTATTCACTCCAGGTCAGCTTCAGGATACAAGCACATTTTTCATGCCTGGTTGGTTTGTTGGCAGAAACCTGCGTTAGATTCAAAGTTTATCTTAGTAATGTATGAAAACTGTGCTCATTGGTACCCAAATGTACAGCCCACCAGTCGTATCAGTGGATCAACTCTACTGTTGATAAAAAACTTCATACCTCATCCCCCTGAGTAAAAGCCGTCCTGCTAAGGATCAGGCTGATGATCTCTGTTGTTGCTGATGCAGCCTTAGTTCTGGAAGAAACAGCAAATGTTGGAAGACACTGATGGACAGAGAAGTGAGGAGTTCAAAGACATGTAGTGCCAAAGCCCTGGTGGCACAAACAGTACACTTGACCAGCCACTTTTGGGATGTCCTGACTCACCCTGTTCGATGGCCCTGGGGCTGTGTCCTACTCTGGGGCTGTCTGTCTATGCTGGAACTGCCTTTCAGGGCTGTGCGGTCCATTGGAGCTGCAGGGTCGGTCCCTCCTTGGGGCAAGCAGATCAGGGTCTCACAACCAGAGCAACTCATGCATCCTACATAACTATGCTGCGCTCTGTGCTCTGCAACGTACAGCCTCTTTGACGGATAACACACTTGTTCTCAAATAAAATAATGCCAAAAAAATCATTTGCACAAAACCAGATGCAATTTCTGTTGAGAACTGAATGTGCATAATTTTCTAATGCTCTTCATGCATTTTAATAACAATAATTCATTTTCATCAGAAATCAGTTCACAGAGCTAAAATGTTCTGATGATAAATTCTAATCTATGCGTGTCAGTATAGATTTTTAAAATGTGCCACATATTTTTAAATGAGCAGCAGCACTGCACTCCTTGAGAATAATCACAGAGGAGGTGCAACTGATCAGACTCCTAGTTTACTTGCTCTTGCACAGCAGATATTCCCAGCACTGAAACACCATGTTTGAGTTTCCTCTGAAAGGATTGGTAAGAGGATCTGTTGCTTGAAATCTGTCTTGATTGTAGGCATTGCATACAACAGAATTAAATATAAACCTTTTAAGCTAATTTTTTTTTTCTACAAAACTACATTTTCAGATGTATAAGATGGGGGTTATCTTTCTCTTGTGTAAGTTAGAGTACAAGTAATAGGAAAGGAAGTCTGCTTGAGGAGCTCTTCCTCCCAAGTCACCTGCCTGTGACTCCATCCTATATTTACTCTCTTGAGATTTTGTTTCCCCTTATGCTCCTCACTCTGATCCTTCCACAAGGAAGATCCCATGCTTTTGACTCTTTCTTGATGCTACTTTTGTCACAACATGCCATGAATTTATTTTTTCCCAGAATCTGTGCATACACAGATTAGTCCTGAGTCACAATATTAATGCTGCAACAACTTCCCACTTGCACTCCAAGCCACGCAACAGCAGCATACAGTGGATGCTCTGCTTCATTGTTTTTATAATTTGAGATTGTTAATGAAGGCCACATCTGTCTGAGAGGGTAAAAAATCTCTTGTCTTCATCTTGAAAGAGTAGAGAGAGAGGGAATATTCTTTCTCCCTGGCTTGAGTTACAGCTGTCTGCCTTTCTGTCCCAGCTACAGCAGTAACAGCACGTGGTGGTGGATCCCATCCGTGTACACTCAGCCAGCTGTACATGGAGCAGAAAGCCATCAGTAAACTGTCAAGCCTGGCCTTACTTCCCTGAGAGGAGGAGGCTCTTTTTAAAATATATCTTGTCGTGTCCAGTAGTTATTGCCTTAATTTGTGAGGCTGTATGATAAAGCCTATTCTAAATAGAAGGGAAAGAACATCTTCAGTGTCACTAGCTGCTGGCTCTTAGGGAATGCCAGATCTACAGTGATGTCTACATATACCCCTTTCTCTTGTAAGTTTGCTTTCTGCCTGCCAGAGAGGCCTGATTATTTTTGCTGTTTATTTCTGTATCACTGAATTTTCAACCTAACCTTTTATGTGTTTTACATTTTGCCTATTGCAAGATAAGTGCTCAGTGAAATGGTACTTTCATTTAAGCTAGGATAAATGGATGAGATTGCAAGGTAGCAAAATTTGTCCTTTCTTGTGCACCAAAGTGAAATGAAATAGCAGGATCAAGAAGGCAGCCTATTGCCACCCTGTGAAAGAAGTAGAAGTACATGTTTTCAGTTAATCTTCTACAGAAATTTTTCCTTGGTCTTCTTTATCTCAACACAAAGCAACAGAAAGGAAGGCAGGGTCAAAATTTACAAATGTCCCAATATGCCTTTAATTTAAATTTTTATGAGTTCTCAGCCTTTAGGTAATCTGCTCACAAAAACAAAGCAAAAGTGGAGTGCTTTTTGGTTTTCTCTGGAAATGGAGAGTAATGTACAATCTGGAACCCTCACATGATTCTCACAGTCACAGTATCAGTGCTTTACAGGTCATATTTACAGCTCTTGTAGTTTTTCTCATGTTCACAATTCTACCTCAATATGTAATGTATTTTTCAATACTAGTGAATCAATCAAGTATTTCTACATTAATCCTCTGATCACCTAGGAATACAAACTTTAACACCCTTTGCATTAATGTCTTGAACTTCTTCAGGCAGCAAAAATGTTGAACTGGAATGAAAACCTTATTATGTATGTTTAGCATTTTAGATATGTGGCCATTTCATTAGTATATCATGGTAAAACTTAAAAATATTTTGACCTATAAAATCCATAAATAGAAAAGAAATTATTGCTTTGATGCTATAAATACCAGGCAGGTTTCACCAGTACAGATAACATATAAGAAACCAAAAGGATGACAATTTTAGCTAGTGAAGGAAGAAATAAAGAATGGTAAAATCAGGAATTATTGTTATTTTCCACTCTGAAGTGGTGGAGTCTGAGCAACAGAAATCTGGATATAGCCCAGAGGCAATCCTGGCTCAGAAACGATCATTTCCTCATTTCTAGTGCCAGTTACATTAATTTGCCTTCAGTTTTGAGGGGAAAGGGAAGCTGGGAGGGGGAAAATGGCATGGGGAAAAAAATTAGAAAAAATAGGAGGAAAAAACAGAACACTTCCGCCCCCAAAAAATAGACAAAACCAAAACCAAAACCAAAACCAAACCAAACCAAACCAAACCAAAACAAACCAACCAACCAGCCAACCAAAAAACAAAACAAAATAAAACCCAAAACAGCAAACAAACATAAAATCACTAAAATCCCAACAAGCCTGGCAGCCATGTTCTCACTATCCTACCATGTTCTTTTTAAGATCTGAATAAGGTTGTGCTCTGATCATTTTCATTTGCTAAGGAAAAGCTCCTGCTGCTGGGAATTTTAGTAGTGAAATGGTTATTATTACTTTGCTAAAGGCAGCTATTACTCTAGTTATCTAAAGACAAGGAAAGACAAGACCCTGCAAAAATGAGATTTTAATCACTGTGTTGTTTTATTTGATACTGATTTTAATCATTCCCCCCCACACACCCCTTGAGCCTTATTTTTATTAAATTACAAAATATAAAAAGGATTTTGAGACCTCCAAGCAGTTTCTGATTTAAACTTGTGAAGTTAGATACTGTAGAAATAAGTACCTGGAAGAATGTTGTATTGCAAACCTTAAAGCTCCTTTTATACCTAAAATTTTTCAGTCTTTGTAGAAATATATACTAACTTATCCAACAGTCTTAAAAAGGACATAAACAAATTGTGCTTAAATGCAAGAAAATTAGTTTGCCAGCTGTAAAAAACAAAAGCATGCAGACATTTTGTCTTAACATAATGTGTAGCTAAGCCTATGATTGTAAACTGATAATGGTTTCATATGAACAGTGTTGGCATGCCTATGTGGTCTCTTTGAACCCACACACCGCTCCTTGGTTCCTTAATTTTTCATTTACCTTTTTTCCTGACTCTTTCTCATAGCTGTATGCTGTCCTTTGTCACCACTAGGCTAAAACCCTATGGAACAGTCTTTCACCAAATACCCTTAACACAGTAACGTAACAGCACAAGATAAAATAAGAAACCTGCTAAACAACTGCAAGGGAAGTACAACACTCAGCATGTTCATTTAAAAATTGACTCTTATCTATCTAGAAGGTAAAACTTCCTTGCTTGGGAAAGCATAAATAGGAAGAGATATGACCTAGAATTTTAGACAATAATTTAGAAGAAATATTTTATGGAATGAACAGTTATTTTTCCCAGTCCCCATATTACCAATGTGCAAATCACTGTCTTCACTGGATGATGAATTAACTGAAATTCTTTTTAGCACTTTTAAAAAAAAATATATATATCAGTACTGATTGCCTATTTTTCATTACTATGGAGCTATATCTGGCCACATGATTCACATCCCTGGGCCAAGTAAATACTTCTTTCCTCATCAAGAAATCCTACCTGCATGACGGGTAAAATAGGGACTTGCCTACATCTTTTTTTAAAATGTTTTTCTGTGTGTGGTTTTGTGATGACAAAAATAGGGACAGTGAAATAATATGTACCATAGTATTTCAGAAATAGAATGTGGCAAATTAGTCTGTTATTTCTCTGAGAAGGTTAGCTTTCTTTCTAAATAATGTCATTCATGGTGATTCTTGATTCTATGAAATACTTCCTATGTCCAATTATGGGAAAATAGGAATTAAAACATAGAAAAGAATTTTCAGTAAAACTGGAGGACATAAGGGACAGTTTGAAGAGAATGCAGAATGAGTGGATGGCACAAGTTATGACTTGAAAACAGAATTATTAGATGTTTTTCTTGGCATTCATCTTGTTTAATAGAGCCAGTAATGGCTAAATAAGTAATGGCATGAAACATTGTAGGACACTCTTAAATTACCTAAATACAATACATCAGTGACGCTTTAAAGAAGCGTCAGAGATCAGAATGCTACACAGCCTTGGGAAGAAGTGGAATAAATGATAGCAGTGGGTGAAGCCTAATATATGGGATGTCCGTTCCAGGTCTGTCTACCAGATGTGAAATATATGCACTTTAAACCCAGTGCTGGAATAGAATAGAACGTTCACTCACTCAGCTGTGTTTGGACTTCCACGATATCAAAATAATTTTCTTCTTTACTTCCTTGTTATTTCTGGGAAGACATCTTCAATGTCCCTTTGTAGAAGAAAATTCACTCTTAGTAATAGCAAAAAAACAGATGCCATCCATACCAATGCAACAAACGTAACAGTTTTCAGAGTAGAAAATCTTATGTCAGACAGTCTATTAGTGATACTGGATGATATTTACACCACACTAAACTTAACAGCCAAAGTGATTGGCTTCAGTGATATTGGAATTTGTTGTTTTTCATGGAATAAATGCTGCTTGAAAAGGAGAACAGACTCAGTTCTTCACGAAATCCTGGCACTAGGAATACTCTTCCAGAAAAAAAACAAGCAACCATCCCAATAATAAAGGACTAGCAAAAAATCTACCATTCACACTTACTTTATTGTGCAGTTCAGTTGTTACTGTAATTATCCTGAGTATAGTCCACAGATATAATCATCAACAATTTTAATTCTGAAGACAGCTCTAATGATGATAATTTATCACTATTTACTTTCCCATATGTTTGCTAGACTGTGAAATACCAGAGCTGGGCAAAACTAGCCCTTCTTCTTATTTTGTCACCATCCCTTACCTTTATAGGTATGAAAACAGATATTTTTCCCTGTGATAGAGAGATAATGTAGCTACGATTTTAATTCTGTGAAGGTAATGTACATTTATCAAAATAATTGGAGGAGTGATTCTCCATTAAGATCAATGACTGCAGAGACACACTGACATGAAATGTCTGAACTTTTCATTTCATTTTCATTTACTGCCCGTCCTGTGAATGGATATTCACCTGGGAAATGTTGAAAGAAGCCTCTCCCAGGAATGACACATTAAACCTCAGGTCCAAAATGTTAATGCGTCAGTTAATGGGAATACCAGAAGCTCTGGAGACATGCACAAGCTTACTTTTACAGGACCCTTTCACAGTTTAGATAGTGAAGATGGGGAGATACATAGTGCTAAAAGCATGCTAAGAAACTTTCAGTGTTCTGTATATTTTGGTTGTGTATACTGCTGGCCCTGAATAGAGTTCATGCTTATGAATATTGACAGAGGTGTCTATGAGCTAAGTTAATTAATTTGCTGGTTTCCTATAGGCATGTACTTAAGATATCTCTGAGTATTAAATAAAAAATAATGTGGAAGGCTCATGGCCATTATCAACCATTTTCTTCTTTGGGACTCCTGTTGACACCTAAGATGTATAAACTACTGTCCCAATGTCTGTTAGTTATATGTGTATGCTAAAACATTAGCCAGATAAACTGGTTTAGCAAAGTGCCCAATATTTTCCTATTGTAAGAAATTATTTTCCATATTCATAGTGTTGCAAAATTAAAGCGTTTTCGTTTAGATTTTATATACAGATTCCACTCATTTATCCCTCTTTTTTTTTCCACTCAGATAGTGGTTAAATTTTTCTGAATGTGAGCTACAGGAATATGTACTGTTTGTCCTCTTAAAAAAAAATTGCAGTGGTTTATCTATTTGATTCTCCCAAGACCTTCTGATGGGCAGGTTATATCCAGGCTTCAACTATATGAATGTGTCATTAATCATATTTGAGAAAATTCAAAAATTAATGTGATTTGGACTTGAAAAGCTGTCCTTTCCTGGTCATTAAAGTTGTCCTGCCTTTTTAGGATTTCAGCTGTGGAACATAAAGGATTGTCAGTAAGCACAGTAATAGGGACCAGGAAAGTATCTCATTTGGATTCATTATAAAAACTGCAGTAGAATATATTTGCAGGTGTTGCAAAAAAAATGTCAAGACAATACTATTTCCTTAAGAAAATTTTTCAGTGGGAGTAGTTTCCTGTTTCAATTTTCATTGAATCTTCTCCTAGAAGGCTGCAGGTTTGGGTGCGGGGAGTTGTTAAATATTTTGGTATCTGGGAGCCAATAGCTGAAATATCTATAATGGGGATTTTTTCCATGAAGGCAAACAGGAATTAGTTTAAGAAAAATGTAGGTTAAAAAGTGAAATTCCTCATTAAATCAGAGAAAAAAAAAACCAACTTGAAATAAAATTTTCATTGAACTTTGAAACATAGTTCTTTCACTTACAGATTGGCTATTCAGTGGCATGATTATTGTTTCTTTCACATTGCAAAGTGTAAATTTCATCATTTGATAAAGTACAGGATACTCTATGCTACAAATGCTATGTGCTAGTAAAAGTATGACCAATGTAACTTGCTCTAAAAGGTTTAAAAATTTGTCAGTTATAGCTACTGTCTGTCTACAAAGGGATACTGTTTTCTGGATACCTACCAGACTACATTTCCTTTGAACAGCAAAACAGCGGTGGGAATTCTGGGAATCTATGAAGGTCATAATGGGCAGCAGAAAATCAACAAGATTTTAAAATATAGGTAATCAAATTTGTCATTTTTCTTTGTTCTTGGTGTTTATCGTGTGACTTAATACCCACTATAATACACCAGCTCTGTAGTCAGTGGCTAGCACAACAAAAATAAGGCTTAAATTCATACTTTGAAAAAAAACCCACATTTAACCTTGTATCCATTCACCTATCAAATTTCCTTAGAATTTTGCCAATATGGCAGACAACCTAAAGTCTGTGAACTATTCAGGAATTAGCTCAACCCATAGGGACAGAGCGCTTATTTTCTGTGATTGGTAATTGATTTCCTTGCTACCAATTCATCTCCCTCCCTTGATTCGTGTTATTTTGTGATATGCTTGTTGTAACCACTAAGTGCCAAAAAATAGGAACTTCCAAAGACTACTTTTTCCCTTATGGTTTATCACTATTGCTTAATGTTTACTGAACGACTTCATACTCTTCACACCAGGACTGACTATAACCATGAAACTAGACCTTAAAAAATATTATTAAATTATTTAGTACATCTACCTGCAGGTGTAGGTTGGTACAGGGGATACCACTATTGAGAAAATACAATGATAGTGCAGTTATTTTTCTTTTATGAAACACTTATGCAGGATGCATATATTTATTTTAATGTAAACATATAGAATGCTGTTAAAGAGTTTATCTCTCATCATGTGGGTTCATAATGCATGTTGTGTTTCCTGTTGCAGCTCATCCTCATTTTTCAAGATTTCTGGTTTTTGTGTATCTTGTGCTCATGAAGAACTAAAAGATCATGTCCAGCCTACAGGCCTCAAAACAGCAATTTTAGACTCCTCTCCCCTATTATATCTGTTCCCCAAACACTCAACAGTCTTTAAATTAAATCTTTGGAAATTTAGATTAGTAAATTCAACCTCCCTCTTACAAATTTTAAACCACTCTTTTTAATATAGATTTTGGGTGAAAGTGTAATAGATGGTTAGTTTATGTGTCCCTTATTTTTTCTGGTTACTTCTTTATGTGTTTTCCAAACCAATGCCTAATTTATCCATGTTTTTGCTGCGTCATCTGATGTAGTAGCCATGGCCTCTGCAGTCACATGCTTGTTTCCATTTGTGCTTCATATCTCCTTGAGACTGGTTAGAATCATATCCCTATTTTAAAATTAGAGGATCCCATAATGTTCTTGCTTTCCCATGGATGTTTTTAGAGTGTTGTCATGTTTTGTTCTTGTCAATAAAATCTGACCAATGAGACTCAACATCATAAGTAATGTTTTCAGCTTTTTTCATTTCTATCACTTAAAATGATATTTGCTGTTAAACTGATTTGTTCAAGAGATAATCTATTGATTTCAAAGACTTGATGACTGCTGGCTGGTCAGAGACCAACATCTGCTTATGATCCGTTCTTTGGTTAGTATTGACAATTTTTACCCTATCATTGAAAGCTGAATGCTTTGTATTTTAATCTGTACACTGCCTTTTTTTTTTTAATGATGTACAATCCGTCTCTTTTATTCCAGAAATCCTTTCCTCAAGTAAGGTTTTTTAATCAGCAAGGATAACACAAGCTGATCAGTATTTTTAATTACAGTGCTACTGGTTGAGGGGAATGAGATAAATTATCATGAATTGAATACTAGTTGAAGTTGATAGAATCACAGAATCACAGAATGGTTTCTGTTGGAAGGGATCCTAAAAATCGTCTAGTTCTGATCCCCCTGACACAGACAAGGACACCTTCTCCTTGGACAAATTGCACAGAGCTCCATTCAGCCTGGTCTTGAACATTTCCAGGGGTGTAAGTATTTATATAAAATAGACAAAAAATTCTCTTACCTTTAGTAAACATGATGACATAGCAAATGAAACTAGTATTCTAAAAATGGGTGTTACTATGAGTGAATTAGAAATCTGAATGGATTCAGTGCATTCAGGTGTGAGCAAGTTTGTAGTTACATCCCTGGATCTTAAATAAGTGACATATGACAGTAAAATAGCAAATTCTTTTGACTAAAATAAGCACTGAGAATAACGTACCTGGAAAAGGCCACAAAATGCCTGTAGTTACAGCAAGAGAAGACAAGATCCAGAAATATACAAGCCCACTAGTCTCATCTGAAAAATATTCAGAATTTTTATGCAAATTTTGAAGGAATATTGATTAAAGACCTTGAAGGGGGGAAGGGAAGGGAACCTGTTACATGAACTCTGTAGCAGAACTGTATTATATTAACTTGATGTTCTGCTTTGATGTCTTTTGGACTATAGGATTTCACTCAATATAAGCTACTTAGGTTTGGTTTAGCATTTAAAATAGCAGGACAAGCAAAATTGTCAATGAAACTGGAAAAATAGGCTTTAGTAGACGACCTGGAAAGAACTTACCTTAGTAATGATGCTGAAATGGCAGATATTTGCTCAGAGTTTCTTAGTGACAATTCTCACGGTTGAAGCTGGAGACACCCATTTTAACAGAATAAAAGAAAGCTTGGATTACCCTGAAGGCCAGAGCCAAAAGGATAAACAGAATTAAAATCTATGAAAGAAAGTGCAAAGTAGTGTTTCTAGTCACCAATATTTATACAGTAAATTTTCATGCAATGAGGTGAAAAAAACAGCTATAATCTGTTGCAGAATTATGTGAACCATCAGTATGTTGATGTGAAGAGCATAGATGTGATCATAGAATGGTGTGGGTAACCTACTCTCTGTGAAATTATGAAAACTATTAACATCACAGCACAAGGAGTTGGTGACGCATATAAAATATTCTTAGTAATGATCATGGACACATTCTTTTACCATTAAATAATAGTGTCACTGAAAATCAGGAATAAAGTGAATGTAAACACACCTCTGAGAAGAAACTAATAGAACAGGGCTTAGATGGCACAAACAACAGCAGGTGCCTGCCTATGAACTGTCGAAGAAACTTTGCACTGCAAAATGTCAGAGGAGTGAGGTGCAGAATACTCTGTTTGGAATATTAGGAGACATACATGAATGGCCCAGAAGGATCTTTCCCATACTGAGTGGTCTAGAATAATTTCAGAGTAGCCTCTGTTTTCAATATAACTGAATTAGCCCAAAGTTCCTCAAATAGAGATATTGTTTTTAGATAGCCATTACAATTCTGAGCTTCCTAAAATTATTTCAACATTAACTTCACTGAAAATATTCATAAAACTGTATTTGATGCAAAGGGCTATTATTTATGGAAAAGCATCAGCAACATTATCAGCTAAAAGCTCCCTTTGGATAATAAAGTAATATTGCTTATTTATTTTCCTCTTTAAGTTCGTCTTTCCAATACTGAGGACACTAGTGTAGATGTGACTCAGAACTGTGGTGGGGTATGGAGTGAGGGAATGTCCTTTCTTCTTTCCTATTTTGGCTATTAAACGATAAAGTATTCTGTAAGAGGTCCTCCTGTTGGAGGAGGTGTTACAAACTGACTGTTGAGGTTGTGTTATGGGTACAGACATTAAAGTAGTTTTTCCATCTTTCTCTACACAGGTCAGCACAGTACCACAAAGATTAAAAATAATTTCACAGAAAAACAAAGAAAAAATTTTATTTGTGTCTGGAACTTGCAGCATAAAATTCTTCTCTTAAAATGAAAAAAAAACCCAAAACTTCAAGTAGAATGTTTTCAAAGAGCCTGGAAAGTGATTTTTAATACAGATCTCATTTAAAGAAAAGAATGTATTTCTCATTTTCATTCTTTTAATCTTCATGGTACAAAGCTGTGTCTCAGAAATATTTCACATATTTTCCTTTCCCCTTTAAATTCCTACCTTTTTTCCCTGATTAATATATGAAGATGCATATTCAGCTCCAATACATCAAGCATTCAAAAAAAAAAAAAAAAAAAAAAAAAAAAAGAAACCAAGAAAATAAATTTAACAAGTGGAACTGAAGAAAAAAAGGAAAAAACAAAGGGAAACCTTTTAGATACTTATTTTTAAAAAAGAACAGAACTTAAACCACATAATTTTCCTTTAACATGTATTTGGGTTGTACAAATTTGCTCAATTTATACTATAATCTTATTAAAATCCTTGGGAGCTTCAGAGACAGTATAGTTCTAAGGACAAAACTATGCCCTCAATTGCTTCTATGTATTAAGTTTTGAATTTGCCCCCAAATGTCAACATTATCACTAAAGTTCTCATTTAACAGATTTGGAATTAGTGTAATAACTGCACCTTTTTCTTTCTCTGTTTTTTTTTTTCCCTCCAAGTGGATTGAATTTACTATTAAATCCAAGACAATTACTTAATGGCATTTGTGAATTGTGGGCAAAATGAAAGCATTTTCATTAAGACAGAACATGTAGAAGATAGAAGGTGGTTGACTTGAAGTGAGTCTATAAGTCAGAGTAGACTGTAACTAGGATGGAGTTGCACTGGGTAAGGGTGCCTGAACATTACAGCTACTAATTATAAATCAAATTATATCCATGGGGTTTCTGTCTACAAAGCTAAAAGAGCATTTCTCCAACTCTTCCACTTCTAGATCAAGTCACTGTAACACAGATCTCCAGGGATGGTACTGAAAGTGAAAGGGGAAATGTGTTTTTTCAAGGGTTCCTTTCTGACACAAACCCCTCTGGGCCAGAAAAAAGAAATTCCTAAGCAATCAACTTAGCCATCATTAGTCATGGATGGGGAATACACACAACAGCTAGGGAATTTTGTTACAATAACTCCAGTTTACTAAAACTGTCCCAAAAATAAATTATTTCCTACTTTGTAATAAAATTAATTCTCCACAAATTTACAAATCACGGTGGGAGATTTTCAGTATGATTCAGCTTTCAAATCTCAAGATCCAAAAACAGGCTCCAGGTTGCTCTGTCAGTTTCATGAATCATTTTAATTTCTGTCTGTTGCTGTCAGTTTCTTAAATAGTAGCCATTAATTAAAATAAAAAATAATGTTTCCTGCAAATAAAGTCAAAGTGTGTCATTCTAAGACGACATTTAGGGTTTGTGCCATTTTGGCCCTAGGAGCAAAAACACAATGCAAAGAGAGAGAGAGGGAGAATAGTTTCATTTCGTGTAGTTACTCCGCAGTCTAAATGATCAAGAGTAGGACTTCGACACAAATACAGATACCACTGTCAGATAACTGAGTGGATGTGTATGAGCAAGGTTATGGTCTCTCTGCTAGGCTGTTTCTCAACAGTCAGGATAAAAATATGCCTTTAGATTGTTGGTGAGGGCAGTGAAGACACCTGAATCCCAAAGATAGTCTAAAGATCTCTAAATGTTGTTACTACAACCTTATATAGAGTTATCACTCCTTCTACCTACAAATATCTACCAAATATACAAGTACTTTTGATTGTGCAGAGTACATAAAATGTCAGGTCACCTACAAGATTAGGTAAGCCAGCTGCCCACAAGATTCCCAGCTGATGACGTTGTGTGAGAAGGCTCCTGAATTGATTTTTTGTGCAGGAGAATATTGTGCTAAGCAGAAGATCTCTTCCACAGCCCTAGATTTACCACCTGATGACTTTTCCGGCATTGTGTGTTTGCACAATTTGATGATTTACTTTACTAAAAATAAAGATATAGTTGTTGTAGAGAACAGAGTATGTCTCAAAGTGGATAGAATTACAATATTTTGAGAAATACATAAGAATGTTTGATCAAAGAAAGAAAGTACCCCTCAAGAGACCTGTACTCTGATGTATTTTTCAGAACAGTCCCTCTTTGAGAGTGCTCTGGACTATTCTGCACTGTGTATATATATGATTTGATTAAAGCTACCTGCAAACTAATGAGATGTAACTCCTCACAACTGGCATAGTGCCATACACCACCTGTCTCTTTTGCCATATCTCAAATGTGGTCTTGAAGCTCACTATAAACTTAGAAAAATAATGTCTCTATGTGAAAAACAAGGTGCTCCATATATCTGTAAATAATGAATGTAACAAAGATGAGGCTGAGTGACAGTAAACATAACAAGGAATTTGAACTTATTTAAACTCATAGATATTTAAACTCACTCTAGATATTTAGATTGTGTAATATATCTTACTGTGTGATGTATCTTACAATTAAGATATGTGATGGTCAAGAATCACCCACATTTTTCTGAGAAATAGAAAGGGCATTATCTTAACTTGGTTACATCCCAGTGGTACTTCTCCAAAATGCTTCTATTGCAGGGCAATGGTCAAATGGTATTAGGATCTTCTGATTAATCAAGTAATAAAAAGATTGCTGTTGAGGTGAAAATGTGACAGCACTGTACAGTATCAATTCATTCTTGCATAATTCATAATGCCTGCTACCATGTATGAAGCACAGATTCATAGCAGTCACGTTGAAGTGTTTGGTCCATGCTTAGTTTAGATTGTATTTCTCCATTCCTCAGAAGAGCTGGTGTCCTTTCTCTTTAACATGCACCTTTCTACTTTGAAATTGCCTCCTACCTGATATCTACTGAAAACTGAGTTTGGTCAGTCTTAAAACCAGCTGCATCATGAACACCTCTTGTTCTGAGATTTTCACTAGCCAGAAGTTTTGAAATTTAATATTATGATAATCTCTTTTTCATTTTCTTACTTTCAGAGTCTGTGTGAGTGTGCATGTATGAGTGTGGGGATTGTAATGTTAAGTATTCAATTATGTCAGTTATTAAAAGTCAGCTTCTCATATTTTCAACCATTTAAAGACTTCCATTGATGGCTGTGCAAATGATGGCAATAATAACAGAAAATAAGGATAATTTCTGCAATTTGGAAGCAAAATTTTCTGAGTTCAGCTGTTCCCATAGGATTTTTTTTGCATGCAAAGTAGGTATAGTAAATAGACCCATTCTTACTCTGTAGGTGACTGGAAACTGAAGTAGATAGACTTTAGGAATCTGATTTCCGCCTAGGTAACTCTTTCATTTTGAAGAGATCTAAGACATGGACAAATACTAGATTCATGAACCTGTCACTAATATGTAAGTGCCGATATTGCACATATTTAATTATAGATTAAGGGAGGGTGAGGTGAAAGAAAATAGTACATCTCTGTTTAATTAATTGCATACACACAGATAAAGGTACATGAACACATATACAAATATGTACAGACATTTCTAATTTTCCCTTCCCTCAAATATATATGTGAGCATGGGGGTTTTTCTTTAGGTTCTAAAAATTATGAGTCTTCCAAAACTGCCTTTTAAATCTCTCTATGTGAAGACTATCTAATTTTCTAATGGTACTTACACATGATACATGATTATAAAATAATTATATTTTAACTGACCTTTGGAATCAATGAGGCTACTAGTTGTAAAGCAGTAAAATCAGATTTGGGCTAGACACAAATCTTGAACAGATTGTGTCACAGAATCACGGGATGGTTAATGTTGGAAGGGATTAGTGGTGTGTTCATCTCATTGCTGCTCAAGGAGGATCTTCCTAGTGCACACTTCACCTGATTGCATCCAGATGGTTCTTGAGTATCTCCACTGAAGGAGTTTCCACAACCTCTCTGGGTAACCTGTTCCAGTTCACAGTCACACGCACAGCAAAAAAGTTCTTTCTCATGTTCACGTAGAATTCCCTGTGCATCAGTTTCTGCCCCTTGCCTCTTGTCCTATTGCTTGGCACCACTGAGCACAGCCTGGTTCATCCTCTTCACACCTTCCCTTGAGGGCCAAACTCCCTCTGCCTTTCCCCAAAAGAGAGATTCTCCAGTCCCCTCATCAGCTTTGTTGCCCTGTGCTGGACTCACTCCAGGAACTCCATGTTTCTCTCTTTGGGCGCCTAGAACCAGACACAGTACTCCAGATCCAGCCTCACCAGACCACCTTTTTGCTGCTGTCAAAAACAAATGTAGGTTAGCTGGAATTCTGAGCACTAATCTTGTTTCATGTCACTTATCTTCAAATTTTAATGAAGTTACCGATTGTAGAGGATACTCAGTACTTTGAAGGAATTGTTAGGCAGCTCATGGGAATGTGTTCTTTGTTAATTATATTTTCTTTGATCTTTGGCATTTAAAATTCAGGCCCCCCATCTTGCAGACGTTTATGCATGAGAGTGTATTTTCACATGTATACAGCATAACTAAACTCAGTGGAACTATTCAGGCATCAGAGAGCTTGAATACCAGAATCATCGACTAAAGGTCTGCACCAGTGGAAACCAAAGAAAATTTTATCCTAATAGTTTGACCAATGTCATAGTAATTTCTTGCAATGTTGTTGTGACATTAAAATTAAAAGGGTGTATTAATGCGGAGTAAAAATTCTGGCAATATGAATGCAAATTTTGTTTGCGCTACTGAATTTGACACTCTCCCCTTCTCCATTTTGGCTGAGGATTTTCTTGTAAGACTGTCTGATAAGAATAGATGGTCTTGAGGAAGAACACACTTTCAGAAGGAAGGCTCAAGGAAACAACAGGGTGGGGAAGAATGAGGCAGCCAAAGCCCAAAGCGTTTGGCTAAACTGTTCTGTATCTTTTAAAGAAGATATTTTCTCTTTCAAAGCTTTCAAGTATTAATTTTTGCCTTATGAGATATGGTAAGAAATTGGTTTTTTTTAAATCGTAAAATCATCAAAACTGAAGTGCATTGAATTTGAAAACAGACACCGACAACCAATTTCCTCAAAGATTTAAGGGAGCTGCAATATTCTGACAAAGTTATAATTGATGTTTACTGTTTAAGTTGAGGAATAAAAATGCTGCTATTAAGAAATGTTTTAAAAATTACTTTTGAGATAAAACCCATGGTCATTGGTGGGATAAATATATGATGGAAATTTTCAAAATGTCCAGTGAGACACTTCAATTTTTAAAGCCTACTCCAGGTCTCAGTGAGACCAAGAAAATCTATGTAGAATTTAGTTGCCAGCTCCTTCCAGCAGCCATCTCATGTACTTTAAGGAACTTCTGCTGTTGCCCAGGAAAGGTGTGATTCCTACCCATGAAATATTTGAAAACACGTTAAATCAGGATTCAGCTCACAAATTTATTTGCAACCAAAGGCAGACCTCCAAAGAAGGAAAGACCTCATGGCAAAATCCAGAGCAACAATAAGGATGATAGGTGTTGAAATTCATTACTCTGAAGCACTCTGCTTCCTAGATTGCAGTCTAAAAATCCCTGCAAATCTTCTTGATTTTGCCTGGGGAAAGCTAGGTGCCTTAAAGTCAGCACCAAACAAGCCTGAAAGACAGTGACCCAGAGAAATTCAGAGAAGGCAGCCTCTGGAGGGGGACGAAGTGGTGAGAAGGTTATTGTCATACACTTGCTGAAGACGTCAGGCATCTGACTCCTGACTCCAGGAGAGAAGTTGAGGTATTCACTTTCCACAGATCAGGAAGATAATTCTGACGACAGATTCAAGTCTCATTTCTCTCAAAAATGAGAAACTACTTCTTTTCTTTTGCGGTATACAAACCTAGAGGTCTCCTTTTACTTCAAAATCTTAGGCAGTCTACATAGAATGTGGAAGACTGATATTTTTTAGTCTGTTAAAGATGTCTCAAATCATTTAAGATGACCACATTGAAGAATTACATCTGGGACACATTTGCAATGATAAGGGTAAAAGTGAGGGTCCAAATATAACCTTGTAACTTCTCTTTATGTGTTTCAGCACAGAGAATGAAAATGAAGAGACACTAGTGAGAGACTGACATGAAAAGAAAATAAGTCATCCAGTGGATATAGCAAGATACAAACTAATTCAAAGATTAGGTTCACTTGGTTTTTAATCTAGTATTTGCTTTATTTAACATTTTCATATACAGTCCTTGGTCATTTCAACTGAATTTTGTATAGATTGCATGTTATTAATAGTAAGTAACTTAATAAAAGATAATTCTTATTCATGTTTATGCAAAATCTAAAAAACTCTATTAAACAGTATTTTCATCTTATATTTACAGAGCATTTACATTATTTCAATGTCATTTCACAAGAGTTTTAGTGCTGATACACATGTGCATGTTACATTTACAGTGCAATGGGAAATTATATATCTGAAGCAAAATAACATTTAAAACATGCAGAAGAAACACCAAATGAAAATAACATTTCTAAAAAAACCTAGTGAGTATTCCCTGAAGGTGTCGGGGGTGCAAAAAAATGGCCTTTTCTGTTTCTTATTTCAACTATTTCAAAATACATTATAAATTTTTGAAGTTATTTTGCAATGGTAACAGATGAATTAAAAATCTTTCTTTAGTCGTATTCTGTTCTTCTTCCAAACTTTTGGTTTTGAATAAACTGGGCTTCACCATAGTCTTCCCAATGTAGCCCAGACTTCATAGAAAGACTCTGTGGTGGTCCTCAGCTGTCTGTATTCCTAATTGTCCAGACTGGACACTATCCCATAATTCAGGATACTGTTCTACTGATTCATCTGTCAAGTTCCTTGGTTGTTTTTTGGGGTTTTTTTTCTCCAAGAAAATCAAGCCTCTCAAGAGAGCTAAGCTGTACAAAACCTAGATTTTATCCAGACACAGTGATGAGATTGACCTGGAGCATAAACTTGGACCAAGTATCTGAGTAGCTCTGTAAAGTTTAAACAGAGCCTGCGGGAGTCCACAAATGGCTGTGTACTCTTTATTGAGGTCAGTGAACACTGAAGGGAGGGCTAAAATGGGGTGATTGTGTCTGGGTAGCAAAAACAATTTAGATTTCCTGGGAGACACTTCAAATATTCTAATTTAGCAACTACCTGCTCCTTCAGAATGAAGTGGGTACTTAGACAGAGAAAATAGACCCATGAAAGCCATTAACTGATTACCTTAATACATATAGATATAAAACAAACTGTAATAATACATTCTTGGTGACCAATGTGGCTGGAAGTGACCCACAACAGACTTTTTATGTCCTTCTGTGCTATGCCTCAAGTCACATATTTTATATAACTCCAGTCCTAAGTCAAGGGTTCCTGGTCAGGAATGCCAATTGCTTCAACAAGTGCCTGTCTTTACCTTTCATCACCATGACTAAAGCAATGTGTTTCCACTAGCCCAGCTTACAGGAAGAAAGTTTGCAAAGCAATAGAAAAATTCTCCAGTTCTCTGTAAAGAACTTTATACAAAGGCAGCAGGTTGTAATGTTGTGTAGCATGTTTTGGAGCAATGTAGTAACAGACACAAATCATCTTTCTGACTCTCTTGGTTTCCGGTAATGATTATAGGTGTGTTTGTCTAGCAAGTCAAAGGCTTTTTGGGATTGGAGATAAGAAACCAGAGCCTTACATGGCATGTGAGAAATAACTTGTCTGTAACAGCTCAGTTCCTCTAGAATACATCCTTCATTAACTCCTGGTAATGTTTAAAGATTGACTTAATATGGAAAAAAAATCAATTGCCAATAGGTCGGTTTTTAGGTAATATTCTTAATATTCATGGGGCAACTTGAGATCACAATTCAAAGTTTTCTAGCCTGGGGTAATAATTCTATCTTGAGGTGACTACCACCTTAAATAAAATAAGAGGGAACAGATTTAATTTTTGATGTGGTAAGCTATTTAGAATGTTCTATGAGGGCATTTCAGAACATGAATCTCTTTACTGTTAACCAAACACAGACTTAAAATGGTTGGAATTGATTAGAGGAGTCAGCCAGAAACTCTAATGTGCACATGTCCTGGTTCCAAGCAGGACAGGGTTAAATTTTGCTGCAGCCAGGAGGAGCACATCCAGGATCCTGGGGTTATTCTGTACTCCACACACTGTGCACAGGGGGTCACTTCTTTTCCTAGTTAGCTGGAGTGTGCAGCAGGATAGTGCTGGGTTCTGCATGGTGAGCACTCACCTGTGAATTATTCGTCTGTCTTGCACACTCTGTTATTAGTATTGTTGCTACTGTTAATTTTTTTATTGTATTGTTCCTTACCTTTTGTGCCTCCAATTCTCCTCTCTGCCCTGACAGTGGGGCAGTGGGGTGGAGGGTGGGTAAGTGGCATGTGGTCTGGAGTGTTTTCATTGGAACACTGAATTAGAGAATGCCATTCCTAAACCACGACGGCCTGATAGTTTATCCTGCCAGTGACCTTACAGTGCTACCTGCAATCTGGCTCCCTTGCATGAGATGTGGAAAATGTCAAAGTAACATCACTGTAATTGAATTCAATGACAGCATTTCTCAACCTTGCTCAGAAAGGGAGCCCAGAAGAAGATATTTTGCCTATTCACCATTGCCGCAGTGCTTTTTATATCTTGTGTACAATTAGACTACAGGACAAAAAGCTCTATGGCTCTATGGTGCCTGCTTCCAGATTATTCCCACTGATTTTCTCTCTGCAGCTACATGCAGGAGCGTTGCTGCCTGTTACCACTTGTCCACACAGTGCCCCTGTGGCCTAGATCCCTGTAGTTATCCTCTTCCTGACGTTGTCTGCTTTGCTTTGTGCACATTAACCTGGTTACGTACTCTTTTCAGAATGGCGTGTTTTACAGTCGCAACCATCTTGCCATAGAAATGTTCACAGCTTTGATTTAGCCATAGTTACACAGGAAGTAGAATATAGAACTTGAAGGGGGAGGGCCTTGTATAGTTAAATTTTGTGTAATTAAAACAATTAATGATAACAATTGCATGGAGAAGAGAGAGCCCATGTGGAGTACTGTGTTCAGTTCTGGGCTTCCCCGTGCAAGGAAGATATGCAGCTACTAGAGAGAGCCCAGTGAAGGACCATTATGGTGTTAAAGGGGTGGGAATATTTCCTATGTGAGGAAAAACAGAAGGAAACAATCTTTCACTGTGGGTTGACTGAACCTGGCGCAAGCTGCTCATAGAACTTGTGGAGTCCACTTAAAAAGGAAATACAAATGAGTGTGTTTGAATCAACTATTGAAAACCTACAAGTGAATCAAAACTTGTATAGCGTATTGACTACCAAGAGGGTTAGAAAGGCAGCAGAATGAATATATCTTGAGGCTGTCCCTCTTTATGTGCTCACATCTGAGCTTGTGCACTAACTCTCTGTGACTGCTTTGTGGTAGAGCGAAAGAGTAATTGACATTCTAGTTAACATAGGCTGAAAAATGACCTTGATTCGTCACTTTGTCCCTGGCTTAGCAGGGTATGAGGGTTAAAGAAGGTCACTTGATTCAAAATCTGCCGATATTTTATCCCAATAAACACTAACAAAATGACTGCAATACCTTGATTGTTATATTGTTTACTAGCTAATTAATTGAGAAAATTCATAGTCCAACATTAAAAGAATTAGGTCTTTTTTTATCCATTCACACATTCTCTGTGCACTTTTTTTAAAAAACAGTTTAACATTATGTATTTTCAAATATCTATTCTGGACAATGCTCTGGCAAAAAAAGACATTTGTGATGGCAAGATGCCCAGTTTTTTGTTGCTGTGGTGTGACAGACTGGCATTTCTCTGTCAGTCTTATTTATATCTAAAAAAGAAGTGGGTTTTGAGTCAAACATAGAGATGGAAGATAGCATCTGTAGAATAAACCTGGGTTTATTTTTGCTGTGCTTGAATTCAAGTTACTATATGTATCCCAGACTTTAGTATCCAGAGAATGTTTACCACATGCAAATTCTGAAAGAGGTAGAAATACACTGTTCATTGTGTAGGTGGCTAGTGAGACTTCACATATAAGTGGGAAATCCAGACAGAAGTGAGAAGCTGAATGCTTTTGCTAATACACAATACAGGAAATAGTCCAGACCTTTAAATTGTGGTGATTAGAAAATCTGTGCACATTTCAGGTATCCCCTTATATTTGTTGAATATTCTACATATTTTCTTCCAACACTGAAAGGGAGAAATCTCATTGTTTCCTACCGATGTTGTCATTCTGACATGAAACTTTGCGATGAAAAAGAGAATTTCTGGAAAACATCTTCTGCCATGGAACTGTGTTGAACATGCTAAACAAATTAAGAACCATACAAAAAACCCCACATTTGAACATATTCTTATACACGTAATACTTTTTTCTATGCCTGTTAAAATTCAATGAAATACTGTATTTTGTGAAGTGAGCTGCACATAGCAACCTGACTGGCTTCAGAAAAAAAAAAAAGGGAAGTGTAGTCACACTGAGATTGTTACAAGTGAACCTTGAAAAAAAAAGTTTTGTAGGTTACTAGGAGGGAAATATAAGCTACCTGAGAAACAAAAAGGAGACTGTAGAAAACATCTAAACCTTGAGCTTTCATACAATAGATGATATAAAAAAGTTACATGGTAAGGAAATGAAGTTATACACAACCATTAAGAGTATTTCTAGAGTTAAAGTAGAAAAACTAACAAGTCTATATATATCCACAGCAGTTAAAAGAAGTGATGCTTCTTAACACGGTTTGACAGCATAAAGCAACCAGAAAAAATATTGGGATGTGTCTTCAGATCCTGACTCTGCATTAAATCAGGCACACTGGGAAGACCCAGAGGTAAGACGTGTAGATGGAATGGAATCAACTGGAGAAATGGAAGAGGGGTATGTTTTCTACATTTGCTGCCTCGAGTGCATGATTACCGTAATTAATCTTTTTTTTTGCACTGACCCAGAGAGGGAGCGATTCCTTGATGCACCTGGTAAATAGAGGTATTGACTAAACTGAAGGACGTAATTGCTAATGCAGCTACATTACAGCCTTTGTGAGTAGCAAGGAGGTGCTTTCCATTCATCATAGCTGCCTATATCTCAGGGAAAAGATAGCAATGTGATTTGACTGCTTATGGCCTGACCCTTGTCCTGCTGAGCTCATAGATGGGAATGCAATGACTGCAGAAGTGGAGTGGCTGCCTGATGGCAAAACTGGTGGAAAACAGTAGCTGATCAGTGTCTTTCTGCAGAAGCAAGTTTTACTGCTCCTGGGCATGAGGGAATCTGTCAGTTCAGCCTTTGCCTGCTTCTTCTTTCTTTCATCTTCTTTCATTTTAAAAGCAAACTCTCTAAAGAACTTCAGGTGGCATTGTACATTAAAAGGCAAGGATTAAATTTAAATACCAATGTCTTAGCAAACACACATGCAAGTGAGTAGTACTGAAAGCTCCTGAAGAGACTGTATTGAAAGGCCATTTCTTTACAATTTTGTGTCCTTAATACAGGTGACGAACTAAAAAATTCTATCTGGCGTGCAACTTCAGGAAAATTTATATTTTACAGTTTTCAAAAGCAAGAAACAAATTACAAAACTCACAGGATTCAAAACACAGTTTTTCCGAATATAAGTTTTGATGCATTTAGGTTGGGGTTTTTTGTTTCATTTTGGTTTTTTATATATTTAGTTATAGTGAATATGAAAGAACATTTCTGGATTTCAATTGTAGAACTCTCAAATTTACAAATTACAGTAAAGGGGGGGATGGGGAAGTAAATTCCTCAGTAAAACTTTCCTTAGTTTACTTTCTCAAACTTGGAAACTTATGTACATGTGGAAGGAAGGACTGAAGTTCAACATGGCCAAGAAAATAACAAATAAAAACAAGGACCTTCCTTCAAAAGCTCAGTTAAAAGACAGTATTTGGAATATGTGTCTAATTTTTGAAGAAAAAAGTTAGTCACTGAAGCGATGTATAATTGGAGATTGTAACTTATTTTGATTGATTTTGATAAACTGCAGAATTAGTTCAGTAGTCTTTGTATGCTACTGCACTGTGTATATGTTTGGAGAACCAGTCCATAAAATATAAGGAAAGTTTAAGGCAAGATGAAAAGTGAGATGGAGACAATTTGGGCATGAAATATTCACTTTTATGCATGTAATTTCATTCATTTATGCATTTATTTTCGTCAATAGCCTCTTGCTCTTTTAGTTGCATGTTAGAAAATGTATTTAATGTGGGTTAATATGAAGAGATACTTTAGAAAAATTATAATTTTGATCTGCCACTAGCATAGGTTAGAATGAGAAAAAAGGATGTTAATGGATATTGTACTGAAGAATGAAAAAGGAAGAGCACTCTGATGACTTAAAGAAGGGCGAGCAATTTCTCTTCACTTTGGGAGGTGAAACAGATATGTACTAATACAGCATTGATATTTCATACATATAACTCAGTATGTCTTCCCAGATCTTTTTTTTCAATCCTAGTATCTTATATCCCACAGAAAATGTTGCACCTTCTCATGGAAAAGCCATATATATTCATATATTCATGGCATTTCTTCCTTTATTTTAAAGGATTACATTTCTCAAGCAAGTGATAAGATTTTAGGAGTTGCACTTTGGTATGAATAGCTGTCAAACACATAGTAATTCCTGCAACTCTTTCATATTGCAGAAAACATTATGTGCATGTTAATTATATGGTTAAAAGTCAGGACAGAGCTTCCAGCCTACAAATACTGTAGTTATACGCCCACAGCATTGTGACATAATTGATCAAAATAATGCTTAGGGTCCTCTCAATGCAGATTCATTTGGTATTCATTAGAGCATCACTGATCATAATGATTTCATTTGGTATTCAGAAATGCCATATGTTTCGCCATAGGTGTTCATGGACACTTAAAATAGATTGCTTCTTCCCTCTGTTGAACTCTCTGATGACACACTGATGCAAAATGCATTTGCCTTGACAGAGTCCCTCCCTGCCTACCTGGCAGCAGAAGAGCAGATCTCCTGTGACATCTGAATTAGTAATATAAAAGTTCTTCCCCCCCTGAATAAATGGAAGGTTGTACTATTTAAAAAGCAAAGATAAAAAAATACAAGAGTTATTCTATTTAAATAATGGAAGGTGTGAAAGAATTTGGAATTTTGAGACAGACAGAAAATGCTCACTTTCTAGTATTCTCTTTTCATTAAGAAATAATCATATGTCATATAGTTAAGATATGTTAGAAGAAGAGGATTTTGGATTAAGCAAAAACCCAGAGTAAGAATTTGAGATTCAGGCTAGCTTTTGACTCAACAAAAATCTGTTGTTTCTTTTCTTAGTCTGTTTCCATTTGCACAAGCTAAAGGACTTCTGATCGACATGAAGTGAACTTCACTTCCTACACATACCTTCCTGCCTGCCTCTGTCCTGAGTTTATACAGGTCTGCGGTAGAATAGGCAGAGCCTGATTATTGATCATAGATTGATCTATTAGAAACACTGATTTCTGTGTCAGAATGCTGCATATTCTTGTTTTTATTGCTTTGCCATTGCTGAAATTAAAGTTTCAGGGCTAGATAGATCACAAAAGTTTGCCTTTCTTCTCTTGTTGATTCTGGTTTGAGAAAGTAAACTGAAATTATTTTTTGCTTCTGATATCTCCTGATATAAGGATGAAAAAGAATTTATTAGACTCAGTATTTTCATATTCTTATGTTCAGCAAAGTTACCTGAAAGTGTAGAAGCCTTTTCTGTATTTCCAAAATGCTTGAGGATTGCCTGTGTCTGATGAGTTCCATGTAATCATACTTCCTTGGTCTAAAAGCAGCTGGACAAAGATAGTCTTCCTTAAGGTAGATTGAGGATTGAACGTGATTAAACTTCTCCAGGCTGTAAGAGCTTCAGTACGTAAAAGCTAAATTCACTTTAATTCTCATAGTTTAACTTCTTAAAAATAAAACGGTACTTTGATTGTCAATGTTAAAAACTGAAACACAAATCTCAGGAGACAAACGTTTAAGTCAAAAGGGAATGGCTTTGTAAATCTGTAATATTTTCCTTAATATTTCAAATACCTCTTTTTTGCTCCCTTTGCATGGCTTCAACACAGATTCAGTCTACATTGTCTGTTTTTAAGCCAAAGACCATATCCATTAGCAAATATGTATTATTGCAACAGGTTTTTTAAGTTGGACCTAGGAACATTTCCTTTCCTCTGACACTACAAACAAAAATAAAATGGTAGCCAATAGGAAATGTGTTTTCCCTTCAGTGAAGAAGAATTTTGCAATTTCTTGCATGTCCTGCAGAAATCATTCTTGGATTGCAAAGTATAATTAAAATATACTTTCAAATCTATCTGTTAGACACTGCTGAATTAACAGGAAAGAGGAAAGTCCTTTGTGAATCTCAAGTATCTCACCAGATCTTCCTTTTTTCCCCCGTGGCTTCCTGAACAAACCTTCTGCCTGCCTTTTTTTCTCCCCTAAAGGAAATGCCCCAAGTTACACTCTTATGTCCATGTTCACATGAATAAAACTGCTTCATTAATAAAAGTATGGAATGACGAACACCATCATTAATTTAAATCTATTTATCATATTTTAGTCTTAATATTTAGGAATTTCATTTTTTTCTGAAAAAACTGTCAATCTATGAAGAGAGCATCCCTAGTACTAAATTTTGACTTCAGCCTGTGTTAAGGCACGTGAGTTGTTAAATAGAGTTCTGGTTCCTCTGTCTCAAAAGGGGGGTGATCTTGGATACTTTAGAGTGAACCTAAATACCTAAATGGTTTTAATTTTTTTAGTTTATATCCTCTTAATGATTAGTCTGTTCCCCAAAAGCAGATAAAGAAAGTTATGTGGGAAGAGACATGTTATGATCCAATTACTAAGGTTCTTAGAAATACCTCTGCCCAAATTAAGGTGCAAAGGATGCCAGTCAATATTTTATTTGATAGTAAATATGAGAGGGAGGGAGAGAGAGAAGAGACAATAGAAGAGAAAGAGATAGAAAATAGATGGGGGTGCGGGGACAGAAAAAGAGTGACAGAGACAGAATAAGGAAAATATCACCATTTGTAGATCCCAATGAGGTTCCAGTAATCCTGTTCAGCTGGTCTTCTTGGTGGCAATGGTCCCCCCAAAATGCATAAAATCCAATGGGTTAATATACACTCAGGCCAAGTAGAAAAAACCCAGGCAATTCCCTGGGCGGCGCGGTGCGGAGTTTGCCATTTTCTCGTACAACAGACATCAGATTTGTTGCATCACATGCAGTCCTGTGGTGCAAGGCCTCAGGAATGACTCTGGAGCACTTTGCGGGGCCTTTGATGGATTAAGGCACCCCCTCAGTTGCTCCTCACATGAATGTCCCGTGGATGTAGCCTTCCCAGGGTTGGGGGTTCCACAGCCAGTTTGCATGAGGCAGGATGGGTTCACTGTCCCTGAGCAGAGGTTACAACACACCGAAACTTCCTTCCCCACCTCAGTTTGGGGGGGAAATCTGGGCAAACCTTCTCCCAGAAAACGGGTCTGTGAGCTACCGTCTTACCCACCCCAAAGCAAGACAGAGATGACTTTTAGCATGGCTGCTGGGTTTGGCTCACACTCTTTTCCTTGTTTACTTTTTTTACTTCTCCTCAAGCCTGAGGTGATGAAAGAATGGGTTTTCCCTTTATCTAATCTCAGAAGTTTGACTATAATGACTAAATTTTTTGCTATAATGGGCAAAACTTTATATCAATCAATGTTTCAGGCACAAACTATTTCAGTCTCTGACAGGACATCAGAATGTGATTTTGTATAACATCCCACTTGCATCAAGGCCAGCTGTGATCTAATTTTTCTGGACACTACCTAATTGAGAATAAAATAATCAGAAAGAGCTTCATGAACCCGTAGGACTTTATGGAGTCCATTTCTCTTCCTCAACTCTCCTAAAACAAAACTGTGATGGTTTTGAACTATAAATTACTGTGCAAACATATGAGTCTCACCCTAACACTTTTATAATTTAATATTGTACTTGAAATAGAAAAAAGATTGAAAAAATAATCAGCACAAATTTAAAGATACCAAATAATGTTAGCAAGTGCTCAGAGGCAGTTTCTTTGTGACAAATGATTAAAACATAAGATATTTTACTTCATTGCAAAGATTACCTTCTTCCCTTCCTCCCTTCACACAGATTTATTCCCTGCACCAGTGTAGGCTGGGGACTGACCTGCTGGAGAGCTGCTCTGCAATGAAGGACCTGAGGGTCCTGCTGGACAAGCTGTCCGTGGTCCAGCATGGCCCTGTGGCCTAGAATGCCAATGGTATCCTGGGTGCATCACAAAGAACATTGCCAGCAGGTTGAGGAATACTGTTGTTGGTGAGGCACATCTGGAATGCTGTGTCCAGTTCTGGGCGCCTCGGCACAAGGGAGACATGGAGCTCAGCATTGCCTTTATATACCACCTTGGTACTACAATATTTTAACTGCAAAGGCTTTAAAGAAGATTTTCCCAGAGTTTTTTGTAATTTTATCTTTTTTTAAATTTATTTTGCCTGGTCCAGATCCATCCATTTTGAGTGATAGTTTACCTGAATGTGTCTATTGCTGTTCTAAAAGCAAGTCTAATGCAGAGAGACCATATTTGTTTACTGAGGTCTGCTATTGTTTGGCACCTGGGAAAGAGAACTCAACATAATCTCACATATCATGTTATATTTAGAAGAGTTCTGCTCTGTGTGATGCTTTTTTGTACAGATCTGAAATTGACAATAGCAAATTAGTGACTAAAGTAAAAAATCAGGAGTAATAGATAAAAATTAACAATAGAATGAGAAGCTGCTCAATGAACTCTAAATAGAACAAGCTGCAGCAATTTTGCTTCCTGTGTCCTGGTGAATATTGCTTAAAATCATACCTCTGGGAAGGAAAAATTCCCCATGGGATCATTATTCTCCATTCAGAGGCAGAGGTCCCCTGAGCTCAGAAATCCCACAAATAAAATTTATTTGAATAAGAGGACAGAAAAAACTAGGGAGAGTCCTATGGTAATGAGTAAGGCAGTATTGCATTGCCTCTTCCCACTGAGGATGGAGAAAGACCATCAAGCCTGATGTGAAGAACATAGGAAGTCTGAGGCTGAACTAGGATCTGAATTACTATCTCTGATGTTTTATCTTCTCTGATATTTCAGCCAGATGATCTTCATGATACAAAGTCATTTGTTTTACCCACTCTGCTGCCATCTTGATGATAATTCATTGGGATAATGTCCTGGTTCTGTCCAAGATGGGATTCATTTTTGCAGTAGCCAGGAGGGGCCACGGATAGGACATGGAGCTTATTCTACATGACCTCACATCAGTGTCAGAGGTGGAGGGCAGGGAATCTCTTACAGCAGCATAGCACAGCAGTAGTCTGGTTGGGTCAGGCTCTGCAGTGAGCGTTTTGCCTGTGAATCACTCTGTCTCTATTGTGTGCTTTTGTTATGAATATTGTTGTTGTTACTACTCGTTTTCTTATCCCATTGTTGTTTGGAGTAAATAGTTATCTCAGCACATGGCCTCTATCTTCTGTGCCTCCAATTCTCTCCATCCTGCTGCAGGGGAGAGATAGAAAACAAATGAGTAGCTGCATGGTTTGTAAAGTCTTAGTTTCACTGTAAAGCAAAGTAAGGTCAAGGGAGCTGTCCAAATAACTCAGTTTTTAGGAGTAAAATGGCAAGATGGGCATTGTCAGGTTCCAATGGACACAGCCAACATATAGCAGCTATGTCCCCACCAACCAGCAAGGACACACGAGCTTTCCTAGGTGGTCTACATTTTTGGAGGATGCATTCTCCAGATTATAGCCAGATTTCAACCCTCTCTGTCAAGTGACCTTGAAGAAGAATGGGCTATTGGAGAACATCCTACCAACAGACAGGTGGATCAAGCTGCCAAGATTAAAGTGTCTCAGATGGGTCTGAACTGGCAACATAGGGGTGAATTATTTCTGACCCCATGGGCCCATGACACCTCAGGTCAGCAGGGAAGAGATGCAACATTACAGAAGGGCTCATGGTCAAGCAGTGTTCTTACCTCAGCCCACCATCTTTTCCTTTTGTGCCCCAATTCTCCTGCCCATCCCACCACAGCTGGAAGAGGGGGAAGTAATCAAGAAGCATGTAGTTTGAAGAGTCTCAGAGGGAGCACTTAATTGGGCAGTACCATTCTTAAGCCACAACATGACCAGAACACTAAAATCAAACAATGCCATGTACACAAAAGGATTCCTTAGTTGTCCTACTTGAAGCTTATGTAATCCACATTAGCAATAACTACTGGTTGACCATAGTGTCACCACAAGGCCTACTGGAGAACAAAGTCATATTTCATTAACTCTGTTCATTACTTCTTCCTCTTATCACTCCAAGAACAACTGACAGCTAGACATCATTCCATTCTGGCACAAACACACTCTGTTACCTAAAAACAGTAAGTTTACTCCCTTTTTTCTCTGTAACACCATGAACCTTCATGCTGCAAAACCTAATGGAGGTCCTGGTATTGATGCTTGTTCATCACCTCCTAAAATATTTTGCACTCTTCCAGAAATCATCACTTAAAGAGAGGTGAACATACAGGTAAAAAATAAGTTAGCACAGAGGTGTTTAGTTTCTCATTAATTAAAATCCTGAGGCCACAGATGCTCAACTTATAAGTACCTAGTGGGAAGAAACTAAGAAGCTAATTGAGAGTGACTATTGCTAAATATTGACAACAGAGTTGGCACTTAGGTCTGCATGATAAAATTCTAAATTTGTATTTCATTCCGAATACAGCCATTTTCAACTCTCATCTTTCTGAATGGCAATGTGCATATTTATCCACTGAGATTTGCTACAGAGGGTGTATGTTGTGGTTACACTTTATCTTCACTCTTCTCAGTGAACCCAGTATTATATATGAAGAAGTTGCATACGTAAATACACTCACAGCACTGCTACCTGTCCACACTACTTCTGAAACACACACTGAAAGAATAGTAATGGTAATTTATCAGTGTGGTCAAAACACACTGTCCTCCAGAGCTAATGTGATGGTTGGCTATCAGAGCATATATTAATAAAAATCAGTAGTTTGCCCATTTCATATAAAATATTGGTGCATATGACCAATGTCTGACATTGCTTATGCTACAGTTCAATGGTTTTAATAACTATTATCATATAAGCACAACAATGCATTCACTGAGGTCTAAGCAAGAGCCACATATCAGTTGAAGCTTTTTTACCCAAAGGATGTGGTCAGGCACTCATTTGCTCTGTTTCTAGTTTGTGTGGCTACATCATTGTCAGAAATGTCTTTCTAAAACCTTTTTTCTTGCTGGGGTTTTTTGTTGGATGGTTGGGTTTCTTGGGTTTTTTTTGTTTTAATCTTTAGGTTAATGAAAATAATTTGCTTTAGCAAAATACTGGTTAAGGGCTTGAAGTCTGATCAATCACCTAGAGATACAGAGTCCTTTATACAAACATCCAACAGGATGGAGCTGAGCTTATGAATGCTGGAAAATACAAGTGCTTCCCTAACAATGAAATCAATTACTAGCTTTGTGGGACTGAGATATTACCTTCACTTAGCACTAGTTTGCTGGAACTGTTGCCTAAAAGACAGGCTACCTGAAACAGAGGCCAAGACAAATTAGGAGTATAAAAGCAGACAATTTATTTAAGGCCTGCAGAGGCCTTAAAGGTACATTCAGGCAAACGAAGCCCCCCGTCGGGGACGACACCCAAAATGGACACTGAGTCACGAGCTCTTCACCTTTTATAAGTTCTGTTTCATTAGCATATTGACTCTTAAGTCTCCAATTGTACCCTCAGGTGATAATGTTAACCACCCCAGGCCTGCTCCCCCCATCTCACAGTTGTTTACATATCTTCAAGCCCTAAGGCAATGAATATGTCCTTGAATCTGTACTCAGAGAGCCTTGTTTTGGCTAAAGGTGCTGGGAACAGGGGATTTTAGCACTTTGTAAGAAGCACAGAACTACAGCAAGTTACAGCTACATGAAGAGTAAAAAACTAGAAATACCTGAAGGCATCAGAACTCCCTGTAAAAGGTGATCAAATCTATATCCTTCCTCACCTGTCTTTTTAGCCTTGTAACCAACTGAACCATTACAGACAGACCAGGAAAGACAAGAAGCCTAAAGCTGCTACAAGGTCAGGGTTCAGGTAAGATGGAACAGCTTGTTCACAGCATTCTCAAAGGGAAGAAAGTCACTAAGAAATTAATTGTGCACCGCTGAATTAGAAACACACGGTTTGCACGCATCTATTTGTCAAAGACACTAAAAACTGCACCAATAATGTTATCTTGCAGGTGACTGTAAAAGAACAGTTTAACAAAGGTTAAGAACAACTCTGGCATATTCAGTCTGATGTCATTTTCGCTCTGAAAATTACTTTTCTCTGTGACCCCAAAGTTCCAGAAAGGGGCTGGGTGAATAAATGTCAGGGTCACACCTCAAATTGTGAATCAGAACTATCTCTTGCTTTCTTCAGTCATAGTCGGATCCACATATACATCAGGAACACTCATACTCCAGTCTGTTCTGGGAACAGATTTAGGAACAGATCAAGCTGCAATACAAAAAGCCTTACTAGTGCTTCCTAAATTGCAGGGGATATTTTCAGACAGATAGGAAGGCTCTTTTTTTTACAGTTGCACACACCCTGTGAGGACACACATGCTACCTACCTTTATAAATGCTGATTTTTTTGCAGGAATAGTGTATACATATAATATGTTCTTAGAAAATAGCAATTTTTAGCACTGACTAGGTCTAAGAGTACACAGAATTCAATATTTTTTTCTCCACCTTCAGTGAACCTATATCCTAATATATTTTGCCTCATACTTTTGACACGTATTTACTGTCTGAAGTACATGGCTGAGGGATTAGCTACACTGTTAGCATTCTACCGCAGCTGTGATATTTTAAATCACTGCAGGGCTGGTCAAACAGATGAAGATATGCGCCTGTGCAAACACACACATATGCAATGGGAAATGCTCTTTTTGGTGGATGAGACAACAGAGAAAAAAGGCATACGGTTCCTGGCCATGCCATCTTTTACTAATTGGCTCATTACTGCACAAATACAAAATGATTAACATAATAATTTTTTTAAAACATGTTCCCAGTTTATGCTTCTTTTGAATTTCTGGTTTGTCTTCTTTTCTTGTGTCATAGGTAACTCATCCAATTTATGTGGGATCTTCGAAACACCCACATGAAACACTAAACTGTGTTTCTTTTAGCATATGACTAATTAAAATATTTACGTTTATTTTCCCTATAAACAAATATTATGAAATTTATGTTAATTAACTGATATTCAGGTAATACTGAATGTTTTTCCAGCAAAGTTGCCTTACTGTTCAGTAATAAATTTCAACAAGGGTTTATGACAATCTATGACTTCAAAAGAGAGAAATTATTTGGGCAATAAACCATAAAAAATCCCTTTTGCTTTCATTCTAAAATCCAGAGCTGACTATGCATAACTTTCCCTGAAGTAATTATTCACTCAGAGGCTTTCATCCCCCAAACAGGGATTGTATTGGCAAACCCAAACCTTTCTCCAACATTAGTGAGCACTTAAAGATTTTCTTTTAAACCCTCACGCAATCTTTTTCTAAGAACTTCTTTAAAGAGTGCCTTAACAAGTATTCAACTCTATTTAGTGGAGAGAAGGCAAATAATTCCCTCTTGGCACATATGTACGTGTGTGAATATAAGTGCAACCTGTAAGTGTCAGATCTTGTGTTTTGAAACAGATGAAAAGTTCTAGATCTCTTGGTGTGCTAGACACATTGGCCCATGGAAACAGGAAAATTTTCACATGTGATAAGTGCACGTGAACGTACAGCTTTCCTCAGCAGGTTTGTTTTACACTTTTAAAAAACCCAACCTGTGTCTTTTTCATCTGGATTGGGACATTTACCTGCAGTGAGGTGGTGTCAGGAGTATAATCCAAACTCAGATGATTACCTTCAGAATACCTAATCAATTGAGACTGAGGAATATGGAAAGTAGAACATTTCCACATTATGTTTTTCAAGTGAAATTCCTTTTATCACTGATTCTAGTGGAGAATTGTATGATGTGGTCTGTTCTACAAGCAGGAATAAAATAAGACCGTCAGATATTTACGTGAGCGTTTCACAGGCATAATCGAACCAACAAGTCCATCTATTCCTACACTTCAAATAACTCTCCAAGGTGTTTGGAAGTATACCACAGAAAAATCTTGTGGTTCAAAGAGAACAATAGTGGTATTGATCATCCCTAAACAACAAGGTAAGAAATGGTTGTATAGCATTTCAGCCTTCAGAAGAAAGCTGGTTTTTTGTGCATAGGCTCAGGATTCAGTTAATTTCTTCTGACAGAAATACAGGAAAGAAAGCAAAACTAAGTGAAGTAGGCTGATAAGAAATTTTCAAGTCATAGATAGATAGATAGAACAAGAAATGGGTTTCCCATACTATAAAATATTCAGGCTTCAGAGAGGAAAAAAAAAGCCAGACCAACAAACATATGCCTGCATTTGCCCCTGGAGGTCAGAGAAGGCTATTGTAAGAATTGAATATTGAATTGAAGAATTGAATATTGTAAGAATTGAATGTTTTTTCATTTGGGATTGTTTTTTATTCCTAGTTTGGCTGGGTTCTTTAATAGAGAAAAAGATAAACAATACAGAATGTATAGGGTTTATTAACACTGCATACTAATGCTCAGGGAGTTTCTCATTGCAAGCTGATATGCTTTCATGGAACTCCACTGCTCCATCCAGACTTACTGGCAGAATTGCTCCATCTTTAATGTATGCTTTTGCATGAAAGAAGAATAATCTCTTAACAGAAGATGATTTGTACATGGTGTGGAAGAGAGAATCTTGCTCTAATTGGCTAGAGTAGATAACTGACCTGATGTTCCCACAGTTCCCAAAGCAGCTCTTGCACTGTTCTACGGACAAGAAGAGGTGGCTGCTCTATTTGATTAAAATTTCCACTGCTTTCTTAATAATCTTATAATTACAAATACACTGTCAGTACAAATTATGGTGTTAGTGCAACACATTCTTCTCATGAAGCTACATTGCAAAAAGAATTCTAACTTCATGCAAGATAAATTGCATTGCTAAAAGCTAAAAAAATTCTCCAATGACACTGAATGCTGTTCAAAATAATGCATTTTGTGTAAATGTAATATTGGTAAATGAAACCAAATGAGAGATGCATTTTGGAGAATTGCAAGGCAGATTCCTCATGTATTCTTCTTTTGACTGGTTTTTCAGCTTTAGAATATTCCATATTTTTGGCAGCCCATTTTTTATTAATATATTTCTTAAACTATAAAAAATTTTAATAAATAGAAGTATATATTTGCAGACTTGCAGACTTCTTCTGCATCATACACTGGTAGAAGTTGACAGATGTCAGAAGAGACTGATTGAAAGCTGAAAAATGTCACTAAGTCCTACTGCAATGAATTTGGTTTTGAGTTACAAAAATTAAATTAAAGGTCAGAAATTAAACTTTGCCCTTAATCTTTTTAGTTCCACAGTGTTGGTTCTTGCAAGCCAGTCAGCAGCACTGAGGTATCCCAGAATAATGATGGAAGGCCCAGCACATTGGCGTATTTAGAAACCAGGCTGCACTAGAAGATGTGTTTGTAAGAAGCACAATTCATGGACAGGAAGTGAACTGGTTAATCTAATGCAGCTTTTGTCTTCCTCTCTTACTTTCACCTTTAAATTCTGTGAATTCAAGATAAATGTCAACTGCACTGTGTAGGGTTTCATCCTCAAACATGGCATTTGCCCTGACTATTAATCCATATTGTGTTATAATAGAGTGTAACTACTAAGTGAATCTACTTTTGTCTTACAGTCCTTCTAGGACAAAGACATAGGCCACTCCTTTAAAAGCAAAGGGAAGCCTCTGATATATTTCTGGATACTTTATACATGAGACCATAATCAGAAATTTTACAAAGACAGAAATGACATTTATTTCTCACTAAAAGCAAAGGCCGCACAAGCGTCTGGAGATAGGAACATTTCCTCTCCTCACTTTCACAAACATTTCAGGGCACCAAACATCTGAAGGCCTTTCCACCCTGAGAAATGTGGAAGATAAGGTATCCGGTCTGTATTACATATATATGTATAACATATATATATAACGGGTCTTCAGGAAGAAATATTTTTTAAAAAGCTGGGATATTTTAGGGACTGATTTGACAATGCTGAGCAAACAAAATCTTTTCAAAAACAGGCTGAGTTCAAAGTTTCACAGAGGGCACTATATTCACATTAAATTTCAGAGCAAGAAAATTACCTACCTAAATCTCAGCTTGGTGAATTCTCCTTATAAATGCCCTCAGATGAATATGCAATTAATGCAAATACCCATCTTAATGCAGGATAAACTGTCAAGTGGAGGTGCAACATACTGTAAAGGAAGACAATGCAAAAAAGGCAACTCTTACATGTGTAAATTAGGATCCCAGGAATCTTAATTATCATAGAAACATTTTTTATTATTTATTTGCATTTTAAGAAACAGAATTGATTAGGAAAAACTTGAAAGCAAGCACAATATTTAACCAGCATTTAGAATTAAATTAAGATTCCAGAGGAAATTTCTGAGATCAGTGAATTCCAGAATGAAAATAGGTGAAGAACAGCTAGATGAAGTCAAACACCTTTTTGTAAGATCAGGAATAATTTTATTTGTGTTTTCTCTACTGTAGTTGAATGAAAATTATGAACTGGTTGTCCTTACCTGTAGAACTACAGAAGAAAGATAAATAGCTACTTAACTATGACAAGGTTTATTATGTGACACATAGAAGACAATAAAATTGCAAAATAAAAATGCAAAGTCTGCTCTGACTCAGTCATGCTAGAGGTGATATCCTTTGCCCAGAGAACAAACCTCTTTTCACTTACCTACAGCATTTTCCTGTTTATCACAGAATAATTAGATTGGAATATATGTCCTGATATAATCTAGTCCAACCTTTTCTTTTTCCACGATGTTAAGAAATTTATTGACAGAGAAAATGTTGCAAAAAAACCCCTCACAGTTGTTAATAATAATAATAATAATAATAATAATAATGATAATAATAGTATCCTATAATTATTCTTATTATTATACTATATTCACTGAAAAGTTTACTCAAAGTGATAAGATGCATTTGATTTCCCTTGACTTTTTAAATAAAATTTCCATTTTACTCAGCAGAAATTTGGTTTTGGTTAGGTTTTTACCTAGATAATTTTACCTAAATCAAGATGTTTTTATTTAAATAATAATAGATATATTTTTTTAATATGATGGAGCTATAATATAATGTATGATTTTTGATTGCAGATTATATGCTTTGTTTTTACTTTCTTTATTAGTAGATATGTGGATGAAATCTATCTAAGATGCCAAAAAAATTCATTAGATTTTACTCTTTATGATCTCCCTCCCCCTTGACTTGGAAAGATTTTTGCTTCCTCCATGAATACATTTCTAAAGTTAATTGCAAGTTGTCTAATACAGACCTTTCATCTAATGCATTCAAATGCAATAAATGTTTAATTCAAATTTTTTATTTGGAATTTTCCTTCTGTATTACCTCCATTGAGACTAAACAGCCGAACCTCTACCTGTGGGCTTGTTCTATTTAACAAATTGGTCTTATTATTATTTTATAATTTGAAGCCGTGAGACATATTCACCAACAAAAAAAAAATTAAGATAACCTTATTGAAGATATCTTTGAAATTAGAATAATGAGCTGCTTCTTAAGCAAAGTGAGTTTGCACCTCATTGAAGCAGACGTTTGAAAAGGTAGGTACAAACATTCTGAAGCCTGTAAGATGCTGGTAAGGCACTCGTGCAATGCAGCACAAATTGTCACCAACAGAAGACCAATGGTCAAATTCTGATAGTTGCAGTTTTATAAGAGCAAAGTTTTACTAAAGAGACACCACAAAACCGAACAGAATAGTTGCATGATGCTTTATTTTTAAAGGAGTTACACTTAGGTAAAATACCATCCACATAAAGTCACCTCTAGGAAAGGTGGAGATACTGGGAGCTGGCATCTTACTCCTTGTGACTCTCATGAGCTATAGGACACTTTGGAGTGTGACTTCAGTCACATTGAATTTCTATATGTCTTAATACA
The DNA here is from genome assembly GCA_036630365.1 of Acanthiza pusilla. NCBI lineage: Eukaryota > Metazoa > Chordata > Aves > Passeriformes > Acanthizidae > Acanthiza > Acanthiza pusilla. Next base: position 4,645,459 of record JAXCHO010000095.1, read on the forward strand.
TACTAATATTTATTATCAAAGAGTTTTGAATTTCACCCTAGCATTAGTGAGGGAAAAAGGTACCTGAATGGCAGTTTATTCATTCAAGTGGGAGCAAAAGAAAGTATACATAAAATGTAAGGACAAAAGATAGTATAGAGTGCCATTCCAGGAGATAAAAAGTATGAGGATGCTAAAAAAATGCCTGTAATAGCATACGTGAAATGTTATATATAATGTGAAAGTTACTTTATTCCTGCTTTTTTCCCCCTTAATTTCTTCGATTGAATTGTAAAATTGTTTCTTTGTAAGAAGGTGTCAAACCTTTTCGATAAATTTCAACAGTAGTTAGTATTTTTTAAAGACAGCCACACATGATAGCCCAACAAGGACAGAGGCTCCAGGGCACGTGGTCCAACCAGCACTAAGGCGAAGACACCACAGGAACACATGTGTGTGTCCAGCCACACGCCTTACAGACATGCAGTGCACTCACAAGCACAAACAACAATAGCATCGTCCTGTTCCTCTCTCAGGACCGCCAGGACAGAGGTCCACTCATGAAACTGTGCACGCGCAGATGCGTAATGCAGAGCACTTCAGCTGTGAGGTTTAATCACTTGATGCATCCGGCAGCATCCACCGGGTCTCAGTATCCCCCACGTAACCTCTAAGAAGCCTTGTATGGTCCCAGGAGACTCTTCCCCTACATCCAATAACATGTTCCCTACTCTTCTCAGTCCCAAAGGTGATCTAGAGAGCTGTTTTTGATGACTTGCTATGCTCTCCAGAAGCCAATGGGTCCTGTGATAGGCCTGGCGAGAGCAAGGGCAGCTTATTTTTTCTGAGCAGGCCATTTTATTTTGCAGGCAGTTAAAGACCAGGGTTTTATCAGCTAACGGAATGAGTTTCCCATTCCATTGCATGGTATTGTCATCAGAATCTTAAAAAATTATCCCACTGTGTGAGTCATTCGACCTTCTAGTGCAGTGACTTCTTAAAAGATCAGGACCATCTCCTAAACAAATAACAGAACAACTCTCATGTAAATAAAACCGTACAATATATTTTCTTTAACTTCTGAGCTTTAGTTGAGGCTGCATTTGCAATAATGAAGTAAACAAGTACTTAAATTGTTACTCTGAACATGTTGTTGAATATCATAAGACTTTGGCAATTGTGCTAAAAATATTTGGACTCTGAGCGCCGCTTACAAATTTCTGAGAAGAAAATTGTAAAAAATGTTACCTTTTACAGAAAAAGCTATTTTTACTTCACTCCTCAGAATATATGCAGTAAAGTCTTATGATATTTTGATTTTTTGGTTTACAATGTTGGACAGCAAGATGTGCATAAACTGATAAAAATATTTTGAGCAAAAAATTCTGAGGCTTGACTTGTTCCATAAAATATTTTGAAGCAGCTCTTTGTGAATGGGGCCACTTTTAGCTCTGAACTAATGGAAGAATAATGATATAGCCAACATGAAGATGATGAAAATGACCTACTGTTAACAAAATAAAACCCAAGTAAACTCACTTAACTCCATGCAGTTAGATCATTTGGGTACTAAATAATCATGTTTGAGGAACAGGTTTTTCCCTCACATAGTAATTTAGGAAACTTGTTGTCATACAGCCTTACTCAGGAAACTTCAACTCATGATTGCAGCTTGAAGCACACCTGTGTGCTTGGTAGGCAATTATTTTGACAATGTTATCCAGGAGAGATAAGTTGATTATTGATTTAGCTGATTTGGTTGATTTGGTTTGCAGCAGATGAATTTAGAATAGTGTTTGAAATATTTCTACATCTTGGTTTACTCTATGGATTTTACCAAGCTGTGTATAAACAGGACTTAGATTTGGTGTAGTTAAACTAATAGAAGTGCAGGAAGATTCATATCTCTTGTTTACAAAAAATCTGTAAGATCCTGAATGGAAATTAATGAGGATGGAAAAAGATAGTCATGTTAGTGTGCGGAGGGAGAAATTCCCATCCCTGCACTATCCAAGACCAGCTCCGTCTCTCTGGGCAGAGGCGAGGACGAGTCATCAATCTAGGCAACGTCCACCAGGCGGGCCCCGGAGCACCCCGGGAAACATCCCAGCCATCGGGCGGAGTCGGGGTGTGTCGATGGGGTCCACCCCATCCCTTCTTCAGGCAAGTTCGGGGCCGTTGCCCCCCTGATTTGCTGGTTCCTCCTAACCCCGCCTGCAGCAGCCGCGGAGTGGTCAAGCGTCCCTGTTACTGCCCACTAACCCCTTGTTCCATTGGCTGATGCCCTCTGTATAAAACCTCATGCGCAGGCTCAGAGATTCGATTCGGACTGTTCCCCCGATCACGCGAGGTCTTCCCGTCCGGTCGCCCTCCAAATAAACGCGATCTATCTGCACCGAATCCCTCCCGCGTCTTTTACCTCTCTGGGCTCTTCCCGCAGTGGGAACGGGACTGCAACATTAGTGTGTAGTGGTTCAGCTGAGAATTAAACTCCAAATAAGCCACTGTGCTTTCCCCCACCCTGCTCTGGTGAGAGAGGGACAGAAGCACAGACTGTGGGTTGAGATAAAAATCTACTGAAAACAAACAGCAATGAAACGAGAAATCCACAGTAACAGCAGCAATATTAGTAACAAAAATATACAAAAGAGAATGTGCTTTACACACAAAAGGTATTCATCGCCTCAACTCACTTCCATATGGCCACCAAGACAAAGACAATATGGTGGGAGTGCTCCCCAGACAGTGTGTCCTGTCCCTAAGCCTGTGTCAAGAAAAGCAAGATGGAATTATCCATGTTGTGTCACCCACTTTTCAGCCCTCTGGGCTCAGCTCTAGACAGCAGTACTCAGCTCAGGTTTGGCTCCTCTCCGCCTGACTTGGTCTCACTCGGGCTTGGGCTCTTCTCCACCACTGAGTGCCCACGGCTGCCCCTGCACCAGTGTCATGGCACATGTGCGCTCCATTGGGCTCAGCCGCGTTTGCCACTTGGAGGTGTGCTCTTCCCACAGGACAGGAAAGGATGGGCAGTGGTGGGAGAGGGACAAAATCCACGGTGTTGGTCCTTGCAACTTCCCCAAGACAGGAACAGAAATAAATGGTGCTGCTTCCAGAGTTTATTTACTTTTTGATTCTCCCTGAAGCCACGCCCCGCAGTGATGAAATGCTTGGAATAGAATAGCAACCTAGCCACACCCACAGAGCTCTAGGCTCCTGCTTCCTCAGCAACTGCAAGCAGAACTAAGAGGTAGTGTGATTTAATAGGTGTGGCAGACTTAAATAATAAGGTTTAATAAAATCGCACTCTGCAGGTGTCAAATCTTATCTAAGGGAAAGGTAGATAAACTTAATTTATCTTATGATGCTAAATACTTCTTCTCTGAACATTTGAAAAGTATTAATTTTCAAAAAATCCCCAGAGACATGTGTTTGTTTCAACTCCTTTTAATAATAAATTTCTATTATTTATGTGGTATAATATTCAGAATGCACTCCTCAGACCTGATTTTCAATTCAGCTGTAATTGCAGTAAGCTGAAGAATGTAGGAAATTATTGTAACTTAGCTGTGATCATGTCTGGAACTGGTTTATAACTACTAAAAAGTTCTACATAACATAAATGATAAAATTAAATATGAATATGGAGCTTTTCTGCTATGAAGTCCTTAATTTCACAGGTTTATCGATGTAACAGTTACACTTTATCTACACAGGGCTCTTAGCGAGAAGTCAATGCCAAACAAAATACCAGCAAAAGGGTGAAACACTGTCTAATACTCACAGTTGCAATTCCTATGTAATTAGAATGCAAAAAAAAAAAAAAAAAACCCATTAAAAAAACTGTATGCTTTTTTTAACATTTTATTTTTTCACCACCATGTCAGAGGTTACAAAAAGGTCATTAACCTTTTTTCATAGAGTTTAGACCACTTCAGTGCTCTTCCGATCCGAGAATCTTGAAACAAATGATCTTTTGTACTTTCATCCCAGCATTTGTTATGCTCATTTATTAAGGACCGTTCATTATAAGGGAAAAAGCAAAAAACCAAGCCAGACGTTTCAACCTGGGGTCAACAAAAGTTAATCAACTGGGCAGTCTACAAAAAACTATATCGATTTCTACCACGTTGTCTAGCATGAGACCTCCAAACTGGAGAAGTTAAAGCAATCTAAGGACACATAAGATAGTTTTGCACTGCATGAGTCCAAATTTTAACATAAAGATTTGGCTTGTTTCACACTGTATGAAAAATGTTTTTGATATATTTATGTCTTGCAGCTAAGCTTCTATGTTTTAAATATTCATGTTTAAAATTTGATTTCAGCAAAACTATTTTTAGGTAATATTTTAGGGTAATTTGAATTTTAAATTTTTGTTATTTTTACCACATTTCATGGAAGTGTAATAGGCTGGTCCATGTCATATGTAACACAACAGTGTTCTCTTGGTCACTCAAAGATTTATGCAAGAATGAGGACTGACATATCCGTAGCTGCTGATAAAATATTTACAGGTGGGACCAATCTCATAAGAATGAGTGTGAGGGAGCTCTCTAATTGAATGTGAAGGGATTTTATTTTTTTAATAGCTACAATTTTACTTTATTTCTCGCAGAAACTGCTGTGACGGTTTTTTCTCTTCTCCCCGCGAATAAGCATTTGCATTAGTCAGTTCTGCAATCTCCTGCATTGACTCACTACATTAAAGCTTCCCAGGGCAATTACTTGTCTATATATAAAAACTGATACTCCCAAGAAGTTTGACATTTCATCTACATTGAAATGACTACAGTAAGTGTGTCTCTGAGTGGGATAAAAGTTTTCATTTTACTAATGCAACAGTATCTTACCATTTAGGCAAATCAGATATGCGCTATTTTCATGTCATGTCTTATGATTCTGTGGAGAAAGCCATGCAGAAAGAGATGTGAGTGAATTACAGTAAGAGGAGCTACATAATCTGTAATCATCACCTCTTTTGGAAATCTATCTTCTGACATTTTCAGCCATAATTTTTGTGTACAAAAATCAGCTTGAGAAATAAATATGAGTCAAAATCCAGGAATCATGGAATCACAGAATGATTTGGACAGAAGGGACCTTAGAAATCACTGGTTCCACCCGCATCCCTCCAATGTGTCAGCTGCACTGCACTGCTTGGTGTCACCATCAAACTTGTTGAGGAAACACTCGGTCCCATAGTCCATGTTACTGAAAAAGATGTTAAACAACATCAGACTCAATACTGACCCCTGAGGGATACAACTTTTCAGTGGTCTCCACCCAAACATCAAGCCATTGACCACACTTCCTTTGAGTGTGGAAATACATCCCATTCCTTACCCACTGAGTGGTCCATCTGTCAAATCAATGTCTTTCCAGTTTATAGACAAGAATTTTGTGTGTCAAATACTTTGACTTGATACTCTTTTTTTGAATCTGCCAAAACCCAGCCTTGTGTTATTCCTGTGTTACACAAACTGATTTTTTTAATTTCAATGTCATTACTGTGATTGGTTAACATGAAACCTCTGGCCATAAGTTGAAATAATTTGGACTTGAGCCAGGTGGCGGTTTGGTTGATTTGGTTTTGTTTGTGTGGGAGTGGTGGTGGTGGTTTTTTGGCTTTGGGTTTTATGTCAGTAGAACATCTGTTCGTACTATTTCAGCTGCACAGTATCCCATCCATTCCCCAGTGGAGACATGAATTTCTGATGGGGAAATAGATTTATCTTGGGGGTATGAAGTGTTCTTTTGGAAGAACATAGGCAGCTATAAATGGTCAAGATTCAAACATATGTTTAGTACACCAGATTGTTCAGTTACAAGCATACCCTCTTGTCAACTGTGAATAAAACCAGTATTTCCACCATTCTGATACCTAGTATATTCTGTTTTATGAAAACTATCACTGTTTTATGGAATAAATAGATTTTCAGAAGGAAATTACAAGAGGAAGAACTTATTATATCATCAACCTGGGGTTTGTTTAGACTGATGAGGACAGCTGTGAAAGTGGCCATGGAAGGGAAGATGGCATGGAAAAAATATTGAAAATGTAGGAGGAAATGAAGACAGAAGCAATGATTATAGAATGAGCAGATACTCGTTCTAGAGAGGAGGTCAGAAGTATTAAAAATTTTAAAAACCCCATGATATAAAAGAGAGGAGGATTTTGACAACACTGTGTAGAGCTGACTACACAGTGAAGAGAAAATGGGCCAAGGAACCAGAATAGGGAGCATTACCTGCTGGTAAGCAGAGGACAAAAAATGAAATCTGTTAGAAGGCAGATAAAAAAGTTTAAAAGTAGCAATTAATTTTTATTCATTTTGTCTTCAGAGTGAAGGAAAAGAGCTGTAGATGTAACTCTGTTGCATTTTTGTAGCTCATAGTCTGAACACAATACTTTCAGATAACAGCAAGCTACCTGCTACCTACCAACAAGTGTTTTTTATCCATTCATCATTAGGTAAATAAAACCTGGGAGAAAATACAGAGAGACTTGTAGAAAGAAAAAGTATCTTGGAGAAGACGAACATTGAGTTAAATTTCACTGAACATAACTTTTTTTTAGTGGCTTCCAAGTAGAAAATTGAGGAGAATAATTTAAATTAATAAACTTGCATCAAAAATAATAAACTTACATCAACCATGCAGTTGATATGTAGAGCAGAATTATTTCATTTGAGTAAAGGACTGTCATCGAAGAAATATTGGTGTGAGAGCAATGGTCAAATAGCAGACACAAGGGTCTTGAGATAAAAGTTCTGGCAGATGATTCTGGTAGTCATCTGTGTAAGCAGATGTCTCCACTCTCTACAGAACACTTAAAGAACAGTCCTTAAATTTGGAGAGTGGCTATGTTATGGGGTCCACTAACACTGCTGAGAGACCCATATTGTGGTAGCAACTATTTCAAATCTGGACACATGTGCTGGAGCAGGCACTGCACTGCACTACACTGGAATGTTTTTGGCTTTTTAGGCTCATGAAGACAGGGAAGGAAAAGACAGATTTTTTAGGTAGTCAGGTACCCATATTCTGTTTAAACCAGTTCTTAATGCCTTCTAAAAGTTATCTTCTCTGCAAACTTACACCAACTACCCTGTTGTTGGAGGGAATTACAGGTGAAATGAGGTTTTCAGGTGCCAAAATGAGGATGGAGCTATGGCTATGTTCCCTTTTTATTGACTGCAATGAACATGTACCACAGTGGGACAAGGCAGGAGAGCAGGAAATTGGAAGAGAGGGAATATAAGTAGGACCACTGGGAGTACAAGTTTCATGTTCAGATAATTTCCATAAGCTGAGTGATAACTTGCGGCTGAATCTTTGTGTTACTCTCTAATTTAAAATTACGTTTGCTGTAGGTGTGTGACACTGCTTTGGCCCCTTAGATTCTGTCACCTTTTAACATATTATTGCACTAGGGGATTTACCATGAGTTTGGGCACCAGCTATATTTTTCCCCTTTCTTTTTGTTGTTAATTACAGAAAGTCAGGCAGTGAAATCTGAAAATTATCCTTTCTGGCATTTGACTGTGACACTTTTTTTTTTTTTGTCGGCTCCATGTTTGTCTCTAGCTGTGACAAACTGAGATGCTGCTTCTGTTATACTGCTGGCTTCCATTCCCTTTGATTCTGTGAAGTTTTTCAGCATATTGGTGGATTTTAGATTTTAGATTTTTCAAGGATTGTTATAACCAGAACCAACCCCTTAGCTACTTGAGAATAGTTCTACTTTTTTGTCAGTCTATTCCTTTGAATTTGCATTGATACAAATATTTTTGTTTTGTAGATGTATGTTTCTTGGAAAGCAGATAGTGGATTTTAATCTTTATCCCATACAAAACTGGTATTTGGAAAATATAACAAACAAACAAGAAAACAAACAAAATCACAGGTCACAAATTTCATACCCAGATTAGAATTCAAGACTTCTGTTACTATAAGGCTGCCAAAACTCTGGCTTTGATTTTAAATTATGCTTGGATCTGAAGTTACAAATCAGTTTCATTGAACTTTTTGACATCTGTCTTCCTCTTGAATGTAGTGTAAGGCTAAACAAAATCTTATTTTAATACACATTAGGGAATCTTTCATCTAAGGCAGCAAAAGGGGGCATATAAGGAAACTCAAATAATCTAATCCTTTTCATATATTGTATGTTTTCATATTTCAGAGTGATGCAAGGCTTTTGCAAAGGCTCGTGTTTATGAAAGCAATTTGTTTACAGGATGTAGACACACAGGAAAATACTGTTTATCACAATGTGCTCAAATAACCCATCAGTGGCAGTCACAAACTGGTATTAAAAGTCAAATAAACATCTGTAAGTGAGAACATAGAGTGCTAGTAGTTTCTTATTCCAAGACCACTAAGATCTACATTGTCTGATATACTCTTAATACGTTTAACTGGTATATTGCAGTTTATCAAGTTGCCCATACATATATACACTAACTTTTCAGAAAAACTAATAATGATATTACATTACATTACAATCAGTATGTGTTAGTTTGATTAATTTGTCAAACATTAGCTCATTACGACTATTCTATTTAGAAGTTAGCATGCATAAAAAATGAACAATATTCACTTCTATGACAGAAATGTCTCTTCTATTTATTTTGCAATAAGATAATTAGTTGATATAATTAATGAAAAATTTACATTTGTGTATATGTGAGCTTATTAGCTGACAAATGAAAAAGAGCTTGCCTTGGGATTTTATAATGTGCTTATACCATTGAAACACAACTGTATGGGTACCCAGAAATGGAATCATAATACTTAAGAAATGAAATATGATTAATCATCCAGTTAATTCAAGCAGAGATAAATGGCAATTACTGTAGTTTAGGGTATATTTTCAAAGCTGGGAAGAGGTTTAGCCTCCAGGTTCCCAGTGATTTTAATGGGAGTTGCATAGCACAATCCCTCCACATCGCTTTGAAAGATTGCCTCTCGGTCTAATGGGTTGCCATTAAAACTATCAAGAAAAGCTCACGGGACGTGAAAGCTGCTCCATCTTTTTGATACATTTCTCTATGGAAAAAGCAAGAACTGGCAGGGGAGAAAACCCACCACCACCAGCAGCAAGGAAAACCCTTTTAATTCAAACTTTGTTGCTTTCCTAAAATGAAAAAGTCATGCTTAATTTTACTGCATATTATACAATTTTTTTAGTCTGTCCCATTATTTGGGGTTATACTAATTGCAACCAGTTTGTGCATTTTCTGATGAGATTTCCTTAATATGGATGAGTCCCAGATGTATTCAAAATGTGTGGTGGATCATGGGAAACTTCTTTACTGAAACCAGAATGCCAGTTACATTAAAATCTTTTGGCAGCTATTTTCATCAGAAACCACAGTTTACAGATAGAAACCTGGCAAGACACCTTGCAGCTTTGACATTTGTGTTCCTGGGACTTCAGCTTTGCTCCTAGCAAACCTAAAATCACTTGCTCCCTCCTCAGGAAATTTTAGCTCCTGATGTCTTGAGACAGCTTCTCCATGGCCTGTCTGGTTTCAAAACTAGGGTTAAAAACCACTATGAATATAAATTCTGAGCTCCTCAAAATTCCTACTTGCCTACAAAAAATGCTGTTGTTTCAAGAGAAAAGTCATATGCACAGAATTATTCACAAGTAATTTTCTGATTAAATGAACTATTTTTAGATCCCAAATTTAAAAAGAAATAAAAACGCAGTGTCAGATCCCAATATGCTCTATCTAAGGTTTTGTGGTGCTCATGCTTTTAAACCATCTATATGACAATAAAGATACCAGCCGGGTTTGTGGAGCTGCCAGCTGGAACAAGAAAACCACATGCAGAATAAATGACAACTGTATTAGAGAATGAAATGTAGTTAAAATGGGGTTAAAAAGGAGTGTCCACATCCTGCACTTCTGATAAATGTTGACAGCAGCTCAGATGGAATAAAACTGGAAGGACAAGCATTAACTTGACTCTCCTGCCTTCTCATGATAACACTGTTCGTCAGAGATGGGTTAAGCAGAGCAGATTACACCGTAGAGTGATTTAAGGATGGCTCTCTGAAGGGAATCTTGCAATGCTTTACCTTCAAAGAATTCCCCATCCTACTATTTTCTTGTGAGCTGTCAGTTTACCCCACAATTAAAATGCTTAATGCATGCATGTGTCTGGGAAGTGGGAGGGTGTGAAATGATACAAGAAGCAAACAGAATTCAACCACCTAAAATGTTAGAAATAATCTGTAAAAAAGTATCAGAATGACTAAAACAAAATTCATTCCTCCCCTCTCCCCAAGCTTGTTATTCCACTAAATAATCATAATAATAACAATGACGACAATAACCAAATCAAAGTTGTGGAAGTAAACCAGTCACTGGACTAGGAGCTGACGGCAGAGGCCTCATCAGCTATTACAATTTCCCAGAAGCCATTTAACCTGAGAGGAGATCAGAGAGAGCTGGATTCTCCTCTGGGTAGTAGCACTGAAAAAGATAAGCATCTATTACATGTGTCTCACTGTCTTCCAGCCAGTAAGGAAATGCCTGTGGGGATACTGAAAAAATACTGAGCTACAATTCCGTATTGAACAGTAGTAAAAATTGAAAATTCTCATGAGTTTGCCAGTAAAATGGACAATTTACACAAATGCCAGTCTAATTTTGGTAAGGACTTGAAATGCATGTCTTGGGGTGATAATTGGTTATCTGGAATAGTAAATAATTTTGTGAAAAGGATATACTTGAATATGTATGAAGAATGTACATTATTTAAGCATTATCTCAGCCAATAAATCATATAATGAGTACTTTTGTTACATGAACAGCTTCCACTCTCAATACCGAAGAATAATTTGAATCAGTAAGTGACTATTAAGAATATAAAAGCCTTAAAGACTTTACATAGTACATAAAAACAATTTACTATTTAGAAAGGTGTAATGTTGAGTAAAGACGTAACTGTAAGAAAAGTATTTCTGAAGTATATTCATGAAGAGCACAACTTACACTACCAAACTCTGCCAAATTCTTTTGAACTCTTATTTACCTTTTTGATGTTTCCCTAATTTCTCATCTTTTGTACACTGAACCTAAGATGTGTATCCGTACATAAAATGATTTATATTTAAATAAATTTTACTAAACCAAGTCATGTATGTCTTTTCAGTCATGTACATATTTTCTCTTAGGTTAAGCTGTAGTTTGAGAACTGAAAGTAGCTAAGATAATAGTGATCTTGAAAAATAATTAACAGAACCCAGAAACCAGGTGAAGTATACAATATATAAATGCTCAATCCCTGTGCTTTTGTGCTGCATTCTTCCTTCTTCCTCCCTTTGAATTCAGCTTCCTAGAGTTAGATTGTTGATAGAGTATAAGAACATCTTCCCAACTTCTGTGACATATTATGTCAATTTAAGCAGTCAGTTGCAGTTCCCCTCCCTTCTTTCTACTTGTATAGGTTCAAGCCTGACCAAGGGAGTCAGGAGCAAACCACCCCAGTAGAATCAGATCTTTCACCAAACGAACTGTATTAGCCTACAGCAAGCTGTTTGGGTAGTGAGGTGACAGAGGTGTAGCAGACCTCTGGAAAACAAAGAGGAGGACTTAATGGCAGAGGTTGTCAGTACAGTTTGTGTTGAACTGTTGACAGACCATAGCTTCTTGTTTGCTCATGTCAGCAACCTTCCACACACAAAAAGTCCCTCTGGTGTTGGCTACAATGTACCACACTTGAATTATTTCTACACTAACCTACACAGCTTGAAGAGCAAAAGGAGGAACTTGAGGTTTTGTCCCATTCCAAGAGATTTGACATCATTGCCATAAGTGGGATGAGTCCTGTGACTGGAATGCAGTGTTGGATGGCTCTTCACGACAGACAGGAAGGGCAGAAGCAGCTGAGGGGTGACGCTGCAAGTAATAGAAGAGGAAGAATGTATGGAGCTCACAGCTGGCAATGGCACAGTTGAGATCCTCTGGAAGAGTCAAGGGGCAAACAAATACTGAGGATGTCATCATGGGAGTCTACTATAGACCTCCTGGCCAGGATACTGACACTGATGAATTGTTCTTTGAGAACTAAGAGATGCTTCCAAGTCAACTGCCCTCATCCTTACGGGGGACTTCAACTTCACAGACATTAACTGGGAGTATAACACAGCTGGTATGACCCAGGCCAGAATATTCCTAAGAAACTTGGATGACAACTTTATGGAACAGATCCTAAAGGAGCAAACTCAGAAAGACACACTCCTTGAAGTACCTCTTGACAACAGAGTGGATTTCATGAGCAAAGTGGAGATTGGCCACAGCCAATGTCATGTCCACAGCAACTACAAAATTATCAAATTTAAAATCTCTGTTGACAGGAGGAAAACTGCCAGCCAAACCTCAACTCTGGACACAAGGAAAACAGACTTCAGGCTGCTCATGGAATTAGCAAGCAAGGTCTCTTGGGAAAATATTTTTGCAGGTGCTGGGATCCATCAGTGTTGGTGACTTTTTAATCACCTCCTAAAGGCATAGGAGCAGCAATTCCCAAATGTTGGAAGTCAGGCAGGTGGGGCAGAAGGCTGGCTTGGCTGAACAGGAATCTTCTCATGGAAATATGGAAGGCAAAAAAGGAAGGTGTATGCCCAGTGGGAACAAGATCAGGTGACATGGGAAGAATAGAGATGCAGCTGCCACTGGAGGGGGAGAACATTTGTGCAAAGAATGACTGGAGGTGAAGCTGGCCAGGACTGTGGGAAAAGATAAAAAGAGTTTTTTTAAATGTATTGATGGCAATAGGCAGTATAAAAATAATATTGGTCCATTACAGGATGAGGATGGTCACCTCATAAATAGGGAAATGGATAAGGCAGAGATGTTTAATGCATGCTTTGGCTCTGTCTTCAGCACGGATGATGAACCAAGTGGGTTTCAGTGCCCTGAGCTGGAGGACCATGACTGTGAGAATGATCAACTCCCAGTAGACCCTGAAATAGTGTGGGACCTACTGCTCCAACAGGGTGCCTACAAATATATGAGGCCTCATGGAACCCATCCAAGAATCCTCAAAAAGCTGGCTGATGTAATCACAAAATCCCTCTGTATGATTTTTGAGCAGTCTTGGGAACCTGGAGAGGTCCCAGCTTGAACATTGTCCCAGTTTCCAAGAAGGGCAAGAAGGATCCCAGAAACTGCAGTTCTCTTCAGTGCCTGTTAAAAAAAAGTCATGTGGAAGATTATTCTCAGAGATATTGAGAAACACTTGAAAGACAGCAGTCATTGGATACAGCCAGCACAGTTTCATGAGAAGAAAGTCCTGCTTTCCTTTTATGACAAGGTAAACCACCCAGTTGATCAAGATAAGCCAGCTGATATACTCTTTGTGAATTCCAGTGGAGCTTTCAATACTGTCTTTCCCCATTTCTTTATGGATAAAACGTGCAGCATAAAGCTGGATAAACACATCATGGGATGGATGAGCCCTTGGCTCGTGGGTCAGGGACAAAGAGTGACAGTGAATGGGGTGACATCAGACTGGTGACCTGTCACCAGAGGGATTCCACAGGGTTCCATCCTCAGCCCTGGGTTCTTCAACATCTTCATAAACAGCTTGAACTCAGGAGTGGAAGGGATACTAAGTAAGTTTGCAAGCAACACAAGACGAGGGGAGCTATTGACTCCCTCAAAGACAGGGTGACTGCAGAGAGACTTCATCAAATTAGAGCACTGGGAAATCACCAACCACATGAAGTTCAACAAGGGAGACTGTTGGATTCTGCACCTGGGATGGGACAGCCCTGGATGTACAGAGAGAATGGGGAACAAGAGGCTGAAGGGCAGCGCCTTGGAAAGGGACCATAGGATTAAATGCCATGGTGTTCATTTGGCAGAGGAAAAGAACACTAAAGCAGAGCAATGAAAAGGAAAAATAAAATTCTGTTTGTAACTTTTGGCAACATGCTAGAATTTCAGGATTTAATCAGTTCTCTTTGACCTGCCAACTCGTGTCCCATGAGAATGGACGAGTTAGAGTATTGACCCTGATGGGACAAATGAGATGATCAGAGAGAGACAGAGCACATATTTTTGAGAAAGAGTACATAAGTGGATTTTCTTGAACGTCAGAAAATTTTTAAAATTTTAAATTTCAATCTCATTTTCAATTGAATTTGGTTGTACACTTCTGACTGGTTGCTTTATTAACTCAAAATATAAAAACATAAACTTTACAAGTAGAGTGTAAACTCATATCCCCTTTTACTCAGACTCTTGGAAATGTGAAAAGCAAAACACAACTGTCATGAAAGAGGAACAAGGCTGACAAACTTTATGATTAATTCCATTAAGATCATCTAAACTGAATGATCCACAGGCCAGCTGTCAAATTGCTGATAAATTAAGGTGGGGTACTTCAGGGCAAAGACAAGAGCTTGTGTCTTTCCTAAGTGTCTACTACTGGTTGTTACCAGAGGAAGGATACTGTGCCAGAGGAATATTTCATCTGATTCCATAGAGTAGCTTTTCTGTAAATTTGGACAGAAGTAAAATACATGAAGATTTTTTACTAATAATAAAGACCATCATTATTAAAACCTCTGTGAGAAAAAGACCAGACCTAAGCTTTTACCTGCTAGTGAGATCTGCTGTACTCTCCTCTGAGATTTTCAAAATATATTTTAAAGAAAGTGTAAATGGAATAGTAGATATAAAAGATTTCCCTGAACTTACATGTCTTTGTATACTAAATATATTGATACATTTGTAGCTGTCACCTTAGAGTCTCTGACCTAGAGAGAAACCCCTAGAAAATATCACTATTTTCTCTTTTGCAAGGTATATTTGTTTCTTTCTTTTCTGATCTGAAATTCAACCAAATGAAGCACTAACTAGAACAGACTGAGCAGTGGAGTTGATGAACTGAAGCATGACTAAGGCACAAACATTTGTAATTGCTCATACATACTATTTTGTACAAGGCTGCAAGACAAACATTTCTCGTGGACCTGCTTCCACTTTACTAACTTATCAATCTTTTGCATAGTGAAAAATACCAGTTGTGGATCAGAACCTAATAAAATTTTGGATACATCAAACAAATACATGAAATTTGTATGCCACTAACCTATGAAAATATTTTAGGTCTACTGCCAATTTAATTTCAGATACCTTAAGATTTTTGCATCCCTCTGTAACCTTTCAAAACGCTCCTAGGTTCAAAATTCAGTTGCTCTGTCTCAGGAACTTTGCTTGATTAAATAAATTAGCTCAGTGATCCAGCTCCTACATCGTGTTAAAACTGAGGTTGCCAGCAATTATTGCTTCTCACAAAGAAAAATTTATTTATTGATGTCTACATGTAATACGATTCAAATAAATCTGTTTCTAAGTGAAGTGTCTGATTTACTGCCTGAGACCGCCTGAAAAACATGACCATTCAATCCAATCTGAGATTTACACCTCAGTTCAAAATAGACTCAAGTGGGTCATGCTGCCTCTAGCCCTGACTGATAATGAGCTGATCTGTGATTTGACATTAAACTCAACTATTGGAAAAGGAAAAAAAATGGCACCTTTCAAATACATTAGCAAAATTGTCACTAGATTTTGTCTTCTGTTACATCAAAGAGACTTCAGGATTGCTTTTCTCAGGTTTTATTGTTAAAATATTTTAATTAAAAAAGGTCTGCAATTTTCTGAATTGTTGATGGGAACCAGGCGCAAAAGCTTGGATTTGCATATGAAAGCAAAACCCCTATGATATCTAACTGTCAACATTTTTTTCAAATGGGATATAAACCTGTCAAAGACTCTTTAATGTTGTAGCACATGGTAGAGTCTTACTTCAGACTAAACTGTATAAAAAGTAAACATAGTTTATTCTGCCCTAGTTGCCTCCCAAGAACTTAAGATAAAACTTTTTCAGCCTAGCTTTTTTTGACATGAACATAGTGACTCTTCAAATGTTCAAGGTAAAGAATATAAACACAATTGATATGTTTCACTGTATTTTAATGTGGGGACTTTTGTTTTCATTTTCCACAAAAGTACATGTGATTATAATGAATTGTTATGTCTCTTCCCTCTAAATGCATGCCTCATGTATCTAGAATGGAGAGAATCATCCATACAGGCACATTTACCCCTATCCATTTAGGCATGCATAACATGGTTTAATATATATATTGCTGTACATGTATTGCAGGATAGACTCTCGCTGATATGAGCAAGTGACTAAGCACATTGACTTACATGGAAATATGGAAATTCATGATGGTTTCATAACCATCATCAGGGCTCGTCTGCACCGTGTGCATACAAAGCTTGTTGCTGTTGGATGACGAATTAATCAGCCTCTACTTTGCAAAAAATTTTTAAATACATCTTTTGTTCACTATACCCTAGGCAGATGAATGTTGCTGAGACAAAGATTGGGGTTTGGTATTCTTCCCCCTAATGCAAACTTTTGCTAATACCAGCGTATATTCATGAAGACAGCAGGCTTGCATTCAGGTTTCTTCTCCAATATTGTAACTGAATGAAGGTGTGCATGCCTTTTTCTAGAGCTGATGGCTGCAGATGTGTACAATGAATTGCCCCTCCTTCCTCCAGTGTGTTTTTGCACTCCCCCTCTAATTGCTTCTGACATTTACTGAGTGTTGCACACCACTAGCCACTCACTGACCCTGCTTTACCTGAGCACCAAATCAGAGCGGCTAGGCCAGATGCCTCTTCCTCTCTTCTGCCTGAAGGAAGAAACATGGACAACTCTACCTTAACGAAGTACAAAATATATAGATAATGATACTTAAATGAGTAAGTAAATAAGAACATAATTCAAGCATTAATTATTGTCAGTCTGTTGTCAGGGTCTGAAAGTGCTTGTTTAACAGTCGTTTCCTTTAGAATGTGGACTCTCTCTGAGGACTAGCAATTTTACCTTTTCTGAAACCATGTGGGGATCAAGAGGTTTTAGGACAATAAAAACCACATCAACCAACAGAATAACTTTTATTTAATTATTCTGAGGCTAGAACTTTCACTTACCTTCCCACTATATTAATTTCCTTTGCTTTTTTTTTCCTTGGATATTTTCAAGGTCAGCAACATGTTGACTATTTTTAGTTAACTGCTAACAGATGTACTCTATTGAGTACATCTTACTTCCTGTCCTGAAATTTAAAAACTCAAACCAGCTTTAACACTTCTAAATATAATACCCATTTTATAGCTGCTAATCTGCTGACTTTCACAACAGGGTAGTTTTTTCATTAATTCTTTGCCTTAAGCCATTCTTCATCTATAATTCTGTTTTACTTAGCAGTGTTTAAAAGAGTACCTCAGCATTGGCATGTACTTCACACAAACTGAGTCTCATCTGTTTCAAGTACAGATTACTTTTAATGTTGATTGGGTTTTTTCAACTACTAATTATTTATTTTTAGGTCTCTAAAATTCACTAACTCTGATTCTCAACCCATTCACACATCATCATGGATAATTCACTCTTCTACATAAAAACAACCAAACAACCAACCAAAAACAACAACAACAAAAATACAAGGGAAAGTATGCAGATAAGAATGTCATAAGTCTATTGAAACAGGTGAAACTCCAGAAAAACGAAATAGAGCTATTTTCTTTTATTCAAAGAATATTTTATTTTCTCATATTGATAATGGCAGCAGAACAGAACAGCATTTTACTCTGGAAAGGACAGTAGAACAGAACAACACAGCCTTGGAGGTGTAGATAAAAGGATGCAACATAGGCAAATGTAAATCACGCAAAACACAAGCAGTATGCCAGCTCAGCTCTGCAAGGCTGACAAAGTAGAAGTTATGCAAAACAATGATATTGTACTTACTCAAAAGTGGGGGTCGAGGAACAACCACCTAAAAAAGACACTGAACATTGAAGATCACCAAAAAGGACCACAAAGAACCATGTAAGGCCTCCTGATACGGTACAACTATCTAAAATAAAGTAATACAGTTACATCAGGAATAGCTGATGAACGTGTAATCAATGTCTCTGATAAAAATTCTGTTTACCTGATGCTTGGGGCACTTGATTAGAGGAAGGATCCTCCAAGCAACCAGTGCACTGCAATAAAGGATGTCTGATTTCTAATACACAAAACTGTGTTAAGAAGTTTCTGTCTGGCTGATTTCTGTATCAATATAGCCTATATATGAGAATTACTGTCTGAGGGAATCTGAAGAAAAGAGACACCAGACTATTAGAAGTACATTTACCATAGTGTCCGTGACAGAAACCCCTGATGTAATGTTTTAGGTACTATGCTAATATGCACCCTGAGGGTCTTGGTTTAAGATGATTTAAGGGGGACATTCTAGAATGTGTTACCTCCCCTATAGTTTAACCCATCCCTTTCCACCAATAAGGAGAAACAAATACAGGTAGATATAAGTGGGGGGAAAAAAAAACAAAACAAAACAAAATATCAACAGACAAAAAATAACAGTAATAGTCACTAGCTACCAAGTTGCTGAAATCTCACGGGTCCTTGGGAAAAAGGAGAAACTTAAAATGGTGGATTAATGCCTCCAAGATGCCAACTGCTGTAGGGGGACAGGAGAAAATGGCATCATCCCCCTAGCCCTTTCCATCCCCCAATCTCTCCAGCAGCAGCTCCAGGGGCTGTGACCTGTGTAGGGGCTTTGCCTTCCTCTCAGCAGGAGCTGGCAAGGCAGACAGCTGCAGCAGCTTGGACATGGTGTGTTCTTGCCTCAGCCAGGTGCTGCTGGTGGGCTGGGGTGACCTGACTGGAGCAGGACCTCTCTGCTCCTCTCTGAGCGATGCTATAGCTGCAGACGGGCTCTGGGATATGCCTGGAGTCAGCCCAGGGCAGTGAAACCACCCTCTTCATGAAAAAAAAACAACACTTGGAGCAACCCCCTTGGGAAAAAAGTAAATAAACAAAACAAAACAAAAAAAAAAGAACTGTAGCAGAGCCTCTGTGTTGAGCAAAAGGCGCAAGGCCAGAGAGATCTGCTTGGGTGATTCCAGCTTTTTAAAGGGACATCAGCAATTCCCCCTGCCCTCTCAGCTCTGTTTCCGGCCACTGGCACCAGGTCTTAAACAGAGAGTAACAATTTGGGGCACAAATAAGTATTGAATGCAATAACATTTGGGGTTGCACAGGATACTGAGCTCTTAAGTCTGAGGAGTGAGAGTAGTGTGCATGATTTTCAGCACAGAC
The DNA here is from genome assembly GCA_036630365.1 of Acanthiza pusilla. Taxonomy (NCBI): domain Eukaryota; kingdom Metazoa; phylum Chordata; class Aves; order Passeriformes; family Acanthizidae; genus Acanthiza; species Acanthiza pusilla. Next base: position 4,664,656 of record JAXCHO010000095.1, read on the forward strand.
AGAGTAACAGAGACCTTGCAAAGCCTCTCATGTCAAAAGAGAAAGTCCTACTGTTCTCAGAATGATATTAATCAAGCTGATGAGAAGAAATGTATATTTCTAATGAGAAAAATAATCTCGAAATATTATTGTGGAATTCACTTTGTTGTCTCAGGTATCAGTGTGAATACAAGGACTTCATTTTTCAAATATCATCTTATTGATCATCTCTCCATAGATTTGCAAGACAGATTTGGCCATTTATGAATATAATCAAAATTCGATTTGAGATGTCTCCTGTGAGAGCAGAAGGAGGTTTTCTCCCTTTTTTTTACAAGCATGCTAATTAATTAGCAAAGCTAAGCTTAGCTTCACACCCTCATCCTTCTAAACCATTAAGCCAAACCACTTCACTAGTGACTCTCCTTAAAATGAATCAGCTGTAAGAATACTTAAGTCCTTCTGTCTAGCTTATTTTTTCTGCACAGCTGAAATATTTTTGCATGATGTCCTACTAGGACTTCCAGCAAAATTTTGCAATTCTGTGTTGTGCTTTGTGCTTCTTCTCTGCTTATGCAGTTAAAATGAAAGCCACGAACCAAATTAAACAAGTCTCCCAATTGTTGGTTATTCTGTGTGAATAGAATGGTTGATGTTCAGATGCATGTAATTTTATATATATGTTTACATTACTGCATAATGAAAAGTATCAGTCTTCTGCCTTTTCGCTTATCTTCACAATAAAAAATCTACAATGATGCAAAAACTGTTTTGAATTATCATGTTATATGAGGAGTATTCACCTTTCATGAGCCATTTGCACAGGGTTTTTTTGTGATATTAACTACAGCTATCAAGCAGTGAGGAAAAAACCCAACAAAAAAACCCCAAACTATGACTAACGGAATCCTAAATAACCTGGAAGAAAATGCAGAAGAGCTTCTCAATTCTTGGTGTGATACATTCCTTCAGACAAGAATGGTAGTTGTACCTCTGCCTTTGGGACAAGCAAATTATAGTAAAATGACCAGTAGCAACACAGTGACTGCAGAAGTCACTCTATCAGTATTTCAGGGAATTACATTTAGCCTGTAAAATTCTGCCTGTTCTCCCAAAGTTACTCATTCTATCAGCTATCCCATTGCTTGACTGTGGCTAACAATGGCTCATATGCTATTGTTTTTGATATAAACTAGTTTAAGAAAATGCTAATCTTTCCTGTTTCTTATTCAATGCCTTTGCTAATGACGCAAAGGTCAAGTGTACCTCAGCAAGTGTGCAGATGACACCAAGCTAAATGGTGCAGCTGACACACCTGAAGGATGGGAGGCCATCCAGATGGACCCAGACAAGCCTGAAGGCCCAGGCACTCTCATGAGGTTTAGCTACACCAAGTGCTGGACCTTGGTTTATAGGCTGGGGGATGAACAGATTGAGAGCAACCCTTTGGAGAAGGACCTGTGGGTTCTGGTGGGTGAGAGGCTTGACAAATGCTGGCTGCTTTTGCAGCCCAGAAAAACAATTGTGTCCTGGTCTGCGTCCAAAGCAACATGGCCAGCAGGGCGAGGGAGGAGATTCTGGCCCTCTGTTCTACTCTGATGAGGCCCCACCTGGAGTGTTACGTCTAGATCTGGGATCCCCAGTAGACAAAGGACATTAACCTATTGGAGCAAATCCAGAGAGAGGCCACCAAGCTGCTTAGAGGAATGGAGCACCTCTCCCTTAAGGAAAAGTTAACACCATTGGGACTGTGAAGCCGGGAGAAGAGAAAGCTTCAGGGTCACCTAATTGCAGCCTTCCAGTACCTTAACGGAGCTTTACAAGAAAGATGGAGAAAGACTATTTACAAGGGCGTGTGGTGAAAGGACAAAGGGAAATGGTCTTAAACTGAAAGAGGGTGGGTCTAGATTAGATATTAGGAAGAGATTCTTTACTGTGAGGGTGGTGAGGAAGGTGTCCCTGCCCACGGCAGGGGGGGCTGGAACTAGATGATCTCTGAAGTCCCTTCTAACTCAGACCATTCTATGACCATTCTGTGATTCTATGTATGCTTACTCTTTTCCAAATACAAAATCCTTTAGCCCTTAGGTCATTCAGTGTCAGAGTCCAGTGGAATTTAAGTTCGTGTTCTTCTGTTTTGTCCTGTCATTAGCAGATGAAGAATATGTAAAGATACGTCTCAAGATCAATAAACTGTGGCCTCACAGTTCAGGGACTCAGAGCCCTAAAGCATTTGTCTACAGAACACTAATTATTTCTTTGTCATCAGTACTCTTTCACCAAATAAGCAGTGATTAGATGTGTTTTCCCAAGACAAATTTTCATACTGAGCATCTGCTAGTGCACAACATATGCTTGTCCTTAAGAAGCGCCAATTAATTACAATCAACAGCTAAAACGAGTAAGGTGGAAAAGCCATTTCCATATCTGTGTCTGGCAGGTAGTCATTCAAACTGAGTAACAAGAGGTATCTTTCAAAAAACTGTCTCCACTACTACAATTATTTTTCTTGTAATGCAAGTATTCATCATAAAATAATTTCCTTAATAATAGATGAACAAGCGAGGAACAGCAGAAATTTATTCCTCCTCAAAGCCTAATAGAGGTGTAGCTGATGCGAGTGGAAGGAGCCACAGGCTTTTAGGGAATATTGGCCCAGGTCTGAGAGAACTCAGATCTTGATTGTCCACTATAATGGACTACAGTAGCTTAAAATAAAATGATTACTTGGAAATACTCAGCAATGAGAAGGGAAAGTAAAAAGGAAGAAGGGTCTGGCCATGAAAGCAATGTCAGAACTTATTTTATTAGTCCATCAATAAAATAAAGGATATGTTACCAGAGAAAAATAAAAGTACTTGGAATGCAGAATGACAATATTCAACACTTCCCCAAGAATACTCTGAGGTGGAAGGGACCCACAGAAATCACTGAGTTCAGCTCTGAAGTGAATGGCCTATACTGGGATCAGACCTTCTACTTAGGTGTTACTTAGCACCATGTTTTAACCAGCTCAGGTGCATGCTGGTGGCTAATGTGGACTCTCTTCTGTACCCTCCCTTTCAATCACACACTGGAATGAAGCAAAGGTACAAAGTATTGCCATTTTGAAAATAAGGTAATAAACCTGTTTTTGGGCAAAGAAATAGTAGTTACACAAAATGTGAAGAAAAAGATTTAGAACTTTTCACAGTAAAATATATTTTAGCATGTGCATGTTTGATCTCTGTGGTGCAAAAACGTTTGTCTCTTTGGAGGAATTTTGGTGGAGCACTTGGATGGTAGTTTTTCAAGGCATTTTCTTTCTTCCTTTATCATACTTGCAATAATAATCAAGAGCCAGGGATAGCTTGTATAATGTCATATTGTTTTTAATTGTTAGCCCATGACACTTGCTGAAAGGAGGGGAATGTTACATGGATATCTCACTATGTTCAAATTTGCATTGCAACCATGTTTGATAGACATGGAAGAAGCTTAGTGCATTTCATACATTATTTATTATTCAGGTTTCTATACAGCTCCTGGTGTTTAGAGTCCATACTTGATTATTAAAATATGTGCTGTAATCAAAGTCTACGGCTGATTCAAAGAAGAATTTAGGATCAAGTAACTAAAGAAATTACATTAGTCCAGACTGGTGTCAGTACAAAATTATTCCTTACCGAATATTTTCCAACACTATGTGTAATGAAACTGTTAGTATTCTGTTAGTATTCTTAGAGATGGAACTTTTTTCTGCTATTTCCCAAGGGAGATTATTTCATAACCAAATAGTATTTAATGTCTAGTTTGATTTTTTTATTCTGTTAAATTTTCAAAACACATATTTACACATCTTCCTTGATTTATTTAGCAGAACATAGCAACAGTAACATTTCAATATGCATTTTAAGGAGAAAAATCAGAAAATGCAGTCTGTCTTCTACACTTTAAAACAGCATGTGAATTACTTAGCTTACTGCACTGAAGAATCTCTGCTCTGCCTCTGTTCATATTAAAAAGGTACTAAATAAAAGCAGGAAAAGGAAACAACTTTTTGCAGCTGTTCTGCCTTTACTATCTCCAAAATTTCATACTTGTTTTCAATTATTTAAGTGATTGCAGACTTTCTGTCTTAGCTTGTGGTAAAGTTATCTGATTTTTAAGAAATAAAGGGAGTAAATGTTATATCCACTTAAATAAATCCAAAATATTAAATTATTATTCCTAGTATTCTTTTTCACATATTATATTTATTCTTCATTTCAAATGTCTAATAATGAGATGATACTGATGTTGGTGACAATAAAAATACAAGATAAGGAGGGAGCATTACATATGATTTCTCAGTTTTGGGCTTGGACCTTTTTTTTGAGTAAATAGCTCTTACCTCTCACATGTTCCACCATATGATCTTTACTTTTCTGAGGAACCTTAGCAAGGGTGACAGCAGAGGAAGTAGGAGACTTTATTTCATTCCACAAAACCTCTCATTTTCCCCTTCAGAGAATATAAAATAGATAAGAAAACACAACATCTTCAAATCACAACCGCACTTCTCTTCAGCAGGAGAACACGGGATCGGTAAGATCCAGTGCAAAATAAAAGTAATTTGCATATATTTTAAGTTAGTCTTCAGAGGTCTTTTTTTCAGCTGTCATGTTTGTCTGTAAAATGTGGCTCTTGTAACAGCTGAAAGATCACAATTAAGCCTATGAACTTCTGACAGTGTGGAGACGCTTGAGGAATTTGCCATTTAAATCTTACCCTACTACGAAACCCTAAACCACTGTATCATAACTAGTCATAACTACTGTCATAACTACTACTTCTGCATTCACTTACACTATTCCTGGGCTGATTTGCTGCTCACAACTACAAAGAACATTCAGTGAAAACACTGATTCTCTTGTGTTTTCCTTGTGTCTTCCCTACTTTGGCATAAAAAAAGTCACTGAATAGTAAGGGTAAAGTAAAATAACTACAAACGTGGGAAATCTTGCCTATGTGTGCTGTTCTCTCTTCTGAGGGAGGCATACTCATGATTTTATTTCTATGGGTTTATAATATTCATCATGGAAAATAGTAACTATATTCTCACCAATAAACTTTGTTTAACACAGGAATGTATGTTCAAACGGTTGTCTTGTGCTCTTGGGGATACTGGTCAAGATGGATAGTAACAAGGACCTTTCTTATCTGTCAGTTTTAAGCTGAAAACTTCACAGCCACCTCTTGCAAGGGATTGAGAAACTGAAACATCTTGCATCAGTGAGTTGATGCATGGAACACTGATGGGCTCCTATTGCAAAGCAGAAATCCAGTAAAAAAGAAAATTATTAAAAATCTCTAAAAGTAATTCAGCAATCAGAACAGTTTGAAGCCATAATCCTGGCTCTGCCAGCCAGTGTGCTGTATTGAGTGTCTTACTTAATTTCACAATTTTTAACAGCCTTACTATCAAATACACAAGCTCAGAACGCAAAACCAATTATCGATACACAAATACATTTTACCAAGAGTAGCTATATGAAATCAGTACACCTACTGTCTCTTCTGAAAGTTAATTCTCCTTTCTTATACCATATATGTGTCTTGTTCTGTATAGATTATTGGGTAGTCTGCCCTTTCATTGTGGAATCCGGAAGAGTGGCACGTACTGGAACTGAAAATGTATGCCAGCAGTAGTGTACACTAAACATTGCAGGTAAATACTGCAATAATTCCACATTCTTTGGAATAGAATGTGCTCCTGAATAGCATATCAAGATGAACATGTAGCTAGCTAAGTCAAAGCATAGTCTGAAGTCTGAAGGATAAATGCAGATGGAGAAAGTACCGAAGTATTTAGAAACCAACTGCTTTAACTGAGATAGAATCAAAGGTGGTCTAGGGATGGGATGGCAAGATGGGATGGCATTTGGGTGGAAGATGAAGCAAAATCAGGCTGTGTCCTAGTGAAGTGATAACAAACAAATTAGAAAAGACCAAAAGACATGCAATAACATCTTCAGGTAAAATTCAAGCAGGAAAAATCAAAAACTGTTGAAATTGCCCTCATCAGATAAAGCAAGTCCCTATTTTGTTTTAGTATTAACTCAGTAGGTTTTTCAAGCTCCTGTTTACCAAGAAACTCTTGTGGATAGGTTGGTTACCTTGTTGTAAATGGGTCCAAAGCTTTAGTGGTGAAACTGCGCACAATAGAGTCCTTGCTTTGCTCTGCTCTGTAGTGGTAAAGGTAGGTTTCCTACTTCTCCTGAGGTCACACTGGAGTTGTTTGTATGGAAGATGTTTCAGAAAACCCTCTCCAACACATCAAGATTCACTTTTAGAAACTGAAAAAAATTAGGGCTCTAGAGATTAAAAATTTCCACTACAATTTATAAAGTAACTTCTTTCTAAGGTCAGTTGGTCCAAGAGTTCAGAACTAAATTAAATGAAACTGTGGAATATTCCCCTGGAGTAGTCTATAGATACTTTTGCAAGATGCTTTTCTTTTTTTTTTTTTTTTTTTTTCTTTTTTTTTTCTTTTTTTTTTCTATTTTTTTCATTCCTCCTAACCCTAGAGCTGCCACATCTGCCAGTTGCCTCCTTTTGACAGCTCATCACTCCTGAAAAATGTTTTCAAGCACTTTGGATAATTTCCAGTTCATTCTTGCAGGAAATGAGGATTTGCTTCCTCACTTGGGATACCTGCTGCTAGGTTTATTCACTAATAAGCATGATAAATGTTTTAGCCTTTGATCAGTGTTAAATTAACAAGTAAGCTCCATAGAAAAATAGTCTTTGAGGCTCAGAGGCTCAAGACAGGGAATGTGTTGGAAATATGATTGATTGTCTTGCTGTGAGAAATTTCCATAAAAAAAACTTTTATCATGCTGTTATGTTCTGAACAATTAAATCAAAAGTGAAAGATATCTAGCCTCCAAAGAAGACAAGAGGAAGGAGGAAACAGAATATACTTCACATGACTTTGTTTCAGTCTGTATAGACTGATTCTCCTGGAATGTTTTTTAGGGTTTTCTTTTATTATTATTTTTCAACTGTCTTACTTGAAGGATTATTTTGCTACACTGACAAATTATTTTAATTTGTCTTTTTTTCTTTTTCGCATTTTGCTGGGTCTGACAGGGAGGAAGTTAATTTTCCTTATAATATTCCGTGTGGTGCTGTGCTCTAGATTTGTGACCAAACCAGTGCTGATAATTCAGTAATATTTTAGCTGTTATTGAACTCTGCTTGCACAATATCAAGGCAATATATGTTTTTTTCACTCTGTTTTTCCCACTGGATAGGCTGGAGGTGGACAAGAGAAATTTTATCATTAGCTTACCTACAAATTTCATACTATAGTGACTGCAGTGCCATATTCACTTATATAAGAAAGCTTTAGCATATCTAGCTTTAATACAGATAACTATATATTAACCACAGCAGGAGTTTTACATTGAAATAAAAAATATTTCCTGAAAAGAAAAAAATAAAGGCGACCCCAGGCTAATATTTTTGGGAGCTATCACCCACTCTTTTACAGGGTTGTGAAGTGTGCTCAGAGGGTCCTAAATTAGTCTTCATGGAAGATGAATCAAAGATTAGTTGATCAAAGACACATACAGAAATACTTTTGTGAAATGGTGTAAGGCACCAAAAACTGGTTCAATGAGCCTCTTAAAAGGGCTTATAGTTTTTTATGTACTCTGAGTTAGATGCCCAGGAAAAATACCAACAAGATATTCTCAAGAGGTCAAAACAACAAAAGACTTTATTGGCAACTTCAGAAAATCAGAGAACTTTGGCAAAAGTTTAGAGCAGCACACAATCAACATAAAACATCCACAAAGCATTAACTTAGCCCATTCAACTTAGCAAACTCCAAGTCCATATGATTTTAAGTTAATCAAAACTCTGAGAGGAGGGAATTAGACAAAGAAAGACGGAAAGGGGAGGCACCATGCCTATTTCCACATATTTATGAATGGGTCCTTCTATTATTTGCATACCATCTTACCACTTTCCTGCAGTCCTTGGACTGACAGTATGAAATAGCTGACCTAAAACAATGCTCTACTACAAAATTACCTTCCCTTGAGGGTAGCTGTAAGCTTGTTTCTGTGGGAGGCATGTGGTAGCAGGCAAACATTTATATCTTTTGGCTCACAGTTTCTTATTAAAATTTAAGGCTTTTTTCTTAAGAACAGAAATATTTATTACTTTCTTCCAGTCTTTGTAAACATTTGTCCTTTGTTTCAAGTCTTTGATGTTCCTTTGTTAAGAAAAAAAGAGAAAAAAAAATCATCTTTTCTTGACCTTGGAAAAAGCTTAAGAGATTTTTAATGTCAGTCTTTAGATTCACAATGGTATGAATCTGTCCATCCTTTTTGCTTTTTTGTACTGTAAGCAAAACAATTTTTCCCTTATTATTTTTTTATTTTGCAAAGCCTTTCCTAGGAAAAAGCAAATCTGGTTCTGCACAGAATCTCACTTTGTACTTTGTTCTTTATGTCGCAGTCTTTGGGACCCACAATATGGAAGGTTTCATGGTCTCCCTTAATTCATGGTTGTATATTATCTGTTGTACAGTGGAATTTATTATCCACGGATATGTGTAAAAAGCCCTGGGATAAGTCTCAGAAACTATTCCTATTTTCTTCATAGCCTCATTGGAAAGTAATTATTTTGCACGGCTGCATTTATTAAATTTGCGAAGATAGGAGCAGAAATATCTTACAACGCTGTTATTTTCTCCCTATGAAAATCTGTGTCTTACCAATGCCTTTCTTGAAGTGTAGTTTTGCAACAGAAGAGAATTCAGATTTTCACAAGAATCTGAAGAGCCACAGAAATACACTGCTTTAAAGCAAAAATGGCCAGTGCAGCAGCACTATTGTCTCAGTATTAAAATGTGATGACAGAAAACAGGAGTGGACGTGTAGGACAAAAAATAGAGAACAAAAAGCAGAGATTGCAAACACCAGATTGACAGGTGCTTACTTCCTAAACCAAGATTGTTTGTGGAGACATGCACAATAGGTCAGATATTCAGTAGGTTAGGTCAATATAATCTCATGAATAATAATGACTGATTTTTTAATGGATTCCTTTTCCTCCACTGCCCAAAAAAAATTTGTATTTTTTAATACTGAAACTGTTTTCACATAAAAGACTTAAGTGTTGTCCTTATATGGTTTTACAACTGTGTGTTCATCTCCCTTTAGACAGAATTGCACAAACTTTGCAGCAACAAAATACTCTTTTCACTGAACCATAGTATATGATATAGAAGGTGATATGACCACTGCATTTGTTTTATGAGGAAGGGCAAACTCTGATTCAAACTCAAAGCAAGAGTGTCAGATTGTGCTTCCCAGCTCGGAGTGGGAATGTCACAAGGTTGATGCTGAAATCCAAGAGATGGGCTCATTTTAATGTAATGTCTCTTAATCTATTTTTAGTGGCTAGTTTAGGCATATTCCAGTTCAGCTTGGGTTTATTGAGTTATTTGTTTCATATGAATCCTGTTTTTGCCAACCATTGTACTTCGAGCGTGTGTACAGGAAAAAAATGTACTGTGTGGAAATGCACATTTTGCTCTGCTCAACCTATTAATATTTCCACAGTCTGTGGATCTAGACTCACTCACCAGAGTCTCAAATCCAGAGCCTTCAAAGTAATAGTTTTTTCAGTCATTTTATTGATATTATCATTTTTACCATAGACTAGCCAGTTAGTTTTTCCATAGTCTCACTATGCATGCAGAGATGTTGTATTCTGAATGATTTATGATGATTAGGGCTGTAAACAGATGAAGGTAGGTTATTGTCTGTGGAAAATGTCAAAATAGCTACTCCATGGAAAGCAACACCAGCTGTATGAGAAAGATGGCAACACTTAGATGAATGTTCATCTCAGGTGTAACTTCTATTTTCTCTGGGTATATTAGTGTTGCCAGATGAAAAATTTTCTACACCTGGTGAGCTAACACAATGCTTATTCTTCAAAGCCCACTGGCCCATGGAACTGCACAATGCCCACTGTGTAAGAAGGAGAACTGGAAGGTAACCACAGCGATTTCTGCAGTTCACCAGTCAGTCAACTGGTTTTGGGGTCCCTTACCACTAGGGACCACCAAAGACACCCCATGGGATGAAGAACACATGAGTAAAGGACAGGGAAAACATGTTAATGATTTCAGGAAAATGATGATCATATGTGTGCTTATTCTGGGACAATCAATGAATGTCTATGCAAAATACAGTATATATAAACAGAATTTTTCCTGTACTCAGCATGCATGGTATTTCCGAGGAAATATCCTCTCGTATCCAGCTGAATAAAGAATGCCTGCTTCTTAATGCTATATTGGTGCTAAGGAGTTTTTTTTAATTTTACCAAATTTTTGGTAACATTAGCAGCACTCAGATTTGAAGAGACCAGTGTTGTCCAAGGCTCTATGACATGAATGAATGTAGTAAGCCAGGAAGAACAAGTGTGTCATATCCACTGCCTTTTGTTTCTTTCTTAATATCAGAAGACTAGGAGAATGAGATATACGTAGCCACATTCAGATGGAAATTAGAGTGTTCAGATTTGAAAACTCCTCATGAGCATACTAGAAGATGAAAGGAAGAAAGTAACACCCATCAATGTTGAATTAATTTGATAAAACAACATTAGTAGTCTTAATAAGGCCGGAAGCTTCTCTGCTAAATAACAAGTGCTTGGAAGCATCAAAGTGACATTTGTATTGCTTATTGTGGCTTTCACCTTGAGACCCACATGTTCCTGACAATAGCAGTAGAATCTGCCACATGCAAAGAAAGTCTACAGTGCACAGTTTGAAAAGACAATGTTAACAACCTGCAAATGTTAATGCCTATTGATACTCTTTCTGAAGGTAAATGCACTGTAGAACATAGTTATCTTACACTACAAAGTCATAAGCTCTATTTGGAACTATATGGAGTGGATTGTCTTTGCTGAATACTGAATCTAGAAAAATATTGAAAAGAAAATGGGCCTTGTATTGTATCTTGTTTTCAGACACAGGTGTTAAATTCTGGAAGTGAGAACCGGAGATTTTCTCATTGAATGTATCTTTTAGTTTATTTATCACCATTTCCCTTCTTGTTCGAAGTGATTTGTTCCATGTCCCCGTCTATATGATTGAGATATACCAATTTTTCAGAGATGTATAAATATGCATCTGTGAAAGGCACACAGTGTTCCATTCCAGATGTGTTAATGGGCAACTAGATTATGATGATTAATTCTGCCTCATCCGGATTTATGAAGTGATGGTGAATATAATCTTGAGATTTACACACTGTCTGTGTATTATCTTTTAGTGAACAGTTTTATGATGAGATAATTGGCCAGTAACTTAACACTGACAGCCCGAGGAGACTAACTTTCAATGTAATAAAGGACATTAAAAGCCACAGGAAAAAATGCATTCTTTAATTTAAAAGTGTATCGACTATGATGGCATTTGTATAAATTTGTGTTTGTCATTTCCATATTCTCTTGCTTTTTTATTCCCATCCAAAACGCCCAATAATGGAAAACTGTGAGATTAAGTAAATATCAAGTTACAGATTATCAGATAAATTCTATGCTCTTCTGACTGCTCTTTGGATGACTTCTTCATTCAGGAATTGTAGTCATATTGTCTTCTCTGTAAAGAAACTATAGGATGACAGCACACAATAAATCATGTCTAGCAACATGCTGAAAAACTGGCAAGAGACAGCTTGTACAGTGACAAATAGAGCTGACAACAAACATATACACCTGTTTGGTAGAATTTATGAGAAAAGAGTACAGACAAGGAAAAACAACTTAGCTTTACCACAGATATTTGAAAATCTTTTATTTCTTTCTCACTAATAGCAAAAATGTACCAAATACAAAAATTGAGGCTAGTAAATTACTTTTTGTCATTTTAAACACAACTATCTTATGAAGAGAAAGTGTAGATTAATTTTTTGATTATCAGCCTTTTCTCATTCAGGTGCTGGAGGAACTAATAAGAAAATTACTCTAATGCATACTGATTAAAGGATAGCATGGTGCAGCTATTTTTAACACATACATTGTGAATCCTGCCTCCAAAGCTAGAAGTAAAAGAGTAAGAAGAGTTAATTCATTATTCTTTGAGGCAAAACTAAGTATCAAGCCATTATTTCACTTTAAAAAAATTATTATAAGAAATGACCTTGCAAGTCATCAGATTCAAACTCTTTCATAATTAACTACTCAGTTATCTAAGTGAAATAATCAAGGTGCTGGCATAAAAATTATCATGGCTGAATCCTACTGAAATTATTAAGACTTGGTATCGTATCTTGAAAACTACCAATGATTTTCTTAAAGATTAGATCTTCTGTTAGTTTATTCTTTTTAGTCAATATGTTAGGTAAAATTCAATCTCAGATTTATGTACAAAAATTCTCACTGAAGCTGGTAAATATGTTATGTGTTACCTCTCCAAACAGCTATAGTGTATTGCAAAAATAGAAACAAACAGGAACTAAAAAATATTTTAAAAATTCAAGAAGTTTCTACAGGTAAATGAACACAAGTATTTACTCTGTTTTGAGAGAAAAGGATAAAAAAATAAATATGCTTAAGTTAATGTTTTATTAAGCTGTATCTCATAGCTACAAGACTTCACTGAGGAGAATAGTTCTGATTGATATACAAAATTGTTTGAGAATTGCAATGACAACTAAGAATTTACATAGCATGTTTAGAATAGGTGAAACACGCAGAAGAGATTAAAAGCACTACTTCTACCAGTTTAAAATGAAGTCCTTATGGATTGTTTGTTGACTATCTTTGAAGACTTTTGGAATCATCATCGGAAAGAGCATCCTACTAATGAAATAACCCATATATATCTCTCTCCAGATATGCAATCTCCTCTGATTATATAACTTCTAGGCAAAAGTCCAGCTAGCCAGGAACAGTGATTTTGCAAAATAAACAAACCCTTCTCTTCAAGCATATCTCTTCTGCATATGGTTTGGGACTAGCATGGGTTGGTTTACTGTGAAAGCTTCTGCCAAGCAAGTCTGTGCGTGGGAAAAGAGTATTCCATTGCTTCTGTTTGTCATGTTGCAAGAATACCATTTTCTCAAAAACTGTTTCTATATTTACACTTTTTAAGAACTTCTGAAAGAGAGAAATAGTTTTATCTGACACTGGTGCTGTTACTATACCTGAATAATAAATTAAGAATGCCTTGCTTGTGGTTTAGAAACTCCACAAAACCAACACCATATTAATGCTGAAAACATTAGGGCCCAAGCTCATTATATCACAAAGTTTGCAAAAGATGATTTAAAAGATAACAAGACGAAATGAGGCATCTCATGTATGGTCTGGAAGAGCCTCCACTTTGTGGAGATGGGGAAGGAAAGCTGTTCTTCTCAATTGTCTTCAGTTATGTGTCAGTCTTAAACCTTATCACCCTTCTCATGGGACACTCTTTATGACTTCCTCCAGGTTTTTACAATGTAGGCGAACTAGTCAAATATTAAATTAAGTTAATTGTGTATGTTTAATTAATCAGACTGCATCACTAAAATATGTAATTATATTGGAAAATACATTTACAACTTTGTAAATAAGAAAAACCAAATCCTTGGGCAAACATTCGTGTTCACAACCATTGTTCTTTTTTATTTTTAATGACATAAGACAATAATCTAATATTCATTTGACATTTGCATCTAATCTGGGACTGAAAATCTGAATGCGCTTATTGCAAATTTCAAAAGACAATGCAAAGAATATAAACAGTGCTTGTTGCTTTAAAATTTCATGAAACTCACAGAAATTACCTTTTTACACAGAAGAAAATAGCTTGATTATGAAGGTTTACTCACAAACTGTTCTACTTAAATAGAAATAATTTTATTTCCATCCTTGCAAGATCAAATAAACATGTCTCCATTCATCTCCACTCAAAATACAAATGGACAAGGCCCTGTGCAACCTGATCTAAGTTACTCCTGCTTGGAGCAAAGCATGGGAACAAATGACAACCTTTACACCTTTTGAACCTAAGCTATTCTATGATTATAGATTCTTTATGGGGTGCCACTTAACCATCACTCATTCACATTACACCATTTTACAGCACCATGGTTTGATTTATGTTTTTGGCTGGGGTTTGGTTTTGTTGGTTTTTTTTTTTTTTTTTTGTTATGGTTTAGGCTGAAATTATGTTTTTTGCTTTCTTTTCTCTTGCTTAGGATTGCTTTGCATGGAATATTTTTAAATTCCTCATAATAATAAGTGTCCAACTTTTTTTTTTTTTTTTTGAGAATGGATAAAAAATTATAACATTTATATCTTTTGGGAGCTTTCCAGCAATCATTAAAATAAAAATCAGGTAGTTCATAAGTACAGACTTACACAAAACAAGGGAAATAGCAAGATATGTCTGTGGTCCAAAGCAGTAGATACAGAATAATCAAATACTGTTTCAGTTACTGGGCTATTTTCATGGATGAAGACTAATCTGTAATTCATGAGATTGAAAAAATTCTTTCTTTAATGCACATTTTTATTTGTACTATAGGACAAAGCAACCAGGGTCTAGACGTACCCTTATCTCTTATTGCAACTACTTATTAATGTGATTTTGTTTCCCAAAAAACACGATCTAGGCCAATACTGTGGTTTGCAATCCTGACTGTAGAAGTCCTCAGTGAGAAAGTGTGACTAAATTAGCTTCAGTGTCAGTTTAATGAGACAAGAGGCACACTGTGGGAATGAATCTGTTTGTACTGCTACAATCTGATCCTACTGTCTTTTTCTTCAACTGACTAGGAGCAGAAAGTCAACTTCTAGCAATATTAAGTAATAATCAAATGGGTGCATTGAGAAATTTCCCCTGTAGTGAGGACTAAGAATTTTGTGTAAATTCATCTGGTGTCAACACACATGAGAGTGGGAAACAAATTTTCAGACGTCTGTTCAGACACCATTGCTTAGTGATAGCAAAAGCTGCACACCAGCAATGTTAATTACATTAATAATCCTACAAAGTAGGATGATATATATAAAGCCTAATGAAGCTCTAACGTGCATTAAAACTCAGAGGTAACCTTAGTATGACATAGTAGAAAATGTAGCTGAAAGGATACAACATAAATCCATCTGTCTTTTGAAATTCTTGTGTATTTAGAGAATTAGCTAAAAAATGTCTTAGTATCAAATTTGGGTATGTGTATGCTGTGCTTGTTTGTGGATAATTCAACTACTGAATTTGTTCAAAAAAGGAAGAGCTAAATTTGATTCCAACCAGCTGAAAAAGGTCTTTGCTATAGTTTTCTGATGGCAAATTTAAAACAGATTTTAAAAACTGCCACCTAGCACACAAATTCTTACAGCAATAGGAAATGAATTTAAACATGATTATGTTTATGGTGACAATAAAATCTTGGTTTACAAACAGTATTGCTGTTTTCAGTTGATTTCCATTTACGGACATCCACCTTATTTGCAAATTTACACTATAAATGTGTTCTTGTTTGTTATAAAAAGGGCTTTTGAGACTAGAAGATATGTAACCAGTGCAAGTGTTAAGATCTGCTGTCACTGAGAAAATTTATGGCAGTTTCCCTGGAGCAGAAGCCATGGTCCAGCAGACAGCCCTGTTGTTTGGAATGCTTTCCTTTGGTCATCTGTATTTCACCATGCCTTTTCACTCTATCTGTGTTACATGACCATCTGGCTTTGCTTGGCACTTAAAAGTTGATGAGGTAAGTGGTCTAGAAACAGTTTTGCATTTCCAAAATGAGGGTTACATCTTAAACTTGGTTGGCAACAAAGCAGTTTTTTCCACAAGAAGAACAACTGTAACTGCTGGGATTTGATTAAGGAAATGGGCATAAAAATCCCACATTTTGTGACACTGCCAGCAGTCCCTTCCCTTCAGCATTAAATATTGCACAGAAAAGTCAAGATTAATCTACCTTTCTCCAACAGTACTCAGAAAGTATCTAATCTGGTTTTCTCAGTCTCCTGGGGAAGCAAAAGTAGCAGTCAGGACAATTTTTCACAAATACTTCTAAAACTGAAATATGTCAAAATAACCTGAAAACTAAACAGCTGAAATCACTGAGAAAGACTAGACACAATATAACTGCAGTACTTCCCTCTCTGTGCAGGTTTTGCCTAACTCTCTTTGTTTCATTTGTCCTTCCTTGATCTCTTCCGTCATTTAAATTTTGACTTTTCAGATAATAAGATTTTAGGGTAAACATATAATAGGTGCAGGAGTCCTTTCTGCAGAATATTCAAGTTTTTTTCATTATTAGTGGTTTTGGGTATGCGATGCATCAGCCAATTATACTTTTCAGTAGCAAGTATGTATAAACATGATTAATGAAACTCAGAGTAAATAATTGAAAACTCTAATGTGTGTTTCTTCCATTTGTCAGTGTGAGAAGTTCATGAAGAAGAAAACCTCTTCCGGAATACTTTGTGCAGTTTCTGATACTGTACTCCCGGTATCTGTGCACCTGGGCACATGCTGCAAGGCTTGAAGACCTTTTAATGGTCCTAGGAGACCAACAGAAGTCGCCATCACTGCCTGAAATCCCCCAATATTCAGCAGTATTTCAAATGAAAGAACACTACCCTTGGCTTGCCTTCCTTTCCCTACCAGCTCATTTATTTCTGCTCTTCCTAGTTTATCCTCAGGCAACCTTAGTATTTTGAGTTCTCAGCCACAGTGGTTCAAGACATACTCCTTCACTACAGGCTGAGGTAAATTTCCAGATTAAAATTAGGCTGGTTCCATGTGGTTCACTGAAAGAAAGTCAATGTAAAATGGTACATTTTTAGAGTTTGTCTTGGAATGAACACTGTCTTAATGTCTTAAATGGACAATTAAAAATATTATATTTGTCAGGAAAGCTCTACTAAGAAAAGAGTTCAAAACTCCTTCTAACCTATGTTATCGAGTTCAGTTTTAACCTTCCACTCTTCTTTCTGTATAAACTCCATTTCAGTAGCAGTTGGCCAGGCAACATGCAATAGGGATGGAAGTTAATATTGACTGCTGAAGCAATCAATTTTGAAAGATTCACCTAGATGAAAAGCTATTTATTATATTATTTTATATGAATTGTCATTGCAAAAAAATCCTGGTTGTTCTTGAATGCTGTCTTGTTCACTTTCTTTTTCTTTTTTTTTTTCCTACATACAGAAAAACTCAAAACCCTATAAATTCGCATCTGTTTTTATCTTGATTAAATTTAGTCCATATGACCAAAGGAATTCCATTGAAGCAAACTATTGCAAGTTTCGAATGCACTTCAGCATTCTGGGAAAAGCTGGAACAGTTTATGACTGTAGATGTCTTCCTGTCAGAGCAAGACCTTTCATTCACTAAAACAGAATTAAACAAAACCTCTTCTAATACCTCCCTTAAGACCTGTGTCTGTCCTTGGCCTGCTGAAGTACACAAAACCACAAACTGGCCTTTAGCATTGAATGTATCTCCTGGAACATCCAAAGAAATATAACTGTACCAGGGTCTTTTGTTGTTGTAGTTCTGATTAAATAAGGGGATGTTCAAGGACTAAACATCTTTTCAATCAGTCAGTAAAGAGAACCTTTGTGAAGTCTTTCCCCTTGGTCATATCTTAGGTCTAGGAAATCACTGTGGCCTTTAGACTGATAAATGGATTTTTTTAAAATATAGCTCTCCTCCTAAAGAATTCTTGCTTTAATATTTGATAATATTTTTTATACTAAAGACATATAGTTAGAAACTCAAACACATATTTCTAACTAATCATTATCTGAGAATGCTAAATGATAAATCAGCTCTCTGTCACTTATAAAGGTCAAAAAATATTGTAAAGCAAAATCTTTTCTTACAACAGTTTTATTCATATAATTTGTGACTGAAAGGTATTTGCACTAAATTTATTATTTGCTGTACATTATGGTACAGAATCAACAGTCTGGTTGGGGTTGGAAAGGGCCTCTGAAAATCATCCAGTCCAATCCCCCTGCTCAAACAGGTTCACTAGAGAAGGATGTATAGAATTGCATCCATCTGAATATCTCCAGGGAATGAGACTCAAAAACCTCTTTGGCAGCTTATTCAAGTGCTTTGCTCCCCTCAAACTAAAGAAGCTTTTCCTCACGTTTGAATGGAACTGCGTTTCAGTTTGTGCCTATTGTCCTGCCACGGGGCCGCACTGAAAAGAGCCTGGCCCCATTCTCTTGGTGCTCACCATGAAGATGTTTGTCTGCATTGGTAAGATTCCCTCTCAGTCTTTTCTTCTGCAGGTTAACAGACCAAACTCTCTCAGCCTTTCCTTATAGGTGAGATGCTCCAGTCACCTCATCATCTTGGTAGCCCTCTAGTGGACCCTCCCCAATGGTTCTTGGTCTTTCATGTACTGGGAACCCAGAACTGGAACATCCCTCCAGATGTGCCTCGCCAGGGCAAAGCAGAGGGCAAATATCACCTCCCTCCACCCACTGACCCCTTTATTCTTTATGCCGCTCAGGATACCAATGGCCGCCTTGGCCACAAGGACACACTGCTGGCTCATGGACAGCTTGTTGTCTGCTGGGACCCTCAGGTCCATCTCTGCAGAGCTGTTTTCCAGCAGGTCAGCCCCCAGCCTATCATGCATGGAGTTGTTCCTCATAAAGTGCAGGACACTGTATTTGCCCTCATTGCCCTTCATCACACTCCTCTGAAGCCAGCTCTCCAGGCTGTACAAGCCTCACTGAATGGCAGCACAGCACTCTGGTGCATCAGGCACTCCTGCCAGTTCTGTATCATCAGAGAACCTGCTGAGGGTACTCTCTGTCCCTTCCTCCAGCTCCCTGATGAATATGCTGAATAAGACTTGGACCAGTACTGATCCCTGGGGAACACCACTAGTTACAGACCCTGTGCCGCTGACCACAATGCTCTGAGCTCTGCCATTAAGCCAGTTCTCAATCCACCTCAGTGTCCACTCATCCAGTCCATACTTTCTGACACAGGAGTACAAGAGACAGTGATGCTGTCTCAACACCTTGCTGAAGTCAAGGTAGAGAACACCCACTGCTCTCCCCTCAACCAGACAGCAATGTCATGACAGGAGACTATGAGATTCATGGAACGTGGTTTCCCCTAGGTGAATTCGTGTTGACTACTGATCATGTTCTTTTCCTCCACGTGCTTAGGCTTGTCAACTGCATTATTGGTTTCAAATGAAAGGCTCCTTGCATATAATGAAGGTTCAGACTCCTTTTGAATACAGAAATCTGATGCAGTTTGGGTTGCTTAATTATCTCTGCTCATATCACTACTGTGGGAAAGCAGATTCAAGAAAGAGAAAAGCACTGTGTTGGCTTCCTTTCTTTCTTCAAGTAGAAAGAAATTTGGCGCGGAATACATGATTTCGTTTTACCTGTCAGAGCCTCTCTTTAAGAAGGCTAATAACAAAAGTGTTTGCAATGAGTAGAGCTCAGGAAATGGCAGGTACTAGTTACTTAATAAGGACATTTCTCATCTGATCTACCTACAAAGATGAGTCAAGTGTACTCTTTCAATGAAGCTGTAGATATTCTGCTAATATGTTGTTTGAGGGGGGCAGTGTTAATGGTTTTGTTTTTTACTAAAAAGAAAAAAAGCAACTCTGACTTCATCTAGACTTCATGTTTCCATGTGTTCTGATATTCCCATTGCACAGAAAAGAAACTTACTGCAGTGTAGTTTACAGGTTTACAGGCAGTGTAGCTCCAGTATTTTGTTTGTGAAGGGGGAAGGATGAGGAGGAGAGCTGCTTATCTCCTGAAACAGGGTTCAAATGTTGATAGAGTCACAACTGCTATTAAAGCTCAGATGATTTTCTACGTGGTTGTAGAGGATCATCTATGGAAAAATCATAGTGGCTATGTGAGGTCTGCATAAAAACCAGAAAGACTGACTTTTGAGTTCCCACTCTAACAGACTTCTTCAGTGTCTTTCTATCAGGGAGGGGGAAAAAAAACTCCAAAGAGAAACCCAAAAAGTGCCTGTGCCAGGCCACAAGTTCATTGGAGCTTTGCAGCATGTTGCTGTTGTCATGATTGTGGAACTGCAAAATGCTTACTGTACGCAATAACCAAACAAGTCAAGGTCAATAACCGGATTCAAAGAAGACTAAACAGAGAAAACCTTCCCAGTCTGAGCCAGAGTAGGAATTTTGGATCTTCTAGTGGCTTCTTCCTACTCCCTTTCTCTTTCCTTTCATTTTTTTAATGTCAGTTTAAAATCTGTAAAAGATCTCGACTGAAGAGATGGGGAGTGAAGTCAATGAGCAATGGTAGACGGGTCCTGTACATGTTCAGTTCTGGGCCCCTCACTACAAAAAAAGGTATTGAGTTAGCGGAACACATCCAGGGAAGGGCCACGGAGCAGGTGAAGGGTCTGGGGCACATGTCTGATGAGAAACAGCTGAGGGAGCTGGGGAAAAGGAGGTTTCATAGGACATTATTGCTCTCTACAGTTACCTAAAAGGAGGCTGTAGTTCACACTATCCTACTTTTAGAAGGCAAAGAAACAATGAAAAGTTACTCTGTACATCAGACACTTCATATTGTAAAATATACTACAATATGAGCATGAAGCAGTCTTGCTGCTTGAGTTGTTGGTGTATTTGGAAAGTGACACCACTGAAAGCATACTTTGTGGTACTGGAGTAGTTTATCCTCAGAGAGTATGGGATACGCTTAGGCATATATTCTTACCTTATAATTTATTTTTCTTTTTGAATATGGTTCTTGTTAATATGAACACCTTTTTGTGCTGAACAGCTAGGAAAGGTCAGGTGTTGCTGCAGATGTCTCTCCTGCAGCAGAACAAACCAAATAGACACCAGGACTGCCTGTCTGTCAAGGTCCCATGCTGGCCTCTGTGGGAACTATCATAGCAAGAAAGAAGGGAAAGTATAGGGCAGTGAAGGGAAGGAGAGAAAGAGACAGTGATAGGGAATCTTGCAAAGAAAAGGAACAAAGTGGTCCATTGGAGAATGCAAAACAAAATGCCACCCAACTCTTTCAGCCTGCATGAATATCTCACAGTTCATGTGGCAACAGTTCCCGCACAAGATCAGAGGGAGGGTATGAGGTCAAAGGAGCCGTGTGCTTTGCAGGCAGCAGCAGCACTGCAGAGTGCCAAATGAGTGCATCACAGCTGCTGGGGAAATGTGCTGTCATTTCTCGATCTATATGTCACCTCTTTATAAACCTAAATATGTTTTCAGTTGCACATCACTAAATAGTTTGAAAACAAAAAAAAAGAAAAAAAAATACAGCCAGCTTAGTACTGTATATGTCATTTAAACATGCCTTTGTTTAGACTGCTCTCTGTTCCCACAATGGCTCTTATCCTTCCACTCTGTTTCATTGTATGTTGTATTGAGGGACGAAGGTTAGGAAGGCAGAACCTATCTTTACATATACATATGCATTAATAAACTCAAGACTCCAGGAACCAAAGTAGTGGCATTATTTTAGTAAATATTCCAGGCTGTAACATACTGCTGCATATGGATAGTGGATAAAAACTGCCCCACCCTTCAGGGCAATCCAGCAATCCATGGCTGGTACATTTCAACCAGAGTTAAGGAGAGGATGCTAACAGATTCCAAGTAACATTTTGTCAAACCAGTGCTCACTGTTTTGATCCTACTTACGCCATTCGTCCATGAATTTGCATGAACTACCTGTTCTGTAGATCCTTCAAATGTTAAAGTGACGGAAGTGCTTCTAGCTACAGTTTGTAAATAACTTCAACTCCCTGACATTCTTTAGTCACTAGATTGTGAATTCCGTATTCATAAGCACACACCTGAATACTGTTGCCAACATCAGCCTGATATTTCAGCTTAACGTTGATACCTAAGTATAATGAACATACTTTATGAAAGGCTGTCCAGGTACCTTTACCTACTCACTGCCTACCTCCCTAATAAAATATTTATGAGACAAGAAAACCTGGCGAGAAATATCTTGATTTCTCCTCACAAAATAGATGTAGCGAAAAAAATGAACAAACTTGGTAGAATCATGAGCATGTTGTAATATCAATTTTGTCTGAGCTATTAATTTTAAAATGTTTTTATTGTTATGGATGGTATTGTTATAATCAGAACTTAACGGCAATTCAGTACAGTTTAAACATTAATTCATCTATGCTTAACAATGTGCAATATTAGCCATTACTGAACTGGGTCCCTGTTTGGCAGCTTGCAGAAAGGTAGGAAAGAAATGCCTGCTTTTGTATGACATTATAATAAGCTCTGCTTGTCTTTCATTTGTTTTTTGTTGGATTTTCTGTGTTTGTTTTATTGAAAACTGATGTAACTTTTTTAATCTGTTCATTTTCAAAAGGAATAAGAAATATGAATTTTGTGGAAAGGTTTCAGAAGATATTGTGGGGAAGAACAGGTTAAACTCACTAATCTCTCTGTAGAACACAATTCCAACCACAGGATCTGCTGACTTTGATCTTCTCTAGGTACTGCAGCTTTGAATGATGCCAACCCTCCCATGACACCTAACCTCATTGACAGCCCTCAGCAATAAGGTCTGTATGTTAAACTATATGGTTTGAAGCAAGTCCAAAAGGAATACTTTGCTATTCCCAAGTGCTTTTGCCTATCCACCTTGAAAGGAAAGACAAAGAAGAAGCGCAGAGCAAGGGAAAGAAAACATGCATTTGTTTCATTTATTGCTTGTGACAATGGTCTTCCTTCTAGCTCCCCTGGCCCAGTAAGGTCATTTGTTTTGCACTACTAATCAAAGTATGTAAAAATCTTGCAATTATGAGTTAGTTACTTCTCCCAACACAGAGACCAGAGAATCTGTGAAGGCGTTGTGAGTCTTTCTTACACTGGATTTCTTGCTGAAAGGGCAAATCTTCTAAAAAGCTTGTTTTGCCAATAGTTAGTTTTCTGCAGTCTTGGTGCTGTGGTCTGTTTCTGCATTATTCTAGCATATCACCTGGATAATCCTCTACAATGACCCCTTTCACTGACGAGGAACTATAAGAGGTAAAGGCATTCTGTATGGTTTAGCTCTACTACATTGAAGCTGCTGGCCTCAGTGACTCTGCATCAAAAATATGGAGATTTATGTCAGAACTCTAGCATTTTTTTTTCCTCCGCTTTAACAGTTCTCCTTCTTGTAATCTTCAAATTAGACATTTACAAGGTAGTCTGTACCCAGACTCCATTTCTTTGTACATTCCAGTATGTTTACATCCCACAGATTGATGAGTGCTGAGTAAGAACATGTTTTTATTATTTTTATTCTTCCTAAAATCAGGTAGAAATCCTGGGAGCTGGTTTAAAACAAAGCTGAAGTAAATTATATGTGCAAACATTACGTATTTTCATAAAAACTATATTATTTACATTTATTCATTATATCTAATGATCTTATATAAAATAATCCTAGGCAGAAAGAGCTACCTTTTTTTTTTAAAGGTGGTAATGCGTGGCATATACACGATGTGACCAGTGCCATATAAATGGGATTAATTTGATCTATCTCAGCTACACTTGGCTCATATATAAAGACCACATGGTATCTATTTATTTACAAACTTTTGGAGACCTAAACTTTAATTGGGTGAGGTGTGCACCATAGGTCTGCTAAGTTGACCTGATAACTTTGTCACGGAAAGAGAGAGGTAGCTCCGTTGCCCATTCTCAGGATACTTAGTGATCGTGATATCCTTTAGACCCCACTGTAAATAGATTCTCTTCATCAAAATGGCAGGAAAAATAAGCCATGAATAAAGGAAGAATAATTTTCTCACTTTTCAGTGTACTGTATCCAGTCATGCATGGGTCTGAAAAATTAAAAAATATGTCAGAAGAGAGGCAAAAATGTATGTTAAAAAAGAAAAATAATCTGAGAGTGAGGTGATGAGTCAGTTAAAAAGTCTGTAGAATATTCACAGGATAATTACTAACAATCCATCTATGGAACATTTAATTCTTAAAATTTTTGAGATAAAAATCAAACTTCTGTTGAGAATATTAATCTCTAGTTGCAAGGGTCACTTTTGTGACTCCACAGAATTAATCTGTTAAGAATCTTAAATGAAGATATCTGCATCCATTTGAACATCAGTGCTCTAAAAAATAGGCTGTAAATCTTGCCTAACAATATTTTGGAAGTATATAGTACTGGCCAGCCAACTATAAAAATAACTTTCTATATATTTCCCTTGCACCTAATTTTGATCTAAACCACCTTTAGAAGAAGCCTGTGTAATTGTAAATACCCATCCAGATGTCAAGGTAGTACTGTCATTTAATACCTGATTTACACGGCAATTGCAAACTGCAAGATGAGTTTGAAAGCAAATTAATTCGAAAGGGTTAGATCCTTACACAGTTGTCTATCCACATAGCTCCAAGCCCAGGCTAAAAATCTGAGTGCATTTCTCACAACCCCCGTTTGCAATCACATATTTTTCCATTACAGGCTGGCTTTTTCCCCAAAATAAAGTTTTCTGTGGGGAATGACAGACAAAAGGTAATACTTCCAGAAACATTTGAGTGACTGATATTTGCAAGGGTGCTTATGTGCGTATGAATCCTGAGGGCCTAAAAGCTGGAACTGGCTGGTCTTTGTCATGGGGCTGTGCCATGGGAAGGCAGCAATTCACAGACCTGTCCTGTGTTCACTATTCTGATGCCCGTTGAAGGAGAGGGATCAGCTTCACACTGTCTGGTGCAATGCCATTCAATGCTCCTTATAGTAACACTCCCAGACACTCAGACATAGAAAATTATCCTTTTCCCCTTGATGTTCTACTTAAGAACATTTTCCATGGTATACATTTCATTAAACCTTTATCTTCTATTTTCAATATATATCCTTGTTGAAAACAAGATTTCATTCAGACAAAAAGAATGGAGAATAACACACATACTTAGGTTGAAATCTTTTGATCCAATGATTCCAATGAACAATTTTTAACTTTATATAGCTTTAAAAATTGCCACTATTTATTTTTATGCTTCTTTGGTCACTCTAAGTAGATTCTACCACAATAAACAGCCAAAGGAAACACTTTCCAAATGAAAACTGACATATCCTCAAGTTCCCTTTGACATAAAACTGCTCAGACAATTTCTGGCTACACTTTTGCAAATCTCTGTCCATATGCTGCAGGGGTGGCCAGTGTGTGAATTTTGAGCTATGTGTAGCTGATGAATAGTTCAAGAAAGGTTCCTGGGCAGGTGCTCTTTGATGTGCCTGGTGACATCTCTGATGTGCCACTGTGATGGCTGAACAAACTCTTGGAGAGAACAGGGGTTTGAGATCCTGGCATTGCTGGGTTAGCTCAAGAATCTCCGACACATCCAGCCTAACTCCACCATTCAGATGAGCTTATCTCTACCAATAAAAATTTAATATTTTCTCTTCCCATGATTTTTTTCTCAAAAGTGTATCTACTGCCTGAATGAGGATTGGAGGTTTCAAGCCAGTATACAATCCATGTGCACTAAAATCAGTAAATGTTCAGTAAGTGTTAGATCATACACGTTAATATGTTACCTCACTGCCTAGAATCACAGAATGGTTTGTGTGGCAAGAGATCTTACAGATCATTCATTAGTTCCAACCTGTCATAGGAAGGGACTTCTTCCTCTAGACCTGATTGCTCAGAGCTCCAACTAACCTGGCCTGTAACAGTTCCAGGGATGGAACATCCCCAGCCTCTCTGGGCAATCTCTGACAGAACCTCACAGAAAAGAATTTCATGCCAGTCTAAACCTGTGCTCTTGCAGTTTAAAGACATTATCCTTTATTCTGTCACTACATGTTCTTGTAAAAAGTCACTCTCCAGCTCTCTTGTAGGCCCCCTTTAGGTACAAAAAGGCTGAATGACCCCAACCCTCTCACCCTTTCTTTAGAAGGGTGGTCCATTCCTCTAACCATATTGGTGACCCTCCTCTGGACCAACACATACAGGTCCATATCCTTCCTATGCTGGGGACTCAAGAGCTGGATGCAGCCCTCCAGGTGGGGTCTCATGAGAGTGGAGGGGCAGAATCACCTCCCTTGACCTGCTGGCAACACTATTTTTGATGCAGGCCAGGATAGGGCTGGCTTTTTGGGCTGCAAGAGCCCATTGACAGTGCTTGTCCAGCATCTCATCCACCAGCATCCCCAACTCTTTCTCAGCAGGGCTGTCATGATCTGTTCATCCCTTAGCCTGTGCTGACATCAGATGTTGCCCCGATCTAGGTGCATCATTAAGACCCTTTTAGTAATAATAATAGCAGCTAGCAATGTTTTCGTGCATATCCTAATCTTGCCACTTTCACAGACAGATACTAAAACTTAGTACTTTGAAGCAGAGTGTCAAAGTCACTACCCCAGATAAAGATTCCAAAACAAAGATGGCAAGTTTCAAACAGCTTCAAAAACCCTGTCTGAGTTTCTGTTAAATCAGCTGCACATATATGTAATATATGGGTCTGGGAACAGCATCACAGGATGGTCAAGATCGAAAGGGATCTCTAGAGGCCATTTTGTCCAAACAGTGTTGTCTGGAACCAATTACAAAAAAATATGTTCAGGCAGCTTTGGAACATTTCCAAAATGGAGACCTCACAACAACCCTGAGCAATGACTTCCAGCACTCAATCCCTTTCACTGTGAAAAAGTATCTCCTGGTGTTCAGAGGGAACCTCTTAGGTTTCAGTTTGTGTCCATTTACCCTGGTCCTGTCACTGGGCAGCACTAGAAAAAGCCTGGCTTCATCCTTTGTATTCCCTTCAGTCAGGTAGTCATACATGAGATTTCTCCCAAGCCTTCTCACTCAAGGCTGAGCAAAACCAGCTCTCACAGCTTTTCCTTATATCTTTTGATGCTCAAGTTTTTGAATATCTTCACTTTCACTGCACTGTCTTTAGTGTGCCTGTATCTATTTTGTACTGGAGAGCCCAGAACTGGCCTAAGGACTCCAGGTGTGACATCACCAGTGCTGAGGAGAGGTGAAGAATCACCACCCTCGATCCACTGGCAGCAAACCTCCTAATGCAGCCCTGGATATTGTCGGCCTTGTCCTTTCAACAAGGACACATTACGGATTCATGGTCAACTTGACATCCACCAGGAACCCAAGGGCCTTTGCTGAGAAGCTGCTTTCCAGCCAGTCAGTCCTCAGCACGTGTTGGTGTATGGCATCATTATTCCTCAGGCGCAGAACTTCCAACTTCACTTTTCTGAACTTCATGAGGTTCCTGTTAAACCATTTTTCCAGCATGCTGAGGTCTCTCTGGATGGCAGTGTAACCCTCTGGCGCATCAGGCACTCCTCTCAGTTTTGTGTTAGCAGCAAATTTCCCTAGGCTACAGTCTGCCTCATCATCTAGATCATCAATGGACCTAGTATTGACCATTCACCTGATTTTCAATCCATCTCACTGTCTGCTCATCCCACCCATTCTTAGCTAGCTTCTGTACAGTGATCTATTGGGAGACAGTGTCAAAAGCCTTGCTGAAGTCACAGTGGGCAATATCAGCTACTCTCCCTCACCAAGCCAGTCACTGCAGAAGGTTGCCAGTTTGGTGAAGCATGACTTTCCCTTCATGAATCCATGCTGACTACTCCTGATTACTCTTATGTCTTTCATAACTCTGGAAATGGTTTCCAAGTTTAGCTGTTCCATCACATTCACAGGGAACCAAGGTGAGCCAGACCAGTTTGGAAGGTCCTCCTTCTGGAGCTTTTTGGAGTCAGAAATTATATTTGCTTTCCTCCAGTCCTCCTCCCAATTCCATGATCATTGAAAGATTGCCAAAAATGTCCTTGCAATGATACCTCCTAGCTCTGTCAACATTCAGGTGCATCACATCTGTGGCCATAGGTTTATGTGTGCCCAGTTCACTTAAGTATTCCCTGATGTGACCCTCTTCTATCAAGAGGAAGTCTTCCTTGCTCCAGACTCCTCCCCCCACACACTCCTCTCCAGCTTCAAAGACTTTCAACTCCTGAAGCCTGATCTTGCTAATAAGGCAAAGAAGACATTTAGGATCTCACCTTTTTCTCATTTTGCATGAACAATGTACCTGACCTATTCAGCAGTGGGCACATATTTTGTCTAGTCTCCTTTTTACTACATATATATGCCTTTCTTGTTGTTTTTGTCATCACACTCAGGATAAGCTTTGCCTTTCCTAATCATCATAGTATTTGCTTGTTTTGTGTATCTCTTAATCTATGTGCTCCTCTCAGATTTCCCATACTTCCTTCTACATTCTGTATACTCTCTTCTTATGGAATCATAGAATTTTTCTGTTGGAAAATATCTTTAAGGTCATCAAGTCCAATCATTAGCTCTAAGTTAAGTGGTCAACTCTACCACTAAACCATGATCCTAAGCAACACACCCACACATATTTTAAAACCTCCAGGGTTGGTGACTCAATCCTTTCCCTGGGCAGCCTGTTTTGATGTTTGGCAACCTTTCTGATAAAGAAGTTTTTCCTAATATCCAATCCAAACCCCCTCTGGCACAACTTATGGCCATTTCTCCTCATACTGTTGCTTGCTGCTTAGGAGAAGAGGCCGACCCCTACCCTACCACAACCTCCTTTCAGGCAGTTGTAGAGAGTGACAACGTCCCCCTTGAGCCTCCTCCAGTCTAAACTCAGCAGGTCCCTCAGCTTCTTCTCATGAGATGTGTTCTCCAAACCCTTCCCCTTCTTGGAACATCCTCCATCACCTTGATGACTTACTTGTAGTGAGAGGCCTAGAACTGGGTACAGGACTCAAGGTTCAGCCTCACAGGTGACAAGCACAGGAGGAAAATCTCTGCTGGCCATGTTACTACTGATGCAAGCAAAGGATGCTTTCGACCAGCACCCCCAGGTCCTTTTTCCTGGGCTGCTTTCCAGACACTCATTCCCAAGCCTGTAGTGCTGCATGGGGTGGATGTAGCCCAAGGGCTGGACCCAGAACTTCCCTTTGTTCCACCTCATAACATTGATTTTGGCCCATCAATCCAGCCTGTCCAGATCCCTCTGGACCTTCCTACCCTCCAGCAGAACAACACTCCTTTTTTGCCTCCTTTCATAATTATGAACTCCACTATCTAATGGTCGCTGCAAACAAAGCTCTAACGTTTGTATCTCCAGCATGGCTCCAACAAGGTCCAGCTGAGCACTGATTAGGAATTTGACACAAGGAAACTTTGGATTTGCTGTGAACTGCTGTGTTGTTCTTACAGCAGATATCAAGGAGCTTGAAGTCCCCCTAGAGGATCAGGTCCTGTGAATGTGAGGCTAATTTGAGCTAAATTTAGAAGGGCTTATCCACCACTTCTTCCTGGTCAACTGGCCTACAACAGATACTCACTACCATATATGTTGCCCATGCTGGCCTGCTTTTTAATCTTCACCTGTAAGGTTTCAGTTAGCTCATCATCAATGCCTAGACAGAGCTCCAGAAAGCTGTTCTTCCATGTAAAGAGTGACTCTGCATCCCCATCTTCCCACCTGGTCCTTCCTAAAAATTATGTGTCCCTCCACTGAGGCACCCTAGTAATGTGAACCTTTCCACAACACCTCCACAGCCCTAGTAAGATCAGAGCTCACAACAGCACACAGATTTCTAATTCTTCCTATGTGTTTTCCATGGCATCCTTGATAGTCAGTGTGACAGCCCATTCCTGTGTCCCTATAGCCTCAAGAACGTAGTCATATGCATACTCCTTAATGGTAACGTTCCTTGCAGTGCTTTAAATTAACAGCAACATCCAGCAGAAGAAAGGAGTACTTGTGGGCAGAAGTCAAAGCACAGACTAATCTGGGAATTTAGTGTAGATGATGGTATTTCTGGGTACTCTTTTAACTTATTAATACAGACATAGCCTCAGATTAACTTTAATCCAAATGAGGCAAAAGGGAAATTTCTGAATATTATTTTAATTGTTGCTTCCAAAGATAATCAAGAGCACACCAGGTCTTATTGCTCTGAAGAAGACCAGCAGTAATACAACTTTGCTTTTCAGACTAATTATACACAACCTCCGACTATGAGCTGTCTAACCCTGAGGACAACACAATTTCTTGCTTTGCATAGAAGCAACAATATTTTGATGAGAAAATTCTGTTCCTGAGATAATATTCACTTTAAAGATCAATGTTTCTTTTAAGGTATAGAGGGAAATCTAAACTACGGGAAAGCAAAAGCTTGGCAGTGGTGTAGATTTGTGCTTCAGTATTTTTTCTTAGGTTTTTTTTTTTAATATATGTAAATTTTTCTTCCCTGTCTAATGAGATTCAAGAGGTACAGTCTTTTCTCTGTGCATTTGTTGAAAATAATCCTAAACTCATTTTCAAGTCAGTTTAGAGGACCCTTTTATGGTTACTCTCTTAATCAAATTCCATCACTTAAGGCACGGAGTCAGCAGCTAACTGTGTAGGACACACAGCTACAAGGGTGACCACTCATCTTTTGGCCTGTGTCAGAGCCCTAGGAAGTTGAGCTGCTTGCTCAAGGTTGAGATAAAGGAGGTTTTCCTTCACTCAGGTCTCTGTCTTAAGGCTATACATCTCCTTTCTGTGTCTCTTCTTTCTCCCAGCTGAAGCCTGAAGCTTTCAAAACATATTTTTTTCTATCCTGCTGAGAGGCTTTGAATGGCTCTGACAGTGTTTATCCATTTATGAACTGACGGAACTATACAGTTATTCTGCCACCTGCGGATATAGTTCAATATGGATTATAAAAAAATCACAGGAAAAAAATGAAATTCTATGTCATTGAACACATGAGGATCCCTATTAGCCAAATGATGTAAATAGTGTAAATTGAATTAAGAGCTTAGGGCAGTCTTTGTTTAACTACCTGACAGACTCGAAAGCATGGCAGAACCTGAAATCCTGACTGCATTCATGATAATTAGGTTGTATACCAATTTGAGGGCCATTTGACATTGATGGCCTATGTCAGGGGGAGTTTGCCATTGCAAGAGGCATGGTTTCTGAATCAAATGTGGGGTGACAAATTCTCAGTCTCATGGTGTGGTAGAGGTGCCTGCAGATATCTCCAATTGCAAAAGTGCAAACATTCCATGGAATTTTGCATGTAAAATGGTCATGGGTACCCTTCTGGATAACTAAGGATCCAGGTGAATCACTGGGGTGGGCCAGAGCCTGGATTGCACAGTAGACTCTGAATTCTGCTGATAGGCCGTGTTGGAAAACAGAGCAGTTTATCTATTTCACTTCTATGCCCCATCACAAATAAAGATTCAATAACTACTTATAGAAGAAATAGAGCTGCCTAATCTATTGCAATTTCTCCCATTCTTGTGTTTCAAAACACGAGAGGGAGTAATAACAAATGAACAAACTACTGAATTTCTTTCTTTTTACTGGGATTGGTTAAGAGGCCTTACCTACTGGCAGCACTGAGTCACAGGTGATCTAGAATTTTAGTGGCCCAATACTCACCGTGGTGCCTGAGCACCTCTAAGACAGATACAGTCAGTTGAAATGCTCTATAAAACGGTCTTGGTTTTAAATGCAAGAAGCAAGAAATTGCCTCCAGGAAGGCCCTTCAAGCTGGAATGCACTTTTTCAGCTGCTGTGATACAACCAGAGTTTAGTGGTATTCAGAGTAACCTGCTCCCACTCTAGCATTCATTTGGAACATAACAGGGTAAAGGAAAGCAATACGGATAATTTGGTTGCATAGGAAAAAATAATCTTTGCTATCAGAAATATTTCTGCATGACAAAATAGCATATATCCATATATATCCATTATATATCCATAAAATAGTCCAGGCATAAAACATAGTACTTTTTAATTGAAATTTTTATATGTGGTCTTTTTCTCTAAAGTAAAATGCTAATATAACTGACTAGGATTTCATTATCTGGCCCCCACAGCATGTTGTTTCTAGTTCTGTAATACAATCAACATTAAATAGTAAACACCTAAATCTACTTAAGAGGAAGAGAAATTACTATAATGGGACAATTTTCAATATTCAAAGGATTTTTTAAAATTTTCTTTCTGTGAGTATGAAATTTTCATTTGTTTTCCTTCCTACCTGCTACCTTCAGCCATTTCTAAAAAAGGAGTCAGGAAGATGACAGAAGTGACACAACTCCCTACAGTATGTGATTTTTTAACCTTAAGTCACCTCAGCTGTGGATGCAACTTTGAAAAAATATTTTGAATGTGACAGCAAAATTATTTTGTGATGTTTATACATTTTTAATGATTCTGCTTCCAGCAGAACTGATATTTCTTACAGCCACAGAACAATGAAACCAGCTCTTAAAAGGATGCAGTTTTGCTTATGTTGTTTTCTCTGTCTAGTTAGCTAAGATAATGTACTGTAGCTTAATGCAACAGAATAATTACAATGATGCTTTAGGAAGATGCAAGAAGCAGAGGTGCTGCTCCTTTTACATGGCTGCTTTTGCTGAGGACGGCATGTGTCCATGCGTGAGGGAGCACAGCGGCATGATGGCAGATGGAAATAGAGTAAGACAGCCAAGCAGAGGACTTGGACAATGTGCCACAGAGCTCAATAAATCTATATGGTCTCTTTATGCTCTGCAAGGTCATAGATGACACTGACACTGGTTTCCTAGCAACCCACTCTACTAACCTACTTTTGTCCCAATCACTGGAGAATGACTTTAATGCTCTGAGCTGTGTTTCAACATGTGGAGGAAAGAATCAAATTGACGCTGGTTAACTGCTGATGTGCAAAATGCCAAAAAGCGTTTTACTGGTCCATCTCCCCTCTACATGGCTTGCACACAGAAAGCTTCTTTAATAAAGAACAACAGCATTAAAGAATTCCTAAGTTTCACAGGAATATTAATTTCATTAAAAAGTGTAGACATATAATGTGAAAAGTCACATGTGTTTACTCTAAGCAGGAGGGTAGTACCAGGTCCCAGTGGAAAAGCAGGAGATGCTTATGATATTAAAACATAAATACATAAAAAAGAAAAAGAAAGTGGAAATTAAAAAATAGGAATTTACAAAGTACTTAAATTATGAATGTGGATTTACTAGGCCATAGATAATGTCGTCAATTAATTAAAAACCCTTTGTGTGCCACAGTAATTATTACAAAAATATTAAATTTTATATACCTACCATATAAAATTTATGTATTACATAGAGAAAACAGAGTTTTTAGGCAACAATAACTCACAGCCATAACCATATTGAATGAACTCTCCTTCTGTAGCTTATAAGTAATATGCATATGGTGAATAGGACACAGCTATATCTTGTCAAAATAATGATGTATTTGTGTTTTCCTCTTCAAAAATTTTACATAGCCCTATTCCAAAACAGATGTCAAATGACACAGCAGAGTAAATCATGCAAAGCAAAAAATTAATTTAATGAATTTAGCCTTTTTCCCTGCTTGAGTAATGCTCCAAATTCTAACTAACCATAATTTAGATTTATATGATCACTTCTTATCGTTTTATCACTCAAATTTCTGATTCCCTACGCCCAATATTCATTCTTTGCTTGTTAATTGCAAATATTTATAAGAATCAGATGAAAAGGTGTTTTCTGTGCTTTGATAATAGGTATTCTTATCCAGCCATAGGATGTAAAATTTGAAAAAGAACCAAACCTCTCTATTGAACATGTAACAAATTAATATTTTCGCAACACATGTAGTGTATAAACCTCAGCTCTGATTTACATTCAATAGGACTTTTATTTCAGAAAGATCTAGCTATGGTGCTGTGGTTTAACCCCAACCATCAACCAAGCCCCACACAGCTGCTCCCTCACTCTCCCACCAGTGGGATTCGGGAGAGAATCAGAATGGTAAAAGCCAAAGTCATGGGCTGAGATAAAGACAATTTAATAGGGAAAGCAAAAGTCACACACACACAAGCAAAGCAAAATAAAGGATTAATTCACTACTCCCAACAGGCAGCCATCTCCAGATGAGCATAACAGGGACTTGGGAAGAAAAACACCATCACTGCAAGGGTCTCCCTGCCCTCCTCCTTTCACCGCCCCACTTTATATACTGAGCATGATATCATATGGTATGGCATATTCGTTTGGTCAGTTTGGGTCACCTCTTCTGGCTGTGTCTCCTCCCAGGCACTCATGCACACCTACCTCACCAGTAAGGCACTACAAGCAGCAGAAAAGGCCTTGGCTCTGTGTAAGCTCTGCTCAGAAATAACAACTATCTCTGCATTATGAGCACTGTGTTCAGCAGAAATCCAAAACACAGCCCCATACTAGCTACTGTGAAGAAAGTTAACACTACGCCAGCTGAAACCAGAACAAATAGGGGGGATATACCCTTGCTGACCTATATGCAATAAAACTTGCAGTTTTTCTGTCTAAAACCCCCCATGCAAACATTTGCCAGTGCCAGAAAAACACATTGGGTTTATCACTGGATCCAAAACTACTGAATATTGTGGTGATCTACTTGAGGGACACTTACTGAGCTGAGACAGAGGCTTTCAATCATACGAACACAGCACTGATCTTGTCTATGACAGGCACTATCATAAATACGAGAGAACAAATTCTTTAGTGCCAAATACAGTAATTGCCTGACCCTTGGCTATCGCTGATCAGCACACACAGAAGACTGGCAGATACATGGGCTGGGAATTAAAAGATTACAGGATCATAAACCACAGACCTAGTGTCCTGCCCCCTGATTGAATTGAATATATCCTGAAGATTCTCCTAAACTGTTTTTGCTGTCAGTGGCACTGTGAAGCCATAAGAAAAGCAAGGATCACCAGCCAGAAGGAAAATCTGCTAACAGGTGTTCTCCACATAGGATTTGGAGAGTAGAGAAACAAGCATATTTCCAGTATGGTAACTCCCTCACAGTGGTATATGGTCCCTTGGGATTACTTTGCCTCAGTTACACAGGATGGTCCTTTGGTGGGGAGAGTCTGAGCCCAAATGAAAATATCTTCTCCCACTTTCACTTTTATCCTGTGTCGTCATCCCCTCCGCTGCTGTCGGCGGTGACGCCAGCCGCCCAGGCTGCACGCCACCCTCGCGCCGGGCGAGGCAAAGGATGGAGAGAGGGACTCGCTCGTGGGGTGTGAAGAGGCTCTTTATTAGAGGCACCCAGACGGGGCACCAGCACGCTTCACGGGGTGAAGAACGAAGTCAGGGACAGAGGGGTCGTACAGCGGCTTAAAAGGGGGATACATCAACCAATAGGAACCGGGGAAGGGGGCAGTGTCGGGATCGCGAGCCAACCAGGCTACAACAGGGATGGGACAATAAGGGGGATAGCCAATCCATGCTGTAGGAGCATGGAGCTTTCCAGAGGCCAGGCGGGGCCGGCCCCATCCGCACGCCCCTGCCTCCGCCCCTTGGGCGGGGTCAGGTTATGACGCTCCGGGGCCTGCCTCCCTGAGGTGGAGCTTAGCTGGACAACTCCGCCTCCTCAGCATCTACGGATGCTGAGCTGGTCCTAATTGCTGCGGAGGTGGGAAAACCACCCTCCGCAATCCTGGAGTGCATTTATACTAGAGTCTGCTGATGTCACTTGAGGTGGTTCTTTCTGTTTTGCCCAGCTGTCATTTAGAACCTCTGAATTATGGCATTATGTAAATTGAAGGGAAGCTTTGGAAGTTTCTAGCCCAGCCTCCTGCTCAGAGCAGGAGAGCTGAAGTGCAGATTTTTCAGAGTCATGTCCAATCAACTTTGTTGTATCCCAAAGGACTAATATTTCATACTCTCTCTGGAAACCTCTTCCACTGTTTGATAATCCTTATGATGACTTTTTTTCCTCTTACAAGTGATGGAATTCTCAC
The DNA here is from genome assembly GCA_036630365.1 of Acanthiza pusilla. NCBI lineage: Eukaryota > Metazoa > Chordata > Aves > Passeriformes > Acanthizidae > Acanthiza > Acanthiza pusilla. The sequence goes on from JAXCHO010000095.1 coordinate 4,700,465, forward strand.
CATATTGCAACTCATTGGAAAAGCCTCAGTTCATGTGGGGGACTGATGAGTCCTACTCCTTCAGGATTTTCTAGGAATGACAGCTACATCCATGCAGGCTATATGTCTGGATGCGCTTGTTTAGTGATAATGGAAAAGTGTTAAATGAAAAGCCGAGCCTAAGCACAGCTAAGCTGTGTTGACTAAAAGGTTTCCCAGTTAATGAAGGGAGATTTGAGAGAATTGTTAAGTCTCTGTATATGATTAAAATCAGACAAACAGAGCCCAAAACAAAACAAGAAACAAACAAAAACAGAAACAAAAATTTTAAAAACACCCCCGTAAATATTCTACAGAAGCGTGCAGAAAATAAGCAAAAAATAAGCCACAGGGGAATGCAGATTGCAGTGCAACCCTGAAAAGAAGCAAAGGAGAGGGAACCTGAACACAGCTGGAGCTTAAACCAGTCTTGATGAAATCTCCTCAAGCTAAATTCTGGAAATAAAATAATTTAGACACTCTTAAGCTAACAAACTATACCAAACAATGCATCCATTGCCATCTTCAGTCTCTTCTACACAATTCTGGTCCCATCTCCTTACGCCTCAAAGGTCTGGACTGAATAACCTTTTTAGAGGCAGTTTGGTGATATCAAAATGCTTTTCATGGCTACGTTATTATCTTGCTTCTCTGTTATTTCAGGTTCTAAAAGCCATTTTTTGGTCCTACATGCATTTAACTTGCTTTCTTTAGATTCATTTTCGAATGATACAATTGTTTGTACTAATAATATCTGTATATCAGCTAACTGCATTACTGAATGCATGCAGGAAAACAGCAGTCTTTTGAAACCCAAAAGAGTGAAAGTAAGGAAGTTTCACTTTCAGCTTAGTTACTCTGCAGATTTATATCATTAAGGTCTAGCTTCACTGTGTAGTAATACAGATCTTGACTCTTTTCAGGCACATCAGCTTCTTTCTAAACTGCTGTGGCTGAGAAGTTGGCACAACTCTTAAGTTTGTAACCATGAGATAATGGAACATATTACAAAATTCCCTGTGAAGAATCTTCTTTGCATAGGATCATCTCATTGTAGACTGAAATGGTATTTTAAACAACTTATAGAAATTGTTGCCTAAACCCCAACCTCATCTGCCAATTTTTCAACACTTCTATTCATTTGCATACACTGGTTAAATACAAATTGATTATGGCATTCTGAGCATAATTTTGATTCCAGTAGAACTGAAGAACATGCGGAGTTCACTCATTAGCTTTCACTAGTGTAATTGCTATCATAATATATGCTTAAAAATATTAATGGTTTCAGTCTGTAGAGTCGACCCTTACATAACTAGTAAGCAATACTAGTAAGCATATAGATAACTAATAAATGATGGAATAATCTTACCAAAAGAAGGTAGTGAAAGAAAACATTGAACAATGCTTCTGTTGTATGTTTACCTCAAGTATGTGTGCATTTCTGTATATACACTTGTATATAATGTGAAAACCAAACAGGTCAGTCACCCACTTTTCTGTGTACGTAGATCAAGTGGCAGAGAGGCATTTTTTCTCAATGAAAACAGGCTAAACTATCTCCATTTACCTCACCTGATATTTGTAATAAGCAAAGAACATGGACTTAAATAGCTATAGGTCAGCTGCATTGTTAATGGGCAGAAGAATTAAATTCCACAAAACAATGTTATGTAAAAGATGAACTGCCATACCTTGCCTTTAGATTCACAAGCAGTAGGTGCTGAAATGAGACAAAGCTGTTGCCATCACTTAAAAGAATTTGATACCTTTCTTGATCCTCAGGGAGGACAACAGGTCTTGCACCAGATTTTACCTCTTCTCAAACTCAGAAGCAAAAGCCAGTTTCTAGTTTTTAAAAGAATTAAGTGGCTGGTGCCAGTGATAACCAATCCATAGAAAAGCCCTGCAAATTGTTTATTATGCCTTCAGCAGATGTGAAAGGAATTCTCCTCAGAAGCATTGAGTATGGTTCCTCTGTGTAGTCTTGGTAACAGCTTAAACTTCTTTCTCCCACCTGATTTTACTTTCCTTTTCTCTTTTTATCACCTGAGTTCTGATACTGTAGGCATCACTGCCCAGATATCAGTTTATCTGTGTTAGGAGGGGTAATGCAGATAAAATAAGAATCAAAACATGTCTGCAACTGTTTTTAGAATCCAACATTTTCCTACAGAGCTGAATGTATCAAAAATGTTTTGTAAATATTATCTAAAATTAAAACCAGTCTTCAACTGGGTTTACACCCTCTTGCTTCATGGGTTTTTTTTTTAAAGTTAGAGAGACAATTTCTCTGGGAAGAACATCTATGAAGAAAAACTAATTTTAAACAAATATTAGAGGTATTTTCTTAGACTAATTTGTTGCAGTTTTTCAATCACTGTGCCTACATCAAATAATGAGTTTAAAAATTCTTAACCTGTCTGAACAAATACATCATGTTATCAACGATGGAGAATTACATATAACAATGTTGTTTTTCTAATACAGAACTTAAATGTAGAATATTTTTTAATGTATTTGCCAAACAAGATGGTAAATAGTAAGTAATTCAACCTTTCCACACTGTCAATAGTCCCTGTAATATAATTCAACCGTAAATCAATCCAGGGTATGTTTTAGTTCAACTCTATGAGAACTTTCAATCAAACCAATTGTTCTTCTCCACCAGTGAGCCAAAACCAGAAATCCATCCTTCCAATCAGCAATGCTGGACTTCATCTGAGAGTCTCACAGAATTACCCATGATACCGTAGTCGTACCTTACTAAAACATTATATTTAAAAATATAGTGAAATTAACACCTTTACCTATAACTTCATCCAGCCGCAGAGTATGGATCAAAATTCCTTTTGACTGATTATCCCTTGTATATCTGACCAAGGCCAACCCACACCTGTGAACATACACACAGCTACCTACAAATATATGTGACTAAATAAACACACACATTTTCCACAATATATGGAAAGAATGTTTATGCACACAATTATCCATGCATGTCAGTAAGAATCTTTACCCAGAAAGAAATCCACACACATAGAAAAAGTGCTTCTGTACATCCTGCATCAGCGGATATTTATTAACATTTTCCCCATTTCATATGGTTAGTCCATTAAGAAATCATGTGGTACAATTACTTTTTACAGGCATATTGTAATAATATCTGACTGTGAGTAGAATGGCATTCAGTTAATATGCATGTACTTAGAACAATACAAACACTTGAAATACAGTAAGCACCAAAATTGGTGGAGAGGAGCAGGGGTGTAGCTTATCTGTGTAAGAAAGGCGCAATGAAAGGGACAATACACGGCGTGTGCATGTATGTGTGCAGCAAGTTTAGCTTCATTTTTATATATAATGACATATCAGCTTTGGGGGGTGATAATTATTTTTCTAATCTTCACAGGAGTCCAATAGAAATGAAGGTCTACATACCTAAGCACAAAACCTGGATTTTGCTCATCTGTTAAAGCACTGTTGTCATGTTTCAGGACTGGCAATCCCCAATAGAGTGATCCCATTGAAACACTCCAAACCATGTGCTGCTCGCTCACTCTTCCACCACCTCCCCAGTGCAGTGTGCTGGAAAGGAGAACAAATGTTGTGAGATAAGAAAAATTTACTGGAAACAGTTGATAACAAAGAGTATCAGCAGCAATAGTAAGGACAGAAGATACAGGAAAGGGGCAGAGGATTTGCATGCAACTGCTTCTCTCATGGAGCTTGATATTATGTGAATTGCTGTCTCAGTTTCACAACCAAAAAAGACCCACTTTCCCCACCCCCAGCAATGATGTGAGGTGGTTCAGAGTAACTGCCCCTCCTGGCTACTGCAAAGATTGACCCTGTCCTCACTGGAACAGGGAAAAATATCTGCAGTTAGAAAGCATGGGGAGAAGACAGCAAATACAGATCAGAGCCTCATTTTCCTGCCCACTATGCCAAAAATTGGAAATTATTGGCTCTAAATACTGAGAAAATGGAGATTCTCTTGATGCTATGAGAACTAATGAATGGTATATAAATATGATTTTTTTATTCTTTTTATTTGCAAGCAAACCTGTTAACTTAGATATGTAAAATTATGTCTTGAACTGAGTTTTTACTCAATTGAACTACATCCATATAAATTGGAATTAAAGCTGAATTGTGTATGTATATTTTGCTACTTTGAGTTGGTTTAACAGATGATTTAAAATCATATTCTTAGTTAAGACATCAATAAACCCTGAGTTCATTATGTATTGACTGTGCTTTCCATGTATTTACTGATATTGTTCCTTGCTTTCAGTGTATTGCTAAATCTTCACAAATACCTAATTTCTGACTAAGCAATAAATAAACAGTAAACCTAGAAGAATAATGAATGAAAGAAATGTAACTTTAGGATGGCTCATTGTCATTGTCAATGTTACACATAGATATCCATCTTAAATATTCAGAGAATTTTCAAAAGCACCCCACATATCATCTTCCATTTCTGACCTGCCTGCAGCTGGTATTTTGGCTCCTCACTATACCCTTGGATTTCTACTGAGTTATGTTGGACTCGCATTTCACTTCCAGGCACTCCTATTTAGAAGGAAGTAACTTTTGGAGTTGTCTTCTCCATAGACAATCAGTAGTGGATGGTTGCTCCATGGCTTTTCTCATTGTAATAATTACTTTACAGTAGACCGCAAAATATTTGAAATTAGACCAAAAGATGTTTTTACAATGAAAACCACTGGAAATTTTTGCCTGTAAAAATTTGTTTCTTAATTGAGACCTTTTCAATTGTCCCATCAACCATGTGTCATTCTCCTCAAGGAGCCATGAAGCAGTGTGTACGGAAGGGTTAATTCAGTCAAAGTGAGTAGCCCAACAATTATCCACCATGTTGGGCTATGAACTCAAATGTACCTCTTTGGAGTTCACCTAGATTTTTCTGACAGATCACACTTTACAGACATATGTTATGTGAATAGCTAATTTTTAGTTTGAGAGAATTAAATGCCGAACTATAGTTAAAGTTGTAGTAATATATCTGCTGAACTCAAGAGGACATAGCTAACGGTACCCTGTTAACACAAATATCTGGCAATTTATACACTAATTATTTCTTGAAGCAAAAGTCTTTGCTGAATACCATTCTAGGTAATACCTAAATCAGAGCCTTTTTATGATATCAATCATGCTGTACTTACAATACACAGGAATGAAAATACACAATTTAACAATACACACAGTACAAAATGTCACATCTTAATGTGATTCGGAACAGAAACTCAAAATGCCCTTGACAATTCGAAGCATAAAAATCCCTGGTATTTTAGTGCCAAGTCAGACACAATTTTGGCTGTGGATTCTATTTTCAATGATTCACAAATCTTGGTCTGGTCATACCCTTCAAAGCAGTCATGAATTAGATTACAAACTACATTACATATGAGATCAATGCATAGAAACTGCCTTTTACATGCAGACAATCAAAATGGTAAAGTAGGTTGCTAGAAGTTTTTAAATACCATGTTCGCTAGATTGTTTTTTACACTGTTTGCAAATTCAAATCAGTGCTGCTATTACGACTCACATCAAACTAGGAAAGAAAGTCTAAAATAATTAAGATATTTGGCATTCTAAATGTATCCCTTTTTCACTCAGAAATTTGGCTTGATTTTACATTAAGTCAAAAACACCGCAAAATTAGACAAAAGCTTTTGTTTATCACAATGTTACTGTTTCAGGTGTGTGATTCCTGAGATGAGCAAGAGGAGGGAATGAACTTCAATTGGTATATTACTTTGTTCTGACTTTTCTGATTCAAAACAGAAAATCAAATACCTGTGTAATTACTTCAGGCTGATATTTTCCTTTACGTTTATACATTTTTTGTATATGAACAGAAAAGGTTTGGTTTCTAAGGTGGTATTTAAATCTTTAAAGAATTAATTGACATTGGTGATTTTAGAGAATACTTCAGTAATGATACATACAGAGCACACAAGAAGAATCATCAAGTTTGAAAACAGTTTAACTTCTTTTACCTTTCTGGATCTTAGAGAAATTGCCTTTTGTTAATATTTCTTATCACCACATGTTTCTAAGTTGTCTCAAAGGGTACAAAAGAAAACCTAAGTTATCAAAGAGGCAGAAGATAACCTAAATGAGAATTGAAAATAAAAATAGAGGCTAATAACAAATATCTATTTTGTATTATATAGGGATAAAAATTAATTTGCTATTGAGTCTTTTCTTCATGTAACTGATTTTACAGTAATTAGTGCCCATGAAAATAACTGAAGTGTCCATTCCAGAGTGCTTTTCCAAGTTTAAAATTCTTAGGAGTTTTTCTTGATTAGGTAGAGGTTTGAATTTTATCAAAATATTCTTGAGGTGAAATAAAAATATTCAGAAAGAGTTTAATTAAGTTGGATTAAAAACAGATTTAAAGCCACCTCAAATCAGACATAAAACCCTTAAAAAAAGTTAAAGCCACCACACAACAGACCAAGTGGTTCCTGAACAGGTTAATGTTACCATTTGGGCATAAATGTGTTGCCAGAAATCTCACACCTCAAGAGCTTCATAACATATTCTCCCTGCTTACAGAAGCAATTTGTGTTTATGCACAGGGTTCTGCATTTTAAATGTAAGTACTGTAGTCATTCTGCGTAACAGAGCAATTGTTCTCTAGCTGCCAAAGAGTTGCATCTAAAGTCTAATCAATGGAAGCCTTCACCTGCACTTCCAGCATATTACAGATCAATCTTCAGCTGAAGGCAAAAATAAAAATTTTCTGCTTCTGGATGAGCAATGAGATTTAAGGAAAGTTTGGTCAGTGTTTTTTTGTCCAAAATCTTCCAAAAACCCAAGCCGGTAAGTTGAATAAAAAATAAAGTTAAAAAATAATCTTCGTAAACCTTTGGAAAGTCTTTAAGATTAAAAAAATAACTTTTTTTGGTACATTATTGGACACTGAAGTATACTCAATAAATGACTTTTCTGTGTAGTTCTATTTCTTTCTGTCATGTCTTAAATGTTTTCATTGTGTTTTCTTTCATCAGATTCATCCTTTGTTAGTCATGTCTAAATGTATATGCTCACAGACCATGTGAAATATTTGAACCGGCTGAGCACGGAGGTAGACTTCAGCTCAAGTGCAGCTTCACAGTGATAAGGACAGCAGAACAGAACTGCATTTTCCTCTCATAAGGACAATAGAACAGAACAGCACAGCAACCTTGGAGAAATAGATAAAGGATGTAGGCAAAGATCTCTTAGGCAAAGATGAGTCATGAAAAAGGCAAGCAGGATGCCAGCTCAGATCTGCAAGGCTGACAAAGCAGAAGGTATCCAAAATAATGATACTGCACATACTCAAAAGTGGGGGTCAAGGAAAGCCACCTTAAAAGGACATCAGACCTTGAAGACAAATCCCAAAGAACCACATAAGGACTTCTAATAAAGGTACAGCTACATAAAGTAATACATATACACCAAGTACGCAGGGATAGCTAATGAATATGCAATATATGTGTATGATAAAAACTGTTTATCCAATGCCTGTGGCATTCAATTAGAGGAAGGATCCTCCAAGTGACCAGTGTGCTGCAACAAAGAATGCCTGATTTCTAGTACTCAAAACGGCATTAGAAACCTCCTCTCTGACTGAATTCAGTATCAATTTCAAGCCTTTTGGTTTAATCAAGATACATATTAGTTTGTTAGATTACATATTGGTTGTGTGTACAACTGAGGAGCGCAGAGTACAATCCAATATAAAGTTTTTGAGATGTCATTTGCAAAGTGAGGATCAAGAGGACTGCTTCTAAAAGTGTGAATAGCAGCTAGCATAATGAATGATTCTGAATCACTAATATAATCCATATCATATTTCTGTAAATGTGGCTGTCTGACCATGGCACTATGTGGATGTCTGGATGCTTCAGGACAAAAATACCCAGAAAGGGTTAAAAATTATTAAATTACAAACCAAAAATTCTTCTTTGTCTCTGGTCTGTAAGTACTATAAATCAGGAGCACCAAATTTTGGTCAAGAGACTGATAGCTCAGCGCTCACAGTGCCCACTTCAGTCACAGGTCCTATGTTAAAGTAGCAAGGACAACTTCAAGACTTGTGGATAGTCAAAACACAGGTCTGTGCACTTTACAGACAAACCCTCATGGAATGTTTACTGGGAAGTTGTATTTGTTCCTTCAAAGAGCTAATTCAGCCTATGGCAAATTGCTTTATGTCTAGAGCCTTCTGACTTCAGAGATCATCTGTTATATATGTATAGTAATTTATTGTATTGGGAATCTAATTGTATTCATGCATAGCTGTTTTTTAATCCACCTTGAAGACACCCAGACATCAGCCCTCAACCTAAATTAAGTTACTCCGATGTGAAACTTGGGGTATGAAGCCTCAGACTCATGCTACAGATGTCAGCAGGCTAAGCCAGGGGGCTTGGGCCTTCCTGTTAAGTAGGAAACAAGTCCAAGTGAAGGAGTCAAACACCACTAAGCAATGAGATAGAAGCAAAACATTATGATAATGGAATTTCATGGGGACCAGCATGGCCAAAAAATGTTATCTATTTGTAGTTACCACATAAGCTCACAGTTAACTTCCAAAGGACCGAAATCTTGATACCATCCTCACGATGTTTTCTAGAACTTATTTACCAGTTAATTTAAACCTGTCATCAATTACTTTGGAAAGATTTATAATAACCAATTGATTAAGCTATCCAAGTGTGATCTTGGCTTTTTAGCTGATGTAGTTTCATCTCAGAATCACTGAAAAAGGGAGGAAAAAGAGCAACAATTATCCAGTATCTGAAGCCAGGGTAACATATGTGAATGGCCATTTCTTTGTATGGACAGATGTATTGACAAACTTTTTCAGCCTAACCTTGTAGTGTTCTTTGCAAATACCTCTGTGCATTGAGACCTCTGAATACCTACCTGAATCTCTTTATAGCAGTGCAGTTCATTCAGAAAACAACAAATTTAGGAGCCTGAGGAAAGAAAGGTACATTTCAGAGCTTAATTGTTTTATGTTTCCAAGCTACCTGCAGAAAGTGCTTGGTCTGTTAGCTCTTACCATTTATCATGTCTCCTTTCTTCTTTCCCCCCTGAAATTTGTTCTACAATAAATTATTGCTAAATTCACATACCTCAATGACTGTTTGAAGTGTTGGTAAGTAAAGAAATATTTTCTAACTAATTCATCAGGCACATTCTGTTTCTCAAAGAAGAAAGAAGATAGACCCTAGAACTAAATAATCTTTTATTAATATTGAAATAATTCAAAATAAAGCACATTCAGCTTGAGATTTATAATGAGGCAAAGTTCATTAGCTCATTAGCAGGCCAAATAAGTTTTCAAAGGGTTCAGGAATCTGTAAAAAACAGAATCTATAGCATCAAATTTACCTTGTTGATCGTAGCATCACAGGTAACATTGACTTAATTAGGGTCTACTATCAAGCATTCAGGTGCTGAGTTTAGTAGCTGTACAGAATAAGCCTAGATTTATTTTAATTTCATTTAAACAAATACAAATTGCTGGGAAATAATAACATTCCAATTAGTTTTAAAAGTACCTTTGCCCTGGAAGTGTATGTTCACTATAAAATACATATTTGGTTTTTTTTTTAAAGACAGTAACAAAAGAGACATATGATGTATTCAGAATTGTATCATTTTTAAGACCTAAACTACTCCAATATAAGTATTGGATGTGAAATATTTTATCATTTCTACAGCTATGGGAAGTATATTTCTGGAAAAATTGCATAAGGCAGTCAATCCGTATAGCCCTGGAATCTGCTCTGGAAAATGTCTAATTAAAAGTTGGTTTAATGCACATATGAAGGCAAAAGAACACTCTCCATTCAGTCATCTACTGCCTGTTCAATCCAGATGAGGTCTTCCTTTAACAAAGGTACCTTAAGTCTTCAGTCAGGGAACATTTTCTCTTTTACATTTTTTTCTAAAGGATAAAAAAAGGGACCCTGGGAATTAACGACATGTCAGCCCAACCTCTGTGCCTGGGAAAATCATGGAAAAGATCCTCCCAGAAGCTCTGCTAAGGCACATGGAGGTGATTCAGGTGATTCAGGTGATTCAGGAGAGCCACCTCAGTTTTACCAAGGGAAAATCCTGTCTGATCAATCCAGTGGCCTTCTCTGGCATGGTGAATATATCAGTAGACAAGGGAAAGCCTACAAATGTGAATTATCTGGACTTCTGTAAAGCCTTTGACATGGTTCCCCAAAATATCCTTCTCTAAACTGGTGACATATGATGGGAGGCCTTTTTGGTCAATAAGGAGGTGATTGGACAGGTGCCTCCAGACGGTAGTGGACAACGATGTCATGATAGACATCAGTGACAAGTGGTGTCCCTCAGGAATCCACACTGATACCAGTGCTATTCAAAAACTTCATAATGACATGAAGTCAGTGGGATTGAGTGCATGCTTAGCAAGTCTGCAGATGACACCAAGCTGAACAGTGCTGTGGACACTCCTGAAGGACAGGATGCCATCCAGAGGAAAAGGCACAAGCTCAAGAAGTGGGCACGTGGCAGCCTCAGCGGGTTCAACCAGACCAGTTGCAAGGTGCTGCACCTGGATAAGGGCAACCCTAGCACCAACTCAGGCTGGGGAATGAACAGAGTGAGAGCAGCCCTTTGGAGAAGGACTTTGGGATTGCTGGACAAGAGCCAGAAATGTGTGTTTGCAGCCCAGATAAACAATCATGTCCTGGGTTGCGCCCAGAGCAGCATGGCCAGCAGGGCTGGGGAGGGGATTCTGCCCCTCTGCTCCGCTCTGATGAAACCCCACCTGGAGTGCTGTGTCCAACTCTGGGATCACCAGCGCAAGAAGGACATCAACCTGTTGGAATGAGTCCAGGGGAGGTCACAAAGACAATCAGAGGGTGGGTGCACCTTTCCTAGAAGGACAGGCTAAGAGAATTGGGACTGTGAAGCCTGGAGAAGAGAAGGCGTTGGGGTTACCTTACTATGGTCTTTTTAGTACCTGAAGGGAGCTAAAAAAAGGCTGGACAAGGATTTTTTACAAGGGCATGTAGTGATAAGGGGCAATGTTTTTTAACTGAAAGACAGAAGGTTTAGATTAGATATTAGGAAGAAATTCTCTGCTGTGAGGCTGGTGAGGCACTGGAACAGCTTGCTCAGAGAAGCTGTGGATGCCCCACCCCTGGTTCAAGGCCAGGCTGGGTGAGGTCCTCAGCAACCTGTTGTAGTGAAAGGTGTTCCTGCCCACAGCAGAGGGATTGGGATCAGATAAATTTTGAGGCATCTTCCAACCATAACTGTTCCATGATTCTTCACAGGCTTCAGTGGAATCTCTGCTTCTCCAGGAACACCTCTGGAAACACTTTCTCTCTTCCTCCTCTTCTGTCTTCGTATCTCTAGACCTGTTTCTTTCACTATTTCTCTCATGACTTCCACGCAGCACTTTTTATCCTTTCTTTAATATAGGACAGATAACATTACTTTGGCTGAGGGGCTCAGGTGTATCCTATGGTGTGTCCACAGGAGCTGATTGGAACCCCTGTGCCTGGTACAGGGAAGATCCTGGCCTGTCCCAATGGAGGCCACTTCTGTAGCACAGCTCCTACCTCTCAAATGCCTGGGCACATATGTGTAATACAGATAGCTTCATGTGATACAACTGAAAAAACATATTTCTAAGCATACTGGAAAGCAAATAAACTATAGCTAACCAATGGAATGTTTTTTACTTTATGGCATTACAAGTGATTTATTGGCTGATTTAGACTATGAAAGCATAATTTACTGCTTATCTGAGAGCATTCAGCTTCACTACATACTACCCCAAATATTTAACCATGTTTTTTAAAGCTAACAGTTATGGTTTCATTGCTTTGTTAGCCTGAAAATAAGTGTGCTGAATATTTGCCATTTCTGGGAGAGTTTATTGTAGGACCAGTTACACTAGTTATTAAATTGTGAATATGTAGCAATTACGATTGTGTCTCATATCAGCAAGGTAGCATTTTGTGCAAACAACTTTCAGCAGTGGAGTTTTGTTGTTAATAGTCCTTTCTCAACAGGCCAAGTGACACACTGACCATGGTCAGCTTGAGCTACATAGTTTCTGTAGCACTTAAGTCTCACCTTAACCAACGATGATTGCAAATGATTCTGAATGTCCAACAACAGAAGATCCTTCAGGCAATGAATTTTGATTGTTCTGCTCATAAGAGATTTTAAACTATATGAAAAGAGGAACTTTAAATGTCCCCTGATCCTATTAGAGGGTCATTATTCCAGGTCATGAATGCATTGCACTCTTAATGTACTATAATAAATGCTGACGACTATAAAGTACCAATTATGGAGAGAGGAAAACAACCACTTAGGTTATATACTAAATTATTAATTTACAAAATAGTACAGGAAAAGTTGGGTATCTTTTTGTTCATGTCTTGTATACAAGTTTAGATCTTCACTTCTAAGAAGGAACCCTCTGTAGAGTGTTGAGTATTATTTTTTCTTGCATATCTTTCAGCAAAGGAGATGTCATAGCAACAGCAGGTCAAAGGCTGTTAGCTGTTTTAAGCCAGTATCTGTGCCTTCTTTTCTAATGTCATTACTTCGCAAAAAGAAGCAGTTTCCTTCTTATAATGCTAATTTCCCAGTCTGATTAACGTTTTTAAAAGACTGACTATACCCTACAGTATGGTGGAAGTCTTCGTACTTTTCATCACAGCTACACACTTTAAATGTAGAATTTTTAAAACAAGACAGCTATTCATTCTAGTGTTTTGGTCTCAAGGACTGACATTTTAACCTATTTTTCTTCTTGGAGCACTATCTAATTTACTGACATTATCCTGAATCATGTTTTGAAAATGTTCCTCATTTCTTATTAGCTGTTGAGGGTAAAACTGGATGTATTAGAAACAGAACTTTTTCTGGGTTTTTCCACTAACAAGCCAAAGCAGGAAAATACTCAAAACAGAATTAGGAGGTGAAATGCAAGGGGGTATTCTGATTGCAGAACAGCCATGTCTTTCCTTCTGGTTACACTGACAGCCAATATCCATGTAAATTAAATATAGCCCTCAAGTTCTCCATTATTTAACTGGATGAGGTCAGAAAACAGCCCATTTTGTTCATAGGCATTACAGCAGACTGCAGGTATGGCTCCAGTGATGCTTGTGCTTTCAGTGGATATTTGGCTTAAAAGTTATTAAGAAACAGTAGACATATTACTTACTGAATATTTCATTTTTTTCTTGTTTTGATTTTTTTATCCCCCAACTCAGTACAAAAACCCTCTTGTCTCTGAGGCTCCAAGCTGAGTTTTGTAAAGAAATTAAATTTGTCTCCTGTTTTATCTTGCTACATCAGACTGGGGTGTAACTTCGTCTCTATCATCTAGTTCATCATGAAAGGGCCTCCGATTAGAATTTCACCGACCATCTACGTTTGTTTAAAGTCTTTTCTTGAGTCAGCTTGATAAGCATGTTTGTGAAGTGTTAATTCGGAGGATAAAAAGTATCACTATCATTGTTATCTTACACAAAAACATCCAGAAAATTTGCTCTCAAGGATCAAGTCTAATACATGAGGCTGTAAATGTATAATAAGCATACTTTTAGAGCTCATAGAAAATGAAACAAATTTGATAGGTGCAATCAAAAAAATGATGTATGCAAAAAGGAGCAATTACTATCCAAAATGATAATCACCATCTTTGTAAACATAGTTAAATGAGATATGGACAGAAATATCAACAAAATATGATGTGTATGGAGTTAGAAAGAGACAAAACATGGCTGTTGGAAGCATGGTCCTTGAAGATGACAAGGGGTTCACAACATATTCATGAGGATTTGCAGGTTGTTTCCCTAAACTAGATTTAGCTTTGAAGCAAACATTATCTTGATATCTAACAGCATTTTAGACGTTGATGAATATGTGAATTATCTGGATAGGTGAAAAAGAGGCAGAGAAGCGCTCAGATGCAGGGTTGTTACGGTGGCTGTGAGGAGAAATGTGGGGGTAAATAAGGAAAGCACTGCAAACTACCAAAACTTTTAAATTTTCCCAGTGATATTTTTTTCTGATCTTATTTTAAAAGGAAGACATGAATTTTGGAAAGTCTTTCTTTTTCCTTGTCTCTTGTGGCAATACAAGAGAGAAGCAGTGGAAAAATTATTTTCAATTTCGAACTTAAACTCAGCTGTACCCAAGAGGAATCAGGTGAGGTATAAAGGTATAAAGGTAGCATATGCTCTTCTCCCAGGTGCCTCATTCTCTTCTTCTTCCCCACAGATGTTTTATTTTCTTTTCAACTAGCACCTGTGAGAAAATAAACATTAAAAATTGCAACAATTCTCCTTCCTGTGATTCAAGCACTGGGAAGATGTGCACAGTAGCATTCAAAAAATGAAATCATATATGGACCTGTATTGAAATTTAGTTAATACTTTATGTTTACAATGATTAAAGTCTTATTCACCTAGAATAAAAACCAAATAAAACATACAGAAGTGGAAAAATTAGTCACCTAGTGAACAGTTATGTTGTTGTATTGTTGAGTCTGTCATTGAAAACTGGGAACTGAACTCTCCATCCAATTTACTAGGTTAGAAAGCCATCATTACATTTTTAGCAGCGCTGGATATATGAGGAATTCTCCTCAAAGAAAGCATAAGCAACAACTTAACAGACCTGGTTATAGAAATGAAATAAATACATATTCATCACATTTCTATTACATATTCTTTGCATTTCATGAATATGTACACCTATACGCTAATTATTTCCATGAACTTATTTGGATGTGAGTAAGGATCTTTTGAGGGTCTTTGGTGGTCATTTGGGAGCATGCCATTCCTCAATATTCGCTTTTACAGTCCCAGATCTTCCGATGAATCCGCTCTCCTTGGGAGTATCTCAGATATATGCTCAGGTCACGGTGCACTTCTCTTGTCATTCTTTACACTGGCATTCTGTCTCTGTTCCCAAAACCAAGGCATCTGCCAGTACATATTTGTCACTGATATAGGTAAATAAGGACCATTAGCTGACATGAGACTATTAGTCACAGAGGTAGGGAGTTAAAACAAGGCCACATAAACCTCTGGTATTTGTACTAAGCAGTGTATAGTACAACACTAAGCATTAATCACAAACATAGGTATCATATACTATTGTGCTAAAGTTAAAAGAATTTTCTAACATCTTCCCTCAATTATGCATAGATTTCTTCTTAAAGAAATATAACCTGTTGATATCAAGGGGGCTTTTTTGTTTTGTTTTTTAGGAGTTCATTTCTTTGAGCAAATTCAAGCTCTAGTGCTTGGCTTTTGTCCAGGAATAATGATTTTGATACTAAACAAACTTGATCAAGCACACTGGAGAATATTGGCTGCACAATTCCACTAATATCTATATCTTTAAACTAGGGAATGTTATCATTTAAAGACTCATTTTGCCAATCTCTTTCAACTTGCCCTGTTAAACTCTCTCATTTTCATTCAGTAATTTCTGAACAAGAACATATAGTGCAGACACAATACAGTGCACCCAAAATACATCAGTTCAATTGTTTATGTGATAAACTATTGAGTTGTGCTTACACAGAAAGACCAACAGATCCAGAATGCGTGACATTTATTGCAAACTTGCTGGCATCTGTGTCTTCTCAAAGAGTTTGTGAGGGATTGCTGTGATTCACCTCCTGTGAATCTAGCAGTTGAACTAGTGCAACTGAGTGCTTTGGCTAGATGCATGAGAGTAAAAATTATGTCACTTCAATTCTGCATTTACTCTGAGTTTCTCTTTAGTAACGTCGTGCTCCGAAAAACACAGGGCCAAATTTCACATCTACTGCCGAGTGGCCTGTGCTGACAGTAGCTCATCCTATTCCCAGCCAGCAGTGAGACTGAAGTTGCATGCTGCAATCTAACTTTATCTGGTTTCTGCTTCAAAGGATTATTAGTGAGCATATTTAATAGTAATGGTGAAATGTAGCAGAGATCCCTATCACATACACCACATACAGTCACATACAACACACACTTTTTCCTCATCTGGTATCATGGTCAGTTGCAATAAGAGGTAATACACAGACCCATGTAACCTTAATTCTCTTTTTCAGTGTTGCTCTTTTATTGTCAGTTTCTGATTATTATTCCTACAAAGCATGTTAGTTTGGGAGATAGCACAGAAAGCACACATCAGAATGGACAGCTTATGTATGTTCCTCACCTTGACTTCAATTCAAGTACATATGACTCAGGCACGGACATCCAACATGCACAAATGCTCCCTGGCTACCGAACATGAAGGCAATGAAGGCCCCTTGGCCTTCTTTCTTGAAGAAGATGGAGGACCCTGTAAACACAAATGTGTCAATGTAATGCATCGCTCATCCTGTTGTCCTATCTTGATGGTGCCTGCTTTCTCTAGGCTACTGCTGCAGGCTATGTCTTTCAACATTGCAGAAAAAAACCCTTTCTGAAACACAATAAAAGGGATAACGGCACAAAAGAGTCTGTTAATGGCCAAACCTTTCTGTCAGTCCACTTCCCATAGGCTGCTCTGCTGGGTTTGAAATGTAAAGACAGCTAACAGAGATGTGCAAGTCAATGCTGGTGTTACGGTTATTGCTTCCTCAGTACCTCAAGTACTGTCCTGCAGAATGACCGCCTAAAGGTAAGCATAATGGTTACCGACCTGCAAATGCCAATCCCACGATGGGGCAAGCCGTGCTGCTTCTTTTCTCTGATTTCCTTGGCAATGTTAAAGAACACAGCACAGGTAGAAATACAGAGTATTTACCATTCTGACTGTCCCCAGGCACTCTAACTCCTTTTCTGGTCTTATTAATTTATTTACTAGTGGGCTGAATAAAGAATAAGGGCACAAAGCTTGGGGTATCCAGTGCTGTCGACAGTGAAACTGCTGAGAAGGAGGAATACATTTATTTCCAGGGCATCAAAGCTATGGTCCCACTGTTCTTTGTCAGTACCCAACAGTGTTTTATATATGAATAATAAGTGATCTTTCCTTTAAAACCTAACACCTTTGCACAGCCATTTAGGTGTACATGACACAGCTGATCCATCTGTAGTTCAGGGCATTACCACAGGGCATTTGTACTATGAAGAATTAATTTGTAGTGGGATCCATTAGAGTCTAAAGCAATACTTCAAATAAGTTACATTATTATTTTTCCTATGCTTTTATCTTCTCTCCAACCAATCCTCATGCTTCAGGGCATATTCTGATTACCAGCTGGGCAAGGGGAAAAGAAAGATTCCCAGTTGTGTAGATTTATATTATTAGATGAATTGTGAAATTGTGCCGTTTCACTGAAATATCCAGCAGAACTAGGAGGAGGATGCTAGATTAGATGAGCTGCTGATGTGGTTTTGTAAATCCTCTGGAATGATTCTAACACTGAAAATAGTTTGCTCTGGTTATTAAGAACAACTTGTCTGGATCTATTGAATAGGAACAACTGGAAGTTTCCCTCTGGGTTTTGTTGTTCGTTTGCTTTTTTTTTAATTAGGCATTGCTCTGTTGGCTCTCTCCAAGTTATTCAGATGGGGTAGACACTCTGATGATTACCAACACAACTCTTTAGCCTGTGGTCTTTCCCAAACACAGAAAAGCTGGCAGGAGGCAGCAGTGGTGGCTTGAATCTATTCATTGATTTTAAAGGACTTCGGATCTGGCCAGTAGGCATGGATCTGTCAGGATTCTAATTTAACTGACATGTACCATTATAAAAGGCTTTATCACTGGAGGGAAGTGGATGAGACCACAGTTTGGTGCACTGAAGAATAGATAAGATGTGATTTGATATCCTTCCATGCAAGCACTGGTTATAAGGCCTTGCACAAGCTTCAGAGATTCCTTGATCTTCAGTGTAAAGTAGGACGGAATCTTCCCCCTCCTGTTGCTCCTTACCCAGTGTCATGATATAGTGGCAGCATTAATGAGGAAAGCAAAAATATGGTGGCAGGAGTTTTTTTGAGAGAACAGGAAAGAAATAAATGTCTGTCAATTTATTTCCTCTGCCATACCACTTCATATTCTATTAATGGCAAATCCTAACTCTGTTTCATAGGGGTTATGTTTGGAGAATGGTGATCTTGCCTCTACACTGATTTTCAGTCAATGTTTTACTTGGCATTGCCAGTGAGATTGCTCCCCAGTGAGACATGATAGCACTGGTACAGCTCTCAAAAAGCGTTCAAATTGAATATTTGTCGGTAAACCTGCCAACAGTAGATCATTTTTTTGGTCCCTTCAAGTGTAAACAAAATGTAATGTTTTAGCTCTGGAACATATTTTTGTAGTCCGTGTGGGCCTGAGTGACACTCCTGCTGAGTAATGGTTTGGGTTCTTTTTCTGTAAAGTGCATGCTGTTTCTTCAAATACATACTCTTTCCAGCAGGGCAACAATAGAAGCTCTTTAAGCAACTGATCTGCTATCAAAAGTGATGAAGGTCACTTGCTTGGAAGTGCTGAAACCTTGTTAGAGTCAATATGTGCAAATAGCTAAGTGAAATACATTTCCTATGACAGCCTGGCAGAAATGCCCATGCAGAAAGTAATAGATCAACAAATATAGTTGCTTTATGTATTGTTGGATGCCGCCAAAGTTGTGGTGTGGAGGAAGGCTGTAATTTAAGTCCTTATTGCATGACGTACCATCCCAGATGTGAAGCTGTGATGGCTGTGTGCAGAGGGAACAGAAAGACCAAAGCCATTTGGTATTTCTGTAAATCCAAGTGGATTATATGTTAAAACCAAGCTGCTGAGGGGCAAATGCAGGTCTTCATTTCAAAGACATAAAAGACTCTCGTGCTGCTGATTCAAACATTTTATGTTAGGGTTGCCTTATGTCCTTAATGCTTTACCAAGTTTGTAAGGTAAATAGGATGAAGCAGCTGTAGACTTTATACTTATGGATTCCTTGTATCTTCTGCTGACCACTTTCCTTGAAATAAAAAAAGACTGTCTGAAGGGCCAACCAATAAACTTTTCTATCATCTCAAATTCATCCAGCATTCTGTTTAGAGTAGAATGATTTGTTTTGAAAAAGAAGTTTTTTTAGCAAGTTCTACAAGTACCTTTGAGAACAAATACTCAAAGCAATAATAACACTCCTGATAGGACCACTATTTTTTATTTGTTGGTGTTTCAGAGATTCATCTATATGAGTAGCTGACAAATGACCAGAAATTTTGTAGGGACACTATCAAAAATAGACATGAAGTTTCTGAATTTCTGTATATCAGATCACCGGGTTAACTTATACATAATATCGCCAACTTGCATAATATGATACTTGCTATAAAATTTTCCTTTTAAAATTAATTATTATTAAGTGCAACCAAAATGTTTCCAGAAACAAAAAATCAGAGAATGCAAGAAACCTAATTTACTCAGTCTATACATGCTTCTTCCAAATTAATTTTCTAGTTAAATTTTAATATACATTCTTTAAAGATTATTTATAGTTAACTATCCAACATTTCATATTTCTTCATGCTGTGCCTTCACCTTTTCAAAGGACAGGTTAAAGGCACAGTTTTGCATTACATTTTATTGATATTGTTCTGGCCTATTTACAGGCCTCTGCTGAATAATTATTTAGTTTTCCTATGGACACGTATCCCATGAAGTGCGACCACTGACTTTTCTCTCAGATAGTACCAGAGAAGGTACTGATGTCTTAGAACAGACTGTCAATTTTCATGCCTTATTTCAGCACATTTCCAGTAGTGTTGAATACTTAGTAAAAATACTAGTTCTTTCTCAAGCACAAAAAAAATTAAGCATTCAGGTTGATGTAATCTTTGGAAAGCATACTAATGAGGGTAAAATGGAGAAAAATGCTTTGATTAAAACCACTCTTTCTGCTTATTCAGTTTATATAAGAGGGCATCCCGCTTGTCGAACCTGATTTCCTACAGCAGGGTAACCCACCTAGTTAATCTAGCAAAGCCAGCAGGTCTTTGGACTTCAGCAAAGCTTTTGACCCAGTCTCTCTATCCTCTGGACAAATGTCCAGCACAGAGCTAAATAACTGTGTTATGCAACGGGTGAGCAGCTGGCCATGGGTCAGGCACAAAGGGCTGTAGTGAGTGGGGTGATATCAGACTGATGTTCGGTCATGAGTAAGGGTCTGCAGGCCTCCATCCTCAGCCCAGTTATCTTCAAAATCTTCATTGATGACTTGGGCACTGGACTCAAAAGAATACTTATTAAATTTGCCAACAATACAAAATTTGGAGGAGCTGTTGGTCTCCTCAAGGGAGAGGGACCTAGTAAAAAGTCGCCAACAAATAAGAGAGATGTGCAATCCCCAGTGATATGAAGTTTAAAGGGACAAGTGCCAGATTATGCACCTGTGTTAAGATCCAGTTATTGAAGTTATTTGAGAGATCACTGTGCCTGAATTAAGACACAAATGACACCATATGCCGAAGTCAATAGTATGGATTTTATTTAACAGTGAATATGCAAGAGAGAAAGAAAGAGAGATAGAAAGAAATAGAAAAAGAGGTGGAGGAGGGGTAGAGAAAGAGAGTGACAGAGTGACAGATTATGTAGAAAATATCACCATTCTGTGCATCCCAACAGCATCCTTTTGATCCTCCTTCTGGTCCTCTCAGAGGTGGGGCTCCTGCAAAATATAAAGTTCAATGGTTTAATCTACGTTCAGCCAGGTGGGAATGGCCAGGTACCTTCCCTGGAGGAAGCAAGTTTGACACTGTCTCTTCCGACAGACTCTGGATCTGTTGCGTCACTTTGCATCACTTTGCATCATGCACAGTCATCTGGTGCAAGGCCTCAGGAATGAATCTGCAGGGCACTTTGGGGGTCTTTGATGGAGAGCACCTCCTCAGCTGCCTCTCACATGAATGTCCTGTGTGGATATGGCCTTTCTGGGGTGGGTGTTCTTCACAACTGACGCAGTTCCTGTAAGAGAGGATGGGTGTTAATTCCCTCTGGCCAGAAGCTCTCCTCTCCCCTTGCCTGGGGGGGACGTGCGCAAAGCAGGCCTCAGCAAGTGAGCCTGCGGCCTACGGCCTTCCCCCACCTCAGATCCAGCCAGAGCTACTTCTCAGGACAGATGCTGTGTTTGGCTTTCTTGTGGACACATTCTTCTTCCTCAGCCTTGTTCACTTCTCCCCGAACCTGAGATAAGTGGACAATAGTGTCACCTTTATCTTATCTCAAGTTCCCACTAGGAGTCTAAACTCACAGTCCAAAGTTCTGGTCAGGAAGCATGTTGAGGGAGGAGTGAGCTCTGGTGGCTGCAGCTTCCTTAAATAGTGTTGCCATAATGGGTAAAAAGTCCTTCACAATGATGTTTAAACCATTAACCGTAACATTTCAGTCTCTCACATCCTGGGACAGGGCACGTCTGGATGTATGGACAGCCTGGGGAAGGAGAGGCTGGAGAGCAGTGCCATGGAAAGGGATCTGAGGGCCCTGGTCAGTGGAAAGGTGAATAGGAGTCAGCAGTGCCCTGGCAGCCAGGAGGGCCAACCCTGTCCTGGGGAGCATCAGGCACAGCATCGCCAGCCGGGCAAGGGAGGGGATTGTCCTGCTCTGCTCTGGGCTGGGGCGGCCTCAGCTCTAGTGCTGGGAGCAGCTTTGGGCACCACAGTACAAGAAAGACATTGAGCTGTTAGAGAGTGTCCAAAGGAGGCCATGAGGATGGTGAAGAGTCAGGAGGAGAGGCCATGGGAGGAGCAGCTGTGGTCACAGCACCAAGCCTGTCTGAAATCCAGAAGTGTTTGGACAATGCTCTCAGGCACATGATGTGATTCTTGGGGTGTCCAGCACAGGGCCAGGAGTTGGACTCCATAATCCTGATGAGTTCCTTCCAACTCAGCCTATTCTATCAAACTACAATTCTATTATATGGTTTTATTAATCTTCTAGTGTCCATAACAATAGCCAGCCTGAGCTTGTTTTGAACTGTCAATTTATTTAGAATGTAAAAAATTCCAAAAGGAGACAACATAAACAATTAATGTCAGGGGTATTTTCTTAGTTCATAAAATAGTATATTCATCTTTCTTTCTTATACAGTGATGGTACATGAATATTGCAGCAAACAAAAATAAAAATGAAAGTTTAACTTCCTAATATGTTTAGCTTAAAAATCTGAGGGTTTTTACCCATCATCTCTTAAAACTTCCATACCAGCTACTGATGGAAGAGCAAATGACACAGTTTCAATACTGTATAAACTGGAAATGGACACAAACAATATACAAATAGTATCTGTTATAAAAGCTCCATTCTCTTCCTCCTTGTGTCCATAATGTATAAAATTTTCAAGTAGCATTTAATTAAATCTAGAAGTGCTCAAACATAAATGGAAACAGACAGAAATCATCAGATATTTGCCAAGATCCACTACAAAGTGAGGCTGCAAAATTGCTATAATTGAAGCCAAGCAAGGCCAGACTTGACATCCATCTATTAAGATCAATTAGGAATAATTAAATCATGATGCATGGTGGAGTAGATTAACTCTTCCAACCAGGTGATAATAACATCATTTCCCCCTTAACCCAAACAGCCAATATTGTGGATCCGTTTTCCTTAGGAAAATGAATTGATTATATGAACCTAGAATATTCTTTGATGCCCTTGAGTTTATTTTCAGAGAGTACACCCAGTCCTGTTGGTTTGGAAAAATAGAAATTAAAAAATGGCAGGCAGTTGCCTTGTACACAAATCTCCAAGTCTGCCTTTTGGGCATGTTTGGGTTTTTATTTTCAGAAAGCAAGGGTGCACACATTCCTTCTGCTTTCTCTCACAGACAGACCCAGCTGTCTTTTGTTTTCAGGTGTCTTTAAACACACTCAGATGGACACTGTCTCTCCCAAATACAGTTTGTCAGCCATTCCCCACTATGTAACTTTAGACAATAAAATGACTTTCCATCTAAACAGCAGACTACTGAGCAGGCACATTGCAGCTGTCGATGCAGTGCTACGACTGTACAAGGCTGTGCTGACAGCACGGTCATGTTCGCTAGCAAACCCTGGCTGGGTGTCTGAAATCATTGCTTCCACTACTGGGGCTGTCTCTTGCAAAACTTATTGGTTTTGGTTGCATTTAAAAAGGAGATCTACCTTCCTCCCACTTGGAGGGAACAGGGAGTGTTCATATGGGTTTTAAAATGTTCATCTTCTCTTTACAATGAACAAAACCTTAGTAATTGCAGATATAATGCCTAGCATAATAAGAGTGAATAGAGAACTGCATTGATAAACAACAATATTGATCCTTAGCCTTGGTGGCTGGGGAGTAGTCTGAGACTCAGCAGTTACAGCTTCTGTTTCAGTCTCCAGAACAGACTCCTGCAAAATGATAGCAAATTACTTTAATCTTTCTGAACTTTGGGTGTCCATAGAGCAAACAAATAGAACAATATCACACCTTTTGCAGAGGCTGAATCTATGACTATTCTTAATTGGTGTTTGGTATGAATCTGATTCAAGACTTAAGGAAATCAATCAAAATATTTCTATTTACTTTCCCGACAAATTAATCACATTTCTATGCACCAAGTAATATGGGGTTTTTTTTCTTTTTTCTGTGAGGGGGAGTAAATGCTGTGATTCCTGCACAAATGACCTGAGGTGATAGATGCTCTACAGATCCAGTGAGAGGGGGCAGGGCAGGGTTTGGAAGGGTTGAGGAAGAAGAGGAAATGCAAGCTAAGATATTGATTGTGAAAATCACCTCTTATAATTAGATATTTTCCAAATCATATGACAATGAATCAAAAGGGAAATGGAACTGATTAGGAAAATCTAATGGGCAGGTTTTCTACTAAGAAGTCTGGACTGGTAGATAGATAAGCTTTGGGCAAAAAGCATCCTTTCTCATTGCACTCATTTCTGCCTCCAACAGGGCTCTGTTCTGCACAATTTGAACGATATGCTAACTTTTCTGCACAAAAAATGTACAAAGGGATCCTCAGATGATACATACCTGGGTCTTGTGAATGCTACCCAAATTACAAAGAGAATGCCCAATAAAAGCATTAATCTCTATTATCTGCATTATTATGTAAAGTTCATTATAAAAGTAATCCTGTATTTTTTATTCAATGTAACATTTAAGGATACTTATCTAAATGGTTTTTTGGGTTTTTTTCCAGTATACGTAGTCTATCGAAATCAGGTGAAATTTGTGGAATCACCTCTGCATATGAACATTTCTATTGAACAGGATTCAATGTGCTGAAATTACTCTCATGCACAATTGTTTTCTGAATCAGAGAAGTGTTTGTAAAATAATGTCTCATACACAAAACATAGACTAATCAATTTTGAACAGTTCCTGACCATCAGCCTTTGTCAAAAGCCTGGGAGTGTTCCTTTGTGCCTTAAAAAGCATACAAAATGTGCTCTGAGTTTGAAGTTAATAAGCTCTTATCATTCTATAAAACAGAAACAAATGAAGAGAGAGAAGAAAAATCACACAGGGAAGTGAAACTTCGTAGCTAAAATACACACTGTGCTAGCACCTTGCTGAAATTGAAGTGCTTTAGATTGTGTTGGAGACACTAGATAAAAAATTTCATGCAGAAAGTCTGTGGATATCAAACATACCAGTAATTAAGACTTTTTTTTCTTTCTGATTAATAACTATTACCTAAATTCCAGAGGTAAGGAAGATGAAGCAAAGTTGCATTAATTTCTTCAGAACTGTAAAATATGTTGGAAGGTGAGCAGCATTCTGCCTGTCAGTGCTACTAGATAGAGGCTGGTATTGAGAAATGGCAGCACTGCAGAAAAAAAATTGTTTCAATTTTTTTTTTTTTCAGCTTACAGGGAATGGCTAGAGTTTATGTAATACGCTGTGTACATTCTCCATTGATGTAAATTTGAGAAAGCATGTCTGTTTTAGACTGGCATGGAATATCTGTATTTGAACCGAATGGTAGGAGGGCAAATGGTATTTGTTCCCTGATAGTTAGCTTCTCATAAACAGTGAACCTTTATCCAAGTTACAGATCTATTTTATTTAAGAAAAAAAAATCTGGAAAATCTTTGTAGCTAAAACACATTGTGCTAGGACCTTGTGGAAATTGAAGTGCTTTAGATTGTGTTGGAGGCACGAGATAAGTAAACTTCCATTTTATCATATGGAGAAGTGAAAGACTGCAAGCAACTTTTTAAAAAGTGTGACTTTTTTTCTGTCTCAGATATTAATTTCAGTAAGAATATGGCAAAGAATAATTCTTTGGCCATCCTGTTAGTTAGATAGAAAGCAAAAGTAAACAGACCACAATTATTTCTGCTGGAGAGAGCTTGTCATCTGCTGGAGACAAGCAGAAAGAAATAGTCTCATGCAACAGATGAATATTGCATTCAGATATCCTGAAGATAGGGGTTCTTATTCAAATAGGATTTTAAAATAGTAGCAAAAGAAGTAATAAACAGAAGTTGTTTCTGAAAGTCATAAACACTTTGCTCTCTTAACCTTACTGGGTTTAAAATTGCTCCAGTGCTCAAGAATACGGATTTTGATTTCTATAAAGATTCTTGGCAGATTGAGTCCTTTTAGAACATCGTTAGCTCATCTACCACTCTTGTTTTTCAAGTCGAGAAATAGACTGAAGGAGAAATCTGCATGCATGCACTGTTCTTTAACTGTGCATCCCCTTCAGAGGAAGGGAAAACCTAGTGATCGTACTCCAAGGAAGGAAAGCTTAATCTATGGCTCATTTTGACTATACTGTCATGATCAATAATAGCTGTGCCTGTCTGCAAAATGTGCACAAATAAATATAGTGTAACCATTGTTAAATAAAAGACTGCTGCATTAAGTAATATGACCTTGCTACCTTTTAGTTGCAGTGTTGGAGTACAAACTTATTTTAATTAGCAGTCAGCAACCAGACTGTAACTTCACTGAAGGAGCATTGAAGAATCACTGCCTATTAACAACCCAGCGGTAAGTAAGCCAGTACAAATACTTATAACCAAATAGTGTACATTTCAGGAGTGGAGAGGATTAGCTATTGGGCACACAACACAGTGGAGGAAATTGCTTTATTCCCAGTACTGCTGGGTACCAGGAGGCAATCACTATGCCTCTAGCCCATTAACAGCATTCGGAGTGTTGCTTCCCATAGAAGGGGTTATTGGCTAACCACTGGGTGACCAATTAAAAGCTATGAATAAGTCCCAAACCAAACAGCATGGGGCCTGTTTGTGGCACAGTGGTATCATTACTAAAGTGAAAAACTTGATGAGAAAGGAGCATATTTAATTATAGAACTATACAAATGGCTAATTAGGACTATAAAGTGAAATGAATGACTTTCCAGTGGATTTTTGAACGTTACTGATAACTGCTCAGCTTCTTTGGAGACCATGAAAGTGATCTACAG
Source organism: Acanthiza pusilla (assembly GCA_036630365.1). NCBI lineage: Eukaryota > Metazoa > Chordata > Aves > Passeriformes > Acanthizidae > Acanthiza > Acanthiza pusilla. The sequence goes on from JAXCHO010000095.1 coordinate 4,726,935, forward strand.
TGCTACCCTGCACGTTATAGTAATGAATGGATCTTCATTACTGGGGACATGTTTGACCTGGTTGCTCAGGTAGCATGGGCAGTCCTCGATTCCACTCCCTGCAAGGGTTCTGGTGCAGTCCCTGGTCTGCTGTGGGCTTCGCTTGCTTTCACCCCCTTCTCACAGGTTTAGAGGCAAAAGCATTACCTGCAATCAAAAGCCCCCTCTTACTTTGAAATCAAGCATCTCACTAATTTTGCAGAAGCTTAGACCCATGCTTGGATTTGGCCTTTAAAATCACTAATGGGTTTGAAAAAAATCTTTCCCCTTCATATCCCTCCCCAGGATCTTACAAACTCCTGCACCTGTACCAGTTATTTTAATCTTTACTGCACATAGTAGAGATTCCTTTAAATTACTTAGTCTAGCTTCCAAAAGGGACCCCAGAGCCCAATGATTTCTTAATGAGTAGTGAACTTTTCATTTCTTCGCTACATGTATCCTCAAAATGAGGAGAGGAATGTTTCTACTTCACAAAAATAAAGAGACCTGATTTTTTAACTGAGCTTTTTTCCAGCTGTGTAAGCACTCTGAGGCCTAGAGAGGATGCTTATCCAGGCAAACAACCCATGCAATTATTTATTGACTCGATTAGTGGCAACAGGAAAAGGAGAGGCTGAATTTTGGTTAGTTTACTGTGCATATTCTACAGCTGCATAAACATTATGTGTTACGATACATCCATACCACACAAAGTAGAAAAGACAGAGCAAAGCCCAGCCGTTGGACTCCCTTAATGCTTACAAAACCTCTTGCAAATAGTAAGTTTTATAGGTACAAAAGTTGTGCTGAAATTGTTTAGACAGTGTCTGTAGATTCATTGATGATGAGGGTCTTGCACATTCAACATACACAAAAACTGTGGAAGGCCTGGGAGAAGTTTCTGTGCATCCATCCCTAGCCAGAAACTGAACTTGTCACATCTCAATTTTACTTTTGGTGAGCTTCGTCTGCATTTCTCAGTCTGCAAAAGAAAATTGTCTTTCCTCCCTGATTTCCAGGCTTTTTCACCCTAAATGGTCAGTGTAAAAGGCTTGGAATCACTGTCAATGCTTTATGGCCTCACTTTCATTACATCCATTATCATATAAGTACACACCAACTTTCCTGTCCTAACATGAAGAAATTAATCTAGTTCCTTATTGACAAATGGAAAATCAGTTAATGTTTCCAATATATAGCAAACTCAATTAGATCAACTTGCTTAAGATACCTTCTGCCCTAATCAATCTGTGAGTCCTATTGCGATTTAACAATGCACCATGGAAATGAAAAAATTCTTCACTGAGGCTTAATTTGAAGTTTTTCTAACTCATCTTTTGATTATAATTCAAAGTGATGTTAACCACTTTCTTAGCTTTCATACCTCATGAAATATGAAAGTCCAGGCTATAATATTATCACTTGTGTGAGGTTTTTCACTTTTTGGGGGAAGTTGTTTTTATTTTTTGGGTGGGGCATTTAGTTGGGTCTTTTTTTGTTTTGCTTTTTTCACCAAAGAGAGGCTTGCCAGCAGATGGTTGTGGATCTGTTGTTTTATAAGCCTATAAAATAAAGCAATCTCAGCACCAGGAGACCTTCTGGTTTTACCTACAGTGTCCAAAGCCATTGTCTCAAGAATTAGGAAACGTCTCAAAAGCAGCAAAAGATGATCATCAAAACCCATATGATGCGCATTTCATTATGAACAGCAACTTCTAGGGTATTTCAGATTCTGAGTTTTTTCCCTGAAAAATCTATCATGTTGTTAGCAAAAAAATACAAAAAACCATGACGTATGGGGAGAGGATATACAGAATGTATTTCTTTGCAAATTTTATACGGAGTAAGTAATAAAGCTGGTATGTGATTGATTAGTACACAATTATATTAGGCAAAGAAGTACCAGAAAAAAAAAATCATCATGGATTATTCAATACTCTTGTGAATCTGAAGTTTTTCTACAGATGCTTACATTACAGATGCTTGTATTAATGAATAAGCTTCTTTTCATAGTCTTTTTTTTCCCCATGACTTTCTTCTGAACACAGAATAATGCTGAAAAATAATTCTGCACACCAATCATAACTGCTGTTTTTCTCTAAATCACACTAAATAGCAGAAATCACTGCAAACATTTTTCATCTTTGACCTGAAACTGTAGCGAAAGATCGATCTTCAGGGCTGAAATACTATTTACAAACACATCTTCTATTGATTTCATGTATTAATTGATATTCAGTGAAAAGCAGACAATACATTTGTGAAGTAACTAAAATTCACAGAAAGTGTGGGAATATTTCATAATTCACCTTTATCATTAAAACAGGAAACACTATTCTAGTAATGTGACTGTGACAGAGGGATCATTTACAAAATGGTAAATTATCAGCTCTGTAAAATTTCAATTCCAGCTGTAGTGTGCAGAATACTTTATTTCTCCTTTAAGGAAGGATTAAAAATGTGAGTTGTCCTAAATCTTCTCGTGAACTTTTCATTGCTAAAATGCCCAGTAGTCTGTAGCTCCCCCTGTCATTGATAAAAAATTGATATGATCGTATTCTGACATGGACTGTACCATTTCACACTATCAGAAATTTTTCAATTTTATTATGACACTAAAAGGGGTTCCTTTTTATGCTGAACAACTGTAGTAACAAAACAGATTGTACACAGTACAAATTCTTAAAAGCAACAATGGCAGAAAGTATAGGATATGATTTGTCTTTCTACATTAATCTGAATACCTATGTATAATTTACTGATGTGGTATTGTGCACAGGCTAGTGCATTACAGAAGTAAAGCAAAAAACTCCATTCTATGCCCTAGTTAATGCCTTGTTGTCTGGGTAAGTTAAAGTTGGCTAAGTTTGTTTTCAAAGAAAGGGTAGAAAGGTGTGTAGTGACCACCCATGGATCCAGCTGTGAGATACTCACTGCAATTTCAGTGTTCACTGGTCGAGACAATGGATCCATCAAGGGTGGGAGAAGTGCACAAAACACAAAGCTCAGTGTGTTCATTTATGCTCAGGCTAGGTGGGAACACCCACGTGTCTCCCCTGGGGTGGGGAGTTCTGTGCTGTATGATCGAACACAGTGGCTCATGGGGCACTTTGGGGTCTCTTATAGTCTATGGCACATTCTAAGACATGACAGCCGCTTCTCACCTCAGCGTAGTTGAGCCAATTATGCCCATCAGAAGGGATGAATACCTTCAGGACAACTGTTAATGGGCCACTACTTCCCAGGGGAAGTTTTCACACCTGAGCCAGCTATGTAAGCGAGGACAGTGGCATGATAGCAGCTTGTAGCCTCCAGTGTTGCACAGGTGTGCACATCCTCTGCACCGAGACAGTTACTTTGCATATCTTCAGCAAAGCACAGACGGCTTTTGCAAATGGCCACTTGTTTTGAGTTATTAACCATTAACACTCCAGCCTCCCACACTTCTACTCTCTTGTATATTCAAGCAAAATACCACATTTGATAAAGGTTTTCTGGAAGAAAGGCTGATATATCAAATTTGATCCTAACTTAGTGGAAGGTAAACTGCCACATGCAATTTTTTGCCTTCATTATACCAGACTCCTTATGAATGTTCCTCTTGCTTCATATGATGAAGAGAAAATACTTGCCACTATAGTCCTATGCAGTTGAATGGTCTAATGTGCATACTAGTCTTCCAATTTACCATGTTTGTCAATATTATATTCTTAAATTACAATGAAAGCGGTGGCACATATGCAGGTTCTTTCTTAAGAAGATTCACGTAAACTGAGTCTCCAATGCCAAAACGATGGAAACAAAAATGTGGCTAAACAGACAGTAAAAAAATTGAAATATCATCTTCCCCAAAATGCACTGTGGTGGGTTGACCCTGGCTATCTTCCAGATGCACCACCAAGATAGTTTATCATTCCCTTCCTGGATGGGGGAAAAATACAAAGACAGGCTCTGGGGTTGAGACAAGGACAGGCAATTACTGTCACAGGCAAAACGGACTCAGCTTGAGGAAAATAATATAACTTGTTTTCAATCAAATCAAATAGGAAAATAAGAAATAAGAATAAATATCAAAGCAGCTTTTCCCCACATCTCCCTTCTTCCTGGACTCAACTTCACCCCAAATTCTCTACTTCTTCCCCCTCCAGGGCTATGGGGGAACGTGGAATGGGAGTTCATCCTCTCTGATATGCGGGGATGCTTCTGGCATCTTCTCACAGAAGCCACCCTTGTAGTTCTCCCGTTACCTAAACTGTGAACATAAACCAAATATACAGAGCTCTTTTCAGCCAGCAGAGACCAGCAGAGGTTATCATAATATTGAGAAGGCTGAAGAGGCTTCTGGAAAAGAGACATGAATAAAACCCCAGCAGTTGCCAAATTCCTGTAAATAGGTTGAATATTTGGGAATAACAAAAGAAATTACAATGAAAAAAACCTAGTATCTATAAGAATCCATGTTGGTCTAAATATTGGGAAGAAAATACATTAAACAGATGTAGTCCTTAGAAGCTTAGTTTACACAAGCACATGTAATTTCTTGCGTGGGCATTTGCTGCTGAATAGGTGGATGTAAGATAGCTAATACAATAAATCAGTGAAGCACTAGATCTCAATGTCTGAGCCCTGCTGAGAAGTGAGAAATGTTGGCTAAGGCACATTTAACATAGTAATGCAACTAGATGTCTTCTCGACAGAAACATGATCAAGCCTGAACACCTTGAAGTGAAAGGATTCAAGACATTCTTGGACAGTGGCAGTGAAACACTGCAGATTTTTGACATGTTTAAATTTTGAAGTTATATCTTAATCTGATGAGATTATCTCTCACAGAACAGTGAAACATCTTGATTCTTAGCTAAACGGCTGCCTACCTATGACTTATTTTCTGTGGATTTTTTTTTCTGGACAGTTTTTTTCTATGCAGTTTCCCAAGATTACTTTAAAGAGGACAGTTAGCAACAATTTTCTGTCCATATTTGAGCATCTAATAGATTATTTATGAAATGGTTTATACTTTTGAATTGATTACAAATGCTTTTTATCTGTACCTGAGGCTTAATTTAAAAACAATATACATCATAATCATTGCCTCCATTATTGAGAGCCCTTTTCTCTTTGTGCTGAAGAAACAATTCTTATTCTATTTCCAAAAATATGCTTACAATACTTAAAGATACAGACCAAAAGCTGAAATTTTTTGAGGAACTGCAAAATACAGCTGGCTTTCATGTCAAGTTTTGTGGTTCTCATGACAGTACTACTATGTGATAGTCAAAAGGTTCCTTTGAAGCAAATTCAAATGATGATAATGATTTTTCAGTTGAGTCCTCAAGATTTGCAGCATCTTTTTCTGCTGCTTTTCTTTGGAGGTAGCAGTTTTCTTGTACTGTTCATTTTCTAACACCAGACAGAAATCAGTAGAGGAAAGGATCTTCAAAGACAAGCACAACACCTTTCCCTCCCTATGTGTACACAAGCTCCATCCAACTATACTCAGTGATTGACATCTTCCTTTGCATGCAATGGTATCTTGTCAAAAGTGATGGAAACATGCTGTGTGGTTTTTTAAGTTGCCTTTGAACATCTAATTTTGCCTTTAAATTCTAAGTAGCACAGTCAACTTAGAATATCCCATCTAATATAGTTACAGTTCAACCTGAGAGTAATGACTGACTTGTAAGGTAAGCTGAATAACAAGCGTGGCAAAAGTGAGATTTCCATCAGTTTACTATTCCCTCAATTTTCACAATGATTACATGAGAAATGCTTTTATTTTTGGCCTTTAAAAAATAAAAAAATGTCGTTTTTTATACAGAAGCAGAAATATGAAATAAGTTTTATTATTTAATATATTTTTGGGAAGTATTTTTACGTCAGTGCATGTCAAAGAAATTTTCATTTTGGTATTGGTACAATGTAGTTTCATGGAAGAGTAACGTTGGCCTGTTGCCTTTTTCTTTTCGAGTGTTGGTGGTTGGAATGGTGTTGTTTCCTTTCTTGGCACTGCTGATAGGTGCAAATAAGAAAGTGGGTTTGTTTTGAAAGCTAGGGCACTAACACTTTAAAGAGTAATTATTGTTCTGCCCAATTATCTCAGGATTTGCTTGCTTTGGCCAATATTTGTATGTTAGGGAAGTACTAACATTTCTGTCAAAATATTTGGCATTTGACAGCCAGAATAAAAAGGACAAGGTATCTTATTTCTTCCTTAAACTTTCACTAACGTATAGTTATTTCTACATATATCTTTGTTTTAAACAGCAGATTTGTACCCTACACAGTGACATTCCTTCAGCGCCTAGCCATGAAATAATGTAAGAGGCCTAACTAATATTAGGATAACCACATAAAGGGATGTGGTGGGGGTTTTGTGATTTTTAAGGCAACTTCAAGGACTGTGGTAACCTAAAACAAAGAAAAACATCTGAAAAAGAAAACAGACAGTTTCAAAATGCTGTGCCTGCTACGGGAAGTTTAATGGCAATCTATAACATTCAAATTTCACAAAGAAATTAAATTTCTTGTGTCCCCAAATCAAGGCCAAAATTTAGAGCTTCTGACTTGGAAAACTGAGCTTTTTCTAACTGAAAAAACACCTTACCCTTTGCAATGCACTGGAACTTTGATTTGCCTTCAAACTGAAAGAGTTACCTTCAATTCAGAGCAGCAGCAGTAGGGTCAGAAAAATTCCAGGTACATACGGGAAACAAGAGTGATCCCACAGGTCAGTCCCTAGGAGTTCTGACACTTGCAGGTATTATAAGATTTTTCTCATATGGAGTATGGGCTATTAATTCAGGAACTTAATTCAAATTTAAGAAATCTGCGCTTTCCAGGTCTTTAAGGAAAAGGGAAGAAACCATGAGATTTTTATCTGTATTGCTTTAAATAAGATTGAAGGGCTGTGGGGCAAGAACAGAGAACCAGAGAGCAAAAGCACTGAGTACTTGTTTTTGCAGTAGACTTAGAATCTTACTGCTGCTTCTGAAAAAGCATGAATATGAGAGATGTGGGGACACTTTATTTACATTAAACACTCTGCTGTAGACACACTGTTCAGTAAAATATGCCTCAGTAACAAGTCCGTCAAGCCTCTGTAACAAGTATCAGCAAAGGTGCTGCTTTCATTTGAATCCATGCATTTGGGGATTACACTGGCTAATAATGGCACACTACTGTGGACTGTGCCAAAGGTATCCATAACACTCTTCCAGCCTGAACTCAAGGAGAATAATTGGCTTTAACTATCAGCCAACATTGGTTAAACTCATCCTCTGTTTGCTGACAGTAGAAGTAAGAGACAGGCAAAACGTCACTGGACAAGGCACAAGATTTTCACCAAAGTCATGCTTGGAAACCACTGTAAAGGGAAATTACTCACCTGTGATTTTCCCCTGTGCTTATGGCAACAGGACGTTGTATGCAAATAATAAAAGCCATAAAACAAAGAAAAATTCATGGGCCTTCTCCAACACACACCAATCTTCGGGATCATAATAACGGATGACTTCTTGGGAAATATGTGACCCAACCAACACTTACAGAATTGGGTTGTCAGGAAGCCAAAGCACTTAGGATGCAGTCATTGACTTACATGTGCAATTAGAGCAGTTAATCCCAACAAATTTTCCATGAGTTAAGTTAGGAAAGGTTTTCTCCCCTGAAAACATACGAAGGACTGAAGTAGTACAACTATATTAAGGTCTTCATGTACATTCTGCAAGTAATTTTTGGCTAATGAGAAAGATATGTTGCTAGTAATTGAAATATTGCACCATAATTTGTTATTATTCTTGTCTGTCCTCCTGTTCTGTTCACCTGAATGGAAATGAAAAAGTAAGATATAAATCAATTAAAGTAAAAATTACGCCATGCCTAGCAAAATGTGTAAATATAAATAAAATGAACATACTTGGAAAGGCTATGTACTCTATCAAAATGAAGAAATATATTACTGCTTAGATGCAGTAGAAAACATATTAAATACTGTCATAAATGCTAAATAAATTAGGAAATTTGAATGCATGATCATCCGGAAATTACCATGTATAAAAGTGAAATTAACTTAATTTTGGAAGTTGTGATTTTCATATTAAGAGCTGGTATTCTAGCTCAACACTGAAAATGTCAGTACAACAGTAGACTCAAAACAGGAAAGGAGAGTGAAAGCTGGATTCCATGGAAATGTAGTCGGTATTTGTCATTATGGATGTTCTGTTCTTATTGTGAGCTGCCTTAGATCCCTAAGAGAGACCTATTCTAGAACATAAGAATTTTTATTTGAGTTATTATGTTAATGTCAAGGGACATGCTTAGGAAACAAATATACCAAGAAGTGGTATATGCTTGCTCTGAGACTGTCCCAAGGCTAAGGGATTAGCTTTGCTGTAGTCCTTCATTTCCATTTTGCCTGGGAAAAAAATTATTACCAGATGGCACATGGCTATTTTTACATGTTGTATGGCAAGATTCCAGCTGATAATTATGACATTACTGCAACAGTCTATGTTTTGTGTTATGAATATTTGGCACTTAGCTTAGTAATCCCTCCCTAGAAGCAGTTTCTTCTCTTGCTCTCTTCTCCTCTGCCTTTCTCTCCTCCCTTCCCCTCTTTGCCTCTGTCATGTTCAGCTGAGACAGAAACAAAATTCAGGAAACACTAAGAAAGCAATAATATTTTACGGAGTGAATACTTCAGACAGGAAAAAACAGTAAACTTGCAACTAAAAATCTCTTCCATTAAACTCTTCTCACTTCCAAAAATTGTGTCATTTTGAGGTTTGTATTTTTCATTTCTGTTTTCATGTCTTAGAGTCTATCAAGGGTAAGTCAGAAGAAATTGTCTCATTCATTGAATTTCAGAAGAGCCACATACTTTAGTGGTGAATTGTTGCTGATGCTTTCAGGCCTGTCATATGGCAACTACGTTACAGCATTCACTTACCTATTTTATTAGCTATTTTGCTTTGAAACCTCCCAAGGAGGCTGTGAGACAGGGAGAATCTGAAAGCAAAGGTAATTGTAATTACAGCAAATTTGTGCTGTTATGTAGCAGTAATAAATCTAGAATTTCAATGTCACACTGGAATAGAGATGAATCTTAAAGAATACTGGAATTAAGAGCTGTACCTTGCCAATGACCCAACTCACATACATTGAAACAGGAAAAACATTACCATATTATTTTATCCCAAGAGTGTAAGCCTGTCTTGATCACTTTAACTCTTCTGAAGACCATGTACTTTACCTTGAATTTCTTAATTCCTGCCTCTATAATCCATTTAGCACTTTTCAAAACATATTTTAAGGAACTATATCCACAAATGCAGTAAATATGTTTATATATTTATCGTAAGCAAGAGATGGGAGGGGGAACATAACAAGAAAATGGAAAGTGAACATTTTTTAGGATAGTTGCTATAGAATGGGGCCTTTTTTGTTCTTTTACGCATGATTCATATATGTTTGCCAGCTTGTTTCCCAATTTCAATGATTAAAAAAAATTCTATGTGGCTGAAATGAGAATTAGTTCCTTGTGTATAAAGAAAGACTTGGTCAAAAGCTGTGCATTTACAAACTGTATTGCTCTCCCTAGATAAAATGAATGGGAATCACGCATAATTTGGCTCTGTTTCTTCTATACTTGTTTGCCTTTAGCACATACTTTAGGCTAATTAATCATGTTGAGTATCCTTTGCTATTCCCCACCCCAAATAAATTAAAAATTTGCTTTCTGGACATGAAACGCTGTAACTTTCTCTGAGTGAATTGTACAAAGCAAAGTGAAATGCAAAAAAAAAAAAAAACTGAATATTGCTTATTTCTATTTTACCCAAAACAAAAATTCAAAGGATCAATGCTCCACACTTCTCTTAAATTTCTGGTCTTTTGGGGAGTTGGGGGAGGGGACTGGAGCATCATCCAGTAGTAGACTGCATATACCGAATCCAGTTTGTAAATTGGCCAGACATAGAGACTAATTCTGAGGGGAATAGGGAGCTCTAGTTCTATTTCTTACAGAAAGCAGAAAAAAGCAAGTTTCAGAATGAGACAATCTTTTCAAACATTCAAAAGAAAAAAAATCAGAAGAATAATAGGAAGAGGCTATGCAGTCAGATTCCTTTTCTCGTTAAAACCAACCAAATAAAAAAAACCCCTGGTGTCTGTATAAATTGAAGCTACAATGCGAGTATCCACAGAAAATTGAGAGCTTTATTAACAACCTAATAAGAATAAAATGAAAATAATAGGCAAAATATAATGACAGAACAATGATTCTAAATCCTTGTCCTAATGAAAATTTTAAAGTAAAAGCATTTACACATGCTAGACATCTCATGTCAATGGACTGTTTTGCCTTTAATGATTGATCTCATTACAATTGAATGTGGCTTTAATCCTCTTGTCCTTTCCTGCGCTGAATTTGAAGATTAGCATTCTGAGAGACGGAGTTATCAAGTTATTCTGAACAAGTTGCAATCACTGACTTTGAGACAAGTTCTGATCAGTGCAATATAAGGTTAAGGAAATCCTTGCTCTTCTTGACATTTTGCCTCTCATTTTCGGTTAGGGAGACAATCAGCTGGCTGCGGAAGATTTCACAAGAGAAGGTGTTTCAAAGTATTTTCTAAAACCAAATTAATGGCACAAAATAATGGGGAACCAACCTATTATAAGGCCTAATTTAAACATATTTTGCCAAATTGAAGTGTAGCCTTTCACCTGTATTGCTGAACATCCTATCCACATTTGTCTTTTCATTTAATTTCTGCAGAACAGCTCAGTCTGAGGTGTCTAAATTCCCAAGGCGGAAGTCATGTAAGCCTGATTCCAGGCCATATATCTTCTTTAGCAGCATGCTACCTTACTGGACAGGTGTGGAGGAAGTTCATGTTGTTTTTGTTTTCAAAGTGCGAGAGACTGACATAGTGATGGTTTATGCAATATCATTGCTTACCAAGATTTGTTTTCCAAATTGAAGGCCACTCCTCATGTTGGTGTTTAAAAGTTGAATCTACTTTTATACCTTAATACTAAGAAATTGCTTTCAGGTAAACCTTTAATCTCTTGGCTTTGTTATACTCACCTTAATGTGTTTCACAAAATGAAGATTTCTTTTGAGCATTGCTCCTTGTTGCATTTGCATCCTGATCCTTTGCCAGAGAGGTTTTGCAGGCTCCAATATTTTTAATTTTTTTTTTTTAGTTGATGACTGTGTTCTCTGTGTAGTTGGTTGGTTGATTTCTCTTCTGGAAAAGACTTTCGGTTTTCTTAGTTCTTTTCTTTGGTGTCAATAAAAGAATTCCTGGTGTCTGTTTTTCAATAGGTATCACAAATGAACATCTATATGCTGCCTATATATACAGGCATATAACTCTGCAATTTAGCACCTTACACTTTCTTAGCAGGCATCATGACAGACAAAGGGATGTGTGTATCCATGCTCTCAGTTCCCACATGTAAGTAACCAGCTATTATTAAAAAAAAATCCTCTTGAAAATAAAAACAGTCCTAATGACACATTTAATATAGCAATATGCATCTACTGCTCTACAGAATTGTACAAGATCATTACATATAAATGCACATTGAAGAATATGCTCCAATGTATGCATATGTTTTCAAAACTAGAAATGGATACATTGATGAGATAAAACATCAAAGACAAGTTTGAATCAAAACATAATTTTACTGCAAATTAACCTCTTCAAAGCTTCAGTTATTCTTTGTTTTTTCACATTCTTGAGTAATTTTTTCTAGTCTGATATCTAGCACTGGAATTTTGAATACTTAATGAAGAGCTAGATACTGACAATAATATATTTATTTTATATATTTTTCTTCTCCAGAAACTACAAAATTATTAAAATTGTTTTAAAAGTTATTGAAAGGAAGAAAAATAGTAGTTAGTGAAAATTTTTTAAGAGAATGCATTCTGAAAGAAAAACTCAATAGAAAACAGAAGTGCAATATATACACAACTCAATTTATGCTCACAAGGATTTCTTATTATAAAAATTTTTTTGTCGAAGAAGGTAATTTCAAAGCTCTTAATTGGAAAGGACTATTCTAAAAATATTTTCTTAAGCTAATGGAAAAATCTTTAAAACTTCAAAAATATTTGATCTTCATGATTTCATAATATTTTGGGGTTTAGAAAGAGATATTAATTGCATTCAAAAAAAGCTGAACTGGCTAAAACAATATTTTTAAAAATCAAACTAAGTTCTTTATATTTTTTTACTTAGAAATTTCAGGTGTTCAACTTTTCAGCAGAACTGTAAAATTTTTTAGGAAAATCTTATCTAGAAGTACTGACTCCTTTATATCATACATCTGAATTTTCACTGTGAGGGTGTTCACAATATTAAATTCTAAGATATTGCCTCTGTTGTGACTGTCTATAACTGACTCAATTATCATTATCAACTCAGATAGTTGTAGCTGAGAGTGAGATTCATCAGATATTTAAACACATAATCTTGACTTCTAACAACAGTCTTCTCCTTCAGCATTTAGGATTGTTTTGTATATGATGTAGAACAACACATCTATGACAAAAGCCCTTTTCATGTGCTCTTGGACAGATGGGGACAGAACTTGTGTAAGGAAAAGTTCTACATGATTTGGTGAGGGAGGCACCTATATTATTGAGTTTATACATGTGCTATACTGGGCTCTTTTGATTGTCTCATCCAAAATGTTCTGTTTCTTGAAGCATTAACTAGGCTGACATCAGACAATTTACCAACAAAACAAAGAATGTAACCAAGCAAAATATTAAATCCATATAACTGAGATATATGTGTATTAACCTTTGTATCAGTCTTCTACTATTTTATATTTCTTTTCCCAATTTTATCATGTTGTTCTCTCTGTGATTGGTCAAATGGCTTTTAATAATTTTTAATGGCATATGCAATTAAACTCCCAACTATTTAACAACTATATCCTGATTTCTGTGGTCTATTATGCTAGAACATAATGTGTGAATGTCAGAATTACATATACTGCTGTCATCATTTTTTTGTGAAAGCAGTCTTTTTGTTGGTTACATTTTTTTTCTCAATATTCATAAACCTATTTGAAACAATTTAGAGGAGACCTAGCAGAGCAGAGAACCAGCCTGAATTGATTTCCTTCTTACAAAATTTATACACATTTGGTAGTATGTATTTCGAGACTCATTTAGGGTAGCAAGGCACAGCAAAAGCTGTTGATTGGGAATATGTGTAGTGCCCCAATGTATTTTGGATGCTTACTTTACACCTAGCATGTATGATGATGATTATCTCAGCTTCATCACTGAAATTTTAGAGATATTTTTATGCTATGAGTATGTGTCTCTCCATGCACACATACGTATACACACATGACAGACACACAGATGTAAATACATGTATGTGTCTTCACCAGTTAACCTTTTAAATTGTACTTCTGTATGTGTGTGTACTTTCAAATCCCACTTAAAACTACAGTGGGATTTCTATTGTTGTAAAGTGTTATCATATGTACAAAAACAAATTAACTTCATGGCAGAAACCTGGGTAGAATATCACTCTCATTTTAATGTATTTGCTGCTAATTGTAAATTTCGCAGTTGTTCTTTAACCGTCTTTGAAATGTGCTGTCCATAGGAAAGATGGTTTAAGTCCTCATTGTCCCCACTGATCTACATCAGCTTAAGGAGCAGCATATAGAAAGCCAACTTCATTGTCTGCTGAGTCTACCAAAATTTCATTCTTTTGCATTTCTAGGACTGAGAATGGGGCATCTTATGAAACAAACATTGACAACAAAGCATACAAAATGCACTCCTAAAAAGTTAAGTAAGTCAGGCATGTAATGAGAAGTTGTTTCTTATAGCCAGTACAGAGACTGACCTGGACAGTGCCTAGAAAGGCATGCAAACACATGCAGGCTCAAACTGTGTATGATTCTTTTCATTTCCACCTCTCATTACATATCTGCATGGACAAGGTGTGTTATAAGGTGTATCAAGCCAAAGTTACTCCCACACAACTCTCTCTCTCTCTTTATATGTATATGTAAAATTATTACGAGTGTGGAGATCACGCTATGTGAGCCTGGTTTAGACTGAGCAGGAGAAAAGGGTGTCTGTAAAGCCGACACTAAAGCCACGTCTGCTGCCAAGTGATTTTTTTTTTTCACTTTCCAAACAACTATTGAAAGGAGATAGGACTTTACTCCCAGTACCAGCCCAGCCAGAGCTGTGCCAAAGGACGAGTGTGAAGTCTGGTATCTGACCAGCTGGAGTCATGGTGACTATCTAAACTTTGCCTCGTACAGGAAGAAACACTTGACAAATTGGCACCAACCTGTTTTAATCTGTGGGGAAGTCTAAAAAGACTTATTTGAGTGAGTAGGGCACATCATCACTGGAAATAAGAGAAGCTAGTGTTTTGAAGCTGGACAAAGAGCAAATGAAAAGAAGGAGGGCAAAAATATAGGGTGGGTTTTGTGGTGGTAATACAAAGGAGGGAGAATACAGAAGAGAGGTTAACAGAAGTGAGGAAGATTTAAAAGAATAAGACTATCAACAATTATTTACTATTTATATCCTTGAATTTTTGTAGATTTTCCAGCTGTGAATTCATCACAGGTAACCACATGTGCATATTAAAACAAATACTTACATACTTAAGCATCTAAATAAATAAATAAATAAATAAATAATTGAATACATTAATAAATAGGCAAATCAATAAATAAATTAATAAATCTGTGCATAAATATATCTGTGTAAGTGTGTCTGTGTGAGCATCTGTGTGTATGTATGCAATTGTATATGTAAAAAATTCTGTGTTTATGTGTATGTGTATAAAACGTGTGTATACCTATTTTTATTGTTTCACTGATCACGCTGACAATAATATCTGCTCTGCTTTGCTTAAGGCTGAATACAAGTCTGACTGGAATAGAATTACTATTTCTTTATTAGAGTTTTGTTTAGATTTTTATTCTCGTGTTTGGTTTTTGGTTTTTTAAAGCAGGCCAATCCTTAACACTTATTTTCTTGCCCTCAGTTCTCCGGGCAATCTCAGTGATCACCTATTCTCTGTTGTTACTCAAAATACTGAAATATGAGATGGATAAAGATGTTGTAACTATTAGAGCAGCTAGGTGAAGAAGTCCCCAGTGATCTGAAAAAGGGAATCACCACATTTATTTTTGAAAGCGGTAAAAAGAAGGATGACAGAAACACTGATAAATCAGCCTCCCCTCTGTGGCCAGTATGATCCAGTATGATCACTGTGATCAGCAAGATCAGTTGCAGGATCTTGCTGGAAGATTTGTCAATGCTTATGAAAGACTGGAGATAGCCAGCATGGCTTCACCACAGGCAAATTGTGCCTGGCTAAACCAGTGGCCTTCTATGATGGAGTGACTGCAGTAGTGGACAACTGAACTCCTAACCTGGACTTCTGTTAGGTCTTGGACCTGGTCCCTCCCAACAGAGTTACCTCTGAATTGGAGAGATATGTGGTTGATGGGTAAGCTGCTGCTTGGATGGCACATCCAAACTAAGTCTCAATGTCTTAAGGTGGAAACCACCAAGGAGTGGTGTCCCTCTGGGGTCCATACTGGGACCAATAGATATTTTTACATAGTCTGATCAGTGACACAGACAATGGTATTGAATGCATGTTCAGCAGGTTTGTGGATAACATCAAGCTGAGTTCTGTAGTTGATATATAGGCGGGAAAGGATGCTGTTGGAGGTTGGGGGGGGGAAATGGAATTTTTCCCATTCTGTTGCTAAGCAACTAATGGCCGGTACTTAGGGGCCATCTACGCTCACAAAGGAGACAAAGCCTTTGGCTTTTCCAGGCAGGGGAATGAGAGATAACAAGATTTGATAACGGGACACTCGCTCGCTGCTCTCAGAGAGAGAACAGTGGAAGAGACGTCTCTCTGTTTCTGGCTGGGACCGCAGGAAAAGAAAAGCCTGACTCTGCACTAGTTTTTCTCTGCCTGCTGGGTGAGTTCTTGCTTTGAGGGGAAGGGCACGGGACTCCAATCCTCTTGTCCCCTCCGGGAGGGTGCATCTACCAGCCGCGCCGCAGCGGAGCGGGCACCCTGCCTGCCACCACCCCGCAGCCTGCCTGCCGCTGCTCGGCACCCTGCCTGCCCCAACTGCGGAGTTTCCTGCCGCCTCCTCTGCCAGCTGGCCCCGGTGAGCTGACCCGGCTGCTCCATCTCCCGGCTCTGGGCACTCTGCTGAGCCCCAGTCCATCTGCGTTCCACCCGGCTCCAGCCGTCGGCCATTACACTGTGGCACAGATCCAACCGCGCCACAGCGCCATCTGCAGCTTCCCGGGAGTCATCGCACCTGCCCTGCAGGTCTGGGAGCCCAACAGCGCCCCTGCTGGCCGTGACCGTGACTGCACCAAACAGGAAAGTGCCTGACAGCCCAGGGACATTCGCCACTGAGTTTTTTTGGTTTTGTTATTGTTTTTTTTAATCTCGTTTACTGTTTTTATTACTGATTGTTTACCTCATTCTAGATACTAGTAAAAACTCTTATTCCTTTTCCCATACCTTTGCCTGAGAGCCCTTGATTCCAAAGTTACAATAATTCGGAGGGAAGGGGATTCACATTTTCTGCTCTAAGGAAGGTTCCCACCTTCCTTAGCAGACACCTGTCTATCAAACGAAGACAGATGCCCTCCAGAGGGACCTTGAAATGTTTGAGAAGTGGGCTCATGGGACCCCTCAAAGCTCAACAAAGCCCATTACAAGGTCCTGCACCTAGGTGAGGGGATCAGTAAAGGCTCTGTGATGCCTGAATTGAGTCCTCTAGGGAAGGGCTTGGGGATATTGTTAGAGGAAAAAATATATATATGAGCCAGCAACGAACACTTGCAGCCCAGAAAGCTGTAATATTCCATATAGCTTTGATAGGTTTTAAAATAAATTATAGAAATTATAATTTTGGACTTAGAAACAACATGATACATTTTTAGAGTTGACATTTGATTTTAATTCTTTTATATAATCCTTGCCTTTCCAGTGTGAGAATAGTCCTTACAGAGTTTGCATCAGTGTGCAATCTTGTTCTGGAATCTATTCAACAATTGCGAGAGAGATGACTCTGTTACACTTAAAAACAATAGAAGCAAATTTTAGTCTTCATTAGCAGCAAGAGCCTATAAATCCATCTGGGTCATGGGAGTACAACAGGTATTCACAGAGAAAGGCCACATTTCTTGTAAACAATGAATTTTAGGAATAGATGCAATGATAAAAAACCAAAATCATCTAAGGAAGAGAATTTAAATATTAATTAAGTAAGAATTTAAAGACAATTTTTTAAAAAATTTCAGCAGTATTCTCAAGAACCATTCCAATTCATTTGTGTTTCTATAGAGTGTGTTTGAAAAGTCTGAAAACTCTTCCTTTGTTTTGGACAGAGGGAGATAAAATACACAAAAAAGCCCTAGATATTGTTTTTCTTTGCAAATGCACGTAACATTTGACATAGTAGCTGGAAATCAGAGTTATAAATCCTATGTAGAAATTGGAACCTTTCTGTAATATTCAAAAAAGGTGTTCTGGTTGAGAGATGAAGTTTCAAAAAATAATTGTTTATCATTTGATGGTTCATTAAGATGTTTTCTCCCTGAACATGCAGGGCTGTACATATCTGTTTTAAAATCAGTATTTTTACAGGCAGTTCAAGTAACTAACTTTATCATTGTAGGAAGAGGCCATTCATTAACTGCTAATAATGTAAAGAGGTCTTCAATTTCATGAATTGTCCCTTTAATTCTATTGCTCTATTCATAAGGTAAAACAGCCTTGTAGAAAGAGAAAAGATTCCAGATGTCCATTCAGCATAAAGTAATATCTGCTTCCTACTACTTGCCTCCACAGCTGTGATAAAAGACAGGGAATTAATGCCACTAAACACAATTCATAAATCCCACATAATTATAGAAGAATTAATAATTTTTAAATGAAACCCCAAGACTTTATGTTGTATATTAACACACGCAAAAATAGTGCTTAAAAAATATTTTAACAATAACTTTTAGTAAAGTTTGAATGCCTGGACATCCATGGGAAAACTAATGGCACTGATAATATCCTCCTATACAAAAAAAAGAGTTGTATATGTAGTTATCAGTTATGAAACCAATTCAAAGTCCACCCAATTAAATGAGACATTTTTTATTATTTTTTAAAGCTATCTGAAAGGATCTAATCCTTCTGTTACTGTAGTCACAGGGCTTTTCATTATAGTGTAAGACCATGATCTGTCTACCATGATCTGGCAGCAATGGATTAGGAGAAGGCTGACCATATATTTGCCTCAGTTTTCAATGACAGTCTCTCTTCCCACACCACTCAAGTGGATGGACAGGAGGAGTGGGACTGGGGAAGCAAAGTCTTTTCCGCTGTAAAAGAAGACCAGGTTTGTGACCACCTGAAGAACCTGAAAGTCTATGGAAACTGACGAGATGCATCCCAGAGTCCTGAGGCTGAAGTAGCAGCCAAGACACCCACCATGATATTTGAAAAGTCATGGCAGTCATATGAAATCCCAGCTGACTGGAAAAATGGAAACATGCTGGGAAGAGGGGTCCAAAAGTGTTGGTCAACATTAAAGGTTCAGTTTCTCCAGGCCCAAGAATGATGCATTCCAATGAGGAAGAAATTACGTCAAGGGTGCAAGAAACCTCTGGGGATGAATATAGGACTCCTTCATTACTCAATTACAAACAAGAAATACACAGGACATGTAAATGCAGTCAGGCTACTTGGCATGAATATAGAGAGGTGAACAGAGTAAGTAGTGTTGAGACTAGAAAGGCCAAGGTTTATCTAGAATAAAATTTGGCCAAGATGTCAAGGATAAAGAAAAGCGCTTTTTCAAATACGCAAATAATGAAAGAAAAAGAAAGAATATTCCCAGCCCATCAGTTAACAGAGAGAGGACCCCGATAACAGAGAATACAGAAAACGCAGAGTTACTGAATGCCTTTTTTGCATCAGGCTTTACAGATAAGACCACTCCTCAGAAATCTCTCACCCAGCAGACCAGACTAAATGCATGCTGGGGGAAGACCTTCCTTTGATTAAGGGGGATTGGGTCAGAAAACACCTAAACAAACTCAACATCCGAAAGTCCATGGAGCCTGACAGGATACATTCATAAGAGCAAGTTGAGGAAGTTGGCAGACATTTTATCCAGGCCACTCACAATCTGCTTTGAAGGGTCATGGAGTTTGGGAGAGTTGCCTGAGGCCTGGGAGAAGGCAAATGTCCCTGGTCTTCAAAAAGGGCAAGAAGGATGACCCAGGGAATTCCCTGCCAGTCAGCCTCACCTCAGTCCCTGGAGAGGTGATGGAGCACCTCATTCTGGAGGCCATCTCAACCAACAGGAAAGACATAAAGGCATTCAGGAGCAGTCAGCATGAGATCACTAAAGGTAAATCATGTTCGACCAACCTGATTGCCTTCTACAATGAAACAACTACCCAGATGGATGAAGGGAGAGCAGTAGGTATTGTCTTTCTTGACTTCAACAATGTTTTTGACACTGTGTCTCACAGAATCCTCACAGGCAAACTCAGGAAGCGTGGGTTGGATGAGTGGACAATGAGGACAATAAATATGATGAAGGGATTGGAGCATTTTTCGTACAAGGAAAGGCTGAGGGAGCTGGGCCTGTTCAGCCTTGAGAAGAGACAACAGAGAACCTCATCAATGTGTCCAAATATCTAAAGGGGTGTGGTGCCAAGAAATTTGAGCCAGGCTCCTCTTGGTTGTGGCAAGTAACAGGACAGGAGGTGATGGACAGAAACTGATGCACAGGAAACACCACATGAATATGAGGAAGAACTTTGTTAACTTTGTTACTGTGAGAGTGACCAAGAAATGGAACAGATTGCCCAGATAGGCTGTGGAGTTTCCCTCACTGGGGATACTCAAGAACAGTCTGGATGCAATTCTGTGCTATCTGCTCTGACATTACCCTGCTTGAGCAGGGAGATTGGACCAGATGACCCACTGTGGTCCCTCCCAACCTGACTGATTCTCTGGTTCTGGAAAACACAGGGACATTATTTTTTCCTTTAGGGGGAAGGAAAGGCTTTCCCCTTATATGGGTCCCATGGGGTGACAGCTGGATGCACACAGAGAGGAGCACAGCAGGTACCTGCTACTTTGGACAGCATAGCCTTGCTCAGCACCAAGCAGCAGATCCATTATGGGATACAGTCTGGTGAACTGTGCCCAAGGGCCACATACAGCACTGCAGCATTTTTTCATTTCCTGCAGGAGAAAATATACAGTCAGGTTCTGTTCCGTTAGAGCGGGAACTTCCTGATCTTAATTCTCGCTAGGTTATATCACTTGGAATCTGTCAGTAGAGCATATGGAGCAAAATCATGCCTACCTACATCATGCTCATTAAGCATGTATTTCACTTCTCTGCCCTCTTTCGTATTCTATTTTTTACTTTAATATTCCAGAAATGCAAACAATAGAGAGCTCATGGAATTAATAATAGAGATTAAAGTTTTCATATCTGTTTAGTAAAACCCAACCAAACTACCAAGAATCATAGAAATTCAGTCTATCTGATCTTAGTGCATCTAAATTTTTGCTTTTCGTGTATGCTTTGCTGTCTTGGGTGATATCTGAATGACATTTACATCTCTTTGATTACTTTTGCTTATTAGACACTCTTATGACAAGCACAACTAACAAGAAAAGCATATAGATTGCAGTTGGGATGGGTACCTGCTTTCGGGGAATATACAGCAAACAGTGTGACTTTGCATAGCCATTCTTTGTGGCACTTCACAAAGTTTCACTCACTGCTCCCCAGAAGATTGCACAGGTATTGAAAAGCAGCCCCAAAGTATTAAACAGTAGCCATTAGTAGCAGCACATTAGTTTCTGAGGAGCAAAATGAAAGTGCAATAAGCAGCTTTAAATATTTTATACTGTCTGGAAACTGCTATCCCTGATTGCTGTCAGCAGCCAGTGTGTTTGCACCTGCAGCCACTGATTCTGGTGGTCTCATTCTTGCCGCATGGGTAGGCATGAGGTGGCCCAAAGCCTCTAAGGAAGACTGATCTAGAACTGCTTTGAATGCTGTTTTGCATCACCAGTATGTTTGCAATTCTCCTCTCTTTCAGCTATTCATTGTTATGTATTCAGTGTTCATGGATGAGTGCACGCTGAAGGCAAAGTAACAAAACACATCAATCCCTTTCTCATGCTTTTGGTCTCATGAAGTCCTTTTTCTTCTCCCTGCATAGCTTTAAGTTTGGGGGTATTTTTTAATTTCACATGAACAACAGTCTTCTATTTTTGCTTTTGTGTGCCTTGGTTTTTCTTTTCTTATGCACTCTAAAGTAAGGCCTGCCTAGCAGCGTTTTCTTCAGAATTAATCGTAGACATTTTGACAATATATTTCTAATCTTACTGGTTCAGTTTCATCCTTCTTCACAACACTTATCTTGATTATTTTGTCAGAGGATGTTAAGGCTTTGTTAAGGACAGCTGTTTATGAATGCTTAGATTTTAGATGGTAAAATTTTGATAAAATAACTGTAGGAGAGGTGTTACACTGGAATTCAATATGCGGTTTACTCCAGAGGGTAATATTTATCTTTCTTTGGATTATTTAGGGTTATGAAGTAACCTATATGACCTTCTCTCGCCAGAGGAAAATTTTTGTTTTGCTTAACAATATTGCTGAAGTATGTAAAGTTCTGCGCCTCATCAGTGTCAGTCCAAAATACTGTTTAATGGTAATCTTTTTTGCCTGTGTTCTAGTGGTTTTAGTTTATGTTGCTGTTTCAGAAGATTTCTAATCCCATATAAATTAGCTTGTTTTGGTCTGCCTCTGTCTAAAGCATAGAAGGTTAAAGTAATCTGCAAAAACTGTGTGGAAGTATACAGTCTTCATAGTTATCCGTAGTTTATCTCTTTGTTTCATGCAAGTCATTATGTGTAACGAGTGTTTAGATTAAGACACTAATTCCTGCAATCACCTGAAATGGGGAAAAATACCATAGTATTACATGGTACGTCTTCAAAATTTTGAGAAAGACAAAATATATGGCAAAACAAAAGGTGGCCCCAAATCATTACATATGAATCTGAAACAGCAGTGAAAGTCACAGTGTTAGTTTTAGTTAATTTGAAAAATTTTATTTCAGAGAGAAGTGCTGTAGAGAAAATCTGTAACCACATAGAAGCAGACATGCTTTGTTGGTCTCCTGCCTTTCAAGAAAGGTGTCTTGAACAGATGGTCTGGAAGAACAACAGGAAAAAAATAAAGGCTGAAGTAGGACAGAATAAAAGCAGTGGGCTGTACAGGTTTGTGAGTAAAATTAACTAACACCGATTTACTGAGCAGAACACTTCGTATAGAGTCATAGACTCATAGAATCATTTGGATTGGAACAGACCTGTACTGTCATTGGGTCCAGCCATTAACCCAACACTGCCATGTGAATTGAAGGGGACATAGCCAGGACAGCTGGCCCAAATTGACCAATGTGATATATATGTCTTCTCAGGAAAAAAAAAAAAAAAACAAATAAAAAACAATCAAAGAAGGAGGAAAATGCACAAATTTGTTATTTACACTGTTTGTCTTCCAACATCTACTTCCCAGAAAGTGGCCACCTGCTGATGGAAAGTAAAGAATAAATATTTTATTTTCCCTTGCTTCTACATGTGGTCTTTGCTTTTGCTTTATTAAATTATTTTTATTTTGACCCACAAGGCTTTTTTCCATCTTATTTTCTCCCCTCTCTACTGCTAAGAAGAGGAGTGGTATTACAGCTTGGTGGGCACCAACCAAGGTCAACCCACCACAGAAGTCAGTTCATGTGGTAATTTCTGAGTCAATGGAGAGTGCTGTGGAGTCATACAATAACAATCTTTCTTGTTTTGTTATTACTTGAGCTTGGGAGAGATTCATTTGCCACACTGACCTCTAACTTCATAGGAAACTGAACAAGGTGCAGTCTCATGGTCTGACATCACCTTGGTTTGCCTCAGTGACCACTCGCATCAGGGAACCAAAGAGAGGTCAAGAAATTCTGCTCTCAGTCACTCTGGAGGTGAGGCACTTTCAACTACAGAAAGCAGAGGCAAATCTATCTAAATACAAACAAAATGTAATTACATATCTGGTAATCAGTGTTGGTGCAGGTGTTGCTGGCATAAGATTCAAGCAGATTAATTATTTACACAGATTATGTCTATGATTTGCAATGGACTTAAGGGAGGCTTCCTGGCAAGGATTGAAGGAGGTTTGTTTGTGATTAACTTAAAAGCAAGGATAAAGCAATGCTGTTATTAAGTAAATACTGCAGTCTGAATCAACATTTACTAACTGCTGGATAAGTCTTGCATGCTGATTGGCTTCAGCAGGCAGCCTGAAGACAAGGCAGAAAAAGTATGGGGGGCAGTAAGGGGCAGGAGAGGAATGCCATGAGCATACTCAAATTCTGTATTTGTGTTTTTGTACACACTGCCTAAGAAAAACTGTCTCGTAGCGAGAGAGTGGGAATGAATTAGAATTCTCTAAACACTGAGATTCTGTTGCCATAATGTGCTTATAGGTATTATGGTGGAAGTGAGTATCTGGAGGCAGATTGAAAGACTTGACCTAATGCCCTTATTCCTCAGTCCTCCAACTCTAATCTAATGAACATATACCCATAATTATTTCTCAAATAGTTTTTATCTAATTTTAAAGTGGATAATTTATAGCACTTGTAGAAAAACGCTGTAAGTTTTATTAAAATGTTCAGCATTAGGAGAGCTTTGAGCAGAATATATTTCCTTACTGTTCTACAAAGTCATACATATTTATAATATTAAAAACTCTTCAGTTGTTTTAATAATATTTTGTTCTACAGATCTGAATACTAATGTTAGTATATCTGCTGCATGTATTAGAAGGCTGTGCACAGGATAACATATTTTATACTTTCAATTTTTTTATATTTTTCTCATTTTCATTTATTTACCTTAAATTAAAATTTGTTTTGTGATAAAAACACATTGTAAGCAAGAAATAAAGACATTGAGAAGAAAACTAATGCTCTGTGGGGCCCCAGCCTGGCAGCACTGAACATTTAGGGCAGAATCATAGAATCATTTAGGTTTGAAAACACCTCTACGATCACAGAGCCTAAGCTAAGCACTGTCAATTCCAGCACTAAACCTTGTCACTAAGTGCTGCATCTGCACGTCTTACAAATACCTCCAGGGACACTGCCTCAGCCACTTCCCTGGGCAGCCTTTTCCAATGCCTGACAAACTTTCGATCAAGAAATTTTGTCTGCTGTAAAATCTCCACCTCCCCTGAATCTCAGCCCTCCCTGATGCAACTTGAGGCCATTTCCTCTTGCTCTGGTCACCTGGGAGATTAGGCCAACTCCCAGACTGCCCCTACTTCCTTTCAGATAGTTGTAGAGAACAATTTGAGACTTCATGACATCCATGAGAGTTCCACAGACTGAACAGCCCTGGTTCCCTCAGCCACTCCTTGTGCTCCAGAACCATCATCATCATCTTCGTTGCTGCAATTCAGTTCACTGCAGTTGTGACTGCTGATGGCTGAAGGCGCTCTGCACCACGCGGGACACGAACTTTGGGCTGCTGCACAACAGGGGTAGTATGTGGGCATGGGGAATACCAGTGTTCTCACCTGGGACAGATGTCCCTGCCTGCAGCAGTAGGGTTGGAAGTAGATGACATTTAGAAGTCCGTTCCAACCCTAACCATTCTATGATTCTATAACTCTGTGAATCTCCCCAATGTAGTAACTAAACAGAGATATTTTTTTCAAAATGCTGATTTTCATGTCTTTGTTCCATCTGGTATACAGAAACAACAAAAACCAAGGCTTCTTCTGATGCCTAGAAGCAGGCTACCTGAAACAGAGGCCAAAACAAATTAGGAGTATAAAATGCAGACAAATTTATTCGAGGCCTTTGAGGTACATTCAGGCAAGCAAAAGTCCCCCTCAGGGACTGCACCCAAAACGCACAGCAGGTCACGAGCCCTTCACCTTTTATAAGTTCTGTCTCATTAGTGTATTGGCCCTTAATTCTCCAATCACACCCTTAGGCAATATTGTTAATTACCCCAGGCCTGCTCCCCTCATCTCATAGTTGTTTACATATTTTCGGGCCCTAGGACAATGAATATATCCTTGAATCTGTACTCAGAGAGCCTTGTTTTGGCCAAAGGTGCTGGGAACAGAGCTTTTTAGCACTTTGTAAGAAGCACAGAATTACAGCAAGTTACAGATACATGAAAAGTAAGAAAACTAGATAGGCATCACTTCTGAGACGGAAATTCTAAAATAGATGAAAAACAACCAAAGTAAAACAACAACAGAACTGTGTCAAGTTACGCAATTAGGAGTGCATCTTCCTTGGTGTTCTGTGTCAGCCATCTCATCCCAGGAGGACATAGGGTGTACTCCCTGATGAGTGCCTGCATACTGTGACTGGACAGAGTAGTTATGCTAAAGCTGCATTTGGAAAATATCACTGTTGTGCATTTACCACCGAAAAGTTTAGACCTTATCTCATCAACGAAACAAACAAAAAAATTATTGCTGCTCTTTCGTGGGTGCCATTCTTCTGCTGTTCTTAACTGAAACAATGCTCTACTTCCTTAGCTTCCCAAAAATGCTCTAGTCAAATAAGGCCACAGCTGCTCAAGGCCCATGAAGTACCTGTATAAAGGGTTTGGGCCAGCAGATAACAGCTTAGATGATGATGTCTAGTATAGCAGAGAATATCTATGCAGATACGCATTTCTTCAGCACCAGACACCCATGAAGTTCTAAGTTTAAAGTTCACACACAAAAAAGTGCCTTGCAGTAAATTTGGAAATGCCGTCTGCAGGCAGAAACTTCCAAAAATCCTGATTCAAAATTAAATTTCATCACTGTATCAGCATGCTTGCATTTTGATTGAAATCTCCTTCAGTTTACTGTGTACCTGCTGGGATGTGTGAATGTGGTTGTGCCTGTGCCTAGATAAGCAGTTTTGCCATGTCTCTGGGCATATGGACAAATAGAAGGTGGGAAAAAGGAATCTTGAAAGTAGAATCTTTCTTAACAAAAAGTTAAATATTTGTTAAGTGGCTTATTTGTTAAGTGGCTTTTTGGTTTTTTTAAGAATGTGCGTCTATGATCTCTTGGCAATCCTGTCCAATGACTACAAAACAAATTGTGGACAGTATAAAATCAGAAATCAAGAAGACCTGGGTAGGACAATCATTACAGAAAACAGAAAGTTAGAAGAAAAATTGTGCTACTTAACAATAGGCACAGCAGCAGTAAAAAAACCTGCAATATATTGCTGAATCAGGAGCTTCACAAAGGGATTAAAGGAAACAAATCAGTCTAGCACAAATATAAAATATTAAAGTAGGATGATGAAAACATTGACATCCCATGGGGATTTATATAAGTTTATGTACATCCCTCATCCACCTACATGTTTATGTAGATATAAGCAGGGCACACTAAGGTTTTTAAAAAGCAGGAAGTTTTGAAAATGTTTAAAATGCAATTAACTGGAAAAGATGAATCAGTAGAGAATCATGTTCAAGGAAAAAAAGCACACATATATTCATATATTCTCAGATTATATTACAAAAGGAATGCAAGGGCTACAGTACAATTTTTTTTTCCCTCCCTCCACTTCTTGTAAGTATGGAATTACTGAACAGTTTTACACAGCATACTCTTCTGGCAAAACATGGAGGCTTGGTAGAAAACCGCTACTTTTGTTGTGAAACGTCAATTCAATATAACTAGGATTTTATTAATAAAAGATAAACATCTTAGAATAATTTTTCAGCTGGAGAAATTTTAAGCAATGTTTTCTCCAAATAGCTTTTCTAAAATTAAAAAGTAGGATTTTATAACTTAAAAATGCATTGAACTACTGCATTTTAAATATTCAATCTAAAACTAGTAAAAATCTAAATGAAAAATTTATCAGATGTTCAAAAAGGAAAAGAAAGACAATAAAATTGTCTTCTTTGTATGTGCTACACCTCCATAGTTTGTTGTCTTTTTTCATCTGGAACAGTGTTAACAATAACTTGTGTTGTGAATTTAGGTTAGAAAACTTTTAGACTGAAAGCTTTATGGCCTTCTTTAGACTCACAGTTTTTCCCAGAAAAAATTACTTTAACTCACCCCTAATCTCCACTCACCGTTGTGAAAAGACCAAACATTAATAGTGTTAGTGAGAGAACCATGGAGGGGAAAACTAATATATAATAATGCATACACCTATAGCGCAAAATGTTAATAAAAATCCTGCTATAGAAAAGAAAGGGATATTTTTTGCTATGACTTAATAGAAAACACATTTGTTCAAAATTTTGGGGTAAGACATGAGACATGCTTTTTCCAAGGGGGGGGGGGAGGGGGTGGAAATCATTTTGCTTTAGTTTCTTTCTTTTTTAATCAACCACGGAAACTTCACAAAAAATGCATCTCTCAGGCAGAAGTACAGATTATGGAAAAGTAAAAAGTGTATGGATAGTGCAGTGAAACTGACAAATCACTAAAAATCCAGTTTTAATGGGTAATGCCAAATTAAAACATGATGTCTCTTTCTTTTTAAAATGATAGGAATTTTTCATCTTAAGAAAAATAATTCAATATTTTTGTAATCTAAAGTTAGGACAAAAATAAATGTTAAATACCAGATATAGTGCCAGATTGATGGTTACAATAAGGAAAGTGTATATGGAGTATGGGCCTCTATTACCTTTGCCACTTAGGATTTAAAAAAAAAAAGTAAATTTTTGAGAACTTTACCTCAGGTATTCTATGAATAGGTAGCAACATCATAACAGTCAATTACCAAATCAGAACAAGCCCTATTTGATGCAACAGTTTCCATAAATATTCTCCAAGTAAAATTTCTCAAGGAAAGGATAATGGTAGATAGAACAATCATAAGTCAGTGTTTCATATATTTGAAGTGCAATACCAACGCTAAGTATTATTAAAAAAGAGAAGACAGCATCAGCAGAGATTCCTGGCAATGTTCCTTACCTAGGCAAATCAGAAGTAGTAGAGCTGAACAAGTATCGCATGGATGTCCAATGTTTTTAAAGAATTGCAAAAACTTTGGCTTTATGTAGATCCTTCAGATCTGTAAATTTATCTCAAAGCAGCTTATGAAGTAATGATGAGTCAAACCCAATATAATGTAGAACCTATTTGGGTAAACAAGGTCTTAGTGGGAGCAGGACAAATATATATAGAGATTTATGCAAGTAGGCAGCCCATCAAGCTAACCCATTAATCCATATTTGTGTTGAGTGCTTAAATTACTGGTTTCCCCCCCAACTCATGCTCATTGTTTTGACATCTGGATACAGCACACAAATATGTAACTGTACAAAAAAATGGAGGACTGTTCAGACAAGGATAGAGTGCTAAATTACTAGTTCCATTCCTGCAGAAAGACTAAACACCTGCCATAACAAAACCTTTATAAAGTCCTGTTGATAACAGAGATAGAACCAAGGAGCTACATTTCTGCCAGTTCACCAGAGCTGTGTGGTGGAGAATAAATGTTGTAGATGAAGACTCCTGAAAGACTCCTTTTGTCATAACTGGAGTAAGAGCAACGAAGCCAGGAGACCCCTTGTATGCTAAGATGTTCTGTCAAATATGAGGGCTTTTCGTATATTTCGCTTTGGTGAGCTGATGTAAACAAGAATTCACCTCTGATTCTGGTATTGTGGTTTTGTTGTTGGCTTTTTTTCTGTAAGAGATGAAAAAGAAAAGGCACTTTAATTCGTTGGTGAAAGAAGTTAAAAATATCTGAATTCAGACACATGGAGAGCATAGATCTTAGCAGAACGAGGCCTTAATTAGGCCCATGTAAAATCCTGAAGGAAGAGAACCAGACTGTCACTAAGGCACTGTTTGAGATAATAATTTACACAAAACCATAGATAATAGATAGATCTAAAAGAAAGGATTAATCTATAAGCAGTTCAGACAGAATTTCTTTATGCAGAGGATTACTGAATAATGGAACAAATTGTCAAAGGCAGTGATAGAAGCAAGTGTGAATTATTCTGACACATTTCTGGACGAGAGAATTGGAAAGTGCAGTTGTGGGCTAGGTTTCCAAGATAAATGATGCTATAGGAATTGCTTGCATTTCAAGTTGGTAAGGCTAAGGAAGGGAGGAACTGTATTAAAAAGTCACAAGGTTAGTTATGGGAGACCATAATAAGCCATGCACCCTTTCTGATTCCCTTAAAAGTTTCTTTATGGTATTATAAAGTGAAATTTTACGTAATTAATAATGAAATGGCCTAGCTTGAAAAAGGGGAACAGGCTACTTATTAATAAAGACATGAAAGATCAAAGGATCACAAAATATTTATTTATTTGCTTTTCATTGTATAAACTCTTTCTAATGAAAGGGATTTGTAGGTATGATTTGATGACTACAAGAACACAAACAGTGAATATCTTGCATTAAAAAAAAACCCCTCTAGTCAGGCAAAGCATTAAACAAATCTTTCAAACATGTGCATGTGTGGTCATATGGTCACTCGTGCCAAAGCCCTTGCCACAATCACTAATAGGCTTGCAGGTGTTCTTAACATTATTAGACACTGTGCACGAAAAGGCCTAGAATATTTCATCTCAAAAAAAACCACATTAATATTTAAAGCTAAAACAGAAGCAGTATGAGTTAATCGCTTTCCTACACAGATTCACGATGGATCCTAAAATGTGACAATAATTTGGCTTCTTTCCTCTGCAAGTCCACATAATTAAACCTGTAGGTGGAAGAAAATAAAAGCTGAATGCTCTGCTTAGAAATAAATAAAAATTTCATATGCACCTGGTGCGAAGTAACTGTCTTCCTTCTCAGTCTCCTACTTGAAATAATGCTTACTAATAAACTTCTGCGCAATAAAGAGCACCGACGATACATATATCATATTAAACCATGTAAGAAAAATGTGTCATAAACAACTTGTTCACCTATTGTTATGTCTTCTTAAAGTAGTTGTGCTAGTGTTGATTTTTCCTTAGGGTATTTTTGGCATATAGCTCCCGTTACAGGAAAAAGATATAGTAGCAGAGACAAGTCACTGTTACAATTTCTGTGAAAATAGGTATGACAGATTTTAGTCATATGAGAGACTTATGACATTTGACTTTGGGTAGTCCCAGAGTATCACCCAGACTCTAATGAAGTGTGAGTGAGAGAATGCATTCTTCTCTTGAATTTATATAAAATCCAGTGGGTCCTAATTTCTCATTAGAAAATTAAATTTATTACTCAATTGAGGGATAGATGCAATTGCTGGTTCTTCTATCAGACTTACTAAAATGTCATTAAATGCTTTTAAATAGGCAAAACAAATATGCAATCAATCTAAGAAATAAAATTGTTCACTAGATTTAGCAAAGTTAGATTTAGGGAATCCAGAAAACTATCCTCCAAATTGTTATGGGAGACCATTTTGTTTAATCAAAAAGAATGGGGAGCAAAACTACCTTCTAAATTAACTAATACATCCCAGACTACACAAGCAGCAGATTACTCAAGCATCTGCTTGAACTTGAAGCAAGCATCTTGCTTCAAGAGCAATCTTTGGTGATAGAGGTGAGAAAAATGGGCTTCAGGAGTTCTGTATGGTTTTGGAGAAGTCTCAACAGATCTGAGGCAGGTTTAATGAAGCAAGCTCACTAGTTAGGGTGGCTAATGAGGACCGTGATCACAAAATAAAATTCTAAAGGTTTATTTTTTTGTGTCACCTAAGTTTATTCCATTAATGAAAATTTTGCTTTTTAGTAGAATGCAAATTTTTGTCCTAAACCTGCTTTCATAATAGGTGCTGCTGGATCACTCGACACAAGTGAGATATTCTGGCTTCCTGGGGCTGGCACACCCACTGCTGTCCCAGGCAAAGGCAAATTTCTAGAGGCTGTCTGACTCCACAGTCAGATGTTCAAGAGTCTAATTGAGACAAGCAAGTCTAAAGGAGACAAGCAACTAATAAGGTGAAAGCATTCAAAAGAAGATGAATAAAATTAGATATTGTGGGGAGGCATCTTCATTAATGTCAACCGTTCCTCTTAATTATACTTGTCTTCTTTTCACAATAATTGGATATACAGAATGCTTCCTACTTTTTTTTCCTCTCCATCAGCCTATGAAACAAAAAAGACCATTAGTTGCTCCTCTAACCACAGTAAATCTTAAGGAGGCTTCCAGGAGACCTGAGTCAACCATGGATTGTCCTTACAGCCTGGTCTGGTGACAGCAACAGCAAGGATATGGCAAAGAAAAACAGATTGAGGCTGTCCTTCTCTGAGCCCCTTCACACCGGTTTTCACTCTCCTCCTGGAATGTATTTCCATATCCCAGAGAAACCCATTATATAGTCATTATTAATCATATCAAACATTCCTTTTTTATTTCTACTTCAATAGATTCTCTTTCTTTTTTGTTCCACACCCTCCACCTCTCCCCTCTGTTTTTATAAAGTTATATAATCTTTAGGGAAAAAGGAAGTTGTTTACAGTTTGTGATCATTGTACTAAAAGAGAAACCAAACCACAAATTCATTGCAGAGTGTTTGAACCAGAATATTGTTAGAAACATAATTAATAGCTGAAAGCATTTGAAACAACCGTCCTCAACTTGTTTGTCAGACACACAGGAAAATACAAGCACCAAGCTTTTCAGATTTTAAGCTACAGATTTTTCATTTCAGTATTTGAAAAATTAATTTGATGGATCATTTTGTTAATGGAAAACAGAAATTACCCCACTTTATAATCTCAAAACACTGTATTTGTTTAAGGGTTGTTGATAGTAAACATGTTGAACTTCACTGAAGGCTCTCATTTTGCAGCAACCACCTTCAAATCTTCAGAGAGCTTTCAGACCCAGGAAACACAAAGGGAACAAAACACACAGGCTGGGACCCCACACTTAGTGAGCTACATGCCTAAATAAGGTCCAAATTACATGGCAGAATCACCATTTTTAATATGCTTCTCTGGCTAGTGCAAACTAGTGCAACTCCGGATTTGTGCAGTACAGTGTCAATGCATGGGGGTTTGGACCCTGGGAGAATACTTTTCTTCATAGTTTTCTTCCAAGTCCTTTGTTGGTTTCCACAGTTTTTGTTGTACATACAAAAAAAGTTTTATAGACCATTAGGCTTCCTACTGTTCATTATCCCTCATCTATTCACACCTTGTTATTTTTACTAAGATTTTTGTTGTTGTACATTGTTTTCTTTTGTTTTGAATTCAAACTACATACAAGTGTGTTCATCTTAACTAGCCCCAGTTGTTCAGAGGGATTATTTTCTGGCCTTTTACTTTCCTCCTTTTGTCCTAACTTTCTTTGGTTTACTCGCATCACAGTAGTGCCTCTTCATGGGTGAAGGTCTCCAAGCACACAAGAAGAGTGTCTTAGCACATAAATCAACCTCCCTTAGGTATGAGTAAATTAGGTTTGCACCAGTTATGTTTGTGAAGGCATAATGCTGTCAAAAGTATACTGAGAAGGCTGGGAAATGTTGGCAGTTTTCCGGGTGCAATGCAATACTAGAGAACAGAAGCAGGAGAAAGACTTGGCGCAGTGTTCAGTCACAGCAGCCAGGCTAAAAGGTTTAAACATGGAATAAGATCTAGAGCACCTTTCACGGGGCCCGGATACAATGGATTCACACTCAAAGCAGAGAAAGACAGTTCTTTTTCCTCTGCTGTAACACCCATGTCTAACGATGTTTCTAAGGCAATGGAGGTTCATCTGGGCTATGCAGTGCTGTTCCACTGTTGCAAGAAGAACTGGAGCTGTAAGATGATCTCTTTTGGCCCATGCAGGAGGCACACCCTGGAAAAACAGTTTGCCCAATGGCTACTCTGTTCAGGTCTGCCCTGCACACATGGCAGGACTGTCTGCTTCTGCATTTGCACATCCTTTCAGGATTGGTCCTGTGGCATAGATATCAGCACAGTATTTATCAAGAATTTTCAAATATTTGAAGTCTGAATAATAATAAAAGAGAAGGAGAGGAGAGCTAGAAAAATTTAAATGCTCTAAATAAATTTACTTTCGTTTTGAAATATATGTTGTCAGTTTCTTTAGCAGCATTCTTAATAGAGGTGTTTCATCACAAAAGTTTTGAATGGGCTTGTGCCATTTTTATTTAATTTACTGATTAAAGATCCTAGGGATACTGGTCCAACTGATAGCACATTTCTAGATCATTTCCATTTCAGTTTATCTCAAAATTACCCTTATGCTGGGAGGATTAAAAAACTGATGTTATTTAGGCTGGACTTATCTTAATTAAGTATATGAAAATACAGTAATTTGTGAATTTTATCTTCTATAAACCAGCTAAACTTCAACTCTCTTAAGCTGAGCATAACTAGTAAGTCTTAAAAAGCAGATCACTCTTGCCTTTCTCAGAATGCTTTATTTCAGTGCATCACAAATAAAGATGCTGTAAAAGCTCAAATTATAAGTCAAAATTCAGTTGCCAGACAAGTTTGTTTCCAATATAAGTATGCTAATAATCGTCTTGTTTGTGGAAGCAATAATGATTCAAGTGTTCCACTGGGATTTTACGAAAACACATGGATGAACGGTCTTCTACTCATGCAGCAAACTGATGGGAAGTGCTCCTGTCTGTTATTAAATACAAGCAGATATTGTTATACAATAAAGGCAGGAGTCAGGTTATTTTCTGCTGTTGCCTTTCACCGTGCAAGAAAGCAGGAAAACAGCAAGTGCCTTCCAGCCCCATTGTCTGTTAAACAGAAAAGCTGGAGTCTAAATATCCTGATGTCTCAGTAAGACACTAAGAAGCGTCTAAACCAATTAGCAGAAGTGTCCAGCTGTTATCTTTACTAATTCTAGTCCAGACTCTGGCTGTCTGTACTGGAAGTAACAGAGAAAATCCCACAAGCCTGTTAAGTGCCCTCTGTGGAGGTCAGCCAAACGTCCCATACCACACAGATATTTTGATGAGCTATTGCAATAAGTAAAAGACTATAGTTGACCACTGAGGGTGGAATATATATTCCTTGACCTCCATCCTTCATAGGACCCTGATGTCAATGGAGAAGACTTTTCCCCATGGTTTCTATACAAGTGGCTTAAATCACAACCTGAATGAATGCATGACTCCTAGACCTTCCAGAGCTATGTTCTCCATCTCGTAAAAAGACTGGGGAAATTATTAATAAGGTGATGAACAAATTGTTTTCTTGTCTTTTTTTAAAGTTATTTCTTAGTAAGTGAGTGTGTTTGGATTACTATTTGACTCACACTATCCCTGAGACCTAGGAAATATGGAAAAAATATTTCCTTTTTTCTGTTTAATGACGTGTGTTGTCCTTTCAGCACAGGTACTCATGTCATTGTAACCAGGTGCTCTCTAGTGGTTGCTGCCCAGAGTACACCATGGCGATTAGCTGGATGATTTGCCACAGCACCCAAGACTTGAAACAATTCTGTCCCCTTCATCCTTTTTCATTTTGATTGCTTTCAATTATTTTGTGTATTATTCATGGTCACCTTTCAACCAGAAAGCATCTGCTATTAGACTTGTGAGTAGGAAACAAACTATAAACAGCCAGGAGCATTTTAAACCAATAACTTTTAGTCTAAGAGGCTTGCAAGATGGATGAATATGATCAATATGAAACTGTTCTGACAAAGCAGTTTTCACCATGAGGACTATTGGCCAACCTTGCAAACCACTGTCTACCTATCATTTCCATTGCATCCCAATGCCCCAAGTACTTCAAATTTTCTATATGAATAATACTCAAAGCTATGTTCTTCTAGATGATTCCATAATAGTTCCCAGCACAAGTTTTTTCTCTTTTTTTGGCTTGCACACTCTCACCTCTCTGAGTCCAATGTTTCTTCATTTGCTACCTCAACTCTATTAAAATGTGCTAAATCTTCTGTAAACTGAATGAGACCAGGGGCAGGAGGAGGGCAGCAGGGAAAAGGGAAAAGCAGGAAGATGAAACAATATGAAAATAGCATGCAAACAATAGGAAGTATGTTCACTTCCAGTAGTGTCTATGAGAAATTTGTATCTACTCAGAGTCTTTGCCTTAGCTTTTTATACGTTAGGTATACCTATTCTTTGGTTCTGTAATCAGAAATAGATTTGTAAATTGCTATATGTCGTATGAAGTTTTTTCAGGACTTTGTCTGAATTTATCATGAAATTTGCCATTTAATTAAAATTTGTCATTACCTTAACTCAAGCAAAGAACAGTTGATAGTCTCAACCCTTCAAACAGATACATGGTTGGGAATATTTTCCAGAAAAAAATGCTTTCTTTTTCCTTAGATTGTGGTTATGTAAGTTACGCTGATCTAAATATAAACTGAATTAAGAACTAGACCTTCAATTTTTATTTTCCTAAAATCTTTGCTGCCAAAAACATTCTAAGGGATTTGTGATGGGAGTGATCCTAGACCTTCAAAAGTACAGGACAGTTTTGAACCTACTGCCTTTGAACAGGAATATGATCTTCAAAAACTTTTCTCTAAGCTTTCCTGCAGGCACCTCCACTAGAAAACTACTACCATCTTTCCTAC
Organism: Acanthiza pusilla; assembly: GCA_036630365.1. Lineage (NCBI taxonomy): Eukaryota > Metazoa > Chordata > Aves > Passeriformes > Acanthizidae > Acanthiza > Acanthiza pusilla. Next base: position 4,762,630 of record JAXCHO010000095.1, read on the forward strand.
AATTAAGTCAGTTTTTCAGGTGCTTCATATTTTACAAGGTCCACTATTCATTTTAGAGGGGAAAGAACAGAACCTGTGAAGTGCAGAGAGATAAATAATTAATAATAAATAAATTAATAATAAATAAATGATAATTAATGAAAAGAAATGCAGAGTATAGCTCCGCTGTACTTCTGTCTTAAAAATAGGTAACTCCTAAAGTGGCTGATTTCACTGGATAAATGGAACTAAATATCACATTTACAAAAAGAAATTACAGGACTGGACAATACACAGAACAAACTAGGGAAAGAAGATTCTCAGATATGGCTGGATCTGAGGAGGTATATAATAGTTTTCTGTCCTAAAATATTTATTAGGGCCTATATTGACACAAAAAATTAAAATTTTCTGTCTCCCTTCATTTAGCTTATATATCCATTACTATGAAATTTACAGCATTGCAGGTCAGAAGTACATGAAGTTGTCCACTGTGTTTAGCTTGAAGTTTTACCACATCTGAACACCTTCACTGATGGCAGGTTGATAACACTTTATGAAGCAGGTTTCAATAATGCTTTCATGTTTCTGGTTTATGATGTCATCAAAGTCATCTTTTCTCGTATTACAAATAGAGGAATTCTCAAAATAATCCAGGCAGCAATCTAGTATAGCTTTTCATTTCAACATAAATTTCTATATTACTAAACTTACATGAAATATTAACGGTGTTGTTTGCATTTCCAAATACACATTTCATCTTAGTTAGTACAGCATATCCCTTAGGCTAACAGGAATGTCTATTGTCTGACAGTCAGAGGAAATTCAGTTGTACTTTAGGAATGGGATTCTGGGGCATAATTCACTGAACAGGAAAATTATTAATTTGGTGGTAGTGGTGTAAAGTAGATACCTATATGAAAAGCTCAGATTTTCAAAACATGCAGCACCTAAGAGTTCTCTTGAGGATATTCAAATCAGGTCATGCAGTCTAAACTTGGAGCCAAATGTGCATTGTCATGATACTCTGATCCTGGTTTATAATTAATTCTGAGAAAAAAATAAAAGGCCTTATAGCACAGAATTAAAAATTATTCCATGTTGGTTTATTCTGATAAGCCTATGAAAAGTTCTATTACTGTACTAGAGATGTTCATCTTTTTTTCTATCAAGAAACCTGTGGGATCCAAGCATTTGTTTTAATGGATATTATGTACAGTATCAATATTCTGTCTTCTTAGTTAGACTGACATCAGAAGGCAGATGAAATGTCATGTATAACAAGATACTCTAATGCTTGCAGAAAAAAGGTGCTGAACAACAGTACCTTTTATTGCCAAGGATGTTTGCTGTACTGCTTTCATGAAAATTAAATCCTCCAGAAAAAAAGCAGGTTGAACAATAATATTGTTCTGTTCTAGGGGAAGAAACATACAAGCTGCAGACCTCTGTAAAGAAGCAGCTGTACAAGGCACTGTACTCCCTAAATGTCAAGAGGTCAGCTTGAAATAAGGTCTGCCCTTAGTCTGCTTCTGCTGCAAGTGACGGGAATTCTGGCCTCAGTCCAACAGATCACTCAAGCACATGCATAATTTTGAGATTGTGAGTAACCCACTGATTGCAATGACCTTCTAAACAGGACTTTTGGTGCATACCAGAGAAAATAAAAACTGGTAACATGGTAGTCTCAATTAGACAACCAGTCCTTGTAAAAAAATCTGCCATATTGTCAATCAAAATTGTTTAAAAAACCTTGAGTTGAGAAACAAGAACCGACATAAATTAGCTATACTTTAGCCAATGGAAAACACTACTTTAAATCAGTGGAGTTTCCTTAGTTGTGGGTGTGGAAGGAATTGCTCTAACAAACAGAAATAAGGGATTTGCCCAGACGAAAAAGGGTATCTCCTGCTTTTCCTTTTAGACTCAGCACATTCTGTTCTGCTTGAAGCTGAAAATTTAAACAACATGTTCTATATAGCAGATATTATTAAACACTAAAATACCTTCAGATTATAATGAAAATATGGTGAGGTGAAATCAACCCTAAAATTATAAGACTACTAGTGAACTTTTATGAGGAAAAAACCTAAACTTTGGCCTTCTCTAGAATGTGATTCCAGTGCTGAAGAAACAGATGCTTTTATCAGCACAATGTAGAATCATTGTTGCTTGAATTAATTGTCAGTTGTCAAATATTTAACAGGAAAAAAAGAAGATCATATGGTACCAAAGCCAGAAAAATATTCTGATTTTTCTTGCGTTTGTATGTGCATTATAATCATTAAATTGTATCATGTGGCCCTGGAAAAAGGTTTAAAATCAGAAAACTGTATCTCACTCAAAACATATGCGTTCGATGTATCTTAGTTTCATCTGTACTGTAATTTAGGTTAAGGAGCTTGCCTTGTATTGGATGAGAGAAGGGTAAATAACCAGAGAGTACCACATCCTGTACCTTGTCATTCACATTTATATTATGTGGCATGGTTCAGTATTTCATGTTAACTTTTTATTAACCATTTTATTAACAGTTAAAGCTTGTTTGTATTCTCACTCTTAGAACAGTTGAGTTATTTCCAAGTTTTATGGAGTTTTTGTGTTTTTTAAAAAACACTGACAAATATGTTTTATCCTCATTTCAAGCTTAAAATGTTTCAGTGAACAGATGATTGTACTATGATCCAGCAAAACGTCTGAACTGTTGATATTCCACAATCTTTATACTACTTCCTTTTCACAGAACTATCTTTATTAAAACAAATCTTTACACAAATTGAGTAGTTGCCTCTAAGGTCATTGATTACTTAGAAAATGCTCCTCATTTGTTTTAAACGTGGCTTGTGTCTTTGTATAACATTGCACAAAGCTTCCACAGGACACCTTAACATAAACTATAAAATTCATATATACTGAATGTTGTTAAATCTTCACAGTCTTTCATAGCGCTGAGACCTGTTCCATGTTCTTTTCTCTGAGTTTGACAAAGAACATTTTATGATGAAGACTCCTCAGCTAGTTTCTGTCATGACAGGAATGTAGAAAGGCTTAGAGGAAAAAATTGTATGAATATTTCCAGCCATATTATATGTGAAATGGAACTTACGCTATCAGATTATTTGTTATGAAAAACTATCCTCTTCAGAAAAGATGCATTGTCCCAGAGGACTCCAATTTTACCTAACTGATGTTTCACAAAACTATAGGTGAAGAAACTTCTATAGTGCCCATGTGTCTGGGCATTGGTAAAAACACTATAGCATGAAAAGTGTAATAATTATCTAGGTTAGACATAAGGGATCAAAATTTGAACCAGGAGCAAAAGTTTTCTGCAGAAAAGAGATTCCCTGTAAGTTCAGATTGTAAAACTGGAATAGAGACCATCAAAAACAAATTTTTGAAATGATCTTGCTGGATTTTTCAAGAGAAAAGGTAGATGTATCAGGGTACATAGGAAGAACTGCATAATCTTGAGGGACATAATTTTATTGTGGATAGATAGATAGATAGATAGATAGATAGATAGATAGATAGATAGATAGACTCATGAGAGCCACTATCATAAATTGTACACACATCATTTCAACAAAGTAAGAGAACAACATGAACAAGATTTTACAGTAATTCACCTAGGTAATGAAGCTGTGAAAGGTGAATATGCTCAGAAAAGATACATAGTGCCACATATTTCCAGCAGATTTTGTTTGTTTAATGCTGAGGAATACTGTAGTAGGCATCTTCAGAATACCTACTGCAGAGATGGAGAAAGATCCAGATATCAACAGGGACCAAAAGATGATTGAGTTCCACAAAGTGGACTTAAAGAATCAGATTATGTTAGAAACTGTAGATAAATTACGGAATATACTGACACATTATTAATAGATTTCTTGCACAAATAACATGAAGGGAAAACAAATATTTTAGGCAATATATATATGAGTTTTATAACCAAAAAAAGTGGTTTTCTTATTGTGATCACAGAAGTGATGAATTAGTATGACTCCTCACCTACCAGAGCAATTCTGAAAGAGTTCTCCATTACAAGTTTCAGGATTTAAAATTTAAAAATTTTTAAAAAATTTAAAATCTATATATCTATATCTGTATCTATATATCTATATCTATATCTGCAAGGCACAGTAATCTTATGGACAAGGTCACGTGTCTGCTAGAAAATGAAACCAAAGACCCATTGAAAAAAATAACAATGTAAAACACTTGCAGATAAGGAGAGTCAAACCACATATTTTAATGAGTTTCTGATCATCTATTTCAAAATCACGACCTTTTTGCAGGCATGTGGAATAAAACTTATGCCAGTGCTTGAAGATGCTGAAATTATCAACTCATAGGCACATAGTCCTTGTGCATGTTTATGCACAGTTTCGTCTAAACTGGGAGTGTTTGTGTACAGAGATGCTTTGCCTTCCCCTCTCCTTTTTTCTGTTATGTGCTCTGCAATCTGTGAAATCAGTGATGCTCTTTGCTAAAGATTGCAATTCCTAATGCATATTGCACATTAAATAATTCTTAATTCACCCTGTGGGGAAGTTCAGAAAGATCATTTGGAATTTTCCGATTTTTGTGTGCAGTTTAGAAACAGATTCATTTGAACACAAGAAATAATTCTCATTAAACACTGAGCAATGATATAAAGTCACTGGTGTATATCTTGTAAACTCATACCTTAAAGCTACCACTGGGAGATTACACATTTCTGTTCCAGCCTAAAAACTCAGTTAAAAATTGGCTGGCATCCAAAATGTGCAGTTGTTACATGTTGTGTTTTCTTATTCATTCAATACTTTTTACCTTCCCTCATTATGAAAAAAAAAATTACTCTGGCATCTCTCAAGATGTTTTCTTATATACAAACAAAATTAGTTCAACTAAAGCAAGGTGTAGGCAGAGACAAAACAGTGCTGATGGAGACCTCTGTTAACACATTTTGGAAATTCCACATATGTAATGCAATCTTTTTCGAGTGCCATTTTCAAACTGAAATTTACTATGCCGTCTCCTTCCTTTCATGACAACCTTTGAATAAATTCTCAAGAATATGTTCAAGATTTTTTGACACAATTGTTAAAATGAATACATGCAAAATATGACATATTACACAAAGAAAAAAGCTACTTTCGTGTTGTGTAGTAATAGATGACAATGGGAACATTCTTCTACTTTGATAGACAAAAATGATAAAAGTGGTAATAGCAAGAAGGGGCTAGCAAAGCAATAGAATAAATCAAAATATCTCTTCTGCTATCATCTCTAACTTGTTTCCTCTCTGATTTTTCCCTGTAATCTCAAGAGAAATTAGTCACTGAACTTAGTACCAAAACAATCAATATATTTTCTGAAAAACAGAGAGGTTTTGAAAGAAGCCATGAATTTACTTCAAAGTCTCCTTTTCTGTCCAAGCTCTTTTGCAGGTGATTTATTCAAAGAAGTCACCCTTTCTGCGATGCCAAGAGAGGTGGTGTCACAATCAGCATTTTGATGTGGGATAGAGGAGATGGGAACTTGCAGAAGCTGAAGTCAGACATTGAAATGAAGGATAAGGAATCCACAGCTATCTAAGTGAATGGCGCCTTTCAGTGTAACTTCACTATTTTGTGCCAGATGATGTTGGCACAATACCTAGAGGATATATCTTTATTAAAGGTGAGAGGGATAAAAAAGGAAAGGCAAAACACTGTGGCCCAAGGCCAATGTTAGAATCTGAATAATTCTTCCCACTATTCCTGTCTTACAAAATCTTTTTTTGAGGGAAGAAGAGGAAGTTGAAATGTGAAGCAATAAACAGTGGTCCAACTGAATTCAGGAATATGTGATGTATTTTTTTTCCCTTGAAATAATTAATAATTTCAAATGTACCCAACTGTCAAATTCTTCATGAATGAAGTGCTATTCCAATTGTAAGGTTTCAATGTACAATTGGAAGGTTAAAGCCATTTGTCTTGAGCCATTTCTTCCCATACAATATAATCTCAAATGGTATATTAAAGTCAAAGAATGAGAGCAAGAAATAAGTGAGAGGTGCACGTATTGGGTCTTCAATCCCTCCTTAATCTAACACCCTGTGGCAGCTGTTGGTTGGCTGATCTCTGAACAGCAAAAAATGTTACATTTTATAACAAATTATTTGATTCTACTTCACCTCACTGAGCACAGAATACTTAAAATATTAGTGAAAGTTAAGAGAAGAGATAGTAGAAAAATCTATCCTTGGTGAAGATAACACTTGAAATTACACAGATTTCTGTCCTCTAATTTTTTTTTACTCCTGCTACTGCTGTGTAATTCACAATATCAAGATCTATTTTAAAATATTCAGCCTGCAGCTCACTCTGTAAAGGACAGTCCTCAGACCCAGGGCTAAGCTGCTGAGGGGTGGAGAATGGTCAGCCCTGGAGAGAAGCTCTTGTCTGCAGCAGAGGTGAAGTGTGGCTCTGGGTGAGTTTCAGCATGGAAGTCACCTGTGTATGAAAGCAGAGAGGTCAGTGTTCAGATGCCAAGACTGCTGCCCAGAGCTCCTCAGGTCAGAGGGTGTAATCGCTGAATGTCATCATATGAGCTGTGTAAACACACTCAGAATGTCTTTTATTTTTGTAATTTAAAAGGAGAATTATTTGTACAGTTAGTGAGAAATCCTTCACAGAATATTAACATTATGAATGCTACAATCCCTTTTGTTGTGTTCAGACAAGTCAATAATGACTGTGCTCAGATCAAATTTAAATGAAGTTATTCACCACTTCCCCAGGGAGCTTGTGCTCTACTTCAAATACAGAGTGTTTCAGGCACAGACAGTACACGGTGTGCCAGTGCAAGGTGTTTTGAGGTAAAGTAGGAGCTGACCTGTTCTCCTTGTTCTGGCTGTGATAGGTGTTCTCAGTGTACTCTAATTTCCTCATTAGCACTGAAAAAGGGTCCAAACAAAGATGGATTGGTAGTTTCCTTTTTTTTTTCTTTTTTTTTTTCTTTTTTTTTTTTTTTAAATACAGAGCCATAAGAAATATCTCAGTTGCAGAGAGAACATGAGGCGCTGCTGATCAGCATGCCGGTGTAGCAAGCCGCAGAAAACAGCACTGCATCCCTATGCAGATTTTCCTCAGTAAATTCACACAGTTAAGTGCGTGCCAAATTTCTGATTGCAACAACTGAATGGTGGTTTTAAGGACAGGCTTGGAACATGGATGAAGCTCTCCATTTGGTTTTAGGAATTTTCAGTTCTCATTAAATTAGGAAGAGATATCTAAGTTAAGACAGAAAGTGTGGCAAGTATATAGAGTATTTGAATAAAAATAGGTACCTGGCATCCTTCTAATTTTTATAATTTATAGTTTTTCTCATCCTTAATCTAGTCTACTGATAAAATATTGGTGCTTGGTGGAGTCATTTAAAAAAAAAAAAAATGGGACTTAATCATGGGAAAATATAACACGACTTACACGAACTTGTTTTTATGCAGAGATCTCCAAAATGCCTAGCAAAAAAGATAACACTATGAAAAATACAAAGACAACACTAACAAGAATCTTTATTTTCATCTAACCTAACATTATGGTTATTATACTAGGAAAAAGTTTTTGGCTATATCTTGAAAATGCACTTGTAATGGCAAACTGTGTCACTAATATGACACTGCACAAATCCTGACATTCATCATTTGTTTGAATATAAACAGTTAAGCTACCTTTATAGGTATTAGCTCTGGTCCTTCTACCACAATAAGGGAAACAAAATATGTCAGGATGGTAATAGTAAATTATTTCCTTTATAGTTAATATTTTTCCTTTTAGGAGGAGGCATACAAAGAATTTATAAACCGATGTACAAGTGTACTTTCAACTGAGTCTTGATAGAGCTTGTATTTATTTGTGAATGGATCTTCATGGGGAAAAGAGCAGTTCAGTAAGCTACTCTATTTATAAAACAGAAAGGAAAAAAAAAGACACAAAACCAAGCAAAACAAGTTGCAGTTATACAACATATATTTTTGGCTAAAATGGTGTGAGGTGTGAACACTGCTTCAATTACAGGCAGTAAAAAATAACTTGGTAAAATCACACAGGAAGTCCTTATTCAACACTTTGCTTTGCTCTTTCCATTTCTTTGAGCAAATCTGACATTATAAGCACAACTGACTCTCTAAGGAACTCTTAAATAATTTAAAGATGCTGAGCCTCATATTCTACAGGCAAAAGATGCTGACATTATTTTAAATTAGGTTTTTATACTGAAAATATATTGAAGTGCATTTTGGGGAAATGAAGTTTTGCTACCTGTGCTTTTTCTGAGAGCTACTATGTGCAGAACAATACTGACACTGTGGGTAGAATAATGTTCACATGCCTTTCTGTATATTTTGAAAAATATTATTAAGCACAATACTCTTTTTCAAAGATGAGCTTGATAGATCTATGTTATCTTCTGGAAATGTACTAGGTCACATAGGGTTTTTTCCAAGCTATTGTACCCGAAAAATGTAGTGTTTATATCAGGTTTTGTGAATGACTAAAAATATACCCACTAAAATTTTACATTGGCCTTTTTGAGGGATGCTTTGACTTCAGTGAAGGTCCAATTTTGGCCTTTCTTGCCAGTAGCTTGAACACGGTACCCTCATTGTTATTTTTACTTCTAAATCTTGATGCTCTAAGTTATTTGCCACAAGCAGCTGGCCTCTGTCTTACTCCCCCACGTTGTTCTCAGATGTCCTTCAAGTCATAAACCAAGTGAGAAAATGTAGAGAAGAGACTCATGGATAAACAAAATTTCATTTTTTAAATATGGGGAACACTGAGAGAAAGAGTTGACACTTGTATGACTTGTTTGTGGAGTTTATTTTTATCTTCTTATGGCTGTTGGATAATACTAGTTTAACAAACAGAACCCAATAAATCCCTCGTACTTCTCCTGAGCTAAACCAAAACCAAAAGTGACCCCAAATTGTTCTGACTAAAGAACATTGTTAAAACCTAATGCATGCTGGGATTAGGCATTTGCCAGTTAACTTATTGATCATGTCTGACAGTGCAGACGTGATCAATAACGCCAAAAGTCATGCATCTCCATATCAATTGCCGTTGCATCATTTCTGAAGCCCTAGAGATGAAAGCATATCACAAAAGCAGCATCCTATGCTCCCTCTCACATATGGCTTTCAGCTTAAAATAAGAAGCTCTTACAATCATAGCAAAGCCAGCATTACTGTATTTGCCATCTGATTTTGTAGCCATTGGGCTCTACCTGCTCTGCATTTTCAGGTTTTGCTTTGAAATTCCAACAGCTAAAATTGTCTTTTCTTTCTTCATGAAGTGATACAACTCTCCTGTATCCATTGCCCAATTAGGAAAGACATAGGAAATATGTCTACCAGACTAGTTCTCACCTTGCAGACATCCCAGGGGAGAGGAAGAACTCATTTTTCACCTAATCTGTTACATTACGAAATAACATAAGTAATTTCTCTTTTGGCCACAGGACTTTGAGAAATGAAATTCAGAGAGTAGAAAACACTTCTGCTGGGCAGTTTAGCTGTTCAGCAGTCCTCCAGCTACCTACACTGACAGTCAGCCTTGGTACTGGTTGTGACTAGCAGGAAATGCACATTCTGTATGAGAGAGAAGGAGGTAAAGCTCAACATAATTTCAGAGGCTTTGATAAAACTCTAGGCATATTTCATCTGTTTAGTCAGTTTTCTTGTACTTCAGTGAAGTCCAATTTCTTTTTTTTCAAGGATGGTAAAGCACTCACAGCCAAAGAACTCAGTACATCCCTGTCGATGAAGTTGGAAGATAAAGTAATGGGATTTTGTTGTTGTTGTTGTTGTTGTTGATCTCCAAATGGGACGGCCCCAGAAAAAAGGGCACTTTTTTTCCTAACGGTAATGGCAGCAAGTTCACAGAAAATATGATATGAACTCTCATACTGACCAATGACTTTGTGTTCAGTCAGTTCTAGATGACCTCAATGATTCCCATCACTTATTAAAGAGATTGAAAAAGGGAATTACTTTCATCATAACAACAAATATGCCATGCCTGTTGCACATTGGATGGACTTAGACTAAACAGACCAAAGAAAACCTGGGATTGAAACCTTCAAGCTCAGTGAACTGTAAACTGCAGCTTTCTGAAGTTATCCAAGAGGGACTGCCCCTCTGGTCAGAGCAGAGCAACAGCAATTATAATGTCTTGCATGGAACTCACTTCTTTTGTGGTAGGTAGGCAAAAACCTCATACACATACTCACACACAAGGACCCACACACAAAAATAGCATTATCAGAGGTTGACGTTCATCCTGCAAACACCATCTGGTGAAAAGAATGGAAGGCAATCAGTACTTTTGCATAAGACTGAACTTACGGTGGAAACTGTCAAACCAAGAGGCTATGCTGAAAATTTGGCTGAAAGTCTTGTAAGCCAAGGCAGAAAGGACAACAAATAAACTATTGGACATTTTTGTCCTTTGTTAAAGTCAGTAGTAGAGATGGGAGTAAAAAAAAATGTTGTTGCCTTAGGCATGCTTTCAGTGTACATTTATTTTGTTGTTGCTGCCTGGTTCATTGAGCTGGTTTGTCTTTAATGGTTCAGTAAGCTTTGACTACCACAGAGATTATGGTAATTTATTTTACTGTAGTAGTGTCCTGGAGTGGGGCATATGTTGGTGCTTTCAAAGTACCAAATTAGGTAAATATTAATAATGTAAGTTTTCTTAGGTGTGGTTAACTCTTGGACTCCAAAATCACAACATAGTTAAGCGGAAGATGCCATTCCAGAAGGACAAGGGATACTTTTTATTGGTTTGTTTTGAATATTTAGTATTTCAGACACCTTGACTCAAGATTTAAGCCATATAAAATGCAGAGTTTTATCTGAATTAGAATTAAAATGCAGAGAAAATGTTATTTGGAGCCACAAAACAAATGAGGTTTCAAAGCTAAACTACGTTCATGGATATTTCTCTTAGGAGTAGACTGACCAAGTGTGTTAAGTGTCTCTCCTAGTTTCAAAAAGGTTGTTATGATACAATTATTAAAATTATTGGAGAGACGCTTCTGCAAAAATTAAGGTGCAAATGAGACCACCTGTTGAAGTCAATAGTGAGGAGTTTATTTAATAGTAAACGTGAGACAGAGAGATAGAAAGAAATAGGAAAAGAGAGACACAGGGAAAGAAAGAGTGACAGAGAGACAGATTAAGTAGCAAGATATCACCACCCCTGTGGATCCATTGGAGACCCATTGGTCTGTTTGTTGTGGATGGTCTGTTGGCTGGTTAATGCATGTTCAGGTACACATGGGAATGCCCAAGCACCTCCTCTGAGAGGTGGTGGTTTTACACTTCCTTGTACAACAGACTGGATCTGTTGCATCACTTGGACCATGCGCCATGCGCAGCCCTCTGTTGAAAGACCTCAGGAATTAGTCTGGGGGGCACTTTGGGGGTCCCTGGTGGTTTGTAACACCTTCTAAAGCACCACAGCTGCCTCTTATATGAATGTCCTGTGTGAATGTGACCTTTCCAGGGGGGTTGTGAGTTCTACAGCTGAGCCAGTTTGTGTAAGGGAAGAACACCGACATCATAAAAAGCACCATTCCACCTCTGCAGTGCCTGCTTATAGCCTCCAGCCTGCTTATAAGGATCCCCCACCCTGGATCCAGCCAGAGATGGTTTTCAACAAAGTTGCTGTGTTTAGCTTTCCTTCTTCCCCAAGGAGTTGACACCACCTTAGGCATGAGGTAATTGGACAACAGTGCTACCTTTACCATATCTCAGGTTCTCAGGTGACTTAACTCACGGTCCAGTTTCCTAAAATCAGAAGACATTTTTGGGCGTGTGGACTTCAGTGATACAGATGATCACTTGCTTCTTTGCACATTTTGCTATCATGTTCCCACCAGGGTGACCAAACATTGGCAGAGGTTGCCCAGAGTGGTTGTGGTTTCTCTATCCCTGGACATACTCAAAAGTCACCCGGACATGGTTCTGGACAACCAGCTCTCATTAACCACTCTTGAACAGGGGGGCTGGGCCAGGTGACTTAGACACCCCTTCAAACCTCAGCAATCCTGTAATTCTTCTCTCTGTGCTCAGAGGGTAAGGTTGGCTGAGAGGTTCAGAATACAATGAAAACAAATCCCTGAGGTGGCCTTTGTATAGTCACCATGAAGCAATGCCCTTTTCAAACATAGCCTCATTTGAAGGGCAGCAGCAGGCAAGACAATACCTTGAGACACTTGAATTGAGTGCTCTAATCTGTGGTTTCAGTTCAGGTAAGTCTGGTAGAATTTTTTCACATATCACAATTATGAAAATACTTACTCCAAAAATTGTAGTTTGGTGGGTTTTTTTTTCATTGATATCATTAAAAATTGCATTCAGCAAGTAATATAAATAAGATTGCCTTTTGTTGATGCTGAAATAATGGAGTTAGTGACACACAAAATTCCAATATTCTGGAAGGATCCTCATATTTCTCATTCTACTTTAGCCAATTCACATATATATACTCTTAGCCCCATCTAATTAATTAATTAATTACTATTTTTTCATCATAATGATCATAATTCTTTTTCTTTCTTACAATGAGCTGAAGTAGGATAAGTTTTGTTTAATATTATATATTGTAAGGAGGTTTTGTTTGTACCCTACAGCTCTCCAGTATCCCAGGCCCATTGACTGCTCGTATTTTTTTTTAAGTTTTAGAAACCATAGCTTTTTTTGCACAGGAATTATCAAAAGGAATAAGCTTAATCACCTAAAAAGAGCTAATTTGCATGTCATCCCTGCAAAGACATTAACACATTTTTAATTTGCAATAAGTGTTGAAATAAGTTCCCTCTAAAATTAGTATGATAGATAATATTGCTGATTCTGTCCAATGTGCTTCAAAATATTCATAAGTAACTTGTCCTGAGTAAATTGAGAGGTCACCTAGAAAAAGTAAGTTCTAATAAAGTCAACTTCGAAAGAAAATTCTAGCTCTTTCAATATCCACACCAAAAATATGACTATGAATATGGAGCATGCCTATTAGTGAATATTATTGTACTGTTATTATCCCAAAATGCATTTCCTGCCTTAATTGAGTATAACTGTCCCAAGGGAAAAGCAATAGCAAGACAGTTTTCTTAATCTCAAAATCTCCCCAAACCCCATGAAAGAATTTAGAAATAAATGGAATAAAATTCATGCCTACTTTTGATATCTTTACCTTTTTCCAGCCTGCATTACTGCTACCCCTAGAATTCTGTCACAATGGGTTTGGATGGCTTAATTGCTGCCCTTGTGCCATTTAAGCCTTTAGCTCTATGAAAGAGAAGCTACAGCTGGGAGGTTACACTTCCTTGCTTTGAATTTAGAAGTACAATTGTAAAAAAGTGCAATATGCTGAAGAAAGTAGTTTTGCAGTTGTAACAGTGTTGACATTAGATCTTCAGAGATGATCTTGAAAGGTCTCCAAAATGAAATGCATTTAGAAGTTAAATCTGTCTCTTTCTTTTTCTAAAGCTTTCTCATTTATTTTTAAGTCCAGCTTCTGTTTTAAAGATTTAGTGTTTGTTAATTAAATGTTTTGTGCACTAATACATCATTTCTGCTCAAACAAGAGTGAATTTCAATGGTTGATACACCACAATCATGCAAACTTATTGCTTTTCATATTCTTCAGTTCCACACCTAACATATCCAACTTCACAGCCTCAGTAACACACCTCAGGGGTGTACAACTGAAAAAGAAGGCAGAGTCAGCAACTTCTTACATGACTTTCCTCTCCTTAAGAAACTCTTGGAAAAGTTTCAAAAATTTTGGGAGTGCAAACTATATCTGACATGGGCAGAAACAAAGTTTGTGGTCCTCTTAAACACTGACACAATTTTTAGTGCTTCTTTTCTCCCAGCACAAAAGTGATATAACAGCTTGGCTAATGCTTTGGAATGGCTACCAGTGCTATACACAAAGCTGTGTGTTGCTGTTCTTTCTCTTCTTTATTCTTTCATTATATAATTTCTGATTTACACTGACTCAAAGTTTGGTCAGAGTGAGTTTTCACAGTTATTTAGATGGAATCAGAATTTTTCCCACAGTCTTTCAATATATGATTTAGTGAAAGCGAACTAATTTTCTGGTTAGTAAATATCTCCAGACCCTATTCCGAGCCCTCTGGAGCCAATTTTCTCATTGACTTCTGCAGGCATTGAACAATGCCATAGATTTGACTGCATCAAACTCACAGACTATAAAAATATAGATTAGATACCTAAAGGCTAAAAGTCCTTGCACACAAAATAGTGGAAAGCAAAAGGCTCTAAAGCTGGGGGGGGGGGGGGGGGAAGTAAACAAACTACATTCAAAAAATGTTTTCATTTTTCTGAAAAACAGCCTTTAATTCACAACATTAATTAATAAAACTGGTAGTTCCTAGACTGACTAGTGGCGTTTATGTGCAGGCAAATCAAATTCTACACAAATTCTAAAGAAGGCCACGTTAAGTACAAAGCTCTAATATGACTATATGGCTTGACACTAAATTTTTGTCTTCCAGTCATTACCAGTGGCAAAGCTTCAAAGCCAAGCTATGACCTCAAATAAATCAATCTTCTCCTCTTACAAAGACCTCCTCTTCCACTGTTTACATTTTTCTGGAGCAGATGAGATAGTATTTGATGAACTGTTCTCCATGGAAGATTCTGTCATGTTTATCATAAGCTTGGCAGCCCCCAAATGAAAAGCTAGGTGTAATACAGGTCCAACTGTATTTCTACTTTTTTTCTCACCACTTTTGTCTCTTCCAAACTTGTGAGATATAAAATAGGACACGCAAAAGGAGAATGCCCTAAAATAGAAAAACAGTATAGTTTTGCTCACTGTTGCTTTTTTCTGTGTAGTATTCCAGTGTTCTTGTACTCACCCTCAATCTAAATGCCAAAGCAGCCTATAACCTTTGTGCACATGTACTTTAGCAGACCACAGCTTTTTTAGCTATAAAAGAATGCAGTTACAGGTCTCAAAACACTGTCAAAGGCACAGAAGGAACTTCTCATAAGATAAGTCACCAGACAAAGAATTCCCACTGTGGGAACTTGAGATAAGCATGGATGGAAACAATGGGAAGATGCAAATTCCTGGCCTCGTGAGACAGGTCTGGGTAACCTACCCTGCCAAAAGTTTGCACAGTGGCAAACTGTGGGGGAGAAAGCAAGTCCTTATACACATGTCAACCCAAGCTGTGGGAATAGTATTTATGCCCCATGGATGCCTGGGACTCGTACTGTAAAAATGTGGTGCCTTCAAAAGAAGAACTCTGAAATCCCCATCACTGAGAAGACCTGGGCCATGAAGGACCAGCCGGACACTGCAGGATTCACATGGTGGTGATTCTCTTTCTAATTAATCTCTCTAACACTCTCCTTACCTGCCCCCTGAGCCTGCCTTCCGATTTCTTTCTCTCTTCCTCTTTCACCTTTCATGTCCTTCTGGATTAAAAAAAATCATAGAGCTAATTAGTCTTTTGAACATTGCTGGTATGGTAATCAGAAACATTGCTAGCTAGAATTTGTCTATTTTACACTACAAAACTATTTTAATAGATCGGTAGCAATGTGGGAAAAGTGTAGCCCATTAAACAACAGGTCTTTTCAATCCATTTTTGTATCCTAACAGTGAGATCTCTGTTTTGGATCTGGCCAGAACAGGGTTGATTTTTGCAGTAGCAAGGAAAGGGCATGGCTGGGACAAGGAGTTTACTCTACACCACCTCACACCATTGCCAGGGGCAGGGGAAGGGATTGTCTTCTGGGCACTAGGGGCTTTTTCCAGTCAAGCAAGTGTGGTGGACAGAGCAGTCAGGGCAGCATGGGACCTGTCCTGAGCAGGGGGGAGTGGTGGGGTGGCATGGGGTGGCATGGCTGTGGTTGGGTCGAGATCAGTGAGCATTTTCATGGGAATCACTCTCTGTTTTGCACCTTTTTGTTACTAATATTGTTGTTACTGTATGTTTTCTTATCTCATTGCTGTTTCCAGTAAATTGTTGTTATTTTAATGCATGATCTTTGCCTTTGCTGCCTCCAATTCTCCTCTCCAGCCACCCAAGGAGGGGTAGGGGGTGTGAGGGGGAAAGGGGAACAAGCATTAACAGTGTGGCTTGGAGAGTCATGGGGGGGTGAACTAAACCTGGGAGTACCATTCTTAAATCAAGACAATCTCCCAGTGTAACAATTGTAAAACTCTCTTCCCCCTGCACACACGCACACACACACACACACACAGAGGCATGCATATATATATATTTTTAGCAAGAAGCTGTTAGAGCTCTAATTTTCAAAAAATTCCATTTACTTTTCAACAAAGCAGAACAATTCTTCAAAAGGCATGTACTTCCAGGTAGAGCAGAAGATGTAAATGTCAAGATGAATGTGACAAAATGTGTATTTCTGCAACAAAATTAATAGGGTGTAGAAAAATCTGGTGTCTTTTGTCTCTTTTTGCATGGGACGAGCAAATACAAAGAAATTGCTAATGAATGCCAATATTTTTACCATACAGCCATATGACCTGCCCAGACCATTTGCTTTCTCTCTTGTTATTTATTCTAATACCATAAGCTCTGTACAAGCACATCCATGGCCTGGCAATGAATATCATATTTATTCAGGCAGATATTAAGTTTATTCTCATCATGGTCCTGCCTTCTGTGACAGTCAGTGCCCTCTACCCCATTTCAGTGCCATGCCCTCACACTGGAAAACATTCTTTACCCATGTTACGGAGTTTGAGGGGGAATCAGCTGATGTTTTTAGCAGGACCAGGTTGTCACCATTATTTCCCATTTAAAATAATCTCCATTAATTGCCATAAATACTCTCCTTATGATATCATTGCAAGTGTCACTTACCTAAAATAGTTTGCAACTCACATTTATATGTGACCTGATTCTAGCAACATTTGCAACATGGACACAAAGGCGAACTTGATACTAAACCTACTGCTTTAACTATTATTTGGTGTTAAAATTAATCTAGCAAAAATATTTATAGAATCATAGAATAATTAAGGCTGGAAAAGACCTCCAAGATCAAGTCCAATATGGCAGACTACAATTCATTTGCATGTTTTAGTTTTTCTCATTTGTTTTTTCATTAACATTTATCACTGTTTCAAGATAGCAGCCTGATTTTGCTGGTAATAGTAATCTAGTGGATTCCAGATGCGGCAGTTTCAATAGTCCACTGTTTTATTGCTTCATAAGTAAAGAAAAATGAAAAAGGATGGGACTTCTGAAAATCCTACAGTTTCTCTGTAACTTTTTCATTATGAAGCTCCACAGATTTCAGATTAATCACTCGTGGAGTTATCTGTTTGATCTTGTAGAAGTAGGATAACATTCAGGCTACACAGTCCGATGTTCCAAAAATTTAAATCTACAACCTTGAGAGAAAACAGCTTATTTAAACAAAAGCCTTACACTGAATTCAATGGGAATATGTGATCCTACTTGAGAAATGGCCTTAGTCTTTCCCTGTACTTATTTTTATCTCTAAAATGGGGATTAGCAGCCTATCCCCAACTCACTACAGGGCAGATTATTTGGATGTTGTAACACACAGTCGCACCCAGCTCTCTTCACATGCCAGCGTCCCCACAGAGTCTCCAGTGTGAAGTTAACTCTAAGGTGACTGAAAGAAAAGGTGAATGAGGTCGCAGTGGTGTTCAGGCAGCCAAGTAAACCTGCCCTTGGGTATAGAGTGAAGAAAGTCTTATCTGGGATGGAGCAGTATGGGTTCTTACAATAGACTCCTTTTGTAAGAGATTAGGGAATGGAAAAGAGCTGGAGAGTGGGAAGTTTTGATGCTCAATGACTGCTGTGGTAAGTAACATGAACTCAATGATTACCAGAGTTCATAAAAAGCCAGATTAGATATACCTTGTGCATCTATATAGAATTAAATACCTGTATAAAGGTATTTAACACTGTTTGGCTAAGCTATCAAACATCAGTCAAAAAAAATTTTTTGTCATCTTGTTTTTATTTCATAATCTTCGCATTGAAGGTTTCTGCAGTTTTTCTTTCTCTGTCCTTTTCATTGGTTACATAAATTTCTAATGCACTCTGACTTAAAACTTTCTTCAAAGTAGGAACATAAGAATTATTGCTAACTTATCTATATCAGATCATGCATTTCCTATGCATTATCAGGTTACTCAACCAGCTCAACAGATAAATAATGTTTAGCAGAGTGTTGTAGCTCCTTAATTCTGTGGTCAGCTTGCAACTACCAGACCTTGCTAGACAGAGGATTTTAAAATTAACAATGTGTCATGTCTCTAAGCACAGATCTTGCCATACAGTACATGAGTACACTCAGTAAACAACAGCAAACACTCCTACAGACAATTCCATTCTCTGAAAATGAATTTTAGATAAGTACTTCCCATTTTAATTTTTTTTTTTTTTAAATGTGAACTGTTATACTATTAACTTGTTTTCCAGTCACATAGGTCTCTCACCAGAACTTGCCAAACTGCAATAACATTAGGAATCAAAAATCAAGGACAAAGAGAGAATATACTCTGAAAATAACACCATGAGATTTAAGGATATTTGTTTTGAAACTCATATCTAACTCATATCTAAAATGCTGTAATGCAACTAGGCTAAAGTTCTCATCTGTATTCACAAACTCCAACCACATACAGTGCAAATTAATTGAGATATATACTTCAGAACTGGTTATCTGTACTACAGAATTAATCTCTTATGAATTTCACATGATTTCCCCATCCAAACCCAGCCCAAAACATCGTAATATATTTTATTAACACCATGTATTCCATGTGTTGGTTTAGCTTAGGATAGTGGAGGAGAGTCTGCTTTTTACAGAAGTCCTTATTGAAAGCTGGACAGTGTTACATAAAGTTGATTGTCCCACATGAGTTCAGTCTGGTCTTGTAGTAAATATATGCTGTGTTCAGGGTGCTTAAAAGGTTGCACAGAGGACATTTCTCTTTTCTTAAAGTTGGCTGCTTGTATCCTGAAAGAGATAGCGCTCATGGCATTTGAAATCAGAACCAGAAACTTAATGAGGAAAGTATTAATCTTCTTAGAGAAATTTATAACTCCCTTTTAAATTAAGTGATGAATTCACTTTAAATAATTTTCTCTAAGTTCTTCTCTGACATTTGAAATTCCAAGTTTGCATGTTAACAGTGTCGAGAATTTCCAAATGTAAGAGATACAATCAGACTCGGTCCTGCTAAAGCAGATTTCTGACTTTTCCAGTTGGATGAAAAGAGGAGAAAAAATGTTAATTAGTAAAGTCAAGGTATTTGTTTGAGCTGTTATAGACATGATACCAATGTCTTTATTTCCCTTTCATGAAGCAAAAGGAATTCCATACCGTACGTTTTCAAGGACTTATTGTGTTCCTTGGGTGGCTTCTATCCAGGAAAATCAAATAACATAGTCATTCTCTGTACCACCAGGAAACTTCTGGCTGCCTTATTGGATGGTTGTTAGGGAAAGAAATAGTGAGACTAATTCTTCTTTTAGTTATTTCAGGTTGACTGAGGAATCTACTTATTGAATGCTATAAATAAAAACACTGAGATAAGGAAGAAATGGGAATGCATATTTTTCTCCAGCCAAACTGTGGGTGTATACATACATACTTGTATATTAAAGCCTGATATTTATGGGTTCAGCTCCAGGAGTTTCACTTTTCTGGAACTAATTTCATTTTCTCTACTAATGATCATTTCAATGCAATTTATTAGATGTTTCACTGGCTTTTCTTTAAGGATCTTTTTAAGGACCACTTCTAAGCGGTTTGAGCAGATGAAAACATTGGTAGTATGGGAGATGAAATATACAAGTGACTAAGCAGCACAAAAAGAGAGCTAATTTAATCCCTGACTATTCCTCTGATATATTAAGAGTGTGTTCGGCACCACATAGCTAAAGATGGAGGAGTTGTGATGGAAAAATATCTGCTACTATCTGCTACTAAATATCTGCTAGTATCTGCTACCAAAGACTCATGTCTTTAACAGCACCTATGGAGCTGAGTGTCAGTGCTTTTGTGAATGCCACAATTTCAACACTGCATCCCCAGCAATATAGCTGAAGTGTTTAAAAAAAAAAACCCACAATATTTTATCAAAGTTATTGTTAATTTATCACACTGAAGCAAATCAAACTCTCATCTCATTTCTTTGAAATCACCTTCTGTGTTGTACTGGGAACAAACCTCTTAAATGGCATTGTCTGCTGTTTGCTACAAATTTTCTCATTTCCGTATTTTCCAGGATGCTGCCTGCATGTAAATATTTTTCAGTATTTGTCAATACTTTTCAAATGATTACTTACAACGAGACTGCTATAATAATACCTGCAAAAAATGTTGTCAGTTTCTTGCTTTATCTTTAGTAGTGGGGAGTATTTCTTCTCCAAAATCATGCCATTTCATATCAGATGAGCAGTCTCTCTTTCCAAGGAAAGAAAATTACCTAGCCCAGAAACTTCATAAATATTATGATAACGCCACTGTATTATATATCTTCTGAAGGGTGGCATTGTACAAATTTGATTGCAACACTCCATGTGCATTGCTGACTGAGTCTAGATAGGTAGTCTGACTTTAGATTCATAGATGTCATGCCATGTCTTGGTATTGACCAAGGAATAGTGTGAGTGAGAAAGAGCCCTATACTAAAATGGAGTATGACAAAAATAATTCTGAATATGCTCAAAATATTTAAATAAAGTGGTGAATACACACCGCTGAAATGAACACAGTAATAATACCTTTCCAGTATTGTCTTCTAAGTTGTAGAAGAAGCTTAACTAGAAATGTGTTCAGATTTCAATGAAGTTGTTGAATTAAGGGCTCTATGTCTCGGAAAATTGTTCATATTGGGTACCATAGAAATGTGCAAGCTGCAAAATTATTCAAGTACTCCTATTCCTTCCACTTTTGTAGAAGTTTCCCATTGTTTCTTTGAGACAGACTGAGAGCAATCTCTAAACATAACATGTTCTGCCATAGTTCTCCAGCACTACCATAAAAAATGCCCTGAGCGCTGCAGATGTCAAAAGTAAAAGCAACCTCTAGCTATGAAAAGACAAGTTTTACCACTTATGTACCATAATAGCTTAGTATAAAGAATAATGACAGGTGGTAAATTGAAACTCAGGCAGGGATGTCTTCTCACAATCACCAAAGGAAGGATGCAATCCTTGTACCCATATGGATACTTATTAATTAAAACACAGCTGCATTACAGGACAATTAAGTAAAGTAAAACAAGGAGAAGTGCTAGAGTAACATGGTGTGTGCACTATTAATTCATCCATATTGGGTTTTGGTTCTGTGGGGGTGAAGAGGGAGCTTCTGTGAATAGATGCCAGAAGTTTTCCCCGTATCCTATAGAGCCAGTGCCAGTTGGCTCCAAGACAAACCCACTGCTGAACAGGTTGTGCCAATCAGTGCCAGAAGTAGAGCTCCTGGGATAACATATTTATGGGGAAAGAGGTTATTGGACCAAAAAGGCAATTGGAGCCAGAGGAAAGTTAGGCACAGCCCTACATATACTGAAGTCAGTGGAGAAGGACAAACAGGAGGTGCTCCAGGTGTTGGGGCAGAGATTCCCCTACAACCCTTGATGAAGGCCATGGTGTGGCAGGCTGCATCCCTGCAGCCCACAGAAGTCCCAGGGGGAGCAGAGATCCACTGGCAAGCCCTGGTGGGGCACACACCAGAGCAGGTGGCTGCCTGAAGGAGGCTGTGGGGCTGTGGAAAGCCCATGCTGTAGTAGGTTCCAGGCAAGACCTGCACGCCCATGGAGACACACCTGTCCATGCTGGAGCAGGTTTGCTGGCAGGACTTGTCCCACAGGAAAGCCATTCTAGAGCCCTTTGTGAAGAACTGCAGCCCTTGGGAAGGACTTGCTTTGGAGAATCCATAGAGGACTGTCTGCCACGGGAAGGAGCCCACCTAGAGCAGGGAAGGAGTGTGAGGACTCTTCTACTCAAGGAGGAAGCAGCAGCAGAGACAGAGAGACAGCGTGTGATGAACTGACCAGAGCCCCCATTCCACCACTCCCTGCACCACTGGTGAGGAGGAGGGAGAGAATCAGCCTAATAAGAAGGGAGGGGTGGGAGATTGGTTTTACTACTGTTTGTTTGGTTGGTTTTGTTTGTTTTGTTTTCTTAGTTTTATTTCTTATTATTCTCCTCTGATTTGAATATAAATTGGTAATTAATTTCCTCAAGTCATGTCTGTTTGTCCCATAGTAGTAGTTGGCGAGTGCTCTTTCCCTGTCCTTATCTCAACCCACGAGCCTTTTGCTTTACAATTTTTGCCCTGATCAGTTGAGGAAAGGAGTGAGAGAGTGGCTTTGGTGGGCACCTGGCATTCAGACAGGGTTAACCCACCAGGTCATGCCTCATGTGTGTACCTTAATTACACAATCAGAAGCTATCTATTTTCCTCCCAGACCCCAGCTTCATTCAACACTCATGGCTCAGTTGCAAACTCTCTACTGACTGTCTTCAAACTGAAGAATTTTTTTTAAGTATGTTGTGCTTTCACTGTATGTGAAAGCACGTTTACCCTATGTACCAGAAAATGTGAGACCCTGGCACAAAGTGTATATCGCCCTATCTGTTATCTTTCTCGGCCCAGAATTAAAAGTGGAATTCCTATATGGTTTGATTCCTTTCAATAGCTGACAGTCTGTTCTTAATTTGAGTGGAGCCATATATATTTGTTTTTCAATAAATCTTCCTGAAGCAAGCATGACTTGTTGCTGAATCAAATTTTTGAAAATTTTTGAAAATAAGTAAATTTTTTTAAAAAACAAACTTCAGCCTGAATTGCTAATGTGGTGCAAATTCAGAAGCATTTACAAGCCAAGCATGAAACAGCAGTAATAAACTTAATTACTGTCAGCAATTTCAGCTGTATGATAATCATCTGCTGTAAAACATGTAGAATTGAGCATAAACCTTTTTAGGTCAGGCAGTAAACCTGTGAAACAGTATTCTGAATGCAAGAAGTATATACATGGGTTTCACAGAGAGTGGACAAATACTTGGAAAATGCAATCTTTGGGATCCATTAAACAGGTAAAACACAGGGGTATCAAGAAAATGTCTAGATTAAAAATATGGCAGGAAATCATTGCATTTTCTCACCCCCCTATTACTCCTTCCCAGGTCTCTACTTCAGGTGCTTATACTTTGGCCTTTTATTTTCTTCAGATTAGACTTGTCTCACATTTTGCTTTGTGGCTCTGCGTTTCCCTGGGCAGCAACATTACCTGTATGTTGGGCAAAGTCCCTGCCAGAGGGGTTGTGACCTTGACCCAGATATTGTTCAGGTCATTACTAGGAATGGCACGCTGCAGATGCCGAGTTACAGCCCTGCTGCCCATCTTGTCCCCAGATGTGTTCCATCCAACTGGGATTATCCATCTTTAGACACCTACTCTTGGTAAATGCTTACACCAGGGCACTGTCCCAGTCCATTTCCTAGTGTGATCAGGATCTCAGTCCTAGCACAGCAAGTGGTGTATATTAGTCACAAGAAGGGGAGCACAGCTAGGAAGAAGTGAAACTCTTAAACCTCACCTTGTCACCATGGCACAGTTTCACCTCTGTGTCTCAACCTCTTTTAAATAATAGCTGTGGTGCTGGCCTGAACCAGGAGATTTGTTATGCTGCTTGTAGGAAAGACTGACTGAATAGACTCCTGTTCCAGGGAAATGGCCAGCACAGTACAGCCCAGCAGCAACTGTGCAAGCAAGAAAAGTCAAGACAAGTAATATTCATGAGTGGATCAAAAAATCTAGGATGTTGAGGTTTACTTTCAGATTCACACCATGAGATGGAAAACAAAAGATTTTCCTAAGATCTGCAGAAAGAGCACAGACACCTGAGTGGTCTACTTCTTTTCTGAGTGCTTCTAACCACTTTCATGTATTTTAATTCCAAGATCATTTGGTGGTGAGACAGAACACCTTGACCATTCAAAAATAGATTAGATGCTTGGCCATGTTTTAACCTGGAAAAAGCCCACAGCCAAAACTCATGTATTTTGACCTACACATACAGAAATAATCATAGAAAAAATAGCTACCTTATAGTACCTATAGATCTCTAGTTGCAGGTGCTTTGGAAGACTTACTTGCTATATGAAGGGAATTTTGAAAAGAGCAGCTTGAGAATCAGCAGGACAAAAAGAGAAGAATTACAAGGGGAGATTGACAAGTTGATTGTATATAGCTTGACTGAACAAGCGCCAAATGACAAAAAAAAACCCAAATCACTTACAACCAATTGGTATTGTAACTACTGTCACAGAACTGAAGTTGTTATTCACAGGTGTTGAAACATAATTAATTTAAGGGTATTAGAATAAAGCTGAGAGAAGGATCGGGATCAGGAAGACTACTCTGGAAGTGATATCTGGTGGATTGCAAGTCTCCCAAGGGTATGGGAGAGTTTTCAGCATATAAATCATTTAATATTGAATTGGCAAGGTTCTCAAGAATATTGTCATCTTGTATTAGCACAGAGAAAGGCTGGATAATCTTACAGAGCTTTCTTCAGTATGCTAATGTAGGATAATGTAAGATTATTTTTTTTTCCTTACATCAGATACATCTTGAAGCATTTTCCATTAGGAAATGATGGCTACATAGCTCCTCTTTTGAACTAATCTCTTCACAAAAAGTCTCTGTTTAAAGTTCAACTCCTCTCATATGTTAAATTTCACCCTGCAATTTACTGCACATAATTATTTTTCTTATGTTGTAACAAAACCTTTGTTCAATGTAGTTAAACAAATTACAGCTTTCAAGTGTTGAGGTAAAACCTACCCAGCATAGAAGATTTCATATATGTACTTTCTGAAAGACACTAGAACTATATGATGACAACAGGAAAGACAGAAAGATAATACAATGAGCATGACTGTTTTTTAGATTTCATCTCTAATAAATGAAGAAAGCTTGATTTCACTGCAGAAGAAATTACTGTTCTTGTCTGTCTCTTGTGCAATTAGCCACAATTTGAATTGACCACAAGGTCCAAAATTCGGAGTTGACTTGTGACAATATTTGACAAGTCAATCGCAGTCAGACTTCACTGCTAAGACAGAGCAGAGCCTTTGCCCTGCACTTGCCAGCTTGCACACCTTTCCTGGCCTTTCTTCATCATGCCCTCAAGTGGGTACTAATTGCCTCTGAATGTGTAGCGCAGAAAAGGTGCCAGTACATTGTCCAGAGCAGGTAACATTTAAGAACCTTTGCAGTTTAGTAGCAGCTTTTTCTGTGAAAAGCTGGTGTTAGCTTTAGCTCCAAGAAAGCTAAATCCAGTACAATAAGAAAAATACTGCAAGTTTCGTGAGAGAGACTTTTCATGTTAAATCAACATTTTATTCAATAATAAGTTTTTTTGTAAGATGTTTTCTCAAGGCAGGGAGCTTTTAGGTGCTCTATTTTAAGAATTTGTGAGAAAAAGTCTTCAACACACTGAAGCAGAAATTACATCATACCATTAGACTGAGTTCCTTTAAAAATTAAATGCAACATCCAGATGTAGGGATGGTCTTGGGTGAAACGGATGTTCTTGCTAGGACACTCAAAGCGCAGAACCCCTACCTATGCTCAATAATCTCAAGATCTCTGGATACGACTAGTCCAGGTTTCCATATGTGCATTTTTGTCAATGGTTTTTGGTTGTTCTTATTTGTTTAATATTTGATATTGCTGTCCATTTTATTTTGGATGGCACTGTCTAACAAACCTCAAAGAGAATCTGTCTTTCTGCCATGAGTCACAGAAGAGGAAAATAGCCAACACAATTTTAATTATTCGGAACAATAAGTGACATTTGACTGAAAAAACTGAAATTCTGTATCAGTGCATTATGTGCAAAAGCCTGAGGTTTTCCCAGGAATCTAACTAAAATTATGATAGTTGCTATCTAGAAATACCACTTACTTTAGCATCAACTATGTTGCAGTGCTTGGTGCCAGCACTTTTAAACAGCTTTACAGTGATGTGGATGGAATTTTTCATAGATTGTAATGTTTATTCTTTTTCCCACACAAATGTGCATACTGTATGGCTGCTTTTCTCTCTTTCAAATACTTACAGGTTGAAGTTGTCTTCATAAGAAGGGATATACTGAAGAGTATGTCAAAGGTACAAAACCCAGATGGGTCAATAGCTAATGTTCCAGATGAGGCAACTCCACCACACGGTCAGTGAGATCAGTGCATTGATTTTGAAGCTTGCAGTCCCTGTAAAAGTGGTCAACACCAGCTGGTGTGA
Source organism: Acanthiza pusilla (assembly GCA_036630365.1). NCBI lineage: Eukaryota > Metazoa > Chordata > Aves > Passeriformes > Acanthizidae > Acanthiza > Acanthiza pusilla. The sequence continues at coordinate 4,788,960 of JAXCHO010000095.1, forward strand.
CAGTGTTAGGATTCTACATCTGAATTTTTGTTTGGTTTTTTAACACACATTTCAAATTAATTAGTTAACACTTCTGCTGCTTATAACGAATGAGACTTGGACTGTGAAGCGCTCCTTACAAGCTGAAACCTGTGAATAATGATCTGTCTCAAGGTTACTTTTCTACAGCTCACGGTTCTACTTCTGCTGTTTTGCTTGTGCACTGTCGGACACACAGAGAAAGGGAATTATTTGTGAGAGAGTCTCTGAGTATGGCTATATTGCACTTGTAGAGCATGCAGAGCTGTAATTGCTGCATAGCCATGCACAATTTGCTGTAAACAAAGCATTTGAGTTCAGAGTGCCTGGGGACATTTCTCCCTGCAACACCAGAGTGTATCATGGACTATTCCAAATATATTCAGCTTATGTGATCAGTAAATCTCCATGTGTTCATCAAAGCTATACCAATTTAGTTGCCACTGAGATAGGAGTCCTAAAAGTTTGGAGGGTTTGCTCTACTAATTTAGTGGTCAAAACACTCATTGATTCTATCCTGTAGCTAAAGAAATAGAAACTGCTTTTAAGCATACACCACATCTTGCATTAGGCACCATTGCCTTTGCATGAATACGGTTTGGAGAAGGTCAAAGCTATTCCAGAGTGTGTATGTTTCCTGGGAAAGGGCATTCCAGCAATGCATTAATACATAGTCTGATTCATGCTGAATCAATGAAGTAATTTCACTATTGTGAGCCTGCACAATAGTGAAATTAGTGGGCCAATGATACATAAATCAACAGATGGGGCCTCAAAACATTCATGCTCATACTCTGTCAACATAATCTCCACTGAATTTCCCTTATTTATTGTCATCATTTTCAGGACTGTTTGATGGTTTGTCTGTTGTAAGTAACCAGAAAGCATTTTGCCTAAAGATAGTCCTCTCCAGACAGCAACAAAATGCATCATCAGTTTCTGACTGAGAAAATATGGGCATTCATAAGTTACAGTTTGTTGATTTTAGCCACTCAGTGGTGGTTTGGCAATTGGTTGTCAGCACTGAAAGGTCTGAGGTACAGAGTGCTGTGCAACTTTGTTCAAGCTGTGTCTTGATGAGATGAATTCTAATGAATCCCTCCTCTACACGCTGAAGCTTAATCCCTATTCAGAAGGGATTAGTATTCAAATTTATCATAGAATCAAGACTGATTAGCGGTCTAACACAAACAGAATGTCATGGAATATTCACTGGAAAGCTTGTGACATTTCTTGTTTATTTCTCAATTTTTTGATATTCCTACACTTAGCAGGGTGGCCTTTCTCACTGTTGTCATTTGCCATTAGAAATTATTGATTAAAATGCTGTGAGGAGCTGATGGGGGAAACTTCAAGACTGCACTGTGCGACACTTAGCAGCTGTATGCAAATTAAGAGAAAAGTTCTTCGTTTCCTGGGGGAAGGTCAGTATGAAATCTGGTTGGGTGCATTGGCTCAGTAGATGTAGTTTTGATCCTGCCTGCCTAAAGAGGTTTCTACTGGGACATTTGATCACAGTCATGAGCTACAGTGGCAGGCTTGTAATGGAGCATTTGACTGAAGAAGTCTTGCAGATGGAGGACCTGGATAGTTAATCAAAGCATTATTTTAAAGTTCCTCTCTTAATAAAATGGAGCTAGCTTTCTTCCAAAACTTAGATAAGCCTGAATCAGTTGAGAAATGAGATAGAACTAGTTGAAAGAAAACAGGAAGTGTAATACAACTAGATATGTGCACCACCAATCAGTTTAAATTGGCAGTGGTTGCTGCTGTGAATCAAATAGCTCCTGAGTTCAGATTAACATTTTTTAAGCAAAATTTCGTCGCAGGGGGCTGTGTTCGCTTATGACTTGGTAATGGACTCCAAGATTTCAGCGTGCATTTCAAAAGCACCTTTCTGTCTTCCCCTTCTCCTGCACAATCCCCATAATAGTAGGGAAAATGTTTCAGACTATCACATAGAGAGGAGGGTTATGGAACAAAAATAAGAGCAACATTTCTTCTCAATTCCATTAAAAACGTAAATGTATACTGTTTTACCACACACCTGTGACAAGCATTTCTTTTAGTTCGATGGAAAGACTACTGAAATCAGTGGAAATCTATCTTTGATCTCAGTGTCGTGTGGGTCTTAGTGCTTAAGAATGTTGAATGAGAAGCAGGAGAATGGGGAAGGTTTTCAGGTCAGAAAAAATTGTGAAGGCACGGGATTATTGTATAGGTCCCTGGATTCAAAAAAGAACAATCATATCATCAATATATAAAATAACAGCCCAATATTTATTCCTTGCATATTGATACTATCAAGCATGCATTCATTCTCCTGCCATACCAGCATGTAGACAACCAGTCTGACCATGGAGTAGTCCAGTACTTTATGGATGTATGAAATATTTGACATAAATAAAAAGCTGAGCAAGGGACAGCTAGGGGAGGGTATAGAAGCATAAATGGTTGTGCCCACTTAAGCCGGAAGTTGTGATGTCTCAGTAATATGATGCCACTTTGCAATTTCTTATACATAGCTTTGGGTGTTGTGATCTTTCCTAATCTCAGATGCTAGGTGAATATGAATTCTTTGTCACTCATCACCAGATTTTTTAAGGGTTTCTGTCATGTTGGCACATGTGTTTATAAGAGCAGTAAGAAGTTAACTTAAAGCTTAAATTGTCCAAGGTGTCACATAAGTACCTTAAAAATTTGGTTTGCAATATATACTTAATTTTTGCTGATGCTTAAACTAGATGTAGGTCATGGTCAAAGTGAACTACGAGTTTATGTACAGAGAAGGAGATCATGTTCTTAAGAAGTTACTGGTTTGTTGTAATGAGTTTCTGCCCATTTTGTGATCTCAATGTTTAATATGTGTGCTCTGAGCACACAATGCTCAGAATCGGACTAATGATGTAAATTAATTTACATCAGCCAAGCATCAGTATCTTCGGCTGGCAGTACCACCTCTGCAAGTAGCTGATTCTACTGAAGGAAACAGGGCAGCTATGCAAATTGGAAAGCCATGGAAAAGATGAGAAAAGCTGTAGGAGCTGTGGCATTCCTATTATAACTAACCATGCTTTATCAACTCCCTGGTCACACCAAATCAAAGCTAAATGAGTGTGGACTAGGTATGTCCCCTCCCCTGTATAGTCTCCTGTTGCAGTCTCATTCAAAAGCTATGTTTAGTTAAATAAGAAATATTGTACAGTGTAAGTTAGCAGTCAGGAGCTATTCCCTATCACCACCAAAAAATCATTTCATACCTCAGATCATAGAATCAGATTACGTTATGTTCTTAGCTTCCTGAATGTTGCATTCAGGTTGTGAAAAGTCTCCTAAAAATCAAATGAGAAATGGGTGTTTCAAAATAAGGCTTCATTTATGGAAGATTCCTGCTAAAAAAAATATGAAGGAACAAGGAATGGAAAGGGTCTAGAAGAGAGAAGACAATGAGGAAGAACTACAAATGGCTTGGAAGATGCTCTGAAGAGTTGAAAAGAAGCATTTTAATTAGAAACCCTGACCTTCAAGAGTAAAAGACAGTTTCAATAAGCCTCAGGAAAGAAATAAAGGACTGAATCAGTTACAGACACTGATGTCACTATGGACAAAGACATAGCTCAGCTACTCAGAGAGGGTGAGGTTTATCTTTTTCTGCTGTAAGACAATACAGTTCAAAAAAGTCAGTGTCATCCACCATTGTTAATTGCACCTATCTCCATGAACCTAGCAGATATTTTGACCCATCTCATCACATGCATCACTGAAAAAAATGTGCTCTCTTGTTTCAAGAGAATGGACTTGAAGCCCTAACAAGTAGGAAGGATGAGAGCAGGCATATACTGATAGCAAGATGTGGGCAGAGAACTGGTAACAGTGAGGTAGTGGATGGTGAACAAAAAAAGGACCTCTCTGACTACCTTTTGAAAACTGTTTTTTGACTACAGTCTATGAACTTGGTCAAAACTACGCCACTCCTGACTTGTTAGATCACTTAGCAACTTCATCCTTCTCACTGGAAGCTCATACATGGCAAAATACCTTCTACATACCTGCTGCACTGACATTTTGTAAAAAAACCAGCAAAAATAATGTGCAGTCCTGCAAGCACTCAGAGCATTTTTTCACAGGCAGTGTGTCAGAGAATAACAAACTGGTAGAATAGGCCTAGTTGGAAGGCACCCATCAGGATCATCGAGCCCAACTCCTGGCCCTGTGCAGGACACCCCGAGAATCACAGCATGTGACTGAGAGTGTTGTCCAGACACTTCTGGATCTCAGACAGGCTTGGTGCTCTGACCATGTCCCTGGGACACTGTTCCAGTGCTCAACGGCGCTCTGGGGGAAAAGTTTTCTTCAGATATCCGACCTAATCCTCCCCAGACTCAGCTTCACACCGTTCACTCAAGTCCTCTCACTGGTCATGAGATTGAAGAGATTGGTACCTGCCCCACCACTTCCCTCGTGAGGATGTTGAAGGCCACAGTGAGGTCTCCCCTCAGTCTCTTCCAGGCTGAACAAACCAAGTGGCCTCAGCCAGTCCCCATAAGGCTTCCCCTCTTGACCCTTCACCATCCTCGTCGCCTCCTTTGGATGGTGTGTCATAGCTCAGTGTCTGGTTTATATCATGGTGCCCAAAGCTGCCCCCAGCGCTGGAGCTGAGGCCACCCCAGCCCAGAGCAGAGCAGAACAATCCCCTCCCTTGTCTGGCTGGCAATGCTGTGCCTGATGTCCCTGCCCAGGCACATTATTGACTCATATTCACTGACCAGGACCCCCAGGTCCCTTTCAATGGCACTGGCCTCTAGCCTCTCATCCCCCATTTTATTCACACATCCAGGGTTGCCCTGTCCCAGGTGCAGAATCTAGATTTGTCCTTACCAAACTTCTTATGGTGATTGCCCATCCCTCTAATTTGTCTAGGTAACTCTGCAGGTCCTCTCTGCCTCTGAGGTAGTGGACAGCCCCTCCCAATTCAGTGTCATCAGCAAACTTAGAATTCCTTTCAGTCCTGCATCCAAGTAATTTTTGAAGATGTTGAAGAGACCTTGCCCTAGAATGGAGCCCAGCAGAAACCCACTACTGAAGTTCCTCTCCTCTGCTGCAGTGGTTTTATTCTTATTTCTAATGCTTCTCTGTACATAAGCCTGCATCCAAATAAACATACAATGATTTAGCTAAATCTCTTTTCTGGGTAATCATTGATTAATCATAGTAGTTTGAAGTCAGTATAGCTAAAACAGGGAGTAAAAGAAAAGTTTATAGTGAAGTTTCTTCTATTTTTCTTTTACAACTTAAAATGAGAAAAAAAAAAATTTATAATTGTCTATTGCGTCAGTTCAGGAAACTAAAACAATGGCTTCTCTGAGTCAGACCATGAAGCAGAGACTGTGGAACATTTTGTGTACCAACCCTGCAATACTAGTTACCATACAATCAGAAAGTTTACTGAGGTATTGTTTTCTGTTCTCTTATATTCACATGGCTTAATTGATAATCTTGTCCATTAGATAAGTGATACTGCTTGCCTCACAGGTGCCTCACAATATTTGGAGTATGCTACCAAGGTCTTGGTTCCGTTGCAGCCTGATGGTGCCACAGTTGGTTTGCTACAGATTATAATGTACCTGTCTCCTGACCAGGTATCTATAGAGTTTCTTCAGTAACCCACAATTGGTTAATGAGATGAGAATATAAAAGACTCCACCTGCCACAGCAGCCATGAAAAGTGAATTAATGAGAAAGGAAAAAAGGAAAATAGTCTCAAGGCTTCAGTGTAGTGAACAAGCAAGATCAGCGGCTTATTTGCCACAGCTCCTAATGATGCTGTTTGCGAATGAGTTAGTTGCTTCCTCATTTAGACCACTAGTAGACAGCCATCCCAGAGAAAAATATGCTTTACTATATTAATTATTGTATGTCATAAAAAACATCCTATCTGTCTTTAAGACTGTGATCTTCAGGAAAATCCCTCACTGTCATTATTCTTCATGTAGTATTTAGGAAGAGTAAACTGCCTATTAAGATACAGAGCAGAACAAATACATTGAGGAGAGTTTTCATACGCTGTAGAGAATGTGCATTGGATATAACTGACATGTGTTTCCAGCCATTTTTTCAGGAATATGAAGGAAAATCTTTCCTTACTTTATTTTACATTAAGCAATTTAACAACCATAAACTTGGGTCCAAACTGTGTGAGTCTTGCAAGACATTGAGAAAGTTTCCCAGTCTTTTTTTAAAATATGTTAGTAATCTTTATTTGAAAAGTATTATAGGCAAACAATCACATCTTGATTTAAAACTAGATCCATTAATTTCCCTGTTATGTTTAAATTAATGTGAATTTTAGCAAACCATATCTAAACAGAATCCATGAGTACTTTACTAATCCTATAAGAAACCATGTACGTCCTTTAAGTGGGGAAGGCTTTCAGCACAATCTGCAAAGTAATCAACTCAAGCTGTTGAGCCAAAGGGAAATCCAGAAGACAGTAACTGAAAATGTAGTCACCACTTTTGTTGCATATGAAAGGAATGTGTCTCAGCAGCCAGGTAGATGGAAATGTAAAGACTTTTACATTTTAAACACTGCCATTTTAAAACTAGTTTGTCAACTTTTTTTAAATCCACAGAGTTTTGAAGACATCTATTGCAGCTGATTTTTTAAACCAACACTTGCAGTTTTCAGCGAACAGTGAGGAACTGACATCTGCAAGCGAGAGTTCTCACACTCAGCTACTGACTGCCAGCAGTCTTTCCACTTTCATTTCCATGGAAACTGGGCAAGAAAAGGTTGTATTTTTTATCTTTTTTAATTCTTATTTTTATTCACCCAACCACTTAACTTGCAAGGATGGGAGCTAGCCCAGAGCATCTAGGGGAGTTTATATGTGACTGGTGCTTTTAACAGATGTAGTCTAAAGCTGCCACCAGATCTAAAGTTCATTGACTGGAGCTCCTTGTTGTGACATTTTTACCCTTTTTGGTATTGTTTACTGGTAAGTCTCAAAAGCCTTGGTGTTTCAGTAGCAGTTTTGCTCCTTAGGTGCATACTAAGTAGAAGGCTGATAGATGTAGATTTCTTCTCTCGGGCTTTATATGCAATTTCTAGACTCCAACTACTGTACAGCTCTGAATCTCTACTAGTTGCCCCCTATTTATAGCTGAACACCACTGCAGGTTCTGATTCTGAATTAATTTATTTCTTATTCAGCTTGTCCTTTGTCTTCACTGAGTTTAATTAACTAATCCCACATTTACCTGAAAATTAGATTTAGATCAATTCCATTTAAGAAACACGAATGTCAGCTGGTACTTCGGAAACCAGTGCAGCTGGTAGCCGTCTCAGTGACAATACTGAAAAATAATATTACTGCAAGTTCTAGAAACCTATCTACTGTAACCAAATTTACCTCTGTGAATCCATTTAGTCGTGTACAAGAGAGTTTACGAAAGGAAATACTTCTAAAAATGAAATGTTATCCACTTCCTCTAGCAGCCTTCATAGCATTGCTGGATCTCATTAGTTTCCTGTTTTTGTGGCCTAAGACATTAAAAATTCCAGAAGTGCCTGGATTAATCAGGTGTCATTGAATACAGTAAGATGAGTAATGAAAAAAACCCAAGAACCTGTGAAAGTATTCTGATGATCGGTAATAAAAAGTTCAGCAATTATTTGGTCATATGGTGAATAATTAAAAAAAAAATGGAAATTTATTCCAGAAAAATGTCAAAATTTGTGTTATGAATAATTCATAATGAATAATTCATCCATCTCTACACTATATAGAAATGTTCTTGGCATTCTGCATATACATTTATACCATTACTTTAAAGTTTCACTTCCAGTGGCTCCAAACAGTGCTCAGCAGCTGAATGCATTCAGGACCCTAGCAACCTCCCCATGCAAAACAGAAGACCAAATGAGCAATGCTTGCTTATGACAGCCCAATTGACACACTCACCATGCTAGTCCAGACTGATCACAGGTGCACAGGAGCTGTTGAATATGCCCCCTTTTCAGTGCCAGTTGTTGGAGTCTCCAGGGAGAGCTTCACGCACAGCTAATCACCGGATTTGTGAGGTTGCATCTCCTGTTTACACGCAGAAACATTTCTAAGACACCATTCTTCCCAGCTTTGACCTTCAGGGTTGTTATTTTCCTCCCTGGGAGACATCTCACTCTCTGTATCACATTGAATTCAAGAGCTTCTTGTTATGCGCCCCACCTTGCCTGTCTCTTTGAGCTGCTCCTGAAAACTCACTGACTAGAAGTCCACATGCAATTCAGGAACGTGCTGGATGCAGTCTTTTCAAATATGGGTCTCCCACTATCTACTGAAGCCCAGCACACTTTTTTTTGCTACAGCAGACTGTGGGCTTCTATATATCCATTAGCTGTATTTTCTTGGAAAAGGAAACAATATTTCAGAGTTACAGCAGCAATTACAGTTGCTGCTACAGCTTCCACAGCTCCCATTCTAGGGAATCTGTAACTTGAATGTCTCCTTTGATGACAGCTGTGACCTCAAAGTAAGCTAAAAATCATTTTTACTTCAGCCTATTTTTCTGATTACTAACTTACATGTGAAGCTTCCTACATATAGTAGTGTAAAACATCACAAACATTTTCTTTACAGGGAAACATCTCCATTAGTGCATATAGTGCATGCAGAGACACTTTCCTAGATGCAGAACAAAGATAGCCCACAAATACTTCCCTTCTACACCAATTGTGATGTTTCAATGATTGTTTGGTGATTTGAATAATTGTATTTTAGCAAGAAGAAATTCTGGTCATTTTTATTTCCCTTTTCAAAAACGTAAACTGCAATGGTGTTTTTCTGTATCAGATTTCCCTTTTATGTAATTTCGTAAGTTTATTGTGATAGCATTCAAAAGGCTGTGCCTGAAAAGTTCTATAACATATGGCATATATTTAACATTGCTTGTGAATTAAAAATAACAGCCTGCCATCTGCCTTTCTGAGCAGATTTTATCAAAGTCTAAATGAAAAGCTCAACGATGTGAATGTTGTCAATTAAAATATGAAACACTCAGGTTCATGACAGGGTAAAAGTGTTTAGACTTACCTTACTTGAACCTGAGTCACTAACAGCATAGCCTGCATGTTCAAGTAGCCACTTTATAGAGAAATAAAACATCATACTGAGCATCAAGAGCAAGTCTAGTTTTAAGGAAATAAAAGCTTCAGAAGTCAGCCTATTGTCTGTTGGTTTATCATGTATGAACTGTTTGAAAAAGTGTGATATCAGTAATTTTCACTTATGCTAACTACTTAAATGAGCATTTCTATAAAATCCCTTTAAATCTTTTCAGTAGCAATTAGCTGATGGGTTTATAGGTTTTGCTGTACTAGAGCAATACTGTATCAGCAATATTTTCCCCCAGTTTTCTCCACTTATTGAAGTTAGAATTACTAATAATTGATCATTGCCTCATTTTTAGCTTCAGGGTGATTTGCTGGGGTTTTTTTTTCCTAGCATATAAGTGTTTTTTCTTTTTTCTTTTTTTTTTAATTAGATAAATGGCAATCCATTTTAAAGTAGAAAGTAAAAATATTTCATTTTTAAAATGTCAACAAGACAAACAGAGAATTTTGAAAGAAATCTCCCACTCCTTCAGTCTCACTAAATATTTTAGATAAAATTGCATACTGAAAGGTACAATGGTAGCCTGGCTGACACTGCCTGCCCATAATATTCCATATTTTTGACTTCTGACTTGATTATTGCAAATTTTTACCCAAACTACTTTCAACTAGTGTACCACAACCTAACAAGAGTTAAAGAGTTTTGTCCTTGTCACCACTGCAACTGTTCAGAACCTATTCAACCTCAAACATAACTCAAAATACACACTGTAATCATGCATCATAAATAGGACCAAAATGATGTAGCTTCTGCCAGTTCAACTCTGAGTATCCTTTCTGTTTGACATAAATACTTATTATTTTTGCACTCATTTTTTAAATTCTTTACTTTTTTAAAAAACTGATTAAGCTTTTTGATTAATTGAGAAGATAGGAAGGAAGCAGCAACTTTTATTTCTACTTTCAATACAGAACAGGACCTCAGATGTCATAGTGACAGTGAATAGTATCTAGAAGAGCTGGTAACATCCGTAAAATGTGTCAGTGGAAAGGGAGAAGCTGGTCCATATTTCAGTCAGTTTCTCTATCCTTTGCTCATGTATGATACCATATCACACAGAAAGCTCTTAATTCAAGTGGAATAAACTAAATTGCATGTGTGGGTGGTTTGGATCTGATTTTTGTCACCTTTAGTTGCCCTAAACTGCTGTATGCTATTTAAAACAGTGATCCAAGAACAGCATCTGGAATCCGATTGCTGCATGAAAGTGTCTAGTGTGGGGGAATCCACCATTTCCCTGGAGAGATCATTCCAAATGGCTGATTGTTCTCATTGTGGAATAAATTTTCCTTTTGTGTCCAATCAGAATCTCCCCAGGAGTAATTTGTACCCATCACCTCTCATCCTTTCTATGTGATTCCTTTTAAATAGGGACTCTAGATAAGTTAATTTTAATTCAGTGCTCAGTTTGCTTTCAGCATTTTTAGTAAAACTTCAGTGACTTCAAAGAATGTAATAAAACTAGGTTAATATAAAACAAGTGTAAGCAAGTTCCAGTTTTCACAGAGAAAAGTAGAGTTACCTTTTTGAGCAGCACCATGAAGTAAGGGAGTATTTAGTTGCAAGCAACATGTGACCCAGTCAACCTAGATCCCTTAAATGAGTCAAAATAGATTTGATTTACATTTCACTAGAAAAGTGTTGGAGCAATTGTTATGATTTATTTAGCTTAGAGAAAAGAAACATCTTATAATCATATTCTCTGCAATATGTAGAGTCGAGAGCACAACTCCAAAAATGTATCGTTAGGGAAAAATACAACTTCTTCATGAAAATGAGCTTTCTCTTTGTGAAGGTGGATTGGCTTTAGAAAGTGTCTGGCGATGAACATCTTTGAATCAGTTACCACA